>CANXME010002442.1:0-1327500 GCA_948144175.1 Closterium sp. NIES-65 | reverse complement strand
TCCCCCCCAGTGGCTGGCATGGCAGCTCACTCAGTGTCCGTCCGCCAGTCCCCACTCCAGCCAGCCCTCCATGAATTCCACCATCATCTCTTCACCTCCTTCCCACATCTACCTGTTGTGCTTGTGCTGGCAGCTCATCCCTGTGTCTGCCAGTGACGTGGCGTTCTCAGTGCGTGCCGTCACTCTCACTGCCTTCACTGCCCTCACCCCACTCCTCCCCCCACCCTGCCACCCCCTCCCTCTCAACCCCCCTCCCCTCCCTTGTTCCCTTCCCCCGTGGTTGGTGTGGCAGCTCATCCCGGTGTCTGTCAGTGACGTGGCGTTTTCAGCATACCAACCACCTTGCCAACCCTCCCTTCTCAAACCACCCCCCATCCTCCCCTCCCAACAACCCCTGTCCCCCCTGCTCTTCCCCCGTGCTTGTGCTGGCAGCTCATCCCGGTGTCAGCCAGTGACGTGGCGTTTTCAGTGCATGCCGTCGCGCTCACTGCCTTCACAGTGTGGCAGTGCATGGTGTACGATGTGAGTGATATGATGCGATGCGAGGGAGTGCATGATGTGAGTACTGCATGCTGTATGTATGGTGTATGATGTGAGTGGTGTGATGTGGTGCATGGAGCATGATGTTTTGAGACGTCTCAAAACCCAGTGCATGCCGTCGCCCTCACTGCATTCACCGTGTGTGTGCCAGTGCATGGTGCGCAATGTGAGTGATATGATGTGATGCATGGAATTTGTTGTGAGTGATGCGTGGTGTATAATGCACTCTCTCCTTCCATGCTTCTAACTCTCCCTTCGCTCCTGCATTCCCCTCCATTATATGAAATGAGTGCAGAGGGGAGGGCAGCGCGTGTCATGGACGTGCAAGGCCATCTCCCTGGGCGTGTGGCTCTTTGCGCTCCTCTCCTCGCTGCTCTCCTCCTTCCACCATGACTGGCTTGGCCTCGTCACCACCTTCAAGTGCGACTCACCCTGCTGCACCGCACCACACCACATCACACCACACCACACTGTACTCAACGTTGCTTTCCACCACCTGCATCATCCCTCTGTGCCGTGCCCACTGCACTCATTCACCCTCTTCCCCTTTCGCACTCAAAGTGCCCAGACGAGTGTTTGTCTGTCTGTTTGTCTGTGTCTGTCTGTCTGTCTGTCTGTCTGTCTGTCTGTCTGTCTGTCTGTCTGTCTGTCCGTCTGTCTGTCTGTCTGTCTGTCTGTCTGTCTGTCTGTCTGTCTGTCTGTCTGTCTGTCTGTCTGTCTGTCTGTCTGTCTGTCTGTCTGTCTGTCTGTCTGTCTGTCTGTCTGTCTGTCTGTCTGTCTGTCTGTCTGTCTGTCTGTCTGTCTGTCTGTCTCCACTGTTCCCTCTTCATCGCTCAGTCTCCATGCTCCCTTTGCACCTTCATGTCGCCATAAACCCACCGGCCTCCCTTCTTCTCCCCACCCACCGTTTTCTTTCTGCGTGTATGTCCACCCTTGCCCCGCCCTGCCCCACACCATGGAACTCACAGCTACATCCAGGTGGTCATGACCACCATCAAGTACATTCCCCAGGTACGGCTATTTGACTGGTGAGGCTGCCACATGCCACATGCCACGCTACCATACACCGCATCTCTGTACCCGTTCAAACTCACAGCCACATGCCACATGCCACGTGCCACTTACCACATGGCCACTGCATCTTTATCCATGAATGCATGCATCAGCACGTATGGGATATGTTTTGAGACGTCTGAAAACACTACTGTTATAATCAACACGTATGTGATATGTCACTGGCACACGTTGTGTGGTCCCGTGTGCCAGCGGCACATCCCATGTGCCTGTCACATAGTTCTTCCATCCACACACAGCTACAAACAATTCAGTGGTCATGAGGCATGGCCACTTTTAGTACTTGTAATGGATAGCTGCATCCTCCAGTTATGCTCATGGATTGCTGCCACTTGGTCTGGTAGTGCTCATGTGCTAAATGTGCATGAATATTCATGTGTCTATACGTATGGATGCATACATGTACGTATACATACCTACCTGCTATCCACTCCTACTCATAACCGCCAGGCGTGGTTCAACTGGCAGCGCCGCAGCACAGTGGGGTGGAGCATCAGCAACGTGCTCATGGACCTGACTGGCGGCACAGCATCGCTGCTCATGATGTTCGTGCAGTCCATTGATCAGAGTGAGTCATTTCCGAAACCACTGTCGTTGATGACACAAATGAGCACAAAGTAGCCATGCGTACGCACGGGCATCACACTGGCGGCACCGCATCGCTGCTCATGATGTTTGTGCCTGCCTCATCCTTCATGCCACTTCTGTGTCTGAGTTGACTCAAAAACAGGCGGTCGTTCGACCGCCTCGAGTGAGTTGCATACCTTGTCCTCCATGCCACCCCTCTGATGAGCATCTGGACGCACCAAAATCCAACGGGCCCGATTTTTTAGACGTCTCAGAACTTGTCAGGCGTGTTACTGACATCTTTTGATCGCGTGTTTGGACGATTTCCGGTTAAGTGACGACTTTGAGGCGCCTCAATTATGTTACTGACATCGTTGATGAGTGTTCGGACATACAAGAATCCAGCAGGTCCTTTCTCACCCTCATCTGCCCCAATTTCTCCCAACTCCTTGCTTTCAACCCCCACCCATCGCCACCCTCCATGCTCTAACAGACGCATTTCAACTCCACAGGCAATGTGGGGAAGCTAGCCCTCTCACAATCTTTCAACCTCTTACCAACTCTTACCCTACTCCCCCCCACTCCCGCCCCCTTCTCACCCCCCAAGGCTATTTGTTAACGCCATCGGCAATGTGGGCAAGCCTCTAACCTCCTTCACCTTCTTTCACGCTCCCTCGACCTCTTACCAACTCTCGTCCACTCCTGCCCACTCCTCCCCCGCTCTCGCCCTCCCAGACTCATTTGTCAATTTCACAGGCAACGTGGGCAAGCTCGCCCTCTCAGGGGTATGCATTGGGTTCAGTGTGGTGTGATGTGGTGTGGTGTGGTGTGGTGTGGTGTAGTATACTTAGTTGTTCGTGACGTCTACAGTCTACACCATGTACGTAGACTTCAGCTGTCCTGTGCTATCCCGTTCGCTGTGTTACACGCCCCTTGCCCCTCACTTCTCACCTCTCTTTTGAAAGAAAAGAGTTTCTCAGTTCATGTTCACTTTGCAGCACTACTCTCTCTTCCCACCCTCCCTCTCTTCCACTTCCACCCTGTATCGCCCCCTGGCATCGGTCAATAGCAATTAACATACTCTTTGCCATACAGCACTACGTTCTGTTCCCCTACGCTCTTCCTCTCCCCCTCCCTTACGCCCCACCCTCAACACTTCCCCCCCCCACTGCTCCTCCCTTGCAGGAAACAATAGCCTTTGACATCCTCTTTGCAGTGCAGCACTACGTCCTCTTCCCGCACGCCCCTGCTCTCCCCCTCTCCACCACCTCCGCCTTCTCCGCCCACCCACCCACACTCGTGTCTACGCCCCTCCATGGGGAGGGGGAGAAGGAGGGCAAGGGGAAGGGGGAGGCGGAGGAGGAGCAGCTATTAGCAGACGAGTTCACCCGCCTCCTGCCATCGCGACGGTCGGGTGGCTTATTCTGATTGGAGGGATTGAGTATGCCTGTGGGTGGTGGTTGTGATTGGGGTAACTGTGGATTGGGGTTTCATACATGTTTGGTCTCTGGCATTAGTCTTGGGTTGCAGTTGTCTTTTGCTCCATGACCTTGTTCTACCACTTGACCTGCTCGCGTCGCATGAGTTGGCCTTTCGTTCCATGTGCATGTTTCAACATCCACAGGTTCTTCTGTCCTTACGCAACATCCACATACTAACACATCCCATTCTTGTTGTTGCATGTTACAGGGAAAGCAGCAGTATATCGCTGAAGTCTTACGACAAGGATCAATAACATTGGGCTGGGTTGGGAGGGATCTCTCACGAGCTTGAAATTGTGCAACACAGATTGCAGGTTCCTGGATATAAAACTTCTGGTCAATTTAGGCACGATTATCATGCCGTTAGGCTCGCTTCCAATTCCAAGTTCCAAGCCTTTTGTGCATAGTTATCAGATATGAACACCACAGGCCCTCAGATATCAGCGTAAAACACGCTGATTAGGCTGATTTTGTAGCTGTGATTTTCGTTTTCCCTGAAATTTCAGTATCTTCTTTATATTTGCACTGATTTTCCAGTTTGAAGTATAGGACTACCCTGACGAATTAGTGTATTGGTGTACCAGTGACACTGAACCATCAGTATAGTGTACTGAGTCACACTGATTCGGACGTTCAAAAATGCATAGGGTACAAGACATGGGGTGCGCGGACGTGGGATTAGGCCGTAAATTAAAAAAAAAAAAAAAAAAAAAAAAAAAAAAAAAAAAAAAAAAAAAAAAAAAAAAAAAAAAAAAAAAAAAAAACTCACGTACTAATAAACTCTCACTCACGGGACTTGAGCCCGTGACCTCTCTAACAACAGGACGAAGCCTCAGACAGCTCCGTTAAAAATACAGATCGCGAAGTTTAAATTTAATTTCTACTAATAAATCAGTTAACCATGAAATTTTACCCTGACAAAATCAGCATAAACTTCACCCCCAACGCTGATTTGGTCACTACTTTGGGCAGGGCACACTGATCCATCAGCATGCCCTGAAACCAATCTGAGGGCCAAACAATGCAACTAGAGCGAATCTTGGCTCAAGTTAAAATCTCATTACCAGCACGGAATATTCGTTGTGTCACCTCCCGTATAGCGAGTTGGCGTACGAGGAGGACACGTCGGTGAGGGGACCGCAAGTGGCGTGACGGCAATCTCAAGGCCGTGCGGAACACTCCATTCATCAGCCTTCCCAGGCAACCTCGAAGCGAATATTCAAGCGGAACTCCACTCCTCACACGCACCCCAGCCTCGCTTGCCGTGCTCACGCACTGCTGTGCAGCTGCAGCAGAAGTAGGGCATCGCGTGCTGCTCTAGCGTTAGCTGCAAGACGCCGTTCCCGACAGGCCGCGATTGCTACGAAACGCTCAGATGATTCAAGAGTAGACCGCGACTCGCAGGCTTTTCTTTCCTTTCCATTTTTATTACCATATTATTCGACAGCGCGTGACTATGGCGGATTACCACACGGTGTACAAGGAACCCGAGGGCACGACGACGGAGTGGGAGGACCTTCAGGTAGGACAGCCGCTTACTGCCGCTGACCATGAACGCAGTGGGAGGGAGCGGTCGCTCTCTCCGTGTTCCTGATTCCTTAGTGGGTAACAGGTGGCTGCTGAGGTATCACATCCAGTGGACGGACACCGGAGAGAGTGTGGCGAAACAAATCTAATGAATGTAGGATGAATCGTGAAGAAACCTGGAATTCAGATTCAATACACAATGATTTTTGGGGCCCTGGGTTTTGACTTCTTTAGGCATGATAAGAAGCGCAAATCGACTTTTGAGACTTTCCTGAGGCGCGTCAAAACCTCCCAAGAAATCGTCTCCTTTTTGTTTCTCGGAGACAAAAAACCATGATACAAAACGAGAACCGGTAGCGATCCCTCATCAATGGCGGCGATTTTTCCAGTCGGTACCACACCATGCATGAGGACACGCAGGGGGAACCACGACGCTGTGGGAGGACCTTCAGGTACTGCCGCTCTGTGTTTTAGAGTCACGTAAAGTGACTCATTAGGAGTTTAAAACAATAAAAACGTGACGGTTGCCTGGATACCCTGTCATTTGATATTATCAGGGCAGGGGCGAACGAGCCACGCCGTGTCATTCCGCTGGTTTACGGAATGGGATCTGGTTTGTTTCGAATCCGGTTTTGGAACAAGCAGAAATCGAAAGAAAGGAGCGATATCGCGATTAGGAAATCTTGAAGTTCCAGGCATTGTCCTAGTTGCCGTTTCTGATTCTTAACACTGGCTACGGTTGGTTGGGCTTGCTCGGTGGTTTGCACTCAGAACCCTTCTCCTGCTTGCCTAGGGACCTTGGGTATGACAAAGACCATATTTCCTCCTGGGATTACTGAAAAGCCCAAGAACCTTTCATTCTCCCTCCTCTTTGTTGAAATTTCGTCTCCACTTCTGCTGCTGCCTTCGGATCACCCGGAAACACGTTTCTTTCACCACATTCCTTAATTTCCCGAGCAGGCGAAATACGGCAACCTCGCTCCGCAGGAGAAGCCCAAGACAGCAGCTTGGGAGGCGGCAGAAGCGAGAAAGCGCACGGACGGGCTGGATACGCGTACGGCTGATGAGCTGCCTTTTGAGGCGCCTCAAAGGTCAT
This sequence comes from Closterium sp. NIES-65, assembly GCA_948144175.1. Classification (NCBI taxonomy): domain Eukaryota; kingdom Viridiplantae; phylum Streptophyta; class Zygnematophyceae; order Desmidiales; family Closteriaceae; genus Closterium; species Closterium sp. NIES-65. The sequence goes on along the minus strand of CANXME010002442.1, from coordinate 1,321,215 downwards.
TCTCCCACCCTTGCTGCTTGTTTCCCCCGTGGCAGGTGAAGTTTGGCAACCTTGCACTGCTTGAGAAGCCCAAATCGGCAGCATGGGAGCCGGCATCATTCTCCCACCACCACGCGTTCTTCAACCCTTGCTGCTTTGATGCCCGTCAAAACACGTCTCTCTTACCTCCTTTCATAATTCTATGTGCAGGTGAAAATCATGAATTTTTATCCGCGTGAGAAGCTCAAGGCAGCAGTATCGGAGGCGACGTCATTCACTCACACTCACCACCACCGCCTGTTCTCCAACCCTTGCTGCTTGTCCCCTCCCCTGGCAGGTGAAATACGGCAACCTTGCTCTGTGGGAGAAGCCCAAGACAACGACATGGGAACCGGGATCATTCACTCACCCTTGCTACTCGCTCCGTTCTCCAACCCTTGCTGCTTGTCTCCTCCCCTGGCAGGTGAAATACGGCAACCTTGCTCCGCGTGAGAAGCCCAAGACAGCAGCATGGGAGCCGGCAGAAGAGAGGAAGCGTACAGACGAACTGGACACGCGTACAGCTGATGAGCTGGACGACCTGGAGGATGACGTGGATGATGACCGGTTCATGGAGGAGTACAGGTGGGATGGACACGTGGCATGGGGCAAGGAGTGCATGTAGGAAGGATGACCATGTGGGATGGACCGGTGGGTTGGACATGTAGTTGGGGCAAAGGGTGGGAATGAAGTGAGAATGAAGGGGAAACTTGGCAAGGGGTTGGGGAATGCAGGTGAGACGAACGTGAGGGCATGTGAGGAAGCGGGATGTGCATTGGGATGGGGATGGGCTTAAGGCTGGGAATGAGGATGTGCATGCGGATAGGAATGGGTTGGGGATGTGGGAGGCACCAGCATAGCCAGCCACATATTCAAGGTGTGTGATCAGCTGAATCCCAGCCTCCTTCCGGCCCTCTGTAGCCGACTCCTGCCATATCCTCGCCATTTCCCCATTCCCCCCCCCCCATATCCTCCCCCCTCACTTCCCTCGGCTGCCCACTCAGCCCCCCCTTAGCAGTGCATTACAGCGCTGGGGGGGGCAGTGCCACTCAATCCGCGCTCTGGAAGTGGCCGATGCAGATCCCAGGAGCCATCCTGAAGTGAAGTGCCTTAAAAGCTGATGCAGACCCCAGCGGCGATCTTAAAGTGAAGTGCTTTAATTAAAAGCCGATGCAGTGCAGACCCCAGGGGCGATCCTGAGGTGCCTTAAAAGCCGATACAGACCCCACAGTCGATTTTTAGGCCCCTCAAAAGCCAATGCAGACTCCAGGAACGGTTTTCGGCACGCTTTGCTGCTCTCGTCTTGTATACTATTTACCTTCCATGCTCCCCCCCGCCCTCGCCATCCATCTTCGCCTGCTGTTTCACACCCCCCAGGAAGTGGCAGTTGGCCGCGCTGAGAGCAGCGGCAGCACGCCAGCTGTACGGTACGGAGTGTTGGAGCAACTTTTGAGGCGCCTCAAAAGTCGGCGCTGAGAGCAGTGGCAGCACGTCAGCGGTACGGAGGGTTGGAGCACAGGCGTCGCCCCTCCCCCCCTCATTTCCCCCTCTTCGCTCTATATTTCCTGCTTATCCCCACCAGGAGGCGGAGGGTGGCAGAGCTGAGGGCGGCGGCGGCGCGGCCGCGGTACGGAGGGGTGGAGAGGATTACGGGGCCGGACTTCGTGAGGGAGGTGACGGAGGCGAGCCAGAGCGTGTGGGTGGTGGTGCACCTCTTCCGTGACAGGTGGGCTGTTGCTTCATAAAGGCTTGTGAGCCACGTGGTTGTTGCTTTCACACGTTCCTGAAATTGATTTGAGCCACGTGGGCTGTTGGTGAACCAGGTGTGAGTTGTTGGTTTGAGACGTCTCAGAGAAGGTTTTCTTTTGCCATGCAAGGCAGGTGAGCAGCACTTTCAAGACAGTGTGGGCTCGCTGAGTGAGATATGCTCTCAGGGGTTTACCAAAAGGGATTGGGTCCAGTGTGTTGGTTGGTGGCAGTGCAGTGCACCTTCCTCGAAACACAGCTCTCTTGCTGCTTGCGGCATGTCTCTTGAATTGAACTGCACCAGAGCAAAGACTTTTGAGGGGGCTCACAACTTGAACTGCACCAGAGCAAAGACTGCCATGGTAACTGCCGTTTTCCTAGCTCATCAAACCACATCCCTCCAGGCATAGTTTGTGTTTATTGTGAGCACAGAGTGTATCCTCAACTACTCTCCCTCCCCGCCCGCCCGCCCGCCCCCCATCCCATCCCATCGCATCCCATCCCATCCAATCCCCTCCCCAGTGTGGCAGCCTGCGGCATCACCAGCAACTGCCTCTCAGAGCTCGCCCAGTGCCACTTGCACACCAATCTAGTGTGCTATTGAGCACACAACTTATCCCCAGTGCCACTCGTTATTCTTGCACCCAAAATAAGAGTGTTTTTGAGACGTCTAAAAAACACTCTTATTTCCAGTGCCACTCTTTATTCCTGCACCCAAGATAAGAGTGCTTTTGAGACGTCTAAAAAACACTCTTATTTCCAGTGCCACTCTTTATTCCTGCACCCAAAATAAGAGTGTTTTTGAGACGTCTAAAAAACACTCTTATTTCCAGTGCCACTCTTTATTCCTGCACCCAAAATAAGAGTGTTTTTGAGACGTCTTAAAAACACTCTTATTTCAGTGCCACTTGCACACCATTCGAGTGTGCTAGTGAGCACACAACTTATCCAGTGCCACTCTTTATCCCTGCACCCTCTCTACCATCCCATCCTCTCCCCAGTGTGGCAGCCTGCAGCATCATCAGCAACTGCCACTCAGAGCTTGCTCGCTCGCACCCGCAGACCAAGTTTGTGCACATAGTGAGAACCGAGTGCATCCCCAACCCATCCACTCCTGTTTCTTCTACCCTCTCTCCCATCTTATCCCATCCCATTTCATCCCCTCCCAGTGTGGCAGCTTGCAGCATCATCAGCAACTGTCTCTCAGAGCTCGCTCGCTCGCACCCGCAGACCAAGTTTGTGCGCATAGTGAGCACTGAGTGCATCCCCAACTACCCCGATGCGCACCTGCCCACGCTGCTCGTGTACCACAAGGGGGCCCTCAAGGCCACCCTGGCTGGCATGCACCAGTTCGGAGGAAAGAACTGCACCACACAAGGTGAGTGAGACGTATTGCAACATTCTTTTGTGGTTATGTGAGGTAGCTCGCTACTTTACAATGTGATCCCTTTTTTGTGCTGTTTTTCGCTAATTGTGTTTTTTTGTGCTGGTTGCAGATGTGGCGTTTGCGTTGTGCAAGGTTGGGCCTGTTTTAGCAAGCGAGGACGAGGATGAGGAAGCAGTGATGGAGCGGGTACAAAAGGATTATGTAAAAAACATTGTGAAGAGGCATGTGGAGAAGGGAGATGATGAAGATGATGATTAGACATGGGTTTTGCAAATTTCCTGTGTGTTGTATTACTGCCTTTCAAATGCCTGCAACGAAGCTTCTAGGGTAAGTGCATTTTTTGTCCAAATGATTGAAATTACAGGATTTGTGAGGAGCCCATATGAGTACGTGTTTCGCCTGCTCTTGTTGGTGTTTGTCTATAACGAATCCATCTTTGTCACCAGCATGTCATTATCGACCAATCAAACGGATCAAAGTGGCATCAGCGAACCACTGAAGAATGTACGGTTCTGTGATTACGGTTGAGAACGGTTCAGAGCATTTTCCTAGGGTTAGCGGGCTGCAGAATTCTGTACATCCACCAATCCTTTCACCCGCTTCGTCAAGGCCGCCATTGCTGTGACCAGCATACTTGACTGGAGCCTGTTAGCTGTTGCACACACACACATCACCCTACTACTAAGAGCAGCAACTACTCTGACCATTACGGTCGGTTCTGAAGCTTGGAGAGGTCGTCCCCTGTCTGGTTTTTGCTCTCGTACAAGCGACGTATTTCGTAATATATATTGGTCGTTCCTTCGTCAGTCAAGGGTGTGTCTCATCAGGGTCGTCAGGATTGTCCCAGTGCAACCAGATTGTTCCAGCTCGCAGAATCTGACAAACTAGCTTTTACTCCGCATGTCAGAAAATTTGGCCGTCTGCGTCCTCTGGTGGACTGTGGTAGTCTAGGGAACATCCCGAGCTTCTTTTTACTGTACCAGGAAATCGTTTGTGATTAGACCTCGACCATTTCGCTACTTCTCGCAGCTTTCGTTCGAGTTTTCGCAATCCGCTCTCCGCCGCTAGCTGCCTGAGCATGTCGGACCCCACAAGAGCCCCAACAGGTGCGCGAATGGGTACGGCCTGGTACAGCGTAGTACAGCCTGGTACAGCGTGGTACAGTGTGGTACAGTGTGGTACAGGAATTACACGTTTTGAACATGATACGGGCTGTACTCCTAGCCGTAGGTGTGACTGCCCTACAGCTATGTATGAACGGTATGTATGAATGGTATGTATGAACGGGATACAAACAAGCAGCCGTGGTACGGACGGACACGGAAAATGGTCGTCAATGTTCGATTTTTTCTTGTTTTTTTATGAATATCTCTCTTATTCTTTCCCTTCTCCTCCGCTTTTCCTAATTGGCCTTTCTCTCCCTCGTACTCTCCCCCTTGCCGTCACTGCCTGATCTCCAATCGTTCTCTTGCCATCTCCATCCCTCCCGTTCTCCCCCCACACCATTTTTCTGTCCCCACACTGGCAGCGATTCTTGCTGAGTTCGCGGCACACGAAGAAGGTGAGGTGGCGGTCACAGTGTGCAAGTGAAGGTATTGTGAGTGTGTCTCTCAAAGCCATTGGTGCCGCGTATGTTTTTTGAGAATTCTAAAAAAAAACATATGTATTAAAAGAATTCTCAAAAAAACATGAGATGGCGGTCACAGTGTGCAAGTCAAGGTATTGTGAGTGTGTCTCTTAATGCCATTGCTGCCGCATCGCTGCGTTCGCATTGACCTCCTTGCCATGCATGCGAGGATGCCAGCTCAGCTGCCCCTGCACGGCACGGTGCAGTGATGCGGCACGGTGCAGTGATGCGGCACGGTGCAGCGATGCGGCACGGTGCAGCGATGCGGCACGGTGTCTATGCTCCGTATCTCATATCATGTATCGTGTTTGAGTATTCTCAGGGATAGATTTTGAGATACAAGCTTTGCCATCCCATTCCACATTTCTCCATTTCCCCATGCCCCCATCCGCCCATGCCCCAGCCATCCAGCAGCAGGACCGACCACGCATACCTGCACCAGGCAGTGGCACAGGGGAACGACCGTACTCAGGCATGAAGGTGCACTGACTGTCCCCCTATCGCCTCAATTCCTCATGCCATGCCCTCCCATGGCCCCCCAGCCATCCAGCAGCAGGATTCCACATGCTTCAAAGTTGAACCAGGCCGTGGAGCAAGCGTATGGGGGCGTGCGTGAAGGTGCACCGAACCTCCCCTGCCTTGCTGCTCCCGCATTCCCATCCCCCCATCCCTCCCTGCTCCCAGCCACCCGGCAGCAGGACCACGCATACCTGAACCAGGCAGTGGCACAGGCGTATGAGAGCATGAAGGAAGGTGCACTGACCAACCCCCATCGCCCCGTCTCATTCCCCCATACCCACAACCCCCCTTCCACCAGCCATACAGCAGCAGGACCATGCATATTTGAACCAGGCGGTGGCACAGGCGTATGAGGGTGTGAAGGTGCGCCAACTCTCCCCTATCTTGCTATTCCCGCATCCCCCCATCGTCCCTCCCCCCACCTCCCAGCCATCCAGCAGCAGGACCACGCATACTTGAACCAGGCGGTGGCGCAGGCGTACGAGGGCGTGAAGGTGGGCGACGGGGGGCCATTTGGGGCCGTGGTGGTGCGCGAGGGAGAGGTGGTGGCGGCGTGTCACAACATGGTGCTAAAAAACACAGACCCCACTGCCCATGCTGAAGTCACGGCAGTGAGAGAGGTATGGCATAGCATGGTACGGCTCTCGCTGTGTGTCTTTGTGCATGTGTGCACCGCATGCTGGTGGCTTGAGAGGGAGAGGTGGTGGCAGCATGTCACAACATGGTGCTGCGGACCAAGGACCCCTGAGAAGTATGGCATACCATGGAAGGGCTCTCGCTGTGTGTCCATGTGCTCTCTCCGTGCCCCTAAGTGCATGGGAGATACAGCACACTGTGGTGGTGTGCGAGGGGGAGGTGGTGGCGGCGTGTCACAACATGGTGCTGCGGACCACGGACCCACGGCACATGCTGAAGTCACTGCTGTGAGAGAGGTAGGGTTCTTCTGTTGGTGTGGGCATCAGTATGGTCTGGTATGGTGTGGTGTGGTCTGGTGTGGTTTGGCACCGGGAGAGGTGGTGGCGGCATGTCACAACATGGTGCTCAGGACCACGGACCCACGGCACATGCTGAAGTCACAGCGATCAGAGAGGTATGCTTCTGCTGGTGTGTTTTTGGCATGCGTTGGTCTGGTATGCTTTGGTGCGGTGCGGTACGTAAGGTAGGCCTGCGAGCTGGGGATCTCTCGGCGATGAGCAGCTGCAACTTGTTGAATTGTGAGACACATACCAAGGCCTTAAGATTTGCTCCACCCTTTCGCGCGCTCCCTTCCTCTTCGCTTTCCCCAGGCGTGCAGGAAGCTGGGTCGTTACGACCTGTCAGACTGCGAGCTGTATGCGTCGTGTGAGCCGTGCCCTATGTGCTTCGGCGCCATCCACCTCTCCAAGATCAAGGTACGCCCGTCCGCACTCTCACCACCTTCCTGTCCTTCGTTTCAAGTCGACTAGAGAGTCGCCTTTTCAGCCTTGATTGGACTCAAAATCTGTTCTTACTCGGTAATTTTCTAGGCAACTCAAAAATGATGAGGGTCCGTCTGTCTGACCTGCCATTCCCCAACCTCATTCTCTTCTAAGCGCCTGAAACAACTCTCGCCCTCTAGGATACCAGCCCACCCACAACGGTGACGACGACTCACAGGATGCATACGCGACCATTGTATGCGCCATTCCACTTTGAAATATGACATTATCCCCAGCCCAGCATCCCCAGCATCGCCACCTTCCCCAGCATCCCCAGCATCGCCACCTTCGCCAGCATCGCCAGATTCCCCAGCATCCCCGGTATCGCCAGCATCCCCGGTATCGCCAGCATCCCCGGTATCGCCAGCACCCCCGGTATCGCCAGCACCCCCGGTATCGCCAGCACCCCCGGTATCGCCAGCACCCCCGGTATCGCCAGCACCCCCGGTATCGCCAGCACCCCCGGTATCGCCAGCACCCCCGGTATCGCCAGCACCCCCGGTATCGCCAGCATCCCCGGTATCGCCAGCATCCCCAGTATCGCCAGCATCCCGCACTCCCCTCCTCGCCCACGTCCTCCAGACAGGGTCTGGCAACAGTAACAGGCCATTTTACTAGGAACCCACACACGTTCCCTACACCCCCTCCAGAATCCCACATCCTCCCTCCCTCCCCCCAACAATCACTCACCAGCGCCCAGTCTATGGAGCGCAAGCAGAAGCAGCGCTGGCCATTGGATTTGACGACTTTATTGCGGATGCCATCCGTGGCATGGCCTACTACCTACCAGATGTTCACACCCCCTCACCTTCTCATCTTCTCCTCCCCACCATCCCCACTCCCCCTTCCCCTTTCGCAACCCACCAGCGGCTGGTGTATGGGGCGCAGGCAGAAGCAGCCCTGACGATCAGTTTCGACGACTTTATTGCGGATGCCATCCGTGGCACGGCCTACCACCAGACGTTCACACCCCCTCTCACCTTCTCATCTTACTCCTTTCCACCATCCCCACTCCCGCTTCCCCTTTCGCAACCCACCAGCGGCTGGTGTATGGGGCGCAGGCAGAAGCAGCGCTGGCGATCGGGTTTGATGATTTCATTGCGGACGCCATCCGAGGCACGGCCTACTACCAGAAGGCGAGTCTGCAGATCCACAAGGCAGAGGGACACGTGGCCGCTGCTGCGGAGGAGGTGTTTGAAAACACCAAGTCCAAGTTCCAAATGTACTGACTGACTGACGGGGGGGGCAGTTTCCTTTTGTTTATGAAGTGGCGGTTGCTGCTGGGGAGGTCCTTGACAAGTTTAGAGTTTGAGAATGTGGAGTTCTGATAAATGCTGCAAAGTATATGATAAAACAGCCATGAATGAGAACCAGCATAATCCTGCTCCATTTTGTATTTTTCCTTAAATGTATTGTAGTGTTTAAGGCGTGTCTGTGTAAATTACGGTGCAACACGTGTTCCAACTCTCATCCCTTCACAATAACGAGCCAGGTTAGGGTTTCAATAGCGCGGCTCCTTTCACTCATCCAAACCCTCCTTGCCCCTCCCCCATCCCCCTTCCCTCTCCAAAACCTCCTTCCACCATCATTCGCTCCTTCCTTTCGTGCCTTCTTTCCCTGCAAGCGCGAACCACCCACAGCGCAGTGCAGCCGTGACAGGGAGACTTAGGCAGGCACCTCTCACCCCTCTATTCTTCTCCGAAACGCTTCTTCTCGACTTACTATTCTTACCTTCCGCCCGTCCGTATCAACGAAAGTTGGTCGATTCGCACTCCGACGCAATGGCGTTAGCTCCGGCGCTTTTAAAGCCAGTGATGGACTTCAGGTTTCTGGACGAGGGCACAGGCGGGGATAAGAAGCGCAAACGACAAAAAGATGAGCGCGAGGCGAAAGCCGCGGAAGCGGAAGCCGCCGCTGCGGATCAACCTGGCGACATGGCAATTGACGACGACGGCGCTGACGGCCAGCCGTCAGCTAAACGGCAAGCCGTTCCGATGGCTGACGACGAGAACCGGCCGTCGTTCGGCCGACCGTCGTACGACGGCGTGATCGCAGGAAAGGCTTCGGGTCGCAAATGGAAAACCGTGCGAACGACTCGGTCATCCGCGTTAAGAGTCACCGGCCGGAAGGAGGTTTCGTTAGAAGAGAAGCGAAGGCAGAGAGAGCTCAAGAAGGCGTATAGGGAGAGGAAGGAGGAGTTGAAGGAGGAGATTAGGAGCAACAAGCAGGCGAAGCGAGCCGCCGCGCAGGAGAAGCAGCGGCGGAAGGAGGAGAATGCGCTGAAGGGCGCCGTGCTGCAACGAATCACGAACCCGAAGACGATTAAGAAAATGTCGAAGAAGCAACGACAGAGCCTCGTGAAAGTCTAAGGTGAGCCGCGGCGGAGGGGAGTTGAAGGGCTGTGATGCTGATGTGCCGTGCGAACGACAGAGCGTTGCAAAAGTGTAAGGCGTGTTGGCTTCTTGTGAGTTCAACTCCTGATTGCTGGCTACACGAATGTGAGGACCCAGGGGTCGTCACTCATGGGGAAGAGCAGAGAAGTGGAAAAGAAATGTGTTTTCAACACCTGATTGATTGTTAGCTCTGGTGTTGAAGGCGCAAAGCCGAAGCCTCGTGAAAGCCGGTAGGTCATGCGGGGTGTAGCAGCATGGGTTCAAGGGGTGATGTTGAAGCGACGACAAAAGGCCTCGGACAACTCACGATATGTGATGGTTGTTGTCCAGATGTGTCTGCCAAGGTACGTCATTGCTGTAACGGTGCGTCATGGCTGTAACGGTGCGCCATGGCTATAACGGTATGTCGTGGCTGTGACGGTGCTCCATGGCTGTAACAGTGCGCCATGGCTGTAACGGTGCGCCATGGCTGTAACGGTATGTCATGGCTGTAACGGTGCGCCATGGCTATAACGGTATGTCGTGGCTGTGACGGTGCATCATGGTTGTGAATGTGTGTCGTGGTTGTCAAGGCATGGTAGCCTCGTGTGTAAATGCAATGCACAGACTGTAAACGTGTTGACGCCCAAACTTGGCAGGCAAAGAGTTCTGTTGCATAGCCAATATTAAAAGGGGGGAAGGGGGACAAGCACTTGAAAGGAAGTATAGTCATTGACAACAAATTCAGCACTTGGATTGTCGTGACGGTTCATGTTTTGTCGCAAATCATTTTCCAGAATCTTTAACGTTTCCATCCATCATGTGTTGCGTCCTTTGATAGCTTTGAGAAAAGGTTCCCTCAATCCTCCGTATTTGCCTCACCCTTCTTGTCCGCGCTTCTTCAAACTGCTGCTTATGTGCGACCCTCATTTGACCATCATCCAACCTGCATTCAAAGCCAAGGGCTGAACCAAACGCAGCTAGACCCTTATTCTCTCCTCCCTTTCCGTTTCCCCCCCGATGCCATCCCGTCGCTGTTTCCACAGGAAGAGGATTGCCAGTGCCGCATGAGGCAACGATCTGTCTGAGACTGAGGAGGGGAGGGGAGGCGAGCAGGGTTAAGGGAAGTGGAGAAGAGTGAGAAGAGGCGAGAGGGTGTACAGACGAGGTGGTGTGAGGGGGTACGTGTGTGTTCTGCTGCTGGCTGCTGCTGATTGGTGCTGTTGCGTGGGACAGTAGGGTGACGCAGAAGATGCTGCTGAGGCATGAGCATTCGCCTGATGCATTGGTGGTGTAGACGCACACAATCACACAGACTGCATAAGCTTCGTGGCATGGTTTTCTTCGGAATGTTGAGCCTTGTCCATTATGTACCCGTCATACCCCGGATATAAGCGCCACCCTCGGATAAGCGCCTGGCGCTTTTAATTGGCGTGTGGCGCTTATATCCCCTGCTTGATTATAAGCGCCCCCCCTGAAAAAACTTGTTTTATTATAAGCGCACGTAAACTTAAATTTTGAAATGTGTTCAAAACGCTGTAACGATTTTTGCTTTAGCAGGCGGATGTGCTGCAGATTCGGTTCCCTTCACATTCGGACCCTGCACTGGATGCGGGTCCAGTCAGCAGGAGCTGTCAGGAGCTGGATGTGAGTCAGATTGGGTGTATCTCCCTGCGCGCGCGAGAATTTCACAGACGACCCCACGTAACTTCGACTCGATTGAAAAGGCAAGCACGAGATCTACAGTTTGGTGTTAAAAAATAGGAAAAATATATATGTCATTTTATAAACGCCGGCGCTTATAAATTTGCTCGATTATAAGCCCACCCCCCTAAAAAAACTTGCTTTATTATTGCCCCCCATGGGGGTATATCCGGGGTATGACGGTCAGGGACCTCGTTAGCAGACCAATTTGGTCTGATGGTCTGCGTTTCAGACTTAATTTTCTAACTTCAGATGATCTGTAAGACTGTACTTTTTTTTCCAGATGATCAGTAAGACAAAGGATTTTACTTCAGATACATTTTCAGATCGCATACTATTTTTCATCTGAGACTCCAGATAAGGAGTACGATTCCGTCTGAAACCAACATTTCTGCTCTGTTGTCCATAGGGCCACTAGTTCGGGTGTCTGCGAGCCTGTATACAGGCATGCGTAATGAATGCTACTGTCCCATAGCATCCGCGCTGGAGGATACAACACTGCTGGCAGCAGTTAACTATGTGCAATGCTGCCAGCACTTCGTCGCTGCTTGGGTGTCGGCGCCGATGCCAGCCACACCCATGCACCGACACTGTCATTTTGTGCAATGGGGTGACCTGTATGCATCACGGATGCACGTAACTATGGTTCCCCGCCCACACCCGCATCGCGCATCACTCTGACGCGCTACGAGACGAGGGTTTGAGGGACCAAACTGGAGGCACACCCTCAATCTTCTACATCCATTTCTTCCGCTGCTCTCGACTAGCCCCGGAGTGCAGTTTTCTACTTTCACCATATCATCTAATGGCCATTTCAGAGGAGAAAGACCCCCCTGGAGTCTCAGCACTACATTTTCTCACACGGGGCAAGTCGATCCCCGTCGTTGCACCCCCCGTTGCCTCGTGCTCAACCCGGGTTATACCAACAGACGACGCCTCCCCAGATACTGTGGCTGAAGAAAATGCGGACGGTGGCATGCCCAAGACTACCACGCCCACGTCGACGAGTATACCAGCGTCTGGCCGTGAATCCATCCGCCCCGTCGTTTCAGTTGTTGGGCTGAGAAGCCCTAGGATCTTTGTAGAGTTTAAGGACTGAGTAGGATTGTAATAGCGGAAGCGTTGTAATACAGAGTGGTTGAACCACCTTGTACTAGTATGTGAGAGCAAAGTAAGTTGGATTAAACAAGCAAATACAAGGTTTATATAAGAGTACAAGGAATACGAATAGATAGATTTAAACCGTTTTACTGTTGCGATTCGATACAGTGCGACTCGGGCAACTGCTCAATGTCGAGTCAATTGTGTGTCCTTGCTGTCGCACTGTAATTGTCGAGTCAAAGGTCGCTGACCTTTGACTTTCCCGTAACCTCTAGGCGGTTACCCTAACCTCCGAGGGTTGACTCGCGATGCTTCGATTTTGGGCTGCTTCGCTAGTGTCCTGAGTTTCGACACGACAGAGGCGCCTTAAGACTTATTGTTCCCAACACTCCCCTTCGCTTCTGGAGTGTCGCTGATGGTGACGTGGCCTTGTCCAGTCAGCAGCATGCAGTACTCGAACTTCTGTTTTCCGAGCTTCTTGGTCAAATAGTCGGCTGCCATCTCGGACGTGGGACAGTAGGATAACTCAAGTCTTCCTTTCTCGATCTCGTCTTTCACGAAGAAGTATCGCAGAGCGATATGCTTCGTTCTGTTCGCGAATCCGTTTTTGTTGGCGATGCGAATTGCAGATTGGTTGTCGCAGTGCAGGGTGAAGCTGGGTAATTCAGCTAACTTTGCTTCTTCCAGCAGTTCGCGAAGGTAGAGTCCTTCCTTGGTGGCTGAGCAGAGTGTCAGAACATATAGCTTACTTGTTTCTGTAGGCTATAGTGGGGTATCCCATAGGGGGTACAACCCAAATTAGGGTTTCCTATTTGTACTCACTTCGTTCATAGTTATTTCATTCTCGTTCATATTTTCTCATGGAATCAGAGCAGGTCCCTTCCTAGGGACTGTTCGTAGGGCCCACCGAAGCGCGCCCCGAGGCGCGCGTTTTTTTTTTAGCGACCCTCCGTGTCGCCCTTACCGCCGTGCTCTCGCTTAGGCCCCTCGTCGGCCCCGCTTAGGCCCCTCGTCGGCCCCGCTTAGGCCCCTCGTCGGCCCCGCTTAGGCCCCTAGTCGGCCCCGCTTAGGCCTCGTCGGCCCCACTTAGGCCCCGCTACGGCCCCGCGTCGGCCCCGCTTAGGCCCCGTCGGCCCGCCTAGGCCCCGCTACGGCCCCTCGTTGGCCCCGCCTAGACCCCGTCGGCCCGCCGTAGGCCCCGCTCCAGCCCGCCGTCGGCCCCGCTATAGCCCGCCGTCGGCCCCGCTACAGCCCGCCGTCGGCCCCGCTACAGCCCGCTGCCGGCCCCGCTACAGCCCGCTGTCGGCCCCGCCCCAGCCCGCCGCCGGTCCCGCTACAGCCCGCCGTCGGCCCCGCTACAGCCCGCCGCCGGCCCCGCTACAGCCCGCCGTCGGCCCCGCTACAGCCCCGCTACAACCCCGCTACAGCCCGCCGCCGGCCCCGCTACAGCCCCGCTACGGCCCACCGTCGGCCCCGCCGCCCGTGCTGCAGCCCGCCGCGCCACCGTGCAGCCGCCCGTGCAGCCGCCCACCGTGCCGCCCGTGAGCAGCCCCAGCCGCCCGCGCCGCCCGTGAGCCCCTGCTTCACCCGAGCCGCGCGAGCCGCCCGAGCCGCCCGAGCCGCCCGAGCCGCCAGTGGAGCCGCACTCCTGCTCCTGTGGGGCCACTGCTGCTCCTGGGCTGTGTTACAGTGCCGCTGACCTACCCGACTTTTCCTACCCGGTGAGACTGTCAGCTGCTGTCATGGCCACCCCCACTGTCCTAGCTTTTGACGCTGAGGGTAGAGCCATTGACTTTGCAGTCTGGATTGAAGACCTGCAGCTGTACTTACTGTGTGATGCGATAGATGAGGTCTCTCTCTTTGACTTTGTCTCTGGAGCTGTCCCTGCCCCTCCTGTTGATGCTGACCCCGCCGTTCGCTCCAAGTGGGCGACCCGCGATGCTGCTGCACGTCTTGCTGTGCGTCGCCACCTCCCTTCCTCCGAGCGTGCCCACTTTAGTCAGTGCAAGACCGCTCAGGCCTTGTACGACGCTGTAGTTGCACGCTACTCCTCCCCTTCCTCCGCTACGCTTAGCCGCCTCATGCTACCGTTTCTCTTCCCTGACCTCGCTGCCTTTCCCACTGTTGCTGACCTCGTTACCCACCTCCGCGCTAGTGACGCTCGCTACCGCGCTGCCCTTCCTGCTGAGTTCCGCGCCGCAAACCCTCCTCCCATGTACATCACTCTCTACTTTCTCGTCACTCGTCTCCCTGAGTCCCTTCGTGTAGTTAGGGACCAGTTTCTCTCTGTCTGTCCCACCACCCTCACTGTCGACCTCCTTGAGGAGTCCCTGCTAGCGGCTGAGAAGAGCATCGTCGCTGTAGGGGCCTCTCGGGGTGACCCTCGCACCCCCATTTTTGAGGGGTGTTCTCCTTCCCCCCTGCTGCCCTCTGTCGCCTCTGCCGCTGCGGCCGACCTCGCTGGTTTTGAGTCGGTCGGTGCGGCGTCTGCCCCCAGCGGTAGACGCCGCAATGGCAAGGGCAAAGGGGGCAAGGGAGCGGGTGGAGCTAGAGGGGGCGGTGGCGGGGGAGGTGGGGGTGGCGGGGGGAGTGGGGGTGGCGGTGGAGGTGGTGGCGGGAGTGGAGGTACTAGTGGAGGCGGTGGAGGCGGAGGTGGCGGCGGAGGAGGTAGCGGAGGAGGCGGGGGTGAGGGTGCCGGTGGGGGCGGTGGCGGTGGAGACGGGGGTGGCGGTGGAGGCGGGGGTGGCGGTGGCGGCGGGGGTCGGGGTGGCTCGTCTCAGCGGAGCAGCTCTGGGGGTGGTCAGCGCCAGCAGCAGCAGCAGCAGCAGCAGCCACAGCAGCACCAGCGCTCTCGCACCGTCCCCGCCCCTCAGCAGCTCCGTGAGTGGTACTTGCAGCGTCAGCGTGGTGGTGCGTTTGGTCCCTGCCCCTACGTTCTTCGCACCGGCGACCGTGCGGGGGAGAGGTGTGGAGGCACCCACACAGCCCGCCGCTGCTTTGGCCGCCTGACCGACGCCTGGCGTCAGCAGTTTCCGGAGGCCGCTGAGATCCCCCGCTGGGGGGAGCTGTCTAGGGCTGGTGTAGCTATTTATGATCTTGACTTTGATGCTATTCTTTCTGCTATGTATGTTGTGACTGGTAGTGATGAGGATGACTGTTACCGGTGTTTCCCGCCCGACCCAGGCATTGGTACTGCTGCGTCAGGTACTCGTGAGGCTGCTGCTCTAGGTGCCAGTGCGTCTGTGCTCTCAGGTACTGGTGAGTCTGCCCTCTCAGGTACTGTGTCGGCTTCGGCCTCTCACACCTTCACCCTTGACTCTGGAGCGTCTCGCTCCTTCTTTCGGGACCGCACCACTCTCACGCCGCTGAGTCGGCCGGTTGCGGTGTCCCTGGCTGACCCCTCTGGGGGGCCTGTCCTGTCTCGCTTCTCCACGGTCCTTCCGTGTCCGGCGGCCCCCTCTGGCACCCTGTCTGGTCTCTACCTCCCCTCGTTCTCGACGAACCTGGTGAGTGGTGCTGACCTACAGGATGTGGGTGTCCACCAGTTCACTCCTGCTCGTCAGCGGGTGACACACTGCACGGAGGCTAGCACAGGTCGCCACCTGGCTACGTTTACACGTCGGCCGGGGTCGAGCCTGTACACACTGACCACTGCTTCTCCTCCAGGTACTGAGTTTGGTGGGGTCCCTTCGTCTGGTCAGGTGTTTGCTGCAGCGTCCAGGTCTGGCCCTGAGTCTGCCCCCTGTTCGTGTCGTCGTCTGTCTCACGAGACCCTCCTCTGGCACCACCGCCTTGGCCACCCCTCTCTGCTTCGGCTCAGAGGTATGGCCTCCCGTCTTCTTGTGTCTGGTCTTCCCCGGTCCCTCCCTCCCCTTCCTCAGGGCCCTGGCCCTGCCTGTGTCCCCTGTGTCGAGGGGCGCCAGCGTGCTGCCCCTCACTCCTCCCAGTTTCCTCCGACAGAGGCCCCGTTGCAGACGCTTCACATGGACGTGTGGGGCCCAGCCCGCGTCCTTGGACAGGGTCAGGAGCGCTACTTCCTGCTCGTTGTTGACGACTACTCGCGTTACACCACAGTCTTCCCCTTGCGCAGCAAGGGTGAGGTCACTGAGGTGCTGATCGACTGGATCCGCGCAGCTCGTCTTCAGCTCAGGCAGAGCTTTGGCTCCGACTTTCCTGTGTTGCGTCTGCACTCGGACAGAGGCGGAGAGTTCTCCTCTGCCCTTCTACGTACCTACTATCGTGCGCGAGGCATCCGCCAGTCCTTCACGCTTCCGGACTCTCCGCAGCAAAATGGGATTGCTGAGCGCCGCATTGGCATGGTCATGGACGTCGCCCGTACGTCCATGATGCATGCGGCTGCCCCCCATTTTCTGTGGCCGTTTGCGGTCAGGTACGCAGCGCATCAGATCAACCTCCACCCCAGGGTCTCCAGGCCGGAGACCTCCCCAGCCCTGCTGTGGACGGGGAAGGTTGGCGATGCGTCGGCGTTCCGGGTCTGGGGATCTCGGGCGTTTGTCCGCGACCTGTCTGCGGACAAGCTGTCCCCTCGCGCTTCTCCCTGCGTCTTCCTGGGGTTCCCCCCCGACGCCCCTGGGTGGCAGTTCTACCACCCCACCTCTCGACGTGTTCTATCCTCCCAGGACGTCACGTTCGACGAGTCGGTACCCTACTACCGCCTCTTCCCCTACCGCACTCCTTCCCTCCCCCCGCCCCCGCTCTTCTTGGTACCAGGTCCCCCCCCGGTAGACCCCCTCCCCCCTCAGGGTCCTGCCCCTTCAGGTGTGTCCCAGGTAGACGCGGTCGAGCCTGTCGAGGTCACTGGTGACTCTGGTGCTGCTGCGGGTGCTGAGCCTGGGGGTGCTGAGCCTGGGGGTGCTGAGCCTGGGGGTGCGGAGTCTGGGGGTGCTGAGCCTGGGGGTGCTGAGCCTGGGGGTGCTGAGCCTGGGGGTGCGGAGTCTGGGGGTGCGGAGTCTGGGGGTGGTGAGCCTGGGGGTGCTGAGCCTGGGGGTGCTGAGCCTGGGGGTGCTGAGCTTGGGGGTGCTGTGCCTGGGGGTGCTGTGCCTGGAGGTGCTTCGTCTCGCCGTGAGCCACTCTCCCCACAGGAGCTGCGTGAGTGGTTTGCCAGGCGCTGGAGGCGTGCTGCTGGTGCTGGAGGTTCTTCGCCTGCAGAGGGTGCCACTGCCGCGGGTCCCGGAGGTGCTCGTCTTGGGAGTACTGGAGCTGCTGGGTCTGAAGTTTCTCCTGGAGCTGGTGCTGCTGAGGGTGTTGGCTCTGGGACTGCCGCTGGCGGTCCGCCTAGCAGTGCTCCTGGTGGTGCTGCTGGAGGTTCTGGAGCTACTGGAGGTGCTGCTGGAGGTGCTGCTGGAGCGGGTACTCCTGCTGGGGGTACTAGTACTGTCCTTGCTGTTTCTGGCGTCGCCGCGCGGCCCCGACCGTACTTCGTTCCGCTCCTGCAGCAGGTTCTTGGTCTTACACCTTCTCCTGGTCCTCCTCCTCCTCCCTTAGAGGGTCCGCCGCCTGTCCAGTCACAGCCACCGCTACAGCCTGCCTCCCCTTTGCCTGCTCCTTCTCCCTACGCTGGTCCGACTGGAGGTCTTACTGAGCGTCGTGAGCCTGCGTCTCGTCCTGCGTCGCCTGTTCGTACTGCGCGCGCTAGTGGTCGCGGGTCGCGTCAGCGTCCTCCTCCTGTCCCTGGCACGCACCGGATGTCACTGCGTCCGTCCACTGCTCCTCTGCGTGCCCCTTTGCCTTCTCCTCTTGCTTCCTCTCTTCCTGCTCTTGCCGACCCGGAGTCGGACTCTCTTCGTGCTGCCAGTCCTACTGTCACGCGTCTCCTTGCTACTGCTGTCACTGACCCTTCCTTCGAGTCGTCTG
Source organism: Closterium sp. NIES-65 (assembly GCA_948144175.1). Taxonomy (NCBI): domain Eukaryota; kingdom Viridiplantae; phylum Streptophyta; class Zygnematophyceae; order Desmidiales; family Closteriaceae; genus Closterium; species Closterium sp. NIES-65. The sequence continues at coordinate 1,303,410 of CANXME010002442.1, read as the reverse complement.
CTGCGTCTGCCCTTGTAACTGAGCTTGTCGACTTTGCTGCGCACTGTCGTCTAGACTACGCTGCCAGTCTTGTCGCTGAGTCTGAGTCTGCCTGTCCTCCGTCCGTCGGGGGTGAGTGTGCCCTTGGCACGGACGTCCTTGAGGACAGGCAGGAGGAGTTCCAGTGTCTGGCCGCCGCTTCACCTCATCTCGCGTCTGTACTGCTAGCCCCTGAGGGAGACCCGGATGCACCAGACATCCCGACTCCGCGCTCTTACGCGGAGGCGATAGAGGGTCCCTACTCCTCTCAGTGGCAGGCAGCTATGGATGCAGAGATGGCTTCCTGGAAGTCCACAGGCACCTACGTTGACGCTGTTCCCCCTCCTGGGGCGAACATAGTCAGTGGCATGTGGATTTTCAGGGTGAAGCGGCCGCCGGGTTCTCCGCCTGTCTTCAAGGCGCGTTACGTGGCTCGTGGCTTCAGTCAGCGGCAGGGGGTTGACTACTTTCAGACCTTCTCCCCCACCCCGAAGATGACCACTCTTCCGGTTCTACTGCACGTTGCTGCTCACCGTGACTACGAGCTCCACTCTCTCGACTTCAGCACCGCTTTCTTGCAGGGCAGCCTGCACGAGGAGATCTGGCTGCGTCGCCCACCTGGCTTCACTGGGTCTTTCCCTCCTGGTACCCAGTGGAGTCTCCGGCGTCCAGTCTACGGTCTCCGCCAGGCGCCACGTGAGTGGCACGACACACTGAGGACTACGCTCGCGGCACTTGGGTTTGCTCCTTCTACTGCCGACCCGTCGCTGTTTCTGCGCACCGACACCTCGCTGCCGCCGTTCTACATCCTCGTGCACGTCGACGACTTGGTCTTTGCCACAGCTGACACTGCTGGACTCGCCTATGTGAAGTCCGAGCTGCAGAAGAGACACACATGCATAGACCTGGGTGAACTGCGTAGCTACCTTGGCTTGCAGATCACCCGGGACAGAGCACGCCACACCATTACCCTGACTCAGTCACACATGGTGCAGAAGGTCCTTCAGCGCTTCGGCTTCACGTACTCCTCGCCTCAGGCCACTCCTCTGTCTACTCGCCACTCGCTCTCAGCTCTGCCTTCGGATGAGTCCGTAGAGTCGAGTGGCCCGTTTGCAGAGCTTGTTGGCTGCCTCATGTACCTGATGACCTGCACACGACCTGACCTTGCATACCCTCTTAGCATTCTCGCACGCTATGTTGCTCCTGGGAGACACCGACCAGAGCACATGGCTGCAGCGAAGAGGGTGTTGCGCTACTTGTGCAGTACGTCGGGCATGGGGCTAGTGCTTGGAGGGCGCAGTCCAATGGTCCTCACTGGGAACGCAGACGCTTCTTGGGCTGACGACCAGGCTACGCAGCGGTCGTCACAGGGTTACACCTTCAGCCTTGGTTCCGGCTCTGTTTCGTGGCGGGCTACCTGCTCGTCTTCTGTTCTCGGCTCCAGTTGTGAGGCTGAGATCTACGCTGGGGCTATGGCTGCACAGGAGTTACGCTGGCTCACCTACCTGCTGACCGACCTTGGAGAGCAGCCTCGTTCTCCTCCAGTCCTGTACGTAGACAACAAGGCCATGCTGGCCTTGTGTCGAGAGCAGCGACTGGAGCACAGAACGAAGCACATTGCTCTCCGCTACTTTCTTGCTCGTGAGCTACAGCAGCGTGGACAGTTGCGACTTGCGTACGTGGCCTCTGAGGCCAACACTGCTGATGTCTTCACCAAGGCACTTGCGCCTTGTGATCATCAGCGTTGTTGCACGCAGTTGGGTCTTGTGCCTGTCTTGCCTCACTTGCTCTCCTCTTGACCTTACTTGTACCTTCGCCTATATATACTCTTGCTTTTGCTTACTTGACTCTTGTATATCTCTATATATGATCTTGCATGTGAACTGGCCTTCTGGCCTTTGAACTTGTGCTCGGAATGCGTGGTGACTTTGTGATCCACCCTGAGCTTTGCTTTGCTTTGCTTGACTGGTCTTGTGACCCCTTGTTCTCCCCCACTTTGCCTATGGGGGTGTGTCAGAACATATAGCTTACTTGTTTCTATAGGCTATAGTGGGGTATCCCATAGGGGGTACAACCCAAATTAGGGTTTCCTATTTGTACTCACTTCATTTCATAGTGCACTCATCCTCATTCAGTTTTCCACAGAAAGGAGCGTGGATGAAGCGATCGTTCGACGCGTACATGCTAATGGTGCAAGCAATTTGCGAGCTGCTGTGCTGCAGTTGCTGCCGAGCCGCCCTGCCGCCGAGCCGCCCGAGTCGCCCGAGCCGCAGAGCCGCCGTGCTGCCGAGCCGCTGAGTCGCCGAGCCTACTCTACCCACCACTGGTGAGCCCCTGCCCTGCTAGCACGCTACGCGTCGCCTGCTTGCCTGCCTGCCTCCCTTTTTGGCTTGCCTGGCTGCCTGCCTTACTGCTGCTACTCCTGCTCCTGCCTCTACTGGTGGAGCCAGATGCAGCCCCATCGACGTCTGCGTGAGTCCCTCACGCCCCAGCAGCTGCGTGAGTGGTACGCTGGTTGGGGCTGTAGGGGTGGTGGCGCTACTACTGCTACCACTCCTGCTGCTTCTACTACTGGTGGCGGCCAGATGCAGCTCCCGCGACCCCCCCGCGCGTCTCTCACGCCTCAGCAGCTTCGTGAGTGGTACGCTCAGAGTAGAGGGTCTCTCAGTTCTGTTCGCTGCTCTTACGTGATTCTCACTGGTGCTCGGACTGGTCAGCCTTGTGGGACACCTGGTCATACACATTCCCGCTGCTTCGCCCGTCTGAGCGACGCCTGGCGTACCGTGTTTGGCGACGAGGCTGAGCTCCCCGACTGGGTGGAGTTGCTTAGGCAGAGGGTAGATATATTTGCTCTTGACTATGATGCTATTCTCACTGCCATGTATGCATTGCCTACTAGTGCTGACCGTGCCGGTCACCTGTGCGTACCGCCTGACCCGGGTATAGGACCTGCTGCTCTAGCTACTGGTGAGGCTGCTGCTGCTCTGGGTGCTAGTGAGTCTCCTGCTCTAGGTACAGGTGCGGCTGCTGCTCTAGGTGCTAGTGAGTCTGCTTCCTCAGGTGCGGGTGGGGCTGCGCTCTCAGGTACCACGTTGGCTTCGGCCTCCCTCACCTTTACACTTGACTCTGGGGCTTCTCGCTCCTTCTTTCGGGACTGCACCACACTCACGCCGCTTGGTCGGCCGGTTGCAGTCTCCCTGGCTGACCCCTCTGGGGGTCCTGTCCTCTCTCACTTTTCCACTGTCCTCCCGTGTCCAGCTGCCCCCTCGGGCACCCTGTCTGGCCTGTACCTCCCCTCGTTCTCGACGAACTTGGTGAGTGGTGCAGACCTGCAGGATGCGGGGGTTCACCAGTTCACTCCTGCGAGTCAGCGGGTGACCCACTGCACGGACGCACGCACAAGCCGGCACCTGGCCACGTTCTCGCGTCGGCCGGGGTCGAGCCTCTACACCCTGACCACTAAGTCTCCTCCTGTCCCTGCGTCCGGTCAGGTAGCAGCGTCAGGTCAGGTGTTTGCTGCTGCGTCCAGGTCTGGTCCTGAGTCTGCCCCCTGTTCGTGTCGCCTCCTGTCTCACGGGACTCTCCTGTGGCACCACCGTCTTGGCCACCCCTCCTTGCCCCGTCTTCGGAGCATGGCTTCCCGTGTCCTTGTCTCTGGTCTTCCCCAGTCTCTCCCTCCCCTTCCTTCGGGACCAGGACCTTCCTGTGTCCCCTGTGTCGAGGGGCGCCTCAGGGCTGCTCCTCACTCCTCCCAGTTTCCCGCGACAGAGGCTCCTCTGCAGACACTTCACATGGACGTGTGGGGCCCGGCCCCCGTCCGTGGGCAGGGTCACGAGCGCTACTTCCTGTTGGTGGTTGACGACTACTCGCGTTACACCACAGTCTTCCCCTTGCGCAGCAAGGGTGCTGTCACTGAGGTGCTGATTGACTCAATCCGCGAGGCTCGTCTCCAGCTCAGGAGGAGCTTCGGCTCGGACTTTCCTGTTCTGCGTCTGCACTCTGACCGAGGTGGGGAGTTCTCCTCTCGCCTTCTGCGAGACTACTGTCGTGCACAGGGGATCCGCCAGACCTTTACGCTTCCGGACTCTCCACAACAAAATGGGATTGCTGAGTGCCGCATTGGCATGGTCATGGATGTCGCTCGTACGTCCATGATGCATGCGGCTGCCCCCCATTTTCTGTGGCCGTTTACGGTTCGGTACGCGGCGCATCACCTCAACCTTCACCCCAGGGTCTCTCGGCCCGCGATGTCCCCAGTGTTACTATGGACGGGGAAGGTCGGCGATGCGTCTGCGTTCCGTGTCTGGGGATCTCGGGCGTTTGTCCGCGACTTGTCTGCGGACAAGCTGTCCCCCCGTGCTGCTCCCTGTGTCTTCCTTGGCTTCCCCCCTGACGCTCCAGGGTGGCAGTTCTACCACCCCTCCTCTCGTCGTGTTCTGTCCTCCCAGGACGTCACGTTCGACGAGTCAGTCCCCTTCTACCGCCTCTTCCCCTACCGTACTCCTTCCCTCCCCCCCCCACCGGACTTCCTGGTGCCAGTTCCCCCCCCGGTAGACCCCCTCCCCCCTCAGGTTCCTGCCCCTTCAGGTGTGTCCCAGGTAGACACAGTCGAGCCAGTCGAGGTTGCTGCTGAGTCTGGTCCTGCTGCGGGTGCAGAGTCTGGGGGTGCTACGCCTGCGGGTACTGAGCTTGGGGGTGCTGCTGCTGGGGGTGCTGAGCCTGGGGGTGCGAGGCCGGGGGGTGCTGAGCTTGGGGGTGCTGCTGCTGGGGGTGCTGAGCCGGGGGGTGCTACGTCAGGAGCTGCTGAGCCTGGGGGTGCTGAGCCTGGAGGTGCGGAGCCTGCGACTGCTGGACCTGGGGGCTCTCCGATAGCTCCGTCTCGGCGGGAGCCGCTCTCTCCACAGGAGCTGCGCGTGTGGTTTGCTCGCCGCTGGAGGCGTGCTGCTGGAGCTGGAGCTCCTTCGACTGCTGAGGGTGCTGGTGCTGCCGGTCCCGGAGCTGCTGGGCCTGCGGGTCCTACTGGAGCTGGAGCTGCTGAGCCTGGGGGTGCTGAGTCTAGAGCTGCTGAGCCTGGGGGTGCTACGTCTGGAGCCGCTGAGCCTGGGGTTTCTCCTGGTGCTGCGTCTCGGCGGGAGCCCCTCTCTCCACAGGAGCTGCGCGAGTGGTTTGCTCGCCGCTAGAGGCGTACTGCTGGAGCTGGAGCTTCTTCGACCGTCGAGGGTGCTCGTGCCGCCGGTCCCGCAGGTGCTACGCCTGCGGGTCCTACTGGAGCTGGGGCTGCTGAGGGCGTTGGTGCTGAGTCTGCTGCTGTCTGTCCTGACGGTGGTTCTGCTGCTGGTGCTGCTGGAGGTCCTGCCGCTGGAGGTGTTGGTGGCGCTGGTGCTGCCGCTGAGGGTGCTGGTGCTGTCCCTGCTGAGTCTGGAGCTGCCGCGCGGCCTCGGCCGTACTTCGTTCCGCTTCTGCAGCAGGTTCTTGGTCTTTCTCCTCCGGTAGAGTGTCCACAGCCTGTCCAGTCGCAGTCACTGTTGGAGCCTACCTCCCCACTGCCTGCTCCCTCTCCTTACACTGGTCCTACTGGAGGTCTTGCTGAGCGTCGTGAGCCTGCGTCTCGTCCCGCGTCGCCTGTTCGTGCTGCCCGCGCTAGTGGTCGTGGTTCGCGTCGGCGTCCTCCTCCTGTCCCTGGCACGCACCGGATGTCTCTTCGTCCGTCCACTGCTCCTCTGCGTGCCCTTTTGCCTTCTCCTCCTGAGTCCTCCCTTCCTGTGCTTACCGACCCAGAGTCGGACTCCCTTCGTGCTGCCAGTCCTACTGTCACGCGTCTGCTTGCTACTGTCGTCACTGACCCCTCTTTTGAGTCCGCTGCTGCGTCTGCTCTTGTCGCTGAGCTCGTCGACTTTGCTGCTCGCTGTCGTCTAGACTACGCTGCTAGTCTTGTTGCTGAGTCTGCGTCTGTCTGTCCTCCGTCCGTCGGGGGTGAGTGTGCTCTTGGCACGGACGTCCTAGAGGACAGGCAGGAGGAGTTCCAGTGTCTGGCTACTGCTTCACCTCATCTCGCGTCTGTACTGCTTGCTCCTGAGGGAGACCCGGATGCACTAGACATCCCGACTCCGCGCTCTTACGCGGAGGCCGTAGAGGGTCCCTACTCCTCTCAGTTGCTGGCAGCTATGGATGCAGAGATGGCTTCCTGGAAGTCCACAGGCACCTACGTTGACGCGGTTCCCCTTCCTGGGGCGAACATCGTCAGTGGCATGTGGATCTTCAGGGTGAAGCGGCCGCCGGGCTCTCCACCTGTCTTCAAGGCGCGGTACGTCGCTCGTGGCTTCAGTCAGCAGCAGGGAGTTGACTACTTTCAGACCTTCTCTCCCACCCCGAAGATGACCACTCTTCGGGTGCTGCTGCACATAGCCGCTCAGCGCGACTACGAGCTTCACTCTCTCGACTTCAGTACTGCGTTCTTGCAGGGGAGCCTGCACGAGGAGATCTGGCTGCGCCGTCCACCTGGCTTCACTGGGACTTTCCCTCCTGGCACCCAGTGGAGCCTCCGACGGCCAGTCTACGGTCTCCGCCAGGCACCACGTGAGTGGCACGACACACTGAGGACTACGCTTGCGGCCCTTGGGTTTGCTCCTTCTAGTGCTGACCCGTCGCTGTTTCTGCGCACCGACACTTCACTGTCGCCGTTCTACATCCTCGTGTACGTCGACGACTTGGTCTTTGCCACAGCGGACACTGCTGGACTCGCCTACGTGAAGTCCGAGCTGCTGAAGAGACACACGTGCACAGACCTGGGTGAACTGCGCAGCTACCTTGGCTTGAAGATCACTCGGGACAGAGCACGCCGCACCATTACCTTGACTCAGTCACACATGGTGCAGCAGGTCCTTCAGCGCTTCGGCTTCACGTACTCCTCGCGTTAGGCCACTCCTCTGTCTACTCGTCACTCGCTCTCAGCTCTGCCTTCGGATGAGTCCGTAGAGTCGAGTGGCCCGTACCCAGAGCTTGTTGGCTGCCTCATGTACCTGATGACCTGCACACGACCTGACCTTGCATACCCTCTTAGCATTCTTTCACGCTATGTTGCTCCTGGGAGACACCGACCAGAGCACATGGCTGCAGCAAAGAGGGTATTGCGCTACCTGTGCAGTACGTCGGGCATGGGGCTAGTGCTTGGAGGGCGGAGTCCAGTGGTACTTACAGGTCACGCGGACGCTTCTTGGGCTGACGACCAGGCTACGCAGCGGTCGTCACAGGGTTACACCTTCAGCCTTGGCTCCGGCTCTGTCTCGTGGCGGGCTACTCGCTCGTCTTCGGTTCTCAGCTCGAGTTGTGAGGCTGAGATCTACGCAGGGGCCATGGCTGCACAGGAGCTTCGCTGGCTCACCTACCTGCTGACTGACCTTGGAGAGCCGCCTCGTTCTCCTCCAGTGCTGTACGTAGACAACAAGGCCATGCTGGCCTTGTGTCGAGAGCAGCGTCTGGAGCACAGAACGAAGCACATTGCTCTTCGCTACTTCCTTGCTCGTGAGCTACAGCAGCGTGGACAGTTGCGGCTTGCGTACGTGGCCTCTGAGGCCAACACTGCTGATGTGTTCACCAAGGCACTCGCGCCTTGTGACCATCAGCGCTTCTGCACCCAGCTGGGTCTTGTGCCTGTCTTGCCTCACTTGCTCTCCTCTTGACTTTACTTGTACTGTCACATATATATACCTGCTCTTGCTTGTCTAGCTTTATATATATATGTGTGTACTCCTGCATGTGAACTGGCCTTGTGGCCTTGCTCTTGTGCTCGGACTGTGTGGTGACTTTGTGATCCACCCTGAGCTTTGCTTTGCTTTGCTTGACTGGTCTTTTGACCCCTTGTTCTCCCCCACTTTGCCTATGGGGGTGTGTCAGAACATATATGTAGCTTATGCTGTTGTGTAGGCTACAGTGGGGTATCCCATAGGGGGTACAACCCAATTAGGGTTTTGCTATTTGTACTCACTTCACTCATAGTTCATTCATTTCTCGTTCTATTTTCCACAGTCTCGTCCTTGTTCCTGGTCGAATCCACGCACGACCCAGCGTGCTTTGAACTTCTCGATTGTACCGTCAGCTTTCGTCTTGATGCGGAAGACCCATTTCCCGGTGAGAATGGTCTTGTTCCGTGCCACGCTTGCGGGAACGACCTTCCAGGTGTTGCGTTCCTCCAATGCCTTTAATTCCCTGTCCATGGCTTCACGCCATTTTTCCCTGTGTTCCCCCCCCAGAGCCTGCTGAACTGTCGCAGGCTCTTTAGGAAGAGTGTTGCCGGCGGTCCCGTGGACTGCGGTGACGAGGCCAAGGATTTGTAGCCCAGTCTGTGAGTATCGAGGGAGTTCTGGATCCTCGGGATAAGCTGCTTCGTCTCCCGCTTCTGGATCGGGTATGGAATTTGGCCCTATCCTTTCTGCTTCGTTGGTGTTGGCTGTTGCAGGTGTTACGTAACCATTGTCGGCGAAGTGGTAGAAGACTTCGGCGTTGTTACTTTCGCGAGGATTTTCTTCGTCCATGGGCACGTCGACGGAGCAGAACGGAAGAGGTCCGGCTTCCTCCGATGCGTTGTCAACGTTCTGTTCGTCCCAGTCTGCTTCGTCCGCTGCTGAGGCGAAGGCTCGGTCACCACGAAAGCCACCTGTGGGGTCCTGATTCTCGTGCAAGTTGGCGAGGTACGTCTGAAGGGTGAGTCTTTCGTAGAAGATCACATCACGTGCTGCTACTGTTTCCTTTGAGTGGACGTCGAAGATTTTCCATGCGTTGTAATTTTTCTCGATGCCAAGGTGTAGTCCCCACTGTGCCCGTTGGGAAAATCTTCCCGCGCGTGCTTCTGGGGGTCGGTACTGTACCATGCACCCGAAAACTCGTAACATTTTTGTGCTGCCCTGCTTCCCTGTCCACAGCAGATGTGGTGACGCGTTGTTCGGGAGTGACGACGATGAAAGCAAGTTGTGCAGCATGACAGCGTGGTCCATTGCTGCAGGCCACTGGTGGTTGGGTAGCCGCATGCCACGCAGCAGTTTGCGCATGCTGTTCTACAGAGTCCTGTTCATTCGTTCTGCAACGCCCTGCTGCTGATGTGCGTAGGGAAGGGAGAGGAGTTGCTTGATCCCCCTTTCCGCCAGGTACTGCTTGAAGCGCTGAGAGGTGTATTCGCCACCTCCGTCTGACTGGAAGCTTTTCAGCTGCGTTCCTGATTCCCTTTCTGCTACCGGTAGCCAAGCGGCGAATGCTGCGAGTGCCATGTCGCGGCTGGGTAGGTTGCGATGCCAGACGTATCGAGTGGCGGCGTCGATGAAGGTAATCGTGTAATTATAGGTTACTTGGCCTGGTTCTCGATTGTAGAGGATGTCGCTGTAGACCTTTTCGAGTGGTGCGTATGCAGGTGCGCTCGGGTTGTGGTGAGAAGAAAAAGGTCGATGTGGTAAGTCGGCCTCGGGGCAGATGAGGCAAGTCCCCCGTGCACGTTGAAGTTCTCTGCCGTCGAGTAGTAGTAGCGAGTCTTTGTCTAGCACTCCTGCTCGTATCGTATTATTTAACACCGTGTTACTTGGATGTCCTGTGCGTGCGTGCCAGATGTCTTCGGAGGCGCGGTGTCCGGGTGAACGTTGATATGCGTCGGAGTTGGAGTAGAAGCTGGCGACGAAGTTGGCGCTGCGGTGGACTTCTCGTTGTGTCGGGTTCAGCTGTTGTGCGGGTGTTGGTGGTGCTTCGTCGACGATGACTGGTGTCGTTGTTCCTGCTGCTGCCGATGTTTTTGCTGCTGCCGATGTTGTCTCTGCTGCTGCCGATGTTGTCTCTGCTGCTGCCGATGTTGTCTCTGCTGCTAATGCTCGTGTTCGCTCTGCTTCAGGGATGGTGTGTGAAATCAGGATCGAGGTCCGGAGGGTGTGTCCAGTCGGTAAAGTTGACGATGGCGTCGCTGTCTGCGGTGCCCAGGTCGGGGACGAAGTCAAGAACAAAGACGTTATTCTTCAACACTGCTTTCCCGATGTAGAGGCCGCCCCTCCCGTGGTATAACTTATATTCCTGGGTGGTGCTGTCGGCTTCCAGGTGAATCCCCTTCGCCATCAGCTGGCTAACACTCAGTAAGTTGTAACCGAGTCCTTCTGCGATGAGTACTTTTGACATGTGTAGTATAACGTTGGTCTCTCTTGATTGAAGCTGAACGACTCCTTGTCGTCTTGTGCGCAGGTTCTGGTTGTTGGCGACCGTGATGACTACTTCTCGCTGGAGTCGATGTTCGCGTTGTACGAAGCGCCCGGAGGAGCACATGTGTTGTCCGCAGCAACTATCCAAGAACCAAGTGTCTTGGCCGGACGGTTCGCTTTGAGCGATGGCGGCGTACGTCGGATTCGGCTGGAGTGATTCGCGGCGAGGCGTCCTGTGTCGAGCTCCTCTTCTAGTGAGTAGTAGGGTGGCGATTCTGTAATGCAGGAATTGAGAAGATATGAACGAGAATGAAATGACTATGAACAAAGTGAGTACAAATAGGAAACCCTAATTTGGGTTGTACCCCCTATGGGATACCCCACTATAGCCTACAGAAACAAGTAAGCTATATGTTCTGACACACCCCCATAGGCAAAGTGGGGGAGAACAAGGGGTCACAAGACCAGTCGAGCAAAGCAAAGCAAAGCTCAGGGTGGATCACAAAGTCACCACGCATTCCGAGTACAAGTTCAAAGGCCAGAAGGCCAGTTCACATGCAAGATCATATATAGAGATATACAAGAGTCAAGTAAGCAAGAGCAAGAGTATATATAGACGAAGGTACAAGCAAGGTCAAGAGGAGAGCAAGTGAGGCAAGACAGGCACAAGACCCAACTGCGTGCAACAACGCTGATGATCACAAGGCGCAAGTGCCTTGGTGAAGACATCAGCAGTGTTGGCCTCAGAGGCCACGTACGCAAGTCGCAACTCTCCACGCTGCTGTAGCTCACGAGCAAGAAAGTAGCGGAGAGCAATGTGCTTCGTTCTGTGCTCCAGTCGCTGCTCTCGACACAAGGCCAGCATGGCCTTGTTGTCTACGTACAGGACTGGAGGAGAACGAGGCTGCTCTCCAAGGTCGGTCAGCAGGTAGGTGAGCCAGCGTAACTCCTGTGCAGCCATAGCCCCAGCGTAGATCTCAGCCTCACAACTGGAGCCGAGAACAGAAGACGAGCGGGTAGCCCGCCACGAAACAGAGCCGGAACCAAGGCTGAAGGTGTAACCCTGTGACGACCGCTGCGTAGCCTGGTCGTCAGCCCAAGAAGCGTCTGCGTGCACAGTGAGGACCACTGGACTGCGCCCTCCAAGCACTAGCCCCATGCCCGACGTACTGCACAAGTAGCGCAACACCCTCTTCGCTGCAGCCATGTGCTCTGGTTGGTGTCTCCCAGGAGCAACATAGCGTGCGAGAATGCTAAGAGGGTATGCAAGGTCAGGTCGTGTGCAGGTCATCAGGTACATGAGGCAGCCAACAAGCTCTGCATACGGGCCACTCGACTCTACGGACTCATCCGAAGGCAGAGCTGAGAGCGAGTGGCGAGTAGGCAGAGGAGTGGCCTGAGGCGAGGAGTACGTGAAGCCAAAGCGCTGAAGGACCTGCTGCACCATGTGTGACTGAGTCAGGGTAATGGTGCGGCGTGCTCTGTCCCGGGTGATCTGCAAGCCAAGGTAGCTACGCAGTTCACCCATGTCAGTGCACGTGTGTCTCTTCTGCAGCTCGGACTTCACGTGGGCGAGTCCAGCACTGTCAGCTGTGGCAAAGACCAAGTCGTCGACGTACACGAGGATGTAGAACGGCGGCAGCGAGGTGTCGGTGCGCAGAAACAGCGACGGGTCGGCAGTAGAAGGAGCAAACCCAAGTGCCGCGAGCGTAGTCCTCAGTGTGTCGTGCCACTCACGTGGCGCCTGGCGGAGACCGTAGACTGGACGCCGAAGACTCCACTGGGTACCAGGAGGGAAAGACCCAGTGAAGCCAGGTGGGCGACGCAGCCAGATCTCCTCGTGCAGGCTGCCCTGCAAGAAAGCGGTGCTGAAGTCGAGAGAGTGGAGCTCGTAGTCACGGTGAGCAGCAACGTGCAGTAGAACCCGAAGAGTGGTCATCTTCGGGGTGGGGGAGAAGGTCTGAAAGTAGTCAACCCCCTGCCGCTGACTGAAGCCACGAGCCACGTAACGCGCCTTGAAGATAGGCGGAGAACCCGGCGGCCGCTTCACCCTGAAAATCCACATGCCACTGACTATGTTCGCCCCAGGAGGGGGAACAGCGTCAACGTAGGTGCCTGTGGACTTCCAAGAAGCCATCTCTGCATCCATAGCTGCCTGCCACTGAGAGGAGTAGGGACCCTCTATCGCCTCCGCGTAAGAGCGCGGAGTCGGGATGTCTGGTGCATCCGGGTCTCCCTCAGGGGCTAGCAGTACAGACGCGAGATGAGGTGAAGCGGCGGCCAGACACTGGAACTCCTCTTGCCTGTCCTCAAGGACGTCCGTGCCAAGGGCACACTCACCCCCGACGGACGGAGGACAGGCAGACTCAGACTCAGCGACAAGACTGGTAGCGTAGTCTAGACGACAGCGCGCAGCAAAGTCGACAAGCTCAGTGACAAGGGCAGACGCAGCAGACGACTCGAAGGAAGGGTCAGTGACAGCAGTAGCAAGGAGACGCGTGACAGTAGGACTGGCAGCACGAAGAGAGTTCGACTCCGGGTCGGCAAGAGCAGGAAGAGAGGAAGCAAGAGGAGAAGGCAAAGGGGCACGCAGAGGAGCAGTGGACGGACGCAGTGACATCTGGTGCGTGCCAGGGACAGGAGGAGGACGCTGACGCGACCCGCGACCACTAGCGCGCGCAGTACGAACAGGCGACGCAGGACGAGACGCAGGCTCATGACGCTCAGTAAGACCTCCAGTCGGACCAGCGTAGGGAGAAGGAGCAGGCAAAGGGGAGGCAGGCTGTAGCGGTGGCTGTGACTGGACAGGCGGCGGACCCTCTAAGGGAGGAGGAGGAGGACCAGGAGAAGGTGTAAGACCAAGAACCTGCTGCAGGAGCGGAACGAAGTACGGTCGGGGCCGCGCGGCGACGCCAGAAACAACAGGGACAGGACTAGTACCCCCAGCAGGAGTACCCGCTCCAGCAGCACCTCCTGCAGCACCTCCAGTAGCTCCAGAACCTCCAGCAGCACCACCAGGAGCACTGCCAGGCGGACCGCCAGCGGCAGTCCCAGTGCCAACACCCTCAGCAGCACCAGCTCCAGGAGAAACCTCAGACCCAGCAGCTCCAGTACTCCCAAGACGAGCACCTCCGGGACCCGCGGCAGCGGCACCCTCTGCAGGCGAAGAAACTCCAGCACCAGCAGCACGCCTCCAGCGCCTAGCAAACCACTCACGCAGCTCCTGTGGGGAGAGTGGCTCAAGGCGAGACGAAGCACCTCCAGGCACAGCACCCCCAGGCACAGCACTCCCAAGCTCAGCACCCCCAGGCTCAGCACCCCCAGGCTCAGCACCCCCAGGCTCAGCACCCCCAGACTCCGCACCCCCAGACTCCGCACTCCCAGGCTCAGCACCCCCAGGCTCAGCACCCCCAGGCTCAGCACCCCCAGACTCCGCACCCCTAGGCTCAGCACCCCCAGGCCCAGCACCCCCAGGCTCAGCACCCGCAGCAGCACCAGAGTCACCAGTGACCTCGACAGGCTCGACCGCGTCTACCTGGGACACACCTGAAGGGGCAGGACCCTGAGGGGGGAGGGGGTCTACCGGGGGGGGACCTGGTACCAAGAAGAGCGGGGGCGGGGGGAGGGAAGGAGTGCGGTAGGGGAAGAGGCGGTAGTAGGGTACCGACTCGTCGAACGTGACGTCCTGGGTGGACAGAACACGTCGAGAGGTGGGGTGGTAGAACTGCCACCCAGGGGCGTCGGGGGGGAACCCCAGGAAGACGCAGGGAGAAGCGCGAGGGGACAGCTTGTCCGCAGACAGGTCGCGGACAAACGCCCGAGATCCCCAGACCCGGAACGCCGACGCATCGCCAACCTTCCCCGTCCACAGCAGGGCTGGGGAGGTCTCCGGCCTGGAGACCCTGGGGTGGAGGTTGATCTGATGCGCTGCGTACCTGACCGCAAACGGCCACAGAAAATGGGGGGCAGCCGCATGCATCATGGACGTACGGGCGACGTCCATGACCATGCCAATGCGGCGCTCAGCAATCCCATTTTGCTGCGGAGAGTCCGGAAGCGTGAAGGACTGGCGGATGCCTCGCGCACGACAGTAGGTACGTAGAAGGGCAGAGGAGAACTCTCCGCCTCTGTCCGAGTGCAGACGCAACACAGGAAAGTCGGAGCCAAAGCTCTGCCTGAGCTGAAGACGAGCTGCGCGGATCCAGTCGATCAGCACCGCAGTGACCTCACCCTTGCTGCGCAAGGGGAAGACTGTGGTGTAACGCGAGTAGTCGTCAACAACGAGCAGGAAGTAGCGCTCCTGACCCTGTCCAAGGACGCGGGCTGGGCCCCACACGTCCATGTGAAGCGTCTGCAACGGGGCCTCTGTCGGAGGAAACTGGGAGGAGTGAGGGGCAGCACGCTGGCGCCCCTCGACACAGGGGACACAGGCAGGGCCAGGGCCCTGAGGAAGGGGAGGGAGGGACCGGGGAAGACCAGACACAAGAAGACGGGAGGCCATACCTCTGAGCCGAAGCAGAGAGGGGTGGCCAAGGCGGTGGTGCCAGAGGAGGGTCTCGTGAGACAGACGACGACACGAACAGGGGGCAGACTCAGGGCCAGACCTGGACGCTGCAGCAAACACCTGACCAGACGAAGGGACCCTACCAGACTCAGTACCTGGAGGAGAAGCAGTGGTCAGTGTGTACAGGCTCGACCCCGGCCGACGTGTAAACGTAGCCAGGTGGCGACCTGTGCTAGCCTCCGTGCAGTGTGTCACCCGCTGACGAGCAGGAGTGAACTGGTGGACACCCACATCCTGTAGGTCAGCACCACTCACCAGGTTCGTCGAGAACGAGGGGAGGTAGAGACCAGACAGGGTGCCAGAGGGGGCCGCCGGACACGGAAGGACCGTGGAGAAGCGAGACAGGACAGGCCCCCCAGAGGGGTCAGCCAGGGACACCGCAACCGGCCGACTCAGCGGCGTGAGAGTGGTGCGGTCCCGAAAGAAGGAGCGAGACGCTCCAGAGTCAAGGGTGAAGGTGTGAGAGGCCGAAGCCGACACAGTACCTGAGAGGGCAGACTCACCAGTACCTGAGAGCACAGACGCACTGGCACCTAGAGCAGCAGCCTCACGAGTACCGGACGCAGCAGTACCAATGCCCGGGTCGGGCGGGAAACACCGGTAACAGTCATCCTCATCACTACCAGTCACAGCATACATAGCAGAAAGAATAGCATCAAAGTCAAGATCATAAATAGCTACACCAGCCCTAGACAGCTCCCCCCAGCGGGGGATCTGAGCGGCCTCCGGAAACTGCTGACGCCAGGCGTCGGTCAGGCGGCCAAAGCAGCGGCGGGCTGTGTGGGTGCCTCCACACCTCTCCCCCGCACGGTCGCCGGTGCGAAGAACGTAGGGGCAGGGACCAAACGCACCACCACGCTGACGCTGCAAGTACCACTCACGGAGCTGCTGAGGGGCGGGGACGGTGCGAGAGCGCTGGTGCTGCTGTGGCTGCTGCTGCTGCTGCTGCTGCTGGCGCTGACCACCCCCAGAGCTGCTCCGCTGAGACGAGCCACCCCGACCCCCGCCGCCACCGCCACCCCCGCCTCCACCGCCACCCCCGTCTCCACCGCCACCGCCCCCACCGGCACCCTCACCCCCGCCTCCTCCGCTACCTCCTCCGCCGCCACCTCCGCCTCCACCGCCTCCACTAGTACCTCCACTCCCGCCACCACCTCCACCGCCACCCCCACTCCCCCCGCCACCCCCACCTCCCCCGCCACCGCCCCCTCTAGCTCCACCCGCTCCCTTGCCCCCTTTGCCCTTGCCATTGCGGCGTCTACCGCTGGGGGCAGACGCCGCACCGACCGACTCAAAACCAGCGAGGTCGGCCGCAGCGGCAGAGGCGACAGAGGGCAGCAGGGGGGAAGGAGAACACCCCTCAAAAATGGGGGTGCGAGGGTCACCCCGAGAGGCCCCTACAGCGACGATGCTCTTCTCAGCCGCTAGCAGGGACTCCTCAAGGAGGTCGACAGTGAGGGTGGTGGGACAGACAGAGAGAAACTGGTCCCTAACTACACGAAGGGACTCAGGGAGACGAGTGACGAGAAAGTAGAGAGTGATGTACATGGGAGGAGGGTTTGCGGCGCGGAACTCAGCAGGAAGGGCAGCGCGGTAGCGAGCGTCACTAGCGCGGAGGTGGGTAACGAGGTCAGCAACAGTGGGAAAGGCAGCGAGGTCAGGGAAGAGAAACGGTAGCATGAGGCGGCTAAGCGTAGCGGAGGAAGGGGAGGAGTAGCGTGCAACTACAACGTCGTACAAGGCCTGAGCGGTCTTGCACTGACTAAAGTGGGCACGCTCGGAGGAAGGGAGGTGGCGACGCACAGCAAGACGTGCAGCAGCATCGCGGGTCGCCCACTTGGAGCGAACGGCGGGGTCAGCATCAGCAAGAGGGGCAGGGACAGCTCCAGAGACAAAGTCAAAGAGAGAGACCTCATCTATCGCATCACACAGTAAGTACAGCTGCAGGTCTTCAATCCAGACTGCAAAGTCAATGGCTCTACCCTCAGCGTCAAAAGCTAGGACAGTGGGGGTGGCCATGACAGCAGCCGACAGTCTCACCGGGTAGGAAAAGTCGGGTAGGTCAGCGGCACTGTAACACAGCCCAGGAGCAGCAGTGGCCCCACAGGAGCAGGAGTGCGGCTCCACTGGCGGCTCGGGCGGCTCGGGCGGCTCGGGCGGCCCGGGCGGCTCGGGCGGCTCGGGCGGCTCGGGCGGCTCGCGCGGCTCGGGTGACGCAGGGGCTCACGGGCGGCGCGGGCGGCTGCACGGGCGGCTCACGGGCGGCTGGGGCTGCTCACGGGCGGCACGGTGGGCGGCCGCTCGGGCGGCTGCACGGTGGCGCGGCGGGCGGCTGCACGGTGGCGCGGCGGGCTGCAGCACGGGCGGCGGGGCCGACGGTGGGCCGTAGCGGGGCTGTAGCGGGGCCGGCGGCGGGCTGTAGCGGGGCTGTAGCGAGGCTGTAGCGGGGCCGACGGTGGGCTGTAGCGGGGCCGGCGGCGGGCTGTAGTGGGGCCGACGGCGGGCTGTAGCGGGACCGGCGGCGGGCTGGGGCGGGGCCGACAGCGGGCTGTAGCGGGGCCGGCAGCGGGCTGTAGTGGGGCCGACGGCGGGCTGTAGCGGGGCCGACGGCGGGCTATAGCGGGGCCGACGGCGGGCTGGAGCGGGACCTACGGCGGGCCGACGGGGTCTAGGCGGGGCCAACGAGGGGCCGTAGCGGGGCCTAGGCGGGCCGACGGGGCCTAAGCGGGGCCGACGCGGGGCCGTAGCGGGGCCTAAGCGGGGCCGACGAGGCCTAAGCGGGGCCGACAGGGCCTAAGTGGGGCCGACGAGGCCTAAGCGGGGCCGACTAGGGGCCTAAGCGGGGCCGACGAGGGGCCTAAGCGGGGCCGAAGAGGGGCCTAAGCGGGGCCGACGAGGGGCCTAAGTGAGAGCACGGCGGTAAGGGCGACACGGAGGGTCGCTAAAAAAAAACGCGCGCCTCGGGGCGCGCTTCGGTGGGCCCTAGGAACAGTCCCTAGGAAGGGACCTGCTCTGATTCCATGAGAAGATATGAACGAGAATGAAATGACTATGAACAAAGTGAGTACAAATAGGAAACCCTAATTTGGGTTGTACCCCCTATGGGATACCCCACTATAGCCTACAGAAACAAGTAAGCTATATGTTCTGACAGGAATCGTTTATCTTTACCATGCAGTTGACGATGCTTCTTGCTCCTTGTGCAGGTTGTCCAGTTGAAGTCGTTGAAGCTTGGGTCGTGGTTGTCGGACTTGCTTGCGTTGAAGCAACTTGGGAGCTTGAAGGCCGCAGTTGTCGCTGTGGTGTCGTCTGACGAGACGGGCAATGCGTGCGAGGATGGCCCGAGGTTTTGCAAATGTGGCAGAACGGAGGTACCGTTTTCACTTGCTGTTGTCGATTGTTGTTGCCGTTGTGTCGTTGCTGAGTGTGAAAAGCAAATTCTCGTGCTAAAGCTTTCTTCTTGTGTCTTTCTTCTTGCAGGTCCATGTCCTGCTGCTCAGCATGAATTTCGGCGCAGAGTGCCGCTTCGGAGATCCTCCCGTGTGCTCGTAATATGGCGCGAGTGGAGCGCCAGTGGGGGCCGAGACCGCCGATGACCACCGTGACAAAGGCGTCTTCTGAAATTGACCCGCCGCATCGAAGAAGCTTGTCGCGCAGTTCGCGGCAGCGACTGATATAAGCCATGCCTTTCTCGCCTGGTTTCATTTCAATCGTTGTCAACTGCGCCATTAACCTGCTCTGATTTACGCTGTCTGTCGCTTGATACAGGTTCTTCAGGTGGTTGTACGCGAGCTCCGCGGAGTTGCCGTAGCCTCGGTAAGTCCTGATGTTCTGCTGCTGGGTTGGGGTAATGTTTCTTAGCAGTATCGTGTACGCCATCATTGATTGATAGGTGTACTGCTGCTTCTCATATTGTGTCCCGTTTGTTGGATATGGCAGGGACCCGTCGAAGAAGCCGAGAATCTGTGCTCCTTCCATCATCAATTCGAACTCGAACGACCAGGTGAAGAAGTCTTTCCCGTCGAAAGGCTTTGTCGTTTGCAGCTTGAGAACGTGCGCGAATTGCGACTGGACTTGTAACGCGTCCAATGTCTTTTCTTGTCCCGATGCAGGTTGCGGTTGCGGCATGAAGCTGACGGAACCACGCTGGGGTTCGTACGGCGCAAAGG
Organism: Closterium sp. NIES-65; assembly: GCA_948144175.1. Taxonomy (NCBI): domain Eukaryota; kingdom Viridiplantae; phylum Streptophyta; class Zygnematophyceae; order Desmidiales; family Closteriaceae; genus Closterium; species Closterium sp. NIES-65. Next base: position 1,284,493 of record CANXME010002442.1, on the reverse strand, counting down.
TAGGCTGCTGTTGTTGTTGTTGCATCCCGCGTGCATAGGATGAGCCGTCGAGGCTCATCGGAGTAACATTGTTGTTGTTGTTGCTGTTGTTTGACTGCGCAGGCACTCCTTGCTGGTGTTGCTCGTAGAAGGACATGAAGGAGAAAAATTTCTCCATCATGTTTGAATCGAAGCCTGCTGGTGTTTCCGTGGACCCAGCTGCTGGTCTTGCGGTGGTGCCTTTCTCTGTGTGTAGGCCAGAGGCAGGAGGTGGAGTAGGAGTAGTGCCTGGGGAGCCGTTGGAGGAGCTCCTCTCCTTCCTTGCAGACATGTCTTCTTTCTTTGTATTTAAGTGTTGAGAGAGAAAATGATCTTAAACTCTAACTGCTCTCATACCATGTTGGGCTGAGAAGCCCTAGGATCTTTGTAGAGTTTAAGGACTGAGTAGGATTGTAATAGCGGAAGCGTTGTAATACAGAGTGGTTGAACCACCTTGCACTAGTATGTGAGAGCAAAGTAAGTTGGATTAAACAAGCAAATACAAGGTTTATATAAGAGTACAAGGAATACGAATAGATAGATTTAAACCGTTTTACTGTTGCGATTCGATACAGTGCGACTCGGGCAACTGCTCAATGTCGAGTCAGTTGTGTGTCCTTGCTGTCGTGCTGTAATTGTCGAGTCAAAGGTCGCTGACCTTTGACTTTCCCGTAACCTCTAGGCGGTTACCCTAACCTCCGAGGGTTGACTCGCGATGCTTCGATTTTGGGCTGCTTCGCTAGTGTCCTGAGTTTCGACACGACAGAGGCGCCTTAAGACTTATTGTTCCCAACAGTTGCACCCCCTGTTGCCTCGTGCTCAACCCGGATTATACCAACAGACGACGCCTCCCCAGACACTGTGGCTGAAGAAAATGCGGACGGTGGCATGCCCAAGACTACCACGCCCACGTCGACGAGTATACCAGCGTCTGGCCGTGAATCCATCCGCCCCGTCGTTTCAGTTGCAACAACCTCCAATCTACAGGCTAACCCTGTGCTCCCTGACAGGGCTTCTGTGAAAGCTAAATACAAGCAGCGGCGGCTTAACTTTGCCCGTCCCGCAGGTCCGACATTTCCCGCGCCATCGGAGACGGTCCCGCCCGCGACGCGTCAATCCACCGACGACGATGACGATGCCGAGGAGAAGGGCACTACTAAGGGACGTCGGCCGCTGACTGTGGAAGAGCTGCAGCTGAAGTGTAAGGAGCAGTGGCTTCGCTACTTCCCGTGGCTCTTCCTTAGTGAGACGAAGGACGGGCGACCTTGCATGCGCTGCAGCGTCTGTATGGTGTTCGGGGACCCGCACTACAAGTACGGCCGTTATGGTGAGGGCGGCCTCGACATTCAGAAGCAGACGATGCGCAAGCATCATTTCAGCGTGAAGCACGAGGCGGCGGTCCTGCAGAAGGAACAACGTGATGGCCTGAAGAAAGGGCAGCAGTCCATCGTCGCTTACGACAAGGGGGACGACGACGCCAGGCGAATTGCTAAACTAATGGCAATCACATTATTCGTATGCAAATCTGACGCCCCTATTGTGCTGTTCGTTGCTCTTGTGCAATTCATGGCTGAGCAGGGCACGCCGGACATGCCCTTGAAGGAGAATGGCACCTATTACAGCGAGTAAGATATTGTACCCCGCATGTCTGTGTTGCTGCTCCACAAATCTAAGGGCTATTCATGTTTATGCGTTGCAGGTATGGTTTCGCTCAGCTCGTGGCGACCATGGTGTCATACCTGCGGTCCCGTCAGCTGCAGTACATCCGCGCCAGCCCCTACCTCGGGATCCAGCTGGACGAGAGCACGGACCGAAGGCGCGGGAAGCATATGATCGTCTACCTGACATTCTCGCGCGAAAACCTTCCAGTCACGGAGTTCTACACCCTGCTGTCGGTCGAGCAGTGTGATGCCGCCTCGCTGCTGACGGGCCTGCTGATGCATTTTGAGACAACGGGGATCGATCTGCAGCGCATCTCCAGTATGAGCACGGACGGCGCTTCAGTGATGACTGGACAGCACAACGGGCTGGTCGCGCGCCTGCGCGCCAAGGTTCCTCATCTCGTTTCGTGTCACTGTGTCGCACACAGGTGAGTTCGTCCGGGTTGTTTATTGATGCGCGTATCAACCGTGTACTGACTTCTTTTCTGTTTAAACTTGCAGGGAGGCGCTGGCAGCTAAAGATGCAGCAGCCGCGTATCCTGACCTTCAGATTGTGGACAAGGCTGTCCGCTCAGTGGTCGACATTCTCGGGCGCCTCGTTGTTCACACGCGATTCAAGGAGCTCCAAGAGGTCATTTGCGAGACGCATCTCGAGATGCAGGGGATAAAGGACGTGAGGTGGCTTTCCCGAGGCAATGCGATCCAGCGACTCGTCGCGGTGTTCCCTGCTGTTGTGATCGTCCTGCAGGAATTCGACAAGAAGATGTATAAGACAGTGACGAGTTTCAAATTTCACTTCTTACTCTACTTGCTGGCCGATGTGCTGAAGGAGCTGAACCTGCTCAACTTGAAGTTCCAGACACGACAGGTACGTGTTGATGTTTGCGCTTTAAACCTCCCGTTTTGTTTGGTAACATTCTAACTCCTTTCTGCGTTGTGCTTATGCAGATTGACGCCACCCATGTGCTGCAGACGGTACACAACACAACACTACTGCTGCGGACGCGTTACCTCGACAGCAACGACGAGACTTTCGGGCAAGGCGGCGCGGCGCTGGGGCCATTCCTGGCGAAACATGCTTCGGAGGAGTGCCGGGAGGTGAAGGTCGATGCCCCAGATTCCACCGGAGCGCCGACACCTCACAGTTACTTGCTGCACGAAGAGGCTATCGTGGGGCAGAAGAGCAAAGGCGACCTCAGCGCCTGCTTGAAGCTCGGGCGGGAGTTCGTGGTTGAGCTGATTAAGCAGCTCGACTACCGGCTGGAGGATCTCGCGTCGCTCAATGGGGCGAAGCTGTTCAAGAAGTCCCAGTACCCGAAGTCCGCAGCAAAGCGCGAGCGGCGGCTGGCGCAGTGGCTGCAGTCTCTGCGCGACTTGTACAAGAAGCATCCCGACGATCCTGACACTCTGCCAGGTGTGTTAAGCCTTTTGTCGTGAGGTTGTTTGGTTATTTAAAATGATTATCCGCGTCTGTGAATATATATAATCAGTCTCACGCGTTTCTCTACCTTCGCCTGCCCATTCTTACAGGTGTGGACTGGGCCAAAGCACAGCGGGAACTCAACACCTTCGCGACAATCATGAGCTCTCACCAAGAGGATGTCGGCTTTGCGGAGGGCCTGAGGCACATGCTGAGCTCACCGGACTGGACAACGAGCTACCCCAACATTGTCCGCCTGTGGATCGCTGTAGCTGTGCTCCCGCTGAGCACTGTGGAGTGTGAACGCGGATTCTCGAGACAAAACGTGATCAAGAGCTGGCTGAGAGGGAACCTGTGTGACGCCAAGCTTGGTGAGCTCATGACCATGTCTCTTTTGACCTACGACATGGAGTGGCCCGAGTTGGTGGCGCGGTGGGACAAGTCGAAGAAGAGGAGGTCTGCAAAGGATGTGCTGCTGCCGGGAGTGGAGAGGGAGAGCAAGCGCAATAAAAAAATATCCATAGCAGCAGCAGAGGCAGTAGCAGCAGCAGCAGCTGCTGCTGTGGCAGCGGCAGAGGCAGCAGCACGAGAAGCAGCAGCAGTAGCAGAAGCAGCCAGGCTGGATGCTGAGTTCCCATGGCTCAGTCGCAAGGGGAAAGCTACCGTAACTACCCTATTCCAGTGCCGTCTGATAGCCTAGGCAGCTGTAGTGATGATGACAGTGGCAGCGAGTCTGACTAAACCGTAGAATGGTTTAATGATACCTAGTTTTTATTCTGTAGTGTGTAGAATTCTTGTACAGTGGTGTAGGCTTCGTACAGGTCAGACAAAAAAAAAAAACGCCAATCTGAGCGTAAGACGATTTTTTTTTTTTTACACATACTGTCAGACAGGCCCAAAATCTAGCGAGAGCCCTGATGACGGTACTTCTGAAGTGGCCTTGCTGCTTAATATTGTACCATACACTTTGTCTCAAGCAAAATTTGATTAACTCTAAACTCTTCCTCTTCAATGCATGCTCTTCATACAGTCCATGTGGCGTTTGAGACATCACCAATCTACCGTACCTTGGCATTATTACCATACTACTCTCCACACAGCGCCACCACTTCCAACCAATGCTCTCCCAAGGAATGCTAACGAAGCCTCAACCCATACATCTTCTCAAGCCCCTTCATGGTTTCGTCATCAGGCAACCTTCTGCTACCTCCAACGGACAACCACCGCAGCGCCTTGAGCTGTGTTATCCCCTCTGGTAGAGCCTCCAGCTGCTCGCAATTATCCAAGTCCAGAATCCTGAGCCGGGTCAACCTTTCGAAATTGGGAGGGAGGGAGCGGATGGAGCAGCCAGTCAGGTGCAGGCTGTTGAGGCAGGCGAGCTGGGTGAGGGAAGCAGGGAGATGCACGAGGGCTGTGCACTCAGACAGATCCAGTGTGCGTAATCTGGACAGAGAGCCGATGCCATCAGGGAAGGAGGCGAGTTTTGGCGCATGGACCTCAAGTGATGTGAGGTGCTGAAGCATTGCGATGCTTCCAGGCAGCTTATCCAACTCTGCAGCCTCGTGAACGTGCAGCTGCCGCAGCTGCTGCAATGTCGAGCCCAGATCCTCCGGAAGGATTTTCAGCCCTGCAGCTTTCCAGATTGTCAAGGTACGAAGGTGAGAAAGAGATGCCAAGAAGAAAGGAATCTCCCGCACATCACCTGCCAAAACCAGCTCCAATCGCGTCAGACATGAAAAATCTCGGCTCCGCACCATATCATAAGTGACATCACCGGTTCCCCAAGGCAGCCCCCTCAGCTCTGACAACATAGAGAATGGCGACAATGGGGTGGTGTGCTGCTGGTTGATCGGGAAGGACAAACGCTCAAGAGAATGCGGCAGATTTGTCGGAAGTCTCTGCAGCAGCGCACATCCTCTAATCTCCAGCCTCTTGAGCCTGACAAGACCCTCCAGATTCATGGGCATCCGAGTAAGCCGAGTACACTTCACAACCCTCAACATCTCCAGCCGCCTGAGGCTTGTAATTGACTCAGGAAGCTCCTGCATAGCGGCACATGAGTGGATGTAGAGCTCGTTGAGCTTTGTCAGCCGACTGATGCCTTCAGGAATCTCAGATAGTGCGCACTGATCGAGCTCAAGCCGTGTTAGAGACGAAAGCTGAGTGAACGAAGATGGCAGCTGCTGCTGTGCTTTCTGAGAAATCAGGAAAACGGATTGTAGGCTGGTGAGCTCCCCAATATCCTCCGGAACTGAGACATTTGTCACCGATTGAAGGCATAGCAGTTTGAGTGAGGGAAGGGACGAGAATCCTGCAGGCAGCTGGTAGAGGTTATTACAATTGACCAGGCAGAAGGTCTCTAGGGATAAAAGTCGGCTGAAGGAGTCCGGTAGATATGAGAGTGGAAGCGAATCCAGCACCAATGTCTTTAAGGCAAGCAACTCCCCGAAGTTTTCTGGCAGAAATTCGAGTTTGGACGAACAAATCTTCAAATTCTGCAAGCTGCTGATGGACATGAACGCGTCAGACAAATCGGTCAAATCCCAGCAATCAGTGAGGCTGCATTCTTCAAGACATGGAAACATGTCCCCAATGTCATCAGGGAAACGCGGAAAGTCGCGGGAATCTACTAGCACGAGACGCTTCAGAGAGCTGCACGCGGATCCTGAAGGGAACGCTAAGTTGAATTTGGGGGAATTAAAGTCGAATTCCAGAGATTGAAGCGATGGAAGTTGTGCGAAAGAAAAGAGTCTAACATGAGTCTCCCACATGAAGGATAGGCTGGTAAGGCTAGGGAGGTGAGCGAGAGGTATCAAATCCTCTTCATCTAAGTCTCCCGTCTCGATGACAAGAGTAGATAATGAAGAAAGATTCTGGAGTCTTGAATCCTCCAAAATCGAAACGTCGGTCAGGAACATCAAGCGCAGCATCGCAAAACAGGGGGGAGGGGATTGTGACATGCGCGAATCTTGTTTGTTTCTTCCTCGTCTTCCAGGGGTTGGGAATCATGCGAGAATGTTGCTCGCATGATTCGTGGGAGTGTTGTTGGGGTATTGCGTGAGATGTGAAGTGGTGCGCGTGTTTCTGGGTGTTTGATGTCAACTACGCAGGCTCGGCTGGTAGGTTTGGTGGGAGCGAATTGAGGCTCGCGCAATACAGTTACCAACTGGTTGAAACAACAAGTGGTTATATTTGTAGTGCGTTTAATATATTTGTATAAGTATATTAAACGGGATAATTATATTTTGCGGATTTAGAGGTTTTGAAAATGCATATCGTTCCCACACGGGCGTTTAGATTGTTTAGGGTTGTTAATTCTATACGTAATAGTTGGTTGAAAGTGTTTATTTTGCATTGTGGCAAGGATATTGTTGTTAATGTTATGAGCAGCATAAATGTGTGATCATATTTTATCGTAAATGAACATATCACAATACTGACGTATGTAACTGAACATGTTGTCAATACTGAAATCTGATCCTACCAGAACGACTTTTCTGGTTAGACAGGTGGCGATCCTATCAGGTGACAGATGTCATCGAAATTCTCGATCCTGGGTACTGATTGGGTACATCCTTTGGTCAGCAGCCGCCTAAACCAGATGTTGCCACGCGTCGAGTTTGGATGGTGGGGAGGCAGGTTCTCCTTTTTGAACTCGAGCCGTTCAGGGTGTCTCTGAAAAGGGTTGCCGACAACCGTCGTCGAATGCCGGAGAATCGCGACGGTATAAGTTTTCAAACCGAAGGTCAGGATTTACCGACACGACAGAACGGATGTCACGGGAGTGTTCGAAACAGATTTCGAACACGCCCTGAAATACCAGAGTCGATACACTTCGGAGCAGAGTCAGAGGGGTCGTGGGAACCCCTCGTCATTTTGTTGTGACTGTTCCAGCCTTCCCCGTTTTTGCTTTTCACCAAGTCCCTGCTTGCCTTCAGATGCTCCTTGTGCCTGCTCTGCACTTGGTTATTTTTAACTTGGCAAGCCCATACAGTGTCTGATGCGGGAAGGGGTTGTCGCTACGGTAAGTTAATGTAGTCGTTGTTCCTACTGCTGTTGTTTTGTTTTCCGCCATTTTCGTATCTTTTAGGGTGGTACTGATTTGATACACTCCTATTTTGAAGTTGATTTTTGCTCAACGCTAACCATGATCACAACAGTTTGTGTCTTGTCGCAGAACTCGCGATGATCCACTCAACCAGCGTAACGACGGCCATCTCTACTCCCTCTCGCAGCAGCCTGCATTCCGCCACCGCTTGATCTGATCCCTCACGCGACAACTGCGACGTAAACTCCTGACGCAGTGGTAAGCTCGAGCTCAATTGCTGGCTTAGTTTCTGGTGTTTTTATTTGTTTTTTTCTTTGTAACCTGCTGTTTCATTTTCTGGGGTTTTACTTTCTATGTATATTTGTATCAATGTCACATGTTCTCAGTGAGGTCTTGTTCTAATGCCCCATTACGTACTCTTACACCCTCTATTGCGCTTGCAGGTTCAGCTTCCAACCGCCCAACGGGGTTAGACATCGTCACCAACAACCGCCACGTAGCAGCTTCCGTAACGCCTTCAACTGCAAGCGCGCTTGTTCCGCCGGTGCCAGAGTTTTGACCACTAGTTTAGATTGGAGTGGTAGTCTCTGGCTGGTGCACAAGTGTGTGTACACTGTAAATTTATAAGGAGTTATTTAATCCAACCCCTTATTGTTATGGCGGACCAGGAAGTGCAGTACAGTTGTGACCAGGAAGGTTGTAAAGTCACCTTCAAAACCTCACTTGAGAAGGCACGTCACCTTGCTCGTGGGCAGCACGTGTATTGCGAAGCAGCAGAGACTTCATCAAGAGCTTCTGGTGGTGGCGGAGATGAGGAGTACGCAGCCAGACTTCGTGAGGCTGGTCAAGCCTTGGAAAACCAGAGTAGAAAGAGGAGAAGGTCAGCAGCTGCACAAGAGGCAGATTTGGCTGGCCGACCGCTGCCTCAGGCAGATAGCGCACAACCGAACGCTGATACAACCGGATATGATTTCTCCCCACGTGCTAACCCAACCGTCGTGGACATCGATTTTCGACTCTTCAGATTCTGTAAAACAGCGGCGGGTGGTGTGGGACTTTCAAGAGCAGACACAAAGGAGTTGATCGACATCGTCATTGAAGCCCTGGAAAATCCTGGCAAAGTGAACCTTAAGTCCTTAGCTGAATTCAGCAGGTATGAAGAGGCGAAGACGGCAGAGACAGATCTGACCGGATTTTTAAAGGTGGACGTGAGCAAACCTGGAGATTCAAAACCAATATACCTATATTGGAGGCCGACAATGTCATGTGTCCGTGGATTGTATCAGAATCCTGCAAATGCAGACGGCTTTGTAGTCGAGCCGGAAGAATTACCTGAAAATGCGTGGGTAATATATAAGGGGCCAGAGACTGGAACGTGGTGGCGCAGTGTACAATCCAAACTGGAGGAAGAAGAAGTAATAGCGGCTGTAATTATTTATTCTGACGAGACAACACTGACGACTGATGGTGGTGTTGTCGGATGGCCCGTCTACGTTTCATTGGCAAACATATCATCGGCGAATCGCTGGAAATCACATGGCCACCGCCTGTGTGCTCTTCTACCAGAGATTGACAAACAAACGTTTTCAAAGGCCGAGGAGACGCGACGTCGACACGAGGTGTTTCAGGAGGCACTACGACTAATACTGGAAGAACAACGTCACTTTGAAAAAGAGTAAGCTCCTTTGGTGTTTTTCTTGATCGTTTTATTTCAATCTCTGCATTGTTCTCTTACTTCATTGGAGTATAGTGCATTTTCTGTTGCTTTCCAATACTGTTATCTTGTGCAAGGCAAGGGTGACTTAAAGCTCATCTGAGCCACAAACGCGAAGGATTGTACGGGGAGTTTTTTGTGCGCGTGAAATTTCGGGAGCACAATTGACCCGAGCGGAACAGCGGTTTTTCGGTGCAATCGAATTCGATATACAAGTGTTTCACATATAGTCTCCTTCGTGTTTTTAATCCTTGTTAAAGTTGTATTTTGCTGTTTTTCTATGAACAGAGGCGAGCTTTTGACCGATCCATACGGGGTTCAGCGCTGGGTATATCCTGTGACATACGCGTACGTCGGCGACTATCCCGAACAGTGTAAGGTCGCCGGTACGAAATCAGGAATGAGCACCGCCTTTCCGTGTCCAAAGTGTATGGTTCATCGCACGAAACTGAACAATATGACACAGCCCATTGTTTATAGAACCGAGGAGCAGCAAAAAAAAATAGTGAGCGAAATAGAGAGTGCGGCGAGCAAGACTAGAAGAAACGACTTAGAGGTTGAGCATAGTACGCATGGAGTTGAGTGTGCCCTATGGGGCTTTCGTTTTGCGACGGAGGAGTTTGGGAATCCGTATAGAACACTGATGGTCGATCTTATGCACATGAGTAGTTTAGGCGTCTACAAGCATATTTTAGGGTGTTTAAAGCGGCAGTTGTCGACCGAGGTGTTGACGAATATGGATGCGGACCTAGCAAACATTACTGACTATAGTCGACAGTCATTTTTCCGGATCCCGGCGCATACTGACGGCTATTTTAGTGGTAATAAAACCTTTTACGCATTTCAGCACCAGGCAGTTATGCAGGTTCTACCAGTCCTATTGATGCGACAGAACGTGAAACGGAAGATTCTTCGGACCATTGAGCTCTTCTGCCAATGGCATGCGAGCGCATGGCACCGAGCATATCACACTGAGAAGACTCTTGAAGACTTGGAGGATATGACACGAAAGTGAGTTTTATTTGTGTATGGTTGATATTTTTATTTTTGCAAAAATTGTGTTTTCTGGTTTAGTTCCATTACTGTTCTTGTTTCTTTTGAATTGTCCCTTTATGGTCGCGTGAGCCTGTAAACCGAAGGACTCTACGCTAGGTTGTGGTGCGCGCGTCAAAATTCCTCCCACTCTTAATTTCTCGCGAGCAGCACAACGGTTTTTTGATACGATCAGTATTGTTTAGGTTACAATTGTAATAGAAGCTCTTTTGTAAATGTGGTCGTTGATGGGAAAGTGTGAATGTTCAATTTGTCCGGAATGTTGTTGTGGTGTCTGATTGAGTTTCCGACCCTTCAAGGGTATTGGCGTGCAACACTAGCTCCTTGTTAATTCTCTATGTTTTGTAACTTTCGTGTTTCCAGACTTGTACCACAACTACTAGAACAATTCGGGGAGGACCAAGCGTCGGAATTTAATATTCCCAAGGTCCACGCAATGCTGCATGTAGCAGACGATATCAGGCGTGGAGGTGTGCCGGTGCATTATTGCACGGATTTGTACGAGCATGTGCACATCGCCCTTGTCAAGCGGCCTTACCGCGGGTCCAACAAACGGAATGCAGAGGCGTCGATCGTCCGGCGCTGCTTGACGACCGAGTTGGTCGAGTCGATGGCTGCGAACGACGTTCCCGTCGAGGACAAGGAGGCACGGACCGTCGCCATGAAACAGGTGAGTATTTGTGTTTGTAACCTATTTGTGTTTTCCACCTGGGATTTAGGATGATTTTTTGGGATGCGTCGCAGTGTGTGTTCGAGATGTTTCCCGTCGGCTTGACACGTGTGTGAATTCTTGTTGCGTTAAATCTCATCGCGTGCCTTCATTTGGTTCGCTCAGCCCGTTTTGTATTTACCTTGGGTTTGGAATGGCACGTTGTCAAATTGGTCGTGTCGTTTCCCTAAGTACACGTGTATGTTCACGAGTACTGTAGTTCTGCTTTGTCATCGTGCACTTTTCGGGTGCACAATTTTGCAAACACGTTGACGGTGCCACACCAACGAGTCGAGATTGGACTCGCCCGAACACTGTGACGCTGTCTCGATGATACGAAAAAGACATCCAACAGCGTTGGAACAATCTACTCCACCCACAAAAGTGCACGATCGTGTGCCTTCTGCGTTTTGGCGTTTGCGCTGATGTACGTAGACATGCTCCGTTTAAAATCGCGCGATGTTGTTTTTTTTTCGGAAACGACACCTGCCTAGATTCTTGAACTATACCCCATGCCCTCGTCAGCGCGAACAGTAACTCCGGGCGTGAGCACGATAAATGTGGGGGTGTTCAAGGGTGCTGTTCAGACTATGAAATCGTTAAATAATACAGTAATGTATACCACAATTCGTTGCACCCTTATCTTTGCACAGGCATTGGAGACCGGATCTCCTGCAGTCACCGGGTCTTGTGCGAAGCTGGACTACACGGATAAGCTCAGCACCATCTGGCGGTCTTACGCCGCCGTTGCTCCAGGGGATTTTGATTGCCTTGAAGACGCAATCAAGGCATTCCAGCGCCAACAGAAGCACCCACCGCGTGCAACAGTTAAATGGGAAGTTGGTATTGATGTGCACAAGGGTGTGGCGATTCCTCCAGATGACGATTTCACACTGTACAGCAAATATCCGTCATACGCGCGTGCAACCCCGAGCTACTACGGGGCTCCATGGTTCTCAGACGTCTCAGTTGACGGCGTGGATGATGACGGTGAGAAAATGGTATGGCCTGCTAAGCTGCTCATGATTTTTACGCTGCATCGTACAGTCAAAACGACAAGGGTGAACCCAACCACAGAGAAACGGATCACATCCGAGCAATACTATGCCGATCAGGTGGCGTTTGTTCGCTACTACAGGAAGTATCCCCCTAGCGACACAACGGCGTTGACCCTCATGCAATGGTGGGAAGGTGGTAGGGGATATGGATTGGTGCATGTTGAAAGCTTGCTGAGGGTTCTGCATGTGGTACCTTATGTCCCTTTGACCCCATCAACGGTCCAGAAATTCATTTGGAATGAGTTTAGGTGGTGAATTTACTGTACATACCTGTTTATGGTTGTTGTATCATAGTTGGTGTATATACCGTTTGTATTAGAATAGCTTCTTCACAAATTTAGGTACTACATCACAGTCCCTTTCAACGGAAACTGTTTTGACCTCTTTCGCCCAACTACGCCGCCGTTGACGCTTGTTTGTGCGTTGCATGCCTGGAATCTGTGCAATGATGGGCTGGTGCGAAACATGTCACCGTTTCGTCGTTTGGTTGCTGCTTTTAGCTCCGTTTCTTCGCACTGTTTCCTAGTAGGACCAATTACCAAGCCATAGGAACTTGTTTGACCTCGTTCGCCCAACTACGCCGCCGTTGACGCTTGTTTGTGCGTTGCATGCATGGTATCTGTGCAAGGATGGGCCGGTGCGGAACATGTCACCGTTTCGTCGTTTGGTTACTGCTTTTAGCTCCTTTTCTTCGCACTGTTTCCTACTAGGACCAATTACCAAGCCATAGGAACTTGTTTGACCTCGTTCGCCCAACTACGCCGCCGTTGACGCTTGTTTGTGTGTTGCATGCATGGTATCTGTGCAAGGATGGGCCGGTGCGGAACATGTCACCGTTTCGTCATTTGGTTGCTGCTTTTAGCTCCTTTTCTTCGCACTGTTTCCTAGTAGGACCAATTACCAAGCCATAGGAACTTGTTTGACCTCGTTCGCCCAGCTACGCCGCCGTTGACGCTTGTTTGTGCGTTGCATGCATGGTATCTGTGCAAGGATGGGCCGGTGCGGAACATGTCACCGTTTCGTCGTTTGGTCGCTCCTTTTAGCTCCATTTCTTCGCACTGTTTCCTACTAGGACCAATTACCAAGCCATAGGAACTTGTTTGACCTCGTTCGCCCAACTACGCCGCCGTTGACGCTTGTTTGTGCGTTGCATGCCTGGTATCTGTGCAAGGATGGGCCGGTGCGGAACATGTCACCGTTTCGTCATTTGGTTGCTGCTTTTAGCTCCGTTTCTTCGCACTGTTTCCTAGTAGGACCAATTACCAAGCCATAGGAACTTGTTTGACCTCGTTCGCCCAACTGCGCCGCCGTTGACGCTTGTTTGTGCGTTGCATGCCTGGTATCTGTGCAAGGATGGGCCGGTGCGGAACATGTCACCGTTTCGTCGTTTGGTTGCTGCTTTTAGCTCCATTTCTTCGCACTGTTTCCTAGTAGGACCAATTACCAAGCCATAGGAACTTGTTTGACCTCGTTCGCCCAACTACGCCGCCGTTGACGCTTGTTTGTGCGTTGCATGCATGGTATCTGTGCAAGGATGGGCCGGTGCGGAACATGTCACCGTTTTGTCGTTTGGTTGCTGCTTTTAGCTCCTTTTCTTCGCACTGTTTCTTACTAGGACCAATTACCAAGCCATAGGAACTTGTTTGACCTCGTTCGCCCAACTGCGCCGCCGTTGACGCTTGTTTGTGCGTTGCATGCCTGGTATCTGTGCAAGGATGGGCCGGTGCGGAACATGTCACCGTTTCGTCGTTTGGTTGCTGCTTTTAGCTCCATTTCTTCGCACTGTTTCCTAGTAGGACCAATTACCAAGCCATAGGAACCTGTTTGACCTCGTTCGCCCAACTACGCCGCCGTTGACGCTTGTTTGTGTGTTGCATGCCTGGTATCTGTGCAAGGATGGGCCGGTGCGGAACATGTCACCGTTTCGTCGTTTGGTTGCGGCTTTTAGCTCCGTTTCTTCGCACTGTTTCCTAGTATGACCAATTACCAAGCCATAGGAACTTGTTTTACCTCGTTCGCCCAACTACGCCGCCGTTGACGCTTGTTTGTGCGTTGCATGCCTAGTATCTGTGCAAGGATGGGCCGGTGCGAAACATGTCACCTTTTCAATGGATGGTCGTATTTTTTAGCCCTATGTATTCTCACACTCCTATAGTAGGACCCAGTACCTTGCAAATGAACCTGATTTGGGCTCATACGCCCAACTTCGCAGCTTGCGATGCTTGATTGTGCGTTGGATCGTTGAACTTTAAGCATGGATAGGTCCGGTTGCAACATGTTTTGCGTTCAAACTCAAATGTTCTCCACTTCCATTTAGGCTAACTTAATCCCAACTTCAAGTGCCAGCTTCTTAATTAGTAGACACCGGTATTCAGGAGCTTGATTCAATGGTGAGAGAAGGTGGTTTATTGTTAGTGGAATTTGCAGTTACAGTTCAACATGGGTCGTTACTCAATGTAGTCAGCACTTACTATCGCGTCCCGGGTTACACATACACAACACGCTAAGGGCGCGTGTGATCTTTTTTCGAACTTCCCAAAGTTCGAAATTTTAGAAACGTTTTACACGGTAAAATACAACTAAGAGACTTTTCGCCACAGTGCAAAACGGTTTGAGTTCAAACTTAGACCAGAAACCACAGATCACACGCGCCCTAAGTCCTGCTCATTTCCGCAGCTGTGCCTCGCTGTCGCAACTTCACGAGGCATGGTTGTCATCGACCTCGCTGACGCGGCAGAAGGAATGGTTGTTCACGGCGCCCGAATCAGCTGTGACTCCTACATGTAAATCTGCCGAACCTGGCAGGCAGCACGGCGGGGACGTTGACCGGACGTGCACCAAACCACCCAGTACCCACAAAGTGGTGCACGTTCGGGTTCCCCTCCAATCCACCCTCCTCATCCTCCTCAACGCCCCCTCTGCGATCCCCCTCGACAGTTCAAACTGAAGTTTGAAATTTCAAACTTCAAACCCCACCCTCCTTCCACCACTTCAATCTCCCTCACCCATCCCCCTCGTTACCGCCACACATCGTTATTGGCATCAATCGGGGCATCAAGCAGGCCCTCACCGAATCTCGTCGCGATGCGTAGGCAAGGTAAGAGATGATGTTCCCGGCGTATCTCCTAAGAGCTTGTCGTATAAATAGCCTTTGTTGCTGGAGTGTTGCCATCAGGTACTCCATCTCTAGCGATTTAGTACCTATAGCTTTCAGTAGCTAATAATGGGCCGTGCTCGTTCATTCAGCGTTCCCGCTAGTATGCAGATGGCGGAACCGTTACGGACTTCCATTCCGCGCAAGAGCAAGGACAATCATGCTTTTTTTCCAGCTAACAAAGGTAAGCGCTCTCTTTGGTTTGTGCTTTTTATTTTATGGTCACCTTGTATCAACTGCTGTGTTTTAACTACCTTGTTCTTCTTTCCCAGACGGTGATACTCTCGACGCAGCCATGACTGGCGCTCGATCTCGCAAGCGCGGCTCCAACCGTCAAGGCGAGCGAGCCCACGGTGTCAAACGTGCTGCGGTCTTGGGAAAGTCTAGTGCTGCCGCCGCATCACCGACTACCACTACCGATCCTGTTCCAGGCGCTGCCATTTCTGCTCATGCCGCTGCCTATCATGCGCCTGCCGCTGCCGATCCTGCTCCTGCCGCTGCCCATCTTGCTCCTGCGGCTGCCGATCCTGCTCCTGCCGCTGCCGATCCTGCTTCTGCCGATGCCGACCGTGATCCTACTGTGAAACTGAATGAACGGGAGTGAATGACTATGAAATGAAGTGGGTACAAATAGGAAACCCTAATTGGGTTGTACCCCCTATGGGATACCCCACTATAGCCTACAGAAACAAGTAAGCTATATGTTCTGACACACCCCCATAGGCAAAGTGGGGGAGAACAAGGGGTCACAAGACCAGTCAAGCAAAGCAAAGCAAAGCTCAGGGTGGATCACAAAGTCACCACGCATTCCGAGCACAAGTTCAAAGGCCAGAAGGCCAGTTTACATGCAAGATCATATATAGAGATATACAAGAATCAAGCAAGCAAGAGCAAGAGTATATATAGGCGAAGGTACAAGCAAGGTCAAGAGGAGAGCAAGTGAGGCAAGATAGCCACAAGACCCAACTGCGTGCAACAACGCTGATGATCACAAGGCGCAAGTGCCTTGGTGAACACATCAGCAGTGTTGGCCTCAGAGGCCACGTACGCAAGTCGTAGCTGTCCACGCTGCTGTAGCTCACGAGCAAGAAAGTAGCGGAGAGCAATGTGCTTCGTTCTGTGCTCCAGTCGCTGCTCTCGACACAAGGCCAGCATGGCCTTGTTGTCTACGTACAGGACTGGAGGAGAACGAGGCTGCTCTCCAAGGTCGGTCAGCAGGTAGGTGAGCCAGCGTAACTCCTGTGCAGCCATAGCCCCAGCGTAAATCTCAGCCTCACAACTGGAGCCGAGAACAGAAGACGAGCGGGTAGCCCGCCACGAGACAGAGCCGGAACCTAGGCTGAAGGTGTAACCCTGTGACGACCGCTGCGTAGCCTGGTCGTCAGCCCAAGAAGCGTCTGCGTGCCCAGTGAGGACCACTGGACTGCGCCCTCCAAGCACTAGCCCCATGCCCGACGTACTGCACAAGTAGCGCAACACCCTCTTCGCTGCAGCCATGTGCTCTGGTCGGTGTCTCCCAGGAGCAACAAAGCGTGCGAGAATGCTAAGAGGGTATGCGAGGTCAGGTCGTGTGCAGGTCATCAGGTACATGAGGCAGCCAACAAGCTCTGCAAACGGGCCACTCGACTCTACGGACTCATCCGAAGGCAGAGCTGAGAGCGAGTGGCGAGTAGGCAGAGGAGTGGCCTGAGGCGAGGAGTACGTGAAGCCGAAGCGCTGAAGGACCTGCTGCACCATGTGTGACTGAGTCAGGGTAATGGTGCGGCGTGCTCTGTCCCGGGTGATCTGCAAGCCAAGGTAGCTGCGCAGTTCACCCAGGTCAGTGCACGTGTGTCTCTTCTGCAGCTCGGACTTCACGTAGGCGAGTCCAGCAGTGTCAGCTGTGGCAAAGACCAAGTCGTCGACGTACACGAGGATGTAGAACGGCGGCATAGAGGTGTCGGTGCGAAGAAACAGCGACGGGTCGGCAGTAGAAGGAGCAAACCCAAGTGCCGCGAGCGTAGTCCTCAGTGTGTCGTGCCACTCACGTGGCGCCTGGCGGAGACCGTAGACTGGACGCCGGAGACTCCACTGGGTACCAGGAGGGAAAGACCCAGTGAAGCCAGGTGGGCGACGCAGCCAGATCTCCTCGTGCAGGCTGCCCTGCAAGAAAGCAGTGCTGAAGTCAAGAGAGTGCAGCTCGTAGTCACGGTGAGCAGCAACGTGCAGCAGAACCCGAAGAGTGGTCATCTTCGGGGTGGGGGAGAAGGTCTGAAAGTAGTCAACCCCCTGCCGCTGACTGAAGCCACGAGCCACGTAACGTGCCTTGAAGACAGGCGGAGAACCCGGCGGCCGCTTCACCCTGAAAATCCACATGCCACTAACGATGTTCGCCTTAGGAGGGGGAACAGCGTCAACGTAGGTGCCTGTGGACTTCCAGGAAGCCATCTCTGCATCCATAGCTGCCTGCCACTGAGAGGAGTAGGGACCCTCTATCGCCTCCGCGTAAGAGCGCGGAGTCGGGATGTCTGGTGCATCCGGGTCTCCCTCAGGGGCTAGCAGTACAGACGCAAGACGAGGTGAAGTAGTGGCTAGACACTGGAACTCCTCCTGCCTGTCCTCAAGGACGTCCGTGCCAAGGGCACACTCATCCCCGACGGACGGAGGACAGGCGGACTCAGACTCAGTGACAAGACGAGCAGCGTAGTCTAGACGACAGCGCGCAGCAAAGTCGACAAGCTCAGTGACAAGGGCAGACGCAGCAGACGACTCGAAGGAAGGGTCAGTGACAGCGGTAGCAAGGAGACGCGTGACAGCAGCTCCAGGAGAACTCTCAGACCCAGCAGCTCCAGCACCCACAGTACGAGCACCGCCAGGACGCGTGGCAGCAGTACCCTCTGCAGCCGAAGAACCACCAGCACTAGCAGCACGCCTCCAGCGCCTGGCAAACCACTCACGCAGCTCCTGTGGGGGGAGTGGCTCTCGGCGAGACGAAGCACCCCCAGGCACAGCACCCCCAAGCTCAGCACCCCCAGGCTCAGCACCCCCAGGCACAGCACCCCCAGGCTCAGCACCCCCAGGCTCAGCACCCCCAGGCTCAGCACCCCCAGGCTCAGCACCCCCAGGCTCAGCACCCCCAGGCACAGCACCCCCAGGCTCGACACCTCCAGGCTCAGCACCCCCAGGCACAGTACCCCCAGGCTCAGCACCCCCAGACTCCGCACCCTCAGGCTCAGCTCCCGCAGCAGCACCAGAGTCACCAGTGACCTCGACAGGCTCGACAGCGTCTACCTGGGACACACCTGAAGGGGCAGGACCCTGAGGGGGGAGGGGGACTACCGGGGGGGGACCTGGTACCAAGAAGAGCGGGGGCGGGGGGAGGGACGGAGTGCGGTAGGGGAAGAGGCGGTAGTAGGGTACCGACTCGTCGAACGTGACGTCCTGGGAGGACAGAACACGTCGAGAGGTGGGGTGGTAAAACTGCCACCCAGGGGCGTCGGGGGGGAACCCCAGGAAGACGCAGGGAGAAGCACGAGGGGACAGCTTGTCAGCAGACAGGTCGCGAACAAACGCCCGAGATCCCCAGACCCGGAACGCCGACGCATCGCCAACCTTCCCCGTCCACATCAGGGCTGGGGAGGTCTCTGGTCGAGAGACCCTGGGGTGGAGGTTGATCTGGTGCGCAGCGTACCTGACCGCAAACGGCCACAGAAAATGGGGAGCAGCCGCATGCATCATGGACGTACGAGCGACGTCCATGACCATGCCAATGCGGCGCTCAGCAATCCCATTCTGCTGTGGTGAGTCCGGAAGCGTGAAGGTCTGACGGATGCCTCGCACACGGCAGTAGGCACTCAGGAGGCCAGAGGAGAACTCTCCGCCTCTGTCCGAGTGCAGACGCAAAACAGGGAAGTCAGAGCCAAAGCTCCTCCGAAGCTGAAGACGAGCTGCGCGGATCCAGTCGATCAACACCTCAGTGACCTCACCCTTGCTGCGCAAGGGGAAGACTGTGGTGTAACGCGAGTAGTCGTCAACCACCAGCAGGAAGTAGCGCTCCTGACCCTGTCCACGGACGCGGGCTGGGCCCCACACGTCCATGTGAAGCGTCTGCAACGGGGCCTCTGTCGGAGGAAACTGGGAGGAGTGAGGGGCAGCACGCTGGCGCCCCTCGACACAGGGGATACAGGCAGGGCCAGGGCCCGGAGGAAGGGGAGGGAGGGACCGGGGAAGACCAGACACAAGGACCCGCGAGGCCATGCCTCTGAGCCGAAGCAGAGAGGGGTGGCCAAGGCGGTGGTGCCAGAGGAGGGTCTCGTGAGACAGACGACGACACGAACAGGGGGCAGACTCAGGACCAGACCTGGACGCTGCAGCAAACACCTGACCAGACGAAGGGACTCTACCAGACGCAGCACCTGGAGGAGAAGCAGTGGTCAGTGTGTACAGGCTCGACCCTGGCCGACGTGTAAACGTAGCCAGGTGACGACCTGTATCCGCCTCCGTACAGTGGGTCACCCGCTGACGAGCAGGGGTGAACTGGTGGACACCTGCATCCTGGAGGTCAGCACCACTCACCAAGTTCGTCGAGAACGAGGGGAGGTAGAGACCAGTCAGGGTGCCAGAGGGGGCCGCTGGACACGGGAGGACAGTGGAGAAGCGAGACAGGACAGGTCCCCCAGAGGGGTCAGCCAGGGACACCGCAACCGGCCGACTCAGCGGCGTGAGAGTGGTGCGGTCCCTAAAGAAGGAGCGAGACGCTCCAGAGTCAAGGGTGAAGGTGTGAGAGGCTGAAGCCGACACAGTACCTGAGAGGGCGGACTCACCAGCACCTGAGAGCACAGACGCACTGGCACCTAGAGCTGCAGCCTCACTAGTACCTGACGCGGCAGTACCAATGCCCGGGTCGGGCGGGAAACACCGGTAACAGTCATCCTCATCACTACCAGTCACAGCATACATAGCAGAGAGAATAGCATCAAAGTCAAGATCATAAATAGCTACTCCAGCCCTAGACAGCTCTCCCCAGCGGGGGATCTCAGCGGCCTCCGGAAACTGCTGACGCCAGGCGTCGGTCAGGCGGCCAAAGCAGCGACGGGCTGTGTGGGCGCCTCCACACCTCTCCCCCGCACGGTCACCGGTGCGAAGAACGTAGGGGCAGGGACCAAGCGCACCACCGCGCTGACGCTGCAAGTACCACTCACGGAGCTGCTGAGGGCCGGGGACGGTGCGAGAGCGCTGCTGCTGCTGCGGCTGCTGCTGCTGCTGCTGCTGCTGCTGCTGCTGCTGGCGCTGACCACCCCCAGAGCTGCTCCGCTGGGACGAGCCACTCCGACCCCCGCCTCCACCGCCACCCCCGCCTCCACCGCCACCCCCGTCTCCACCGCCACCTCCCCCACCAGGACCGTCGCTCCCACCGCTCCCACCGCCTCCTCCGCTACCACCTCCGCCGCCACCTCCGCCTCCACCGCCGCCACTAGTACCTCCACTCCCGCCACCACCCCCACCGCCACCCCCACTCCCCCCTCCACCCCCACCGCCTCCTCCACCGCCCCCTCTAGCTCCACCCGCCCCCTTGCCCCCCTTGCCCTTGCCAGAGCGGCGTCTGCCGCTGGGGGCAGACGCCGCGCCGACCGACTCAAAACCAGCGAGGTCGGCCGCAGCGGCAGAGGCGACAGAGGGCAGCAGGGGGGAAGGACCACACCTCTCAAAGATGGGGGTGCGAGGGTCACCCCGAGAGGCCCCTACAGCGACAATACTCTTCTCAGCCGCTAGTAGGGACTCCTCAAGGAGGTCGACAGTGAGAGTGGTGGGACAGACAGAGAGAAACTGGTCCCTAACGACACGAAGGGACTCAGGGAGACGGGTGACGAGAAAGTAGAGAGTGATGTACATGGGAGGAGGGTTCGCAGCGCGGAACTCAGTAGGAAGGGCAGCACGGTAGCGGGTGTCACTAGCGCGGAGGTGGGTAACTAGGTCAGCAACAGTGGGAAAGGAAGCGAGGTCAGGGAAGAGAAACGGTAGCATCAGGCGGCTAAGGGTAGCGGAGGAAGGGGAGGAGTAGCGTGCAACTACAGCGTCGTACAAGGCCTGAGCGGTCTTGCACTGACTAAAGTGGGCACGCTCAGAGGAAGGGAGGTGGCGACGCACAGCAAGACGTGCAGCAGCATCGCGGGTCGCCCACTTGGAGCGAGCAGCAGAGTCAGCATCAGCAGGCGGGGCAGGGACAGCGCCAGAGACAAAGTCAAAGAGAGAGACCTCATCTATCGCATCGCACAGTAAGTACAGCTGCAGGTCTTCAATCCAGACGGCAAAGTCAATGGCCCTCCCCTCAGCGTCAAAAGTAAGAACATTGGGGGTGGCCATGGCAGCAGCTGAAAGTCTCACCGGGCTAGGAGAGTCGTGTAGGACAGCAGCAGGCGGCTCGGGCTGGTGGGGCGGCTCGGGCGGCTCGGGCGGCTCGGGCGGCTCGGGCGGCTTGGGCGGCTCGGGCGGCTCGGGTACCGGGCTGCTCGGCTGCTGCTGGGCGGCTCGGCTGCTGCTGAGCGGCTCGGCTGCTGCTGGGCGGTCCGGCTGCTGCTGGGCGGCTCGGCTGCAGTGTAGTGGCGGGGCCGGGGCAAGGGACGGCGGGGCCGTCAGGGTGCAGCGGCGGGGCCGGGACAGGGGACGGCGGGGCCGTCAGGATGCAGCGGCGGGGCCGGGACAGGGGACGGTGGGGCCGTCAGGGTGCAGCGGGCCAGCAGGTGAGGTGGCGAGCCGGTAGGTGAGGCGGCGGGGCCGTCAGGTCAGGTGGCGGGCCAGCAGGTGAGGCGGCGAGCCGTCAGGTGAGGCGGCGGGGCCGTCAGATCAGGTGGCGGGCCAGCGGGGGAGGCGGCGGGCCGTCAGTGAGGTGGCGGGCCAGCAGGTCAGGCGGCGGGCCGTCAGGTAAGGCGGCAGGGCCGTCAGGTCAGGTGGCGGGCCAGTAGGTGAGGCGGCGGGCCGTCAGGTGAGGCGGCGGGGCCGTCAGGTAAGGTGGCGGCGGGCCGTCAGGTGAGGCGGCGGGGCCGTCAGGTAAGGTGGCGGGCCAGCAGGTGAGACGGTGGGCCGTCAGGTGAGGCGGCAGGGCCGTCTGGTAAGGTGGCGGGCCAGAGGGCGAAGCGGCGGGCCGTCAGGTGAGGCGGCGGCCGTCAGGTAAGGCGGCGGCGGGGCCGACAGAGGTGCAGCGGGGGGGGGGGGCCTGCCGCAGCGACGAAGAGGCCGCGCGGCCGTCTTGAGGGCGGCGCGGCGCGGCAGAGCCGAGAGGGCGGCTCGGCGCGGCTATAAGGGCCGCGCGAAGTGGGGCCCGGGCCGCGCGCGCGAAAAAAAATGAGTCGCGCGCGCGACTCTCGGGGCGCCACAAGGGCAGCTCGACGCGCACTAGGGGGAGCGCGCCTCGAGGAGAATAGGGCGCGCTCCGGGCAGGAAAAAAAGATCGTGGGTGGGCCCAAAAAAAACGGTCCTTAGAAGGGACCCGCTCTATACCATGTGAAACTGAATGAACGGGAGTGAATGACTATGAAATGAAGTGGGTACAAATAGGAAACCCTAATTGGGTTGTACCCCCTATGGGATACCCCACAATAGCCTACAGAAACAAGTAAGCTATATGTTCTGACACCTACCGCGGTGGGTGCAGCTACTGCCACTGCGGATGCTGAGGAGGAAGAAGAGGGCGAGCTCTTCGGGGACGTAATCGCGCAACCGCTTCAGGGGAACGGCCAACGTGGTAAGCTTTGACGCGCATTCTGGTCGTGTGCCCAACTATACCGTATACTTACCTCTGTTCCTCCGTGCCATGCAGGCCTCACCCTCTATGCCCGTACCATGAAGCAGGCGGGCGTTAATCCCATTCCAGAGGCCGATGAGTTTCATACCGAATCGCGCCCAAACAAGGTCAATCAGAGCCTTCGTGCGCAGGCCGCCATTGCTCGCGAGCATGTCGAGTTGTTGCAGACCGACTGCAAGACCAAGGACGTGCAGATCCTGAAGGCTCTTGGCATCGCCGGATCTCTCGCTGATGCTGTGCTCCTGCAGAAGATTGTCAGCCTAGATTTCGAGGTGAGTTTCTTTGACACGCTTTCGTTTTAAACTGATGGGTGTCTTCTGTTCACTCCGGTTTATACCCTGACGGGTGTTTTCTGTTGCTATTGCAGAGAATGATGTCGGAAACCGTCAACGATTTCCTCTTCGACGGCGACCACATGAACATGGCGCCGAAGAGGAGTGATGTTGTTGAACGTTTAGTCGGTAAGCAGACGAGTCGTGTTTCTTCTGCTATTGCTCCTATTTATGTTTCTGACTGCCGCCCGTTCTTTTACTTCGCACAGCACATGCAGGTTTCACATGGGGCAGCGATGAGGCTTCGAGGCTGGTGGCGCACATGAAAGACAAAGACATCGTCAAAAAGACAGAGAAGCGGTTCAACAACCGCATTGGCAAGATCTACGGAGGTTGCAGGAGGAGCTTGCGGTTGGTACGGGGCGCGCGGCTGTTCGCCATTAAGCGTGCTCCGAATGGCACCATCCGAGCTGTGGAGCCAGACGATTTCGCCGCCCGATGCCATGCTTACGTGGCTGTGTATGGCAGCAGTAAGTCTTTACCCGTGTTTACCTTTGTAAATTTCTTTCGTCTTGTTTTCAGCAACTCAACATAAATGTTGAGTTTTTTAAACAGTGACATAATAAAGCAGCCTGTACTTACTCTGTCATTATTGCCCGTTCTTTGCTTTGTGGCTTGTCACAGGGCTGAAGGGCATAGAGTGGCACCTGCTTAATGGCCACCCTTTTTCCAGCCCAGCGTTCATGGCGTGTGCGCGCCTGTTTGTGACAGAGGAAGACCCAGACCGCCCACTTGGGATCTATGCGGCACAGCTCCTATTGATTCTGGCAGTTGTGAGTCTTAAACCCTCTGTAATGCAAAATTTTCTTCTCTATGTTCTGTCTTACAGGCTCGTTGTGTTGTTGAATGTGTTCAGGTCCGTTTTATGCTACGTCACCCCACTTGCAACAAGCTTCAGCTTGGTCGCTCTGGTGACACTCGCGCCATCTCCAGACAAGCGCGCATTGTGCAGCGCTATATCAACAGCATGGGCCGGTCTGAAGGTGACTTCATAGGCATAGGGCGCATCTGTTTGGCGCATTGGGTGACCATCCCCCAGGAGGCTCTGGATGCTGATGTCCTGGGGGATGAGGATGCAGAGGATGAGTTAGATGAAGATGAGGTGGTAGACGAGGATTCTGAAGATGAATCCTGAAAATGGATTTTGTATGCATTGCATTTTTATTTATGCGTGTTTTTATAATTACAGGTTTTATTACGAAAATATTCATATTCCGCTATTTAGGTCCCCGGAACGCATTTAAAATTGTACGCCCTAGAATTTATATCTTACATGTTACTGGTTTTAAGTGTACTCTAGTAACTAGGGTTACAAGTTAAAGGTAACTTCGATTTTGTAACATACATTGAACTGTACCTTGGTGACACGGGTTACGGATGTAACAGTAACAAGAAATGAGTAACCCCTGAGCTACAGTATCGCCGCTTCGGTCGCGAAGTGATCCGTTGTGAACAAACTTCATAACAGCACAATGTTTTAGCGATGTTAATTCAAAATCTGTGAAGTGGGGTGCTATGCTACAATGACGAGTCCCTCTATGAAGAATAGTCACACCTCGAATCATTCACAATTCTTTGAGAACAACCCGAAAATCTCGATCTGGAAAAAAAAACGTACCGAACTCTTATCACGCAATCGGCTATGTACAGTAGTTGCGCGCTTTGGGAAATGCCGAGTTCGATTGTGGAGTGAAACCTGGGGTTGGGAATGATGCCGCGTGGAATGTCGAAATCAACCTGCAGGTGACACGCTGTAAGTGTGTATTGCAACACGCCAATCCCAGGCATTGCAAAAAAACTCCCAGCGATGCCTATCAAACATCAAGCCACTGGATGGCATGCTGTTTGACACACAGGTATAGGTTCCGATGAGGTTCGAGAGATGAAAGAACGAAGGTGGTAACTTGTCGCATTCGTGGAAGCAGTGGAGTGTCAGCTGCTCCAGGCGAGAGCAGCGACGAAGAAAACTGTCGACACCAGCTCTGGTCACCGGATGAAACTTCTTATCCTCTGCATCTTCGCAATAGTCTGGCGCGTTCTCTTTTGCCACGTGGAGATCTTTCAGCTTAGGACACGACGATGCGAGATGATCGAGGAAAGCGTCGTCAATATTTTCCACGCTGTTAGCAGAGAGGTGCAGATGCGTTAGATTCGGGAAGCAGGCGACGGAGTTGGAGAGATCCTGGAGCGAAACGACGCGGTATTCTCCGACGAACAGCGTCGAAACGTTAAGCCGAGCGAGAGTGCGCCATCGACGGCAAACAGCTGCGATACTAAGGCTGTGAGCAGCGTCCGCTGAAGCAGGAAAATTCGGTGATGGAATTTCAATGTCTTCATGAAACGGCACGTCAGGTTCAACAAGGATCTGTTTAGCTCGCCCAGCCCTAGATCGGTCCCACGGAAGCTCACAGTCGGATAGTCGACAACTACCGCGGTTAGAGTGCCAGAAAATCCTAGCTAGGAGATCGTCAGGCAGATTGTTCAGATACGTAGAAAACGCCATTTCTAAGGTCAAAAGGGATGTCAGCAAGTGGCAGCACTAGGCTAGGATTCCGTGATAAGCGCAATCGGTAAATTCAGTGAGAGGCAATCTAGTCCCCACGTAAGGTATGGCGGTTCCTGGTGACAATGATCTGATTGATTACCGAGTTCAAACTAATATGTTGCTCTCAGCTGCATGGATGGTCTGCTTCTTTTCCCCCTCTCTCACGCTCTGCTGCAGCACCAGGATCCGGAGTCCGGACCTGAGGGCTTGAACCAGCGCGGTGTTCGTCACACGCAGTTCAATTGGGCTCGCGCCTGTACCGCGAGGAACCAAGTGCTTTCCTTGACAAATCGCTATCTAACTCACCAAACCGTCACTTCCTCAACAATGTACAACGTCCTGAATAGGTCCTCTGATCCAATTCGCATCCTCGACGAGAATCCTGCGATGTGGAGGATGGTTTGGAATTAGCGAAGATCTCGCCAGCTGGTTACATTCGAACCCTCCGAGGCGCCTTGCGGTCAGGGTGGGGTTCACTTGGAACAAGTGTAAAATGAGCATGTCCTGTGAATAATTGGACTCTACTTCCTCTGCAAGACAATAACATGTCTCATGAATGAGTATTTGACTTGGGTCGTCTACCAAAACCAACAATAAGAAATAGCTGAATGAGAACTCCTGCTTATTGAACACCCAAGACACTGTTCTTCCAATATTTCTATACATTATTTAAGAGCAGCCAAGATCCAGCCTATCCCTAGGCATCCCAGCACATTTTACTACAGTACCTTACATTAGAACACAATATTCATTATCATCCTTGTTTCAGCTCCACTCCACCACCACTGCCTGCCATCCAACAACCCTCAGTACCCCTCTCTCTCCCTCCCCCCTCCCAGCTTTCCCTCTCTCCCCCTTTCGCCCCAATACCACCTAATCCACAACTCCCACCCCCCATTCCTCCACGATTCAACCCAAGCCATCAGAACATAATCAAAGCGTCCTCAAATCTTTTCAACTGCCCCACTATGTGTGCTCCCACATCAGCACCACCCGCACCACCAGCAGCATCCACCACTCCCTTCCCCCTCCTCCCTCCTTGCACCCAAACACACATCCAGCTCACCCAACTCCCTCTCCTCCTCACATGACCTGCCCTGTCCCTGCATCCAGCATCAAAACACAATCAAATCGTCCTCTTCTTTCTTGCCCGCCCCACTCTGTGTACTCCCACCCCACCACCACGCGCACCACCAGCACCACCACCTGTCCCCCCTCCTCCCTCCTTGCGCCCAAACACCCTTTCCTCCAGCTCAGTCAACCCTCGCTCCTCCTCACATGCTCTAGACTTAAAACACAATCAAATCGTCCTCTTCTTTCTTGCCCGCCCCACTCTGCGTGCTCTCCCCTGCAGCTCCAGCACCACCAGCACCCCCTGTCCCTGCTCCCTCCTTCCTTCCAAACACCATTTCATCGAGCTCAGCCAATTCCCTCTCCTCCTCACTCATCCCTGCTCTCCTATCCCCCCCTCCCCGGTTCCTCACCAGCCCTCCAGCCCCACCCTCCTCCTCCTCATCCATCGTCAGGAAGGCAGCAGCTGGGGGAGGTACAACTGGCGGCACAGCCGTCGCAGCCGCACCTGCTGGTTGCTCTGCTGCCGCCGCTGCTGCTGCTGCATCTCCTACCCCAGCCCCTGCTCCTGCTACCGCTCCTCCTGCAGCAGCGGAGGCCTGTTTGCGGAGCTCAGCTAGCTTCTCCAGTACTTTGTCGATGTCGTCGTTTAGGCTGAGCGCCTCGAACAGGAGCGTCTCGCTGGGTGCCTCTGAGTTGCTGTTCTCGTGCTCGATCAACCGCAGCAGGCTGCTCTTGGCCGCCCGGCACTGCGCTGCCAGTGCTGGAACCACCTCGTCCTGCTAAGATAGGGTTTGGGCAGTGAGACAGAAAGCTCAGGTTGGCTTTTTGAGTCGACTAAAAAACCACCTCATCCTGGTAAGATAGGGTTCGGGCAATGAGACAGAAAGTTCAGGGTGGCAATGGAAAAGTGGGCAAAGGAGAGGAAAGGAAGAAAAAAGGGAGAACGCAGAGGGAGGCAAGTAAAGGATGGCAAGTGACACGTGGGTGGTGATACCATGGATGTTGTGGCAGCGCCATGGGTGGGGTGGCACTCTTGTGTGTGAGGTGGTAACAACCACCCCCTTCTATGCCATCCCTACGCCCTGTTACATATCATGCCACCATGCACCCAACCATGCCACCATGCACCCAACCATGCCACCATGCACCCAATTATGCCACCATGCATCCAACCATGCCACCATGCATCCAACCATGCCACCATGCACCCAACCATGCCACCATGCATCCAACCATGCCACCATGCACCCAACCATGCCACCATGCACCCAACCATGCCACCATGCATCCAACCATGCCACCATGCATCCAACCATGCCACCATGCATCCAACCATGCCACCATGCATCCAACCATGCCACTGAACGTTCGTTCCACAGGTGCTCCCCCTTCATGTCACCATTGTGCTGGAGGTGGTTTAACAACACTCACCATGGCGGCACAGATGACAGAACAGTTCCTCAACAGACAGAACAGTTCCTCAACAGCTCAACACCTTACCGAACCTCAACAGCTCTCCCACATCTCATCATTCACCTTCCTTCCCTCAAACGGTCCGTTGTATTAAATCAGCAGGGGTACAGACATGCACTTTGATTCATGATACCCTTAGTTCCTTTTGACCGTTTAACCCTCCCCTCTGTTCCCCCCCTCTCTGTTCCCTCTATCTCTACCATCCTTTGTAGACTGCACCTCATCCCTTCGTTCTGTCCCTCCCTCCGTCACTCGCTTTCCCATTTTCCCTCCTCATTCCCTCCTTTCCCCTCCCCCCTTTTCCCTTTCCCCGTTCTCTTGCCCTTTCCCTTCCCCATTTGCCCATTCTCTCCCTCCTTCCCTCCTTCCCTCCCTCCCTCCCTCCCTCCCTCCCTCCCTCCATCACCCACAGTCAGCATTAGTTCAGGAGGATCAGAAGACAGTACAATCCCCAGCAGCTCGACGCTGTTCCTCAATTTCTAAAACAATCTCCTTGCTGTCAAACAACATCGTGTGCCTGCCCTCACCGTCCCTTTCCTCCCTCCCTTTCCCTTTTCCCTTCCCTCCCTTTCCTCCTCCCCCTCCCTCCCTTTCCCTTCCTCCTTTCCATTTCCCCTTTCTCACCCCCTTCATACCTCCCCCCATCACTCGCCGTCAACACTTGTTCGGGCGGAGAAGCAGACAGAACAGTCCCAGCACCTCAATGCTGTTCCTTGAGATCTCAAAGATCTCCTTGCCCGCCCTCCCTTTCCCTTCCCCTTCCCTTTCTTCCCTTTTTTTCCCTTCCCCTTCCTTCCCACTCCCCCTTCCCCGTTCCCCCTTTCCCGTCCCCCCCTTTCCCTTCCCCCCTTTCCCTCCTTCCCTCATTCTCTTACAGTGAGCACTCGTTCGGGCGGGGCAGACGACAGCATGGTCCCCAGCAGCTCAACGCTGTTTCTCAAGATCTCAAACATCTCCTTGCTATCGAACACCACCATGTGCCCGCCCTGCCTCACTCCCTCCTTACCTTCCCCTCCCTCGCTCTGTGAGCACTTGTTCGGGCGGAGCAGAGAATAACACCGTCCCCAGCAGCTCAACACTGTTCCTGGAGATTTCAAAGATCTCCTTGCTGTCAAACACAACCATGTGCCCGCCCTCCCTCTCCCTTCCCTTTCCTTCCTTCCTTTTCCTTCTTCTCCTCCCCCCCTTTTCCTGTTTCCTCTTACACTCTCCCTTTTTCCCTTCCAAACTATACCCTTTTTCCCTCCTCCCTCACTCACCGTCAGCACTTACTCAGGAGGAGCAGACGACAGCACGGTACCCAGCAGCTCAACGCTGTTCCTCGAGATTTCAAAGATCTCCTTTCTGTCAAACACCACCATGTGCCCGACCTCCCTTTCCCTTCATTTTCTTCCCTTCATTTTCTTCCCTTCATTTTCTTCCCTACCTTTTCTTCCCTACCTTTCTTTCCTTCCCTTACTGTGAGAACTTGTTCAACAGGAGCAGATTAAAGAACAGTCCCCAGAAGTTCAACGCTGTTTCTTGAGATCTCAAAGATCTCCTTGCTGTCAAACACCACAATGTGCCCGCCCTCCCTTTCCCTTTTTCGTCGTCCCTTTCCTTCCCTTCTCCCCCACCCCCTTCTATTTCCCGTCCCCTCTTTCCATTTCCCCATTTCCCTTCAACTTTCCCTTTCACTTTCTCCCTTTCCTTTTCCATCTTTCCCTTTCCCTCCTTCCCTCACTCACAGTAAGCACTTGTTCAGGAGGAGCGGACGACAGCACAGTCCCCAGCAGCTCAACGCTATTCCTCGAGATCTCAAAGATCTCCTTGCTGTCAAACACCACCATGTGACCACCCTCGGGCCGCGGGACCATCGACACGCCAGGTGGCGCCACCTCATTGGCCATCTGCCCCTCCACCGACTCCAGCAGCGCGTGGGCGGCTTGCACGGCGGCGGGCGGCACGCTGGCGGGCGGCGTGAAGATGGGCGCGAGGGACTCGGCGTCGCGGGGGGGGAAGACAACCCCGCGCATCTTAAGGCTCTGAGAAATATAGAAGGTGAAGCGGGAGCGAGGGAGTGAGAGAAAGTAAAGGGGTTGAATGAGGGCGGCACACTGGCGGGCGGCGTGAAGATGGGTGCGAGGGACTCGGCGTCGCGAGGAGGAAACACCACTCCACGCATTTTGAGGCTCTGAGAGGTACAGGTGGTGCAGCGGGAGCGAGACAGTGAGGGAATTTAAATATGTTAAATGAGGGATGCACACTGGCGGGCGGCGAGAAGATGGGTGCGAGGGACTCGGCGTCGCGGGGCGGAAAGACCACTCCGCGCATCTTGAGGCTCTGAGAGGTACACAAGGGGAAGCGGGGGCGAGAGAGAGGAATAAAAACAAGCATCTTCGAGCCTTGCACCACACACAATCAAATAAAAACACTCCTCCGCAAGATGTGCCTTTCCTTCCATAATCTCCACTTAATGCATGCCACGCTACCTCGCTACCTCGCAACCGCAGCTGCGCATCATTTGAAGTGCCTCAAGTCACCAAAAGTTAACAAAAGACGCCTCAAGTGTCGCCTCAGTTGCGCCGCGCTGAGGGCTCGCCCGACACGCGAGCCATAGGTTTTGTCGGCCAAACCCCCTACGGCGCGCACGCCATGACGCTTGGATCGACTCAAACGTACGCCAAGTTCCCGTCGTTTGCACGTGTTTTGTTTCGAGGAGTGTCTCAACGAGAGGCTCCTTCGCGGATTAGGAGTTTCAAATCGCCACATGTTATTTGCTGACGATGACGCACCCACTAGGCGCGCATCGCATCTTGCCAAACGCCAGTTTGAGCAGAAGGTGATGCGAGATAAAGCGAGGTGAAGCGCGCTCTATTCACATCCACATCCGTAAATCACCTTGTACGTTTCTTCAAACACGGGCAGGTATCGCAGCTCCTCGGTTGCGTCCCCCCACGCTTCGATCATCTTCAGCACCATCTCCCGCAGCTGCGCCGCGCTGCTCGGTACTAAAGCCTGCCCCTCCTCCCCAATCTTCTTACCTTGTAGGTTTCTTCGAAGACAGGAAGATACCGTAACTCCTCCGTGGACTCGCCCCACGCCTCGATCATCTTGAGCACCTTCTCGCGCAGCTGCGCCGCGCTGTGCGGCTCGTCCGCGACGCGCACCATGTCGTCCAGCACGCGCTCGTTCGCCACGTCGGAGAAGAGCGACGAGCAGTTCTTAACGGCCATCTCCAGCAGCGCGAGCGCCAGCATCTGCACGTGCGAGTTTCGCGACCCGAGCTGCTTCTTAATCGCGCGCACCGTCTCACCTCCCGGGAGCTTTCCCGAGTTTACGAGGTCGCAGATTAGGAGATTTCGGCCCCAGTCAGGGGAGATTAAGATCTCGTCCGTCGCTTCTTCGACCAGGCGCTCCGCGAGCGTCGGGGTGTGGAAGATGTTTTTCATCTTGTCGCCGATTTCCGTCATTGATTCCGTCAATTTCCCGCCGACGGCGTTCATCGATTCCCCCATTTTCTTCCCCATCGTGGCGAGACGGGCCTTCCAGTCTTCGCCCGCGTGGCTGCTGGTGCCGCCCAGCAGTCCCTCATCTTGCGGATCGTCCGAACCGCGGAGAGTCACGTAACCTGCCATACTTGAGACAGTGGTCTCGCTATTTAACAAATTACAACTTGTACGACTGCTAGTAGCTACCACTGAAGTACTCGAGGCACGCCGTTTCTAGTTCTACGAAAGAAGCTAGTTGCCAACTTCGATTTCTTTTCGAAAATGAACCCAGTCTTCTAGATTTGAATGCTTCTCAGAATCCTGGTTATGGCAGCTTTCTTGGAGGTTTGGGGGGAATACCCCGAGGTGCCAGAGGTGGGTAGAAATGTCCGTCAAGTGGACGGAAAGCGGGACAGATGGAAAATGGAAACGTGGAAACCGGAATCTCGAGGAAGCAGTTTCCCCGGCCCCATCCATGCTTGCCAGTGGAGAAGTCGGTGACGGACAGAAACGGAACGAAGACGGAATTTGCCCATGGAGGTTACATCCCGTCAGCAATCGCACCGGCAAGGGAGATGCATCCAGGCCATTCCCCACGCAACCGACATTCCCAGTGTTGAACGTCAGCTGTTTCGGGTGCCCCATTGGAATGAAGATATTCCGCATTGTGCGTCTTGATGACGCGTAAAGGACGGAACTTCGCGGGTGTAGACAATTATTGTACTACACGTCGGATTGGATGACGGTGGACAAAGCAGGCAGAACCAATCAGAGACTTCACCAAAAGAGTCGCGGGCAGGCCTGTCGCTACAAAGGCATTTTTACTTTTTACCCTTGAATTCACGTGCTGGTTCGGGCCCAACTCAGTGAATTCAAGGGCTGACTCTGAGGCCAGCCCGTTTTCCTTACGGGCTGGTTTAGCGCCTAGCCCGGATTTCACGTATACGCTCAGAGCCCCACCTACCATCCTACCCCCTCGTTTCCCTTGTGTAAGGAAAATTCCCTTTCCTTACTTCGCATCCCCGCTCAACGCGTACATCAATGTAGCACCTCAGTCAGCACCGTTACCACTCGCATCAATAATCCGCCCGCCATTTTTCGCATGTCGCACCCCGACCTCACGGCTCGGCGGTAACCCGCGCTCCGGACCTCCGCCTCGACACTTTTCCCAACCTCAGTCCCAGGCCCGTCGCGCGACAACCACAGTCCATTAACCGTTACCACTGTAGTTTCGCTATATAATCCTTCGCTCATGCCTTCGCTCATTTGTACTCTTGCTTCGATAGTGCAATCTTTCGTTCGCTCACTCCATTGCACCCGTAACACTTGGTATCAGAGCCTACGATCTCTTCTCGGACCGCATTCACACCTTCGTTTCCCCACTATCTCAATTTTTTGGGGGGGGGTAGACGTCTCTCAGCGATCAAGCACCGCCGCTCGTAGTGCTCTCTC
The DNA here is from genome assembly GCA_948144175.1 of Closterium sp. NIES-65. NCBI lineage: Eukaryota > Viridiplantae > Streptophyta > Zygnematophyceae > Desmidiales > Closteriaceae > Closterium > Closterium sp. NIES-65. Next base: position 1,251,532 of record CANXME010002442.1, on the reverse strand, counting down.
GTAAGCACGCACGGCCACGACAGAGGCTCTCGCTGCGCTTGACCGACACCCCCGCCATGGCTGAATTTACACTCGCGACGTTGACGCAAGAGCAGCTTGACCGTCTGATCCGTCAAGTTGAAGATTCAGCACTCGAGATTGCGACGCTCACGGCAGAACGTGACTCCGCGCGTCAGCAATCTGCGGCGAATGCTCCAGCGTCACAAAATGCACCTGCACAGTCAGACGAGCCGATTGTCATCTCGTCCGGCACACCAACACAGCACGACAGCGTGGGACAGTGCTCAGGCGCAGCCAGTGACAGCGCCGCCCAGCCAATGCCTGGTATGGGAGGAAACCGGGCCGCACCAAGCCCACGGGAGCCTCGTGAAGCCCGTCGGCACGTGGAGTTTGCGGCAACAAGTGGCGACCAGGCAATCATGGCGCCGATGCCACTCAAGCCGTAGCGCCCGCCCTGTTTCGACCCGAGCCAGCGTGGTGGTCCGACAGTTCAGTCGTGGATCTTCACGATGAACGTGTTTTTTGACGCGAACTACGTCGAGTCGGACGCAGCGAAGATACGATACGCCGTCTCGCTGTTGAGGGGCCCCGCTATGGACTGGTGGCGAGTCATCGTGACGTCGCCACGCACCTACGAGCCACCGTCGCAAGAGGAAGGGCCCGCGGGCCCAGCAGTCAACTGGATTTCATTCTGCGAAACCGCCCAATACAGCACGTGGGATGCGTGGTGCGTAGGGCTTCGGGCGCGCTTCGAGCCGATCGCGGCTTCTATTTCGGCGCGTCAGAAACTGCGCACTTGGCGGCAGCTCGGGTCGGTTCAAGACTACACGAGCGGTTTTCTCGCATTATGCGAGCAGGTCGGCTACATGCACGAAGCGGAGCGGGTGGACCGTTACGTCGGAGGGCTAAAGCCGGAAATCTCGCAGGAAATAATGCTACGCGGACTCTCGAATTTCAACGAGATTCTCGCGATCGCCGAGAAAATCGACATTTTGCGCCGTCCGAGACCGGGGTCCTACTACGGACATCGTCCTCGAGGACCGATCGAGCACGCCACCGTACACGCCGTTGCGACGAATGCAGCTGCCGCACCATTCAAGGGGCGCTGCTTTGCTTGCAACAGGCCGGGCCATCGTAAAAGTGAGTGTCCAGAGGAGCTAAGGCGCCGCGGAGCAGAGCAAGGGAGGGAGTCTCAGAGGCAGGGAAACGCCAGCAGTCAGTAGAAATTGGGCCGACTACTGACGAGACTGCCTGCTCGCCCAACCACACCGACCCTCACCGAGTCACAGTACCGATCCACGCTATCGATCAGGCTCGGATGAATAAGGAGGGTACAGCAACGGATTGCCCAGTACTGATCCACGGGAAAATACAGGGAGCAGCAGTCAAGATTTTTATCGACGGAGGAGCTAGTCACAGTTTAGTTAATACCGCGACCGCACGGAAACTTCAACTGACACTTAGCCGGTGCTTACCTGAGATTGATGCACGCTTAGTCGACGGCACGCCGCTGGCCATACGGGAGAAGGTGGAGAGAGTAAAAGTTCGCTGCGGAGGGAACTTCGGGTTTACACAAGAAATGCTCGCGACGACACTGGATGGGCACGACATTTTACTAGGGCATGATTGGTTGCGACGTTACAACCCGAGAATCGACTGGACGACAGGCAGCTGCACTGTGCGAAGTAGTGGTAACTGGGTCGAACTACCACGCTGGCAGTCGCCTGAGTCGTCGACGGTCCACGTCAACGCCATAACAATGAAACGGGCAGTCGCCGCTGGAGCTGACGTGTATACAGTGGACATCGCAGTGGTAGGAGAAGCTGAGCAGCCGAGTGATTTTCAGAAACTGCTGACAGCGGTACCGCCTGAACTACAGGAGCTATTGAAACGGTACCCGGGGATTTTCCCCGACGACTTACCGGAAGGACTGCCACCTCAGCGGGCGCACGACCATAGGATAGAGTTAGAGCCGGGGGCACAGCCAACTGTACAGCGCCAGTTCAGACTGACACAGCCGGAGCTCGACAAACTGAGGAAGCAGTTAGATTACCTGTTAGCGAAGCAGTTTATCCGACCGAGATCGTCCCCGTTCGCCGCACCGATACTATTCACACCAAAAAAAGATGGAGGGTTTCGCATGTGCATCGATTACCGAGCGCTCAACAGGGTTACAGTGAAGTCACGATACCCCATTCCCTGCGCCGACGAACTGATCGACCAGCTGCGAACAGCACGGGTGTTCTCGAAGATAGATTTACGGGGAGGTTACCACCAGATTAGAGTCGAACCATCGGACTGCGCCAAGACAGCTTTTAGGACTAGGTACGGGTCGTTCGAGTATACCGTGATGCCTTTCGGGCTGACCAACGCACCTGCAACATTCCAGATGACCATGAACGAGGCGTTTAGACCACTTTTAGATAAGTGTGTGATAGTCTACCTCGACGACATTCTCGTCTACAGCCGCGATAAGCAGCAGCATTTAGCGGACCTGGAAGCAGTGTTTCAAATTTTAGAGGAGCATCGGTTATTGACCAAGGGGTCTAAGTGCGAGTTCTTTCAGGATAGGTTAGAATTTTTGGGGCACGTTATTTCGGAGGCTGGGGTTGAGATTGACCCGAAGAAGCTGGATACGGTCAAAGCTTGGCACCCCCCGACAAACATCACGGAGCTGCAGAGTTTTTTGGGTTTTGTTAATTACGTCCGTCGGTTCGTCCCAAACATGGCACGCTTAACTGCCCCACTGACGGATCTGCTGCGGAAAGGGGTCGTTTTTACGTGGGGGGAGAAAGAGCATGCTGCCTTCTCTACCCTGAAAAATGTTCTCTGTTCACCGCCTGTCCTGCGCATTGCCGACCCACACCGCCCATTCGAAGTCATTACTGACGCAAGCGACATCGCCATCGGAGCCGTACTGCTACAGGATTTCGGGAACGGCCTACAGCCCATCGCATACGAATCACGAAAGCTGCACCCACCTGAGAAGAATTACCCGATACACGATCGCGAAATGCTTGCGATCGTGCATGCGTTCAAAGTGTGGCGCTGTTACTTGACCGGCGCAGACGTGACAGTACGGACAGACCACCGATCACTACAGTATCTCCGCGCACAACCCCACCTCAACCCACGACAGATCCGCTGGCTCGACTTTCTAGAGTCCAATTTCCATTACACGGTCACCTACAAAAAGGGAGCTTCCAACATTGCCGACGCACTAACCCGCCCCACTGCCCAAATCCACGCAATACTACTCGCCCAGACTAGCCCACTACCGACAGGACTATTTACCCACGGATATCAAACAGACCCATTCTTCACCGGAGGCAATTCGCAGCAGTTCGCAGCAGCACGAGGGGTCTATTACGTAAAAGCCGGGACCGACCGCATTTGGGTACCCGGGTATACACTACTACGGGAATTACTGTTACAGGAGGCACACGACGTAGTTACCTCGGGACATTTTGGGGTAGAAAAAACACGGCAGCAGCTGCAGCGGTATTATTACTGGCCAGAAATGTTGACCGACATCCAACGACACGTGGCGTCGTGTCCCACCTGCCAGGTCATGAAATCATCACGGAAGCGGCCGGCAGGACAGTTGCAGCCGATTCCACCCCCAGAGCGTGCTTGGCAGCATGTGACGATGGATTTCGTGACGGGGTTACCGGCCGGGGCGAGTGGGAACGACGCGATCCTGGTCGTCGTCGATCGACTGACGAAAATGGCACATTTCGCAGCTTGCAAGAAATCAATCACAGCCGAAGAAACAGCCCGCCTCTTCATCACCACCGTTGTTCGCCTCCACGGGATACCATCGGCAATTATCAGCGACCGCGACACGAAATTCACCAGCAACTTCTGGCGGAACCTGTGGCAGCAGTTTGGCACGCGACTACAGTTCAGTTCTTCGTACCATCCCGAAACGGACGGACAGACAGAACGGACAAACCAGACCATGGAGCAGCTCATCCGGGCCACGTGCGACGACCCGAACACGTGGGAACAGCAACTGCCACTCATTGAATTCGCGTACAACAATTCGCCCTCCGCCACGACCCAACAGTCACCGTTTTACCTGAACTACGGACAGGACCCAACAGTACCCATGACCCCAAATCCCGACAATCCAGTCCCACGCGCACAACAGTTCGCCGAGATTTTGCAAGCAGCACGGACCAGGGCAACAGACGCAATTAAAAAAGCCAACATCATCGCTAAGCGCAACGCCGATCGCCACCGCCGACCTGTCACTTACCAGCAAGACGACCTAGTACTACTCGATACTCAGAACCTCCGCTTGCCCATCACTCCAAAACTTCGCCCCCGATATTGTGGGCCATTTTGCATCAGCCACATGATCACACCCGTCACCGCCCACCTCCTCCTCCCTGCTGACTGGTACGTCAGCCCGTCGTTCCACGTCAGCCTACTTCGCCCTTACATCCCATCCACGAGCCAACTGCCACGAAATCGCCCAGCCAGCATGACACGCCCCCCAACCGAACCAATCATCACCCCTGAAAAAATCCTCAGCCACCAAGTCCGCGACCCTCGGGGAGCCCGAAGGATCGAGTTCCTAATTCGCTGGAAGGACCGAACGCCCACAGAAGACAACTGGGTCCCCCTGGATAAAATCGAGAACCACCCTGTCTTCACCGAGTACCTGCGAAGCCGAAATTTCCGCGACGTCCATGCGCTCTCGTAAGAGGGGCCTCCTTGGGGAGGGGGGTAGTGTAAGGAAAATTCCCTTTCCTTACTTCGCATCCCCGCTCAACGCGTACATCACTGTAGCACCTCAGTCAGCACCGTTACCACTCGCATCAATAATCCGCCCGCCATTTTTCGCATGTCGCACCCCGACCTCACGGCTCGGCGGTAACCCGCGCTCCGGACCTCCGCCTCGACACTTTTCCCAACCTCAGTCCCAGGCCCGTCGCGCGACAACCACAGTCCATTAACCGTTACCACTGTAGTTTCGCTATATAATCCTTCGCTCATGCCTTCGCTCATTTGTACTCTTGCTTCGATAGTGCAATCTTTCGTTCGCTCACTCCATTGCACCCGTAACACCTTGATATGTCTCCCCTGCTTACGTAGAACCTCCATACTTTCGAATGCTTGTTAAAGCCCAAGACCTGAATTACAAAAAAAAAAAAAGGCAAACTGTGCACACTTTGCCTCCCGAACCCAAAGTTGACCTCCCGATCCAGGATGGTAACCAGAAAACGTCGCATCCCAAGAAGACTGAGTCGTAGAGCAGAACGCGTCCGCTTGGCGAGAGTTCCAACCACCCTTTCCTGAAGGAGGAAGGGAACTGCCTGTGCACAGTTTGCCGAACAATGGTAATTCAGGAATGCTTGTGCGGCTATTACGCGAAACGCAAAGCTCTATCAGCGGCATAGGCAGGACCTTCAACCCCGTTGCAACACTTGCTTTGCCCTCATCCCAAGATTGACATGCGCGAAGCGTGTCCTTTTTCCACGTCGAAATTAGTGCCGTGAAAGGTAATTTAGCTATCCCCTCACATCGTCCACCCCCTTGACGCACCGTCGCCCTCGCATCCCCCGTTTCCCCGTCGCCCTTGCCCTCCCAACGCCCTTACCCCGGTCCCCTCTCGTCGATTTCTTGTCAACGTCGTGGGGCCACATTCCGACGCTTCGTACACCACTCCGCGCTCCTCTCGCCTCACGGCGCGCGCTCCTCTCGCCTCCCCGCGCGCGCTCTTCTCGCCTCCCCGCGCGCGCTCTTCTCGCCTCCCCGCGCGCGCGGCTTTCGCCTCCCCGCGCGCGCTTCTCTCGCCTCCCCGCGCGCGCTCCTCACGCCTCCCCGCGCGCGCTTCTCTCGCCTCCCCGCACGCGCTCCTCTCGCCTCCCCGCGCGCGCTCTTTTCGCCTCCAGCGCCGCATCTTCCCGCCTCCCCGCGCGCGCTTCTGTTGCCTCCCCGCGCGGCCTCCTCTCACCATCGCCAGCGTGCTCTGCTCGCCATGGCCTCGCGTGCTCCTCTCGCCTTGATAGCGCGCGATTCTGTCGCCTCCCCGCGTGGCCTCCTCTCACCATCCCGCGCGTGCTCCTCTCGCCTCCCCTCGCATGAGAGGCGAGCCTTTATAGCGCGCGCTTCACTTGCCTCCCCGCGCGGCCTCCTCTCACCTCCCCGCGCATCCTCCTCTCGCCGCCTCACGCGTGCTTCTCTCGCCTCCCCGCGCGAACTCCTCTCGCCTCCCCTCGTGTGCACCTCTCACCCCCCCTCTACCGCCCCTCTTGCCTCCCCGTGCAGCCTCCTCTCACCTCCCTGCGCGTGCTCCACTCGCCTCCCCTCGCGTGGTCCTCTCACCTCACCTTGTGTGCTCCTCTCGCCCCCCCACGCGTGCTCCTCTCTCCTCATCTTGCGTGCTCCTCTCGCCTCCCCACGCGTGCCCCTCTAAGATGCGTGAGGGGCTTCACCTCCCGTCTCCTCACTGCCTCTCTGCGTCTCGCGACAGCCTCTGTTCGCATCGCTGATCGCAAATATTGCCCTTGGCCCCTGCTCACACTCTTGCAACGGCTGTGCTTCCGCATCCCCTCTGCACGCCCTCTTTCCCCCTCTTCCACGCCCTCATTTCCCACCCTGCTTGCCCACGTTTCCCCACCTTGCAGTCCCTCACAAGCCCTCGGTGCAGGCCCTCTCGCCTCCCGTGCTCCACTCTAGAATGTGGGACGCTCCTCTCTCCTCACCTCCCGTGCTCCCCTCTGACAGATGGGGTGCTCCTCTCTCCTCACCTCCCGTGGTCCACTCTGACATGGCATGGTGCTCCTCTCCTCTCGCCTCCCGTGCTCCACTCTGAAATGTGGGACGCTCCTCTCTCCTCACCTCCCGTGCTCCCCTCTGACAGGTGGGGTGCTCCTCTCTCCTCACCTCCCGTGGTCCACTCTGACAGGGCATGGTGCTCCTCTCCTCTCGCCTCCCGTGCTCCACTCTGGAATGTGGGACGCTCCTCTCTCCTCACCTCCCGTGCTCCCCTCTGACAGGGGGGTGCTCCTCTCTCCTCACCTCCCGTGCTCCCCTCTGACAGGTGGGGTGCTCCTCTCTCCTCACCTCCCGTGGTCCACTCTGACAAGGCATGGTGCTCCTCTCCTCTCGCCTGCAGTGCTCCACTCTGGAACGTGGGACGCTCCTCTCTCCTCACCTCCCGTGCTCCACTCTGGAATGTGGGAAGCTCCTCTCTCCTCACCTCCCGTGCTCCCCTCTGACAGGTGGGGTGCTCCTCTCTCCTCACCTCCCGTGCTCCCCTCTGACAGGTGGGGTGCTCCTCTCTCCTCACCTCCCGTGGTCCACTCTGACAGGGCATGGTGCTCCTCTCCTCTCGCCTCCCGTGCTCCACTCTGGAATGTGGGACGCTCCTCTCTCCTCACCTCCCGTGCTCCCCTCTGACAGGGGGGTGCTCCTCTCTCCTCACCTCCCGTGCTCCCCTCTGACAGGTGGGGTGCTCCTCTCTCCTCACCTCCCGTGGTCCACTCTGACAGGGCATGGTGCTCCTCTCCTCTCGCCTCCCGTGCTCCACTCTGGAATGTGGGACGCTCCTCTCTCCTCACCTCCCGTGCTCCCCTCTGACAGGGGGGTGCTCCTCTCTCCTTACCTCCCGTGCTCCCCTCTGACAGGTGGGGTGCTCCTCTCTCCTCACCTCCCGTGGTCCACTCTGACAGGGCATGGTGCTCCTCTCCTCTCGCCTCCCGTGCTCCACTCTGGAATGTGGGACGCTCCTCTCTCCTCACCTCCCGTGCTCCCCTCTGACAGGGGGGTGCTCCTCTCTCCTCACCTCCCGTGCTCCACTCTGGAATGTGGGACGCTCCTCTCTCCTCACCTCCCGTGCTCCCCTCTGACAGGTGGGGTGCTCCTCTCTCCTCACCTCCCGTGCTCCCCTCTGACAGGTGGGGTGGTCCTCTCTCCTCGCCTCCCGTGCCCCACTCTGACAGGGCAGGATGCTTCCGGACCTGTTGTTTAGTGCCTGATCTGCCCACCCTCCCCTACACAGCCAACTCAATTCAATGACCTGCGTAATCGGATAGTTCCCCCCCCCCCCCCCCCCCCCCCCCCCCCCTCCCCCTCCCCCCTCCCAACCTATTCACTCCCTAACCCCTCCCTCTCCCTTGTTGTTTTCTGCCTGATGTTCCCTTTTCTCACCCTCTAAACCAGTCCACCTCATCAGCCATGTCTTCGTGGAGACGTACTCCTCGGAGACGGCTGACGCTTGGATTCAGGGTTGGGGAGGAGGGTTCCGAGGATGATGAGGAGGAGAGGGGTCGGCGACGTGGACCGGAGTCGATGTTCACGGCAAGTACGGGCAAGTACGGATGAGGGGAAGGGAGGATGAGATGAAGGGCGGATGAGGGGGAGGACGGATGAGGGGGAGGGAGGACGAGAAGAAGGGTGGACGAGGGAAAGGAGGAAGAGAGGGAGAGACGATGAGATGGAGAGAGGATGAGAGCGCGAAGGACGGATGAGAGGAAGGGCGGATGAGAGGAAGGGCGGATGAGAGGGAAGGAGGATGAGAGGAAGGGGGGATGAGAGGAATGGAAGGGGAGAGGAAGGGAGGATGAGAGAAAGGGAGTATGAGAAGGAGAGAGGATGGGAGAGAAGGGCGGATGAGAGGAAGGGCGGATGAGAGGAAGGGCGGATGTGGGGATGGGAGGATGACAGGAAAGGGAGATGAGTGGAAAGGAGGATGAGAGGAGGGGGGGATGAGAGGAAGGGAGGACGAGAGAAAGGGAGTATGAGAAGGAGAGAGGATGGGAGAGAAGGAGGAAGGGTGGATGAGAGGAAGGGCGGATGCGAGGAAGGAAGCAGGGCAGGAGGATGCGAGGAAGGGTGGACGCGAGGAATGGTGGATGATAGGGATGGCGGATGAGGGGGGGGGGGGGGGCTGAAGTAGGGGAGGGAATACGAGTTGAGGGGAGGACGAGATGAAGGGCGAATGAGAGGGAGAGACGATGAGAAGGAGAGAGGATGAGAGCGTGAAGGGCGGATGAGAGGAAGGGCGGATGAGAGGAAGGGCGGATGAGAGGAAGAGCGGATGAGAGGAGAGGAGGATGAGAGGGAGGTTGTATGAGAGGAAAGGAGGATGAGAGGAACGGGGGATGCGAGGAAGGTTGGATGAGAGAAGGGAGGATGAGATGAAGGGCGGATGAGGGGGAGGCTGGATGAGGGGGAGGGAGGACGAGAAGAAGGGTGGATGAGAGGGAGGGCGGACGAGGGGGAGGGCGGATGAGGTGGAGGGCGGATGAGGGCGCGTGGCGAAAGAAGGGTAGGGAGGACGAGTGGAAATGAGGACGATAGGAGGGGCGGATAAGAGGGAGAGAGGATGTGAGAGAAGGGCGGACGAGAGGAAGGGCGGATGAGAGGAAGGGAGGATGGAGGGAATTGTGAGCGACAGGTAGCGAAATGTGGGCGATGGGGAGGGAAACGAGGGCGACGAGAGCGGAAATGAGGGCTACGGGAAGGGAAATGTGGGCGATGAGAGGGGAAATGAGGGCGCAGGGAAGGGAAATGTGGGCGACGGGGAAGGAAATGAGTGCGACGGGAAGGGAATTTAGTGCGACGTGAGAAGAAGTGAACGAGAATGAATGAACTATGAATGAAGTGAGTACAAATATGAAACCCTAATTGGGTTGTACCCCCTATGGGATACCCCACTATAGCCTACACAAATAAGTAAGCTATAATGTTCTGACACACACCCATAGGCAAAGTGGGGGAGAACAAGGGGTCACAAGACCAGTCAAGCAAAGCAAAGCAAAGCTCAGGGTGGATCACAAAGTCACCACACATTCCGAGCGCAAGGTCAAGGGCCACAAGGCCAGTTCGCATGCAAGATCATATATAGAGATATACAAGAGTCAAGCAAGCAAGAGCAAGAGTATATAAAGGTCAAGGTACAAGCAAGGTCAAGAGGAGAGCAAGTGAGGCAAGACAGGCACAAGACCCAGCTGCGTGCAGCAACGCTGATGATCACAAGGCGCAAGTGCCTTGGTGAAGACATTAGCAGTGTTGGCCTCAGAGGCCACGTACGCAAGTCGCAACTGTCCACGCTGCTGTAGCTCACGAGCAAGAAAGTAGCGGAGAGCAATGTGCTTTGTCCTGTGCTCCAGTCGCTGCTCTCGACACAAGGCCAGCATGGCCTTGTTGTCTACGTACAGGACTGGAGGAGAACAAGGCGGCTCTCCAAGGTCGGTTCGCAGGTAGGTGAGCCAGCGAAGCTCCTGAGCAGCCATAGCCCCGGCGTAGATCTCAGCCTCACAACTGGAGCCGAGAACAGAAGACGAGCGAGTAGCCCGCCACGAGACAGAGCCGGAACCAAGGCCGAAGGTGTAACCCTGTGACGACCGCTGCGTAGCCTGGTCGTCAGCCCAAGAAGCGTCCGCGTGCCCAGTGAGGACCACTGGACTGCGCCCTCCAAGCACTAGCCCCATGCCCGACGTACTGCACAAGTAGCGCAACACCCTCTTCGCTGCAGCCATGTGCTCTGGTCGGTGTCTCCCAGGAGCAACATAGCGCGCGAGAATGCTGAGAGGGTATGCAAGGTCAGGTCGTGTGCAGGTCATCAGGTACATGAGGCAGCCAACAAGCTCTGCATACGGGCCACTCGACTCTACGGACTCATCCGAAGGCAGAGCTGAGAGCGAGTGGCGAGTAGGCAAAGGAGTGGCCTGAGGCGAGGAGTACGTGAAGTCGAAGCGCTGAAGGACCTGCTGCACCATGTGTGACTGAGTCAGGGTAATGGTGCGGCGTGCTCTGTCCCGGGTGATCTGCAAGCCAAGGTAGCTGCGCAGTTCACCCAGGTCAGTGCACGTGTGTCTCTTCTGCAGCTCGGACTTCACGTAGGCGAGTCCAGCAGTGTCCGCTGTGGCAAAGACCAAGTCGTCGACGTACACGAGGATGTAGAACGGCGGCAGAGAGGTGTCGGTGCGCAGAAACAGCGACGGGTCGGCAGTAGAAGGAGCAAACCCAAGTGCCGCAAGTGTAGTCCTCAGTGTGTCGTGCCACTCACGTGGCGCCTGGCGGAGACCGTAGACTGGACGCCGGAGACTCGACTGGGTACCGGGAGGGAAATACCCAGTGAAGCCAGGTGGGCGACGCAGCCAGATCTCCTCGTGCAGGCTGCCCTGCAAGAAAGCTGTGCTGAAGTCGAGAGAGTGCAACTCGTAGTCGCGGTGAGCAGCAACGTGCAGCAGTACCCGAAGAGTGGTCATCTTCGGGGTGGGGGAGAAGGTCTGAAAGTAGTCAACTCCCTGTCGCTGACTGAATCCACGAGCCACGTAACGAGCCTTGAAGACAGACGGAGAACCCGGCGGCCGCTTCACCCTGAAGATCCACATGCCACTGACGATGTTCGCCCCAGGAGGGGGAACAGCGTCAACGTAGGTGCCTGTGGACTTCCATGAAGCCATCTCTGCATCCATAGCTGCCTGCCACTGAGAGGAGTAGGGACCCTCTATCGCCTCCGCGTAAGAGCGCGGAGTCGGGATGTCTAGTGCATCCGGGTCTCCCTCAGGGGCGAGCAGTACAGACGCGAGATGAGGTGAAGCGGCGGCCAGACACTGGAACTCCTCCTGCCTGTCCTCAAGGACGTCCGTGCCTAGGGCACACTCACCCCCGACGGACGGAGGAGAGGCAGACTCAGAGTCAACGACAAGACTAGCAGCGTAGTCTAGACGACAGCGCGCAGCAAAGTCGACAAGCTCAGTGACAAGGGCAGACGCAGCAGAAGACTCGAAGGAAGGGTCAGTGACAGCACTAGCAAGGAGACGCGTGACAGTGGGACTGGCAGCACGAAGAGAGTCCGACTCCGGGTCGGCAAGAGCAGGAAGAGAGGAAGCAGAAGGAGAAAGCAAAGGGGCACGCAGAGGAGCAGTAGACGGACGCAGAGACATCCGGTGCGTGCCAGGGACAGGAGGAGGACGCTGACGTGAACCGCGACCACTAGTGCGTGCAGTGCGAACAGGCGACGCAGGACGAGACGCAGGCTCACGACGCTCAGTAAGACCTCCAGTCGGACCAGCGTAGGGAGAAGGAGCAGGCAAAGGGGAGGCAGGCTGTAGCTGTAATTGTGACGGGACTGGCTTTGGACCCTCTAAGGGAGGAGGAGGAGGACCAGGAGAAGGTGTCAGACCAAGAACCTGCTGGAGGAGCGGAACGAAGTACGGTCGGGGCCGCGTGGCGACGCTAAAAACAGCAGGGACAGCACCAGTACCCCCAGCAGGAGTACCCGCTCCAGCAGCACCTGCAGCAGCACCTCCAGCACCCCCAGCAGCACCAGGAGCACTGCCAGTCGAACCGCCAGCAGTAGTCTCAGCGCCAACACCCTCAGCAGTACCAGCTCCAGGAGAACCCGCAGACCCAGCAGCTCCAGCACCCACAGCACGAGCACCTCCGGGACGCGCGGCAGCAGCACCCTCTGCAGCCGAAGAACCTCCAGCACCAGCAGCACGCCTCCAGCGCCGGGCAAACCACTCACGCAGCTCCTGTGGGGAGATTGGCTCTCGGCGAGACGAAGCACCTCCAGGCGGAGAACCTCCAGGCTCAGCACCCTCAGGCAAAACACCTCCAGGCGGAGCACCCCCAGTCTCAGCACCCCCAGGCTCAGTACCCCCAGGCTCAGCACCCCCAGGCTTAGTACCCCCAGGCTCAGCACCCCCAGGCTCAGCACCCCCAGGCTCAGCACCCCCAGACTCCGCACCCCCAGGCTCAGCACCCCCAGGCTCAGCTCCCGCAGCAGGACCAGAGTCACCAGTGACCTCGACAGGCTCGACCGCGTCTACCTGGGACACACCTGAAGGGGCAGGACCCTGAGGGGGGAGGGGGTCTACTGGGGGGGGACCTGGTACCAAGAAGAGCGGGGGCGGGGGAAGGGAAGGAGTGCGGTAGGGGAAGAGGCGGTAGTAGGGTACCGACTCATCGAACGTGACGTCCTGGGAGGACAGAACACGTCGAGAGGTGGGGTGGTAGAACTGCCACCCAGGGGCGTAGGGGGGGAACCCCAGGAAGACGCAGGGAGAAGCGCGAGGGGACAGCTTGTCCGCAGACAAGTCGCGGACAAACGCCCGAGATCCCCAGACCCGGAACGCCGACGCATCGCCAACCTTCCCCGTCCACAGCAGGGCTGGGGAGGTCTCCGGCCTGGAGACCTTGGGGTGGAGGTTGATCTGATGCGCCGCGTACTTGACCGCAAACGGCCACAGAAAATGGGGGGAAGCCGCATGCATCATAGACGTACGAGCGACGTCCATGACCATGCCAATGCGGCGCTCTGCAATCCCATTTTGCTGCGGTGAGTCCGGAAGCGTGAAGGTCTGGCGGATGCCTCGCGCACGACAGAAGGCACGCAGAAGGCCAGAGGAGAACTCTCCGCCTCTGTCCGAGTGCAGACGCAACACAGGAAAGTCCGAGCCAAAGCTCTGCCTGAGCTGGAGACGAGCTGCGCGGATCCAGTCGATCAGCACCTCAGTGACATCACCCTTGCTGCGCAAGGGGAAGACTGTGGTGTAACGCGAGTAGTCGTCAACCACCAACAGGAAGTAGCGCTCGTGACCGAGTCCACGGACGCGGGCAAGGCCCCACACGTCCTTGTGAAGTGTCTGCAACGGAGCCTCTGTCGGAGGAAACTGGGAGGAGTGAGGGGCAGCACGCTGGCGCCCCTCGACACAGGGGACACAGGCAGGGCCAGGGCCCTGAGGAAGGGGAGGGAGGGACCGGGGGAGACCGGACACAAGAAGACGGGAGGCCATGCCTCTGAGCCGAAGCAGAGAGGGGTGGCCAAGGCGGTGGTGCGAGAGGAGAGTCTCGTGAGACAGACGGTGACACGAACAGGGGGCAGACTCAGGACCAGACCTGGACGCTGCAGCAAACACCTGACCAGACGAAGGGACTCTACCAGACTCAGCACCGGGAGGAGAAGCAGTGGTCAGTGTGTACAGGCTCGACCCTGGCTGACGTCTAAACGTAGCCAGGTGCCGGCCTGTGCTCGCCTCTGTGCAGTGTGTCACCCGCTGACGAGCAGGAGTGAACTGGTGGACCCCCACATCCTGTAGGTCAGCACCACTCACCAGGTTCGTAGAGAACGAGGGGAGGTAAAGACTTGTCAGGGTGCCAGAGGGAGCCGCCGGACACGGGAGGACTGTGGAGAAACGAGACAGGACAGGACCCCCAGAGGGGTCAGCCAGGGACACCGCAACAGGCCGACTAAGCGGCGTGAGAGTGGTGCGGTCCCGAAAGAAGGAGCGAGACGCCCCAGAGTCAAGGGTGAAGGTGTGGGAGGCAGAAGCCGACACAGTACCTGAGAGGGCAGACTCACTAGCACCTGAGAGCACAGACGCACTGGCACCTAGAGCAGCAGCCTCACTGGCACCTGACACAGCAGTACCAATGCCCGGGTCGGGCGGAAAGCACCGGTAACAGTCACCATCATCACTAACACTCACAGCATACATGGCAGCAAGGATAGCATCAAAGTCAAGATCAAACACAGCTACACCAGCCCTAGACAGCTCTCCCCAGCGGGGGATCTCAGAGGCCTCCGGAAACTGCTGGCGCCAAGCGTCGGTCAGGCGGGCAAAGCAGCGGCGAGCGGTGTGGGTGCCCCCACACTGCTTACTCGCGCGGTCGCCGGTGCGAAGGACGTAGGTGCAGGGACCGAACGCCCCACCACGCTGACGCTGCGAGTACCACTCACGGAGCTGCTGAGGGGCGGGGACGTCGCGAGAGCGCTGCTGCTGCTGCTGCTGTTGCTGCTGGCGCTGACCACCTCCAGTGCCGCTCCTCTTGGACAAGCCACTCCGACCACCTCCACCACCGCCACCCCCGCCTCCGCCACCACCGCCGCCACCGCCACCCTCGCCCCCGCCGCTCCCACTGCCTCCTCCGCCACCACCTCCGCCGCCACCTCCGCCTCCACCGCCGCCACCAGGACCTCCACCCCCGCCTCCACCCCCACCGCCACCCCCACTCCCCCCGCCGCCCCCACCTCCTCCTCCACCGCCCCCGCTAGCTCCACCCGCTCCCTTGCCCCCCTTGCTTCTGCCAGAGCGGCGCCTACCGCTGGGGGCAGACGCCGCACCGACCGACTCTAAACCAACGAGGTCGGCCGCAGCAGCAGAGGCGAGAGAGGGTAGCAGGGGGGAAGGAGAACACCCCTCAAAGATGGGGGTGCGCGGGTCACCACGAGAGGCCCCTACAACGACTATGCTCTTCTCGGCCGCTAGCAGGGACTTCTCGAGGAGGTCGACAGTGAGGGTGGTGGGACAGACAGAGAGAAACTGGTCCCTAACAGCACGAAGGGACTCAGGGAGACGGGTGACTAGAAAGTAGAGGGTGATGTACATGGGAGGGGGGTTTTCAGCGAGGAAGGCAGCAGGAAGCGCAGCTCGGTAGCGAGTGTCACTAGCGCAAAGGTGGGTAAAGAGGTCAGTGACTGTGGGAAAGGCAGCAAGGTCAGGGAAGAGGTACGGTAGCATGAGGCGGCTCAGTGTAGAAGTGGAAGGGGAGGAGTAGCGCGCAACTACAGCGTCGTACAAGGCCTGAGCGGTCTTGCACTGACTAAAGTGTGCACGCTCGGAGGAAGGGAGGTGGCGACGCACAGCAAGACGTGCAGCAGCATCGCGTGTGGCCCACTTGGAGCGAACAGTGGGGTCAGCATCAGCAGGAGGGGCAGGGACAGCGCCAGAGACAAAGTCAAAGAGAGAAACCTCATCGATCGCATCGCACAGTAAGTACAGCTGTAGGTCCTCAATCCAGACAGCAAAGTCAATGGCGCGACCCTCAGCGTCAAAAGTCAGGACACTGGGGGTGGCCATTGTAGCAGCTGACAGTCTCACCGGGCAGGAAGAGTCGGGTAGCAGAACGACACAGCAACACGGCAGCACAGCAGCTGCGCCGGCCGAGGAGCCCCACAGGAGCAGAAGATCGGCTCCTCGGGCGGCTCGGGCGGCTCGGGCGGCTCGGGCGGCTCGGGCGGCTCGGGCGGCTCGAGCGGCTCGGGCGGCTCGGGCGGCGGGGGCGGCTCGGGCGGCGTAGGCGTCTCGCGGGCGGCTCGCAGGCGACTGGGGCGGCTGCACGGGCTGCTGAGGCGGCTCACGGGCGACTGGGGCGGCTGCACGGGCAGCGCGACGGGCTGCGCTAGGGCGGCGCGTTGGGCGGCGCGTCGGGCGGCGCTAGGCTGGTGCGTCGAGCGGCGCTAGGGCGGCGCTAGGGCAGCGCGTCGGGCAGCGCTGTGGGCGGCGCGTCGGGCGGCTAGCGCTAGAGCAGGCCGCGGACGGGCGCTAGGGCGCTAGGGGCGGCGCTCACGTTCGAGGGCGGGCGGTGCGCTAGCGGCTAGGGCAGAGAAAAAAAAAGACGTTTCGAGGTGGTGGGCCCTAAGCACAGGTCCCACAGGGGAACCTGCTCTGATACCATGAGAAGAAGTGAACGAGAATGAATGAACTATGAATGAAGTGAGTACAAATATGAAACCCTAATTGGGTTGTACCCCCTATGGGATACCCCACTATAGCCTACACAAATAAGTAAGCTATAATGTTCTGACACGACGGGCAGGGGAACGAGGGCGACGGGGTGGAAATGTGTGAGAGGGGACGGGAAATTAGTGCGATGGGAAGGGTAATGTGGGCGACGGGAAGGGAAACGAGGGCGAAGGTGTCAGATTATTATAGCTGATGCATGTTTGTAGGCTATAGTGGGGTAGCACATATGGGGTACAGTTTGCTAGGGTTGTATTTGTACCCAACTCTGACTTAGTCAATTCATTCCTGTTCAGTTAGTCTCACATGGTATAGAGCGGGTCCCTCCTAAGGACCGTTCTTTGGGCCCACCCACGATTTTTTTTTTTTCCTGCCCGGAGCGCGCCCTATTCTCCCCGAGGCGCGCTCCCCCTAGTGCGCGTCGAGCTGCCCTTGTGGCGCCCCGAGAGTCGCGCGCGCGACTCATTTTTTTCGCGCGCGCGGTTCAGGCCCCACTTCGCGCGGCCATTACAGCCGCGCCGCGCCGCCCTCTCGGCTCTGCCGCGCCGCGCCGCCCTCAAGACGGCCGCGCGGCCTCTTCGTCGCTGCAGCAGGCCCCCCCCCCCCCCCCCCGCTGCACCTCTGTCGGCCCCGCAGCCGCCTTACCTGACGGCCGCCGCCTCACCTGACGGCCCGCCGCCTCGACTTCTGGCCCGCCACCTCACCAGACGGCCCCCCCGCCTCACCTGACGGCCCACCGTCTCACCTGCTGGCCCGCCACCTTACCTGACGGCCCCGCCGCCTCACCTGACGGCCCGCCGCCACCTTACCTGACGGCCCCGCCGCCTCACCTGACGGCCCGCCGCCTCACCTACTGGCCCGCCACCTGACCTGACGGCCCCGCCGCCTCACCTGACGGCCCGCCGCCTAACCTGCTGGCCCGCCACCTCACCTGACGGCCCGCCGCCTCACCCGCTGGCCCGCCACCTGACCTGACGGCCCCGCCGCCTCACCTGCTGGCCCGCCACCAGACCTGACGGCCCCGCCGCTGCACCCTGACGGCCCCGCCGTCCCCTGTCCCGGCCCCGCAGCTGCACCCTGACGGCCCCGCCGAGCCGCCCAGCAGCAGCCGAGCCGCCCAGCCGCAGCCGAGCCGCCCAGCGGCAGCCGAGCCGCCCAGCAGCAGCCGAGCCGCCCAGCAGCAGCCGAACCGCCGAGCAGCAGCCGAGCCGCCCAGCAGCAGCCGAGCCGCCCGGTACCCGAGACGCCCGAGCCGCCCGAGCCGCCCGAGCCGCCCGAGCAGCCCGAGCCGCCTGCTGCTGACCTACCCGACTCTCCCATCCTGGTGAGACTTTCAGCTGCTGCCATGGCCACCCCCAATGTTCTCACTTTTGACGCTGAGGGGAGGGCCATTGACTTTGCCGTCTGGATCGAGGACCTGCAGCTGTACTTACTGTGTGATGCGGTTGATGAGGTCTCTCTCTTTGACTTTGTCTGTGGCGCTGTCCCTGCCCCGCCTGCTGATGCTGACTCTGCCGTTCGCTCCAAGTGGGCGACCCGCGATGCTGCTGCACGTCTTGCTGTGCGTCGCCACCTCCCTTCCTCTGAGCGTGCCCACTTTAGTCAGTGCAAGACCGCTCAGGCCTTGTACGACGCTGTAGTTGCGCGCTACTCCTCCCCTTCCTCCGCTACCCTTAGCCGCCTCATGCTACCGTTTCTCTTCCCTGACCTCGCTTCCTTTCCCACTGTCGCTGACCTCGTTACCCACCTCCGCGCTAGTGACACCCGCTACCGCGCTGCCCTTCCTGCTGAGTTCCGCGCTGCGAACCCTCCTCCCATGTACATCACTCTCTACTTTCTCGTCACCCGTCTCCCTGAGTCCCTTCGTGTCGTTAGGGACCAGTTTCTCTCTGTCTGTCCCACCACTCTCACTGTCGACCTCCTTGAGGAGTCTCTGCTAGCGGCTGAGAAGAGTATTGTCGCTGTAGGGGCCTCTCGGGGTGACCCTCGCACCCCCATCTTTGAGGGGTGTGGTCCCTCCCCCCTGCTGCCCTCTGTCGCCTCTGCCGCTGCGGCCGACCTCGTTGGTTTTGAGTCGGTCGGCGCGGCGTCTGCCCCCAGTGGCAGACGCCGCACTGGCAAGGGCAAGGGGGGCAAGGGAGCGGGTGGAGCCAGAGGGGGCGGTGGAGGAGGCGGTGGGGGTGGAGGGGGGAGTGGGGGTGGCGGGGGGGGTGGTGGCGGGAGTGGAGGTAGTAGTGGCGGCGGTGGAGGCGGAGGTGGCGGCGGAGGTGGTAGCGGAGGAGGCGGTGGGAGCGGTGGGAGCGACGGTCCTGGTGGGGGAGGTGGCGGTGGCGACGGGGGTGGCGGTGGAGGCGGGGGTGGCGGTGGAGGAGGGGGTCGGAGTGGCTCGTCCCAGCGGAGCAGCTCTGGGGGTGGTCAGCGCCAGCAGCAGCAGCAGCAGCAGCCACAGCAGCAGCCGCAGCAGCAGCAGCGCTCTCGCACCGTCCCCGGCCCTCAGCAGCTCCGTGAGTGGTACTTGCAGCGTCAGCGCGGTGGTGCGCTTGGTCCCTGCCCCTACGTTCTTCGCACTGGTGACCGTGCAGGGGAGAGGTGTGGAGGCGCCCACACAGCCCGTCGCTGCTTTGGCCGCCTGACCGACGCCTGGCGTCAGCAGTTTCCGGAGGCCGCTGAGATCCCCCGCTGGGGAGAGCTGTCTAGGGCTGGTGTAGCTATTTATGATCTTGATTTTGATGCTATTCTCTCTGCTATGTATGCTGTGACTGGTAGTGATGAGGATGACTGTTACCGGTGTTTCCCGCCCGACCCGGGCATTGGTACTGCCGCGTCAGGTACTAGTGAGGCTGCTGCTCTAGGTGCCAGTGCGTCTGTGCTTTCAGGTACTGGTGAGTCCGCCCTCTCAGGTACTGTGTCGGCTTCGGCCTCTCACACCTTCACCCTTGACTCTGGAGCGTCTCGCTCCTTCTTCAGGGACCGCACCACTCTCACGCCGCTGAGTCGGCCTGTTGCGGTGTCCCTGGCGGACCCCTCTGGGGGGCCTGTCCTGTCTCGCTTCTCCACTGTCCTCCCGTGTCCGGCGGCCCCCTCTGGCACCCTGACTGGTCTCTACCTCCCCTCGTTCTCGACGAACTTGGTGAGTGGTGCTGACCTCCAGGATGCAGGTGTCCACCAGTTCACCCCTGCTCGTCAGCGGGTGACCCACTGTACGGAGGCGGATACAGGTCGCCACCTGGCTACGTTTACACGTCGGCCGGGGTCGAGCCTGTACACACTGACCACTGCTTCTCCTCCAGGTACTGCGTCTGGTAGGGCCCCTTCGTCTGGTCAGGTGTTTGCTGCAGCGTCCAGGTCTGGTCCTGAGTCTGCCCCTTGTTCGTGTCGTCGTCTGTCTCACGAGACCCTCCTCTGGCACCACCGCCTTGGCCACCCCTCTCTGCTTCGGCTCAGAGGCATGGCCTCGCGGGTCCTTGTGTCTGGTCTTCCCCGGTCCCTCCCTCCCCTTCCTCCGGGCCCTGGCCCTGCCTGTGTCCCCTGTGTCGAGGGGCGCCAGCGTGCTGCCCCTCACTCCTCCCAGTTTCCTCCGACAGAGGCCCCGTTGCAGACGCTTCACATGGACGTGTGGGGCCCAGCCCGCGTCCGTGGACAGGGTCAGGAGCGCTACTTCCTGCTGGTGGTTGACGACTACTCGCGTTACACCACAGTCTTCCCCTTGCGCAGCAAGGGTGAGGTCACTCAGGTGTTGATCGACTGGATCCGCGCAGCTCGTCTTCAGCTTCGGAGAAGCTTTGGCTCTGACTTCCCTGTCTTGCGTCTGCACTCGGACAGAGGCGGAGAGTTCTCCTCTGCCCTCCTGAGTGCCTACTGTCGTGTGCGAGGCATCCGTCAGACCTTCACGCTTCCGGACTCACCACAGCAGAATGGGATCGCTGAGCGCCGCATTGGCATGGTCATGGACGTCGCTCGTACGTCCATGATGCATGCGGCTGCTCCCCATTTTCTGTGGCCGTTTGCGGTCAGGTACGCTGCGCACCAGATCAACCTCCACCCCAGGGTCTCTCGACCGGAGACCTCCCCAGCTCTGTTGTGGACGGGGAAGGTTGGCGATGCGTCGGCGTTCCGGGTCTGGGGATCTCGGGCGTTTGTTCGCGACCTGGCTGCGGACAAGCTGTCCCCTCGTGCTTCTCCCTGCGTCTTCCTCGGGTTCCCCCCCGACGCCCCTGGGTGGCAGTTTTACCACCCCACCTCTCGACGTGTTCTGTCCTCCCAGGACGTCACGTTCGACGAGTCGGTACCCTACTACCGCCTCTTCCCCTACCGCACTCCGTCCCTCCCCCCACCCCCGCTCTTCTTGGTACCAGGTCCCCCCCCAGTAGTCCCCCTCCCCCCTCAGGGTCCTGCCCCTTCAGGTGTGTCTCAGGTAGACGCGGTCGAGCCTGTCGAGGTCACTGGTGACTCCGGTGCTGCTGCGGGAGCTGAGCCTGGGGGTGCGGAGTCTAGGGGTGCTGAGCCTGGGGGTGCTGAGCCTGGGGGTGCGGAGTCTGGGGGTGCTGGGCCTGGGGGTGCTGAGCCTGGGGGTGCTGTGTCTGGGGGTACTGAGCCTGGGGGTGCTGAGCCTGGGGGTGCTGAGCCTGGAGGTGCCGAGCCTGGAGGTGCTGTGCCTGGGGGTGCTTCGTCTCGCCGGGAGCCGCTCTCTCCACAGGAGCTGCGTGAGTGGTTTGCCCGGCGCTGGAGGCGTGCCGCTGGTGCTGGTGGTTCTTCGGCTGCGGAGGGCGCTGCTGCCACGCGACCTGGCGGTGCTCGTCCTGTGGGTGCTGGAGCTGCTGGGTCTGAGGGTTCTCCTGGAGCTGGTCCTGCTGAGGACGTTGGCGCTGAGCCTGCGGTTGGTGGTCCGACTGACGGTGCTCCTGGTGCTGCTGCTGGAGGTTCTGGAGCTTCTGGTGGTTCTGCTGGAGGTGCTGCTGGAGTGGGTGCTCCGGCCGGAGCTGCTGGTTCTGTTCCTGCTGTTTCTGGCGTCGCCGCGCGGTCTCGACCGTACTTCGTTCCGCTCCTGGAGCAGGTTCTTGGTCTTGCTCCTCCTCCTCCTCCCTTAGAGGGTCCGCAGCCTGTCCAGTCACAGCCTCAGCTAGAGCCTGCCTCCCCTTTGCCTGCTCCTTCTCCCTACGCTGGTCCGACTGGAGGCCTTACTGAGCGTCGTGAGCCTGCGTCTCGTCCTGCGTCGCCTGTTCGTACTGAGCGCGCTAGTGGTCGCGGGTCGCGTCAGCGTCCTCCTCCTGTCCCTGGGACGCACCGGATGTCACTGCGTCCGTCCACTGCTCCTCTGCGTGCCCCTTTGCCTTCTCCTCCTGCTTCCTCTCTTCCTGCACTTGCCGACCCGGAGTCGGACTCTCTTCGTGCTGCCAGTCCTACTGTCACGCGTCTCCTTGCTACTGCTGTCACTGACCCTTCCTTCGAGTCGTCTGCTGCGTCTGCCCTTGTCACTGAGCTTGTCGACTTTGCTGCGCGCTGTCGTCTAGACTACGCTGCTCGTCTTGTCGCTGAGTCTGAGTCCGCCTGTCCTCCGTCCGTCGGGGGTGAGTGTGCCCTTGGCACGGACGTCCTAGAGGACAGGCAGGAGGAGTTCCAGTGTCTAGCCGCTGCTTCACCTCGTCTCGCGTCTGTACTGCTAGCCCCTGAGGGAGACCCGGATGCACTAGACATCCCGACTCCGCGTTCTTACGCGGAGGCCGTAGAGGGTCCCTACTCCTCTCAGTGGCAGGCAGCTATGGATGCAGAGATGGCTTCCTGGAAGTCCACAGGCACCTACGTTGACGCGGTTCCCCCTCCTGGGGCGAACATCGTCAGTGGCATGTGGATCTTCAGGGTGAAGCGGCCGCCGGGCTCGCCGCCTGTCTTCAAGGCGCGTTACGTGGCTCGTGGCTTCAGTCAGCGGCAGGGAGTTGACTACTTTCAGACCTTCTCCCCCACCCCGAAGATGACCACTCTTCGGGTGCTGCTGCACATTGCCGCTCAGCGCGACTACGAGCTTCACTCTCTCGACTTCAGCACTGCGTTCCTGCAGGGTAGCCTGCACGAGGAGATCTGGCTGCGCCGTCCGCCTGGCTTCACTGGGACTTTCCCTCCTGGCACCCAGTGGAGCCTCCGACGGCCAGTCTACGGTCTCCGCCAGGCACCGCGTGAGTGGCACGACACACTGAGGACTACGCTTGCGGCTCTTGGGTTTGCTCCTTCTACTGCTGACCCGTCGCTGTTTCTTCGCACCGACACTTCCCTGCCGCCGTTCTACATCCTCGTGTACGTCGACGACTTGGTCTTTGCCACAGCGGACACTGCTGGACTCGCCTACGTGAAGTCCGAGCTGCTGAAGAGACACACGTGCACAGACCTGGGTGAACTGCGCAGCTACCTTGGCTTGCAGATCACTCGGGACAGAGCACGCCGCACCATTACCCTGACTCAGTCACACATGGTGCAGCAGGTCCTTCAGCGCTTCGGCTTCACGTACTCCTCGCCTCAGGCCACTCCTCTGCCTACTCGCCACTCACTCTCAGCTCTGCCTTCGGATGAGTCCGTAGAGTCGAGTGGTCCGTATGCAGAGCTTGTTGGCTGCCTCATGTACCTGATGACCTGCACACGACCTGACCTTGCATACCCTCTGAGCATCCTTGCACGCTATGTTGCTCCTGGGAGACACCGACCAGAGCACATGGCTGCAGCGAAGAGGGTATTGCGCTACCTGTGCAGTACGTCGAGCATGGGGCTAGTGCTTGGAGGGCGGAGTCCAGTGGTCCTTACTGGGCACGCAGACGCTTCTTGGGCTGACGACCAGGCTACGCAGCGGTCGTCACAGGGTTACACCTTCAGCCTTGGTTCCGGCTCTGTCTCGTGGCGGTCTACTCGCTCGTCTTCGGTTCTCGGCTCCAGTTGTGAGGCTGAGATCTACGCCGGGGCCATGGCTGCACAGGAGCTTCGCTGGCTCACCTACCTGCTGACTGACCTTGGAGAGCTGCCTCGTTCTCCTCCAGTGCTGTACGTAGACAACAAGGCCATGTTGGCCTTGTGTCGAGAGCAGC
This sequence comes from Closterium sp. NIES-65, assembly GCA_948144175.1. Taxonomy (NCBI): domain Eukaryota; kingdom Viridiplantae; phylum Streptophyta; class Zygnematophyceae; order Desmidiales; family Closteriaceae; genus Closterium; species Closterium sp. NIES-65. The sequence continues at coordinate 1,227,975 of CANXME010002442.1, read as the reverse complement.
GCTTGGAGCACAGAACGAAGCACATTGCTCTCCGCTACTTCCTTGCTCGTGAGCTGCAGCAGCGTGGTCAGTTGCGACTTGCTTACGTGGCCTCTGAGGCCAACACTGCTGATGTGTTCACCAAGGCACTTGCGCCTTGCGACCATCAGCGCTTTTGTACCCAGCTGGGTCTTGTACCTGTCTTGCCTCACTTGCTCTCTTCTTGACTTTACTTGTACTTTGACATATATATACCTGCTCTTGCTTGTCTAGTTTTATATATGTCTGTACTCCTGCATGTGAACTGGCCTCTGGCCTTGCTCTTGTGCTCGGACTGTGTGGTGACTTTGTGATCCACCCTGAGCTTGCTTTGCTTTGCTTGACTGGTCTTGTGACCCCTTGTTCTCCCCCACTTTGCCTATGGGGGTGTGTCAGATTATTATAGCTGATGCATGTTTGTAGGCTATAGTGGGGTAGCACATATGGGGTACAGTTTGCTAGGGTTGTATTTGTACCCAACTCTGACTTAGTCAATTCATTCCTGTTCAGTTAGTCTCACAGAAGGGAAGGGAAGTGAGTGCGACGGGAAGGGAAATGGGGCGACGGGAAGGGATTTGTGGCCGACGGGTTCGGTAATGTGGGTTCTCGGGAAGGGAATGGAGGGCGACCGGACTCGGGAAGCGTGGGCGTCTCGAAATATTGGATACGAGGGCGACGGGCCGCGAAATGCGTGCGACGGGAAGCTGAAATGTGGGCGACGGGAAGCTGAAAATGAGGGCGACGGGGGGCTGAGATGAGCCCGACGGGAGGCTTCTCACCATGCGCTATGTGAAAGGCAGGCGCTCGCAAACGGGGGACCGTGAGGGGCAGGGCGGAAGCCTTGATGCTGGGGGCGCCTCGAGCGCGTGGGAATCTAAGCTGCACCGAGTGGTGGCGTAACAAGGCTATGTGGGGCGCCCCGTCTCATACGTCCGCCCTGTTCCCTATTTGTTGAGGGCGTTGTCCTCAACACCCTAAAAATCGCGCCTTTCCGGGTCCATCAACACGGACATTCGCTCTCAATGGCTCCTTCTCGTTTTTCTAGAAGCTAAGGCCGCGCCTGGCTGAAGGGGACTTAGGACTAGTTATGTTTGTTCGAGTGCCTGTCATTCCCTATTCAAACTGTGCACACTTTCCCTTCGCGTGCTTCTCAGGTTTGTCGAACTTGGGAAGATGGGCCTTGTGTGCCATGTTTGTTCCAACCAATTAGCAAGTGCACAGTTTGTGGCGAACTGTTTTCACTCGCAAGGTGGTTTTGCTTTTTCGCGTGTCACTCGACCCATTCGAACCTCCAACTGGCAGCCCGCCGAACCTAGAAATACTCAGTTGACTTCCGTTGAGTAATTCAGGTCTTGGGCTTTAATTTGATCAAGCCGGAGAACTGTGAGAAGATATGAACGAGAATGGAAATGACTATGGACGAAGTGAGTACAACTAGGAAACCCTAATTTGTGTTGTACCCCCTATGGGATACCCCACTATAGCCTACAGAAACAAGTAAGCTATATGTTCTGACACACCCCCATAGGCAAAGTGGGGGAGAACAAGGGGTCACAAGACCAGTCAAGCAAAGCAAAGCAAAGCTCAGGGTGGATCACAAAGTCACCATGCATTCCGAGCACAAGTTCAAAGGCCAGAAGGCCAGTTCACATGCAAGATCATATATAAAGATATACAAAAGTCAAGTAAGCAAGAGCAAGAGTATATATAGGCGAAGGTACAAGCAAGGTCAAGAGGAGAGCAAGTGAGGCAAGACAGGCACAAGACCCAACTGCGTGCAACAACGCTGATGATCACAAGGCGCAAGTGCCTTGGTGAAGACATCAGCAGTGTTGGCCGCAGAGGCCACGTACGCAAGTCGCAACTGTCCACGCTGCTGTAGCTCACGAGCAAGAAAGTAGCGGAGAGCAATGTGCTTCGTTCTCTGCTCCAGTCGCTGCTCTCGACACAAGGCCAGCATGGCCTTGTTGTCTACGTACAGGACTGGAGGAGAACGAGGCTGCTCTCCAAGGTCGGTCAGCAAGTAGGTGAGCCAGCGTAACTCCTGTGCAGCCATAGCCCCAGCGTAGATCTCAGCCTCACAACTGGAGCCGAGAACAGAAGACGAGCGGGTAGCCCGCCACGAAACAGAGCCGGAACCAAGACTAAAGGTGTAACCCTGTGACGACCGCTGCGTAGCCTGGTCGTCAGCCCAAGAAGCGTCTGCGTGCCCAGTGAGGACCACTGGACTGCGCCCTCCAAGCACTAGCCCCATGCCCGACGTACTGCACAAGTAACGCAACACCCTCTTCGCTGCAGCCATGTGCTCTGGTCGGTGTCTCCCAGGAGCAACATAGCGTGCGAGAATGCTAAGAGGGTATGCAAGGTCAGGTCGTGTGCAGGTCATCAGGTACATGAGGCAGCCAACAAGCTCTGCAAACGGGCCACTCGACTCTACGGACTCATCCGAAGGCAGAGCTGAGAGCGAGTGGCGAGTAGGCAGAGGAGTGGCCTGAGGCGAGGAGTACGTGAAGCCGAAGCGCTGAAGGACCTGCTGCACCATGTGTGACTGAGTCAGGGTAATGGTGCGGCGTGCTCTGTCCCGGGTGATCTGCAAGCCAAGGTAGCTACGCAGTTCACCCAGGTCAGTGCACGTGTGTCTCTTCTGCAGCTCGGACTTCACGTGGGCGAGTCCAGCAGTGTCAGCTGTGGCAAAGACCAAGTCGTCGACGTACACGAGGATGTAGAACGGCGACAGCGAGGTGTCGGTGCGCAGAAACAGCGACGGGTCGGCAGTAGAAGGAGCAAACCCAAGTGCCGCGAGCGTAGTCCTCAGTGTGTCGTGCCACTCACGTGGCGCCTGGCGGAGACCATAGACTGGACGCCGGAGACTCCACTGGGTACCAAGAGGGAAAGACCCAGTGAAGCCAGGTGGGCGACGCAGCCAGATCTCCTCGTGCAGGCTGCCCTGCAAGAAAGCGGTGCTGAAGTCGAGAGAGTGGAGCTCGTAGTCACGGTGAGCAGCAACGTGCAGTAGAACCCGAAGAGTGGTCATCTTCGGGGTGGGGGAGAAGGTCTGAAAGTAGTCAACCCCCTGCCGCTGACTGAAGCCACGAGCCACGTAACGCGCCTTGAAGACAGGCGGAGAACCCGGCGGCCGCTTCACCCTGAAAATCCACATGCCACTGACTATGTTCGCCCCAGGAGGGGGAACAGCGTCAACGTAGGTGCCTGTGGACTTCCAGGAAGCCATCTCTGCATCCATAGCTGCCTGCCAATGAGAGGAGTAGGGACCCTCTATCGCCTCCGCGTAAGAGCGCGGAGTCGGGATGTCTGGTGCATCCGGGTCTCCCTCAGGGGCTAGCAGTACAGACGCGAGATGAGGTGAAGCGGCGGCCAGACACTGGAACTCCTCCTGCCTGTCCTCAAGGACGTCCGTGCCAAGGGCACACTCACCCCCGACTGACGGAGGACAGGCAGACTCAGACTCAGCGACAAGACTGGCAGCGTAGTCTAGACGACAGTGCGCAGCAAAGTCGACAAGCTCAGTTACAAGGGCAGACGCAGCAGACGACTCGAAGGAAGGGTCAGTGACAGCAGTAGCAAGGAGACGCGTGACAGTAGGACTGGCAGCACGAAGAGAGTCCGACTCCGGGTCGGCAAGAGCAGGAAGAGAGGAAGCAGGAGGAGAAGGCAAAGGGGCACGCAGAGGAGCAGTGGACGGACGCAGTGATATCCGGTGCATGCTAGGGACAGGAGGAGGACGCTGACGCGACCCGCGACCACTAGCGCGCGCAGTACGAACAGGCGACGCAGGACGAGACGCAGGCTCACGACGCTCAGTAAGACCTCCAGTCGGACCAGCGTAGGGAGAAGGAGCAGGCAAAGGGGAGGCAGGCTGTAGCGGTGGCTGTGACTGGACAGGCGGCGGACCCTCTAAGGGAGGAGGAGGAGGACCAGGAGAAGGTGTAAGACCAAGAACCTGCTGCAGGAGCGGAACGAAGTACGGTCGGGGCCGCGCGGCAACGCTAGAAACAGCAGGGACAGGACTAGTACCCCCAGCAGGAGTACCCGCTCCAGCAGCACCTCCAGCAGCACCTCCAGTAGCTCCAGAACCTCCAGCAGCACCACCAGGAGCACTGCCAGGCGGACCGCCAGCGGCAGTCCCAGTGCCAACACCCTCAGCAGCACCAGCTCCAGGAGAAACCTCAGACCCAGCAGCTCCAGTACTCCCAAGACGAGCACCTCCGGGACCCGCGGCAGTGGCACCCTCTGCAGGCGAAGAACCTCCAGCACCAGCAGCACGCCTCCAGCGCCTGGCAAACCACTCACGCAGCTCCTGTGGGGAGAGTGGCTCACGGCGAGACGAAGCACCTCCAGGCACAGCACCCCCAGGCACAGCACCCCCAAGCTCAGCACCCCCAGGCTCAGCACCCCTAGGCTCAGCACCCCCAGGCTCACCACCCCCAGACTCCGCACCCCCAGACTCCGCACCCCCAGGCTCAGCACCCCCAGGCTCAGCACCCCCAGGCTCAGCACCCCCAGACTCCGCACCCCCAGGCTCAGCACCCCCATGTCAGAATCCCAACCACTAGACCATTGGGATAAAAGGGCTTGTTTCAGTAGCGGGTCAGTGCGCCCATAACCCCCCAGGCAAACGCGCCTGTAACCCCCCCTAGGATCGATCGGGGATCTCACAGTGTAGCTCTACTGACACCCCCCCACACTGGGAGGCCCAGGACTGAGCACAGTGGCAACGGCCTACTTGTGCATACACCGGGATTCGAACCCGAGACCGCTCTGATACCATGTCAGAATCCCAACCACTCGACCATTGGGATAAAAGGGCTTGTTAAGTAGCGGGTAAGAGTGCGCCCATAACCCCCCAGGCGAACGCGCCTGTAACCCCCCATAGGATCAATCGGGCATCCACAATGCAGATCTACTGACACCCCCCCACAGTGGGAGGCCCAGGACTGAGCACAGCGGCAACGGCCTACATGTGCATACACCGGGATTCGAACCCGAGACCGCTCTGATACCATGTCAGAATCCCAACCACTAGACCATTGGGATAAAAGGGCTTGTTAAGTAGCGGGTAAGAGTGCGCCCATAACCCCCCAGGCAAACGCGCCTGTAACCCCCCGTAGGATCAATCGGGCATCCACAATGCAGATCTACTGACCCTGAGGGGGGAGGGGGTCTACCGGGGGGGGACCTGGTACCAAGAAGAGCAGGGGCGGGGGGAGGGAAGGAGTGCGGTAGGGGAAGAGGCGGTAGTAGGGTACCGACTCGTCGAACGTGACGTCCTGGGAGGACAGAACACGTCGAGAGGTGGGGTGGTAGAACTGCCACCCAGGGGCGTCGGGGGGGAACCCCAGGAAGACGTAGGGAGAAGCGCGAGAGGACAGCTTGTCCGCAGACAGGTCGCGGACAAACGCCCGAGATCCCCAGACCCGGAACGCGGACGCATCGCGAACCTTCCCGGTCCACATCAGGGTTGGGGAGGTCTCCGGCTTGGAGACCCTGGGGTGGAGGTTGATCTGATGCGCTGCGTACCTGACCGCAAACGGCCACAGAAAATGGGGGGCAGCCGCATGCATCATGGACGTACGGGCGACGTCCATGACCATGCCAATGCGGTGCTCAGCAATCCCATTTTGCTGCGGAGAGTCCGGAAGCGTGAAGGACTGGCGGATGCCTCGCGCACGACAGTAGGTACGTAGAAGGGTAGAGGAGAACTCTCCGCCTCTGTCCGAGTGCAGACGCAACACAGGAAAGTCGGAGCCAAAGCTTTGCCTGAGCTGAAGACGAGCTGCGCGGATCCAGTCGATCAGCACCTCAGTGACCTCACCCTTGCTGCGCAAGGGGAAGACTGTGGTGTAACGCGAGTAGTCGTCAACAACGAGCAGGAAGTAGCGCTCCTGACCCTGTCCAAGGACGCGGGCTGGGCCCCACACGTCCATGTGAAGCGTCTGCAACGGGGCCTCTGTCGGAGGAAACTGGGAGGAGTGAGGGGCAGCACGCTGGCGCCCCTCGACACAGGGGACACAGGCAGGGCCAGGGCCCTGAGGAAGGGGAGGGAGGGACCGGGGAAGACCAGACACAAGAAGACGGGAGGCCATACCTCTGAGCCGAAGCAGAGAGGGGTGGCCAAGGCGGTGGTGCCAGAGGAGGGTCTCGTGAGACAGACGACGACATGAACAGGGGGCAGACTCAGGGCCAGACCTGGACGCTGCAGCAAACACCTGACCAGACGAAGGGACCCTACCAGACTCAGTACCTGGAGGAGAAGCAGTGGTCAGTGTGTACAGGCTCGACCCCGGCCGACGTGTAAACGTAGCCAGGTGGCGACCTGTGCTAGCCTCCGTGCAGTGTGTCACCCGCTGACGAGCAGGAGTGAACTGGTGGACACCCACATCCTGTAGGTCAGCACCACTCACCAGGTTCGTCGAGAACGAGGGGAGGTAGAGACCAGACAGGGTGCCAGAGGGGGCCGCCGGACACGGAAGGACCGTGGAGAAGCGAGACAGGACAGGCCCCCCAGAGGGGTCAGCCAGGGACACCGCAACCGGCCGACTCAGCGGCGTGAGAGTGGTGCGGTCCCGAAAGAAGGAGCGAGACGCTCCAGAGTCAAGGGTGAAGGTGTGAGAGGCCGAAGCCGACACAGTACCTGAGAGGGCAGACTCACCAGTACCTGAGAGCACAGACGCACTGGCACCTAGAGCAGCAGCCTCACGAGTACCTGACGCAGCAGTACCAATGCCTGGGTCGGGCGGGAAACACCGGTAACAGTCATCCTCATCACTACCAGTCACAACATACATAGCAGAAAGAATAGCATCAAAGTCAAGATCATAAATAGCTACACCAGCCCTAGACAGCTCCCCCCAGCGGGGGATCTCAGCGGCCTCCGGAAACTGCTGACGCCAGGCGTCGGTCAGGCGGCCAAAGCAGCGGCGGGCTGTGTGGGTGCCTCCACACCTCTCCCCCGCACGGTCGCCGGTGCGAAGAACGTAGGGGCAGGGACCAAACGCACCACCACGCTGACGCTGCAAGTACCACTCACGGAGCTGCTGAGGGGCGGGGACGGTGCGAGAGCGCTGGTGCTGCTGTGGCTGCTGCTGCTGCTGCTGCTGCTGCTGCTGGCGCTGACCACCCCCAGAGCTGCTCCGCTGAGACGAGCCACCCCGACCCCCGCCGCCACCGCCACCCCCGCCTCCACCGCCACCCCCGTCTCCACCGCCACCGCCCCCACCGGCACCCTCACCCCCGCCTCCTCCGCTACCTCCTCCGCCGCCACCTCCGCCTCCACCGCCTCCACTAGTACCTCCACTCCCGCCACCACCTCCACCGCCACCCCCACTCCCCCCGCCACCCCCACCTCCCCCGCCACCGCCCCCTCTAGCTCCACCCGCTCCCTTGCCCCCTTTGCCCTTGCCATTGCGGCGTCTACCGCTGGGGGCAGACGCCGCACCGACCGACTCAAAACCAGCAAGGTTGGCCGCAGCGGCAGAGGCGACAGAGGGCAGCAGGGGGGAAGGAGAACACCCCTCAAAAATGGGGGTGCGAGGGTCACCCCGAGAGGCCCCTACAGCGACGATGCTCTTCTCAGCCGCTAGTAGGGACTCCTCAAGGAGGTCGACAGTGAGGGTGGTGGGACAGACAGAGAGAAACTGGTCCCTAACTACACGAAGGGACTCAGGGAGACGAGTGACGAGAAAGTAGAGAGTGATGTACATGGGAGGAGGGTTTGCGGCGCGGAACTCAGCAGGAAGGGCAGCGCGGTAGCGAGCGTCACTAGCGCGGAGGTGGGTAACGAGGTCAGCAACAGTGGGAAAGGCAGCGAGGTCAGGGAAGAGAAACGGTAGCATGAGGCGGCTAAGCGTAGCGGAGGAAGGGGAGGAGTAGCGTGCAACTACAACGTCGTACAAGGCCTGAGCGGTCTTGCACTGACTAAAGTGGGCACGCTCGGAGGAAGGGAGGTGGCGACGCACAGCAAGACGTGCAGCAGCATCGCGGGTCGCCCACTTGGAGCGAACGGCGGGGTCAACATCAGCAAGAGGGGCAGGGACAGCTCCAGAGACAAAGTCAAAGAGAGAGACCTCATCTATCGCATCACACAGTAAGTACAGCTGCAGGTCTTCAATCCAGACTGCAAAGTCAATGGCTCTACCCTCAGCGTCAAAAGCTAGGACAGTGGGGGTGGCCATGACAGCAGCTGACAGTCTCACCGGGTAGGAAAAGTCGGGTAGGTCAGTGGCACTGTAACACAGCCCAGGAGCAGCAGTGGCCCCACAGGAGCAGGAGTGCGGCTCCACTGGCGGCTCGGGCGGCTCGGGCGGCTCGGGCGGCTCGGGCGGCTCGGGCGGCTCGCGCGGCTCGGGTGACGCAGGGGCTCACGGGCGGCGCGGGCGGCTGCACGGGCGGCTCACGGGCGGCTGGGGCTGCTCACGGGCGGCACGGTGGGCGGCTGCACGGGCGGCTGCACGGTGGCGCGGCGGGCTGCAGCACGGGCGGCGGGGCCGACGGTGGGCCGTAGCGGGGCTGTAGCGGGGCCGGCGGCGGGCTGTAGCGGGGCTGTAGCGAGGCTGTAGCAGGGCCGACGGTGGGCTGTAGCGGGGCCGGCGGCGGGCTGTAGTGGGGCCGACGGCGGGCTGTAGCGGGACCGGCGGCGGGCTGGGGCGGGGCCGACAGCGGGCTGTAGCGGGGCCGGCAGCGGGCTGTAGTGGGGCCGACGGCGGGCTGTAGCGGGGCCGACGGCGGGCTATAGCGGGGCCGACGGCGGGCTGGAGCGGGGCCTACGGCGGGCCGACGGGGTCTAGGCGGGGCCAACGAGGGGCCGTAGCGGGGCCTAGGCGGGCCGACGGGGCCTAAGCGGGGCCGACGCGGGGCCGTAGCGGGGCCGAAGCGGGGCCGACGAGGCCTAAGCGGGGCCGACAGGGCCTAAGTGGGGCCGACGAGGCCTAAGCGGGGCCGACTAGGGGCATAAGCGGGGCCGACGAGGGGCCTAAGCGGGGCCGACGAGGGGCCTAAGCGGGAGCACGGCGGTAAGGGCGACACGGAGGGTCGCTAAAAAAAAAAAAAAACGCGCGCCTCGGGGCGCGCTTCGGTGGGCCCTAGGAACAGTCCCTAGGAAGGGACCTGCTCTGATTCCATGAGAAGATATGAACGAGAATGGAAATGACTATGAACGAAGTGAGTACAAATAGGAAACCCTAATTTGGGTTGTACCCCCTATGGGATACCCCACTATAGCCTACAGAAACAAGTAAGCTATATGTTCTGACAAACTGATCAAGCCTCTCCGCCATGGCTCCTACCAAGAACTTATCGCCATCAATGTCAACCTTAACTACATCAGTTTTAAGATCTGACTACAGATTCGGAACCTACACTGCAGGAGCTTGCTGTCGGCGCCAACATTGTGTTCACACAGAGAACATTCGGCCATCGTCGCTTCTCTTGAACAAATCCTTATCTGAGTTCTTAAACTGCATACAAGTTTCAGGACATCCAAGATGGCATCATAAGATCAATACGGGTGCAAGCCAAGGCTGGAAATACAAGTACACAAGGAATATCCAGCATAACGTCTTCAGAATGTCGGTCTTTGCTGCCATTCGACAACAACATTTTAAAGCTGAAGCTACACGGAATCAAGCGACGACTTCTCTTATTCTTAAGATTCAAGCTTATTTCCAAAACGTCCTCGGATCTGAAGCTCTCTACTCGTCATGGCGGTTTACTACGAAGAGTTCCTTCTCTCCCGGATCAGAGTTGTGTTTGAAGAATACAACAGCGTTTGCATTTTCAGACTGCGAAGATCTACCGTATTCTCCTGGACATAACACCCTAGGGTATAGCTATAAATACAAGGAAAAAATGGGGGGGGTCTCCTCATAGGAAAAAAATACATAATACCCGAGTCTTTACATATGGCATATTTTAGTGTTAGTGTTTTTTTAATTAGTCAATGTGGGTGTTTTGCTGGTCGTTTTAGCATCACTGCCTGAGGCGCGAATGTGAGTTTCGGCCTCGAACTTCATCGCCCCCACGAAAATGGCATGTGGCACCTCTCTTGCCACTTGCAACGGAAGATTCACCTGCACGTGGCGACAGAGAAATAGTGGGAGGGGCAAATCTCGGCAGATTGCCTTTGAATGTACCGCGAAATTTCATCGAGGGAGAAATTCACACGATATTCTTCCGTATTGCAGCTACTCGTTAACGACTATAATAATGAATCCGTAAGAAAAGGGGGGTGTTATAGAAAATCAGCCAAAAAGGGGGGTATAGTAGAAACGAGGTCTATCATAACACCCACCCCGCACAAGCTACCCGGGGGTGTACAATTATGGGGGGGTGTTTTGTCCGGGAGTATACGGTACCTATTTTCAGCGCGGCTACAACAACTGAAAGAACTGCGTCTTATAAGTTGGATCACAATGGCTGGAAGGAAGGGGAGGTTGTTGTTGCAGGCATGATTAAAGGTGGTTTGATCAACATGGCAGATCCTACAACTGAAAACCCTCAAGAAGTATTTTTAACTGTTGATGATACTGATTTATGGCGTGACGCCATAGAACCTGATCGTGCTATGGAGCCATCAAGGAAGTTTCAAGGCAATGACAGAGCCGTACCTAGTGCATTTTTTCCTAAGTCATTTGGAGCAGCATCTGTCAGGAAATTCAAGCGAAGGTTGTGGGTACATCAGAAGGCATGTGCGGCTGTCACCGCTCTCCACCGTTCAAAAAGTTGTGGTATGGTGGTCAGAGCGGGTGCAGCAGCTGCTGCAATTTTCATTCGAAGTCGGCGTCAGAAGAAGTTGGGTACAACCAGATCGATCTACCAGCAGCAGTTACGAGTTCAACCAAGCATCATTGCAGCGGATACCACTCTACACCGCATTCAAAACAAGGCAAGATTGGCTCCAACCAAGCCTCATCACACTCGGCAGGTCAAGTCCCAACCAAAATTGAAGCAACGAAGAAGGCGTCAGAATGAGAAACGAGAATGAGGAGTGACTAGAAGGAACAACAGTACAAATATGTCAAACCCTAATCTGGTGTACCCCTTATGGTGTGACCCACTACAGCCTAGAACCACACAAACATATAATGTTTGACACACCCCCATAGGCAAAGTGGGGGAGACCTAGGGGTCACAAGACCAGTCAAGGCAAAACAAGGCAAACAAGCTCAGGGTGGATCTCGAGGATTCCACACAAATTCCGAGCACAAGCAAGCGGTCACAAGACCAGTTCACATGCAGTTTTATAATAGAGCAAGAGGTACAATGATCACAACCTAACAAGGCAAACATGCAGGTATATATATAATGATCACAGTACAGGTAAAGTCAAGAAGTAAGTAAGTGAGAAACAGTCGGCACAAGGCCTAGAAGAGTGCAAAAACGCTGATGGTCAACAGGCGGAAGCGCCTTGGTGAACACATCAGCAGTGTTGGCCTCAGTGGCCACGTAACGCAGAAGAAGCTGACCACGCTGCTGTAGCTCTCGAGCTAGAAAGTAACGCAGAGCAATGTGCTTCGTCCTGTGCTCCAGTCTGTGCTCCTGGCACAAGGCAATGGTTGCCTTGTTGTCGACGTACAGCACTGGAGGAGAACGAGGCTGCTCTCCAAGGTCAGTCAGCAGGTAGGTGAGCCAGCGAAGCTCCTGGGCAGCCATGGCCGTGGCGTAGATCTCAGCCTCACAGCTGGAGCTGAGAACAGAAGAAGAACGAGTAGAACGCCAAGAGACAGAGCCAGAGCCAAGACTGAAGGTGTAACCCTGAGACGACCGCTGAGTAGCCTAGTCGTCTGCCCAAGAAGCGTCTGAGTGCCCAGTGAGAACAGGCCGGTCTCGCCCTCCAAGCACTAGCCCCATGCCCGACGTACTGCACAAGTAGCGCAACACCCTCTTAGCTGCATCCATGTGCTCCTTCCGGTGACGGCCGGGAGCAACATAGCGTGCTAAGATGCTGAGAGGGTATGCTAGGTCAGGTCGAGTGCAGGTCATCAGGTACATGAGGCAGCCCACAAGCTCTGGATACGGACCACTCGACTCTACGGACTCATCCGAAGGCAGAGCTGAGAGCGAGTGACCCGTAGGCAGAGGAGTGGACTGAGGCGAGGAGTACGTGAAGCCGAAGCGCTGAAGGACCTGCTGCACCATGTGTGACTGAGTCAGGGTAATGGTGCGGCGTGCTCTGTCCCGGGTGATCCGCAAGCCAAGATAGCTTGTCAGTTCACCCAGGTCTGTGCACGTGTGTCTCTTCTGCAGCTCGGACTTCACGTGGGCGAGTGCGGCAGTGTCAGCTGTGGCAAAGACCAAGTCGTCGACGTACACGAGGATGTAGAACGGCGGCAGCGAGGTGTCGGTGCGCAGAAACAGCGACGGGTCAGCAGTAGAAGGAGCAAACCCAAGAGCCGCAAGTGTAGTCCTCAGTGTGTCGTGCCACTCACGCGGCGCCTGGCGGAGACCGTAGACTGGCCGCCGGAGGCTCCACTGGGTACCAAGAGGGAACGACCCAGTGAAGCCAGGTGGGCGGCGCAGCCAGATCTTCTCGTGCAGGCTGCCTTGCAAGAAAGCTGTGCTGAAGTCAAGAGAGTGGAGCTCGTAGTCACGCTGAGCGGCGACGTGTAGCAGAACCCGAAGAGTGGTCATCTTCGGGGTCGGGGAGAAGGTCTGGAAGAAGTCAACTCCCTCTCGCTGACTGAAGCCTCGCGCAACGTAACGCGCCTTGAAGACAGGCGGAGAGCCCGGCGGCCGCTTCACCCTGAAAATCCACATGCCACTGACGATGTTCGCCCCAGGTGGGGGAACCTCGTCGACGTAGGTGCCTGTGGACTTCCAGGAAGCCATCTCTGTGTCCATGGCTGACTGCCACTGAGAGGAGTAGGGACCGGCCATCGCCTCTGCGTAAGAGCGTGGGGTCGGGATGTCTGGTGCATCCGGGTCTCCCTCAGGGGCAACAAGCATGGACACGAGATGGGGCAAAGCAGCGGCAAGGCAACCAAACTCCTCCTGCCTGTCCTCAAGGACGTCCGTGCCAAGAGCACACTCACCCCCGACGGATGGAGGACAGGCAGACTCAGACTCAGCAACAAGACTCGCTGCGTAGTCTAGACGACACGCATCTGCAAAGTCGACAAGCTCAGTGACTAGGGCAGACGCAGCAGCGGACTCAAAGGAAGGGTCAGTGACAACCGTAGCCAGGAGACGTGTGACAGTAGGACTGGCAGCACGAAGGGAGTCTGACTCCGGGTCAGCAAGAGCAGGAAGAGAGGACGCAGGAGGCGACGGGAGAGCAACACGCTGCGGAGCAGTGGACTGACGAAGCGCCATCCGGTGCGTGCCTGGGACAGCAGGAGGACGCTCACGCGGGACACGACTACCAGTGGTAGCAGCTTGAACAGGCGACGCTCGACGAGACGCAGGTGACACAGGACGTGACGCAGGCTCACGTCTCTCAGCAAGACCGTCAGTCGGACCAGTGTAAGGAGCAGGCACAGGGAGTGGGGAGGCAGGCGGTAACTGTGGCTGTGACTGGACAGACGGGGGACACTCTAAGGCAAGAGGAGAACAAGGAGGAGGAGGCTGACCAAGAACCTGCTAAAGGAGCGGAAAGAAGTACGGTCGTGGCCGTGCTGCAGCTCTCGAACCAGCAGAGACACCAGCGGCAGCAGCAGCACCTCGAGAAGCAGCAGCACCTCCAGCACCAGGGTCCGCAGCACCTCCAGCAGCACCGCCAGCAGCAGCAGCACCTCCAGCAGCACCGCCAGCAGCAGCAGTACCTCCAGCAGCACCGCCAGCAGCAGCTGCACCTCCAGTACCAGGGTCCGTAGCACCCACAGCAGCTCCAACGCCCGGGTCCTCAGTACTAGCAACACCTCCAGCAGCACCGCCAGCAGCAGCAGCACCTCCAGCACCAGGGTCCGTAGCACCCGCAGCAGCGTCAACTCCGGGGACCCCAGCACCAGCAGCTCCACTACGGAGACTGATGTGCCGAGCGTACCACTCTCGAAGCTGAGGGGAAGAGGGCGGCTCCCGCCGTGGTGGGGAAACACGAGTACCAACTCCAGCAGCACCACGAGCCCGAGACTCACCCCGCCGGAGGCTGCAGTACCGTGAGTACCATTCACGCAGCTGCTGCGAAGAGGGAGGTCCTCCAGGCGCCTCACAGTCAACTGCAACACCACCAGGCGCAGCACCCCCAGACTCAGCAGCGCCAGGCTCAGTACCCCCAGATCCAGCACCCCCAGGCTCAGCACCCCCAGGATCAGCACCCCCAGACTCAGCACCCCCAGGCTCCGCCCGCTCAGGCTCCGCACTCTCAGGCTCCGCACGCTCAGGCTCAGCACCTCTAGCAGGACGCGAGTCGACAGCTACCTCGGCAGGCTCAACCGGGTCTACCTGAGAGACACCTGAGGGAGCGGCACCCTGAGGGGGAAGGGGGTCTACCACTGCAGCACCTGGCGCGAGGAAGAGAGGTGGGGGAGGGAGCGGGGCAGTGCGGTAGGGGAAGAGGCGGTAGAAGGGCACGGACTCGTCAAAAGTGACGTCCTGAGAGGGGAAGACTCGGTGCGAGGCGGGGTGGTAAAACTGCCAGCCAGACGCATCCGGGACAAAGCCAAGAAAGACACAGGGAGCAGTGCGGGAGGAGAGCTTGTCCGCAGACGTGTCGCAAACAAAAGCTCGGGATCCCCAGACACGGAAGCGTGACGCATCGCCAACCTCCCCCGTCCAGAGCAGTGTGGGCGAGGTCTCCGGAGCGGAGACACGGGGCCAGAGGTTGAGCTGATGCGCAGCGTACCGGACCGCAAACGGCCACAGAAAGTGGGGGGCAGCCGCGTGGACTAAGGAGGTACGAGCGACCTCCATGACCAAGCCAATGCGGCGCTCAGCAACCCCATTCTGCTGTGGAGAGGCCGGGAGCGTGAACGACTGGCGAATGCCGTGCTCGGCACAGTAGGCTGCCAAGAGGTCGGAGGAGAACTCGCCACCTCTGTCAGAGTGCAAGCGCAGAACAGGAAACTCCGAGCGAAAACGCTCTCGCAGCTGAAGACGTGCTCTGCTGATCCAGGGGATCAGAACATCAGGGACTTCACCCTTGGTGCGCAAGGGGAAGACCGTGGTGTAGCGCGAGTAGTCGTCAACGACGATCAAGAAGTACCTCTCCTGGCCCTGACCACGGACGCGGGCTGGGCCCCACACGTCCATGTGGAGCGTCTGCAAAGGAGCAGTCGTCGGGGGGAACGAGGAGGAGTGAGGGGCAGCGCGTTGCCGCCCCTCGACACAGGGAAGACAAGGAGGAGCAAGGGAGGGTGGGAGGGGAGGGAGTACCCGAGGAAGACCAGAGACAAGGTACCGGGCGTGCATGCCCCGAAGGCGCTGCACTGACGGGTGACCAAGTCGGTGGTGCCAGAGGACAGTCTTGTGCGCTAGAGAGCGACACGAGCAGGGGGCAGAGAGCTGACCTGACGCAGACGCAGACGCAGACGCCGCTACCTGAGGGGACTCAGTGGTCAGTGTGTACAGGTCCGACCCCGGCTGCCGAGTGAAGGTAGCCAGGTGACGGCCCGTCCGAGCACACGTGCAGTGTGTCACACGCTCGTAGGCAGGGGTGAACTGGTGAACACCCCCATCCTGAAGCGCACAACCCGCCACCAAGTTCGTAGAGAACGAGGGGAGGTGGAGACCTGACAGTGTGCCCGACGGGACAGCAGGACAAGGAAGGAGGGTGGAGGAGGTCGCAATGACCGGACCCCCAGAGGGGTCAGCGAGCGAGACAGCGACTGGTCGAGCAAGGGGCTCAAGAGCAGTGCGGTCACGAAAGAAACAGCGCGAAGCGCCTGAGTCTAGAGTGAAGGTGTGCAGTGCCTCAGTGGACTCAATAGTACCTGGGGTGGCGGACACACACGCACCTAGAGCAGTAGCCTCACCAGTACCTGGGGTAGCAGACACGCAAGCACCTAGGGCGGCAGCCTCACTCGTGCGGATGCCTGGGTCAGGCGGAACACTCAGGTACTGGTCCTCCTCTCCACTAATAGTCAATGCATACATTGCTTTGAGAATAACATCAAAATCAAGAGCATAGATATCGATATCCTTCTTGAGGAGATCAGCCCACTGAGGGAGCTCAGGAGCGTCAGGAAACTGAGCACGCCAAGCGTCATCTAGGCGAGAGAAGCAGCGCTGCGAAGTGTGCGCCCTCCCGCACGTCTGTCCCTTGCGGCGACCAGTGCGGATGACGTACGTGCAGCTAAGGCTACCCCCCCCACCCCCGTGCTGTAAGTACCACTCGCGAAGCTCCTGGGAGGACTGAGGGTGCTGCGCACTCTGGCCAGTGCCAGAGCCTCCACGACCACCACCGCCGCCTCCACCACGACCACCACCGCCCCTGCCGCCGCCACGTCCACTGCCGCCACCACCACCGCCCCCACCCCGGCCACCGCCGCCGCCGCTGCCTCCACCACCCCCACCGCTGCCACTAGCCCCTCCAGCCCCGCCACCGCCCCCGCCGCTGCCACCACCCCCACCACCGCCTCCCCCGCCGTCACCCCCACCGCCCTTGCCTCCCCTGCCCTTGCCGCTGCGGCGCCCGCTGGGAGCGGACGCAGAGCCGACCTGCTCAGCACCAAGAAGGTCGACAGCAGCAGCAGAGGCGACAGAGGGGAGGATGGGGGATGGGGAACACCCCTCGAAGAAAGGGGTGCGGGGGTCGCCACGAGAGGCACCTACAGCTACAATACTCTTCTCAGCTGCAAGTAGTTCCTTCTCTAGGGCGGTAATGGTGAGCTCAGTGGGGCAGCGAGCTAGGAAGTGGTCCCTGACTGTACGCAGAGTGTCAGGGAGGCGGGTGACTAGGTGGTAGAGAGTGAGCCAGAGCGGGGGAGGGTTGGAGGCAAGAAACTCAGCGGGCATGGCTGCACGGAAGCGGGCATCACTAGTACGGAGGTGAGTGATGAGGTCAGCGACTGTCTGGAAAGCGGACAGGTCGGGGAACAGGTAGGGAAGGGAGAGACGGCCTAGTGCAGCTGAGGCCGGGGAGGAGTAGCGCGCAACTACAGCAGTGTACAGGGCCTGCGCAGTCTGATGCTGGCCGAAGTGCTCACGCTCATCTACTGGCAGGGAGTTGCGAATAGCAAAGCGGGCGTGGGCATCGCGAGTCTGCCACTGCGAGCGAGCAGTAGCGGTAGCAGTAGTAGCAGGAGCAGGGACTGTGCCTAGTGCGTGATCGTACAGCGAGATATCCTCTCTGGCAGTGAGCTGGAGGAACAGGTGCAGATCATCGAGCCAGGTATCAAACTTAATCGGGCGGCCCTCAGAATCGAACGAGAGAACTGTAGGGCTAGTCATAGCTGAAGTAGCAGTAGCAGCAGTGGTGGTAGTAGCAGTAGCAGTAGCAGTAGCAGTAGCAGTAGCAGTAGCAGTGCTGTGCACAGGTAAGTAGGGCGCGGCTCGGCTAGGGCGGCGCGGCTCGGCTAGGGCGGCGCGGCTCGGCTGGGGCGGCGCGGCTCGGCTGGGTCTCGCGGTTCGGTTCGGGTCGCGCTGTGCGGCTCGGTCGTAGAGGGGCGAGCGCGGGAGGGCCGGTCGGGGCTAGCGCGGGGCCAAAGGGGGGGCCGTGAGAGGCTAGCGCGGGGCCTGCAGGGGACGTGGGAGGCTAGCGTGGGGCCTTAAGGGGCCGTGAGAGGCTAGTGCGGGGCCTGCAGGGGCCGTGGGAGGCTAGCGCGGGGCCGACGGGGGGCCTTAGGAGGCTAGCGCGGGGCTAGCGTGGGGGCCGACGGGGGCTTAGGAGGCTAGCGCGGGGCCGATCGGGGGCCTTAGGAGGCTAGCGCGGGGCTAGCGTGGGGCCGACGGGGGCTTAGGAGGCTAGCGCGGGGCCGATCGGGGGCCTTAGGAGGCTAGCGCGGGGCTAGCGTGGGGCCGACGGGGGCCTTAGGAGGCTAGTGCGGGGCCGACCGGGGGCCGTGAGAGGCTAGCGCAGGGCCATACGGGGCCTTGAGAACGAGGCGCTCGAGGCGCAGGAAAAAGAACGGCGGCGCACGAGGGCGCGGCTAGCGGAAACGGTGGGCCCTATCGTTTCGGTCCTAGGTGGAACCTAGGCTCGTAATACCATGTCAGAATGAGAAACGAGAATGAGGAGTGACTAGAAGGAACAACAGTACAAATATGTCAAACCCTAATCTGGTGTACCCCTTATGGTGTGACCCACTACAGCCTAGAACCACACAAACATATAATGTTTGACAGAAGGCAAGAAAGCGTCAACAATTTTCTACCCGATCTCAAGGGTGGCAACTCTGCAAAGGTAGCCCCAAACGGGCAAGACAAAGTGTTTAGGCACTTGACTTTTAAACCTCCATAGGAATCTGGGAGGGTACGGTAGACACTTACGCTACCTATGCCCTCTAGCTACGGTTACGACCGACGGTGTTTTTTTGCGTTGTACGTTGTATAATGCACGTTCACCTACCCAAAAAAAAAAAAAACAAGAGGCGACGAATTCGTCTTAGGGTTGCGAAGCGTTTTGCGTAATTATATAAATTTGTACAACTTCTAATTCTGTACATAATGCTGTAGTATGACACTAAGTGGTACTTCCTCTCACCAGGAGAAGGTCAAATGTACAGCGCGAATGGGATTCGAACAAAGGACCTTTCGAGTCCACTCCAAGCCTTGTACCACTGCTACAGCACAGATGTTTGCCTCGAATAGCTGAATCAGTGAGACATAAAAAATTGCGACGAATCTGAGACTACCTTAGGGTTTGTTCGCCCTTTTTTTCTCCCGCTTCTCCTCGCTCGTCACGCTCTACCAACTTCTCCACCTACTCTAACTGCAACTTAGGTAAGAAGATCCCTCAACTTTAACTCCAACTAAATTAGATGCCTATTAGATAGACTAACATTTAGTCATTCCGTATCCTAGCCGTGTAAATGGATGAGTATTAGCGAGACTTAGTTGTTTAAACTTAGGTTCTCGGCCCTTTGTAAAGATTTCAGGTTCTCCTTCCTGCATAAGCTTGCATGTGTTTCTTCTATTCTTCATCCTTAAACTTTTCCTCTCGACTGTTGCCTTTTCTTCATATTTGCATGTTATAGTTCATTTTTTTCTCAACCTCGTCTTAGGTTGTACATAAAGATTGTAATAGGTTGCATGTTCAGTCCATTTCGTTCTCTCTCGCTCGTTCTCTCTCTCCCGTTCTCTCTCTCCCGTTCTCTCTCTCCCGTTCTCTCTCTCCCGTTCTCTCTCGCTCGTTCTCTCTCTCCCATTCTCTCTCCCGTTCTCTCTCGCTCGTTCTCTCTCTCCCGTTCTCTCTCTCCCGTTCTCTCTCTCCCGTTCTCTCTCTCCCGTTCTCTCTCTATCGTTTTCTCTCTCTCGTTCTCTCTCTCGTTCTCTTTCTCGTTCTCTCTCGTTTTCTTTCTCTCTCGTTCTCTCTCTCTCTCTCTCTCTCTCTCTCTCTCTCTCTCTCTCTCTCTCTCTCTCTCTCTCTCTCTCTTTCGTTCTCCCTCTCTCTTGTTCCCTCTCTCTCGTTCTCTCTCTCGTTCTCTCTCTCGTTCTCTCTCTCTCTCTCTCTCTCTCTCTCTCTCTCTCTCTCTCTCTCTCTCTCTCTCTCTCTCTCTCTCTCTCTCGCTCTCTCTCTCTCTCTCTCTTGTCAGAATGTTATCTTATGCTCTAGCCTGTAGTGGGGTGCTCTATAGCGAGTACAACCCTTCTAGGGTTTGCTATTTGTATCCCCATTTCTGCTAGTTCACTCCACTCTTTCTTTCTTCAAACTTTGTCATCTCTCTCTCTCTCTCTCTCTCTCTCTCTCTCTCTCTCTCTCTCTCTCTCTCTCTCTCTCTCTCTCTCTCTCTCTCTCTCGTTCCGTCTCTGTCGTTCTTTCGTTCTCTTTTGTCAAATCTCTCGTTCGTTCTCTCTCGTTCGTCCACTCTCTCGTTCTCGCTCTCTCGTCCTCTCTCTCTCTCTCTCTCTCTCTCTCTCTCTCTCTCTCTCTCTCTCTCTCTCTCTCTCTCTCTCTCTCTCTCTCTCTCTCTCTCTCTCTCTCTCTCGCTCTCGCTCTCGCTCTCGGTCTCCGTTGTTCTCGCTCAACGTATTTGTTATATTCTCTTCGTTCGTTTACTGTCTGGTCATGTGTTTTTCCCTTTGTTCTCGTTCTTTACTTTCGTTTTATGCCTTAGTACATTTTCTCCTTGTTATTTGTCAGCTCTAACCCTTCAATGCTCATGGTGTTTTTCTTGGCCCTTGTATTGTTTCATTTGTTTCTTCATTATTCCTTTTTCTTGTAATTTCATTATGCCTTGTTATTTCCCATTTGCCTTCCCTTCCTCAACCCAGCTTTGTCTTACTTTTCAGGCAGTCGAGCTCAATATGAGAAGTAGACTGATATTGCTTGTGACTTACAGTATAGGATACGTAATGTCTTGGTGATTTAGGTTTCTATTCCATATGCGGTTAATATGCTTTGTCAGTTGGCTTCGTGCGTGCGTGTCTGTGTGAATGTGTATGATCATGTGTATGCGTTGTGTTGTGTGCGTATGCGTTTTCATTCATGTTTCCATTGCATTAATAACACATGTCTGTGGGGTTTAAAAATTGGGATCAAACTATCATTTCCGAGAAGGTTCTTTGCGCACTCAGTGAGTGTGTCCATTCGAACTGGATTTGATGGAATTGACCTGTTTTTTATATCACACAGATTGTGTTGTTTCATGTAACAGTTGGATGATTCAGAAATTATGCTACCGTATTGAGCTCCCCCCCATGCTAGGCAGGGGATGCGGTAGCATAGGGTCTGCGTCAATCAACTGTTACGCACTTCCATCATGCTGTGCATTTATTTCATTACGGTACCGGTAGTACCGTATATGCATTATACTTATGCATTTGCATTTACTTCATCTACTTATAACAACAGCAGACATATGCATCACGGAATAAACAGTTATGCATTCACAGTACATCATTTTGGCAACTCATGAAATATAGGTTCAGTCAAAGTAAACTAGGAAATGAGAAGGAATGTGGTTCAGCACGTGGTAAATTGACGCGGCAGATACATAGCAGTCAGTCATTTAGCTAGTACCGTTCACTATTTTTTTTCCCTCTATTTTTTAAAGGTTTTGAGGATTGAAAAAAAAAATTGTACATAACGATTGTAATAGGTTGCTTCGCAACCCAAAAAAAAATAAACCTCCATACTTTCTCCCCCACCCGTTGCATGGTCGATCGGCTTATTGATCTGCCATGTACCGCACCCTTACGAGTACTGTCATGATGTGTTTACGCTCAAGTGCAGAAGGAGGTGTAGCCCTGGATCTAAGTGTTGATATCTGACTCAACCGGATAAATAAGGGCTGAATTCAGGGCACCTCAGCCCGCTAAGTCCCGAGCCCAGAGCAAGCGACAGCCCTGGTCGCGGGTTTGACTCTGGATGTGAGCTTATTCATTACCATAACAAAATCCCGCACCACTCATTTGCAAAATAGTTACATGGTACACCAATCTTAGTCACAGCAAGTCAATCTATGACAAGCACATGTACACCATGTGCGAACACGGCATCAACAGTAATCACGTGCATTGCACGCCGCGCAATTCAACACCTACTTAAAAAAACCTCGACATCCCTAGTCGTTGTCGCCATCAATTTTGTTCTCGCTTGTTCCCATCCAGCTTTCATCCAAACACCAACAATTTCACTCCCTCTCACCTACCATAACCCCCCTGATAACCCCCTCCAACATACGACCCAGTCTGATAATCATACGTCGCTTGTCCTGCACTGACCTGCGCTCCCCCCACCCCACCTCCCACTCCCCCACCCCCCTGCCCCTGATCCCCCTGCACCGCATAATACACCGTCGTCCCCGCAGCCCCCACCTCTCCCCCATACATCCCTCTCTGCACCAGCAGCTGCGGCCCAGCCCCTGCATCAGTCAAATATGTCACCGTCCCCCCCAAACCATTCCCCAAGCCTCCCACCCCCCCTGCAGCATACAGCCCTCCCCCTAACCCTGCCCCCGCGCCTGGTGAGGTAAGCGCTGACCCCATGGTTCCCACTCCATATACCACCTCCTGCCCCAGGCTGCCTGGGCCCCCACTAGCTGTCGCATAGATGGCACCTCCCCCAGCCATACCTGCCCCTCCAAGTGAATACGCTGCTTGCCCCTGCCCCTGCACCTGCACCTGCACTTGATCCTGCCTGCCTGCGTATCCGCCCCCTCCCCCACTGTACCTAGGAGGAGGCGGGTCGTATCTGCCGCTTCCTCCTCCCCCCCCCCCCACCACCTCCTCCTCCTCCGTCTCCTGCGCCTGCTCGTCCCGGTGATGCTGCTCCGGGCCGAGACCGGCCGTATGAGCGGGGAGATGAAGACACTCCACCACCCCTCGCCCCACCACCACCACCACTGCCTCCTCCCCCACCACTACCACCAAGATACCCCCCACCACCCCCACTGCTGAACCCACCATCGCCGCCGCCGCCGCTGCCCCTCGCACCACCACCCCTCGCGCCGCCCACAGCCCGAGCGGCCGCCGCCGCCCGCAGATTCGCCACAGTGACAGCGTTCGAGCCGGAGGCCGTGACACCACCACCACCGCCACCACCAAAGCCTCCCACAGGGCCGGTAGCAAGGCGCTGCCGCTTCGCCGCCATGGCCTGCTGCACGCGTGTCTCGTGCGCGGCGCGCTTGGCGACCTGCGCCTGCTGCTTGCGGAGCTGGCGGTTCTTCTCGAGCTGCTCGATGCGCTTGGTGAGGTGGTCCGTTGAAAAAAGAGTCTTGAGATTGCAGTCGTCGACGCAGCGGATTAGGGCTCGCACCATGCTGATTTCACGTGATGTCGCCTCGTTCTGAAGGGGGAGAGGGAGGGGTAGGGGGAGGGGGAGCCGGGAGGGGGGAGAGAAAGGAGGGGCGACAGAAGGCAGGGGTGTGACAGGGAGTGAGTGAGTGCTCTGCAGCCTGCTGCTGCTTGCGCAGCTGGCGGTTCTTCTCAAGCTGCTCGATGCGCTTGGTGAGATGGTCCGTGGAGAAGCGCGGCTTGAGACTGCAGTCGTCCACACAGCGGATGAGCGCCCGCATCATGCTAATCTCACGTGAGGTGGCCTCGTTCTGTGTGGGGGGGAGAGGGGTGAGAGAAAGAGGAACGACCAGAGGCAGTGGTGACACAGGGAGTAAAACGCAGCAGATTACCGTCCGCCCGCACCATGCTGATTTCCCGTGAGGTGGCCTCGTTCGGTGGGGGAAAGAGGGAGTGGGGGGGGTGGGGGAGTGGTGGTATGACAAGCATGCGGATTTTACTTGAAAATAAGTAAGACGTTTAAAAAACTTACTTGTTTCACAGGAGTAGTGGTATGACGAGCATGCGAATTTTACGTCTTAGCATGAAACGGCATCGCATCGCAACGCAAACGCCACCGACCTCAGCCTGCACCTGCACCCTGCTGCAGTGACGCGAATCCCACGATGCTACAGCAAGGCGAGCAGACCCACCCTACGCACCTCAGCCTGCAGCGACTTGTCCTTCTTGGTCATTGCAGAGACGGGTGTGCGGATCCCATGGCATGGCAGAGCATGAGAATGCATGGCATCGCACACTAGAACAAGCAGTACATAAACACGCCCACGCCCAACGTGTGATGCGTCGATATTTTAGTCGACAAAAAAATCGACTCATCACACGTCGCACGCTACAACAAGCATTACACATACACGCCCACGCCCAACCCTACGCACCTCGGTTTTGAGACGTCTCAAACCTACATACACACACCCACCCACCCACCCACGCACCTCAGTCTGCAGCGACTTGTCCTTCTTGGTCATGGCGGACACAAGCGTGTGGATCTCATGCCATAGCACAGCATGACACTGCAATGCCATGGCAGGGACAAAAGCAAGCAGCACATACACACGTGACACACCCACCCACCCACCCACGCACCTCAGCCTGCAGCGACTTGTCTTTCTTGGTCATGGCGGAGACAAGCGTGCGGATTTCCCGCAGGTTGCGCTTGAGCAGGTCAACGGGGTCAACAGAGTCAAGCAGGTCAACGCCATGCGCCAGGTAGATGGCGTCCACCTCACGCCCCTCCTTCACCAGCCGCTCAACCACGACTGCAGGGCGGGACGCCACAACAGTAACAGCGCAACAACAACACAACACAGAGGGGATTAGTGTGCGAGCCGCCGGCAGCAGATACATCATACAATACATGGGCTGGCTTGCATGTCATGTGGATCTGCATTTGGAAAGCATTGCTGCAATGCATTGACAATGCATTTTTTAGTCGATCATAAAACAATGCATTGACAGTCACAGTGCACTGCAATGCATGATGGAAAAACGCTGTGACCGTCATAGTAAGGAGGCACAAGCAAGCAACGCAACTGGAAAGCGAAAGGGCACGGAAAATACTGCAGGGCGCAAGCTGCTTGCTTATCCCTGACAAACGCGAGAGGACGTGTACAGCACAGCACAGCACAGCACAGCACAGCACAGCACAGCACAGCACAGCACGGCACGGCACGGCACGGCACGGCACGGCACGGCACGGCACGGCACGGCACGGCACGGCACGGCACGGCACGGCACGGCACGGCACGGCACGGCACAGCACAGCACAGCACAGCACAGCACAGCCCAGCCCAGCCCAGCCCAGCCCAGCACAGCCAGCACAGCACAGCACAGCACAGCACAGCACAGCACAGCACAGCACAGCACAGCACAGCACAGCACAGCACAGCACAGCACAGCACAGCACAGCACAGCACAGCACAGCACAGCACAGCACAGCACAGCACAGCACAGCACAGCCCAGCCCAGCCCAGCCCAGCCCAGCCCAGCCCAGCCCAGCCCAGCCCAGCCCAGCCCAGCCCAGCCCAGCCCAGCCCAGCCCAGCCCAGCCCAGCCCAGCCCAGCCCAGCACAGTGAAGCTGCAAGCCCACGCACATGGCGGCTGCATATGCATGGAGGACACTCAGCGAGTGCGCGCTGTATGCTTGGTATACAAAGCCGCATTGCATCAGACAACTCAACAGCGCAACCCACGTGTCAACTGTACACTACCACCACCCAGCAGCAGCCAGTCCCACCAACCGTCCCGTCCCACTACAACAGCTGTCAGCGCCCTTTCTCCCCACCCCACGCATCCAGCCAGTCGAAACATGTGCTTCTCGGGCCCTTCACGTATGAACCCGGCTCAAAGGCGCCTTCCAGCCAACTGGAGCACGAGCTTCTGGCCCTTTTCAGGGTCACACAACACACACCAGTCACGATTCAAGCACTTTCACGGCCAAAGGCCACGTTTCGTTTCGTTTCCAGCCCAACGTGCAGCCGAGAACAGCGCAGCTGGGAATCAGACACGGGACTCATGGGGGGGGGGGGGGGGGGGGGGGACCACGGCGTGCTCTGGCCAATGGCACACGCACGTCCCATGATAAACCCCCACCCAACTCCTGAACGACGCACCATAGCCTTGGCCGTTACCACAGTGGCCCACGGCCATAGTTACTCATCAAGGGCCAAACGGCCCCACCCCAGACATAATCCCCACCTGGCTTTTTCTCCATGAGCCCCATGGCCTTCACCATGTCCGCCGTCTGCTTGCGCCGCGTGCATTGAGACAATTCTATGGGGCGCCTCGACGAAAGTATGTCAGGGCATACCCCCCACCCCCATGTGTATTCCCCACCTGGCATCTTGTCCACGATCCCCATGGCCTTCACCATGTCCGCCGTCTGCTTGCGCCGCGCGGACGACGCCACAAACCCTAGCAGCGCGTCTTCGTCCACCTGCCGCGCCACGCCAAAAACCGCCGCCACCTGCAGCACCAGCCACGCGTCCAGCGACGAAGCTTCCTCCGCCTTGCTCAGCGGTCCCCCGCTCCTCACCCACCCGTCCAAAATCCCCCGCGCCTTCTCCTGTATCGAGGGCGCAATAACGGGGACGGAAACCCCCTCCGCCTTGGCCTGCTTGGCCAAAACCTGGCCTAGGGTTTCCACGAGGAGGGAAACGGCGCGCACGTGGCTGGGCTCGACGGGCTCGCGCCGCTTATCCTTGCCGGCCGCCGGCGCTTCGACGGCCTTGGGTTTGTAGGAGTCCAGGCAGGAGAGGACCAGGCGGCAGGGGTCGAGCGCGAGGGGGAGCGCGTGCGGAAGCTCCGTGCGCACGCGGCTAATGTCGCGCCGGTTCTGCATCACGTAGCGCTTCAGCCCCTCCGCGTCCATCCCCGCGCACAGCCCGCGCAGCTCCGCGCTCACGCGCACCGCCGCCTCCCCCGACTCGTCTCCGGATCGCGGGGTCTTGTCGGACTTGGCGTCCTTAGGGGTAGCCGTAGCGCGCTCGGCTGTATTGGCGGCTGTAGCCACTCCGTTACTGGCGGGCTCGCTAGCAGGAGCCTCGGTGCCAGCTTGCTTTCCAGACGACTTGTCTTCACTGGCCGCGCGCGCAGCACGGGCTGAGGCCGAAGCCTTGTCCTTTTCCTTGTCCCCTTCAGATCGAGCCTCTTCCTTAATCTTGCCCGCCTCCTTCTCCTTCTCCTCCTCCTTTTTCTTCTCTTCCGTTAGTTTCTCCTTCTCCTTCTCCCTCTCGTTCTCCTTCTCCTTCTTATCCTTCTCAGCCTTGTCGCTGCTCTCCTTCCTCTCGCTCTCGCGCCTCGCCTTGTCGCTCCCTTCCTTACCCTTCCCGCTCGCCGCCTTGTCCTTCTCACGGCTCTTCTCCTTCTCCTCCATCCATTTCTTCCTCTCCTCCGCAAGAGCAGCGAAAGCTGCATCTCGCTGCTCCTGCACTCGCTGCATCGACGCAGATTCGCGAGACGCGATCGCACTCTCTCGCTTATCGAGTTGCTTTGTAACGGTCCGCGTCTTCTCCTCTAGGGCTCGCTCTCTCTCGCTCACGTCCTGCTCCCGCTTTCGGAGCCTTTCCTCGCTCGCGGCGAAAAACTCGTCCAGCTCTTTCCACTGCGCGATGCAGCTCGCGAGCATCGCCGATTTCGCTTGCAGGTCCGCGAAAGACCGGCGAACGTTTTCGTAACGAATGGCGTACCCTGGAATCTGAGGGTCAGGACCGTCGGTGTCGACATTTACCATCTCTTGATCCGCATCCTCCGCCGTTGTTCCCGGCACACTCGCGTTCTCCGCTCTTCCCGACGATCCGTCCACATCCTCAGGTTCACCATCTAGGTCAAATTCATCGCCCTTATCCACATTGTCCACGTCAGCCTTTCCGTCCACGTCAGCTCCCGGTTGCTCCTCCAAGTCAATTACACCATCCTTGACGTTTTCAGTCACTTTCTCGTCGGCATCAGACGCGCCGTTAGTTGTCATATCGGTTACTGATTCTTACTTTATCCTGAGGATGGAACGGGGGAGAGATCCGCAATATTAAAAGCACAACACAAGGAAAGGAACGGGGGACATACGAAAGAAGGCATTATTGATCGGATCTAAAAAAGGTAAGAGTGGAACTAAACTAAAAAGGCAGAACTGACAAAACAGAATACACGATAGATCTCGTTACGAGGAAGACAACACGGGAGTAAAGAAACATACAGAATTGTTGACGCGTCAGTTCAACGCGGATGATGCGGCTAACTTGAATGAGGCGAACAGGGAGCTTCGAGGTGAAAGCTTGGTTTATGAGAAGTCCGAGAAATAAGATGATGGTGGTGGGGATGGCGCTTTAAGTCGACTGAAAAGGCAGGGTTACGGTACGGTGAAGTCGGGTGGGCAAGGCCAGGGATACAGTAAATGGAGGGAGGGAGGGGAGAGGGGGAAAAGAAAGTCGACACTGCTACAGCTGCAGATCCTTCATAACAAAAGCCTCGCTATCAGATACAGTCACGAGAAAACGAGCACTCACAATTAAAAGAGTGTAAACCACGTTACCAGGAGCACTAATACAACTGGGAAATCAATCCGTACTGAACACAAAAGGCGCTGTTCGGCAGCCACAGGGGTTCGACGGGAGGGCATGGGACGGAGGAGGACAACGTCGGGCCTCCTGGTTCGACCTTGACGAACCAGGCAAAACACCACGGTCAGTAGATGAAAAAACGAAAAACATGCCGGACGTGGGCGAAAAACGCGACCCGAACCCCAACCTAGACCTGTGACCGCGCCGCATCCTCCTCATGAACCCCCCCCCCCCCCCCCCTGGCGGAAACTTTCCGCTCCAGTGTCGAGGGGTGGAAAGTGGATTCAAGTGAGGTGGACAAACCACAGGGAATCAGAATTCATGCACTATAATTTATCACCCAGATTAGTTACTAGCCTATTTCCAAGTACTCAACGGAAAATTATCGGAGAATTCATGAGATAAAACTCGGGTGAGATTTTCTTGTTTAAGTGTTGAGTTTTAGCTGTTGTAAATTAAACGCGAGCAAACAGAGTAAACTTGTCAACAGAAATAGCCAGGGTATTTTTCGCAATTTAGGGTGAGGCTTGCAAACAAACCCTTACGGGAACTGTTCACGTCGCGAAGGTTCGCATTTTGCAAGGCGTCTGCTTCCGTTCCCCTTACCCTACCACCCTGGACCTCCGCAATTACCGCCGAGTCCTTCCGCTTGCGCAAGGACCTCGAACTTGGCGTCAACTGTGGTTGACCCCAGGTTGACCTGTCACAACTAGGAGCGAGGCTGTCGATTTTCGATGCCTAGACTCATCCCTCGCTGGATCCCTTGGGCTGCCGAACACTGCCCGAGAGTGGCTCGACTAGCTCAACTCTAGCCTCGTTTTGGACAGTCTCTGTCCATTCTTTAGTTTTCTGCTTCTTGTGTCAATTTAGTTCATTAGTGAAACCCGCGCATTCATATCACAGTGTAAGGAATTTTCTCGGCATTCCTTACGGAGCCGACTACATCGCGTACAGCAACAGCCGATTGATCGCCCGTTACTGCTAACGGAACTTCGCCGACTTCGCGCGCACTGTTTTACCAAACCTCGCACTGCTGGCATGGCCGTATCGGCCTACGCTTCGGGACTAGCCCGAGCCTCGCGCCAGCGTAGCACTAGCAAGCTCGCACGCACCGCGTTACCGTTTTGCATGTTTCGCGTATAAATGTTCGCTCATGCCTTCGCTCACATTTTGTACTCGTTTGACACCTTAGTGCAATTCTCGCTACCTCGATTCATTGCACCCGTAACACTTGTTATCAGAGCCCCTTTCTTTCGGACCGCGCATCTCCGCACACCAGGAAATCAACTTTTGATTTTTCACTCGAAGGGATTAACGCACCTTAGCCCCTAGGAGCCGCTGTCCTCGCGTTCTCTCGTAAACGCGTGCAGCCACGACTGCGCCTAGACTAAGACGAGCCGACGCCCTTCGTCATGGCCGAAAACATCGACGTCACCACTCTCACGCAGGAGCGTTTGAACGATCTGCTGCGACAACTGCACGAAAGCTCCGAGGAAATCGCGGCATTGACGGCAGAACGCTCATCACTGCAAAATGACCTCCTGAGAGCACAATCTCAAGCACCTGGCACTCCGATTCAACCCGCACCTGTCAGAATAATATATAAATCTATATATTGTTTTGTAATTGCCTGTAGTGTAGACTAGTGTAGTTATATAATGTTCTGTTTTGGTGGTGCACCTTTCATCTTGCCTATATGTACTGCTCGCTCTATAGTGAAACCACTCTTCTTCTCTTTTCAATTTTCTCGACTCTCCTAAACTTACTCGAACTCAACTAGCTATGGCTCCTTAGCCTAGCTAAGCTTCTGACATGCTATCAGAGTGACAAGGTCCTGACCTGTGGGCCCCACTTTAATGCTTCCGCTGCTACTGAGTGTCCTGCACGCCCTGTGGTGTGCCCTACTGTCGCGGCCTCGCCGCCTCTCTACTGTCGCGGCCCCGCCGCCCTACGTTGCGGTCTCGCCGCCCTTCACTGCGGCCTCGCCGCCCGTGCGCCGACGTCTGCGAAGCCGCCGCCCGTGAGCCGCCGCCCGTGAACCGCCAGTGGCCCGCCCGTGCGCCGACCGCCTGTGCGCCGCCCGTCCGTGAGCCGACGCCGCCCGTGAGCCGCCCACCCGCGCGCAGCCCGACACCAGCCGGCGCCGCCCGTGAGCCGCCCGCCCGTGCGCCACCAGCCTGCCCGTGAGCCGCTGGCGCCGCCCGTGCACCGCCCGTCCGTGAGCCGCCCGCCCGTGCGCCGCCCGCCCGTGAGCCGCCCGCCCGTGAGCCGGCGCCACCCGTGGGCCGCCCGCCCGTGCGCCGACCGCCCGTGCGCCGCCCGCCCGTGAGCCGCCGCCTCTGAGCCGCCAGTCCGCGAGCCACCCGCCCGCCCGTGAGCCGCCCGTCTCCTACACCTGCGGTCCCGACCCCGTTCCGGCCATGCCTCGTCACCAGCTACGGCACACCGGGGGCACGTGCACCCCCCCCCCCCCTTCTTCCCGTCACCTGTCACGGCTCCTTCGGGGGCCGCACGCGGCCCCCTCAGGTCGCCTTGACAGGTGACGGGAGGGGTGACCTGAAAAGGGGGGGCAGTCGTCGCCCCCTCTGCCGCTTGCTTTGGCGCCCGGGGAGGCCGTGCGTCGCCCCCCCCCCCCCCCCCCCCCCCCCTCTTCTCCTCCTCCTTTTGTTCCCTCTGCTGCAGCTGCCGCTGGGGGGGAGGGTGTGGGAGTGTGGGGGAGCCCGGGGAGGGACTGGGGGTGGCGGGTGTGGGGGTGATGGGTGATGTCTGGTCCCCTGGCCCTACGGCCCCATTCTCCTCCGTTTGCCCCCCCCCCCCCCCCCCTCTGCTGCTCCTGCAGCAGTGTGAGGGGGATGGGGAGGGGGAGGGGGAGGGTGAGGGGATGTAGAGGGTGACCAACCAGAGCCTACCACCTCCTCTCCTCTCTCTCCCTCTCTCTCTCCTCTCTCCCTTCTGTTTTCTGTTTTCTGCACTGGTTGTCACTGCTCCTGCCTACTGCTGCTACTTCAACTGCACTCTGCTTGGTGTACCCCATTATGGGGGCGTTGACTGCATATTCTTCCCTACAGGCACTTATGGGGGCGTGTCAGAATAATATATAAATCTATATATTGTTTTGTAATTGCCTGTAGTGTAGACTAGTGTAGTTATATAATGTTCTGTTTTGGTGGTGCACCTTTCATCTTGCCTATATGTACTGCTCGCTCTATAGTGAAACCACTCTTCTTCTCTTTTCAATTTTCTCGACTCTCCTAAACTTACTCGAACTCAACTAGCTATGGCTCCTTAGCCTAGCTAAGCTTCTGACAGCACCCTCAACATCACAACACGGGAGTGTGGGGCAACCCGCGAGCGCGGCCAGTGATGGCGTCGTCCGCCCCGACGGAGACGACGACCACGGCACGACACACCCCAGAGCGACGCCTGCGGCCCCAAGTCAGCCTCGCGTCACGATTTCGGCACCAACCCACGATTCGGGACTGCCGTCACCGATGCCGCTGAAGCCGCAGCGCCCGCCATGCTTTTGTTGGAGGGCCCTACGACAGCAAGGGCCCTCACGAAGCTGTTGACTCAGTCGTATGCGGTGGGCGACTACTAGCGTTGACAACACCAACTCGGGAAAGACGGTGGTCACGCATTGACTAGCAGCAGCTGCGATGGAGCTTGTGCTAGTCTATGGGAGTCTTGCGAGCCTTCCTTGCAAGGCACGCCACCTCCTAGCAAGTTTGTGGGTGTCTTGTATGGTGTAGCCGAGTTGGGGTTGGTGTTTGGTGGTGCGACGTGTTTGGCGAACCATTCCGCTGCTGAGTCAGGTTGGAATTGGCCGAGGCGCGGTTCACCCACCCTCGCGACACTTTCGTGTGGGTTGGGTTACTGCGCAGCACCACGGCAACTTTGTGCAACTCTCCAAACTCTCCCGTAGCCTATATTTGCTTGTGTGTTTGCTTGTGTGTTGAATATATTCTATTTTCCTAGTGAAGTCCAAACGCTACTTCAATTCTCACTAAGTCCTTAGACGCGAACGCTACCGAAACTCTACCAAGTTGCTGACGCAACATTTCCCTAGCAGAAACTCTCTCGTTATCGCTACGCTCTATAATATATTCCTTCATGGTGCGGTGAGCGTGGACCGAACACGCATAGATTTCCGTCGTCATTGATATTTGCGTTCGTATACTCGCCTTGGCGTGCGGCGTTAGTGAAGGGCGCTTATTAATTTAAGTTGAACCTCTCTTGATTTCCCTCCAGTTACGTTCTCGGACCCAAGGATAGGGCGTTTGGTAATTTATTACCACTCGTCTGAGGACCCTTGTGAGGTGACCCCGAGACGAGGGATTTAAGGAAGGGGCAATTTATTTTAATTTGTGGTACCTTATCGAGACGTCGTAAAGGATGAGTACGGAGGAGGCGGACGTTGAGGCCGTTGATTTTCGCGCACTAGAGGAGGATCTCGCAGCGCGTCGTTCTCGTGGTGAGCTTAGTAATTTAGATTACGAGCTCATGTTGGAGGGATTACGCTCTCGTCAGCGTCGCGATCATCCCTCGCCACGTGTAGAGCAAGCCGCGGGAGGAACTAGTGCGTGGGATATGGCTGTCGATGGCGGAAATAGCGATGACGAGCAGCTTGATAGGTTGATGTCGCGTGGGGTCCTGCGAGGACCAACTCGATTTAGTACGGCTAGCGTCGGCGGTGTACAAGAGCGTGTTCATCGTGCGGCAGCGTCACGAGAGCATGCGAATGTAGGACGGCGGAGCGTTGCTGGAGGAGGGAGTGCGGAGGAGTACGATAGTGGGGAAATGCCGGGCGTTACCCCGATTGGATCGATGTCGAGGGACGAGGGAATAGCCCCCAACTATGGCTTCTTCAAATTCACTCCAGACAAAATCGTCGTCCCTAGGCCGTTAGAAGGACGTCACGACCTGTCGACGTGGACAGAATCAATCGAGCCGCAGCTTGAGATCGCTCAGCTAAAGCGATTCATAGATGGCACCACTCCCATTCCACCAGCGCGTGCACTTGCACATCTCTCTCAGTTCCGTGCGATGCAGTTGCTGACGTTCACCACCATTTCCCGATGCTGCTCCCCAACCGTACAGATCGCCCTTAAGGCGTGCCGCTTCAAGATAGATGCCGGCTATCAGGCATGGCGGTTTATTATGCGCACGTACATGGCGAAGGACGATCTGTACATCGGTCAGTTAGAGCAGGCGCTCACTAACCTCGAGATGGGAGAGCACGAGTCCGCGACGTCCTATTGCAATCGTGCGCAGCAGATCCTAGTGAACCTGAGGATGGCCGGCGTAGATTACTCGCAGGCGTCGTACATCACTCACGTTGTGAAGGGGTTGCCGCAGCAGTACAACCTCTTACGCAGGATGCTGAAGCTGCCGCAGGTGCGCAAGGAGTTGGACGAGGACACCCTCGCTAGCTACATCATCGAGGAGGAGTGTACGCTGGCGGCGGAGGGACGAAAGGACCAATTCCTTCCCCAGGCTAACCAGGTCTTTACCAAGAAGGGTAAGCCCCAATTCCAGCAGACTTCATTCCCTTCCCCTCCCACTACGGCACAGCAGCAGCAGCCTAAGAATGGGGGTGGGGATGGTGGGGGAGGGGAAAAGTGGAAAGGGCGTAAGGATGGCCAGTCGAAGGGGGGGAAAGGGGGCTTCAAGGGGAAGTGCTATGTGTGTGGACAGACAGGGCATGTTGCTAAGTACTGTCAGCAGCGGGCGGATAAGGAGGCAGACACTGGTGAAGAGGGTTCTGGAGGTAGCAGCAACAAGGGGGGTGATGGCTCTAAGGGGAGCGGGCAGTCATCATGTGCGATGGTGAAGCCCGTTGTAGAGCAGACTCCTCTCGTTGTGCTGGAGCCTGAGGCCGGGGAGGGCTTACAGGCTGTTGCAGCTGCTGTGAAGGCGAACCCGAGCGTCGTGCTGCTTGATAGCGGATGCTCCCACCATCTCATGGGAGATCGTTCTGCCTTTGTGGAGATGAGCAGCGGCGGCAGTATTAAACAGGTTACTGGCTTCAACGGCGCGCTTCAGGAGGTGCAGGGGCGGGGCACAGTCGCTCTTCTTGGAGAGGGGGGCAGGCGTGTCTTGGTGCCAGACGTGCTGTATGTACCTGGAGTGCAGGCGAGTCTTCTCTCTGCTGGGCAGCTGCGTGATAGTGGTGTGCAACTGCTGGATGCCGGGGATGTGACTTTGCTGCGGGCACCAGATGGATCGCTCCTTGGTCGTGCGGAGTTCAAGGGGCGTGTTCTCTGCACGAACTTCCAGCCGTGTTCGACGCAGCAGCAGGAAGGCGAAGTGGTGGCACTTCGTACTTTGGCGACGGGCGTACGGACTAAGGGGGACCTGTGGCATGCGCGAATGGCACACGTTGGTATTGATGCCATCGAGCGCACAGCGGCTCACGGGTCAGTGAAGGGCTTGGATTTGGAGAAGGGGGGCAAGTCAGGCATACCTTGTGTCTCCTGTGTTGGGGGGAAGATCACTCGTCATACCTTTCCTTCTGTGGGAGAGGAGGAGGATGAGTTGCTTGGGGTGGTGCATGCTGACCTGTGTGGCCCTTTCCGTGAAGCAACTAAGGACGGCAGCCGCTACTTCTTGGTGCTGAAAGATCGCAAGACGCGGTTCGTCTGGGCCTACCCCTTGGCCAAGAAGAGCGATGCATTGGCGGCGTTCCAGAAGTGGCTCCCGATGGCAGAGAGGCAGTGCAAGACCACGGTGAAGGTGCTGCGCACTGATCGGGGTGGCGAGTTCCTGGGCCACGACTTCACGCTCTTCCTTGACGAGAAGGGGATCATCCACGACCTCACGTGCCCATATACGCCGGAGCAGAACGGGATGGTGGAGAGGGAGATGCGCAGCATTGTGGAGGCTGTGCGGACGATGTTGCTGCACATGGGTGTGCAGCATCACTGGTGGCACCTGGCGTTGGCGCAGGCCGTCTGGGTGCGCAACCGCGTGGAGCACGCCTCGCTGCCCTCTGGTGTGACACCGTACGAGCTCGCCTTCCGACGCAAACCCGATGTCAGTATGGTGCGTGTTTGGGGCTGCATGGTGCAGTATATGGTGCCGCAGTCGCAGCGCGGGGGGAAGCTGGCGCCTAAGGCTCGCTGGGGGTTGCACTTGGGGGTGTCAGCAGCGAGCAAGGGCTGGCACGTGCTGGACTTGGAGTCCAACCGCCTCATCACCACTGTGGAAGCAGTTTTCTATGAGACCATGTCTTTGGCAGGATGGAAGGCTTGGCATCAGCAGGAGCATGGGGGGCGTCCGATGCCCTATGAGCCCCTTCCTTCACTCTTCCCGGGCACTCTTGAGGAGGAGGTGGAGGAGGAGGAAGTGGTCGCACCTCCTGCTATGCCCTATGTCCCTACCTCAGTCCCCACCCCACCTCCTCCTCCTGTGTACCCTCGCGTGGTCCCCCCTACCCCTCCTCCTCCTCCTCCTCCTGTTATTCCCTCTCCCCTTCCACCCTCCATCCCTCCTGCCCCTGCTCCCTCCTCCTCTTCATCTTCCACGGCGCCGCCCGTTGGTGAAGGGGGGATAGTGGTGCCGCCGTCTATTGTGATCACCGACGGGCAGCGCTT
Source organism: Closterium sp. NIES-65 (assembly GCA_948144175.1). NCBI lineage: Eukaryota > Viridiplantae > Streptophyta > Zygnematophyceae > Desmidiales > Closteriaceae > Closterium > Closterium sp. NIES-65. Next base: position 1,192,465 of record CANXME010002442.1, on the reverse strand, counting down.
TGAGACTGAGCAGCTGCAGGACGAGAGCAGCATGGATGGAGTGCGGCAGAGTGGGGGGACGGAGACTGGGGAGCAGCAGATTGGGGAGCAGCAGATAGGGGAGGAGCAGATTGGGGACCAGCAGATGGTGGACCCGCAGTCAGGGGAGCAGCAGACAGGGGAGCCAAAGACGGGGGAGCAGGAGATGTGGGGAATTAGAGATGGTGGTCGTGTAGTGGCTTCTGGGACGATCAGTGCGCCACTGCGTCGCTCTACTCGCATCACTCGTGGAATCCCGCCTCTTAAGTATGCTTGGGCTTTAGTGGTTGAGCCAGCAGGATTGGATGACGAGGAGGAGGACGAGGAGTGGACAGACCTGGACCCTGACGTGGTGGCCGACCCTGAGAGGCAGTGGGATATAGCGAAGATGACAGTGAAGGAGGCCTTGGGCTGCTGGAAGGGCGACAAGGTGAAGGAGGCGATGGATGAGGAGATGCGGAGCTTGATTGAGCAGGGGACGTGGGAGTTGGTTCCACGTCCGCCAGGGGTGAATGTGATGAAGAACCGCTGGATTTTGAACACCAAGTTCCGACCTGATGGGATAGTGGAGCGTGAGAAGGCGAGGCTGGTGGTGAAGGGGTTCACGCAGGTGGCAGGGGTGGACTATGAGGAGACGTACGCCCCTGTGGGAAGCTATGTGACGGCACGTGTGCTTCTGGCAATTGCAGCTGCACTTGATTTGGACCTGATGCAGCTGGATGTGAAGAACGCGTTCCTCCATGGCGTGCTGGACCGAGACCTTTACATGGAGCAGCCGAGCTACTACGAGGATGGGACTCCTCGTGTCTGTAAGTTGGTGAAGAGTCTGTATGGGCTCAAGCAGAGCCCGATGCTGTGGTATGAGGCCTTGGATGGGGTGCTGCTTGGGGCTGGATGGAAGAAGAGCAAGGTGGATGAGGCTTTGTACTTCAAGAGTGATGCTGAGGGGGAGATGTGCTGGCTGCTGGTGTATGTGGATGACTTGCTTGCTGCCAGCCGCAGTCAGAGCATGCTGGGGGAGCTGCGTGAGCTGCTGCAGAGTGCGTTTCAGCTGCGGGAGATTAGCCCCGTGGAGAAGTATCTGGGGTTGCAGCTGATTCGGGACAGGCCTACGAGGAGGCTGTGGCTGCACCAGGGGGCCTATGTGGACAAGGTCCATAGGCGTTTCTTTGACGGGGAGCAGCCGCTGCGAGTGCCTCGCACCCCTCTTTCCTCTGACTGCGCTTCCTGCTGGCAGAGTTTCAACTGCTGAGGAGTGAGGAGCCCACTACTCTCTTTGTGGACAACTCCTCCGCCATTTCAGTGGCAGGTAGCTTGGGGCTCAAGGGGAGCCTCAAGCACATGGAGCGTCGCCACATGTGGCTGCAGCACATGGTCAAGCGCAGGAAGCTGCAGCTGCAGTACATCCCTACGGGCGAGCAGCCTGCTGACTACCTCACGAAGGCATTGCATTTCCCCGCCTTCAGTCGTTGCTTTGAGGCTGTGGGGCAGGTGAGGCTCTCGAGCGAGGGGAGTGAGACCTAGACACTCCATGATGTGGATGGTGCCATGGCCTATCCATGGCTGGTGCGGTGCGTGTGTGCACTTTGAGAGTGCTTCGTTTGTGTGTGTTTCCCTTTGTTTTGGCGTGTATGTGTGTATGCATGCCCTGTGATTATAAAGGGCCTTGCTGTAGTATGGCAGGGGAGTGTTGGAGGGCCCTACGACAGCAAGGGCCCTCACGAAGCTGTTGACTCAGTCGTATGCGGTGGGCGACTACTAGCGTTGACAACACCAACTCGGGAAAGACGGTGGTCACGCATTGACTAGCAGCAGCTGCGATGGAGCTTGTGCTAGTCTATGGGAGTCTTGCGAGCCTTCCTTGCAAGGCACGCCACCTCCTAGCAAGTTTGTGGGTGTCTTGTATGGTGTAGCCGAGTTGGGGTTGGTGTTTGGTGGTGCGACGTGTTTGGCGAACCATTCCGCTGCTGAGTCAGGTTGGAATTGGCCGAGGCGCGGTTCACCCACCCTCGCGACACTTTCGTGTGGGTTGGGTTACTGCGCAGCACCACGGCAACTTTGTGCAACTCTCCAAACTCTCCCGTAGCCTATATTTGCTTGTGTGTTTGCTTGTGTGTTGAATATATTCTATTTTCCTAGTGAAGTCCAAACGCTACTTCAATTCTCACTAAGTCCTTAGACGCGAACGCTACCGAAACTCTACCAAGTTGCTGACGCAACATTTCCCTAGCAGAAACTCTCTCGTTATCGCTACGCTCTATAATATATTCCTTCAGCTTTGACCCGAGTCAACGGGGTGGTCCTACCGTTCAGGCGTGGTTATTCACAATGAATGTCTTCTTCGACGCCAACTACGTCTCGGAGGACTCGGCGAAGATTCGATACGCCGTGTCGTTGCTGCGAGGACCCGCCATGGACTGGTGGCGCGTCATCGTCACGAAGCCGACCGACTACGCGACACTACCGACACGGGAAGGACAAACCGGACCCTGGGCGCCGTCGTATTTCGTGGAGGTGCCCCAGTATCGCACGTGGGACGCGTGGTGCGCAGGTCTGCGCGCTCGATTTGAGCCAATCGCGGCCTCGATATCGGCGCGACAGAAGCTCCGCACTTGGCGCCAACTCGGTTCCGTCCAGGATTACACGAGCGGATTTCTGGCGCTATGCGAGCAGGTGGGCTACATGCATGAGAGCGAACGCATCGACCGCTACATCGGCGGCCTGAAGCAGGACATCGCTCAGGAAATCCAGCTTCGCGGCGTCACTGAGTTTCAGGAAATTCTCGCTATGGCGGAGAAGCTCGACTTCTTTCGCCGAACGAGACCGGGGTCCTACGGAAACAACGCCTGGGGACATCGGCCTCGTGGGACGAACGAGAGCGCCACGATACGCGCCGTCGCCGCAAATGCCGCTGCCGCACCGTTCAAAGGGCGCTGCTTTGCGTGCAATCGGCCGGGACATCGCAAGAGCGAATGCCCGGAAAACGCTAAGGGAAAGGGGGAAGCTGAGCAGCAGACACAGACCAAGCAGCAGGGAAACGCTGGAAGTCAGTAGCAGACGGGCCCTCTACTGACAGGTCACGCCGCTCGCCCGACCCAACCGACCCTCACCGAGTGATTGTGCCGGTTCACGCAATCGACCACACCCGGCCGAATAAGGAAGGTACCACGGTAGATAGCCCTATACTGCTCAGTGGGAAAATTGGGACGGACTTAGTTAAAATCTTCGTAGACGGGGGAGCCAGCCACAGCCTCATTAACACTGCTACAGCACGCAAACTGCGACTGCCACTGGACCGATGCTTACCTGAGATCGACGCACGACTGGTAGACGGCACGCCGCTGGCAATACGGGAACGCGTAGACCGAGTTCGGATTCGATGCGGGGGTAACTTCACGTTTAGTCAGGAAATGCTCGCAACGACCCTCGACGGAACCGACATTTTACTCGGGCGTGATTGGCTGCGACGACACAATCCGCGAATTGACTGGACGACGGGTGACTGCACCGTGCGAGTAAACGGTAACAACATCGCCTTACCTCGCTGGGGCTCGCCTGAGTCTTCGTCGGTGCGTGTCAACGCGATCACGATGAAACGCGCTGTTGCGGCCGGAGCTGACGTGTACGCGGTTGACATTCGGGAAGCCGAGGCAGCAGACAAGGGGGGCGATTTACAGAAACTGCTGACCGACGTACCGAGTGACCTGGCGGCACTGTTAAAACAGTACAGTGACATTTTCCCGGATGACTTACCGACGGGACTGCCACCTCAGCGACCGCACGACCACAGGATAGAACTGGAACCGGGGGCACAGCCAACAGTACAGCGACAGTTCCGACTGACCCAACCCGAACTAGACGAACTAAGGAAGCAGCTCGATTACCTGCTCGAAAAGGAATTCATTCGCCCTAGTTCGTCGCCCTTCGCCGCACCAATACTGTTCACACCGAAAAAGGACGGGGGTTTTCGCATGTGCATCGACTACAGGGCACTGAACAGGGTTACCATCAAATCCCGTTACCCCATCCCACGAGCCGACGAACTGATCGACCAACTGCGCACAGCCCGGGTTTTCTCGAAAATCGACCTCCGAGGAGGCTACCACCAAATCCGCGTCAACCCACCCGACTGCCCTAAAACCGCATTCCGAACACGCTACGGATCCTTCGAATACACCGTCATGCCATTCGGACTGACCAACGCCCCCGCCACTTTCCAAATGACCATGAACGAAGCATTCCGCCCGCTTTTAGATAAGTGCGTCATCGTTTATCTGGACGACATACTGATTTACAGCCCTGACAGAGCACAGCACTTACAAGACATCGAAGCAGTTTTTAAAATCCTGAGTGAGAACCGCCTACTGACCAAAGCATCTAAGTGTGAGTTTTTACAGGACCGCCTAGAGTTTTTGGGACATGTTATTTCAGTTGCAGGAGTGGAAATAGACCCGAAGAAAATTGCGACGATTCAGGCTTGGCACGCGCCGACCAACTTGACCGAGTTGCAGAGTTTCCTGGGGTTCGTCAACTACGTGCGCCGGTTCATCCCCGACATGGCGAAGCTGACTGCCCCGTTGACTGACCTGCTGAGGAAGGGGGTTGAGTACACGTGGGGGGAGAAAGAGCAAGCTGCCTTCTCGGCCCTCAAAAATATTTTGTGCTCCCCGCCCGTCCTTCACATCGCAGATCCCCACCGCCCGTTCGAGCTCGTCACCGACGCAAGTGACATTGCTGTGGGAGCAGTACTGTTGCAGGATTTCGGGAACGGCCTCCAGCCAATCGCGTACGAGTCCCGCAAGTTACACCCGCCCGAACGTAACTACCCGATACACGACCGCGAGATGCTAGCGATCGTGCACGCGTTCAAAGTTTGGCGATGTTACCTGACTGGCGCCGACGTGACAGTACGGACAGACCACCGCTCGCTACAGTATCTTCGCGCCCAACCGAATCTCAACCCACGACAGATTCGCTGGTTGGACTATCTCGAGTCCAATTTTCACTACACCGTTACGTACAAAAAGGGTGCATCCAACATCGCCGACGCTCTCACCCGCCCCACCGCCCAACTCCATGCCATCCTACTCGCCCAGACCAACCCGCTTTTAACTGGCCTATTCACCCACGGATACCGCACCGACCCATTTTTCACGACCGGAAATTCACAGCAACTGGCAGAAGCAAAAGGAGTCTATTACGTAAAAGCAGGCACCAACCGCATTTGGGTACCCGCGTACTCACTACTGAGGGAGCTGCTACTACAGGAGGCACACGACGGGATTACCTCGGGACATTTCGGGGTAGAAAAAACGCGACAGCAACTGCAGCGGTACTATTACTGGCCGGAGCTGTTGACCGACGTACAGCAGCACGTGGGCTCGTGCCCGACGTGTCAGGTGATGAAGAGTTCAAGGAAGCGGAAGGCGGGTCAATTGCAGCCGATCCCACCGCCTGAACGCGCCTGGCAGCAAGTAACCATGGACTTCGTCACAGGGTTACCTTCGAACCCTGGGGGTAACGACGCGGTGATGGTCGTCGTGGATAGGCTGACGAAGATGGCACACTTCGCTGCGTGCAAAAAGTCGATCTCAGCCGAGGAGACCGCTCGCCTGTTCATCGCAGCCGTTGTTCGCCTGCACGGGATACCAGCAGCAATTATCAGCGACAGGGACACGAAATTTACCAGCAATTTCTGGAAGAACCTCTGGGAGCAGTTCGGGACCAGGCTACAGTTCAGTTCGTCGTACCACCCCGAGACCGACGGCCAAACGGAACGGACGAATCAGACGATGGAGCAGTTGATTCGTGCCACGTGCGACGACCCTACGACCTGGGAGCAGCAGCTGCCGCTGATCGAGTTCGCGTACAACAACGCCACGTCAGCCACGACGCAGCAGTCCCCGTTCTACCTGAACTATGGGCAGAACCCCACAGTGCCCATGACGCCGAGTCCGGACAACCCAACGCCACGCGCACAACAATTCGCCGAAATCCTGCAAGCTGCCCGCGCTAGAGCCGCCGAAGCAATAAAAAAGGCCAACGTCATCGCTAAGCGCAACGCTGATCGCCACCGCCGCCCCGTCACGTATCAATCTGGAGATTACGTGCTACTCGACACGCAAAATCTGCGACTGCCCGACGTACCAAAATTACGACCACGCTACTGTGGACCATTCCAAATCAGTCACATGATCACACCCGTCACCGCACACCTACTGTTGCCAACCGACTGGTACATCAGCCCTTCGTTCCACGTCAGCCTACTTCGCCCATACATCCCGACCACAAGTCAACTGCCGCGTCACCGGCCACAATCAATGACTCGCCCTGCATCAGAGCCGATCATTGGGCCCGAAAAAATTCTGAGCCATCGGATCCGCCACCCCACGGGAATCAGGAGGATTGAATTCCTCGTTCGCTGGAAAGACCGCACGCCAACTGAAGATAGCTGGGTGCCCCTGAGCAACATCGAAAATCACCTTGCCCTACAAGTGTACCTGAGGAGCCGGGGATTCCGCGATATACACGCACTCGCGTAGCGGAGGGTGTCAGATTATTATAGCTGATGCATGTTTGTAGGCTATAGTGGGGTAGCACATATGGGGTACAGTTTGCTAGGGTTGTATTTGTACCCAACTCTGACTTAGTCAATTCATTCCTGTTCATTCCTTTCACATGGTATAGAGCGGGTTCCCTGTGGGAACTTCGCCTAGGGCCCACCGAAGCGCGCCCCGAGGCGCGCGATCCTTTTTTTTTAGCGACCCCCCCGAGTCGCCCTTCCCCTGCGGCCCCGCCGCCCTTCGTTCGCGGCCCCGCCGTCCAGTCGCGGCCCCGCCCTTACGTCGCGGCCCCGCCCTTACGTCGCGGCCCCGCCACTAAGTCGCGGCCCCGCCACTAAGACGCGGCCCCGCCACCCAGTCGCGGCCCCGCCGCCTACTCGGACGCGGCCCCGCCGCCTGCTAAGACGCGGCCCCGCCGCCTGCTAAGACGCGGCCCCGCCGCCTGCTAAGACGCGGCCCCGCCGCCTGCTCAGCCGCGGCCCCGCCGCCCTCTACGACGCGGCCTCCGCCGCCTGCAGACGCCGCGGCCTCCGCCGCCTGCTCAGCCGCGACCCCGCCGCCCGCTACGACGCGGCCTCCGCCGCCTACTCAGCCGCGGCCCCGCCGCCCTCTACGACGCGGCCTCTGCCGCCTGCTCAGCCGCGGCCCTGCCGCCTCCTACGACGCGGCCCCGCAGCCTGCTCAGCCGCGGGTGCTTCCAGCGGCCCTCCGCTACATCCTGACGGCCCGCCGCTGCACCCTGCGGCCCCGCCACTGCGCCTGTCCCGGCTCCGCCACTGCACCCTAACGGCCCCGCCGTCCCTTGTCCCGGCCCCGCCACTACACTGCAGCCGAGCCGCCCAGCAGCAGCCGAGCCGCCCAACAGCAGCCGAGCCGCCCAGCAGCAGCCGAGCCGCCCAGCAGCAGCCGAGCCGCCCAGCAGCAGCCGAACCGCCCAGCAGCAGCCGAGCCGCCCAGCAGCAGCCGAGCCGCCCGGTACCTGAGCCGCCCGAGCCGCCCGAGCCGCCCGAGCCGCCCGAGTCGCCCGAGCCGCCCGAGCCGCCCGAGCCGCCCGAGCAGCCCGAGCCGCCTGCTGCTGACCTACCCGACTCTCCCATCCCGGTGAGACTTTCAGCTGCTGCCATGGCCACCCCCAATGTTCTCACTTTTGACGCTGAGGGGAGGGCCATTGACTTTGCCGTCTGGATCGAGGACCTGCAGCTGTACTTACTGTGTGATGCGGTAGATGAGGTCTCTCTCTTTGACTTTGTCTCTGGCGCTGTCCCTGCCCCGCCTGCTGATGCTGACTCTGCCGTTCGCTCCAAGTGGGCAACCCGCGATGCTGCTGCACGTCTTGCTGTGCGTCGCCACCTCCCTTCCTCCGAGCGTGCCCACTTTAGTCAGTGCAAGACCGCTCAGGCCTTGTACGACGTTGTAGTTGCGCGCTACTCCTCCCCTTCCTCCGCTACCCTTAGCCGCCTCATGCTACCGTTTCTCTTCCCTGACCTCGCTTCCTTTCCCACTGTCGCTGACCTCGTTACCCACCTCCGCGCTAGTGACACCCGCTACCGCGCTGCCCTTCCTGCTGAGTTCCGCGCTGCGAACCCTCCTCCCATGTACATCACTCTCTACTTTCTCGTCACCCGTCTCCCTGAGTCCCTTCGTGTCGTTAGGGACCAGTTTCTCTCTGTCTGTCCCACCACTCTCACTGTCGACCTCCTTGAGGAGTCCCTGCTAGCGGCTGAGAAGAGTATTGTCGCTGTAGGGGCCTCTCGGGGTGACCCTCGCACCCCCATCTTTGAGGGGTGTGGTCCCTCCCCCCTGCTGCCCTCTGTCGCCTCTGCCGCTGCGGCCGACCTCGTTGGTTTTGAGTCGGTCGGCGCGGCGTCTGCCCCCAGTGGCAGACGCCGCACTGGCAAGGGCAAGGGGGGCAAGGGAGCGGGTGGAGCCAGAGGGGGCGGTGGAGGAGGCGGTGGGGGTGGAGGGGGGAGTGGGGGTGGCGGGGGGGGTGGTGGCGGGAGTGGAGGTAGTAGTGGCGGCGGTGGAGGCGGAGGTGGCGGCGGAGGTGGTAGCGGAGGAGGCGGTGGGAGCGGTGGGAGCGACGGTCCTGGTGGGGGAGGTGGCGGTGGCGACGGGGGTGGCGGTGGAGGCGGGGGTGGCGGTGGAGGAGGGGGTCGGAGTGGCTCGTCCCAGCGGAGCAGCTCTGGGGGTGGTCAGCGCCAGCAGCAGCAGCAGCAGCAGCCGCAGCAGCAGCCGCAGCAGCAGCAGCAGCGCTCTCGCACCGTCCCCGGCCCTCAGCAGCTCCGTGAGTGGTACTTGCAGCGTCAGCGCGGTGGTGCGCTTGGTCCCTGCCCCTACGTTCTTCGCACTGGTGACCGTGCAGGGGAGAGGTGTGGAGGCGCCCACACAGCCCGTCGCTGCTTTGGCCGCCTGACCGACGCCTGGCGTCAGCAGTTTCCGGAGGCCGCTGAGATCCCCCGCTGGGGAGAGCTGTCTAGGGCTGGTGTAGCTATTTATGATCTTGATTTTGATGCTATTCTCTCTGCTATGTATGCTGTGACTGGTAGTGATGAGGATGACTGTTACCGGTGTTTCCCGCCCGACCCGGGCATTGGTACTGCCGCGTCAGGTACTAGTGAGGCTGCTGCTCTAGGTGCCAGTGCGTCTGTGCTTTCAGGTACTGGTGAGTCCGCCCTCTCAGGTACTGTGTCGGCTTCGGCCTCTCACACCTTCACCCTTGACTCTGGAGCGTCTCGCTCCTTCTTCAGGGACCGCACCACTCTCACGCCGCTGAGTCGGCCTGTTGCGGTGTCCCTGGCGGACCCCTCTGGGGGGCCTGTCCTGTCTCGCTTCTCCACTGTCCTCCCGTGTCCGGCGGCCCCCTCTGGCACCCTGACTGGTCTCTACCTCCCCTCGTTCTCGACGAACTTGGTGAGTGGTGCTGACCTCCAGGATGCAGGTGTCCACCAGTTCACCCCTGCTCGTCAGCGGGTGACCCACTGTACGGAGGCGGATACAGGTCGCCACCTGGCTACGTTTACACGTCGGCCGGGGTCGAGCCTGTACACACTGACCACTGCTTCTCCTCCAGGTACTGCGTCTGGTAGGGCCCCTTCGTCTGGTCAGGTGTTTGCTGCAGCGTCCAGGTCTGGTCCTGAGTCTGCCCCTTGTTCGTGTCGTCGTCTGTCTCACGAGACCCTCCTCTGGCACCACCGCCTTGGCCACCCCTCTCTGCTTCGGCTCAGAGGCATGGCCTCGCGGGTCCTTGTGTCTGGTCTTCCCCGGTCCCTCCCTCCCCTTCCTCCGGGCCCTGGCCCTGCCTGTGTCCCCTGTGTCGAGGGGCGCCAGCGTGCTGCCCCTCACTCCTCCCAGTTTCCTCCGACAGAGGCCCCGTTGCAGACGCTTCACATGGACGTGTGGGGCCCAGCCCACGTCCGTGGACAGGGTCAGGAGCGCTACTTCCTGCTGGTGGTTGACGACTACTCGCGTTACACCACAGTCTTCCCCTTGCGCAGCAAGGGTGAGGTCACTCAGGTGTTGATCGACTGGATCCGCGCAGCTCGTCTTCAGCTTCGGAGAAGCTTTGGCTCTGACTTCCCTGTCTTGCGTCTGCACTCGGACAGAGGCGGAGAGTTCTCCTCTGCCCTCCTGAGTGCCTACTGTCGTGTGCGAGGCATCCGTCAGACCTTCACGCTTCCGGACTCACCACAGCAGAATGGGATCGCTGAGCGCCGCATTGGCATGGTCATGGACGTCGCTCGTACGTCCATGATGCATGCGGCTGCTCCCCATTTTCTGTGGCCGTTTGCGGTCAGGTACGCTGCGCACCAGATCAACCTCCACCCCAGGGTCTCTCGACCGGAGACCTCCCCAGCTCTGTTGTGGACGGGGAAGGTTGGCGATGCGTCGGCGTTCCGGGTCTGGGGATCTCGGGCGTTTGTTCGCGACCTGTCTGCGGACAAGCTGTCCCCTCGTGCTTCTCCCTGCGTCTTCCTCGGGTTCCCCCCCGACGCCCCTGGGTGGCAGTTTTACCACCCCACCTCTCGACGTGTTCTGTCCTCCCAGGACGTCACGTTCGACGAGTCGGTACCCTACTACCGCCTCTTCCCCTACCGCACTCCGTCCCTCCCCCCACCCCCGCTCTTCTTGGTACCAGGTCCCCCCCCAGTAGTCCCCCTCCCCCCTCTGGGTCCTGCCCCTTCAGGTGTGTCTCAGGTAGACGCGGTCGAGCCTGTCGAGGTCACTGGTGACTCCGGTGCTGCTGCGGGAGCTGAGCCTGGGGGTGCGGAGTCTAGGGGTGCTGAGCCTGGGGGTGCTGAGCCTGGGGGTGCGGAGTCTGGGGGTGCTGGGCCTGGGGGTGCTGAGCCTGGGGGTGCTGTGCCTGGGGGTGCTGAGCCTGGGGGTGCTGTGCCTGGGGGTGCTGTGTCTGGGGGTACTGAGCCTGGGGGTGCTGAGCCTGGGGGTGCTGAGCCTGGAGGTGCCGAGCCTGGAGGTGCTGTGCCTGGGGGTGCTTCGTCTCGCCGGGAGCCGCTCTCTCCACAGGAGCTGCGTGAGTGGTTTGCCCGGCGCTGGAGGCGTGCCGCTGGTGCTGGTGGTTCTTCGGCTGCGGAGGGCGCTGCTGCCACGCGACCTGGCGGTGCTCGTCCTGTGGGTGCTGGAGCTGCTGGGTCTGAGGGTTCTCCTGGAGCTGGTCCTGCTGAGGACGTTGGCGCTGAGCCTGCGGTTGGTGGTCCGACTGACGGTGCTCCTGGTGCTGCTGCTGGAGGTTCTGGAGCTTCTGGTGGTTCTGCTGGAGGTGCTGCTGGAGTGGGTGCTCCGGCCGGAGCTGCTGGTTCTGTTCCTGCTGTTTCTGGCGTCGCCGCGCGGTCTCGACCGTACTTCGTTCCGCTCCTGGAGCAGGTTCTTGGTCTAGCTCCTCCTCCTCCTCCCTTAGAGGGTCCGCAGCCTGTCCGGTCACAGCCACAGCTAGAGCCTGCCTCCCCTTTGCCTGCTCCTTCTCCCTACGCTGGTCCGACTGGAGGCCTTACTGAGCGTCGTGAGCCTGCGTCTCGTCCTGCGTCGCCTGTTCGTACTGAGCGCGCTAGTGGTCGCGGGTCGCGTCAGCGTCCTCCTCCTGTCCCTGGCACGCACCGGATGTCACTGCGTCCGTCCACTGCTCCTCTGCGTGCCCCTTTGCCTTCTCCTCCTGCTTCCTCTCTTCCTGCTCTTGCCGACCCGGAGTCGGACTCTCTTCGTGCTGCCAGTCCTACTGTCACGCGTCTCCTTGCTACTGCTGTCACTGACCCTTCCTTCGAGTCGTCTGCTGCGTCTGCCCTTGTCACTGAGCTTGTCGACTTTGCTGCGCGCTGTCGTCTAGACTACGCTGCTCGTCTTGTCGCTGAGTCAGAGTCCGCCTGTCCTCCGTCCGTCGGGGGTGAGTGTGCCCTTGGCACGGACGTCCTAGAGGACAGGCAGGAGGAGTTCCAGTGTCTAGCCGCTGCTTCACCTCGTCTCGCGTCTGTACTGCTAGCCCCTGAGGGAGACCCGGATGCACTAGACATCCCGACTCCGCGTTCTTACGCGGAGGCCGTAGAGGGTCCCTACTCCTCTCAGTGGCAGGCAGCTATGGATGCAGAGATGGCTTCCTGGAAGTCCACAGGCACCTACGTTGACGCGGTTCCCCCTCCTGGGGCGAACATCGTCAGTGGCATGTGGATCTTCAGGGTGAAGCGGCCGCCGGGCTCGCCGCCTGTCTTCAAGGCGCGTTACGTGGCTCGTGGCTTCAGTCAGCGGCAGGGAGTTGACTACTTTCAGACCTTCTCTCCCACCCCGAAGATGACCACTCTTCGGGTGCTGCTGCACATTGCCGCTCAGCGCGACTACGAGCTTCACTCTCTCGACTTCAGCACTGCGTTCCTGCAGGGTAGCCTACACGAGGAGATCTGGCTGCGCCGTCCGCCTGGCTTCACTGGGACTTTCCCTCCTGGCACCCAGTGGAGCCTCCGACGGCCAGTCTACGGTCTCCGCCAGGCACCGCGTGAGTGGCACGACACACTGAGGACTACGCTTGCGGCTCTTGGGTTTGCTCCTTCTACTGCCGACCCGTTGCTGTTTCTTCGCACCGACACTTCCCTGCCGCCGTTCTACATCCTCGTGTACGTCGACGACTTGGTCTTTGCCACAGCGGACACTGCTGGACTCGCCTACGTGAAGTCCGAGCTGCTGAAGAGACACACGTGCACAGACCTGGGTGAACTGCGCAGCTACCTTGGCTTGCAGATCACTCGGGACAGAGCACGCCGCACCATTACCCTGACTCAGTCACACATGGTGCAGCAGGTCCTTCAGCGCTTCGGCTTCACGTACTCCTCGCCTCAGGCCACTCCTCTGCCTACTCGCCACTCACTCTCAGCTCTGCCTTCGGATGAGTCCGTAGAGTCGAGTGGTCCGTATGCAGAGCTTGTTGGCTGCCTCATGTACCTGATGACCTGCACACGACCTGACCTTGCATACCCTCTGAGCATCCTTGCACGCTATGTTGCTCCTGGGAGACACCGACCAGAGCACATGGCTGCAGCGAAGAGGGTATTGCGCTACCTGTGCAGTACGTCGGGCATGGGGCTAGTGCTTGGAGGGCGGAGTCCAGTGGTCCTTACTGGGCACGCAGACGCTTCTTGGGCTGACGACCAGGCTACTCAGCGGTCGTCACAGGGTTACACCTTCAGCCTTGGTTCCGGCTCTGTCTCGTGGCGGTCTACTCGCTCGTCTTCGGTTCTCGGCTCCAGTTGTGAGGCTGAGATCTACGCCGGGGCCATGGCTGCACAGGAGCTTCGCTGGCTCACCTACCTGCTGACTGACCTTGGAGAGCTGCCTCGTTCTCCTCCAGTGCTGTACGTAGACAACAAGGCCATGTTGGCCTTGTGTCGAGAGCAGCGCTTGGAGCACAGAACGAAGCACATTGCTCTCCGCTACTTCCTTGCTCGTGAGCTGCAGCAGCGTGGTCAGTTGCGACTTGCTTACGTGGCCTCTGAGGCCAACACTGCTGATGTGTTCACCAAGGCACTTGCGCCTTGCGACCATCAGCGCTTTTGTACCCAGCTGGGTCTTGTACCTGTCTTGCCTCACTTGCTCTCTTCTTGACTTTACTTGTACTTTGACATATATATACCTGCTCTTGCTTGTCTAGTTTTATATATATGTCTGTACTCCTGCATGTGAACTGGCCTCTGGCCTTGCTCTTGTGCTCGGACTGTGTGGTGACTTTGTGATCCACCCTGAGCTTGCTTTGCTTTGCTTGACTGGTCTTGTGACCCCTTGTTCTCCCCCACTTTGCCTATGGGGGTGTGTCAGATTATTATAGCTGATGCATGTTTGTAGGCTATAGTGGGGTAGCACATATGGGGTACAGTTTGCTAGGGTTGTATTTGTACCCAACTCTGACTTAGTCAATTCATTCCTGTTCATTCCTTTCACAGAGGGGGCTTCTTGAGGGGGGGGGTAGTGTAAGGAATTTTCTCGGCATTCCTTACGGAGCCGACTACATCGCGTACAGCAACAGCCGATTGATCGCCCGTTACTGCTAACGGAACTTCGCCGACTTCGCGCGCACTGTTTTACCAAACCTCGCATTGCTGGCATGGCCGTATCGGCCTACGCTTCGGGACTAGCCCGAGCCTCGCGCCAGCGTAGCACTAGCAAGCTCGCATGCACCGCGTTACCGTTTTGCATGTTTCGCGTATAAATGTTCGCTCATGCCTTCGCTCACATTTTGTACTCGTTTGACACCTTAGTGCAATTCTCGCTACCTCGATTCATTGCACCCGTAACACACAGTACACCAAAACGACTTCATTAGTTCCACCCTGCTAACCTTTCACGATCCCATCGCTCACCAGCTCTCATCGATCGTCCACCGTCGCGCAGTCACCCTTGTCGCAATAGTCTCTGCTGCTCTACTGTATTACTAGCGGGCCGCGATCCCGGGCGATTATAATTATTTCCCGTCGCTGGATCCCTCTCGCCTCTCCATACCTCCCGTCACTCGAGTGTGACCGCTCGACACATCCCTCTCCTCGTCCCATGCTTTCGTCATTCGATTCCTTGCTTCGAATCGTCCCTTCCGTCGCCACCTCCCTTCCGTCGCCACCTCCGTTCCGTTGCCACCTCCTCCTCCCTCGTCGTTCGATCCATCACCGCATTGATTTCTCTCTTCTCCCTCCTCATTTACTTCCCTCCTTCCCCTCACATACCACCCTCCCACTTACCTTCGTCCTGCCAGTCGCCCTACTTTCCCTTGCCGGTCGCCCTACTTTCCCTTGCCGGTCGCCCTACTTTCCCTTGCCGGTCGCCCTACTTTCCCTTGCCGGTCGCCCTACTTTCCCTTGCCGGTCGCCCTACTTTCCCTTGCCGGTCGCCCTACTCTCCCTCCCATTGCCTTCCGCGTCGCCCACGCGTCCCCTGCCGTCACCCTCGCTTCTCATCCCGTCGCCTTCCCTCGCTTCGCTTCCCCGTCGCCCTCGCTTCTCATCCCATCGCCTTGCCCATCCTCCTAGCTTTCCCTGCCAGTCGCCGCTCCCCGCCGCCCTCGCTCCCCCCTGCTGTTTCCCTCGCTCCCCCCTGCTGTTTCCCTCGCTCCCCCCTGCTGTTTCCCTCGCTCCCCCCTGCTGTTTCCCTCGATCCCCCCTGCTGTTTCCCTCGCTCCCCCCTGCTGTTTCCCTCGCTTCTCCATCCGTCGCCTCCTCGTCGCCCTCGCTGCCCCTCCCATGATCGCCTTCCCCGTCGCCCTTTCGCTCACCGTCGCCTTCGCTTCGGCTTCCTGTCCCAATGCCTCACTTGCTCCCACGCCCGCCCTTCTTCCCCCCAATTACCGCCTTCGTCCTTCCCAATCTAGTCTTCCGCTCTACCTATCTCCCTCCTTCCTTCCCTCCCCCATCCCCTCCTTAATCCCTCTCTCCTTCCTTCCCGCACCCTCTCCCCTTCATTTCCTATATACCTTTTTTTTTCATTCCCACTATATCCTTCCCTCCTTCACTTTCTGCCCAAAAACCTTCCTCCATCCCCTAATTTTTCTCCCTCATCCCCCCTACTACTTACTTTCTTCTCACCCGCGACTTGCTCCCTTGTCTACCTCACCCCACTCACCTCTTTCCAACTCCTGATTTACCCCCACATTCCCCCCACCTACCTCTCTCCGCACTTAGCTAACCCCCCACATTCCCCCCACGCACCTCCCTCCACCCCGTGGTGAACCCCCCTCATACGCACCTCCCTCCATCTCCCAATTCACCCTTCCAAAAGGGACCTGCAGGGCGGGAAGGAGGAACGGAAGGGGAGGCGGGAGGAGGCAAGGCAGAGGGGTGGGAGGACAAAGGGAGGGAAGGAGAGGAAAGAGTATTTGGAGGGAAAGAGAAATGGAGACAAGGAGGGAGAGGCATGTGAAGGGGGGTGGGAGGGCCATGACGATAGCAGGTACGTACGTATGCTTCCCGTGCAAGTTGTCCTCGTTTCCCCTGCCCGTTGCCCTTCCTCCCCACACATACTATTCCCTTCTGTCCTCCCACTTACTGCCCTCCCTCATCCAACTATCCTTCCTCCTGACCCCCACTTACCATGCTCCCTCCCTCATTTCCCTCACACACTCTCTCTCTCCTCCCTTCCCTCTTTGCCTATATTATACCTTCACTCTGTCTCCCTGTCTCTTCTTATCTTTTGCCCCACCCCCTTCCGACCCTCCCTTTATACGAGCCTCGCTTTATTCCACCCCCCTTTTTCCCACCCTCCCTCTTCTCCTACCCTCGCTTTTCTTCCACTCTCTGTTTTCTCCCAACCTCCCTTTCTCCCACCCTCCCTTTTCTCCAACCCCCCCTTTTCTCTCACCCTCCATTTTCTCCAACCCCCTCTTTTCCTCCCACCCTCCCTTCTCCCACTCTCCCTGTTCTCCCACCATCCATGTGCTCCCACTGTTTCTCTCCCCCGCCATTTGTATATATGCCTCCGTATTTTTTTCACACTCCCTTCTCACTGCCTCCATATTTCCCTGCGTCCTACCTTTGACCCACCCGATATCCTGCTCTCCATATATTCCACCCTCCCTATATCCGTGCCCCCCAGAAGACATGGACTTACTGCATGGACTTACTGTGCTAGCACATGTCATGCGCTGCACTAGCACATGTCATGCACTGCACTGCGCTAGCAAGGGTCGTGCACTGTCCTAGTGCGAAGGGGTAGTAGGCCAAAGGAGGGGTTTTTTAGGCGCCTCTAGACTAGACGCACTGCACTGCTCTAGCATGGGTCATGCACTGTCCTTGGGCAGGGGAACAGTAGGTGAAAGGAGGGTATTTTTGAGGCGCCCAAAAAATAGACGCACTGTACTGCCCTAGCTTGGATCTTGCGCTGTCTGAGTGCAAGGGACTAGTACTAGGCCAAGGAGTGGCGGTGATGGGATGGTTGGATAAGGGAGGAAACGAGGAGGGCAGCACAGGGGAAGGTCTGACAACCGTAGGGGAAAGGGTAGAGGCTGCCAAGTAGTTATAAACCTACCATCCTGCCCAGGGCTTAACAAGCAAAAGAGTCAGACATGATGCTTTGGATCACAGCACATCATGAACACTACTGCCACCTGCATCTCTCTAGTATATTTGAAACAGTGCATTTTGTTCCATCCATTATCATTAATAATTGCACGTTGACACGGATTTCTCCCTTCTCTCCTCCTCAGAGATCAACTAGCATCCCATGACTAAGCTGACACCACCAACCAACCTCTCCGCTGCATGCAGCTGCATCTACCGTACTACCCCCCTGGGGGCCTGACTCCCTCCCCCTTTCCTTGCAAAGTCGTCAGCATCAACTTCTCTACTATCTTCTCAACCTCCCGTGTTGTCATAACACATTGGCTCCCCGTGTTGCTCACTTCCTGTGTTGCTTACTACAGTCTTCCGAAGACTCTACGCAGCAATGGCGTTCACCATGGCAATGGACGGGTTCCTCCAACCCGCAGGCACCGCATTGAACCCATACCCACCCTTGGCCAGCTTCCCGATCATGAACTGCATGAACGCCTTGGCGATCTTCCCGCCAGTCACGCCAGTCAGCGACTTGCGGATGAACCCGTATTCCATGGACACCATCGCAGGGGTCTTCGCTCCGCCCCTCCAGATGAAATCCACGTTGCTCCAGGACCCGTCGGCTGCGGGAGGCGCGCCCACGAGCGCCGCGCCGGGGACCCATGACGGCGGCGCGACGGCGACGCCGGCGGCGTTCTTGAGCGCGGCGATCACGCGCTTCGGGTTGTTGGGCTTCCTGGCGTTGAAAGGCACGACGCTGCAGCCGCCGGTGAAAGCGTAGCCAATCGCGCCCCTGGTTTTCAGCACCGCGGCGCACACGGCGCTCGTTCCCTCCACCTTGGTGACGCCGGCGTAAGCCATGGCCGTGCCGTCCGTGCCGCCGCTGTACCCGGACACAGCCTTAGACCACATGGTCTTGACAATGGCGGTGCTGCCGGACTTGTCGCTGCGCCCCACGGGAGTAATGGTGCCCGCAACCTTGCCGACCGCGCCGGGAACGGCCGACCAGGCGGAGATGGCGCCACTGTAAATCTGGAACGTCTGCGTGGCCGTGAGCACGATTCCGGGCTTTCCGTTTACGAAGAAGCTGAAGGTGGAGACGCAGAGCGGCACGGTGATCTTGCCGCTGGCGACGACGCCGCCCTCTTGCGCCGCGGTCATGGGATCATCGGAGACGGCAATGAGGTAGGTTCCGCCGTTGAAGCCGGTGATTCCGGTGCCTGATCCCACAGAGTCGTATGCAACGACGTCCTGGGAGATTCCCGGCTTGGCCGCGTTCCATGCCTTGATGATCGCCCCGCCAGCCTGGAATGTGGCATATATCACGACGGGGATTCATTTTATTGGAACATTTTTTTGTACGACGCTGTGGATTCACGGCATGCTGGAAATCATGATGCTGACTTTGTGATGAGAAAACAAAAATGCGTTAGTAGTGCGAGGAAACTTACAGGTGCGAAGGTTGACGCTCCGCCCATAAATCCAGCGAGCGCATGTGAAGCGAAAGATGCAATCAGGAAAGCTACTGCGAGGGTCTTATAGTAGGTGTGAGCCATGGTGTGGCTGGCGATGGCTGTAATAACGATTAGTTAGAGTATTCAGGGATCTAGCAGCTGCTCAAGTCGTGAGAAATTCGGCTGTGATTCAATGCAATGCAGTGGAGCAATTTATGCTTCAGATTTTGGAATTCCGCGCTTCGTGGTTTTGGCGGCATGTGGGGCAGGGAAGAAAGTCGTTTCTTTGTGGGAGGGTAACACGCTGCCTTCGAAGAATGGCATCTTAGCAAGGGCGGGGCTTAACAAGGATCACGGATTGGTTGCGGCGTCCAAACGAATTCACGCAAATCTATCGCTTGTTACGCTGGACAGTGCTTGTTTCAACGATTGGTTCGCGAACGCCTTCTTCAGTCTCGGCACGGCACTTACTGGGCAGTAACACCCGTACAGGCAGTGCTTGGTCGGTTGCTACTACATGCGCGACTCGAGTTGGAGGAATCTTTCAAAATGGGATCTTCACATTTATGCTGCAGCAACTTCGACAACACACGCTCTCCCATCGTCGCCGTAGATGATACCACGTGACAAACATCCAAAGGGCGCGTAGTTACTTTCATGGTGTTACGTGGGCAACTGAACTGTTATGAGTTGAACCAACACAGTGCGCGGAAGAATTATATAATGAGACTATGACAACCAGAATGAAGATACAATGAAAAGGAAGAGCAAAAATAGGGGATTTTGGAATGACCATCGATTATTATAACATTACTGAAGGTTCTCCCTTAGCGAACCGCTTCATAACGAAGCAGCGCACATGTACCAGTACCGCGTCAACTCGTATGGAGCACGCGAAGGTCAACAGTCGCAGAAAGCCAATGGTTGTGATCAATGACTGTCCCGCAACTGTCTTCGGGGTACATTCCCTTATTACAGCGAAGTTCAACCGTGCTGCGCGGGAACCTGTTTCAAACCTGTTCCCGCTCTTTTCACTTTAAATGTATCCGCCTGCATCGGTCTGGATCTGACGGTTGCTGGTGTCACTTCGATTCTTCTGACTCCTCGACTTCGTACTCGGTAGAGTCGGCTCCTGCAGCATACTCGACTTTGATCGCAACATGGTATGAGAGCGACTCGGGAATCCTTCGCACTGCCACTCTCGAAAATTGCGATATTCGGAAAGTGGCGTCCGGCACACAATCGCGTGTAAGAATGGCGGTCCTACGAATCCGACGACTGAAGCGCAGCCCAACCTGACTGCGACAGGCGATGAAACGACGACGATCCCTTCCGCCGTCCTCGCACAACTGCTTCAGCGACTCACAAGCTTGGAGCAAGGTCTCCAAACATTGTGGAATGGCGACGCCGGAGCTTCATCCCAACCCATTCAACCGGCCTCCAATGGCCAAAACTCCGCCCCGCAAGGCTTCTCCCTAGACACAAATGACTCAACTCCCAAGACATTCTGTCCTAGCGATGAAGCAATTCTCTCAGCGCAATCAAGGTTCCTGAGCATATAAAAAATATAGACAAGTGTGTGCTTTGACGCCAGCGACTTCTATACTTGGAGCTTCGAGCTGGAGCTGCTGCTGCAAAACGCGCAGATTTTTCACTACTTCGACGGGAGCTACTCGGGACCTACGGAGGACACTAACGACGCACGAACCAAGTACTACAACGAATCTCTAATGACATACGGGGTTCTTCTGCGGAATATGTCGCCGACGGAGCAGCTGAGCATTCGCTCATACAAAACCTCGTCTGCTCCAGCCCTGAACGCCTGGCGTCACCTCAACGGTGTGTACCAACCAAAGAATTCAGTGTCATCGAGCCGCCTGCTCCAGCAGTTACTGGAGACAAAGATGGCACCAGGAGAGAAGGCCAACAGTTACCTGAATCGCTGTCGGAGCTTACGCGATCAGATCGCGAAACTTGGGAGCACAATCACTTCCGAGATCTTCGTGAACATCGTGCTCCAAGGGCTCGGCCCAGAGTGGCGGCCCTGCAAGGCGTTTGTCCGACAGCAGGGGGTCATCTCAGAGGCCGCCCTTTGCGCCGCCCTTCTCGTCGAACAACGAGATATGGATCAGCAGCGACCAGCGCCACGACGAGAACGAGAACGGCTCGCCTTCTACGCCGACAACAACGAAGAGCGAAGACCGCGGCGCCTCTACTGCAAAATCTGCAGAAACTTTGGGCATTTGGCAGATCGATGCAAGTACCGATCTCGCCCTCGCCAGACCAATCCGAGCAACTGGTCCGGCCGACAAGACGCACGAGGCGACGTGCGTCTAGCCCAAGGGTATCAACCCCCACCCACGCGCAATCTGAAATCAACGGTTCAGCATCAGCAACAGCAGCCGTCATCGACTGCCCCAGCCCGCAATGTCATGAGCAATATGGCCATGACGGGCGAGTCGCGTCGTCGCCGTGAGCGCTCACCCTCACTTGAGCCAGCACCGCACCCCATTGGCGCGTTCACCAACAACAACCCGTTCAGTTCGCGCCGCGAATTCGCCGACGACGACGACGAGGACTAGAATCTTCTAGTCCCGCTGCTTGAGAGTCCCCCGCACGTACTTGATATGCGGGTGGCGCCACTCGACTGGCTCTCGCGCGAGCAATTCCTGAAGTACGACACCTCGCACATCATCACGCCGCGACTGGCGCTGCTCGCACGTGACGACGACAAGCGCTATAACACTTGGTACCTAGACATCTGTTGCGGCCAGCATATGGTGGGCTCCGAGCGTTACATATCCAACGCCGTCGCCACCCCCACAGTCACCCACGTCACCGTGGCCAACAACACACGTCTGCGCGCAAGCGCGCAAGGCATCGTCGTGCTCAAGGCACGCGTGAGCCGCACGCACACCACACTCAACGATGTGCTGATCGTCCAGATTCTGCACTTCAACCTGCTTTCTGCCGCACATCTCATGGACTGCGGCGTCGATCTCAGCGCGGACCGCGAGACACGCGACATCCTACTGCACTACGAATTGCGAGACTTCCCCCGCAGGCATATCGGACAAACGCACTACGAAAATGGAGTGTATGTCATGGATTTCGATATTCCCGACTGCAGCGGCGACTCGCACGAGTTAATCGATCTCGTGCCACTGCGATTTGAGCATATTCACCGCAGGGATTGGAAACACCCTGACGGCAGACCGTGGGTGCCACATCATCCCCACCCACACGAAACGGCGCTGCACGACCCTGACGCAGACGGCATCTGCCGGGACTGTCACACGCCAACGGCGTCAACTAGCGCCATAGACGGCCGCGGACTTGCCGCCATCGCCGAAGCCGAGCGGCATGCGCCGCCAGAGGAAGGCATGTCACAACAGGAGCTTGAAGTCACCACGCACGGTGTGTTCGGCACGCCAGAACACCCTCTTATCGGACCCCCCTCCCAACACCTGCAGGGAATGCTGCGCGGTACTGGCGTTGGATCTTTTGATGCATAAGGCGTGCCGCGACCCTACACCCACGAGAAATTTTCGGAACTTTACCCTCATCAATGCGACCCGTCGAAGACACTTACCGTGGCGCAGGAAGAAGAACTGGCGCGACACAAAGCCGAGGAGCTTCGCCAACAAAGTCTCGCCGAAGCACGCGGGATATTCGCTGGCGGCGCGTGGGGGGCCGAAGCGGAAGAAAGCGCCTCCAATGAAGGAGGGTGGGGAAGCGTCGGTGGATGGGGAACGAGTGACACCGGCGGAACCTGGGCTAGCGCAAGCAGAGGATGGGGCGCCGGTACTGGCGCCGACAATAGCGGCTGGGGAACTTTCCGCGAAGAACAAAAGGGGGGAGAGGATGAAGCAGAAGAAACTGAGGCAACACCTGCAGTTGTTCCTCTTGGTCATCCCCCGCGCCGCACTCCACTCGCATTACCTCCTCCTGACAACCCACCGCACCGCGATTCATGGGACACCATCGATTGGGGCAACGAGCCGTCAACGCCACGCCGCACTGCCTACGGACCCGCTCCCGAACCACGCGAACCCATATTCGTTCCCGGAACCATCCCTGGAACCAACATTCCACTCTCTGAGATCCGTGACAGAGAATTCCTGGCGCTGATGTTGACTACCGCTGATGACGAAGAAGAGACAGCAGCGGAACCTGCCCCCATACCCGACGAAGACCCCGAAGAAGCTCGCGCGCGCTACATGCGCACCTCCGGCTGTCGCGCTGATGATGCACTCTGGCATCAGCGCCTCAGACATCCTTCACGCGCGACGCTGAAAAACTGCATCGACGCAGGCGTCTTCACTCCAGGAGCGCTCCTGCGCCCTGATGGCACAGAAGTGAGGGGCGCAACACACCCTTGAAAGTGCACCGCCTGCCCCGAAGCCGCACTGAGCCACCAACCGTTCCCACTGCTCGAACCAGGGACGAACCGCTACCCAAAGCTGCACAAGGTGTACAGCAATTTCCTGAACGTGGGGCACTGCGGAGTCGACGACGAGATGTACATGCTTACCTTCATCGATGCCGGGACGCGCTATGTGTGGGTCGCGAACGTTGAAACACGTGATAGAGCCTATGAGGTGTTCCGCCTCTGGCTTGCGCACGCACAACGGCAATCCGGGAAGAAGCTGAAAATATGGCAATCTGACGGCGCAAAGGAATTCAGGAGCAATCAGCTGCAGAGTTACCTCGTGCAAAAGGGGATCGAACACCATATCTCTCTCCCTTACGCACACCAACAACAGGGCGTAGCTGAGCGGACGAACCGCACGCTGATGACGAAGGTGCGGGCGCTAATGAAGCAGTCGAAACTACCGACGGCTTACTGGACCTACGAGATGCACCACGCTGTGCGGGTGCACAACCTGCTTTCATCCACCGCCATCACCGGCAACCTGTCCTCACATGTAAAGTGGACCGGGACCAAGGGAGATACGCCCATGCTCTGCGTGTAGGGGTGCATGGTCCAATACCGCCCGCCAACGTCAACCATCGGCAAATTCGCCAGCCGCACACGATGGGGCATTCACCTCGGCATCAACTACAAGCACAAGGCGTGGATCGTGCTGGACCTGCTCAGTCAAAAAACCACCCACGCTCGCGACGTGATCTTCTACGAATGCCTCTTCCTCGACCAGTTCCGCCACGACGAGCAAATGAATGCGAACCGCGTTTACGCAAACAACGGGCATAACTATGCAACACCCGAGGATGAAGCTGCGGCGACAATTCTGGAGCAGGACACCAGGGGCGAATTCACATGGAGGAGAGATCGTAGCAGCGATGACGACGATGACAACAATTCCCCTGGAAGAGGAATGGGCGGAACAGGCGGAAGCGGCAGTGGCGCAACACCACTTGCACCACCTGAACCAGAGAGCGATGACGATGATGTGCAGGAAGTCATCCCGCAACGTCATCACGACAGCACCATATCAGGATTGCAGCTGCTCGGCCACCCCTCGCTCCAGACGTACAACAACTGCCTCCGCGCAAAAGTTCTCTTACCAGGAGCCTTGCTACGCCCCGACGGCACGAAACGACTCAGCACATCACGTCCAACCACCTGCACCGTCTGTCCCACTGCTGCTCTCATACACCAAGCCTACCCCTCACTGGAGCCGAGCACCAATCGCTACAAGAAGCTAAAGAAGGTCTACATTGATTACATCGTGATCACCTGTGAAGGAATCAACGGAGAGAACAACACTCTCACCTTTGTGGACGCGTATTCACGCCACAACTGGGTTGCCAACCTCGATGTCCACTCCAAGGCTCCTGAGATCTTTTGCATATGGCTCTTACACGCGTAACGACAATTAGGAAAGAAGCTGAAGATATGGCAGACCGACGGCGCCAAGGAATTTCGCAGCAAAGAGCTGGAAGGGCTTCTCGAGGAAAAGGGGATCAAGCACCAAATCTCACTCCCCTACGCTCACCAGCAACAAGGCGTCGTAGAGAGAGTCAACCACACCCTCATGACAAAGGTCCGCGCCATCATGAATCAATCTGGCCTACCCAAGAAGTACTCGTCGTACGCCATGAACCACGCCGTGCGCGTGTACAACTTTCTCTCCACCACGGCAAACAGGGGAAATCTCTCCCCGCACACGAAGTGGACCGGGGCAAGGGGAGTTACCTCCATGTTGAGGGTTTGGGGGTGCATGGTGTAGTATCGACCGACATCCACCACCATCGGCAAGTTCACTCAGCGCGCACGATGGGGAGTGCACGTGAGACTCAGTCACGAGTACAAGGGCTGGCTGGTCCTAGACACTAACACCAACAAGATTGTACCTGCGCGCGACATCCTTTTCTACGAGCGACTCACCTTGAAGCAATGGATTGAGGATCAGCGCAGTAATGTTGCACGTGCCTATACCAACAACGGCCACAGCTTCGCATCACCAGAAGATGAAGCAGCAGCAACATCGCTTGACCGCGACCCCGCCGGTGAACATCCCGGCGTACCTCCTCGCCCACGCAACGACGACGACAACGATGACGCTCCCGCTCCTGGACCTTCACGTCGCCACGATTCCCCGAGCAACTCTTCGCCCTCCCACGAGAGCGATGACGATGACGTGGTGGAAGTCACCGCTCAGGAAGCCGAAGGCGCCACCAACGTCACAGGCCTCCACTTCTTGGCCTGCACACGTCAATCACTACTGCCTCGCGGATCATTGAGCCCAAGAACCCGCAACAGGCTCTCACAGGACCATACGCCAAGGAGTGGCACGCAGCCATGGACGCGGAGCTGAAAGCGCTGGAATCACGCGACACCTGGGTCCTAGTCGACCGTGCAGTAGTGAAGGGGAGGAGGGTGTTAAGCGGAAAATGGGTTTTTTCACCTGAAGACTGCCGCTGACGGAACTATCGAGCGTTTCAAGGCACGCTGGGTTGTACGCGGCTACGACCAGTGCCACGGCATCGATTTCGCCCCCGTCAGTCGCCATACCTCTATGAGGATCCTACTCACCATCGCTGCAGCTAAGCACCTACCACTGCGGCAGATCGACGTCAAGAACGTGTTCCCATATGCATTGGTCAATGCAACCATCTTCGTGGAGCAACCTCACACCTACGGGGAAGGAGATCCCAGGGTCTGCCAGCAGAAGAAACCTCTTTACGGCATAAAACAGGCACCGCGTCTCTGGCAGCAGTACCTGCACAAGATACTTCTTGAGATCGGCTTTAGGCAGCTGCCACACGACCCAGGAATGTACCGCCTTCACTTCAACGGCGATTACATCCTCCTGACAGTCTACGTCGACGACCTGCTGTACACCGGCACCTGCAACAAGCTTCTGGACCAGTTCGAAGCAAACCTGGCGCAGCGCGTTGACATCACTATCAACCACAAAATCAAGCAGTTCCTGGGGCTGAACATCATTTACGCGCCAGAAGAGATTCACCTATCAGCTTCCAAGTACGCAGAACAGCTAGGGGAACGCTTCAAAATCTTGCCCGCACCACTCTCAACTCCCTATCACACCCCCAACGCCAACTACAAACCGGACAACAAACCTCTGTCACCCGCACGACTCCACCTTTATCAATAGCAACTGGGGTGCCTGCTGTTTGCCTCCGTCACCTGCCGACCCGACCTCTCATACATCGCCAGCCAACTGGCACATTACTCCCGCAATCTAGTACCACAAAACCACCTGGACATGGAGCGCACCCTACAGTACTTCATATCTACACCTGACATCGGGCTCTCCTACTCCACGTTGCCAACAACATCATTAAACCTCAACGACTACATGGATGCAGATCATGCCGCTGTCCCCGCCAATTGACGATCACGAACTGGCTTCGTCTTCCGCCTAGAACCAACAGGCCCAATCTCCTGGAACTCGCAAAAGCAGGAACTGGTTGCCCTGTCATCGGCCAAAGCCGAGTACGTCGCCGCGACAGTCGCAGTTCGCGAATGACTCTACCTGCAAGAACTGCCGCAGGAGGCAAAAATTTCAACTTCGCCCACCTTTCGCCTCCACTGTGACAAACAGAGCGCCATCAAAATTGCGAACAAGCCAGGGTTTGTCAATCGCACGAAGGACATCGCGCTTCGATAATTTTCCTCAAGGACGAAATTGACCACGGCAAGGTTAACCTCACGTACTGCCCCACCACCGAGATGGCAGCTGATTTCCTCACCAAGCGACTGCCACGTCAGTAGTACCAGCACTGCTCCAACCTCACTGGAGTAGTCAAGTGAGTCAGCCCCCTGCGCAACTAGGAATGAAGGGGAGTGTTACGATATGAAAAATGAGTAAGGCATTCCTGTCAGAGGTCCACTTGTGATCCCCGATTGATCCTAGGGAAGGGTTACAGACATGTTGGCCTGGGGGGTTATGGGCGCACTGACCCGCTACTTAACAAGCCCTTTTGTCCCAATGGCCTAGTGGTTGGGATTCTGACATGGTATCAGAGCGAAGGTCTCGGGTTCGAATCCCAGTGTGTGCACTTTGGGCATCCCAGTGCGGGGGGGTGTTAGAGGTCCACTAGTGATCCCCGATTGATCCTAGGGAAGGGTTACAGGCATGTTGGCCTGAGGGGTTATGGGCGCACTGACCCGCTACTTAACAAGCCCTTTTATCCCAATGGTCTAGTGGTTGGGATTCTGACAATTCCTGTATGCTGCAGGAGACGACTCTACCGAGTACGAAGTCGAGGAGTCAAAGAATCGAAGCAAAACCAGCAACCGTCCGATCTAGACTGGTGCAGGCAGATACATTTGTAGTGAAAAGAGCGGGAATAGGTTTGAAACAGGTTCCTGCGCCGCACGGTTGAACTTCGTTGTAATAAGGGAATACACCTCTTAGCGTACATGGCTAGTCTAGGTCGTTTTGTATTCCCTGTATTCTATATATAAACTCGATGTATGCATGCTTTTAATAATCTCAGTCAATTATATTCACTCTGACCTGAGGTCAATACTTCCGCTGCAACAACTCAACCTACAATCAAACCGAGACGATCCTTCGCTAAGTCCTGTTTAGGATTGTAACAGGTTTGGCGAAGGGAAAACCGAAAGTGACGCGGAGCAGCCTCGGAATCGTAGATGTCGGCCGAACGTGCGAAGTCCGAAAGTGTTGGGGTTGTACGCGCAACAGTCAACTGTCAGTAGATCTGCACTGTGGATGCCCGATTGATCCTGGAGAGGGTTACAGGCGCGTTCGTCTGGGGGGTTATGGGCGCCTGCTACTGAAACAAGCCCTTTTATCCCAATGGTCTAATGGTTGGGATTCTGACATGGTATGAGAGCGGTCTCGGGTTCGATTCCCGGTGTATGCACATGTAGGCCGTTGCCACTGTGCTTAGTCCTGGGCCTCCCAGTGTGGGGGGGTGTCAGTAGATCTGCACTGTGGATGCCCGATTGATCCTGGAGAGGGTTACAGGCGCGTTCGTCTGGGGGGTTATGGGCGCACTGACCCGCTACTGAAACAAGCCCTTTTATCCCAATGGTCTAGTGGTTGGGATTCTGACATCAACCCCAATAAGGAAAAGGATTTTTCCTTGCAGTCTTCATCTTACTCGGCTAGTTTTATCCTATCCATCAATTCCTTGGTTATATCAACTGGGTATGAGAGCACGGTTGGATTATAAGGCCTGCCAAGTCATTTATCTTCCTATAAGAACCCTTGATTAAACTTCTCATTACAACACTTGTTACAGAGTCTGCATCAACATGTCTTCTAAAGGCAAAACTACAGCAGACTCCCCGGGCCCACCGCTAACAACAGCTCTTCCGTCAGCGGTGACATCCGTCAACGCAAATATCGTTGAACAGCTCATTGCACGCATCAGTGCCCTTAAGAGCTATTAGAAAATGAGCATCGATGGTTCCAAATACGCCAGAGGAGTCGATGGGCTACCTCTCCCAGGAGAAGACTGTCGCGTCAACTTCGAGAGGTCTTTCACCTTTGACAACCGTCAAGCTTCAGCTCCGGCACAAGACAGTCAGCAATGTGCACAACTGCGACTGTCAACGGGAGTGTTGTTTGGCCCCGTCCTCGCTTGGGCGGAGCCGACCTCGTGGTCGGATGTGCGGGGGTTGCAGCCGACCTGTAGCAGTGGGGACGGGGGCCACTGCAAGGGCGCCGAGCAAGAGGACGCCGTCCTGAACGCCTAGTTGGCGTCCTGGACGCTTGGACGGCGCCCTGGAAGCTGTACGCCGACCTGGGCATCGGCACGACTACCCGGGCGCCTGGTCGGCGTCGTGGGCGCGTGCACGGCGTCCTGGAAGGCCAGACACCGATTTAGGCGTCTGCACGGCGTCCTGGGGGCCCGGACGCCGACCTGGGCGTCCTGGGGGGCCCTGATGCTGACCTTGACGTCTGGTCGGCGTCCTGGGAGGCTGGACGCTGTGCTGGAGGTCTGCACGGCGTCTTGGGCGTCTGTGCTGTGCGCGTGACAAGGAAGTGCGCACCAACCAGCTGCACGCACCTGCGAAGCAGGTGCACCGTTGTTCTGCGGGTGCAACGCTGTGCAGCCGACTTGCTGCAGCGTTGGCACACCGTGGACTTGCAACGTTGGCGCGCTGCTACTCTGCAACGCTGGAGTGGTGCGAGCTCTGCTGCGGTGGAGCGCGGTCGGCTGTGCTGCGCTGGAGGTCGACCAACAGCCTAGCTAGCTCTGATGTAGTCTGTGTTGCCAATGTTGTTGTACACATTATTGTCAATTTTTGCTAGTGAAACTCTTGCAAAATCTCCCCGTGAATGGGCAAGCAGAGAACACACAAGCAAACGACTAAGGAACGAACGAACGCAGAGATCACACGAGCACATGTGCCTAGCCCGTAGTCTAGCTCTCGTTGCAGCATTTATCTCCGCAGCGACAACCGCGCAGATCTGGATGTACTATGACGGGAGCCTTACCTTTTTGGCGGAAGGCACTCCTTAGGATAAGAATCTCTACTACCACAGGTCTCTCCTCATGTACACCATTCTTCTCCGTGATCTCTCCCCTACCGAGCAGCTTGTCATCCGCTCCTTCAAGACGGAGTGGGCTCCCGCGCAAGTGTCTTGGGAGTAACAGCGCAACATGTACATGGCGACAGATCTGGTAACAATGAGTCGCCTGCTCAGCCATCTGACATCAGCAAAAATGGTTGAAGGCAAGAAAGCGGGACTCTGTATCAATCGTTGTCGAAATCTGCGCGACCAATTCAAGAAGTGCGGCGAAAAATTCCCAGACGACATGTTCGTCACTATAGTCCTTCCAGGACTAGGACCCGAGTGGCGCCAATACAAGTCGCTGCTTCGGGCTTTGAGACTTTGAGACAACGAATCGTCGTGAATTCTCAACCAATGTTGACAAATGAGACCATTTTCTAGTAGCTCTACTCCCGAAATTTCGATTGGTGGTCAAACTGCGTTCTAATTCGAAGTATGGAGTATGCGACGGCGTTTTTCGTAGAATCAAAATTTCTGGAAGAATTCTCTCCAAACGATTTCTCAAGTTTCCACCGTTCATAAGGCCTCAATATGGTTGGTACAAACTCCGGAGGTGCTAGTGGCGAGATGGATAGAAGAAGAGAGGCTGGAGAGCAGGAGGGAGTTGCTGGTGGAGGAGTGGGGACTCACCAACCAGCCAACCCTACGCTACCCTCAACTTCTACACCATCTCCTACAACCGTGGATCCTGTGAAGGCGTTCTCTATTGAGAAGTTCATGGGGGAGGACTACGGGCACTGGAGTTTCCGCATGAGGCTGATGTATAACCAATACAAGCTATTGGATTTGGTGGAGGGGAAGGAGAAGATGCCGGAGGCCGAGGAGTTGAAAGTGTCAGAACATTATAGCTTACTCTTTTCTGTAGGCTATAGTGGGGTATCCCATAGGGGGTACAACCCAATTAGGGTTTCATATTTGTACTCACTTCATTTCATAGTGCACTCATCCTCGTTCAGTTTTCCACATGGTATCAGAGCAGGTTCCCCTGTGGGAACTGTGCCTAGGGCCCACCACTCGAAATTTTTTTTCCTGCCCGAAGCGCACTCATCCCGAGTCGCGCCTCGGGCCACTCCTTCCCCGAGCCGCCCTAGCGGCCGGCCTTACCCTCGCGGCCCCGCCACCCAGTGAACGCGGCCCCGCCGCCTCTTCTCTCGCGGCCCCGCCGCCCAAGCGCTCGCGGCCCCCGTCGTCCCTGATCTCGCGGCCCCGCCGCCCCAGCGCTCCCGGCCCCGCCGCCCCTGATACGCGGCCCCGCCGCCCAAGCACTCGCGGCCCCCGCCGTCCCTGATCTCGCGGCCCCGCCGCCCCAACGCTCCTGGCCCCGCCGCCCCTGATACGCGGCCCCGCCGCCCCAGCGCCCGCGGCCCCGCCGTCCCTGATCTCACGGCCCCGCCGCCCCAGCGCTCCTGGCCCCGCCGCCCCTGATACGCGGCCCCGCCGCCCCAGCGCCCGCGGCCCCGCCGTCCCTGATCTCACGGCCCCGCCGCCCCAGCGCTCACGGCCCCGCCGCCCCTGATCTCGCGGCCCCGCCGCCCCAGCGCTCCCGGCCCCGCCGCCCCTGTTACGCGGCCCCGCCGCCCCAGCGCTCCCGGCCCCGCCGACCCTGATACGCGGCCTCGCCGTCCCTGATCTCACGGCCCCGCCGCCCCAGCACTCACGGCCCCGCCGCCCCTTGCTCTCGAGCCGCCCAACTGCAGCAGCCGAGCCGCCGGACCGCCGAGCAGCAGTGCAGCCGAGCCGCCCTTGCACCCGAGCCGCCTGGGAGCCGAGCCACCCGGGAGCCGAGTTGCTGAGTAGCCGAGCCGCCTTTTCTACCGAGCCGCCCGACCTGCCCTGCCCGGTGAGCACTGTACCGCTGTCGCTGCGTGCCCTTCCCCTACTGCTTGCACTGCTTCACTCTCGTCGTCATGGCTACCCCTAGTGTCCTCGCTTTTGACGCTGAGGGTCGAGCCGTAGACTTCGAGGTCTGGCTAGACGACCTGCAGCTGTTTTTACAGTGCGATAGGGCGGACGGTCTGTCTCTCTTTGACCTCACCTCTGGCGCCGTCCCTTCCCCTGCTGCTGATGCTGACGCCACTGTTCGCTCGCAGTGGGCCACGCGCGATGCTGCTGCACGTCTTGCTGTGCGTCGCCACTTGCCTACCTCTGAGCGCGCGCACTTTAGCCAGTACAAGAGTGCCCAGACCTTGTACGACGCTGTAGTTGCGCGCTACTCCTCCCCTGCCACTGCTGCACTGAGCCGCCTCATGCTCCCCTTCCTCTTCCCTGAACTTGCCGCCTTTCCCACTGTCGCTGATCTCATCACGCACCTCCGCACTAGTGACACTCGCTACCGCGCTGCGCTTCCTGCTGACTTCTGCGCCAAGAACCCCCCCCCCCATGTACATCACTCTCTACTTCTTAGTCACTCGCCTCCCTGACTCCCTTCGTGTAGTCCGGGACCACTTCCTCGCGGTCTGTCCCACCACCCTCACAGTCGACGGCCTAGAGAAGGCCCTCCTTGCAGCAGAGAAGAGCATAGTCGCTGTAGGAGCCTCTCGAGGTGACCCCCGCGCCCCCATCTTTGAGGGGTGTTCTCCTTCCCCTCTCCTGCCCTCTGTCGCCTCTGCCGCTGCGGCCGACCTCGTTGGTCTTGAGTCGGTCGGTGCGGCGTCTGCCCCTAGCGGGAGACGCCGCTCTGGCAAGGGCAAGGGGGGCAAGGGAGTGGGTGGGGCCAGTGGGGGCGGTGGAGGTGGAGGTGGTGGCGGCGGAGGGAGTGGGAGTGGCGGTGGAGGTGGTAGCGGGGGTGGGGGTGCTAGTGGCGGCAGTGGAAGCGGGGGTGGCGGCGGCGGTGGCGGTGGTAGCGGAGGTGGCGGAGGTGGCGGCGGTGGAGGCGGAGGCGGGGGAGGTGGAGGTGGAGGCGGGGGTGGCGGAGGTGGAGGTGGTAGGAGTGGAGCTTCGCAGCGGAGCGGCACTGGGGGAGGTCAGCGCCAGCAGCAGCAGCAGCAGCGTTCTCGCGACGTCCCCACCCCTCAGCAGCTCCGTGAGTGGTACACGCAGCGTCAGCGCGGTGGGGGTTTTGGTCCCTGCACCTACGTTCTCCGCACTGGCGACCGCGCTGGAGAGCAGTGTGGGGGCACCCACACCGCCCAGCGCTGCTTTGGCCGCCTGACGGACGCTTGGCGCCAGCAGTTCCCGGAGGCCGCGGAGATCCCCCGCTGGGGAGAGCTGTCTAGGGCTGGTGTAGCTATCTTTGATCTTGATTTTGATGCTATCCTTGCTGCCATGTATGCTGTGACCATTAGTGATAAGGGTGACTATTACCGGTGTTTCCCGCCCGACCCGGGCATTGGTACTGCTGCTCTAGGTGCCGGTGAGGCTTCTGCTCTAGGTGCCAGTGCGTCTGTGCTCTCAGGTGCCGGTGAGGCTGCTCTCTCAGGTACTAGTGCGTCTGCGCTCTCAGGTACTGCGTCGGCTTCGGCCTCCCACACCTTCACTCTTGACTCTGGAGCGTCTCGCTCTTTCTTTCGGGACCGCACCACACTCACGCCGCTTAGTCGGCCGGTTGCGGTTTCCCTGGCTGACCCCTCTGGGGGTCCTGTCCTGTCTCGCTTCTCCACAGTCCTCCCGTGTCCGGCGGCTCCCTCTGGCACCCTGTCTGGTCTCTACCTCCCCTCGTTCTCTACGAACTTGGTGAGTGGTGCTGACCTACAGGATGCGGGAGTCCACCAGTTCACCCCTGCTCGTCAGCGAGTGATGCACTACACAGAGGCTAGCACGGGTCGTCACCTGGCTACGTTTACACGTCAGCCAGGGTCGAGCCTGTACACACTGACCACTGCTTCTCCTCCAGGTGCCGAGTCTGGTAGAGTCCCTTCGTCTGGTCAGGTGTTTGCTGCAGCGTCCAGGTCTGGTCCTGAGTCTGCCCCCTGTTCGTGTCGCCGTCTGTCTCACGAGACCCTCCTCTGACACCACCGCCTTGGCCACCCCTCTCTGCTTCGGCTCAGAGGCATGGCCTCCCGTCTTCTTGTGTCTGGTCTCCCCCGGTCCCTCCCTCCCCTTCCTCAGGGCCCTGGCCCTGCCTGTGTCCCCTGTGTCGAGGGGCGCCAGCGTGCTGCCCCTCACTCCTCCCAGTTTCCTCCGACAGAGGCTCCGTTGCAGACGCTTCACATGGACGTGTGGGGCCATGCCCGCATCCGTGGACTCGGTCACGAGCGCTACTTCCTGTTGGTGGTTGACGACTACTCGCGTTACACCACAGTCTTCCCCTTGCGCAGCAAGGGTGATGTCACTGAGGTGCTGATCGACTGGATCCGCGCAGCTCGTCTCCAGCTCAGGCAGAGCTTTGGCTCGGACTTTCCGGTGTTGCGTCTGCACTCGGACAGAGGCGGAGAGTTCTCCTCTGGCCTTCTGCGTGCCTACTGTCGTGCGCAAGGCATCCGCCAGACCTTCACGCTTCCGGACTCACCGCAGCAAAATGGGATAGCAGAGCGCCGCATTGGCATGGTCATGGACGTCGCTCGTACGTCTATGATGCATACGGCTGCCCCCCATTTTCTGTGGCCGTTTGCGGTCAGGTACGCGGCGCATCAGATCAACCTCCACCCCAGGGTCTCCAGGCCGGAGACCTCCCCAGCCCTGCTGTGGACGGGGAAGGTTGGCGATGCGTCGGCGTTCCGGGTCTGGGGATCTCGGGCGTTTGTCCGCGACTTGTCTGCGGACAAGCTGTCCCCTCGCGCTGCTCCCTGCGTCTTCCTAGGGTTCCCCCCCGACGCCCCTGGGTGGCAGTTCTACCACCCCACCTCTCGACTTGTTCTGTCCTCCCAGGACGTCACGTTCAACGAGTCGGTACCCTACTACCGCCTCTTCCCCTACCGCACTCCTTCCCTCCCCCCGCCCCCGCTCTTCTTGGTACCAGGTCCCCCCCCGGTAGACCCCCTCCCCCCTCAGGGTCCTGCCCCTTCAGGTGTGTCCCAGGTAGACGCGGTCGAGCCTGTCGAGGTCACTGGTGACTCTGGTGCTGCTGCGGGAGCTGAGCCTGGGGGTGCTGAGCCTGGAGGTGCTACACTTGGGGGTGCTGAGCCTGGGGGTGCGGAGTCTGGGGGTGCTGAGCCTGGGGGTGCTGAGCCTGGGGGTGCTGAGCCTGGGGGTACTGAGTCTGGGGGTGCTGAGCCTGGGGGTGCTGGGCCTGGGGGTGCTGAGACTGGGGGTGCTGAGCCTGGGGGTGCTGAGACTGGGGGTGCTGAGACTGGGGGTGCTCCGCCTGGAGGTACTTCGTCTCGCCGAGAGCCACTCTCCCCACAGGAGCTGCGTGAGTGGTTTGCCCGACGCTAGAGGCGTGCTGCTGGTGCTGGAGGTTCTTCGGCTGCAGAGGGTGCTGCTACCGAGCGTCCCGGAGGTGCTCGTACTGTGGGTGCTGGAGCTGCTGGGTCTGAGGGTTCTCCTGGAGCTGGTGCTGCTGAGGGTGTTGGCGCTGAGAGTACCGCTGGCGGTCCGACTGGCAGTGCTTCTGGTGGTGGTGCTGGAGGTTCTGGAGCTACTAGAGGTGCTGCTGGAGGTGCTGCTGGAGCGGGTACTCCTACTGGGGGTACTGGTGCTGTCCCTGCTGTTTCTGGCGTAGCCACGCGGCCCCGACCGTACTTTGTTCCGCTCCTGCAGCAGGTTCTTGGTCTTACACCTTCTCCTGGTCCTCCTCCTCCTCCCTTAGAGGGTCCACACCCTGTCTCGTCACAGTCCCAGCTACAGCCTGCCTCCCCTTTGCCTGCTCCTTCTCCCTACGCTGGTCCGACTGGAGGTCTTACTGAGCGTCGTGAGCCTGCGTCTCGTCCTGCGTGGCCTGTTCGTACTGCGCGCACTAGTGGTCGCGGTTCTCGTCAGCGTCCTCCTCCTGTCCCTGGCATGCACCGGTTGTCTCTGCGTCCGTCCACTGCTCCTCTGCGTGCCCCTTTGCCTTCTCCTCCTGGTTCCTCTCTTCCTGCTCTTGCCGACCCGGAGTCGGACTCTCTTCGTGCTGCCAGTCCTACTGTCACGCGTCTCCTTGCGACTGCTGTCACTGACCCTTCTTTCGAGTCTTCTGCTGCGTCTGCCCTTGTCACTGAGCTCGTCGACTTTGCTGCGCGCTGTCGTCTAGACTACGCTGCTTGTCTTGTCGCTGAGTCTGAGTCTGCCTGTCCTCCGTCCGTCGGGGGTGAGTGTGCCCTTGGCACGGACGTCCTTGAGGACAGGCAGGAGGAGTTCCAGTGTCTGGCCGCCGCTTCACCTCATCTCGCGTCTGTACTACTAGCCCTTGAGGGAGACCCGGATGCACTTGACATCCCGACTCCGCGCTCTTACGCGGAGGCGATAGAGGGTCCCTACTCGTCTCAGTGGCAGGCAGCTATGGATGCAGAGATGGCTTCCTGGAAGTCCACAGGCACCTACGTTGACGCTGTTCCCCCTCCTGGGGCGAACATAGTCAGTGGCATGTGGATCTTCAGGGTGAAGCGGCCACCGGGTTCTCCGCCTGTCTTCAAGGCGCGTTACGTGGCTCGTGGCTTCAGTCAGCGGCAGGGGGTTGACTACTTTCAGACCTTCTCCCCCACCCCAAAGATGACCACTCTTCGGGTACTGCTGCACGTTGCTGCTCACCGTGACTACGAGCTGCACTCTCTTGACTTCAGCACTGCTTTCTTGCAGGGCAGCCTGCACGAGGAGATCTGGCTGCATCGCCCACCTGGCTTCACTGGGTCTTTCCCTCCTGGTACCCAATGGAGTCTCCGGCGTCCAGTCTACGGTCTCCGCCAGGCGCCACGTGAGTGGCACGACACACTGAGGACTACGCTGGCGGCACTTGGGTTTGCTCCTTCTACTGCCGACCCGTCGCTGTTTCTTCGCACCGACACCTCTCTGCCGCCGTTCTACATCCTCGTGTACGTCGACGACTTGGTCTTTGCCACAGCTGACACTGCTGGACTCGCCTACGTGAAGTCCGAGCTGCAGAAGAGACACACGTGCACTGACCTGGGTGAACTGCGCAGCTACCTTGGCTTGCAGATCACCCGGGACAGAGCACGCCGTACCATTACCCTGACTCAGTCACACATGGTGCAGCAGGTCCTTCAGCGCTTCGGCTTCACGTACTCCTCGCCTCAGGCCACTCCTCTGCCTACTCGCCACTCGCTCTCAGCTCTGCCTTCGGATGAGTTCGTAGAGTCGAGTGGCCCGTATGTAGAGCTTGTTGGCTGCCTCATGTACCTGATGACCTGCACACAACCTGACCTTGCATACCCTCTTAGCATTCTCGCACGCTATGTTGCTCCTGGGAGACACCGACCAGAGCACATGGCTGCAGCGAAGAGGGTGTTGCGCTACTTGTGCAGTACGTGGGGCATGGGGCTAGTGCTTGGAGGGCGCAGTCCAGTGGTCCTCACTGGGCACGCGGACGCTTCTTGGGCTGACGACCAGGCTACGCAGCGGTCGTCACAGGGTTACACCTTCAGCCTTGGTTCCGGCTCTGTTTCGTGGCGGGCTACCCGCTCGTCTTCTGTTCTCGGCTCCAGTTGTGAGGCTGAGATCTACGCCGGGGCTATGGCTGCACAGGAGTTACGCTGGCTCACCTACCTGCTGTCCGACCTTGGAGAGCCGCCTCGTTCTCCTCCAGTCCTGTACGTAGACAACAAGGCCATGCTGGCCTTGTGTCGAGAGCAGCGACTGGAGCACAGGACAAAGCACATTGCTCTCCGCTACTTTCTTGCTCGTGAGCTACAGCAGCGTGGACAGTTGCGACTTGCGTACGTGGCCTCTGAGGCCAACACTACTGATGTCTTCACCAAGGCACTTGCGCCTTGTGATCATCAGCGTTGTTGCACGCAGCTGGGTCTTGTGCCTGTCTTGCCTCACTTGCTCACTTCTTGACTTTGCTTGTACCTTCACCTATATATACTCTTGCTCTTACTTGCTTGACTCTTGTATATCTTTATATATGATCTTGCATGTGAACTGGCCTTGTGGCCCTTGAACTTGTGCTCGGAATGTGTGGTGACTTTGTGATCCACCCTGAGCTTTGCTTTGCTTTGCTTGACTGGTCTTGTGACCCCTTGTTCTCCCCCACTTTGCCTATGGGGGTGTGTCAGAACATTATAGCTTACTCTTTTCTGTAGGCTATAGTGGGGTATCCCATAGGGGGTACAACCCAATTAGGGTTTCATATTTGTACTCACTTCATTTCATAGTGCACTCATCCTCATTCAGTTTTCCACAGAAAGGAGCGTGGATGAAGCGATCGTTCGACGCGTACATGCTAATGGTGCAAGCAATTTGCGGGCAACAACTTGACCACATCAAGGACCTCTTGGGTGATCCAGAGTGTGGCCCCAAGGCTTGGAGGAAGCTTCTGGATGTGCATTCACCGACACATGCTACCGGCATCGTGCTACTCGCACGGCGGCTGCGCGACATCAAGTTCGTTGATGGAGAGCCGATGCAACCGGTGTTGGATGAGATGCGGGACATCTTGACGAAGCTCCAAGGTGGTGGTGTGGTATACCCGGAGCTCGTGCAATGTGTGGAGATCGAGATATGGCTGCCAGAGTCATGGTCTGCCCTAGCGATCAACCTCAACTCTCAACAGCCCCAATGGAGCGTGGATTACATTCGCACGCGCATCCTAGAGGAGGACTTGCGGCGGCGGAGTGTGGATCGCTCAGAGGAGGGGGCTGGCTATGGAGTTGGAGGTGGAAAGAGTGGCTTTAAGAAGAAGTGGAAGGGCAAGAACAAGGACAGCCCTAAGGAGGATGGCGGCGGGGATCAAGGGGAGGTGTGCTTCTACTGCAAGAAGCTCGGACATCGTTGGTGGAAGTGCTACCAACGACCCAAGGATTGGACCCCGCCTTCATCAAGCAACCAGCGTGGTGGCACGAGGAGTGGGGGAGTCATGGGAGCTAGTGGAGAGGAGAAGGACGAGGAGAAAGGCACCAAATCTGAGGAGCGGAAGGCCGGGCTCTTCTTCTTCGTGAACGAAGGCGCAACCGACCTCGCTATGGCTGCCAAGGTTCTCCTACACCCCCTCACCCATTGGGTGTTTGACTCCGGGAGCTGTTGGCACATGACTCCTCGTGCGGACCTACTCAATGAGATTCAGCCCGCACCCATCTCTACAGTCACATCCGCGACGGGCGCCAAGGCAAAGGTCATGGGCATGGGATGCGCCAAGTTCATGGGAGCGGATGGAGAGCTCGTGGGGCTGAAGAACGTGCTGTGGGTGCCGGACTTGTGTGCGAACCTGATTTCTACCGGCCGGTTGGGAGATGCGGGTGTGAACACCGAGACGATTGGCTCGGAGCGCTATCGTGCCTACAACGATGAGCGGCTGATTTGGGACATGCAGTGGAAAGGGGATATCCACAAGCGCATGTGGCAGATCCCGGTCCTCCCTTGGCGGAAATCGGGCAAGGCGGCAGCTGCGGCATCAATGAAGGAGAGCGTCACCGAGGAGGAGCAGCAAGGTGTGCAAGGAGAGGAGCTGATTGGAGGAAGCGCGGCGGTGAAGGCGTCGGCTACCTCAGGCCAAGCGGATTTGGAGACTTGGCATCGGCGGCTCGCACATGTGGCTGTTTCAACACTGGAGGTGATGCACAAGGAGAAGTGCGTGCATGGGCTGCTACTGCAAGGAGATGGCACTCACTATGGCAGCTGCGAGGCATGCATGCAAAACAAGTTTGCGCGGTTCTTATTTCCACGTGCGGAGGGATCAGCGAAGGCGCCATTGGAAGTGGTGCACATGGACCTGGTGGGTCCTATGAGGACAGAGGGGACTGGGGGAGTGCTGTACTTCCTCACCATGGTGGACGAATGGAGCCGTTTCACGTGGGCACGTCCCTTGTCCAAGAAGAGCGATGCTGCAGCGGCGATCAAGGAGGATTGGTTGTCGATGGTGGAGCGGCAAGCGATGCGGCTAGTGAAGGTGTTGAGGAGCAACCGTGGTGGCGAATTCCTTGGAGCGGAATTCACCAATTTTCTCAAGAGGAACGGCATTCGACACCAGCTGACCTGCCCAGGAACACCGTAGCAGAACGGCATTGCTTAGCATGCCAAGCGGACCATTGGCGAGGCGGCTAAGACCTTGTTGGTGGGGAAAGAAAGAGGCAGGTGGGGAAAGAAAGAGGCAGGTGGGGAAAGAAAGAGGCAGGTGGGGAAAGAAAGAGGCAGGTGGGGAAAGAAAGAGGCAGGTGGGGAAAGAAAGAGGCAGGTGGGGAAAGAAAGAGGCAGGCGGGCAAGGAGGGAGGCGGGTGGGAACAAAGGATGCAGGAGGGGGAGGAATGCGGGCGGGGAGAGGGGGAGCAAGGAGGGATTGTCACGTCCGGTTCCCGCCGCTCGTGAGGCTGTAAACATAGGGGAAACGTGGACATCATGCAGTTGTGAATGGATTTAACACATGCTGCACTGTATTGCCTGTGGTTCGCTCAAGTTGCAGGGCGGTGCTGGAGGGTTCATCGAGCAGCCAGTGCGAGATGGGGTGAACGTCCTTGGGCATGGGGCTGCTTGTGCTGGCACCAGCAGCATGATCTGTGCGTGGACTGAGGGGGGCGTGTGGAGACAGCGAGGAAAGTGGTGAAGGGAGAGGGGAAGGGGAAGGAGGGTTTTAGGGTGTAGGTGCTGTGACGGTGTGTACTGTCTCCAATGTCATGATGGCTGGGCATGACACGAAAGCATGGCAGTGAGAGCAAGCATGGCAATGGGAGCAAGCAAGGCAGTGAGATGAAGCAAACAAGCAGGCACATGGAAAAGCATGCACATGGACAAGAGTGGGCATAGACATGCACACTCATAAACATGCATGTACATAGACATGCATGCGCATATACATGCATGCACATAGACATGCATGCACATAGATATGCATGCACATAGACATGCATGCACATAGATATGCATGCACATACACATAGATATGCATGCACATAGACATGCATGCACATAAATAAGCATGCACATAGATACGCATGCACATATATATGCATGCCCATAGACATGCATGCACATAGCAGAGCATGCACGTGGACATGCAGCCACCCACCCACGCACCCACTCATCCACGCACCCGCCATCAACGGATAAAAGCTGACGGTGATGTGAGGTGTAGTAGCGTGCGTCACAGGGCGATGTGCGCGCCACAGAGGTGCCACGTGATAGCACGGCGACTGATGGCATGCTAGCAGGGCGCGCGCCTGGTGGTGGGGAGGGGGATGGGGAGGGGGATGTGAGGGGATGCAGATAGAAGGAGGTGGGGGGAGTGCATTGGCCTGAATGGACTGTGGCGGGAGCGGGACATCAGGGCGTGAAATGTCGGGGTTGAGCAAAGTGGGGTGGCGGGCGAGGAGACCCTGCAGGGATGCAGGGAAGGGGACATGGGGAAGAAGGGAAGGGGACATGGGGAAGAAGGAAACGGGAGGGGGGGAAGTAGGTAAGGGGACAAGGGGAAGCAGGTAAGGGGACATGGGGAAGCAGGGAAGGGGATGGGGGGAAGCACGTAAGGGGATGGGGGGAAGCAGGGCAGAGAAGGGGGGGGGGGAAGCAGAAATACGGATGGGGGGAAGCCGGGCTTGGGATAAGAAGAAAGAGTGAAGAGGATAGGGGGACGCAGGGAGGGGGATGGGGGGAAGCAGGGAAGGGGATGGGGGGAAGCAGGGCACGGGAAGGGGGGAAGAGGGAGGGGGATGGGGGGAAGCAGGGAGGGGGATGGGGGGAAGCAAGGAGAGGGATGGGGGGAAGCAGGGAGAGGGATGGGGGGAAGCAGGGAAGAGGATGGGAGGACGCAGGGAAAGGGATAGGGGGAGCATGGGAAGGGGATGGGGGGAAGCAGGGAGGGGGATGGGGGGAAGCAGGGAGAGGGATGGGAAAAAGCAAGGCAAGGGACATGCGGAAGCAGGGAAGGGGATGGAGGGAAGCAGGGCAGGGAAGGGGGGAAAGCAGGGCACGGGATGGGGGAAAGCAGGGAAGGGGATCGGGAAAAGCAGGGAAGGGGGGGGGGGGAAGGAAGGCGATTATTAGCGGGAGGGATAAGAGGGAGTAGGGGGAGAATACGTAGGGTGACTTGTGTGCGAGGTGGGAAGGGAGGCGGGAGGGAAGGCGAGGTCGACGAGCAGTGGATGGCAGGGGGACGGGGAAAGCGAGCGCGACGGAGAGAGAAATGACGGGGTT
Source organism: Closterium sp. NIES-65 (assembly GCA_948144175.1). NCBI lineage: Eukaryota > Viridiplantae > Streptophyta > Zygnematophyceae > Desmidiales > Closteriaceae > Closterium > Closterium sp. NIES-65. Next base: position 1,150,766 of record CANXME010002442.1, on the reverse strand, counting down.
AGAGAGCGCGACGGAGAGAGAAATGACGGGGAAAGAGAGCGCGACGGAGAGAGAAATGACAGGGAAAGCGAGCGCGACGGAGAGTGAATTGACAGGGAACGCGTGGGCGACGGGGAGAGAATTGACGGGGAGAGCAGCGGACGAGCGGAAGGGAGGGCGACGAGACGAACGGACGGCGACGGAACAAAAGCGCGGGCGACGGGAAGGGTAGGCGACGGGAAGGGAAGGCGACGGGAAGGGAGGCAGAGGGGAAGGGAGGGCGACGGGAAGGGAGCACGACGGGAAGGGAGAGCGACGGGAAGAAGAGAGGGCAATCGGCGGATCTTACACGGCAGCAGCAGATTGCCCGCGAGGTTGAGATCGCGCTGCGATGGTGGGTAGGTGCGCGCTAGCGCGGAAATTGGAAAGCACGGCGTTGCTGGCCCCCTTGATTCATGCAAGTCGGAATCAAGTTTCACTGCGACTGTTGGGGGGCAAGGGAAGTTATGAAGGGAGCGGCTGCACTGTGGAGTGAGTTATTCAATCTAGGTTTGACTGGATATTCGGGATAGCAGATTTAAGGACTGGTTAGATATATCGCCGTCTGTTGGCAACAACCCTCGCCCTTCCCCTTTCGACCTCCGCCCCCGCGCTACCATCCCTCCGGCCCGGCCTACAGCACCCGATAGATCTCTCAATGAGGCCCGTTCCGCCGTGCGCGGAACCACGCACTACTGCGCGTGCCTGACGTCCTCTTTTATCCGCCGTACGCCGCGCCTGGCTCGCCACGGGACTATTTCCCCCAACCACTTTGTCTCTGCCAAGAAATGTCCTCTTTGTCGCGGAGCTCGGAAAAAATACTCAGATTGCGGGGTTTCCTCTCATCGGTAAAGAGATTGGGAACAGCGGGAGAGCATGGGCAGAAACTGACGTCGATTTGGAAACCCGAATTACAAGCACGTAGGCTGGGCTTTCCTAATAGCCTACCCCCCGTGCTCGTATTTTTGACGGGGATGTGTTGCAAAACTCATTCTGGGCTTGTCAAACTCGCACAGGCCAATGCATGGTAACTGTCAAACATTCATCATATAGCTTGTCTATGCTATAGTGGGGTAGACACTAAGGGGTACAATTTCCTAGGGTTTCCTACTTGTACCCACCCTTGTTCTAGTTCATTTATTCCTCATTATTTCACATGGTATCAGAGCAGGTTCCCTAGTGGGAACGTGTCCTAGGGCCCACCACTAAAACATTTTTTTTTTCCTTACCTGCCCGGAGCGCGCTTCGCGCCTGCCCTAGTCGCGCCCCGTGCGCCTGCTCTCCCGTCGCGTCCCCTGCCCTTAGCGGCCCGTCGCGCCCTTCGTAAGGCCCCTTCGCGGCCCCTCTCACGGCCCCTTCGCGGCCCTTAGTGGCCCCTCTCACGGCCCTTCGCGGCCCCTCGCGGCTCCTTCACGGCCCCTCCGCGGCTCCTTCGCGGCCTGTCGCGGCCACTTAGCGCCCCCCCCCCCCTTTGCGGCCTCGTAGCGGCCCCTTCGCGGCCCCTTAGCGGCCCCTTCCCTGCCCCTTTGCGGCCCCTTCGCGGCCCCTTAGCGGCCCCTTCGCGGCCCCTTCGCGGCCCTGCCCCGTTGCCCGTAGCGACCCCGCCCCGTCGCCAGTCGCGGCCCCGCCCCGTCGCCACCCGGGTGTCGCCCCTGCCTCGTCGCGACGCCCCTGCGGGACCCGCGAGGCGCGGCTCCTGCACGTCGCGACGCCCCAATGGGACCCGGGCGTCGCCCTCGCTCGTCGCGACGCCCCTGCGGGACCCGCGCGACGTCGCCCTTGCCCGCCGCGGCGCCCTGCCCTAACACGCGCCCGACCTTTCGACAACCGCCCCTGCTCCCCCCCCCCGCCCCTACAGTAGCCGCCCCTGGCCCCTGGAGCAGCCGCAACTGCAGCAGCCGCCCCTGGCCCCTGGAGCAGCCGCCCCTGGCCCCTGGAGCAGCCGCCCCTGCAGCAGCCGCCCCTGGCCCTTGGAGCAGCCGCCTCTGGCCCCTGGAGCAGCCGCCCCTGCAGCAGCCGCCCTTGGAGCAGCCGCCCCTGATGCTGCCGCAGAGCCCTCGCCCTGCAGTAGTAGCGGCCTCGCCGTTACCGCCATCGTATGCCTGCCCTTCTCGCCAATGGTGAGCACTGCCCTGCCCGTACTGCTGTTACTGTTGCTCCTGCTGCTATTGCTCTTTCTACTGCTACTGCTGCTCCTGGCGTGGCCAGATGCAACTCCAGCGCATTCCGCGTGAGTTCCTCACGCCCCAAAAGCTTTGTGAGTGGTACGCTAGCTGGGGTTGTAGGGGTGGCCACGCTGCTACTACTACTACTGCTGCTACTGCGGCTACTACTGCTACTTCTGGCGGTGGCCAGCTGCAGCTACAGCTACGTCCACGTGAGTCTCTCCTGCCCCAGCAACTTCGTGAGTGGTACGCTAGTTGGGGTTGTCGGGGTGGCCGTAGTGGGAGTCGTCCTGGAGTGAGTAGTTCGGGAACTTCTTGTAGTGGCCTGGTGCAGATGCAGCGTCGTCCGCGCGAGACCCTTTCGCCCCAGCAGCTTCGCGAGTGGTACGCTTAGAGTAGAGGGTCACTGAGTATTGCTCGCTGCCCGTACGTCATTTGCACGGGTGTCCGGACTGGTCAGCCTTGCGGGACTCCTGGTCACACAGAGTCCCGCTGCTTCGCCCGTCAGAGCGACGCTTGGCGTACAGAGTTTGGCGACGACGCTGAGCTCCCCTCCTGGCTGCAGCTGCTTAGGCAGAGGGTAGATATCATTGCTCTTGACCATGATGCTCTTCTCACTGCAATGTATGCATTGTGTACTAGTGCTGAGGGTGCCTGTCACCTGTGTGTGCCGCCTGACCCCGGTATCCATTCTGCTGCCCTAGGTGCTGGTGAGGCTGCTGCTCTAGGTGCTCGTGCGTCTCCTGCTCCAGGTGTCGGTGGCGGTGAGGCTGCTGCTCTAGGAGCCAGTGAGTCTCCTGCTCTAGGTGCTGGTGAGTCTGCTCTCTCTGGTGCTGCGCCTGCTACAGTCTTGCACACCTTCACCCTTGACTCGGGTGCTTCCCGCTCCTTCTTTCGTGACCGCACCACCCTCACGCCGCTTAGTCGACCGGTTGCCGTCCTGTCCTTGCTCACTACTCCACAGTGCTACCGTTTCCGGCGGCCGGGTCTGGCTTCCTGTCAGGTCTTTACCTCCCCTCGTTCTCTACGAACTTTGTGAGTGGTGCTGACCTACAGTAAAGAGGGGTTGACCACTTCACTCCTGCGAGTCAGCGAGTGACCCACTGCACGTGTGCTCGGACGGGCCGACACTTGGCCACGTTTACCCGTCAGCCGGGGTCGAGCCTGTACACACTGACGACCGAGTCTCCTTCGGTTACTGCGTCTGGTCACGTTGCTGCGTCGGGTCAGGTGTCTGCTTCAGCATCTCGGTCTAGTCCTGAGCCTGCCCCCTTCTCGTGTCGCCTCCTATCCCACCAGGCTCTCCTCTGGCACCACCGCCTTGGTCACCCCTCCCTGCCTCGTCTCCAAGGCATGGCCTCCCGTGTCCTTGTCTCTGGTCTCCCCAGGTCTCTCCCTCCCCTTCCTCCGGGGCCTGCCCCTACCTGCGTTCCCTGCGTCGAGGGACGGCAGCGCGCCGCTCCTCACTCCTCCGAGTTTCCTCCGACAGAGGCTCCGCTGCAGACTCTCCACATGGACGTGTGGGGCCCCGCCCGCATCTGTGAACAGGGTCATGAGCGTTACTTCCTGCTGGTGGTTGACGACTACTCGCGTTACACCACAGTCTTCCCCTTGCGCAGCAAGGGTGAGGTCACTGAGGTGTTGATCGACTGGATCCGCGCTGCTCGTCTCCAGCTCAGGGAGAGGTTCGACTCGGACTTTCCTGTTCTGCGTCTGCACTCTGACAGAGGCGGAGAGTTTTCCTCCGACCTTCTGCGAGCCTACTGTCGTGCGAAGGGCATCCGCCAGACGTTCACGCTTCTAACCTCTCCACAACAAAATGGGATTGCTGAACGCCGCATTAGCATGGTCATGGACGTCGCTCGTATGTCCATGATCCATGCGGCTGCTCCCCATTTTCTGTGGCCGTTTGCGGTTCAGTACGCGGCACATCAGATCAACCTTCAGCCCCGGGTCTCCATGCCGGAGACCTCCCCTGCTCTGCGGTGGACGGGGAAGGTTGGCGATGCGTCTGCGTTCCATGTCTGGGGATCTCGAGCTTTCGTCCGCGACTTCTCTGCGGACAAGCTGTCCTTCCATGCTGTTCCCTACGCTTCCTTGGCTTCCCCCCTGACGCGCCTGGTTGGCAGTTTTACCACCCCACCTCGCGCCGTGTTCTGTCCTCTCAGGACGTCACGTTTGACGACTCGGTGCCCTACTACCGTCTCTTCCCCTACTGCACTGCTCCCCTTCCCCCCCCGCCGCTCTTCCTCGCGCTAGGTACTCCCCCGGTAGACCCCCTCCCCCACCAGGGTCCTGCCCCCTCAGGTATGTCCCAGGTAGACGCGGTCGAGCCTGTCGAGGTAGCTGGTGACTCTGGTGCTGCTAGGGGTGCTGAGCCTGTGGGTGCTGGGTCTGGAGGTGCTGAGCCTGAGCGTGCGGAGCCTAAGGGTGCTGAGTCTGGGGGTGGTGAGCCTGGGGGTGCTGAATCTGGGGGTGTTGAGCCTGGGGTTGCTGAGTCTGGGGGTGCGGAGCCTGAGGGTGCTGGGCCTATTCGTATGGAGTTTGGTGGTGCTGGGCCTGGAGGTCCTTCTGGTGCTTCGTCCCGGCGGGAGCCACTCTCTCCATAGGAGCTGCACGAGTGGTTTGCTAGGCGGTGGCGCCGTGCTGCTGGAGCTGGTGGTGCTTCCGGCACTGGAGGTTCTACTGCGGCTGGAGGTCCTTCTGCTGCTGGGGCTGCTGGGGGTTCTGGAGCCACGGGTCCCGAAGGTGCTCGTACTGGAGGTACTGGAGCTGCCGGGCCTGGTGGTGCTACTGGAGCTAGAGCTGCTGGCGGTACTGGAGCTGGCGGTTCTGCTCGAGTAGGTGCTGCTCGAGGTACTTGAGCTGGAGCTGCTTCGTTTTCCGGTGGTCCTACTGGAGCTGGAGCTGCTAGTGGTGCTGGAGCTGGGGGTGCTGCTGGAGGTGCTAAACGAGGTGCTGGAGATGGAGGTGCTGCTAGAGTCGGTGCTCCTGTGGGTGCTGAAGTTAGCGCTACTGGAGCAGCTGGTGGAGCTGTTAAAGCTGACGCTGGGGGTGCTTGGGCTGTCCCTGCTGGTTCTGGAGGTGCTGGGCGGCCACGGCCGTTCTTCGTTACGCTCCTTGAGCAGGTTCTTGGTCTTCCGTCCTCTACTGGTCCTGCTCCTCCCTTGGAGTGTCCACCGCCTGTCCAGTCCGAGTCACAGTTACAGCCCGCCTCCCCACTGCCTGCTCCTTCTCCCTACACTGGTCCTACTAGAGGTCTTACTGAGCGTCGTGAGCCTGCGTCTGTCCTGCGTAGCCTGTTCGTGCTACTCGCACTAGTCGTCGTGTTCCGCGTCAGCGTCCTCTTGCGGTCCCAGGCACGCACCAAATGGCACTGCGTCCTTCCACTGCTCCACTACGTGTCCCTTTGCCATCTCCTCCCGAGTCCTCTCTTCCTGCTCTTGCTGACCCGGAGTCGGACTCCCTTCGTGCCACCAGCCCCACTCTCACGCGTCTCCTGGCTACTGTTGTCACTGACCCTTCCTTTGAGTCCACTGCTGCGGCTGCCTTAGTTGCTGAGCTTGTCGACTTCGCCGCTCACTATCGTCTAGACTACGCCGCTAGTCTTGTTGCTGAGTCTGAGTCTGTCTGCCCTCCGTTCGTCGGGGGTGAGTGTGCTCTTGGCACGGACGTCCTTGAGGACAGGCAGGATGAGTTCCAGTGTTTTGCTGCTGCTTTACCTCATCTTGAGTCCACGTTGATTGCACCTGAGGGAGACCCGGATGCACCAGACATCCCGACTCCGCGCTCTTACGCAGAGGCGATAGAGGGTCCCTACTCCTCACAGTGGCAGTCAGCCATGGACTCAGAGATGGCTTCCTGGAAGTCCACAGGCACCTTCGTCGACGAGGTTCCCCCACCTGGGGCGAACATCGTAAGTGGCATGTGGATTTTCAAGGCGCGTTACGTGGCTCGAGGCTTCAGTCAACGACAGGGAGTTGACTACTTTCAGACCTTCTCTCCCACCCCGAAGATGACCACTCTTCGGGTGCTGGTGCACATAGCCGCTCAGCGCGACTACGAGCTTCACTCTCTTGACTTCAGCACTGCTTTCCTACAGGGCAGCGTGCACGAGGAGATCTGGCTGCGCCGCCCACCTGGCTTCACTGAGTCGTTTCCTCCTGGTACCCAGTGGAGCCTCCGGCGGCCAATCTACGGTCTCTGCCAGGCGCCCCGTGAGTGGCACGACACACTGAGGACTACACTTGCGGCTCTTGGGTTTGCTCCTTCTACTGCCGACCCATCGCTGTTTCTGCGCACCGACACCTCTTTGCCGCCGTTCTACATCCTCGTGTACGTCGACGACTTGGTCTTTGCCATAGCTGACGCTGCTGGACTCACGTGCACACGTGCACAGACCTGGGTGAACTGCGCAGCTACCTTGGCTTGCAGATCACCCGGGACAGAGCACGCCGCACCATTACCCTGACTCAGTCACACATGGTGCAGCAGGTCCTTCAGCGCTTCGACTTCACGTACTCCTCGCCTCAGGCCACTCCTCTGTCTACTCGCCACTCGCTCTCAGCTCTGCCTTCAGATGAGTCCGTAGAGCCGAGTGGCCCGTACCCAGAGCTTGTTGGCTGCCTCATGTACCTGATGACCTGCACTCGACCTGACCTAGCATACCCTCTTAGCGTCTTGGCACGCTATGTTGCTCCTGGGAGACACCGACCAGAGCACATGGCTGCAGCGAAGAGGGTGTTGCGCTACTTGTGCAGTACGTCGGGCATGGGGCTCGTGCTTGGAGGGCGGAGTCCAGTGGTCCTCACTGGTCACGCAGACGCGTCTTGGGTTGACGACTTGGCTACGCAGCGGTCGTCGCAGGGTTACACCTTCAGCCTTGGTTCCGGCTCTGTTTCGTGGCGGTCCACCCGTTCGTCTCCTGTTCTCGGCTCCAGTTGTGAGGCTGAGATCTACGCAGGGGCCATGGCTGCACAGGAGTTACGCTGGCTCACCTACTTGCTGACTTACCTGGGAGAGCCGCCTCGTTCTCCTCCAGTTCTGTACGTAGACAACAAGGCCATGCTGGCCTTGTGTCGGGAGCACAGACTGGAGCACAGAACGAAGCACATTGCTCTTCGCTACTTCCTTGCTCGTGAGCTGCAGCAGCGTGGTCAGCTGCGCCTTGCTTACGTGGCCTCTCGGGCCAACACTGCTGATATCTTCACCAAGGCACTTCAGCCTTGTGATCATCAGCAGTTCTGTACTATGTTAGGTCTTGTGCCTACTTGGTCTCACTTGCTCACTTCTTGACTTGTACTGTGATATATATATATACCTGCACTTGCATGTTTACCTTTATATATATAATCCTGCATGTGAACTGGCCTTGTGGCCTTTGAACTTGTGCTCAAAATGTGTGGTGACGTTGTGATCCACCCTGAGCTTGCTGTGCTTTGCTTGACTGGTCTTGTGACCTCTTGTTCCCCCCCACTTCGCCTATGGGGGTGTGTCAAACATTCATCATATAGCTTGTCTAGGCTATAGTGGGGTAGACACTAAGGGGTACAGTTTCCTAGGGTTTCCTACTTGTACCCACCCTTGTTCTAGTCCATTCATTACTCATTATTTCACAATAACCAAGCTGGTGCGGAACCCTCGACGTGGTTCGGCTACACCTGGTGCGCGGTAAATTCATCGGCGGTATCTTTACCACATTTGTCGGCTTGCTGGGCGTAACTTCTTGGGCGGCCAGAAATCACTGTACACAGTTGACCGAACCAAGTTGTAGAAATCACTGGCCCTTTGTTTGATATTTTGGCTGGCGCCATGAAGGGGATGTGCTCACTGGCGAGACACACATCACGGCTTCTTCATTAGGACTTTCTCGGCCAATCGCCACCTTCGATGCTTCCTCTTACCTGACACTCGAAATTCAGCAATGCGATAAAGAGCAAAGTGTTCCTTTTGCAGAGTACTGTCAGAACTTTCCATGTTGGACAGATATTTGGTGGTGAAAATAACGACCCAAATTTCGAGCGTTTATCGTCACCATGGCCTGATAATCCAAATTCCTGCTCCACCTGTTTTGCGATAATATCACACCCCCTATCTCACCCCCTTTGTCCTTTTCTGAGGCAATCTGACCAGGGGCGGTAGAAAAGTGACCAAGGGGGTGCACGCGCGGCTGAGTCAGCAAGGGGTCATTTTTCGTTTGACCTGAGCGCGAAATCGCTTTTCCAGGCACAATCCAGAAATTCGTATCGGCAATCCTCCGATTGCGGATGTTTCAAATTTCTCACGTGTTCAAATCGCATTGGCGAAAATCACAGCGCCAGAAACGCGACCACACAAAAAAATGCACGCATTCGTCCTTGAATCAAATACACATGAGACGGTTATTTCAAGGACCTTCTAAGGATCCTGAGACGGCTGACATCACAACTCGAGGTGTGTTGATGAAAAAACTGAAGATAAACGATCCTTTAATGACCGCTCGGGAGTTTGTAGGATGTGACGACCACGTCGCCACCTCTACACGTGTTGCAAACGACACGAAGTGGGTTGGTAGGAGTTGGTGGACTGGCCAACCCAGAAACTGTGGCCTCCCCTTCGATCTGAATGATGCACCCCTCTCAAAGGCATGCATGGATGCTGCAGATGCAGCAGCAGCAACATCGGCCTCGCAAAAAACGCGACCCGAACCCCAACCTAGACCTGTGACCGCGCCGCATCCTCCCCATGAACCCCCCCCCCCCCCCTTGGCGGAAACTTTCCGCTCCACAGGGAATCAGAATTCCATGCTCCGGACGATGGCTATGTTTTTTTAAACAGCCATGCACTTTAATTCATCATCCAGATGAGTTACTAGCCTATTTCCATGTTACTCAACGGAAAATTATCGAAGAATACATGAGATAAAACTCGGGTCAGATTTTCTTGTTTAAGTATTGACTTTTAGCTGTTGTGAATTAAACGCGAACAAACAGAGTAAACTTGCCAACAGAAATATCCAGGGTATTTTTCGCAATTTAGGGTGAGGCTTGCAAACAAACCCTTACGGGAACTGTTCACGTCGCGAAGGTTCGCATTTTGCAAGGCGTCTGCTTCCGTTGCCCTTACCCTACCACCCTGGACCTCCGCAATTACCGCCGAGTCCTTCCGCTTGCGCAAGGACCTCGAACTTGGCGTCAACTGTGGTTGACCCCAAGTTGACCTGTCACAACTAGGAGCGAGGCTGTCGATTTTCGATGCCTGTCATCCCTCGTTGGATCCCTTGGGCTGCCGAACACCGCCCAAGAGTGGCTCGACTGGCTCAACTCTAGCCTCGTTTTAGACAGTCTCTGTCCATTCTTTAATTTTCTTCTTCGAGTGTCAATTTAGTTCATTAGTGAAACCCGTGCATTCATATCATAGTATACCAAAACCACTTCATTAGTACCACCCTACTAACCTTTCTCGATCCCATCGCTCACCAGCTCTCATCGATCGTCCACCGTCGCGCAGTCACCCTTGTCGCAATAGTCTCTGCTGCTCTACTGTATTACTAGCGGGCCGCGATCCCTAGCGATTATAATTATTCCCCGTTGCTGGATCCCTCTCGCCTCTCCATACCTCCCGTTACTCGAGTGTGACCGCTCGACACATCCCCCTCGTCGTCCCATGCTTTCGTCATTCGATTCCTTGCTTCGAATCGTCCCTTCTGTCGCCACCTCCGTTCCGTTGCCACCTCCTCCTCCCTAGTAGTTCGATCCATCACCGCATTGATTTGTCTCTTCTCCCTCCTCATTTACTTCCCTCCTTCCCCTCACATACCACCCTCCCACTTACCTTCACGGAGTCAAGGTAATGGTGCGCTGTGCTCTGTCCCGGGTGATCCGCAAGCCAAGGTAGCTGCGCAGTTCACCCAGGTCTGTGCACGTGTGTCTCTTCTGCAGCTCCGACTTCACGTAGGCGAGTCCAGCAGTGTCAGCAGTGGCAAAGACCAAGTCGTCGACGTACACGAGGATGTAGAACGGCGGCAAAGAGGTGTCGGTGCGCAGAAACAGCGACGGGTCGGCAGTAGAAGGAGCAAAGCCAAGAGCCGCAAGTGTAGTCCTCAATGTGTCGTGCCACTCACGGGGCGCCTGGCGGAGACCGCAGACTGGCCGCCGGAGGCTCCACTGGGTACCAGGAGGGAACGACCAAGTGAAGCCAGGTGGGCGGCGCAACCAGATCTCCTCGTGCACACTGCTTTGCAAGAAAGCTGTGCTGAAGTCAAGAGAGTGAAGCTCGTAGTCGCGCTGAGCGGCTATGTGCAGCAGCACCCGAAGAGTGGTCATCTTCGGGGTAGGGGAGAAGGTCTGAAAGTAGTCAACTCCCTGCCGCTGACTGAAGCCTCGAGCCACGTAACGCGCCTTGAAGACAGACGGAGAACCCGGCGGCCGCATCACCCTGAAAATCCACATGCCACTGACGATGTTCGCCCCAGGTGGGGGAGCCTCGTCGACGTAGGTGCCTATGGACTTCCAGGAAGCCATCTCTGCGTCCATGGCTGACTGCCACTGTGAGGAGTAGGGGCCCTCGATCGCCTCAGCGTACGATCGAGGAGTCGGGATGTTAGGTGCATCCGGGTCTCCCTCAGGGGCAATCAGCGTGGACACGAGATGAGGCAAAGCAGCAGCAAAACACTGGAACTCCTCCTGCCTGTCCTCAAGGACGTCGGTGCTAAGAGCACACTCACCCCCGACGGACGGAGGACAGACAGACTCACACTCCGCAACAAGACTAGCAGCGTAGTCTAGACGACATCGAACAGCAAAGTCGACAAGCTCAGCAACTAAGGCAGACGCAGCAGTGGAATCAAAAGAAGGGTGAGTGACAACAGTGGCCAGGAGACGCGTGACAGTAGGATTGGCAGCACGAAGAGAGTCAGACTCAGGGTTAGCAAGAGTAGGAAGAGAGGACTCTGGAGGAGACAGCAACGGGACACGCAGAGGAGCAGTGGAAGGACGCAGTGCCATCTGGTGTGTGCCGGGGACCGCAGGAGGACGCGGACGCGGAGCACGACCACTAGCGCGAGCAGCACAAACAGGCGACGCAGGACAAGACGCAGGCTCACGACACTCAGCAAGACCTCCAGTAGGACCAGTGTAGGGAGAAGGAGCAGGAAGGGGGGAGGCAGGCTGTAACTGTGACCGCGACTGGACAGGCTGAGGACACGCTAAGGGAGGAGCAGGACTTGTAGAGGGCGGGAGACCAAGAACCTGCTCAAGGAGCAGAACGAAGTACGGCCTTGGCTGCGCAGCGCCTCCAGAACCAGCAGGGACAGCACTAGTACCCCCAGCAGCAGCACCAGTGCCAGCAGCACCTCCAGCTCCAACAGCGCCAACTTCAGCACCCTCAGAAGCACCAGCGCCAGCAGAACCACCAGCACCAACACCCCCAGCAGCTCCAGCTCCACCACCTCCAGCAGCTCCAGCTCTAGTAGCACCTCGAGCAGGACTCCCAGTCCCAGCAGCTCTAGAACCGCCAGGACGAGCACCTCCAGGACCAGTAGCAACAGTAGTATCTTCAGCTCCAGCAGCACGGCTCCAGCGCTGGGCAAACCACTCGCGTAGCTTCTGCGGAGAGAGTAGCTCCCGCCTCGACGAAGCACCGCTAGAGGCCACACGAGTAGACCCAGCACCCCCAGGCTCCGCACCCCCAGGCTCAGCACCCCCAGGCTCCGCACCCCCAGGCTCAGCACCCCCAGGCTCCGCACCCCCAGGCTCCGCACCCCCAGACTCAGCACCCCCAGGCTCAGCATCCCGAGACTCAGCACCCCCAGGCTCCGCACCCCCAGACTCGGCACCCGCAGGCATAGCGCCCATAGCAGCACCAGAGTCAACAGCTACCTCGACAGGCTCAACTGCGTCTACCTGGGACACACCTGACGGGGCAGGACCTTGAGGGGGGAGGGGGTCTACCGGGGGAGGACCTGGCGCAAGGAAGAGCGGCGGCGGGGGGAGGGGCGCAGTGCGGTAGGGGAAGAAACGGTAGTAAGGCACCGACTCGTCAAAGGTGACGTCTTGGGAGGACAAAACACGGCGCGAGGTGGGGTGGTAGAACCGCCATCCAGGCGCGTCAGGGAGGAAGCCAAGGAAGACGCAGGGAACAGCACGAGGGGACAGCTTGTCCGCAGACAAGTTGCGGACAAACGCTCGAGATCCCCAGACTCAAAATGCAGACGCATCGCCAACCTTCCCCATCCACCGCAAGGTGGGGGAGGTCTCTGGCAAGGAGACCCGGGGCTGAAGGTTGAGCTGATGTGCCGCGTACTGAACCGCAAACGGCCACAGAAAATGGGGAGCAGCCGCATGGATCATGGACGTACGAGCGACGTCCATGACCATGCTAATGCGGCGCTCAGCAATCCCATTTTGCTGTGGAGAGGCCGGAAGTGTGAAGGTCTGGCGGATGCCCTGTGCACGACAGAAGGCTCCATGACGGGCAGAGGAAAACTCTCCGCCTCTGTCAGAGTGCAGACGCAGAACGGGAAAGTCCGAGCCGAACCTCTCTCTGAGCTGGAGACGAGCTGCGCGGATCCAGTCGATCAACACCTCAGTGACGTCACCCTTGCTGCGCAAGGGGAACACCGTGGTGTAACGAGAGTAGTCGTCAACCACTAACAGGAAGCAACGCTCGTGACCCTGGCCACGGACGCGGGCGGGGCCCCACACGTCCATGTGAAGAGTCTGCAGGGGAGCCTGTGTCGGAGGAAACTCGGAGGAGTGAGGAGCGGCGCGCTGCCGCCCCTCGACGCAGGGAACGCAGGTAGGGACCGGCCCCGAAGGTAGGGGAGGGAGGGACCGGGGGAGACCAGAGACAAGGACACGGGAGGCCATGCCTCGGAGACGAGGCAGGGAGGGGTGACCAAGGCGGTGGTACCAAAGGAGAGTCTGGTGGGACAGGAGACGACACGAGCAGGGGGCAGACTCAGGACCAGACCTGGACGCTACAGCAAACACCTGACTCGACGTTGCTACCTGACCATACTCAGTAACAGGAGGAGACTCAGTGGTCAGTGTGTCCAGGCTGGACCCCGGCTGACGGGTAAACGTGGCCAAGTGTCGGCCCGTCCGAGCACACGTACAGTGGGTCACCCGCTGACTCGCAGGTGTGAACTGGTCAACCCCCCGATCCTGTAGATCAGCTCCACTCACCAAGTTCGTAGAGAACGAGGGGAGGTAGAGACCTAACAGGGGGCCAGAGGGGGCTGCCGGACACGGTAAGACAGTGGAGAAGCTAGCAAGGACAGGACCCCCAGAGGGGTCCGCTAGGGAGACCGCAACCGGCCGACTGAGCGGCGTAAGCGTGGTGCGGTCTCGAAAGAAGGAGCGGGAAGCACCCGAGTCAAGGGTGAAGGTGTGTAAGGCCTGAGCCGACGTGGTACCTGAGAGAGCAGACTCACCAGCACCTGGGGCAGCAGACGCACTAGCACCTGGAGCAGCAGTCTCACCAGCACCTAGAGCAGCAGCCTCAATGCCCGGGTCAGGCGGAACATACAGGTAACAGTCACCCTCATCACAGTAGACACAGCATACATGGCAGCAAGAATAGCATCATAGTCAAGATCAAAGATAGCTACCCCCGCCCTAGACAGCTCTCCCCAGCGAGGGATCTCAATGGCGTCAGGGAACTGATGACGCCAAGCGTCCGTCAGGCGGCCGAAGCAGCGCTGGGTGGAGTTTGTGCCCCCGCACTGCTCACCAGCGCGGTCGCCTGTACAGAGGACGTAGGTGCAGGGACCAGTACCCCCACCCCGCTAACGCCCAGCGTACCACTCACGAAGCTGCTGAGGGGACAGGGTCTCACGAGCGTGCTGCTGCTGCTGGCGCTGACCACCACCGGAGCCACGACCAGCTCCACTGCCACCTCCGCCGCCTCCGCCACCTCCGCCGCCTCCGCCACCGCCGCCGCCTCTGCTCCCTCCGCCACCACCGCCGCCTCCTCCGCCTCCACTGCTGCCATCGACACCTCCACCCCCGCCACCACTCCCACCACCACCCCCACCCCCTCCACTGCCTCCACCACCATCTCCACCGCCCCCACTGGCCCCCCCTGCGCCCTTGCCCTCCTTGCCCTTGCAGGTGCGGCGCTTCCCGCTAGGGACAGACGCAGCGCCGACCGACTCGAAGCCAACGAGGTCGGCCGCAGCAGTAGAAGCAACAGAGGGCAAGATGGGGGAGGGAGAACACCCCTTAAAAACGGGGGTGCGAGGGTCACCACGAGAGGCTCCTACAGCGACTATGTTCTTCTCTGCTGCTACAAGGCGCTCCTCGAGAAGGTCAACGGTGAGTGTGGTGGGGCAAAATGAGAGGAAGTGGTCCCTGACTATGCGAAAGGAGTCAGGGAGCCGGGTGACTATGTAGTAGAGGGTGATGTACATGTGGGGGGGGGGGGTTCTTGGGACAAAACTCAGCGGGAAGCGCAGCGCGGTAGCGAGTGTCACTAGTGCGAAGGTGCGTAATGAGGTCAGCGACTGTGGGAAAGGCAGCAAGGTCAGGGAACAGGTACGGCAGCATGAGGCGGCTAAGCGCAGCAGTGGCAGAGGAAGAGTAGCGTGCAACTACAGCGTCGTACAAGGTCTTAGCACTCTTGTACTGGCTTAAGTGCGCACGCTCAGTGGTCGATAAGTGGCGACGCACAGCAAGACGTGCAGCAGCATCGCGCGTGGCCCACTGTGAGCGAACAGTGCTGTCAGTAGTAGCAGGCGGGGCAGGAGAGACACCAGAGGTGAGATCGAACAGTGAGAGTCCGTCCGCCCTATCGCACTGTAAGAACAGCTGGAGGTCATCGACCCAGACCTCAAAGTCAACAGCACGACCCTCAGTATCAAAGGTAAGGACACTGGGGGTAGCCATGACTGCAGTGGTCTATCAGGGAGTGAGCTCACCAGTCCAAGGAAGTAGGGCCGGGGCGCGCCGGAAGGAAGGGCTGCTCGGCGGCTCGGCTGCTGGGCGGCTCGGCGGCGCGGCTGCTGGGCGGCGCGGCGGCTCGGCGGCTCGGCTGCAGGGTGGCTGGGCGGCTCGGCGGCTCGGCGGTTCGGCTGCTGGGCGACTGGGCGGCTGGGCGGCTCGGCAGCTCGGCTGCTGGGCGGCGCGGCGGTTCGGCGGCTCGGCTGCTCGGCGGCTCGGCGGCCCAGTTGTTGGGCGGCTCGGCGGCTCGGCTGTCGGGCGCCTCGGCTGCTAGGCTGCTGTCGGCGTTGAAGGGGCCGGTAGAGACGGCGACGGGGCCGTGAAAGGGCGGCGACGGGGCCGCTGAGGGCGGCGACCGGGCGGCTAGGGTCGGCGACGGGGCCGGTCGGGCGGCGACGGGGCCGGTAGGGTCGGCGACGGGGCCGCTTAGGGCGGCGACGGGGCCGGTAGGGTCGGCGACGGGGCCGGTAGGGTCAGCGACGGGGCCGCTTAGGGTGGCGACGGGGCCGGCAGGGCGGCGACGGGGCCGCTTAGGGTGGCGACGGGTCCGGCAGGGCGGCGACGGGGCCGCAAGGGTCGGCGTCGGGGCCGATAGGGCGGCGACGGGGCCGCGTAGGGCGGCGACGGGGCCGCAAGGGTCGGCGACGGGGCCGATAGGGCGGCGACGGGGCCGCTTAGGGCGGCGACGGGGCCGTAAGGGTTGGCGACGGGGCCGATAGGGCGGCGACGGGGCCGCTTGGAGCGGCTACGGGGCCGCTACGGTCGGCGACGGGGCCGGCAGGGTGGCGACGGGGCCGCTAGGGTGGGCTACGGGGCCGCTAGGGTCGGCAACTGGGCCGTGAGAGGGGCCGCGAGAGGCCGCGAAAGGGGCCGCTAGGGGCCTGAGGAGGGCGCGACGGGCCGCTAAGGGCTAGGGACGCGACGGGAGGGAGGGCACACGGGGCGCGACTCGGGCAGGAGAGAAGCGCGCTCCGGGCAATAAAATTTTTTAGTGGTGGGCCCTTAGGAAGCGTTCCCACTAGGGAACCTGCTCTATACCATGTGAGAATCTGAGGAAGGAATGATTGCATTGAGCAGCATGAGGAGTACAAGAAGGAAACCCTTCAGTGTTGTACCCCATATTGACTACCCCACTACAGCCTAAACAGACTATAGCATATAAGTTCGACACTTCGTCCTGCCAGTCGCCCTACTTTCCCTTGCCGGTCGCCCTACTTTCCCTTGCCCGTCGCCCTACTTTCCCTTGCCGGTCGCCCTACTTTCCCTTGCCGGTCGCCCTACTTTCCCTTGCCGGTCGCCCTAGTCTCCCTCCCATTGCCTTCCTCGTCGCCCACGCATCCCCAGCCGTCACCCTCACTTCTCATCCCGTCGCCTTCACTCGCTTCGCTTCCCCGTCGCCCTCGCTTCTCATCCCATCGCCTTGCCCATCCTCCTAGCTTCCCCTGCCAGTCGCCGCTCCCCACCGCCCTCGCTCCCCCCTGCTGTTTCCCTCGCTCCCCCCTGCTGTTTCCCTCGCTCCCCCCTGCCGTTTCCCTCGCTTCCCCCTACTGTTTCCCTCGCTTCCCCCTGCTGTTTCCCTAGCTTCCCCATCCGACGCCTCCTCGTCGCCCTCGCTGCCCCTCCCATGATCGCCTTCCCCGTCGCCCTTTCGCTCACCGTCGCCTTCGCTTCGGCTTCCTGTCCCAATGCCTCACTTGCTCCCACGCCCGCCCTTCTTCCCCCCAATTACCGCCTTCCTCCTTCCCAATCTAGTCTTCCGCTCTACCTATCTCCCTCCTTCCTTCCCTCCCCCATCCCCTCCTTAATCCTTCTCTCCTTCCTTCCCGTACCCTCTCCCCTTCATTTCCTATATACCTTCCCTCCACTTTCTGCCCACAAACCTTCCTCCATCCCCTAATTTTTCTCCCTCATCCCCCTACTACTTACTTTCTTCTCACCCCCGACTTGCTCCCTTGTCTACCTCACCCCACTTACCTCTTTCCATCTCCTGATTTACCCCCACATTCCCCCCACCTACCTCTCTCCGCACTTAGCTAACCCCCCACATTCCCCCCAAGCACCTCCCTCCACCCCTTGGTTAACCCCCCTCATACTCACCTCCCTCCGCCTCCCAATTCACCAAGCAACCACGTTCGTCCACCTCTACCTCTAACCCGCCTCCCTCCGCCTCCCAATTCACCAAGCAACCACGTTCGTCCACCTCTACCTCTAACCCGCCTCCCTCCGCCTCCCAATTCACCAAGCAACCACGTTCGTCCACCTCTACCTCTAACCCGCCTCCCTCCGCCTCCCAATTCACCAAGCAACCACGTTCGTCCACCTCTACCTCTAACCCGCCTCCCTCCGCCTCCCAATTCACCAAGCAACCACGTTCGTCCACCTCTACCTCTAACCCGCCTCCCTCCGCCTCCCAATTCACCAAGCAACCACGTTCGTCCACCTCTACCTCTAACCCGCCTCCCTCCGCCTCCCAATTCACCAAGCAACCACGTTCGTCCACCTCTACCTCTAACCCGCCTCCCTGCTATTATAGTCACAGTAGGCTCCAATGTGCCTAAAACGAAAGATAAAGTGCACAGTCGGATTTCTGCACAGCGGCTTCAAATGTTCATAGCGTTCTGGTCACAGCTTCAAATGAATTGATTCAACTTGGAGCTGGAGCGTCTTATTGTCGCCTACACTAGGCAAATTAGATCGCACGATTTGACCAAGTATTGACGACACAGCGTTGGTTTGAACGAACGGCACTATGGCAGCCACTATAGTCTTAAAACACAAGATAGGAAGAGTTAGGGAGAGTTACGAGTTGGGAATGACTCCCAGCTCCTACAAGCCCCAAGAGCCGAGGTACAGTGATGTCGAACACTGCCACATTGTCCCCAACCACGAAGGGTCTCGAAACTACCCTTCACTAGGGCCTACACCAAGTGAAATGTTACACTACACAAAGGAATGTAACTATCTTCAATATCTTGAGGTGTACCCATTTTCACGGGCTTCGCGATTACTTGAATGTTGACACCAGGGCTCGGGTTCTTCATCACAAACTCATCCTTGAGTCTTTGATGGGTCTGCTGCACACACCTGCGACACGCCGAACGTTCGATAAGCGACAAAATGGAAACCGCGCACGACAAAATAAAAACCGCGCGGGACACACAAAATGACCACGTTACACACGACTAGCGATAATTCGCTATTGACTTGACACACACACTCGACATCATGACCCATCATTCACACAACATTATAAGCATGAAATATCTATTTATTTCATGCACTCATTCCATTCCATGCACACACGCATGCACGCACACGGAAAACATGCCGAGTGCAAACCGTAAGGTTGCACCAACAAACTCCCCCTCGGATTGTTGGCCTTAGGATCTTGCTCTCTTAGTTCAGAGCCATCCCAGCCAGCTTGCAACACTTCCAATGCTGCTGCTCCACTAGCCTCTTGGTCATCATGTCAGCTGGCTGCCCCGTGGTCTTCACGTAGCGCAACTCAACTTCACCCGCGGTTACCATGCTCCTCGTCCAATGCCACTTCACCCTCATGTGCTTCGTGAGTCCATGCAACACAGGGTTCTTAGCCAGAGCAATTCCACCCTGGCTGTCACAGTACAGTGGGGTAGGTCCTTGCTGCTCCTCCCCCAATTCAGCCAACAAACGCCGCTGCCACACAATCTCCCGTACCGAACGGAAGAGTGCCATGTACTCGGACTCCACCGAGCTCAAAGCTTGGTCAACCTGCTTCTTGCTCTCCCAAGCAGTTGGGCCTCCACCAACACAGCATATGAAGCCTCCCACACTTGTCATGTCCTCTCCTTCCCATGCATATGAAGCATCCGAGTAGGCGGTGAGGAACAAACGCCCGGGTTCAACACCATCCGCGCCCTTTTGGCGCCTTGGTGCCGCCGCCAGGTATTGCAGCCCAACGGTCGGTGTTTGGCAAAGATACTTGGCCACCCTCATTCCAGCTGCTACCTGCTTCTCATTAGGGCATTGCACAACCCTAGCCAGCTGCCCGGTAGCAAACGCGACGTCTTGTCGGGTATTTACCGCCGCATACATGAGGCTGCCCACCAACGAGTGAAAATGGCGCCTCTCCTCTTCTCCAACACTCTCCTCCTCTGGCCCCTTAACACACTTGAACCCAGAGGGAAAGGGGGTAGCCACATGACCTTCATTCTGGCCAAAGTTGGCAGCCAATGCCTCCAGGTACTTCTGTGGTGCACTCGCATGCTCCGCTTCTCCACGTCTCGTTCGATGTGGAGCCCAAGGTAGAAGTTCACGTCACCAAGGGACTTGCACTTGAACTTGTCTTGCAGCTTCAGCATCACCTCCTTCATAAGGTCAGAGGAATGTGAGAATATGAGAATGTCATCCACATAAACCACCATGAAGCTCCTCTGCTCCCCCTCGCCAAGCATGAACAAGGAGTGATCGTTCGTTGAGGGAGTGAAGCCGATCTCCTCCAACACTTCGCGCAGCTTCATGTACCATTGCCTAGGGGCCTGCTTCAGCCCATAGAGGGCCTTCTTCAGCTTCCACACTCTGCCACTACCATCATCAAACCCCTCTGGCTGCGCCATAAAAATCTTCTCCTCAAGGATGCCGTTAAGGAATGCCGTTACGATGTCCATTTGTTTTACTACCCATCCTTTGATGGCGGTGTTAAAGTTTAGAAGAAAGAAGAGGATTGCACTAGCAAGAATGGTGATACAAATAGCAAACCCTAGAAGGGTTGTACTCGCTATAGAGCACCCCACTACAGGCTAGAGCATAAGATAACATTCTGACACACCCCCATAGCCAAAGTGGGGTGTAATCAGCAGAGCAAGCAAAGCAGTACAAGCTCAATGTGGATCACAATATCACCACACATTCTGAGCACAAGTTCAAGATGCAATAGTTTAAAGGGTACAATTATGAGTAAAGCTAGTGGTAGTCACATCGGGCAAGCGAGGAGGAGGAGAGAGAGTGAGAGGAGAGGAGATAGGAGGCGACGGCTGAAGCTGCAGACACACGGGCAACAGGAGGCAGACTGGCACAGCGGCTACCGGACTACAGGAGTACAGGAGTAACAGGAGTACAGGAGTAACAGGCCCCACGGCTAAAGTAGCGGCAGACGAGCAACGGACTCACGGGCGGCTGGCACAGCTGGCTACGACTGGGCTACCGGACGAAGTCCCCGGAATACAGGTGCTGCTGGCGACACGACGGCAACCTCCATACAGCTTCCCCAAACTATCCCACTCCCCCTGGCACACACCAGCTGCTACACCGCTAGCTCCACTCCCACGCACCCCCCTTAAACCCTAAACCCCAGTCTCCCACAAATCCACCCCCCTCAGCGACAGATGCAGCAGTGGGAGACAAAGGAGGAGGAGGAGCAAAGGGAGGAATGCAGAAGTGCCACCCCCATACTCGCCACCCCCTACTCGCCACTCCCCAAACCCTAACACAGGCAGGGCGGGATGGTGGGTAGGGAGGTTACGGGGGAGGGGGGGGGGGGTGGGGGACCGACGCGCGGCCTCCCAGGGCGCCAAGACAGGCAGCAGAAGGGGCGGGGCTTGCCCCCCTCCCCCAGGTAAGTCCCCGAGGGAGCCGCGACGGGCGACGGGAAAAGGGGCCGCAGGCGGGGCCGGGGCCGGGGCGCAGGTAGGGCGATGGGGCCGGGGCGCAGGTAGGGCGTCGGGACGACGGGGCCGCAGGTAGGGCGGCGGGGCCGGGGCCAGGGCCGCAGGAAGGGTCGCCCGAGCCGCGCGCAGGCGGCCCGAGCCGCGCGCGGGCCTGGCGCCGCCCGTACGGGTCGCGCGTAGGCCTGGCGCGGCCCGTACGGGTCTGGCGCGGCCCGTACGTGCCGCGCGCAGGCCACGACAAGCGACGGGGGGCGACGCGGAGGTCCCCGTCGCCTGTCGCAGCGCCTCCCGGGAGCGGCGCGCGGCGTGACGGGGCAGTAACCCGCCGCGCGCCTCGGGGCGCACGGCGGGAAGAGAACCGCCGCGCGCCTCGGGGCGCATGGCGGGCAGAAAACCGCCGCGCGCCTCGGGGCGCACGGCGGGATGAAAAAATGCCGCACGCCACGGGGCGTGCGGCACAGAGAGTAGTGATAGCAGTAGTAGTAGGAGTTGCAGCGGAAGCAACGAGGTGGTGAGCCCACCCACAGGATCGATCCAAGGGGATCGACCTGCTCTGATAGCATGTGAAAGTTTAGAAGAAAGAAGAGGATTGCACTAGCAAGAATGGTGATACAAATAGCAAACCCTAGAAGGGTTGTACTTGCTATAGAGCACACCACTACAGGCTAGAGCATAAGATAACATTCTGACAGGCGGCTCTCGCGAATAGGTTTCGCAGCGTCGTTGGCTTCACCACAGGGGCAAACAGCTCCTTGAAGTCCACCTTCTCCTTTTGCTGGTACCCCTTGGCTACAAGCCTAGACTTGTAGCGCTCGATCTTGCCGTCGGCATCCGACTTGATTTTGAAGAGCCACTTGGACGTTATCGCCGTACGCCCCCCCGGCAGCTCCACCAATTGAAACGTGTCGTTCTCCTCGATGCTCTTCAGCTCACTCTCCATGGCCTTCTTCCACTCCTCAGCATCACTACTCTCCAAAGCCTCCTTGAGAGTTGCTGGTTCTCCCGGCATCTCCACCGGAGAGAAGAACGCGAAGGCACACTCCTCGTAGTCACTCTCCTCGTCGTCTCCGACCATCATTGCTGCTCCGGCCAGGGCTGTCTTGCCCTGCTTTCCCGGCGCATCATAGGTCAGCCTATTAGGGGGTTGAACTCTCCTCTTCCCCCTTCCTTCCTCCTCAGCTGCAGGGACTTGAAGGCCTTGGCGATGCTGCGGTGTGGCTCGAATCCGTGGAGCACTCTTAGTGCGGGAAGGAAGTGTCGGTGCACGCTCGCTCACTTGCTGCACCTCTTCCTCTTCTTCCTCTGCATCATAGGCCTCCTCTCCCCCATTCACAAGGAAACATTGCCTTGTGGTTGTGCTGCCATTGCTCAGCTCCAAAGGCAGCTCCACATGCTCCAAACTGGAACTCTTCACCTCCCGAAACCGCACGCCTATCTTCGCCTCATTCTTCCAATCCTTGTACATGAAGTTCTCCATGAACTTGCAGTCCTTGCTCACCAAGAACTTCTTGGTGAATGGGTCCCAAAGAAGCCATCCCTTGCTGTTTTGAGCCATGCCCAAATGCACGGCCCACACCGCCTTGGCACCAAGCTTGTTGTGCCGAAGATGCTTAGGCACGAGCGCCATGCACATGCACCCGAACACCCGAAGCATATCCACCTTTGGCTTCCTTCCTAGCCACTCCACATAGGGCACCCATTTGTCTGCTCCCACATGAGTCAAGGCTCTGTTCTTGGCCACACACGCGCTCCGCACCGCATCAGGCCAGAAATAGTCGGGTAGCCTGGCTTCAATGAGCAACCCGCGTGCCGCCTCCGTGATTGTGCGGTTCGCTCGCTCGGCGATGTCGTTCATTGCAGGGGAGTATGGCATGGTGAGGGAGTGACGAATACCATTCTTCTTCAGCCACAATCCAAACTCCTTGCTCAGGAACTCTCCCCCTTGATCGGTGCGGATTGACTTGACTAGACGGTCTTGTTGCCGCTCCACCATCGGGAACCAATCCGCCTTCAACGTTTGAGCCACATCGCTCTTCTAAGCCAGCACGTACACCCAAGTCATACGGGTGTAGACGTCCACAATAGTGAGGAAGTACTCTGCTCCAGCAGCTCCAAGCTTCAAGGGGGCCACCACGTCCATCACCACCTCATCAAGTGGTGCCTTAGCCGTTGCCTCCGAACTAGAGAATGGGAAACGGGTGAACTTGGCTTGCATGCACGTCGGGCAGCCAAGTACCTCATCGGGCTCCCCTTTCACACGTATGCCACCAACCATCTCATTCTTCACTAGCTGCTACAAGATGGGCAGGGCCACATGCCCCATGCACCGATGCAAGGTGAGCCAATCACACTCCCCCGTAGCCGAAGTTGGATTGGAGAATGCCGCGCTCGCAATAGCGCCCCACATACTCTCTCCGTAGTCCTCCTCCGCTGCTGCCTCGGGATTCTCCTCACCCTTTTGCTGCTCCTTAGCTGCTGCACCTCTCTCCATAGGTTCACCAAGCTTGCTTGTCCCTCCAAGATTGCACTTATTGGACTCCTTCTCCTTACCGCGACCGTCCGCGCAATCGCCGCTACCAACCGCTCCACCTTTGGTGCTGACGCTTGCTGCCACTTGCCTCTCCTTAGGCATTGGGACCACAGGGATCTGCCACATCTCGTTGTAGAAATCTCTGTCCTCATGAAGATCCCAAAGAATCCGATCGCCAAGCCTTGCGGTGTAGGTCTTGGCTCCCTTCGAGTTTGTGTCCATGCCGGCCTTTGCCAACCGCCGCACGGAAATCAGGTTGGCAGCAAGGCTGGGCACCCAAAGCACATTCTTGATGCCCACCATCTTCTCATCAGCACCCTTAAACATGGCCTTGTCTGTCAGTAGAGCTACACTGTGAGATCCCCGATCGATCCTAGCGGGGTTACAGGCGCGTTTGCCTGGGGGATTATGGGCGCACTGACCCGCTACTGAAACAAGCCCTTTTATCCTAATGGTCTAGTGGTTGGGATTCTGACATTGCCCATGCCTTTCACATCCGCTCGCTGCCCCAAAGCCGATGTGACATGCTTCACCGGTGACGGTTCGAGTTCGGTGAGCAAGTCTGGGCGAGGTGTCACGCTATAGGTAGTGCCACTATCGATCACCCAATAGTCCAGGGGGTGTAGGGTCACCTTCCCCACAGCTGCTGGCTCCTCAAAGCCTTCATCCTTCTCTGGACCAGTCGGTACTTGCGTCGACACGAAGTAGAATAGACCCGGGTACCGATCGTTGCTCGGGTCCTTGTCATTGTCTCCGCTCTTCATGTTTGCAGCTCCGCCACCGCGACCGCCACAGCCTCCACGGCCTCTTCCTCTCCCTCCTCCTGCTCCTCTACCCTCCTGGCCTTGAGCAGGGGTCCAACCATCAGGGAGCTTGTAGCAATCGCGCCATATATGTCCGCTCTTGTGACAATAATGGCATTCGCCGTCGAATCGGCCGCGACCGCGCCCGTAGCTCTTGTCGTCGCTGCCGTAACCGCCACTCCCGCGGCCTCCGCCGAAGTTGCTGCCACCAAACCTTCGTCCCCCTCGTCCTCTGCCTCTTCCTCGACCATATCCACGACCAATGCTCGCAGCCCCAGCGCCATTCGCACTCGCCAACTCACGGCGGCGGAAATCCTCTTGAAGGATAGCTCGCTTCACGTCTTCGAGCGAGAGGCGGGGCAAGTCGCGATTCAGGTTGATGATGAGCGAGGACCATGATTCGGGGAGTAGGGCCAGCAAATTGGTCTTCTTTTGGAGCTCACTGTAGTTCAAATCCGCTCCCTCAAGCCGCGTCAACAAGTCGAAGAATTTCTGCACCCCTTCTTCAACCGCTTCATCCTCTTCAATGCGTAACGTCGCCATTTGCCGTTCCAACACCATAGCTACCGCCGCTGTTGCAGGAGCGTGTACACCCTTGAGAGCAGCCCATGCCTTTGGTCCCTTGTCTGGTTCACGCTGGAAAGGCTTGATGTGACGGATTTGGCTACTCCCCAACGCTTGCCCAAGTAGGAGGTAGCCTTGTGCGCTCTTCCGCACCCACGGGCTCTTCTCCGGGTCGTCCTCGGGACGCTTCTCCGTTCCTTCCATCACCTCCAGTAGTTCATAGTGGTCAAATATGTTCTCCATTTTGAAGGACCACTCAGCAAAGTTGTCACCATTGAACTTGTCAAGGCCAAACACTCTAGGCTCATCCCTAGATGGGCCAACACTTGGTTGCACGGGCGCCGTGGCTGAGTCACGGGGTTGGCCTTGAGCTTGGGCTTCTCCACTGCCACCAGCACCTCTGCCACCCCTTTCCTCAGGTCCAGCCATTGTCGAAACTGCTCCAAGGGGCTCTGATACCACTTGTTATAGTCACAGTAGGCTCCAATGTGCCTAAAACGAAAGATAGAGTGCACAGTCGGATTTCTGCACAGCGGCTTCAAACGTTCATAACGTTCTGGTCACAGCTTCAAATGACTTGATTCAACTTGGATCTGGAGCGTCTTACTGTCGCCTACACTAAGCAATTTAGATCACGCGATTTGACCAAGTATTGACGACACACTGTTGGTTTGAACGAACGGCACTATGGCAGCCACTATAGTCTTAAAACACAAGATAGGAAGAGTTAGGGAGAGTTACGAGTTGGGAATGACTCCCAGCTCCTACAAACCCCAAGAGCCGAGGTACGGTGATGTGGAACAGTCCCACACTGTCCCCAACCACGAAGGGTCTCGAAACTACCCTTCACTAGGGCCTACACCAAGTGAAATGTTACACTACTCAAAGTAATGTAACTATCTTCAATATCTTGAGGTGTACCCTTTTTCGCGGGCTTCCCGATCACTTGAATGTTGACACCAGGGGCTCGGGTTCTTCATCACAAACTCATCCTTGAGTTCTTGATGGGTCTGCTGCACACACCTGCGACACGCCGAACGTTCGACAAGCGACAAAATAGAAACCGCGCACGACAAAATAGAAACCGCGCGGGACACACAAAATGACCGCGTTACACACGACTAGCGATAATTCGCTATTGACTTGACACACACACTCGACATCATGACCCATCATTCACACACTATTATAAGCATGAAATATATATTTATTTCATGCACTCACTCCATTCCATGCAGACACGCATGCACGCACACGGACAATAAGCCGAGTGCAAACCGTAGGGTTGCACCAACACCTACATCTCCCAATTCACCAAACAACCACGTTTGTCTACCTCTACCTCTAACCCACCTCCCTACATCTCCCAATTCACCAAACAACCACGTTTGTCTACCTCTACCTCTAACCCACCTCCCTCCATCTCCCAATTCACCAAACAACCACGTTTGTCTACCTCTACCTCTAACACACCTCCCTCCATCTCCCAATTCACCAAACAACCACGTTTGTCTACCTCCACCTCTAACCCACCTCCCTACATCTCCCAATTCACCAAACAACCACGTTTGTCTACCTCTACCTCTAACCCACCTCCCTACATCTCCCAATTCACCAAACAACCACGTTTGTCTACCTCTACCTCTAACCCACCTCCCTCCATCTCCCAATTCACCAAACAACCACGTTTGTCTACCTCTACCTCTAACCCACCTCCCTCCATCTCCCAATTCACCAAACAACCACGTTTTTCTACCTCTGCCTCTAACCCGAACCTCTACGTGGGCCTCCTCGTCGCCCTCGCTGCCCCTCCCATGATCGCCTTCCCCGTCGCCCTTTCGCTCACCGTCGCCTTCGCTTCGGCTTCCTGTCCCAATGCCTCACTTGCTCCCACGCCCGCCCTTCTTCCCCCCAATTACCGCCTTCGTCCTTCCCAATCTAGTCTTCCGCTCTACCTATCTCCCTCCTTCCTTCCCTCCCCCATCCCCTCCTTAATCCCTCTCTCCTTCCTTCCCGCACCCTCTCCCCTTCATTTCCTATATACCTTTTTTTTTCATTCCCACTATATCCTTCCCTCCTTCACTTTCTGCCCAAAAACCTTCCTCCATCCCCTAATTTTTCTCCCTCATCCCCCCTACTACTTACTTTCTTCTCACCCGCGACTTGCTCCCTTGTCTACCTCACCCCACTCACCTCTTTCCAACTCCTGATTTACCCCCACATTCCCCCCACCTACCTCTCTCCGCACTTAGCTAACCCCCCACATTCCCCCCACGCACCTCCCTCCACCCCGTGGTGAACCCCCCTCATACGCACCTCCCTCCATCTCCCAATTCACCCTTCCAAAAGGGACCTGCAGGGCGGGAAGGAGGAACGGAAGGGGAGGCGGGAGGAGGCAAGGCAGAGGGGTGGGAGGACAAAGGGAGGGAAGGAGAGGAAAGAGTATTTGGAGGGAAAGAGAAATGGAGACAAGGAGGGAGAGGCATGTGAAGGGGGGTGGGAGGGCCATGACGATAGCAGGTACGTACGTATGCTTCCCGTGCAAGTTGTCCTCGTTTCCCCTGCCCGTTGCCCTTCCTCCCCACACATACTATTCCCTTCTGTCCTCCCACTTACTGCCCTCCCTCATCCAACTATCCTTCCTCCTGACCCCCACTTACCATGCTCCCTCCCTCATTTCCCTCACACACTCTCTCTCTCCTCCCTTCCCTCTTTGCCTATATTATACCTTCACTCTGTCTCCCTGTCTCTTCTTATCTTTTGCCCCACCCCCTTCCGACCCTCCCTTTATACGAGCCTCGCTTTATTCCACCCCCCTTTTTCCCACCCTCCCTCTTCTCCTACCCTCGCTTTTCTTCCACTCTCTGTTTTCTCCCAACCTCCCTTTCTCCCACCCTCCCTTTTCTCCAACCCCCCCTTTTCTCTCACCCTCCATTTTCTCCAACCCCCTCTTTTCCTCCCACCCTCCCTTCTCCCACTCTCCCTGTTCTCCCACCATCCATGTGCTCCCACTGTTTCTCTCCCCCGCCATTTGTATATATGCCTCCGTATTTTTTTCACACTCCCTTCTCACTGCCTCCATATTTCCCTGCGTCCTACCTTTGACCCACCCGATATCCTGCTCTCCATATATTCCACCCTCCCTATATCCGTGCCCCCCAGAAGACATGGACTTACTGCATGGACTTACTGTGCTAGCACATGTCATGCGCTGCACTAGCAC
Source organism: Closterium sp. NIES-65 (assembly GCA_948144175.1). Taxonomy (NCBI): domain Eukaryota; kingdom Viridiplantae; phylum Streptophyta; class Zygnematophyceae; order Desmidiales; family Closteriaceae; genus Closterium; species Closterium sp. NIES-65. The sequence goes on along the minus strand of CANXME010002442.1, from coordinate 1,122,898 downwards.
ATGTCATGCACTGCACTGCGCTAGCAAGGGTCGTGCACTGTCCTAGTGCGAAGGGGTAGTAGGCCAAAGGAGGGGTTTTTTAGGCGCCTCTAGACTAGACGCACTGCACTGCTCTAGCATGGGTCATGCACTGTCCTTGGGCAGGGGAACAGTAGGTGAAAGGAGGGTATTTTTGAGGCGCCCAAAAAATAGACGCACTGTACTGCCCTAGCTTGGATCTTGCGCTGTCTGAGTGCAAGGGACTAGTACTAGGCCAAGGAGTGGCGGTGATGGGATGGTTGGATAAGGGAGGAAACGAGGAGGGCAGCACAGGGGAAGGTCTGACAACCGTAGGGGAAAGGGTAGAGGCTGCCAAGTAGTTATAAACCTACCATCCTGCCCAGGGCTTAACAAGCAAAAGAGTCAGACATGATGCTTTGGATCACAGCACATCATGAACACTACTGCCACCTGCATCTCTCTAGTATATTTGAAACAGTGCATTTTGTTCCATCCATTATCATTAATAATTGCACGTTGACACGGATTTCTCCCTTCTCTCCTCCTCAGAGATCAACTAGCATCCCATGACTAAGCTGACACCACCAACCAACCTCTCCGCTGCATGCAGCTGCATCTACCGTACTACCCCCCTGGGGGCCTGACTCCCTCCCCCTTTCCTTGCAAAGTCGTCAGCATCAACTTCTCTACTATCTTCTCAACCTCCCGTGTTGTCATAACACATTGGCTCCCCGTGTTGCTCACTTCCTGTGTTGCTTACTACAGTCTTCCGAAGACTCTACGCAGCAATGGCGTTCACCATGGCAATGGACGGGTTCCTCCAACCCGCAGGCACCGCATTGAACCCATACCCACCCTTGGCCAGCTTCCCGATCATGAACTGCATGAACGCCTTGGCGATCTTCCCGCCAGTCACGCCAGTCAGCGACTTGCGGATGAACCCGTATTCCATGGACACCATCGCAGGGGTCTTCGCTCCGCCCCTCCAGATGAAATCCACGTTGCTCCAGGACCCGTCGGCTGCGGGAGGCGCGCCCACGAGCGCCGCGCCGGGGACCCATGACGGCGGCGCGACGGCGACGCCGGCGGCGTTCTTGAGCGCGGCGATCACGCGCTTCGGGTTGTTGGGCTTCCTGGCGTTGAAAGGCACGACGCTGCAGCCGCCGGTGAAAGCGTAGCCAATCGCGCCCCTGGTTTTCAGCACCGCGGCGCACACGGCGCTCGTTCCCTCCACCTTGGTGACGCCGGCGTAAGCCATGGCCGTGCCGTCCGTGCCGCCGCTGTACCCGGACACAGCCTTAGACCACATGGTCTTGACAATGGCGGTGCTGCCGGACTTGTCGCTGCGCCCCACGGGAGTAATGGTGCCCGCAACCTTGCCGACCGCGCCGGGAACGGCCGACCAGGCGGAGATGGCGCCACTGTAAATCTGGAACGTCTGCGTGGCCGTGAGCACGATTCCGGGCTTTCCGTTTACGAAGAAGCTGAAGGTGGAGACGCAGAGCGGCACGGTGATCTTGCCGCTGGCGACGACGCCGCCCTCTTGCGCCGCGGTCATGGGATCATCGGAGACGGCAATGAGGTAGGTTCCGCCGTTGAAGCCGGTGATTCCGGTGCCTGATCCCACAGAGTCGTATGCAACGACGTCCTGGGAGATTCCCGGCTTGGCCGCGTTCCATGCCTTGATGATCGCCCCGCCAGCCTGGAATGTGGCATATATCACGACGGGGATTCATTTTATTGGAACATTTTTTTGTACGACGCTGTGGATTCACGGCATGCTGGAAATCATGATGCTGACTTTGTGATGACATCACAAAAACCCCTCGTTTTTGAATCGCTTGGAAACGGGTCGAATTGGTTTCGGAAGTTGGGTTGCGTGGGTTGTCCAACCTTTTTCGCCCAACCACCAGCGTAAATGTGTCATTCTCAGATTTCGATCTGCTTTCGCGCATCCGAACCGACTCGCGAGACATTGTGCGCCTCGGCGAACCGAAATTGGCCCAATTTCGGTCAATGTCAGGTGTACAGTGCTCTTTTGACCAGGTTGAAAAAGCAGTTTCGAGAATGGGGTGCATTGGTTTCCCGCAAATATTTCTGGGTCACCGAGCCACAGCTTTGCTTGGCGCACGACGAGACGTGGCGATAGGGTGCGTTTGGGCCCTGCAAAAATGGTCTCGCATAGGAGTAATTATGGACCAAGATGAGCCTACAGTGTTTCTTGAAAACAAATTTTACATCAAGTCAAAGTTATGTCTTATAATATTGAAAGGCTGCTGGTTAAACAATCACATGTGCATGTACATATATACCATGTACAGTCATTAGTTGTTATTGCATGTAATCTTGCCTCTTAATACAAAACAGGTTTGGTTGCCTATGAAAAAGTACAGATGCGCGTAGGATTTATATCTAATTTAGCATGTACTTGTTAAGATAGAATGCATTTTCGCAGTGGTAAGACTTGATAATGTGCACCTGGCGCAGTATGCTTTCAGTGTCAATCACTGAGTAGCGCGATACCCCAGTTGCCCACCTAAGACGTTTGCACCCTGTTTTTGCATCCTCGCCTGCGCTTGACCAGTACTTCACATATGCCCACTCCTTCGTGCACCCTCTCTCTTTCGTATGGAACATCAACAAGAGCCTTCCGTACCACTCCGTCTCTTCACCTGTCGCTGTTGTTCCCACGATGGCAACATCAGAGAACCACGGCCTAGAGTGAGACAGCGGGGTTGCTTTCACGAAATGTGCTACACGGGCGAAACTCGCATCTTCTGCAGCAGGGATGGCAAGTGTTGTGTGAGCCTGCAACCAGTAAGAGACACAAATCATTACAAAGTAACATTCAGTTACATATGGTATCTGCTTCATGTCACCATTGTCACCACTTACACGAACTTTCGTTGGCCTCAGCTGGCGTCGAAGCAATGCACCCGCAAAGGCATGGTGTGCCTCGCTGTGGAGCTTCGCCCACTCACGGACAAACCAGTTGGCAATGGGAGTGACGTCATCGGGTTTCACGTGGAAGAAGTAGGACTCCTTCACCATCACCCGAGCTCCATCCTCGATGGCCTGGCACGTGTCAGAAAAGGCAGAGATTGGAAAAAAAGCACACCATTCTCCCCCTTCGTTTGCTCCCCTCCCTGCCCTGCACTTCCTCTTTCACTGCCCCCTCCCCTGCCTTGAGCTAACTCTTCCCCTGCTACCCACCAAGGACCTGCCGGCAAACTTTCCATGCCACCCAGCCCGAGCTGTCCCGCCAGGCACTCCTACTCACCGCATTCACCATCTCAGCACTCACCCTCCCATCACCGCACTCACCATCTCAGCACTCACCCTCCCATCTCAGCACTCACCCTCCCCTCACATCACAGCACTCACCATCTCAGCACCTCCCCTCACAGCACTCACCATCTCAGCGCCTCCCCTCACAGCACTCACCATCTCAGCACCTCCCCTCACAGCACTCACCATCTCAGCACCTCCCCTCACAGCACTCACCATCTCAGCACCTTCCCTCACAGCACTCACCATCTCAGCGCCTCCCCTCACAGCACTCACCATCTCAGCACCTCCCCTCACAGCACTCACCATCTCAGCACCTCCCCTCACAGCACTCACCATCTCAGCACCTCCCCTCACAGCACTCACCATCTCAGCACCTCCCCTCACAGCACTCACCATCTCAGCACCTCCCCTCACAGAACTCACCATCTCAGCGCCTCCCCTCACAGCACTCACCATCTCAGCACCTCCCCTCACAGCACTCACCATCTCAGCACCTCCCCTCACAGCACTCACCATCTCAGCACCTCCCCTCACAGCACTCACCATCTCAGCACCTCCCCTCACCGCACTCACCATCTCAGCACCTCCCCTCACAGCACTCACCATCTCAGCACCTCCCCTCACAGCACTCACCATCTCAGTGCCTCCCCTCACAGCACTCACCATCTCAGCACCTCCCCTCACAGCACTCACCATCTCAGCACCTCCCCTCACAGCACTCACCATCTCAGCACCTCCCCTCACAGCACTCACCATCTCAGCACCTCCTCTCACAGCACTCACCATCTCAGCACCTCCCCTCACAGCACTCACCATCTCAGCACCTCCCCTCACAGCACTCACCATCTCAGCGCCTCCCCTCACAGCACTCACCATCTCAGCACCTCCCCTCACAGCACTCACCATCTCAGCACCTCCCCTCACAGCACTCACCATCTCAGCACCTCCCCTCACAGCACTCACCATCTCAGCACCTCCCCTCACAGCACTCACCATCTCAGCACCTCCCCTCACAGCACTCACCATCTCAGTGCCTCCCCTCACAGCACTCACCATCTCAGCACCTCCCCTCACGGCACTCACCATCTCAGCACCTCCCCACACAGCACTCACCATCTCAGCGCCTCCCCTCACAGCACTCACCATCTCAGCACCTCCTCTCACAGCACTCACCATCTCAGCACCTCCCCTCACAGCACTCACCATCTCAGCACCTCCCCTCACAGCACTCACCATCTCAGCACCTCCCCTCACAGCACTCACCATCTCAGCACCTCCCCTCACAGCACTCACCATCTCAGCACCTCCCCTCACAGCACTCACCATCTCAGCACCTCCCCTCACAGCACTCACTATCTCAGCACCTCCCCTCACAGCACTCACTATCTCAGCACCTCCCCTCACCGCACTCACCATCTCAGCACCTCCCCTCACAGCACTCACCATCTCAGCACCTCCCCTCACAGCACTCACCATCTCAGCACCTCCCCTCACAGCACTCACCATCTCAGCACCTCCCCTCACAGCACTCACCATCTCAGTGCCTCCCCTCACAGCACTCACCATCTCAGCACCTCCCCTCACGGCACTCACCATCTCAGCACCTCCCCACACAGCACTCACCATCTCAGCGCCTCCCCTCACAGCACTCACCATCTCAGCACCTCCTCTCACAGAACTCACCATCTCAGCACCTCCCCTCACAGCACTCACCATCTCAGCACCTCCCCTCACAGCACTCACCATCTCAGTGCCTCCCCTCACAGCACTCACCATCTCAGCACCTCCCCTCACAGCACTCACCATCTCAGCACCTCCCCTCACAGCACTCACCATCTCAGCGCCTCCCCTCACAGCACTCACCATCTCAGCACCTCCCCACACAGCACTCACCATCTCAGCGCCTCCCCTCACAGCACTCACCATCTCAGCACCTCCTCTCACAGCACTCACCATCTCAGCACCTCCCCTCACAGCACTCACCATCTCAGCACCTCCCCTCACAGCACTCACCATCTCAGTGCCTCCCCTCACAGCACTCACCATCTCAGCACCTCCCCTCACAGCACTCACCATCTCAGCACCTCCCCTCACAGCACTCACCATCTCAGCGCCTCCCCTCACAGCACTCACCATCTCAGCACCTCCCCTCACATCACTCACCATCTCGGCACCTCCCCTCACCGCACTCACCATCTCAGCACCTCCCCTCATCGCACTCACCATCTCAGCGCCTCCCCTCACAGCACCTACCTTTTGCATAGCCGTTTGCACGCCTTGGTCGGTGGCCACGTTGCTGATGGAGTCAAGCTTCATCTCGTGGTGCTTCATGATCTGCGTGTCCACTTTCCGCTTATTCGATCTCCTGTAGATTTGCTTCAGCAGGGTGCTATGCAGGTGTTCGAAGAGGTTGGTGCTGTACTCTTGCACATTCCCAGCTCGTCGAATGCCAGGGATGAAATGAGTCATCAAGTGTGTTTTGATGAGGTTCCACCTTGATTTCTGCTCGGGGAAGGCAGCCGTGAGTAGTTTCACCAGCCTGGGATGGGTGGGAGCATGAATAAATGAAGGAGTATATGGATAAGCGTTCAATTTGTAAGGGATGGAATCACTAGGGGAGTTAGATGGTTTAGGTTGTTTCGTTTGGTGAGGTACCTTGTTGATTTGGCTTGTAGTTCGGAAAGACTTCTCTCGGTGTGAGAGGCGGCGTTGCAGCAGAGATACCAGTCAAGGTATGCTCTGATGGCCTCCAGCTGGGGCGAGCCGACAACGTCAGCCACCAAAAAGATCAACACCTGGATGCATGCAGCATGGTGTGTAGGAAAGGTGAGAGAAAAGATTGAAGGAGCTTCTTCCCATGAATGACTTCAAGCGAGTTTACAGCAGTGCCTTCTCCACCAGCCCATCTTCTCTCCCCTTCCTCTTCCGTCCCTGCCCAGCTCGGCCCACTGTTCCCACCCTCCCCCTTCCACCTCTCCATGGTCTGCAAGGCCTCTAAGCATCATACCTGCATGACCGATCGATGTTCAAAAGCTGCGACTTGTGCCCCGGTTTTGAAGTATTCGCTCCTCGGAAAACGCAAAGAGTTGATCCGTGTTTTCAGGGTGAGCCGTAGAAGGCGCCTGCGTATGGTGGGATGGAAAGATTTCGGATATGGGGGGCGGCAGATCAGGATGGAATAAAGTTGAGCTGACACACTACCATGTGCTCACAAATGTAGGCTTGACATGCCAACATTGTAACGATGGCTTCTTGACATGCGACTGGACAGGCTGAGGACACGCTAAGGGAGGAGCAGGACTTGTAGAGGGCGGGAGACCAAGAACCTGCTCAAGGAGCAGAACGAAGTACGGCCTTGGCTGCGCAGCGCCTCCAGAACCAGCAGGGACAGCACTAGTACCCCCAGCAGCAGCACCAGCGCCAGCAGCACCTCCAGCTCCAACAGCGCCAACTTCAGCACCCTCAGAAGCACCAGCGCCAGCAGAACCACCAGCACCAACACCCCCAGCAGCTCCAGCTCCACCACCTCCAGCAGCTCCAGCTCTAGTAGCACCTCGAGCAGGACTCCCAGTCCCAGCAGCTCTAGAACCGCCAGGACGAGCACCTCCAGGACCAGTAGCAACAGTAGTATCTTCAGCTCCAGCAGCACGGCTCCAGCGCTGGGCAAACCACTCGCGTAGCTTCTGCGGAGAGAGTAGCTCCCGCCTCGACGAAGCACCGCTAGAGGCCACACGAGTAGACCCAGCACCCCCAGGCTCCGCACCCCCAGGCTCAGCACCCCCAGGCTCCGCACCCCCAGGCTCAGCACCCCCAGGCTCCGCACCCCCAGGCTCCGCACCCCCAGACTCAGCACCCCCAGGCTCAGCATCCCGAGACTCAGCACCCCCAGGCTCCGCACCCCCAGACTCGGCACCCGCAGGCATAGCGCCCATAGCAGCACCAGAGTCAACAGCTACCTCGACAGGCTCAACTGCGTCTACCTGGGACACACCTGACGGGGCAGGACCTTGAGGGGGGAGGGGGTCTACCGGGGGAGGACCTGGCGCAAGGAAGAGCGGCGGCGGGGGGAGGGGCGCAGTGCGGTAGGGGAAGAAACGGTAGTAAGGCACCGACTCGTCAAAGGTGACGTCTTGGGAGGACAAAACACGGCGCGAGGTGGGGTGGTAGAACCGCCATCCAGGCGCGTCAGGGAGGAAGCCAAGGAAGACGCAGGGAACAGCACGAGGGGACAGCTTGTCCGCAGACAAGTTGCGGACAAACGCTCGAGATCCCCAGACTCAAAATGCAGACGCATCGCCAACCTTCCCCATCCACCGCAAGGTGGGGGAGGTCTCTGGCAAGGAGACCCGGGGCTGAAGGTTGAGCTGATGTGCCGCGTACTGAACCGCAAACGGCCACAGAAAATGGGGAGCAGCCGCATGGATCATGGACGTACGAGCGACGTCCATGACCATGCTAATGCGGCGCTCAGCAATCCCATTTTGCTGTGGAGAGGCCGGAAGTGTGAAGGTCTGGCGGATGCCCTGTGCACGACAGAAGGCTCCATGACGGGCAGAGGAAAACTCTCCGCCTCTGTCAGAGTGCAGACGCAGAACGGGAAAGTCCGAGCCGAACCTCTCTCTGAGCTGGAGACGAGCTGCGCGGATCCAGTCGATCAACACCTCAGTGACGTCACCCTTGCTGCGCAAGGGGAACACCGTGGTGTAACGAGAGTAGTCGTCAACCACTAACAGGAAGCAACGCTCGTGACCCTGGCCACGGACGCGGGCGGGGCCCCACACGTCCATGTGAAGAGTCTGCAGGGGAGCCTGTGTCGGAGGAAACTCGGAGGAGTGAGGAGCGGCGCGCTGCCGCCCCTCGACGCAGGGAACGCAGGTAGGGACCGGCCCCGAAGGTAGGGGAGGGAGGGACCGGGGGAGACCAGAGACAAGGACACGGGAGGCCATGCCTCGGAGACGAGGCAGGGAGGGGTGACCAAGGCGGTGGTACCAAAGGAGAGTCTGGTGGGACAGGAGACGACACGAGCAGGGGGCAGACTCAGGACCAGACCTGGACGCTACAGCAAACACCTGACTCGACGTTGCTACCTGACCATACTCAGTAACAGGAGGAGACTCAGTGGTCAGTGTGTCCAGGCTGGACCCCGGCTGACGGGTAAACGTGGCCAAGTGTCGGCCCGTCCGAGCACACGTACAGTGGGTCACCCGCTGACTCGCAGGTGTGAACTGGTCAACCCCCCGATCCTGTAGATCAGCTCCACTCACCAAGTTCGTAGAGAACGAGGGGAGGTAGAGACCTAACAGGGGGCCAGAGGGGGCTGCCGGACACGGTAAGACAGTGGAGAAGCTAGCAAGGACAGGACCCCCAGAGGGGTCCGCTAGGGAGACCGCAACCGGCCGACTGAGCGGCGTAAGCGTGGTGCGGTCTCGAAAGAAGGAGCGGGAAGCACCCGAGTCAAGGGTGAAGGTGTGTAAGGCCTGAGCCGACGTGGTACCTGAGAGAGCAGACTCACCAGCACCTGGGGCAGCAGACGCACTAGCACCTGGAGCAGCAGTCTCACCAGCACCTAGAGCAGCAGCCTCAATGCCCGGGTCAGGCGGAACATACAGGTAACAGTCACCCTCATCACAGTAGACACAGCATACATGGCAGCAAGAATAGCATCATAGTCAAGATCAAAGATAGCTACCCCCGCCCTAGACAGCTCTCCCCAGCGAGGGATCTCAATGGCGTCAGGGAACTGATGACGCCAAGCGTCCGTCAGGCGGCCGAAGCAGCGCTGGGTGGAGTTTGTGCCCCCGCACTGCTCACCAGCGCGGTCGCCTGTACAGAGGACGTAGGTGCAGGGACCAGTACCCCCACCCCGCTAACGCCCAGCGTACCACTCACGAAGCTGCTGAGGGGACAGGGTCTCACGAGCGTGCTGCTGCTGCTGGCGCTGACCACCACCGGAGCCACGACCAGCTCCACTGCCACCTCCGCCGCCTCCGCCACCTCCGCCGCCTCCGCCACCGCCGCCGCCTCTGCTCCCTCCGCCACCACCGCCGCCTCCTCCGCCTCCACTGCTGCCATCGACACCTCCACCCCCGCCACCACTCCCACCACCACCCCCACCCCCTCCACTGCCTCCACCACCATCTCCACCGCCCCCACTGGCCCCCCCTGCGCCCTTGCCCTCCTTGCCCTTGCAGGTGCGGCGCTTCCCGCTAGGGACAGACGCAGCGCCGACCGACTCGAAGCCAACGAGGTCGGCCGCAGCAGTAGAAGCAACAGAGGGCAAGATGGGGGAGGGAGAACACCCCTTAAAAACGGGGGTGCGAGGGTCACCACGAGAGGCTCCTACAGCGACTATGTTCTTCTCTGCTGCTACAAGGCGCTCCTCGAGAAGGTCAACGGTGAGTGTGGTGGGGCAAAATGAGAGGAAGTGGTCCCTGACTATGCGAAAGGAGTCAGGGAGCCGGGTGACTATGTAGTAGAGGGTGATGTACATGTGGGGGGGGGGGGTTCTTGGGACAAAACTCAGCGGGAAGCGCAGCGCGGTAGCGAGTGTCACTAGTGCGAAGGTGCGTAATGAGGTCAGCGACTGTGGGAAAGGCAGCAAGGTCAGGGAACAGGTACGGCAGCATGAGGCGGCTAAGCGCAGCAGTGGCAGAGGAAGAGTAGCGTGCAACTACAGCGTCGTACAAGGTCTTAGCACTCTTGTACTGGCTTAAGTGCGCACGCTCAGTGGTCGATAAGTGGCGACGCACAGCAAGACGTGCAGCAGCATCGCGCGTGGCCCACTGTGAGCGAACAGTGCTGTCAGTAGTAGCAGGCGGGGCAGGAGAGACACCAGAGGTGAGATCGAACAGTGAGAGTCCGTCCGCCCTATCGCACTGTAAGAACAGCTGGAGGTCATCGACCCAGACCTCAAAGTCAACAGCACGACCCTCAGTATCAAAGGTAAGGACACTGGGGGTAGCCATGACTGCAGTGGTCTATCAGGGAGTGAGCTCACCAGTCCAAGGAAGTAGGGCCGGGGCGCGCCGGAAGGAAGGGCTGCTCGGCGGCTCGGCTGCTGGGCGGCTCGGCGGCGCGGCTGCTGGGCGGCGCGGCGGCTCGGCGGCTCGGCTGCAGGGTGGCTGGGCGGCTCGGCGGCTCGGCGGTTCGGCTGCTGGGCGACTGGGCGGCTGGGCGGCTCGGCAGCTCGGCTGCTGGGCGGCGCGGCGGTTCGGCGGCTCGGCTGCTCGGCGGCTCGGCGGCCCAGTTGTTGGGCGGCTCGGCGGCTCGGCTGTCGGGCGCCTCGGCTGCTAGGCTGCTGTCGGCGTTGAAGGGGCCGGTAGAGACGGCGACGGGGCCGTGAAAGGGCGGCGACGGGGCCGCTGAGGGCGGCGACCGGGCGGCTAGGGTCGGCGACGGGGCCGGTCGGGCGGCGACGGGGCCGGTAGGGTCGGCGACGGGGCCGCTTAGGGCGGCGACGGGGCCGGTAGGGTCGGCGACGGGGCCGGTAGGGTCAGCGACGGGGCCGCTTAGGGTGGCGACGGGGCCGGCAGGGCGGCGACGGGGCCGCTTAGGGTGGCGACGGGTCCGGCAGGGCGGCGACGGGGCCGCAAGGGTCGGCGTCGGGGCCGATAGGGCGGCGACGGGGCCGCGTAGGGCGGCGACGGGGCCGCAAGGGTCGGCGACGGGGCCGATAGGGCGGCGACGGGGCCGCTTAGGGCGGCGACGGGGCCGTAAGGGTTGGCGACGGGGCCGATAGGGCGGCGACGGGGCCGCTTGGAGCGGCTACGGGGCCGCTACGGTCGGCGACGGGGCCGGCAGGGTGGCGACGGGGCCGCTAGGGTGGGCTACGGGGCCGCTAGGGTCGGCAACTGGGCCGTGAGAGGGGCCGCGAGAGGCCGCGAAAGGGGCCGCTAGGGGCCTGAGGAGGGCGCGACGGGCCGCTAAGGGCTAGGGACGCGACGGGAGGGAGGGCACACGGGGCGCGACTCGGGCAGGAGAGAAGCGCGCTCCGGGCAATAAAATTTTTTAGTGGTGGGCCCTTAGGAAGCGTTCCCACTAGGGAACCTGCTCTATACCATGTGAGAATCTGAGGAAGGAATGATTGCATTGAGCAGCATGAGGAGTACAAGAAGGAAACCCTTCAGTGTTGTACCCCATATTGACTACCCCACTACAGCCTAAACAGACTATAGCATATAAGTTCGACACTTCGTCCTGCCAGTCGCCCTACTTTCCCTTGCCGGTCGCCCTACTTTCCCTTGCCCGTCGCCCTACTTTCCCTTGCCGGTCGCCCTACTTTCCCTTGCCGGTCGCCCTACTTTCCCTTGCCGGTCGCCCTAGTCTCCCTCCCATTGCCTTCCTCGTCGCCCACGCATCCCCAGCCGTCACCCTCACTTCTCATCCCGTCGCCTTCACTCGCTTCGCTTCCCCGTCGCCCTCGCTTCTCATCCCATCGCCTTGCCCATCCTCCTAGCTTCCCCTGCCAGTCGCCGCTCCCCACCGCCCTCGCTCCCCCCTGCTGTTTCCCTCGCTCCCCCCTGCTGTTTCCCTCGCTCCCCCCTGCCGTTTCCCTCGCTTCCCCCTACTGTTTCCCTCGCTTCCCCCTGCTGTTTCCCTAGCTTCCCCATCCGACGCCTCCTCGTCGCCCTCGCTGCCCCTCCCATGATCGCCTTCCCCGTCGCCCTTTCGCTCACCGTCGCCTTCGCTTCGGCTTCCTGTCCCAATGCCTCACTTGCTCCCACGCCCGCCCTTCTTCCCCCCAATTACCGCCTTCCTCCTTCCCAATCTAGTCTTCCGCTCTACCTATCTCCCTCCTTCCTTCCCTCCCCCATCCCCTCCTTAATCCTTCTCTCCTTCCTTCCCGTACCCTCTCCCCTTCATTTCCTATATACCTTCCCTCCACTTTCTGCCCACAAACCTTCCTCCATCCCCTAATTTTTCTCCCTCATCCCCCTACTACTTACTTTCTTCTCACCCCCGACTTGCTCCCTTGTCTACCTCACCCCACTTACCTCTTTCCATCTCCTGATTTACCCCCACATTCCCCCCACCTACCTCTCTCCGCACTTAGCTAACCCCCCACATTCCCCCCAAGCACCTCCCTCCACCCCTTGGTTAACCCCCCTCATACTCACCTCCCTCCGCCTCCCAATTCACCAAGCAACCACGTTCGTCCACCTCTACCTCTAACCCGCCTCCCTCCGCCTCCCAATTCACCAAGCAACCACGTTCGTCCACCTCTACCTCTAACCCGCCTCCCTCCGCCTCCCAATTCACCAAGCAACCACGTTCGTCCACCTCTACCTCTAACCCGCCTCCCTCCGCCTCCCAATTCACCAAGCAACCACGTTCGTCCACCTCTACCTCTAACCCGCCTCCCTCCGCCTCCCAATTCACCAAGCAACCACGTTCGTCCACCTCTACCTCTAACCCGCCTCCCTCCGCCTCCCAATTCACCAAGCAACCACGTTCGTCCACCTCTACCTCTAACCCGCCTCCCTCCGCCTCCCAATTCACCAAGCAACCACGTTCGTCCACCTCTACCTCTAACCCGCCTCCCTGCTATTATAGTCACAGTAGGCTCCAATGTGCCTAAAACGAAAGATAAAGTGCACAGTCGGATTTCTGCACAGCGGCTTCAAATGTTCATAGCGTTCTGGTCACAGCTTCAAATGAATTGATTCAACTTGGAGCTGGAGCGTCTTATTGTCGCCTACACTAGGCAAATTAGATCGCACGATTTGACCAAGTATTGACGACACAGCGTTGGTTTGAACGAACGGCACTATGGCAGCCACTATAGTCTTAAAACACAAGATAGGAAGAGTTAGGGAGAGTTACGAGTTGGGAATGACTCCCAGCTCCTACAAGCCCCAAGAGCCGAGGTACAGTGATGTCGAACACTGCCACATTGTCCCCAACCACGAAGGGTCTCGAAACTACCCTTCACTAGGGCCTACACCAAGTGAAATGTTACACTACACAAAGGAATGTAACTATCTTCAATATCTTGAGGTGTACCCATTTTCACGGGCTTCGCGATTACTTGAATGTTGACACCAGGGCTCGGGTTCTTCATCACAAACTCATCCTTGAGTCTTTGATGGGTCTGCTGCACACACCTGCGACACGCCGAACGTTCGATAAGCGACAAAATGGAAACCGCGCACGACAAAATAAAAACCGCGCGGGACACACAAAATGACCACGTTACACACGACTAGCGATAATTCGCTATTGACTTGACACACACACTCGACATCATGACCCATCATTCACACAACATTATAAGCATGAAATATCTATTTATTTCATGCACTCATTCCATTCCATGCACACACGCATGCACGCACACGGAAAACATGCCGAGTGCAAACCGTAAGGTTGCACCAACAAACTCCCCCTCGGATTGTTGGCCTTAGGATCTTGCTCTCTTAGTTCAGAGCCATCCCAGCCAGCTTGCAACACTTCCAATGCTGCTGCTCCACTAGCCTCTTGGTCATCATGTCAGCTGGCTGCCCCGTGGTCTTCACGTAGCGCAACTCAACTTCACCCGCGGTTACCATGCTCCTCGTCCAATGCCACTTCACCCTCATGTGCTTCGTGAGTCCATGCAACACAGGGTTCTTAGCCAGAGCAATTCCACCCTGGCTGTCACAGTACAGTGGGGTAGGTCCTTGCTGCTCCTCCCCCAATTCAGCCAACAAACGCCGCTGCCACACAATCTCCCGTACCGAACGGAAGAGTGCCATGTACTCGGACTCCACCGAGCTCAAAGCTTGGTCAACCTGCTTCTTGCTCTCCCAAGCAGTTGGGCCTCCACCAACACAGCATATGAAGCCTCCCACACTTGTCATGTCCTCTCCTTCCCATGCATATGAAGCATCCGAGTAGGCGGTGAGGAACAAACGCCCGGGTTCAACACCATCCGCGCCCTTTTGGCGCCTTGGTGCCGCCGCCAGGTATTGCAGCCCAACGGTCGGTGTTTGGCAAAGATACTTGGCCACCCTCATTCCAGCTGCTACCTGCTTCTCATTAGGGCATTGCACAACCCTAGCCAGCTGCCCGGTAGCAAACGCGACGTCTTGTCGGGTATTTACCGCCGCATACATGAGGCTGCCCACCAACGAGTGAAAATGGCGCCTCTCCTCTTCTCCAACACTCTCCTCCTCTGGCCCCTTAACACACTTGAACCCAGAGGGAAAGGGGGTAGCCACATGACCTTCATTCTGGCCAAAGTTGGCAGCCAATGCCTCCAGGTACTTCTGTGGTGCACTCGCATGCTCCGCTTCTCCACGTCTCGTTCGATGTGGAGCCCAAGGTAGAAGTTCACGTCACCAAGGGACTTGCACTTGAACTTGTCTTGCAGCTTCAGCATCACCTCCTTCATAAGGTCAGAGGAATGTGAGAATATGAGAATGTCATCCACATAAACCACCATGAAGCTCCTCTGCTCCCCCTCGCCAAGCATGAACAAGGAGTGATCGTTCGTTGAGGGAGTGAAGCCGATCTCCTCCAACACTTCGCGCAGCTTCATGTACCATTGCCTAGGGGCCTGCTTCAGCCCATAGAGGGCCTTCTTCAGCTTCCACACTCTGCCACTACCATCATCAAACCCCTCTGGCTGCGCCATAAAAATCTTCTCCTCAAGGATGCCGTTAAGGAATGCCGTTACGATGTCCATTTGTTTTACTACCCATCCTTTGATGGCGGTGTTAAAGTTTAGAAGAAAGAAGAGGATTGCACTAGCAAGAATGGTGATACAAATAGCAAACCCTAGAAGGGTTGTACTCGCTATAGAGCACCCCACTACAGGCTAGAGCATAAGATAACATTCTGACACACCCCCATAGCCAAAGTGGGGTGTAATCAGCAGAGCAAGCAAAGCAGTACAAGCTCAATGTGGATCACAATATCACCACACATTCTGAGCACAAGTTCAAGATGCAATAGTTTAAAGGGTACAATTATGAGTAAAGCTAGTGGTAGTCACATCGGGCAAGCGAGGAGGAGGAGAGAGAGTGAGAGGAGAGGAGATAGGAGGCGACGGCTGAAGCTGCAGACACACGGGCAACAGGAGGCAGACTGGCACAGCGGCTACCGGACTACAGGAGTACAGGAGTAACAGGAGTACAGGAGTAACAGGCCCCACGGCTAAAGTAGCGGCAGACGAGCAACGGACTCACGGGCGGCTGGCACAGCTGGCTACGACTGGGCTACCGGACGAAGTCCCCGGAATACAGGTGCTGCTGGCGACACGACGGCAACCTCCATACAGCTTCCCCAAACTATCCCACTCCCCCTGGCACACACCAGCTGCTACACCGCTAGCTCCACTCCCACGCACCCCCCTTAAACCCTAAACCCCAGTCTCCCACAAATCCACCCCCCTCAGCGACAGATGCAGCAGTGGGAGACAAAGGAGGAGGAGGAGCAAAGGGAGGAATGCAGAAGTGCCACCCCCATACTCGCCACCCCCTACTCGCCACTCCCCAAACCCTAACACAGGCAGGGCGGGATGGTGGGTAGGGAGGTTACGGGGGAGGGGGGGGGGGTGGGGGACCGACGCGCGGCCTCCCAGGGCGCCAAGACAGGCAGCAGAAGGGGCGGGGCTTGCCCCCCTCCCCCAGGTAAGTCCCCGAGGGAGCCGCGACGGGCGACGGGAAAAGGGGCCGCAGGCGGGGCCGGGGCCGGGGCGCAGGTAGGGCGATGGGGCCGGGGCGCAGGTAGGGCGTCGGGACGACGGGGCCGCAGGTAGGGCGGCGGGGCCGGGGCCAGGGCCGCAGGAAGGGTCGCCCGAGCCGCGCGCAGGCGGCCCGAGCCGCGCGCGGGCCTGGCGCCGCCCGTACGGGTCGCGCGTAGGCCTGGCGCGGCCCGTACGGGTCTGGCGCGGCCCGTACGTGCCGCGCGCAGGCCACGACAAGCGACGGGGGGCGACGCGGAGGTCCCCGTCGCCTGTCGCAGCGCCTCCCGGGAGCGGCGCGCGGCGTGACGGGGCAGTAACCCGCCGCGCGCCTCGGGGCGCACGGCGGGAAGAGAACCGCCGCGCGCCTCGGGGCGCATGGCGGGCAGAAAACCGCCGCGCGCCTCGGGGCGCACGGCGGGATGAAAAAATGCCGCACGCCACGGGGCGTGCGGCACAGAGAGTAGTGATAGCAGTAGTAGTAGGAGTTGCAGCGGAAGCAACGAGGTGGTGAGCCCACCCACAGGATCGATCCAAGGGGATCGACCTGCTCTGATAGCATGTGAAAGTTTAGAAGAAAGAAGAGGATTGCACTAGCAAGAATGGTGATACAAATAGCAAACCCTAGAAGGGTTGTACTTGCTATAGAGCACACCACTACAGGCTAGAGCATAAGATAACATTCTGACAGGCGGCTCTCGCGAATAGGTTTCGCAGCGTCGTTGGCTTCACCACAGGGGCAAACAGCTCCTTGAAGTCCACCTTCTCCTTTTGCTGGTACCCCTTGGCTACAAGCCTAGACTTGTAGCGCTCGATCTTGCCGTCGGCATCCGACTTGATTTTGAAGAGCCACTTGGACGTTATCGCCGTACGCCCCCCCGGCAGCTCCACCAATTGAAACGTGTCGTTCTCCTCGATGCTCTTCAGCTCACTCTCCATGGCCTTCTTCCACTCCTCAGCATCACTACTCTCCAAAGCCTCCTTGAGAGTTGCTGGTTCTCCCGGCATCTCCACCGGAGAGAAGAACGCGAAGGCACACTCCTCGTAGTCACTCTCCTCGTCGTCTCCGACCATCATTGCTGCTCCGGCCAGGGCTGTCTTGCCCTGCTTTCCCGGCGCATCATAGGTCAGCCTATTAGGGGGTTGAACTCTCCTCTTCCCCCTTCCTTCCTCCTCAGCTGCAGGGACTTGAAGGCCTTGGCGATGCTGCGGTGTGGCTCGAATCCGTGGAGCACTCTTAGTGCGGGAAGGAAGTGTCGGTGCACGCTCGCTCACTTGCTGCACCTCTTCCTCTTCTTCCTCTGCATCATAGGCCTCCTCTCCCCCATTCACAAGGAAACATTGCCTTGTGGTTGTGCTGCCATTGCTCAGCTCCAAAGGCAGCTCCACATGCTCCAAACTGGAACTCTTCACCTCCCGAAACCGCACGCCTATCTTCGCCTCATTCTTCCAATCCTTGTACATGAAGTTCTCCATGAACTTGCAGTCCTTGCTCACCAAGAACTTCTTGGTGAATGGGTCCCAAAGAAGCCATCCCTTGCTGTTTTGAGCCATGCCCAAATGCACGGCCCACACCGCCTTGGCACCAAGCTTGTTGTGCCGAAGATGCTTAGGCACGAGCGCCATGCACATGCACCCGAACACCCGAAGCATATCCACCTTTGGCTTCCTTCCTAGCCACTCCACATAGGGCACCCATTTGTCTGCTCCCACATGAGTCAAGGCTCTGTTCTTGGCCACACACGCGCTCCGCACCGCATCAGGCCAGAAATAGTCGGGTAGCCTGGCTTCAATGAGCAACCCGCGTGCCGCCTCCGTGATTGTGCGGTTCGCTCGCTCGGCGATGTCGTTCATTGCAGGGGAGTATGGCATGGTGAGGGAGTGACGAATACCATTCTTCTTCAGCCACAATCCAAACTCCTTGCTCAGGAACTCTCCCCCTTGATCGGTGCGGATTGACTTGACTAGACGGTCTTGTTGCCGCTCCACCATCGGGAACCAATCCGCCTTCAACGTTTGAGCCACATCGCTCTTCTAAGCCAGCACGTACACCCAAGTCATACGGGTGTAGACGTCCACAATAGTGAGGAAGTACTCTGCTCCAGCAGCTCCAAGCTTCAAGGGGGCCACCACGTCCATCACCACCTCATCAAGTGGTGCCTTAGCCGTTGCCTCCGAACTAGAGAATGGGAAACGGGTGAACTTGGCTTGCATGCACGTCGGGCAGCCAAGTACCTCATCGGGCTCCCCTTTCACACGTATGCCACCAACCATCTCATTCTTCACTAGCTGCTACAAGATGGGCAGGGCCACATGCCCCATGCACCGATGCAAGGTGAGCCAATCACACTCCCCCGTAGCCGAAGTTGGATTGGAGAATGCCGCGCTCGCAATAGCGCCCCACATACTCTCTCCGTAGTCCTCCTCCGCTGCTGCCTCGGGATTCTCCTCACCCTTTTGCTGCTCCTTAGCTGCTGCACCTCTCTCCATAGGTTCACCAAGCTTGCTTGTCCCTCCAAGATTGCACTTATTGGACTCCTTCTCCTTACCGCGACCGTCCGCGCAATCGCCGCTACCAACCGCTCCACCTTTGGTGCTGACGCTTGCTGCCACTTGCCTCTCCTTAGGCATTGGGACCACAGGGATCTGCCACATCTCGTTGTAGAAATCTCTGTCCTCATGAAGATCCCAAAGAATCCGATCGCCAAGCCTTGCGGTGTAGGTCTTGGCTCCCTTCGAGTTTGTGTCCATGCCGGCCTTTGCCAACCGCCGCACGGAAATCAGGTTGGCAGCAAGGCTGGGCACCCAAAGCACATTCTTGATGCCCACCATCTTCTCATCAGCACCCTTAAACATGGCCTTGTCTGTCAGTAGAGCTACACTGTGAGATCCCCGATCGATCCTAGCGGGGTTACAGGCGCGTTTGCCTGGGGGATTATGGGCGCACTGACCCGCTACTGAAACAAGCCCTTTTATCCTAATGGTCTAGTGGTTGGGATTCTGACATTGCCCATGCCTTTCACATCCGCTCGCTGCCCCAAAGCCGATGTGACATGCTTCACCGGTGACGGTTCGAGTTCGGTGAGCAAGTCTGGGCGAGGTGTCACGCTATAGGTAGTGCCACTATCGATCACCCAATAGTCCAGGGGGTGTAGGGTCACCTTCCCCACAGCTGCTGGCTCCTCAAAGCCTTCATCCTTCTCTGGACCAGTCGGTACTTGCGTCGACACGAAGTAGAATAGACCCGGGTACCGATCGTTGCTCGGGTCCTTGTCATTGTCTCCGCTCTTCATGTTTGCAGCTCCGCCACCGCGACCGCCACAGCCTCCACGGCCTCTTCCTCTCCCTCCTCCTGCTCCTCTACCCTCCTGGCCTTGAGCAGGGGTCCAACCATCAGGGAGCTTGTAGCAATCGCGCCATATATGTCCGCTCTTGTGACAATAATGGCATTCGCCGTCGAATCGGCCGCGACCGCGCCCGTAGCTCTTGTCGTCGCTGCCGTAACCGCCACTCCCGCGGCCTCCGCCGAAGTTGCTGCCACCAAACCTTCGTCCCCCTCGTCCTCTGCCTCTTCCTCGACCATATCCACGACCAATGCTCGCAGCCCCAGCGCCATTCGCACTCGCCAACTCACGGCGGCGGAAATCCTCTTGAAGGATAGCTCGCTTCACGTCTTCGAGCGAGAGGCGGGGCAAGTCGCGATTCAGGTTGATGATGAGCGAGGACCATGATTCGGGGAGTAGGGCCAGCAAATTGGTCTTCTTTTGGAGCTCACTGTAGTTCAAATCCGCTCCCTCAAGCCGCGTCAACAAGTCGAAGAATTTCTGCACCCCTTCTTCAACCGCTTCATCCTCTTCAATGCGTAACGTCGCCATTTGCCGTTCCAACACCATAGCTACCGCCGCTGTTGCAGGAGCGTGTACACCCTTGAGAGCAGCCCATGCCTTTGGTCCCTTGTCTGGTTCACGCTGGAAAGGCTTGATGTGACGGATTTGGCTACTCCCCAACGCTTGCCCAAGTAGGAGGTAGCCTTGTGCGCTCTTCCGCACCCACGGGCTCTTCTCCGGGTCGTCCTCGGGACGCTTCTCCGTTCCTTCCATCACCTCCAGTAGTTCATAGTGGTCAAATATGTTCTCCATTTTGAAGGACCACTCAGCAAAGTTGTCACCATTGAACTTGTCAAGGCCAAACACTCTAGGCTCATCCCTAGATGGGCCAACACTTGGTTGCACGGGCGCCGTGGCTGAGTCACGGGGTTGGCCTTGAGCTTGGGCTTCTCCACTGCCACCAGCACCTCTGCCACCCCTTTCCTCAGGTCCAGCCATTGTCGAAACTGCTCCAAGGGGCTCTGATACCACTTGTTATAGTCACAGTAGGCTCCAATGTGCCTAAAACGAAAGATAGAGTGCACAGTCGGATTTCTGCACAGCGGCTTCAAACGTTCATAACGTTCTGGTCACAGCTTCAAATGACTTGATTCAACTTGGATCTGGAGCGTCTTACTGTCGCCTACACTAAGCAATTTAGATCACGCGATTTGACCAAGTATTGACGACACACTGTTGGTTTGAACGAACGGCACTATGGCAGCCACTATAGTCTTAAAACACAAGATAGGAAGAGTTAGGGAGAGTTACGAGTTGGGAATGACTCCCAGCTCCTACAAACCCCAAGAGCCGAGGTACGGTGATGTGGAACAGTCCCACACTGTCCCCAACCACGAAGGGTCTCGAAACTACCCTTCACTAGGGCCTACACCAAGTGAAATGTTACACTACTCAAAGTAATGTAACTATCTTCAATATCTTGAGGTGTACCCTTTTTCGCGGGCTTCCCGATCACTTGAATGTTGACACCAGGGGCTCGGGTTCTTCATCACAAACTCATCCTTGAGTTCTTGATGGGTCTGCTGCACACACCTGCGACACGCCGAACGTTCGACAAGCGACAAAATAGAAACCGCGCACGACAAAATAGAAACCGCGCGGGACACACAAAATGACCGCGTTACACACGACTAGCGATAATTCGCTATTGACTTGACACACACACTCGACATCATGACCCATCATTCACACACTATTATAAGCATGAAATATATATTTATTTCATGCACTCACTCCATTCCATGCAGACACGCATGCACGCACACGGACAATAAGCCGAGTGCAAACCGTAGGGTTGCACCAACACCTACATCTCCCAATTCACCAAACAACCACGTTTGTCTACCTCTACCTCTAACCCACCTCCCTACATCTCCCAATTCACCAAACAACCACGTTTGTCTACCTCTACCTCTAACCCACCTCCCTCCATCTCCCAATTCACCAAACAACCACGTTTGTCTACCTCTACCTCTAACACACCTCCCTCCATCTCCCAATTCACCAAACAACCACGTTTGTCTACCTCCACCTCTAACCCACCTCCCTACATCTCCCAATTCACCAAACAACCACGTTTGTCTACCTCTACCTCTAACCCACCTCCCTACATCTCCCAATTCACCAAACAACCACGTTTGTCTACCTCTACCTCTAACCCACCTCCCTCCATCTCCCAATTCACCAAACAACCACGTTTGTCTACCTCTACCTCTAACCCACCTCCCTCCATCTCCCAATTCACCAAACAACCACGTTTTTCTACCTCTGCCTCTAACCCGAACCTCTACGTGGGCCTCCTCGTCGCCCTCGCTGCCCCTCCCATGATCGCCTTCCCCGTCGCCCTTTCGCTCACCGTCGCCTTCGCTTCGGCTTCCTGTCCCAATGCCTCACTTGCTCCCACGCCCGCCCTTCTTCCCCCCAATTACCGCCTTCGTCCTTCCCAATCTAGTCTTCCGCTCTACCTATCTCCCTCCTTCCTTCCCTCCCCCATCCCCTCCTTAATCCCTCTCTCCTTCCTTCCCGCACCCTCTCCCCTTCATTTCCTATATACCTTTTTTTTTCATTCCCACTATATCCTTCCCTCCTTCACTTTCTGCCCAAAAACCTTCCTCCATCCCCTAATTTTTCTCCCTCATCCCCCCTACTACTTACTTTCTTCTCACCCGCGACTTGCTCCCTTGTCTACCTCACCCCACTCACCTCTTTCCAACTCCTGATTTACCCCCACATTCCCCCCACCTACCTCTCTCCGCACTTAGCTAACCCCCCACATTCCCCCCACGCACCTCCCTCCACCCCGTGGTGAACCCCCCTCATACGCACCTCCCTCCATCTCCCAATTCACCCTTCCAAAAGGGACCTGCAGGGCGGGAAGGAGGAACGGAAGGGGAGGCGGGAGGAGGCAAGGCAGAGGGGTGGGAGGACAAAGGGAGGGAAGGAGAGGAAAGAGTATTTGGAGGGAAAGAGAAATGGAGACAAGGAGGGAGAGGCATGTGAAGGGGGGTGGGAGGGCCATGACGATAGCAGGTACGTACGTATGCTTCCCGTGCAAGTTGTCCTCGTTTCCCCTGCCCGTTGCCCTTCCTCCCCACACATACTATTCCCTTCTGTCCTCCCACTTACTGCCCTCCCTCATCCAACTATCCTTCCTCCTGACCCCCACTTACCATGCTCCCTCCCTCATTTCCCTCACACACTCTCTCTCTCCTCCCTTCCCTCTTTGCCTATATTATACCTTCACTCTGTCTCCCTGTCTCTTCTTATCTTTTGCCCCACCCCCTTCCGACCCTCCCTTTATACGAGCCTCGCTTTATTCCACCCCCCTTTTTCCCACCCTCCCTCTTCTCCTACCCTCGCTTTTCTTCCACTCTCTGTTTTCTCCCAACCTCCCTTTCTCCCACCCTCCCTTTTCTCCAACCCCCCCTTTTCTCTCACCCTCCATTTTCTCCAACCCCCTCTTTTCCTCCCACCCTCCCTTCTCCCACTCTCCCTGTTCTCCCACCATCCATGTGCTCCCACTGTTTCTCTCCCCCGCCATTTGTATATATGCCTCCGTATTTTTTTCACACTCCCTTCTCACTGCCTCCATATTTCCCTGCGTCCTACCTTTGACCCACCCGATATCCTGCTCTCCATATATTCCACCCTCCCTATATCCGTGCCCCCCAGAAGACATGGACTTACTGCATGGACTTACTGTGCTAGCACATGTCATGCGCTGCACTAGCACATGTCATGCACTGCACTGCGCTAGCAAGGGTCGTGCACTGTCCTAGTGCGAAGGGGTAGTAGGCCAAAGGAGGGGTTTTTTAGGCGCCTCTAGACTAGACGCACTGCACTGCTCTAGCATGGGTCATGCACTGTCCTTGGGCAGGGGAACAGTAGGTGAAAGGAGGGTATTTTTGAGGCGCCCAAAAAATAGACGCACTGTACTGCCCTAGCTTGGATCTTGCGCTGTCTGAGTGCAAGGGACTAGTACTAGGCCAAGGAGTGGCGGTGATGGGATGGTTGGATAAGGGAGGAAACGAGGAGGGCAGCACAGGGGAAGGTCTGACAACCGTAGGGGAAAGGGTAGAGGCTGCCAAGTAGTTATAAACCTACCATCCTGCCCAGGGCTTAACAAGCAAAAGAGTCAGACATGATGCTTTGGATCACAGCACATCATGAACACTACTGCCACCTGCATCTCTCTAGTATATTTGAAACAGTGCATTTTGTTCCATCCATTATCATTAATAATTGCACGTTGACACGGATTTCTCCCTTCTCTCCTCCTCAGAGATCAACTAGCATCCCATGACTAAGCTGACACCACCAACCAACCTCTCCGCTGCATGCAGCTGCATCTACCGTACTACCCCCCTGGGGGCCTGACTCCCTCCCCCTTTCCTTGCAAAGTCGTCAGCATCAACTTCTCTACTATCTTCTCAACCTCCCGTGTTGTCATAACACATTGGCTCCCCGTGTTGCTCACTTCCTGTGTTGCTTACTACAGTCTTCCGAAGACTCTACGCAGCAATGGCGTTCACCATGGCAATGGACGGGTTCCTCCAACCCGCAGGCACCGCATTGAACCCATACCCACCCTTGGCCAGCTTCCCGATCATGAACTGCATGAACGCCTTGGCGATCTTCCCGCCAGTCACGCCAGTCAGCGACTTGCGGATGAACCCGTATTCCATGGACACCATCGCAGGGGTCTTCGCTCCGCCCCTCCAGATGAAATCCACGTTGCTCCAGGACCCGTCGGCTGCGGGAGGCGCGCCCACGAGCGCCGCGCCGGGGACCCATGACGGCGGCGCGACGGCGACGCCGGCGGCGTTCTTGAGCGCGGCGATCACGCGCTTCGGGTTGTTGGGCTTCCTGGCGTTGAAAGGCACGACGCTGCAGCCGCCGGTGAAAGCGTAGCCAATCGCGCCCCTGGTTTTCAGCACCGCGGCGCACACGGCGCTCGTTCCCTCCACCTTGGTGACGCCGGCGTAAGCCATGGCCGTGCCGTCCGTGCCGCCGCTGTACCCGGACACAGCCTTAGACCACATGGTCTTGACAATGGCGGTGCTGCCGGACTTGTCGCTGCGCCCCACGGGAGTAATGGTGCCCGCAACCTTGCCGACCGCGCCGGGAACGGCCGACCAGGCGGAGATGGCGCCACTGTAAATCTGGAACGTCTGCGTGGCCGTGAGCACGATTCCGGGCTTTCCGTTTACGAAGAAGCTGAAGGTGGAGACGCAGAGCGGCACGGTGATCTTGCCGCTGGCGACGACGCCGCCCTCTTGCGCCGCGGTCATGGGATCATCGGAGACGGCAATGAGGTAGGTTCCGCCGTTGAAGCCGGTGATTCCGGTGCCTGATCCCACAGAGTCGTATGCAACGACGTCCTGGGAGATTCCCGGCTTGGCCGCGTTCCATGCCTTGATGATCGCCCCGCCAGCCTGGAATGTGGCATATATCACGACGGGGATTCATTTTATTGGAACATTTTTTTGTACGACGCTGTGGATTCACGGCATGCTGGAAATCATGATGCTGACTTTGTGATGACATCACAAAAACCCCTCGTTTTTGAATCGCTTGGAAACGGGTCGAATTGGTTTCGGAAGTTGGGTTGCGTGGGTTGTCCAACCTTTTTCGCCCAACCACCAGCGTAAATGTGTCATTCTCAGATTTCGATCTGCTTTCGCGCATCCGAACCGACTCGCGAGACATTGTGCGCCTCGGCGAACCGAAATTGGCCCAATTTCGGTCAATGTCAGGTGTACAGTGCTCTTTTGACCAGGTTGAAAAAGCAGTTTCGAGAATGGGGTGCATTGGTTTCCCGCAAATATTTCTGGGTCACCGAGCCACAGCTTTGCTTGGCGCACGACGAGACGTGGCGATAGGGTGCGTTTGGGCCCTGCAAAAATGGTCTCGCATAGGAGTAATTATGGACCAAGATGAGCCTACAGTGTTTCTTGAAAACAAATTTTACATCAAGTCAAAGTTATGTCTTATAATATTGAAAGGCTGCTGGTTAAACAATCACATGTGCATGTACATATATACCATGTACAGTCATTAGTTGTTATTGCATGTAATCTTGCCTCTTAATACAAAACAGGTTTGGTTGCCTATGAAAAAGTACAGATGCGCGTAGGATTTATATCTAATTTAGCATGTACTTGTTAAGATAGAATGCATTTTCGCAGTGGTAAGACTTGATAATGTGCACCTGGCGCAGTATGCTTTCAGTGTCAATCACTGAGTAGCGCGATACCCCAGTTGCCCACCTAAGACGTTTGCACCCTGTTTTTGCATCCTCGCCTGCGCTTGACCAGTACTTCACATATGCCCACTCCTTCGTGCACCCTCTCTCTTTCGTATGGAACATCAACAAGAGCCTTCCGTACCACTCCGTCTCTTCACCTGTCGCTGTTGTTCCCACGATGGCAACATCAGAGAACCACGGCCTAGAGTGAGACAGCGGGGTTGCTTTCACGAAATGTGCTACACGGGCGAAACTCGCATCTTCTGCAGCAGGGATGGCAAGTGTTGTGTGAGCCTGCAACCAGTAAGAGACACAAATCATTACAAAGTAACATTCAGTTACATATGGTATCTGCTTCATGTCACCATTGTCACCACTTACACGAACTTTCGTTGGCCTCAGCTGGCGTCGAAGCAATGCACCCGCAAAGGCATGGTGTGCCTCGCTGTGGAGCTTCGCCCACTCACGGACAAACCAGTTGGCAATGGGAGTGACGTCATCGGGTTTCACGTGGAAGAAGTAGGACTCCTTCACCATCACCCGAGCTCCATCCTCGATGGCCTGGCACGTGTCAGAAAAGGCAGAGATTGGAAAAAAAGCACACCATTCTCCCCCTTCGTTTGCTCCCCTCCCTGCCCTGCACTTCCTCTTTCACTGCCCCCTCCCCTGCCTTGAGCTAACTCTTCCCCTGCTACCCACCAAGGACCTGCCGGCAAACTTTCCATGCCACCCAGCCCGAGCTGTCCCGCCAGGCACTCCTACTCACCGCATTCACCATCTCAGCACTCACCCTCCCATCACCGCACTCACCATCTCAGCACTCACCCTCCCATCTCAGCACTCACCCTCCCCTCACATCACAGCACTCACCATCTCAGCACCTCCCCTCACAGCACTCACCATCTCAGCGCCTCCCCTCACAGCACTCACCATCTCAGCACCTCCCCTCACAGCACTCACCATCTCAGCACCTCCCCTCACAGCACTCACCATCTCAGCACCTTCCCTCACAGCACTCACCATCTCAGCGCCTCCCCTCACAGCACTCACCATCTCAGCACCTCCCCTCACAGCACTCACCATCTCAGCACCTCCCCTCACAGCACTCACCATCTCAGCACCTCCCCTCACAGCACTCACCATCTCAGCACCTCCCCTCACAGCACTCACCATCTCAGCACCTCCCCTCACAGAACTCACCATCTCAGCGCCTCCCCTCACAGCACTCACCATCTCAGCACCTCCCCTCACAGCACTCACCATCTCAGCACCTCCCCTCACAGCACTCACCATCTCAGCACCTCCCCTCACAGCACTCACCATCTCAGCACCTCCCCTCACCGCACTCACCATCTCAGCACCTCCCCTCACAGCACTCACCATCTCAGCACCTCCCCTCACAGCACTCACCATCTCAGTGCCTCCCCTCACAGCACTCACCATCTCAGCACCTCCCCTCACAGCACTCACCATCTCAGCACCTCCCCTCACAGCACTCACCATCTCAGCACCTCCCCTCACAGCACTCACCATCTCAGCACCTCCTCTCACAGCACTCACCATCTCAGCACCTCCCCTCACAGCACTCACCATCTCAGCACCTCCCCTCACAGCACTCACCATCTCAGCGCCTCCCCTCACAGCACTCACCATCTCAGCACCTCCCCTCACAGCACTCACCATCTCAGCACCTCCCCTCACAGCACTCACCATCTCAGCACCTCCCCTCACAGCACTCACCATCTCAGCACCTCCCCTCACAGCACTCACCATCTCAGCACCTCCCCTCACAGCACTCACCATCTCAGTGCCTCCCCTCACAGCACTCACCATCTCAGCACCTCCCCTCACAGCACTCACCATCTCAGCACCTCCCCACACAGCACTCACCATCTCAGCGCCTCCCCTCACAGCACTCACCATCTCAGCACCTCCTCTCACAGCACTCACCATCTCAGCACCTCCCCTCACAGCACTCACCATCTCAGCACCTCCCCTCACAGCACTCACCATCTCAGCACCTCCCCTCACAGCACTCACCATCTCAGCACCTCCCCTCACAGCACTCACCATCTCAGCACCTCCCCTCACAGCACTCACCATCTCAGCACCTCCCCTCACAGCACTCACTATCTCAGCACCTCCCCTCACAGCACTCACTATCTCAGCACCTCCCCTCACCGCACTCACCATCTCAGCACCTCCCCTCACAGCACTCACCATCTCAGCACCTCCCCTCACAGCACTCACCATCTCAGCACCTCCCCTCACAGCACTCACCATCTCAGCACCTCCCCTCACAGCACTCACCATCTCAGTGCCTCCCCTCACAGCACTCACCATCTCAGCACCTCCCCTCACGGCACTCACCATCTCAGCACCTCCCCACACAGCACTCACCATCTCAGCGCCTCCCCTCACAGCACTCACCATCTCAGCACCTCCTCTCACAGAACTCACCATCTCAGCACCTCCCCTCACAGCACTCACCATCTCAGCACCTCCCCTCACAGCACTCACCATCTCAGTGCCTCCCCTCACAGCACTCACCATCTCAGCACCTCCCCTCACAGCACTCACCATCTCAGCACCTCCCCTCACAGCACTCACCATCTCAGCGCCTCCCCTCACAGCACTCACCATCTCAGCACCTCCCCACACAGCACTCACCATCTCAGCGCCTCCCCTCACAGCACTCACCATCTCAGCACCTCCTCTCACAGCACTCACCATCTCAGCACCTCCCCTCACAGCACTCACCATCTCAGCACCTCCCCTCACAGCACTCACCATCTCAGTGCCTCCCCTCACAGCACTCACCATCTCAGCACCTCCCCTCACAGCACTCACCATCTCAGCACCTCCCCTCACAGCACTCACCATCTCAGCGCCTCCCCTCACAGCACTCACCATCTCAGCACCTCCCCTCACATCACTCACCATCTCGGCACCTCCCCTCACCGCACTCACCATCTCAGCACCTCCCCTCATCGCACTCACCATCTCAGCGCCTCCCCTCACAGCACCTACCTTTTGCATAGCCGTTTGCACGCCTTGGTCGGTGGCCACGTTGCTGATGGAGTCAAGCTTCATCTCGTGGTGCTTCATGATCTGCGTGTCCACTTTCCGCTTATTCGATCTCCTGTAGATTTGCTTCAGCAGGGTGCTATGCAGGTGTTCGAAGAGGTTGGTGCTGTACTCTTGCACATTCCCAGCTCGTCGAATGCCAGGGATGAAATGAGTCATCAAGTGTGTTTTGATGAGGTTCCACCTTGATTTCTGCTCGGGGAAGGCAGCCGTGAGTAGTTTCACCAGCCTGGGATGGGTGGGAGCATGAATAAATGAAGGAGTATATGGATAAGCGTTCAATTTGTAAGGGATGGAATCACTAGGGGAGTTAGATGGTTTAGGTTGTTTCGTTTGGTGAGGTACCTTGTTGATTTGGCTTGTAGTTCGGAAAGACTTCTCTCGGTGTGAGAGGCGGCGTTGCAGCAGAGATACCAGTCAAGGTATGCTCTGATGGCCTCCAGCTGGGGCGAGCCGACAACGTCAGCCACCAAAAAGATCAACACCTGGATGCATGCAGCATGGTGTGTAGGAAAGGTGAGAGAAAAGATTGAAGGAGCTTCTTCCCATGAATGACTTCAAGCGAGTTTACAGCAGTGCCTTCTCCACCAGCCCATCTTCTCTCCCCTTCCTCTTCCGTCCCTGCCCAGCTCGGCCCACTGTTCCCACCCTCCCCCTTCCACCTCTCCATGGTCTGCAAGGCCTCTAAGCATCATACCTGCATGACCGATCGATGTTCAAAAGCTGCGACTTGTGCCCCGGTTTTGAAGTATTCGCTCCTCGGAAAACGCAAAGAGTTGATCCGTGTTTTCAGGGTGAGCCGTAGAAGGCGCCTGCGTATGGTGGGATGGAAAGATTTCGGATATGGGGGGCGGCAGATCAGGATGGAATAAAGTTGAGCTGACACACTACCATGTGCTCACAAATGTAGGCTTGACATGCCAACATTGTAACGATGGCTTCTTGAAGGGGCATCTCCAGGCGGGTGGTCCAAGGGGTACTCACAAATCCAGAATCTTCATCATCGTTGGGTGTTGGGCGCGGATGCACACCACGATGTGGTCCAGCATCCCCAGGTCTGCCTGGTGCATGATGTCCGCCATGACAGCGAGAAAAGGATTTCCCCACGGCAATGATCCAACCTGCCACTTCCATAAAGCACACTGTGCTTGTGGTACAGCGCAGCAGGGAATGCGATGGTTAGGGAAACACTTGACACCAATAGACACCAGAGGTTGCTGTGTCTATGAGCCTACGAGCTGGCATCAAATACATACGTCGATGTCGAACGTTGAGTACAACTTCAGCGGATTGTCATCCGCTCCGGCAGCGACTCCAGCTGCCTCGTCTCTAACCCACTGCTGTTGTGCGGGTGTGCGAACGTTGTTGAGTAGCTCCACAGATGACAGGCTTTCCTGTGGTGGGCGTTGGAATTTTTAGCATAAAGGGGACGAGCAAGAGAGACCATTAGACACACACATACACAGACATGTGGACATGTGGTTGGGGGCTGCTCACCATCCCAGCACTTACCATCCCAGCACTCACCATCCCAGCACTTACCATCCCAGCACTCACCATCCCAGCACTCACCATCCCAGCACTCACCATCCCAGCACTCACCATCCCAGCACTCACCATCCCAGCACTCACCATCCCAGCACTCACCATCCCTATCACTCACCATCCCAGCACTCACCATCCCAGCACTCACCATCCCTATCACTCACCATCCCAGCACTCACCATCCCAGCACTCACCATCCCAGCACTCACCATCCCAGCACTCACCATCCCATCACTCACCATCCCATCACTCACCATCCCAGCACTCACCATCCCAGCCACTCACCATCCCAGCACTCACCATCCCAGCACTCACCATCCCAGCACTCACCATCCCAGCACTCACCATCCCATCACTCACCATCCCATCACTCACCATCCCAGCACTCACCATCCCATCACTCACCATCCCATCACTCACCATCCCAGCACTCACCATCCCAGCACTCACCATCCCAGCACTCACCCTCCCATCACTCACCATCCCATCACTCACCATCCCAGCACTCACCATCCCAGCACTCACCATCCCAGCACTCACCATCCCATCACTCACCATCCCATCACTCACCATCCCAGCACTCACCATCCCTATCACTCACCATCCCAGCACTCACCATCCCAGCACTCACCATCCCAGCACTCACCATCCCAGCACTCACCATCCCATCACTCACCATCCCATCACTCACCATCCCAGCACTCACCATCCCAGCCACTCACCATCCCAGCACTCACCATCCCAGCACTCACCATCCCAGCACTCACCATCCCAGCACTCACCATCCCATCACTCACCATCCCATCACTCACCATCCCAGCACTCACCATCCCATCACTCACCATCCCATCACTCACCATCCCAGCACTCACCATCCCAGCACTCACCATCCCAGCACTCACCCTCCCATCACTCACCATCCCATCACTCACCATCCCAGCACTCACCATCCCAGCACTCACCATCCCAGCACTCACCATCCCATCACTCACCATCCCATCACTCACCATCCCAGCACTCACCATCCCTATCACTCACCATCCCAGCACTCACCATCCCAGCACTCACCATCCCAGCACTCACCATCCCAGCACTCACCATCCCATCACTCACCATCCCATCACTCACCATCCCAGCACTCACCATCCCATCACTCACCATCCCATCACTCACCATCCCAGCACTCACCATCCCAGCACTCACCATCCAGCACTCACCCTCCCATCACTCACCATCCCATCACTCACCATCCCAGCACTCACCATCCCAGCACCCCCCCCCCCTCCCAGCACTCCCCATCCCACCACCGCCCATCCTTGCCATCCCCATTCCAGCACCTCCCATCCCAGCACATCCCCACCCCGAGTGTACATGTTGACGTACCCTGTCGACATAGCAGAGGCTGCACGGCTTCATGCAGCCCTGGCCAGATTTGGTGCATGTCAGTTTCCCGGACTCGGGATAGTCACAAGCCCAAGCGTACAGCAAAGGAACGACCCATCGCTCGATGCCCTCTGAGTCCAGCAGCATGACACCACTGCACAGTTTTCGAGCAGCCATGAAACAGGGTGGAAACACAGGCTGGTTAACAATATTCATTACTTCCAAGCACCGCACTCCTTTTATGGGGCATGACTCACCAATAAGATAAAGATTCGGTACACACCAGCATTTGCACCACTCACTTGTCTTTAAGGCAGAGAAGTGGCTCAAGTAGCTTAGCAATACACGCGTTGTAGAGCTCCACCTTCAAGTGCGACGGCATGTTCGAGGGTGGGATGGGTAACAGCGCCAACAGGGAGTGCCCGGGCCGGCCCCAGCGTTTGGGGAATGCAATATTCCCCAGTGTCATCATGACCGGGTGCGCCTTCTTCCTCCCGTTGTTGCTCAAGTGCGTGACGTCACTGTACAGTATCAGCGCCGCAACGATCTTGTCCATGCCAATGAATTCCTGCACATAACGCAAAGAATGGATAGATTGGGTCGAGGGGAAAGGCAATGTCTCTGCGCGGTAAACATTGCTGACTCGAAAAGGGCACAACAGCTGAAAGCTGGGACCATGCATGGTGAGTGGTAGGTGTGTAACATATGCAAGGTGCGAGTGATGTGAGGGGAGTGTAAACTACCCATCACCTTGCACTCACAATCTCTGCACCTCCCGTCCCATCACTCACCATCTCTCGCAACTGCAAAAAGCTATCAATAGCCCTCACCTGTGCTTCTTGCCACCATGTGCCGGTTTCTGCAGTGGAATATGCCCGATGCCCACTCTCGCTGTCCTTGTCTCTCCTCGGTCCCATTCTGAAGCCAGGCGCATTGTGCTTGTGCCTAAACATATCCGCCAGGGCCTGCAATATCATATACAGCACGTACATAGGCCGGTTAGCACCCTACACAATATGAGAGTGACGCATGATGCCGCAGGACATGTAGTCAAGCCAATGCCCTTCAGTTTCATCCCGGGTACCCGAAACTACGTCAGCAAACTCACCCTCAGTGGATCGCGGTGAAGCATCACTTGCGGTGGAAAGCCCTCCACATAAAATGTGGTCGACTCGAATCCACGTCCCGTGTCAGCCAGATATTCCTTCTGTAGCATCTCCACATCACGGAAGCTACGGACATTCCCCTCTACCAGCAGCGGGGCCAACTCTGGATGGATAATTAGCTGCAGCACCTTGTTAGTATCCATGTTCGATAAGCCCATGCCGCCATTCAGCGAATCGAGTTGCTCCAACAGGTGTATCAAAGCGGGATGGATGTCGCTGCCATCGGGAAACGAAGGCCTGGCAGCAGAACCGAATCCAGGATTATCTGGACATGTGGTTGGGGGCTGCTCCGCCCCTTGGCTGGACGACTGGGCCGTTGAGGGGTGTGGAGAAGATCCTTCAGGATCAACACGACTCTCACAGCCCACGCCACTAGACGATGTTGGCAGTGTCTCTTGAGTTGCATCTTGAGACGCGGAACTGCCATGTCTGACGAAGTGCGGGAGCGCTGCAGGCACAATGTATGCTATGTTAGGGCGCCTATGACCACTGCCTGCGCGATGCTCTGCAGAGTTGGGGTTGCAGGGTGTGTTGCCAGCCCGGTGCCTTCCTAGGACGAAACAGTCTGAAAACTCTCGTCCACAGTGTGCACACCGAACAGGACTAGAACGATCCATGGCAGCGCGACATTAGTCCGTCGTTCCTTTGCCTCTGCATATCGCCGTGGCGTTTAAATATGCACCCGCTACAAAGAGTCGATGAATAGCGAGAAGGCCATTCAATATAAGGTAGCGGATGGACATCGTGACGGGGAATAACGCTACAGTGCGAGCTACCCAAAGGCACGACAGCCATGTGATTACGACGAGTCGCTGACGGCGCGACCTGGGGGCACGATATGAGGTGCAATACACGAATCGCGAGGAGGCGGATCGGGAACCTTGACGAAATTAGGGTTTGCAGCCTTCAGGATAGGGTTGGTGTGTGCGTGCAGCGCCTGATTCCCTGTGCCTCATACCACGACTTCAAACTTTCGAAAGTCGACTGCAATGCTATTCACGATTTAGACACAACACTGTGCACACAAATGATAAGACGTATGCATAACAAAATGTGCCATTCATAGATTTGAACAATGATATTAACTGAACCCACTATAAAAAATTATGTAACCATGGTTTCATTTAACCGACCCTACTGACTACTGACTATTGGACTAATATGTTATAGGATAGGAGATCTGGCCTTGCCCCATATGACGTGTGAAAAGAATGAACAGGAATGAAATGACTAAGGAAAGATTGGGTACAAATACAACCCTAGAAACCCTGTACCCCATATGTGCTACCCCACTATAGCCTACAGCAAATATGTCATATAAATCTGACACACCCCCATAGGCAAAGTGGGGGAGAACAAGGGGTCACAAGACCAGTCAAGTAAAGCAAAGCAGAGCAAGCTCAGGGTGGATCACAAAGTCACCACACAGTCCGAGCACAAGAGCAGGGCCAGAGGCCAGTTCACATGCAGGAGTACAGACATATATATATAAAACTAGACAAGCAAGAGCAGGTATATATATGTCACAGTACAAGTAAAGTCAAGAGGAGAGCAAGTGAGGCAAGACAGGCACAAGACCCAGCTGGGTGCAAAAGCGCTGATGGTCACAAGGCGCGAGTGCCTTGGTGAACACATCAGCAGTGTTGGCCTCAGAGGCCACGTACGCAAGTCGCAACTGACCACGCTGCTGCAGCTCACGAGCAAGGAAGTAGCGGAGAGCAATGTGCTTCGTTCTGTGCTCCAAGCGCTGCTCTCGACACAAGGCCAGCATGGCCTTGTTGTCTACGTACAGCACTGGAGGAGAACGAGGCGGCTCTCCAAGGTCAGTCAGCAGGTAGGTGAGCCAGCGAAGCTCCTGTGCAGCCATGGCCCCGGCGTAGATCTCAGCCTCACAACTGGAGCCGAGAACCGAAGACGAGCGAGTAGACCGCCACGAGACAGAGCCGGAACCAAGGCTGAAGGTGTAACCCTGTGACGACCGCTGCGTAGCCTGGTCGTCACCCCAAGAAGCGTCCGCGTGGCCGGTAAGGACCACTGGACTCCGCCCTCCAAGCACTAGCCCCATGCCCGACGTACTGCACAGGTAGCGCAATACCCTCTTCGCTGCAGCCATGTGCTCTGGTCGGTGTCTCCCAGGAGCAACATAGCGTGCAAGAATGCTCAGAGGGTATGCAAGGTCAGGTCGTGTGCAGGTCATCAGGTACATGAGGCAGCCAACAAGCTCTGCATACGGACCACTCGACTCTACGGACTCATCCGAAGGCAGAGCTGAGAGTGAGTGGCGAGTAGGCAGAGGAGTGGCCTGAGGCGAGGAGTACGTGAAGCCGAAGCGCTGAAGGACCTGCTGCACCATGTGTGACTGAGTCAAGGTAATGGTGCGGCGTGCTCTGTCCCGAGTGATCTGCAAGCCAAGGTAGCTGCGCAGTTCACCCAGGTCTGTGCACGTGTGTCTCTTCAGCAGCTCGGACTTCACGTAGGCGAGTCCAGCAGTGTCCGCTATGGCAAAGACCAAGTCGTCAACGTACACGAGGATGTAGAACGGCGGCAGGGAAGTGTCGGTGCGAAGAAACAGCGACGGGTCAGCAGTAGAAGGAGCAAACCCAAGGGCCGCAAGCGTAGTCCTCAGTGTGTCGTGCCACTCACGCGGTGCCTGGCGGAGACCGTAGACTGGCCGTCGGAGGCTCCACTGGGTGCAAGGAGGGAAAGTCCCAGTGAAGCCAGGTGGACGGCGAAGCCAGATCTCCTCGTGCAGGCTACCCTGCAAGAACGCAGTGCTGAAGTCGAGAGAGTGAAGCTCGTAGTCGCGCTGAGCGGCTATGTGCAGCAGCACCCGAAGAGTAGTCATCTTCGGGGTGGGAGAGAAGGTCTGAAAGTAGTCAACTCCCTGCCGCTGACTGAAGCCACGAGCGACGTACCGTGCCTTGAAGACAGGTGGAGAGCCCGGCGGCCGCTTCACCCTGAAGATCCACATGCCACTGACGATGTTCGCCCCGTAGGGGGAACCGCGTCAACGTAGGGGGATGGGAGGATCATGATACCATTACTAAGATCCTCCCAGGAGTGCATCCCAATCCAAAATGTCTAGGC
Organism: Closterium sp. NIES-65; assembly: GCA_948144175.1. NCBI lineage: Eukaryota > Viridiplantae > Streptophyta > Zygnematophyceae > Desmidiales > Closteriaceae > Closterium > Closterium sp. NIES-65. The sequence continues at coordinate 1,087,042 of CANXME010002442.1, read as the reverse complement.
TATCAATCGGCGCATTTCCCCATAAGCCTGCCCAGAACTTGTACAGAACAGCATTCGGTAGCACGTTTGTCGAACGACCAACCAAACGTGCTCCGACGAGGCCCATTTTGGGATGGGAGGATCATAATACCATTACTAAGATCCTCCCAGGAGTGCATCTCAATCCAAAATGTCTAGGCTATCAATCGGCGCATTTCCCCATAAGCCTGCCCAGAACTTGTACAGAACAGCATTCGGTAGCACGTTTGTCGAACGACCAACCAAACGTGCTCCGACGAGGCCCATTTTGGGATGGGAGGATCATGATACCATTACTAAGATCCTCCCAGGAGTGCATCCCAATCCAAAATGTCTAGGCTATCAATCGGCGCATTTCCCCATAAGCCTGCCCAGAACTTGTACAGAACAGCATTCGGTAGCACGTTTGTCGAACGACCAAGCAAACGTGCTCCGACGAGGCCCATTTTAGGAAGGGAGCATCATGATGCCATTAATAAGATCCTCCCAGGAGTGCATCCCAATCCAAAATGTCTAGGCTATCAATCGGCGCATTTCCCCATAAGCCTGCCCAGAACTTGTACAGAACAGCATTCGGTAGCACGTTTGTCGAACGACCAACCAAACGTGCTCCGACGAGGCCCATTTTGGGATGGGAGGATCATGATACCATTACTAAGATCCTCCCAGGAGTGCATCCCAATCCAAAATGTCTAGGCTATCAATCGGCGCATTTCCCCATAAGCCTGCCCAGAACTTGTACAGAACAGCATTCGGTAGCATCATTAGCTACACTAGCTCATCATCCAACCAACCCACCTAGAGTGCTCCGTAGGAGCTGAAAATGGAATGGAAGGTTCACAACACTACTTAAATTCACTCCACAAAGAATGCGCTCTGTCCAAAATGTATAGGGTAGGAAATCATGGTTACAGAGTCATTCCCCCTCTCTATTACATATCACTTACCCTAGAATCCAAACATTGCTGTCAGGGACGTCGCGATGCAGACCGTGACGAAAGAACCTTCAACATATCCATCCTTTAGTTACATCTAAGACTATGCCATTTTATGAATGGTCCCTTGGCTACTTGAGAGTGTAGTGTCTCTGTAGAATGATCCCATAATGTATCATTTCTATCGAACCCACTTGGAAGGATGATGGTATGAACTATGCTGCCTGTCAGAGCAGTCTCGTTTTGATTGGTGCTTTGGTTTTACCTCAAAGTGTTCACAGTCACCCGTTGCCAACTGGTTTTGTTTGTTGTTGTTTAAAATGACAAGACTGCCTTATGACCACCTGTAGCTAGCGTAGATGTTGTGTTCCAGCGATATTTTAACTGAGCACTGCGACTACTGCGGCAGCCTCAGCCACTCTTATGAATACTGTACTTGGGGCATGCGAAGAATCATCGCGTGTTGGGCAGCAAAATGGTGTGGCGAAAACGCCACGGGAGCTTTCGACAGAAACAAGACAAGGACAACTGCAACGCATTTGGAGTTTTGTGAAGTTGGCGAAACTTCCCACGTGGCCAGTTGGTAGTCGTTTCCATCTAATGTTGTCTGTAAAATTTTACCCAGTGAAAAACGCGGATGTTGCACGTATAGCGCTAAGTTTCGGTGGGGCCGGGAAGCAGCCATTTGTTCATCCAACCGATGACTTCCGTCTAAGCTCGATATTTTGGAGGTGCTACGGGCTGCGCGAATAAATGTGCCAAGCCTGGTGCAACCGTACAGTACGGTGAACCTGCTTCACCACACTCAGTCTATCCTTATTTTATTGTCGTGGCTTTTTTTTTTTTTCATTCGGAGGACATGCCAGTACTCGAAACACCCGAAACAAGGCATCACTCGAAACAGCGTGAAACACTCGATTTAACTAAAACAGGGCCTAACTAGGATCCTCATACTCAACCGTTGTTACTCACCTAATACTACAATGTTGGCGAGACGGACTCCCAAACGCTCCTACTGTAACAAATAAAAATTCCGTGGCAAAATATTCTACAAGATTCGAAAACAACAGAACTAAACAGTGTGGAATTGCCACGCTGTAAACCGCAATGCTGTCAGGTGGGCAAGGTCGCACTTGTCGTCTTGTACAAAACCAACATGAGCGCGTGAACCTCGTTGCACAGCCCACGGTAACGCCTGGCAGAGTCTCAGCGAGCATCGTGTCACACGATGCTGTGGTCTCAAGCTACCGCTCGTGATAGCAGTCACGACGCAGGAACACCAACTCCTTCCCGTTGGCTTAGGTCCGGTCACCTTTCCCCCCTCTTTTTTCAGCGACTTACTCATGCTCCCCTCAATCAGCAACACGGCGCAGGTTTTCAGTGCCTAATATCCGCGACGTCGCGCTCTCATTATCTTACCGTCGGTCCGCATAGACGGCCGCGCATAGTTGCACGTATCGATGTGCATCTCACTGTCTTACCCTCAGCCGTGACAGTACCGTGAGAGCTCCATAATCTCACTCACCACCGCCTCCATTCATGGCAACTCGCGGCGCCGCTCACGCCATCCACCACCCCATCGTTAGCGTGCCGCGTCGACCCTTCATGAGTGTAGCCGTTCCGGAATCGTGCTACTTGGCGACCCGTATCGTGACCGCGACCGAATCGCTCAAAGGTACGTCTCTTCATCGAGTTCCTTGGTCGTTTAAGCGATACATATCCTGATATAAAACGGTCCATTATAAACGTAGTAAGTACCGATCCCCTCTTCCGCTACAATTAGTCCCTGCAGTTCCGGATTTCTAACGTCCTATCATCTTTCCCGGGGCTATTGCGCAACATGTCGACTAAACTGCAGGTCTCGAAGGCGGTGACCAAGAAAAACACAGCCACGGGTGGCCCCGTGCAAAGTCCAGGCAAGGTGCAGAATGGTACGAAGAAGAAGAGCACGGAGGCTGCACCCAAACCCCGGACATCTAGCGGTGACGGCCCTCCTGGTGGCGAGGTTCGCAAGTCCAGCCGCCCTCGAAAGGCGAAAGTGTGGTTTGAGGAAGGGGCGGATGCTACCGAAGAAGGTGCTGATCCTGTTAAGTATGTCGGGAACAACCTTGATGGCGAGGATGTGGACAACCAGAAACACGAGGACGAAGCTGAGGCCAACGGCAAGTCGGGTGACGTGGGCGAAAACGAGGTGGACGAGGCAGTAGACGAGGCCGGCGACGAGCCGGAAGAGGAAGACTTGGCGGAGGACGATGCTGAAGAGAAGGCGGATGAAGAGGAGGGTGACGAGGCGGAGGAAGAGGAGGGTGACGAGGCGGAGGAAGAGGAGGGTGACGAGGCAGAGGAAGAGGAGGGTGACGAGGCGGAGGAAGAGGAGGATGATGAGGCGGAGGAAGAGCAGGATGACGAGGTGGAGGAAGAGGAGGACGAGGAGTCTGAGGAAGGGCAGGGGGATGAGGACGAGGCTGAGAAGGGAAGTGAGAAAGGCGATTCGGCGGAAGTGGGGGAAGGTGCGGATGCGCACAAGCCTCAAATCACAAGAAAGGGTAGCTTTGACGAGATGCTGGAAGAGCAGGGTGACGCTGATGACGAAGACATGGAGGATGAGGCTGTGGCTGAGGAACGTGCTATGCTGCTTGGGAAGCTGAAGGCACTCGATGAGATCAAGGAACCCGTTGTCAGCTCGAAGCCTGCTAGAAAGGGTGTGAAACGTCTTCCGCGTTCAGAACCCTCTAAGGTTCCTGCTAAGCCACCGCGAGGGAAAGATGCAGTCACATCGGCTAAGGGAAAGGATAAAGTTCTGGCGACCGATAGTATTCTCGGTGGGAAGTCGAAACGGGAGTTCGCCTTGGTGGTTGGCGGTGCGCAGAAAAAGCAGAACACCGGTGAAGTGTCGGCCAAACCGAAGTCAACTCCTACGGCAGCAGGCGCTGGGACCAGCGGGGGAAAGGCCAAGGCAGGCGCTGGGGCAAGCGGGGTAAAGGCCAAGGCAGGCGCTGGGGCAAGCGGGGTAAAGGCCAAGGCAGGCGCTGGGACCAGCGGGGTAAAGGCCAAGGCAGGCGCTGGGACCAGCGGCGTAAAGGCCAAGGCAGGCGCTGGGGCTAAACCGACCTCTAAGGAGGCCAACACAAAAACCAAAGGTCAGACTTTTGCCGCATTGTATAGCACTGCGGGATGGTACCACTTTTTATTCGTGGCATGCTTGCTGATGTCACGTCGCTTTCCATCCTTCCCTGCCGTCGCTTTCCTCCCATCCATGCCGTCACCGTCATCCCATCCCTGCCGTCACCTTCATCCCATCCCTGCCGTCCCCTTCATCCCATCCCTGCCGTCACCTTCATCCCATCCCTGCCGTCACCTTCATCCCATCCCTGCCGTCACATTCATCCCATCCCTGCCGTCCCCATCATCCCATCCCTGCCGTCCCCTTCAACCCATCCCTGCCGTCACCTCTGACCCGTCTCTCAGTCACCTTTCCTCCATCTCTTCCGTCCCGTATACAATCAACAGCTCCCAATCAGTACTCTGGAGCTGCACCACCGGTGAAGGTGATCACTGAAGCCACCAAGCGCTATGAACTCGTCCCTGTCAAGAAAACCCCGTTTGTGGCGGCATCCTGTGATCGCCGCCAGGAGCATGGTGGTGTATCAAACGTGGAGCTTGACCAATTCGAGCGACGCGTGATGGCAAGGTTCGCCGAGATGCTGTCGGCCATACTTCGGGGTGCTGGTCCATCCGTCCCAATCGGAGCGCCTGCAGCAACTCCTCCTCATTCTGGCCCGAGCACCAGCTCGTCGGAAGGCCTTCCCTCCAGCAATAGTCCCCTAGCAAACCATCGCGAAATCGTGTACAAAGCGGTAGTCGACTTCAAGGTGCGTTCCCTGTGATACACTGTGTGTGCGTTTCCTAGATTGTTGCTCGACCTGTCTGCCCCCTCTCCCCTCAATCATAAGCCCCATTTGCTTCCCCTGCTTGGAACAAGAGAGTTGAAGCTTTTCCTTAACACTGACACATTCTGTGCCATCCAGGCACCTCCTAACCACAACATTAAACCCCGCTTGCTTCCCCACCCAGGCCTAGGGAGGTGAGGCTTTATGTAAACCCCAACTCCCCTCTGCTTGCCTGCCCACTCTCCCCTCAACCCCAAACCCCGCTTGCTTCCCCATACAGGCATAGGGTGGTGAGGCTTTACCTAAACCCCAACTCCCCTCTGCTTGCCTGCCCACTCTCCCCTCAACCCGAAACCACACCTGCTACCCTAAATACAGGCCTAGGGAGGTGAGGCTTTATCTAAACCCCAACTCCCCTCTGCTTGCCTGCCCACTCTCCCCTCAAACCCAAACCCCGCTTGCTTCCCCATCCAGGCATAGGGAGGTGAGGCTTTACCTAAACCCCAACTCCCCTCTACCTGCCTGCCCACTCTGCCCTCAACCCGAAACCCCACCTGCTACCCTAAATCCAGGCCTAGGGAGGTGAGGCTTTATCTAAACCCCAACTCCCCTATGCTTGCCTGCCCACTCTGCCCTCAACTCTAAACCCCACTTGCTTCCCATCCAGGTTTAGGGAGGTGATGCTTTACCTAAACCCCAACTCCCCTCTGCTTGCCTGCCCACTCTCCCCTCAACCCCAAACCTGACTTGCTTCCCCATCCAAGCCTAGGGGGGTGAGGCTTTACCTTAACCCCAACTCCCCTCTACCTGCCTGCCCACTCTCCCCTCAACCCTAAACCCCACTTGCTTCCCATCTAGGTTTAAGGAGGTGAGGCTTTATCTAAACCCCAACTCCCCTCTGCTTGCCTGCCCACTCTCCCCTCAACTCGAAACCCCACTTGCTTCCCATCCAGGTTTAGGGAGGTGATGCTTTACCTAAACCCCAACTCCCCTCTGCTTGCCTGCCCACTCTCCCCTCAACCCCAAACCCCACTTGCTTCCCCTTCCAGGCATAGGGAGGTGAGGCTTTACCTAAACCCCAACTCCCCTCTGCTTGCCTGCCCACTCTCCCCTCAACCCCAAACCCCACTTGCTTCCCCTTCCAGGCATAGGGAGGTGAGGCTTTACCTAAACCCCAACTCCCCTCTGCTTGCCTGCCCACTCTCCCCTCAACCCCAAACCCCGCTTGCTTCCCCATCCAGGCATAGGGAGGTGAGGCTTTACCTAAACCCCAACTCCCCTCTACCTGCCTGCCCACTCTGCCCTCAACCCGAAACCCCACCTGCTACCCTAAATCCAGGCCTAGGGAGGTGAGGCTTTATCTAAACCCCAACTCCCCTATGCTTGCCTGCCCACTCTCCCCTCAACCCTAAACCCCACTTGCTTCCCATCCAGGTTTAGGGAGGTGATGCTTTACCTAAACCCCAACTCCCCTCTGCTTGCCTGCCCACTCTCTCCTCAACCCCAAACCCCACTTGCTTCCCCATCCAAGCCTAGGGGGGTGAGGCTTTACCTTAACCCCAACTCCCCTCTACCTGCCTGCCCACTCTCCCCTCAACCCTAAACCCCACCTGCTACCCTAAATACAGGCCTAGGGAAGGGGGGCTTTATCTAAACCCCAACTCCCCTCTTGCTTGCCTGCCCACTCTCCCCTCAACCCGAAACCCCACCTGCTACCCTAAATACAGGCCTAGGGAGATGAGGCTCTATCTAAACCCCAACTCCCCTCTGCTTGCCTGCCCACTCTCCCCTCAACCCCAAACCCCGCTTGCTTCCCCATCCAGGCATAGGGAGGTGAGGCTTTACCTAAACCCCAACTCCCCTTTGCTTGCCTCCCCACTCTCCCCTCAACCCCAAACCCCACTTGCTTCCCCATCCAGGCATAGGGAGGTGAGGCTTTACCTTAACCCCAACTCCCCTCTTGCTTGCCTGCCCACTCTCCCCTCAACCCGAAACCCCACCTGCTACCCTAAATACAGGCCTAGGGAGGTGAGGCTTTATCTAAACCCCAACTCCCCTCTTGCTTGCCTGCCCACTCTCCCCTCAACCCGAAACCCCACCTGCTACCCTAAATACAGGCCTAGGGAGGTGAGGCTTTATCTAAACCCCAACTCCCCTCTGCTTGCCTGCCCACTCTCCCCTCAACCCGAAACCCCACTTGCTTCCCATCCAGGTTTAGGGAGGTGAGGCTTTACCTAAACTATGACTTATGCTCTGTCTGCCCCCTCTACCATCAACCCGAAACCCCACTTGCTTCCCCACTTGCTTCCCTGCCCTCTACCCTCAACCCGAATAGCCACTTGCAAACCCTTACCGCGTGCCTTCCATATCTGTCACCTCCCCTATCCCCCTCCAATCTACAGGAATTGTCTAGGCGTGTAGCAACACATCTTTGCTTCAACATTGAAGCTTCAATGATTCAGTTCTACCCATCTGCGGAAGAGGCCTTAGATCATGGGTTTAGCGAGTTTGTGTCGCCACAGGTTCTGGCCTCGTTGCGTGCGCTCTTTCAGCACAACGATGCCAGCACCAGAGGGGTCTTTTTCGAGCAGCTGTCCTCAACTAGGACTTCTATCAACGGCTGGATGAGAAAGGTGGCACTCACGGCGTTGGGTCGGCAGGCGAACAAGTGCTACTTGGGGAGGTTACCAGCAGATCTGCTTGCCCCACTCGAGTTCTACACGGATGAGGAGCTCATTGCACGTTACAAGGATGGTGAGTTTGTATGAAGCTTTTGATCCCGTAGTTGTTGTTATGTGTGTACCAATAATTTCTATAAGCACTACTTTGTTCCACGTTGCCCATTTCGGTTGCCCTCTAGTCACCATCATGTCACCACCTTTCATCCCTTTGTCTCCTATGACCATGCAATCCCATTTCAGGGGAGAGGGGGCTGGCATGGCATCGGGAGCTCCTCATCCCTTTCGGCAGCCTCATCTTCTCGGTGTCCATCAAGTTGGCTTTGGCGCGTCGTGGGGTCAATTCTGAGAAGATTAAGACCCGCCAGCTGGGTTGGATCCTATATGCGGTGAGTTTATGGACAAGGTGTTATGTTTGTTGCCACGTGTGCGATGAGCGATTTAGTGTTGTGTTAACCTTTTTCTGTTCATTTATTCCACTACATTCCCACCTCATACCCACCACATTCCTACAGTTTGAGTGGCCAATCCTCAACAACGCGCCTGATGGGAAGTTGAGTGGCAAGTGGGAGTACAATCGGATCCAGTACGAGGAGATGTGCACCCGTGTGAAGCGGGAGGTCGAGATCGCTGTCATTGACCATGGTGTCCCATACGCCAAAAACACGAACACATTCAACTTCCCCAACGGCGTCTACATCGACGCGTCTGACATGGAGACCCTTGTCAGCAGGGTGCAGGTAAGTCATCCCTAGGACCAAAACCTTGCTAATATGGCACCGACACTTTGCTTATGTGGCACCAAGATCTTGCTATGGCACCAGCATTGCTGAATTCCTCCCATCTCATCCGTCCCCTTCCTCCCATCTCATCCGTCCCCTTCCTCCCATCTCATCCGTCCCCTTCTTCCCATCTCATCCCTCCCCCCTCTTCCCATCTCATCCGTCCCCTTCCTCCCATCTCATCCGTCCCCTTCCTCCCATCTCATCCGTCCCCTTCTTCCCATCTCATCCGTCCCCTTCTTCCCTTCTCATCCGTCCCCTTCCTCCTATCTCATCCGTCCCCTTCCTTCCATCCCCTTCCGTCCCCTATGCCTCTTTGCACAGGCTGCACGACCTGCACCAGCCCGGGTTGTCACCCCAAACCCGTAATCACGGAGGTTAGCAGCAGCACTAGGGGGATCGGTGCAGGGCGTAGCAGTGGCAGTAGCAACCTGCAGGAGCAGCACGGAGACAGGTGCGGAGTAGCGTAGCAGTCGCAATAGCAACCTGCAGGAGCAACACAGAGACTGGTGCGGAGGGGCGTAGCAGTGGCAGTAACAACTAGTAGCCGCAGCATGGGGACATGCGGAGCAGCAGTGGCAGCAACGGGACAGGTGCGGAGCAGCAGCGGCAGCATGGGGACAGGTGCTGAGCAGCAGGGGCAGCAGGGGGACAGGTGCGGAGCAGCAGGGGCAGCAGGGGGACAGGTGCGGAGCAGCAGTGGCAGCATCGGGACAGGTGCGGAGCAGCAGTGGCAGCATGGGGACAGGTGCGGAGCAGCAGTGGCAGCATGGGGACAGGTGTGGAGCAGCAGGGGCAGCATGGGGACAGGTGCGGAGCAGCAGTGGCAGCATGGGGACAGGTGCGGAGCAGCAGGGAAGGATGTGGCAGTGCTCTTATCATCAGTAGAACCAACCCACCATCAGTAGAAGGATGTGGTAGTGTCGAAGCAATACAGTTGTTCGGTATTGTTTTGCTATATCTGGAGGTACATTATGCTGTAATATGTTTTTGCAATAAAAATGGTTTTTAAAATGAAATTTCATACAAATGGCAGTTTTGTATTGGGCCCAACCAAACTCTAGTTTGGGACCATGTTTGGTCCAACTTGGGTTAAAGCTGAGAGTAGATTTGGTAAAAAAATGGTCCTTAAACTCATCTAAAGTTTGGCCAAACATAGCCCAAACTTCATCTTAGCAACTACACCAATATTGGTCCACACAATGAGACCAATAATGGCCCGATTTTGGACGGAAACACCAAAATTGGTCCAAATATTGACCTATCTAATAGGGGGGGTTTTGTGATGGAGAAAACAAAAATGCGTTAGTAGTGCGAGGAAACTTACAGGTGCGAAGGTTGACGCTCCGCCCATAAATCCAGCGAGCGCATGTGAAGCGAAAGATGCAATCAGGAAAGCTACTGCGAGGGTCTTATAGTAGGTGTGAGCCATGGTGTGGCTGGCGATGGCTGTAATAACGATTAGTTAGAGTATTCAGGGATCTAGCAGCTGCTCAAGTCGTGAGAAATTCGGCTGTGATTCAATGCAATGCAGTGGAGCAATTTATGCTTCAGATTTTGGAATTCCGCGCTTCGTGGTTTTGGCGGCATGTGGGGCAGGGAAGAAAGTCGTTTCTTTGTGGGAGGGTAACACGCTGCCTTCGAAGAATGGCATCTTAGCAAGGGCGGGGCTTAACAAGGATCACGGATTGGTTGCGGCGTCCAAACGAATTCACGCAAATCTATCGCTTGTTACGCTGGACAGTGCTTGTTTCAACGATTGGTTCGCGAACGCCTTCTTCAGTCTCGGCACGGCACTTACTGGGCAGTAACACCCGTACAGGCAGTGCTTGGTCGGTTGCTACTACATGCGCGACTCGAGTTGGAGGAATCTTTCAAAATGGGATCTTCACATTTATGCTGCAGCAACTTCGACAACACACGCTCTCCCATCGTCGCCGTAGATGATACCACGTGACAAACATCCAAAGGGCGCGTAGTTACTTTCATGGTGTTACGTGGGCAACTGAACTGTTATGAGTTGAACCAACACAGTGCGCGGAAGAATTATATAATGAGACTGTTAGGCCCGACGGCCTAAGTCCGCTAAAGAATTAGCGGGGTCGACTAAGTCGAGGATGAAACGCGGCGGAAGACTTTGGCGAAAGAACTATTGGCGAAATAGGCGAAGAAGTTACTGAGTAATTGAAGAAGAGTTGAATGAGAATTGATTGATAATGGCAAGTACAAGCAAGGTTTATATAGCATGCAAAAAACAAGGTTGGAAAGTGGAATGTGGGACCAAGAATTGGAGTGCAAGAAAAGTAGAGTGCCACGTGGCACTAGAGAATCTGAGAAGATAAGGATAATGGTGACTAGGAATGTACTATTCGGAATTAACAGTAAATACCCCTCTAACAGAGACTATGACAACCAGAATGAAGATACTATGAAAAGGAAGAGCAAAAATAGGGGATTTTGGAATGACCATCGATTATTATAACATTACTGAAGGTTCTCCCTTAGCGAACCGCTTCATAACGAAGCAGCGCACATGTACCAGTACCGCGTCAACTCGTATGGAGCACGCGAAGGTCAACAGTCGCAGAAAGCCAATGGTTGTGATCAATGACTGTCCCGCAACCGTCATCGGGGTACATTCCCTTATTACAGCGAAGTTCAACCGTGCTGCGCGGGAACCTGTTTCAAACCTGTTCCCGCTCTTTTCACTTTAAATGTATCCGCCTGCATCGGTCTGGATCTGACGGTTGCTGGTGTCACTTCGATTCTTCTGACTCCTCGACTTCGTACTCGGTAGAGTCGGCTCCTGCAGCATACTCGACTTTGATCGCAACATGGTATGAGAGCGACTCGGGAATCCTTCGCACTGCCACTCTCGAAAATTGCGATATTCGGAAAGTGGCATCCAGCACACAATCGCGTGTAAGAATGGCGGTCATACGAATCCGACGACTGAAGCGCAGCCCAACCTGACTGCGACAGGCGATGAAACGACGACGATCCCTTCCGCCGTCCTCGCACAACTGCTTCAGCGACTCACAAGCTTGGAGCAAGGTCTCCAAACATTGTGGAATGGCGACGCGGGAGCTTCATCCCAACCCATTCAACCGGCCTCCAATGGCCAAAACTCCGCCCCGCAAGGCTTCTCCATAGACACAAATGACTCAACTCCCAAGACATTCTGTCCCAGCGATGAAGCAATTCTCTCAGCGCAATCAAGGTTCCTGAGCATATAAAAAATATAGACAAGTGTGTGCTTTGACGGCAGCGACTTCTATACTTGGAGCTTCGAGCTGGAGCTGCTGCTGCAAAACGCGCAGATTTTTCACTACTTCGACGAGAGCTACTCGGGACCTACGGAGGACACTAACGACGCACGAACCAAGTACTACAACGAATCTCTAATGACATACGGGGTTCTTCTGCGGAATATGTCGCCGACGGAGCAGCTGAGCATTCGCTCATACAAAACCTCGTCTGCTCCAGCCCTGAACGCCTGGCGTCACCTCAACGGTGTGTACCAACCAAAGAATTCAGTGTCATCGAGCCGCCTGCTCCAGCAGTTACTGGAGACAAAGATGGCACCAGGAGAGAAGGCCAACAGTTACCTGAATCGCTGTCGGAGCTTACGCGATCAGATCGCGAAACTTGGGAGCACAATCACTTCCGAGATCTTCGTGAACATCGTGCTCCAAGGGCTCGGCCCAGAGTGGCGGCCCTGCAAGGCGTTTGTCCGACAGCAGGGGGTCATCTCAGAGGCCGCCCTTTGCGCCGCCCTTCTCGTCGAACAACGAGATATGGATCAGCAGCGACCAGCGCCACGACGAGAACGAGAACGGCTCGCCTTCTACGCCGACAACAACGAAGAGCGAAGACCGCGGCGCCTCTACTGCAAAATCTGCAGAAACTTTGGGCATTTGGCAGATCGATGCAAGTACCAATCTCGCCCTCGCCAGACCAATCCGAGCAACTGGTCCGGCCGACAAGACGCACGAGGCGACGTGCGTCTAGCCCAAGGGTATCAACCCCCACCCACGCGCAATCTGAAATCAACGGTTCAGCATCAGCAACAGCAGCCGTCATCGACTGCCCCAGCCCGCAATGTCATGAGCAATATGGCCATGACGGGCGAGTCGCGTCGTCGCCGTGAGCGCTCACCCTCACTTGAGCCAGCACCGCACCCAATTGGCGCGTTCACCAACAACAACCCGTTCAGTTCGCGCCGCGAATTCGCCGACGACGACGACAAGGACTAGAATCTTCTAGTCCCGCTGATTGAGAGTCCCCCGCACGTACTTGATATGCGGGTGGCGCCACTCGACTGGCTCTCGCGCGAGCAATTCCTGAAGTACGACACCTCGCACATCGTCACGCCACGACTGGCGCTGCTCGCACGTGACGACGACAAGCGCTATAACACTTGGTACCTAGACATCTGTTGCGGCCAGCATATGGTGGGCTCCGAGCGTTACATATCCAACGCCGTCGCCACCCCCACAGTCACCCACGTCACCGTGGCCAACAACACACGTCTGCGCGCAAGCGCGCAAGGCATCGTCGTGCTCAAGGCACGCGGGAGCCGCACACACACCACACTCAACGATGTGCTGATCGTCCAGATTCTGCGCTTCAACCTGCTTTCTGCCGCACATCTCATGGACTGCGGCGTCGATCTCAGCGCGGACCGCGAGACACGCAACATCCTACTGCACTACGAATCGCGAGACTTCCCCCGCAGGCATATCGGACGAACGCACTACGAAAATGGAGTGTATGTCATGGATTTCGATATTCCCGACTGCAGCGGCGACTCGCACGAGTTAATCGATCTCGTGCCACTGCGATTTGAGCATATTCACCGCAGGGATTGGAAACACCCTGACGGCAGACCGTGGGTGCCACATCATCCCCACCCACGCGAAACGGCGCTGCACGACCCTGACGCAGACGGCATCTGCCGGGACTGTCACACGCCAACGGCGTCAACCAGCGCCATAGCCGGCCGCGGACTTGCCGCCATCGCCGAAGCCGAGCGGCATGCGCTGCCAGAGGAAGGCATGTCACAACAGGAGCTTAAAGTCACCATGCACGGTGTGTTTGGCACGCCAGAACACCCTCTTATCGGACCCCCCTCCCAACACCTACAGGGAATGCTGCGCGGTACTGGCGTCGGATCTTTTGATGCATAAGGCGTGCCGCGACCCTACACCCACGAGAAATTTTCGGAACTTTATGTTGAGATAGAGGCGAGGAATGAGTGCACTATGAAATGAAACAATGTTGAGATAGAGGCGAGGAATGAGTGCACTATGAAATGAAACAAGTACAAGTACCAACCCTAATTGGGTTGTACCCCCTATGGGCTACCCCACTACAGCCTAAATATATGCATCAGTAATATAATCATCTGACACACCCCCATAGGCAAAGTGGGGTAGAGCAAGGGGTCACAAGACCAGTCAAGCAAAGCAAAGCAAAGCAAAGCAAGCTCAGGGTGGATCTCAAGGATACCACACAAATTCCGAGCACAAGGTCAAGGCCACAAGGCCAGTTCACAAGCAGCAGAGCATATATATATAACAGTGCTAAACAAGCAAGAGCAAGGATATATATATGTAGCAGTACAAGCAAGGTCAAGAGGTAAGCAAGTGAGGCCCAGTGGGCACAAGGCCTAGCAGAGTGCAAAAGCGCTGATGGTCACGAGGCGGAAGTGCCTTGGTGAACACATCAGCAGTGTTGGCCTTAGTGGCCACGAAACGCAGGCGAAGCTGACCACGCTGCTGCAGCTCTTGAGCACGAAAGTAGCGCAGAGCAATGTGCTTCGTCCTGTGCTCCAGTCTGTGCTCCTCACACAAGGCAATGGTTGCCTTGTTGTCGACGTACAGCACTGGAGGAGAACGAGGCCGCTCTCCAAGGTCAGTCAGCAGGTAGGTGAGCCAGCGAAGCTCCTGGGCAGCCATGGCCGTGGCGTAGATCTCAGCCTCACAGCTGGAGCTGAGAACCGAAGAAGAGCGAGTAGAGCGCCAAGAGACAGAGCCAGAGCCAAGACTGAAGGTGTAACCCTGAGACGACCTCTGAGTAGCCTGGTCGTCAGCCCAAGACGCGTCTGAGTGCCCAGTGAGCACAGGCCGCTCAAGCCCTCCAAGCACTAGCCCCATGCCCGACGTACTGCACAAGTAGCGCAACACCCTCTTAGCTGCATCCATGTGCTCCTTCCGGTGACGGCCGGGAGCAACATAGCGTGCTAAGATGCTGAGAGGGTATGCGAGGTCAGGTCGAGTGCAAGTCATCAGGTACATGAGGCAGCCCACAAGCTCTGGATACGGACCACTCGACTCTACGGACTCATCCGAAGGCAGAGCTGAGAGCGAGTGTCCCGTAGGCAGAGGAGTGGACTGAGGCGAGGAGTACGTGAAGCCGAAGCGCTGAAGGACCTGCTGCACCATGTGTGACTGAGTCAGGGTAATGGTGCGGCGTGCTCTGTCCCGGGTGATCCGCAAGCCAAGATAGCTTGTCAGTTCACCCAGGTCTGTGCACGTGTGTCTCTTCTGCAGTTCGGACTTCACGTGGGCGAGTGCGGCAGTGTCCGCAGTGGCAAAGACCAAGTCGTCAACGTACACGAGGATGTAGAACGGCGGCAGCGAGGTGTCGGTGCGCAGAAACAGCGACGGGTCAGCAGTAGAAGGAGCAAACCCAAGAGCCGCAAGTGTAGTCCTCAGTGTGTCGTGCCACTCACGCGGCGCCTGGCGGAGACCGTAGACTGGCCGCCGGAGGCTCCACTGGGTACCAGGAGGGAACGACCCAGTGAAGCCAGGAGGGCGGCGCAGCCAGATCTCCTCGTGCAGGCGGCCCTGCAGGAAAGCAGTGCTGAAGTCAAGAGAGTGTAGCTCGTAGTCACGCTGAGCAGCGACGTGCAGTAGAACCCGAAGAGTGGTCATCTTCGGGGTCGGGGAGAAGGTCTGAAAGAAGTCAACTCCCTGTCGCTGACTGAAGCCACGAGCCACGTAGCGCGCCTTGAAGACAGGCGGAGAACCCGGCGGCCGCTTCACCCTGAAGATCCACATGCCACTGACAATGTTCGCCCCAGGAGGGGGAACAGCGTCAACGTAGGTGCCTGTGGATTTCCAGGAAGCCATCTCTGCGTCCATGGCTGACTGCCACTGAGAGGAGTAGGGACCGGCCATCGCCTCTGCGTAAGAGCGTGGGGTCGGGATGTCTAGAGCATCCGGGTCTCCCTCAGGGGCAACAAGCATGGACACGAGATGGGGCAAAGCGGCGGCAAAGCACTGGAACTCCTCCTGCCTGTCCTCAAGGACGTCCGTGCCAAGAGCACAGTCACCCCCGACGGACGGAGGACAGGCAGACGCAGACGCAGCAGACGCAGACTCAGCAGACTCAGCAGACTCAGCAACAAGACTGGCAGCGTAGTCCAGACAACACGCAGCAGCAAAGTCGACCAGCTCAGCAACTAGGGCAGACGCAGCAGCGGACTCAAAGGAAGGGTCAGTGACAAGAGTAGGAAGAAGACGCGTGACAGTAGGACTGGCAGCACGGTGAGAGTCCGACTCCGGGTCGGCAAGTGTAGGAAGAGAAGACTGAGGAGGAGAAGGCAAAGGGGCACGCAGAGGAGCAGTGGACGGACGCAGAGACATCTGGTGCGTGCCAGGGACAGGAGGAGGACGCTGACGCGAACCGCGACCACTAGGGCGAGCAGCTCGGACTGGCGACACAGGGCGGGACGCAGGCTCACGACGCTCAGCAAGACCTCCAGTAGGACCAGCGTAGGGAGAAGGAGAAGGCAGAGGAGAGGCGGGCTGTAACTGTAACAGTGACGGGACAGGCTGCGGACACTCTACGGGAGGAGAAGGACCAGTGGAAGGCGGGAGACCAAGAACCTGCTGAAGGAGCGGAACAAAGTACGGCCGAGGCCGCGCAGCACCGCCAGAGACAGCAGGGACAGGACCAACACCTCCAGAGGCAGCACCAGCACCAGTAGCAGCTCCAACTCCAGCACCACCAGCAGCTGCAGAAGTACCCGCAGTAGGACCGACAGTCGTAGCCTCAGCGCCAGCACCCGCAGCAGCTCCAGCTTCAGAGGCACCCCCGGGCCCGGCAGCTCCAGTACCCTCTGTACGAGCACCTCCGGGACCCGTGGTACCAGCTCCCTCGGCAGCAACGGAACCTCCAGCACCCGCAGTACCTCCGGCTCCAGCAGCTCGCCTCCAGCGCCGGGCAAACCACTCACGCAGCTCCAGAGGAGAGAGCGGCTCGCGGCGCGAAGAACGGTCTGGAGAACCACCAGGAACAGAAGCAGCAGGCGCAACACTCCCAGACGCAGAACCCCCAGGCTCAGCACCCCCAGGCACAGCACCCCCAGGCTCAGCACCCCTTGTCACAGCACCCCCAGGCTCAGTACCCCCAGGCTCAGCACCCCCAGGCTCAGCACCCCCAGTCTCAGCACCCCCAGGCTCAGTACCCCCAGGCTCAGCACCCCCAGTCTCAGCACCCCCAGTCTCAGCACCCCCAGTCTCAGCACCCCCAGTCTCAGCACCCCGAGGCTCCGCACCCGCAGCAGCACCAGAGTCACCAGTGACCTCGACAGGCTCGACCGCGTCTACCTGAGACACACCTGAAGGGGCAGGACCCTGAGGGGGGAGGGGGTCTACCGGGGGGGGACCTGGGACCAGGAAGAGGGGCGGGGGGGGGGAGGGACGGAGTGCGGTAGGGGAAGAGCCGGTAGAAGGGAACCGACTCGTCGAACGTGACGTCCTGGGAGGACAGAACACGACGAGAGGTGGGGTGGTAAAACTGCCACCCAGGTGCGTCAGGGGGGAAACCCAGGAAGACGCAAGGAGCAGCACGAGGGGACAGCTTGTCCGCAGACAAGTCGCGGACAAACGCCCGAGATCCCCAGACACGGAACGCCGACGCATCGCCAACCTTCCCCGTCCACAGCAAAGCTGGGGAGGTCTCCGGTCTGGAGACCCTGGGCTGAAGGTTGATCTGATGTGCGGCGTACCTCACCGCAAACGGCCACAGAAAATGGGGGGCAGCCGCATGCACCATGGACGTACGGGCGACGTCCATGACAATGCTGATGCGGCGCTTAGCAATCCCATTCTGCTGTGGAGAGTCCGGAAGCGTGAAGGTCTGGCGGATGCCTCGTGCCCGACAGTAGGCTCGCACAAGGCCAGAGGAGAACTCTCCGCCTCTGTCCGAGTGCAGACGCAACACCGGAAAGTCCGAGCCAAAGCTCTGCCTGAGCTGGAGACGAGCTGCGCGGATCCAATTGATCAACACCTCAGTGACCTCACCCTTGCTGCGCAAGGGGAAGACTGTGGTGTAACGCGAGTAGTCGTCAAGCACCAGCATGAAGTAGCGCTCGTGACCCTGTCCACGGACGCGGGCTGGGCCCCACACGTCCATGTGAAGCGTCTGCATCGGGGCCTCCGTCGGAGGAAACGGGGAGGAGTGAGGGGTAGCCCGCAGGCGACCCTCGACACAGGGGACACAGGGAGGGCCAGGCCCCGGAGGAAGGGGAGGGAGGGACCGGGGAAGGCCAGAGACAAGAAGGCGAGAGGCCATGCCCCGGAGACCCATCCTGTGGTGCCACAGGAGGGTCTCGTGGGACAGGAGGTGACACGAGCAGGGGGCAGACTCAGGACCAGACCTGGACGCTGCAGCAAACACCTGACCCGACGCAGCTACCTGACCAGACGCAGGAGGAGGAGACGGAAGAGTGAGTGTGTACAGGCTCGACCCCGGCCCACGTGTGAACGTGGTCAAGTGTCGACCCGTGTCCGCGTCCGTGCAGTGGGTGTTTCGTCGGCGTGCAGGGGTGAACTGGTCGACCCCTGCATCCTGTAGGTCAGCACCCGCCACCAAGTTCGTAGAGAACGAGGGGAGGTAGAGACCGGACAGGACGCCAGACGGGACCGCAGGGCACGGTAGGACAGTGGAGTAGCGAGCAAGAACAGGACCCCTAGAGGGGTCCGCCAGGGAGACCGCCACTGGCCGACTAAGCGGCGTGAGTGTGGTGCGGTCTCGAAAGAAGGAGCGAGACGCCCCTGAGTCAAGAGTGAAGGTGAGAGAGGGCGGAGCCGACGCAGTACCTGAGAGAGCAGACTCACCAGCACCTGAGGACACAGACTCACTGGCACCTAGAGCGACAGCCTCACCAGCACCTGGAGCAGCACCCTCAATGCCCGGGTCGGGCGGGAAACACCGGTAACAGTCACCCTCCTCACTAATAGTCACAGCATACATGGCAGCAAGAATGGCATCAAAGTCAAGATCAAAGATAGCTACTCCTGCCCTAGACAGCTGGTCCCAGCGAGGGATCTCAGAGGCGTCAGGAAACTGGCGGCGCCAAGCGTCAGTCAGGCGGCCGAAGCAGCGCTGGGCGGGGTGTGGACCACCACACGGCTCACCCGCACGGTCGCCCGTGCGCAAGACGTAGGTGCACGGACCAGTACCCCCACCCCTCTGACGTGCAGCGTACCACTCACGGAGCTGCTACGGGGAGAGGGTCTCATGACCACGCTGCTGCCGCTGCTGTTGGCGCTGACCGCCACCGGAGCCACTCCTCTGCGACGAGCCACGACCTCCTCCGCCGCCTCCTCCGCCGCCGCCGCCACCACCTCCGCTGCCACCGCCACTCCCACCGTCGCTGCCGCCACCGCCGCCTCCGCCTCCACTCCCACCACCACCGCCGCTGCCACCCCCGCCTCCACTGCCGCCGCTGACACCTCCACTCCTGACACCACTCCCGCTACCACCCCCACCTCCTCCGCTGCCTCCACCGCCGCTCCCACCGCCCCCGCCGCCTCCACCATCGCTCCTGCCCCCTTTGCCCTTGCCAAAGCGACGTCTCCCACTGGGGGCAGACGCCGCACCGACCGACTCAAAACCAACTAGGTCGGCCGTAGCAGCAGAGGCGACAGAGGGCAGGAGGGGGGAGGGGGAACACCCCTCAAAGATGGGGGTGCGCGGGTCACCACGAGAGGCCCCTACAGCGAGAATGCTCTTCTCGGCTGCTAGGAGGGACTTCTCGAGGATGTTAACAGTGAGAGTGGTGGGGCAGACTGAGAGTAAGTCGTCCCTGACTCCGCGGAGGGAGTCAGGGAGGCGGGTGACAATGTAGTAGAGAGTGAAGTACTGGGGGGGGGGGGTTCTTGGTGCAGAACTCAGCAGGAAGCGCAGCGCGGAAGCGAGCGTCACTAGTGCGCAGGTGGGTAATGAGGTCGGCGACTGTGGCAAAAGAAGCAAGGTCGGGAAAGAGGTACGGTAGCATGAGGCGGCTCAGTGCAGCAGTGGCAGGGGTGGAGTAGCATGCAATAACGGCGTCGTACAAGGTCTGAGCACTCTTGTACGACCCAAAGTGTGCACGCTCAGAGGGAGGGAGGTGGCGACGCACAGCAAGACGTGCAGCAGCATCGCGTGTGGCCCACACTGAGCGAACAGTGGCATCCTCAGTAGCAGCAGGGGCGGGAGAGGCACCAGAAGTGAGATCAAAGAGAGAGAGGCCGTCAGCTCTGTCGCACTGTAGGAAAAGCAGCAGGTCGTCTACCCACACGTCAAAGTCAATGGCTCTGCCCTCAACGTCGAAGGTGAGGACACTGGGGGTAGCCATGACAGCAGTAGGGTGAGGGCAGTGCGCAGAGTAAAGCTCAGTGCTCACCAGACAGGGCAGTGCAGGCGGCTCGGGCGGCTCGGGCGGCTCGGGCGGCTTGGCGGGTCGGCTGCTGGGCGGCTCGGGCGGCTCGGCGATTGGGCGGCTCGGGCGGCTCAGCTGCTGGGGCGGCTCGGCTGCTGGGGCGGCTCGGCTGCTGGGGCGGCTCGGCTGCTGGGGCGGCTCGGCTGCTGGGGCGGCGCAGTTGCTGGGGCGGCGGGGCCGGGAGATGCAGCTGCGGGGCCGGTAGGTGAAGCGGCGGGGCCGTCAGGTACAGCAGCGGGGCCGGCAGGTGAGGCGGCGGTGCCTGCAGATGCAGCAGCGGGGCCGTCAGGGGTAGCGGCGGGGCCGGTAGGTGCAGTGGCGGGGCCGTCAGGGGTAGCGGCGGGGCCGGTAGGTGCAGTGGCGGGGCCGTCAGGGGTAGCGGCGGGGCCGGTAGGTGCAGTGGCGGGGCCGTCAGGGGTAGCGGCGGGGCCGGTAGGTGCAGTGGCGGGGCCGTGAGAGGGGACGGCGGGGCCGTTAGGTGCAGCGGCGAGGCCGTCAGAGGGGACGGCGGGGCCGTCAGGTGCAATGGCGGGGCCGTCTGAAGCAGCGGCGGGGCCGGCAGAGGGGACAGCGGGGCCGTCGGGTGCAGCGGCGGGGCCGGCAGAGGGGACGGCGGGGCCGTCGCAGGCGATCGCGGGGCCGTCAGAGACGGCGCCGGCGTCGCGAGGGTCAGAGGGGGGCGGCGCGCGACTGGAGGGCGGCACGCGCGACGCGGCGCGGCCGTCTAGGGGCGGCGCGACGAGGCCGCGTAGGTGGCGCGTAAAAAATTCGCGGGCGGCTCGACGCGATCGGGCCGCCAAAGGAAAAAAAAGGCCCAGCGCGACTCGGGCTAGGGTAGAGCGCGCTCCGGGCAGGACGTAATAGTAGGTGGGCCCTAGGAACAGTTCCCACTAGGGAACCTGCTCGATACCATGTTGAGATAGAGGCGAGGAATGAGTGCACTATGAAATGAAACAATGTTGAGATAGAGGCGAGGAATGAGTGCACTATGAAATGAAACAAGTACAAGTACCAACCCTAATTGGGTTGTACCCCCTATGGGCTACCCCACTACAGCCTAAATATATGCATCAGTAATATAATCATCTGACACTTTACCCTCATCAATGCGACCCGTCGAAGACACTTACCGTGGCGCAGGAAGAAGAACTGGCGCGACGCAAAGCCGAGGAGCTTCGCCAACAAAGTCTCGCCGAAGCACGCGGGATATTTGCTGGCGGCGCGTGGGGGGCCGAAGCGGAAGAAAGCGCCTCCAATGAAGGAGGGTGGGGAAGCGTCGGTGGATGGGGAACGAGTGACACCGGCGGAACCTGGGCTAGCGCAAGCAGAGGATGGGGCGCCGCAACTGGCGCCGACAATAGCGGCTGGGGAACTTTCCGCGAAGAACAAAAGGGGGGAGAGGATGAAGCAGAAGAAACTGAGGCAACACCTGCAGTTGTTCCTCTTGGTCATCCCCCGCGCCGCACTCCACTCGCATTACCTCCTCCTGACAACCCACCGCACCGCGATTCATGGGACACCATCGATTGGGGCAACGAGCCGTCAACGCCACGCCGCACTGCCTACGGACCCGCTCCCGAACCACGCGAACCCATATTCGTTCCCGGAACCATCCCTGGAACCAACATTCCACTCTCTGAGATCCGTGACAGAGAATTCCTGGCGCTGATGTTGACTACCGCTGATGACGAAGAAGAGACAGCAGCGGAACCTGCCCCCATACCCGACGAAGACCCCGAAGAAGCTCGCGCGCGCTACATGCGCACCTCCGGCTGTCGCGCTGACGATGCACTCTGGCATCAGTGCCTCAGACATCCTTCACGCGCGACGCTGAAAAACTGCATCGACGCAGGCGTCTTCACTCCAGGAGTGCTCCTGCGCCCAGATGGCACAGAAGTGAGGGGCGCAACACACCCTTGAAAGTGCACCGCCTGCCCCGAAGCCGCACTGAGCCACCAACCGTTCCCACTGCTCGAACCAGGGACGAACCGCTACCCAAAGCTGCACAAGGTGTACAACAATTTCCTGAACGTGGGGCACTGCGGAGTCGACGACGAGATGTACATGCTTACCTTCATCGATGCCGGGACGCGCTATGTGTGGGTCGCGAACGTTGAAACACGTGATAGAGCCTATGAGGTGTTCCGCCTCTGGCTTGCGCACGCACAACGGCAATCCGGGAAGAAGATGAAAATATGGCAATCTGACGGCGCAAAGGAATTCAGGAGCAATCAGCTGCAGAGTTACCTCGTGCAAAAGGGGATCGAACACCATATCTCTCTCCCTTACGCACACCAACAACAGGGCGAAGCTGAGCGGACGAACCGCACGCTGATGACGAAGGTGCGGGCGCTAATGAAGCAGTCGAAACTACCGACGGCTTACTGGACCTACGAGATGCACCACGCTGTGCGGGTGCACAACCTGCTTTCATCCACCGCCATCACCGGCAACCTGTCCTCACATGTAAAGTGGACCGGGACCAAGGGAGATACGCCCATGCTCTGCGTGTAGGGGTGCATGGTCCAATACCGCCCGCCAACGTCAACCATCGGCAAATTCGCCAGCCGCACACGATGGGGCATTCACCTCGGCATCAACCACGAGCACAAGGCGTGGATCGTGCTGGACCTGCTCAGTAAAAAAACCACCCACGCTCGCGACGTGATCTTCTACGAATGCCTCTTCCTCGACCAGTTCCGCCACGACGAGCAAATGAATGCGAACCGCGTTTACGCAAACAACGGGCACAGCTATGCAACACCCGACGATGAAGCTGCGGCGGCAATTCTGGAGCAGGACACCAAGGGCGAATTCACATGGAGGAGAGATCGTAGCAGCGATGACGACGATGACAACAATTCCCCTGGAAGAGGAATGGGCGGAACAGGCGGAAGCGGCAGTGGCGCAACACCACTTGCACCACCTGAACCAGAGAGCGATGACGATGATGTGCAGGAAGTCATCTCGCAACGTCGTCACGACAGCACCATCTCAGGATTGCAGCTGCTCGAGCTCCACAACGCAACCTCGAAGTCGCCACGCGTGATCGAGCCACGAAACCCGCGCCAAGCTCTCACTAGACATCACAGCAAAGAATGGCGAGAGGCGATGGACGCAGAAATCAAGGCGCTCGAATCCCGAGACACCTGGGTGTTAGTCGACCGTGCGGCAGTCAAAGGCGCAAGAGTCTTCTCAGGCAAATGGGTCTTTTGGGTGAAGACCACAGCGGACGGAACGATCGAGCGCTTCAAGGCACGCTGAGTGGTACGGGGATACGACCAGAGGCATGGCATCGACTTCGACCAGACGTTCGCCCCAGTCAGCCGCCACACCTCCATCCGAATCCTGCTCGCCATCGCAGCTGCAAGGCATCTACCTTTCCGCCAGATTGACGTCAAGAATACGTTCTTGTATGCATTAGTAGACGCCGTGATTTACGTGGAGCAGCCGCACACATACGGCGAAGGAGATTCGCGCGTATGCCAGCTGCGCAAGTCCTTGTACGGGATAAAGCGGGCACCAAGGCTTTGGCAGCAGTACATGCACAACATCTTCCTTGAAATCGGGTTCAAGCAGATGCCGCACGACCCGGGAATGTACCGCCGTGATTTCCGCGGCGAATACATTCTCCTCATGGTCTACGTCGACGACCTGCGTTACACGGGCTCAAGCAACGAGTTGCTCGAGCAGTTCAAGAAAAGCCTGGCGAAGCTCGTCGACATCACGTGTAACTACGAGGTGAAGCAGTTCTTAGGCCTCGACATCTCCTACACACCTGAGGCAATTCACCTCTCAGCGGCTAAGTACGCAGAGGAGTTGGGGAAACGGTTCAACATCTCGCCTGCACCGCTCTCAACTCCCTATTGAACTCCAGGACCGAACCACAAACTTGACAACAAAGCCCTGTCCCCTACTGGAGTTCAGACTTACCAACAGCAGCTGGGATGCCTGCTCTTTGCCTCTGTCACATGTAGGCCTGATCTTTCCTCCATCGCAAGTCAGCTGGCCCAGTAGTCACGCAAGCCAACGGCTGAAAATCTTCTGGACCTGCAGTGCGCCCTACAGTTCTTCGTTGCAACGCCCAAGATTGGGTTGTGCTACTCGACTACATCAACCGCATCTTTCAACCTGATCGGCTACGTGGACGTCGGTCACGCAGCAGATCCCGAAAATCGACGGTCCAGGACTGGCTTCCTGTTCCGACTCGAACCGACGGGACCAATCTCCTAGAACTCACAGAAGCAGGAGCTGGTTGCCTTGTCATCAGCCGAAGCGGAATTCATCGCAGCAACCGCAGCAGTTCGCGAAGGCCTCTACCTACAGGAACTTCAAGAGGAAGCAAAAATTCCAGCCTCGCCTACCTTTCGCCTCCACTGCGACAACCAGAGTGCGATTCGCATTGCGAACAAACCTGGTTTCGTCAACCGCACCAAACACATTGCGCTGCGGTACTTCTTCGTGAAGGACGAAGTGGACAAGGGCAAGGTTGACTTGACCTATTGCCCGACCGGTGACATGGCAGCAGATTTCCTCACCAAGCGACAGCCACGCCAGCAGTACCAACACTGCTCCGAACTCAGCGGCGTGGTCAAGCAGGTCAAGTCGAGCTACGGCCAGGAGTGAAGGGGGGTGTTACGAATAGCAACAAATGAAGATTGCAATGCACTCCCAACCGCAGCTAAAGAAGCATGCATTATCGAGAACGAATGTGAAGAGTCAGACTTGACTCGAAACGACAGACGGTTGATGCATCCGGACCGTCGGAGCAGACGACATCGGGCAGCTGCATGCAGGAGGATCTTGGCGGGAACAGTTTCGTAACTGTATGCGCCGGACGGTTGAATTCGAATAAGAGAATGTACCCCTTAGAGTACATGGCTAGATAGGACGATTCAGATTCCTTTGTACTCATATTTATATCGTTCTATTTGCATGTTTTTATCATCTCAAGCATTTTACATTCACTCTGCTATTGAGATCACGGGCCCACCACCACTAGACTAAAGTGTGCGAACCTTCCTGAGGTGAACCTGGCAACGATCATCGTTTGATCGCAACAAAATGTATCTGCCTGCATCGGTCTAGATCTGACGGCTGCTAGTGTCACTTCGATTCTTCTGACTCCTCGACTTCGTACTCGGTAGAGTCGGCTCCTACAGCATATTTGACTTTGTAACATGGTATGAGAGCTACTTAGGGATTCTTTGCAACAACACTTCCATAAAATTCGCCGAACCAAGATCTGGCGAGCGGCACACGCTCCAAGATCAAGATGGCCGGAGGATCCAGAGGCAAAATGAATCTGAGGGCCGAAGGACAAACCAACCAGGGCCCAAAATTAGTTTATGCCTACTCTTACAAATCAGGGTTCCAGCCCCTCCTTGTCAAACTTATATGATCTAACCTGTGTAGGTTATAGCGGGTTAGATACTAAGGGGTACACAATTCTAGGGTTTCATATTTGTATCACTTTCATTCCTTAGTCATTCATTCTCGTTCTAAGTTCCTCATGGTATCGAGCAGGTTCCCTCGTGGGAACTGTTCCTAGGGCCCACCAATTTTTTTTTTTCCTACCCGGGGCGCGTGCCGCCCCTGCCCGAAACACACCCAATGTCCCGCCCTTAGCGACCCGTCGCGCCCTCCTTAGCGGCCCCTTAGGCCCCGTCGCTGCCCTCTCTCGGCCCCGCGTAGCCCCTTAGCGGCCCCGTCGCCGCCCTCTCTCGGCCCTGCGTGGCCCCTTAGCGGCCTTGTCGCCGCCCCTTACGGCCCCGACGCCGCCCCTTACGGCCCCGTCGCCGCCCCTTACGGCCCCGTCGCCGCCCCTTACGGCCCCGTCGCCGCTCCTTACGGCCCCGTTGCCGCCGAACCGCGACCCCGTAACCGCCCTTAGCGGCCCCGTCGCCCTCCCCCCCTCGCCCTCGTCGCCGCCCTTCAGCGGCCACGTCGCCGCCCCTTCAGCGGCCCCGTCGCCGCCCTTCAGCGGCCCCATTGCCGCCCTTCCGCGGCCCCGTCACCGCCCTTCCGCGGCCTCGTCGCCGCCCTTCAGCGGCCCCGTCGCCGCCCCTCAGCGGCCCGGTCGCCGCCCTTCAGCGGCCCCGTTGCCGCCCCTTACGGCCCCGTCGCCGCCCTTAGCGGCCCTGCCGCCCTTCCGCGGCCCCGTCGCCGCCCTTCCTCGGCCCCTCCGCCGCCCTTCCCGGCCCCGCCGTGCAGCCGAGCCGCCGTCACCGCCGAGCCGCCGAGCTACCGAGCCGCCTTTGCCACCGAGCCGCCTTTGCCGCCGAGCCGCCGAGCCGCCACGCCGCCGCAACCGAGACACCACCGTCACTGCAGTCGCGGCCCTGTCCCTGCCGGCCTGCCTCGGACCGCCTCACCTGCCTGGTAAGAGCAGCGCCTCTACCACTGCACTGCCCTACCCCGCTGAACTCACTGCTAGTCTACTGCTGTCATGGCTACCCCGAATGTTCTCACCTTTGACGCTGAGGGTCGGGCTGTTGACTTTGAGGTCTAGGTAGATGATCTGCAGCTTTTCCTCCAATGCGATAGGGCAGACGGTTTCTCCCTGTTTGAACCCAAGTCTGGTGCCTCTCCTGCCCCTGCTGCTGATGGTGACGCCACTATTCGCTCGCAGTGGGCCACGCGCGATGCCGCTGCACGCCTTGCTGTGCGCCGCCACTTACCGACCGCTGAGCGCGCGCATTTTAGTCAGTACAAGAGTGCTAAGACCTTGTACGACGCTGTAGTTGCACGCTACTCTTCCCCTGCCACTGCTGCCCTTAGCCGCCTCATACTGCCGTACCTCTTCCCTGACCTCGCCGCTTTTCCCACAGTCGCTGACCTCATTACGCTCCTTTGCACTAGTGACATTCGCTACCGCGCTGCGCTTCCTGCTGAGTTCTGTGCCAAGAACCCCCCCCTTATGTACATCACCCTCTACTACATAGTCACTCGGCTCCCTGACACCCTTCGCTCGGTCAGGGACCACTTCCTCTCTGTTTGCCCCACCACTCTCACCGTTGACCTCCTCGAGGAGCGCCTCCTAGCAGCAGAGAAGAGTATAGTCGCTATAGGAGCCTCTCGTGTTGACCCTCGTACCCCCGTCTTTGAGGGGTGCTCCCCCTCCCCCCTCTTGCCCTCTGTTGCCTCTGCTGCTGCGGCCGACCTCGTTGGTCTTGAGTCGGTCGGCGCGGCGTCTGCCCCTAGCGGGAGACGCCGCACCGGCAAGGGCAAGGGGGGCAAGGGCGCTGGAGGAGCTGGCGGGGGCGGTGGAGGCGGCGGTGGAGGCGGCGGAGGGGGTGGGGGTGGCGGTGGGAGTGGTGGCGGGGGTGGGGGCTCTAGTGGCGGCAGTGGAGGCGGCAGTGGTGGCGGTGCGAGCAGAGGTGGCGGATGTGGAGGCGGTGGTGGAGGTAGCGGCGACGGAGTTGGAGCTGGTCGGGGCGGCTCTGCGCAGCGGGTCGGCTCCGGTGGTGGTCAGCGCCAGCAGCAGCAGCAGCGCACTCGTAAGACCCCGTCCCCCCAGCAGCTTCGTGAGTGGTACACTGCGCGTCAGCGGGGTGGGGGTGCTGGCCCCTGTACCTACGTCCTACGTCCTGCAGGCGCAGACCACCACCAGAGCCACTCCTCTGCGCAGAGCCGCGACCAGCTCCACCGCCACCTCCGCCGCCTCCACCACCTCCGCCGCCTCCGCCACCGCCGCTGCCTCCGCTCCCTCCGCCACCACCGCCGCCTCCTTCGCCTCCACTGTTGCCACCGACACCTCCACCCCCGCCACCACTCCCACCACCACCCCCACCCCCTCCACTGCCTCCACCACCACCTCCACCGCCCCCACTGGCCCCCCCAGCGCCCTTGCCCTCCTTGCCCTTGCTGGTGCGGCGCTTCCCGCTAGGGACAGACGCAGCGCCGACCGAATCGAAGCCAACGAGTTCGGCCGCAGCAGCAGAAGCAACAGAGGGCAAGATGGGGGAGGGAGAACACCCCTCAAAGACGGGGGTGCGAGGTCACCACGAGAGGCTCCTACAGCGACTATGCTCTTCTCTGCTGCTAGAAGGTGCTCCTCGAGGAGGTCAACGGTGAGTGTGGTGGGGCAAACTGAGAGGAAGTGGTCCCTGACTAAGTGAAGGGAGTCAGGGAGCCGGGTGACTATGTAGTAGAGGGTGATGTACATGTGGGGGGGGGGTTCTTGGCACAAAACTCAGCGGGAAGCGCAGCGCGGTAGCGAGTGTCACTAGTGCGAAGGTGCGTAATGAGGTCAGCGATTGTGGGAAAGGCAGCAAGGTCAGGGGACAGGTACGGTAGCATGATGCGGCTAAGCGCAGCAGTGGCAGGGGAAGAGTAGCGTGCAACTACAGCGTCGTACAAGGTCTTAGCACTCTTGTACTGGCTAAAGTGCGCACGCTCAGTGGTCGGTAAGTGGCGACGCACAGCAAGACGTGCAGCAGCATCGCGCGTGGCCCACTGTGAGCGAACAGTGCTGTCAGCAGTAGCAGGCGGGGCAGGATAGACACCAGAGGTGAGATCGAACAGTGAGAGTCCGTCCGCCCTATCGCACTGTAAGAACAGCTGGAGGTCATCGACCCAGACCTCAAAGTCAACAGCACGGCCCTCAGTATCAAAGGTAAGGACACTGGGGGTAGCCATGACTGCAGTGGTCTATCAGGGAGTGAGCTCACCAGTCCAGGGAAGTAGGGCCCGGGCGCGCCGGAAGGAAGGGCGGCTCGGCGGCTCGGCTGGTGGGCGGCTCGGCGGCGCGGCTGCTGGGCGGCGCGGCGGCTCGGCGGCTCGGCTGCAGGGCAGCTGGGCGGCTGGGCGGCTGGGCGGCTCGGCTGCTGGGCGTCTGGGCGGCTGGGCGGCTCGGCAGCTCGGCTGCTGGGCGGCGCGGCGGTTCGGCGGCTTGGCTGCTGGGCGGCTCGGCGGCTCAGTTGTTGGGCAGCTCGGCGGCTCGGTTGTCGGGCGCCTCGGCTGCTGGGCTGCTGGCGGCGTTGAAGGTGCCGGTAGAGACGGCGACGGGGCCGTGAAGGGGCGGCGACGGGGCCGCTGAGGGCGGCGACTGGGCGGCTAGGGTCGGCGACGGGGCCGGTCGGGCGGCGACGGGGCCGGTTGGGTCGGCGACGGGGCCACTTAGGGCGGCGACGGGGCCGGTAGGGTCGGCGACGGGGCCGCTTAGGGTGGCGACGGGGCCGGCAGGGCGGCGACGGGGCCGCTTAGGGTGGCGACGGGGCCGGCAGGGCAGCAACGGGGCCGCAAGGGTCGGCGTCGGGGCCGATTGGGCGGCGACGAGGCCGCGTAGGGCGGCGACGGGGCCGCAAGGGTCGGCGACGGGGCCGATAGGGCGGCGACGGGGCCCCTTAGGGCGGCGACAGGGCCGTAAGGGTCGGCGACGGGGCCAATAGGGCGGCGACGGGGACGCTTGGACCGGCTACGGGGCCGCTAGGGTCGGCGACGGGGCCGGCAGGGCGGCGACGGGGCCACTAGGGTCGGCTACGGGGCCGCTAGGGTCGGCAACGGGGCCGTGAGAGGGGCCGCGAGGGGCCGCGAAAGGGGCCGCTAGGGGCCTGAGGAGGGCGCGACGGACCGCTAAGGGCTAGGGACGCGACGGGAGGGAGGGCACACGGGGCGCAACTCGGGCAGGAGAAAAGCGCGCTCCGTGCAGAAATTGTTTTTAGTGGTGGGCCCTTAGGAAGCGTTCCCAGTAGGGAACCTGCTCTATACCATGTGAGAATCTGAGTAAGGAATGATTGCATTGAGCAGCATGAGGAGTACAAGCAGGAAACCCTTAAGTGTTGTACCCCATATTGACTACCCCACTACAGCCTAAACAGACTATAGCATATAAGTTCGACACTTCGTCCTGCCAGTCGCCCTACTTTCCCTTGCCGGTCGCCTTACTTTCCCTTGCCCGTCGCCCTACTTTCCCTTGCCGGTCGCCCTACTCTCCCTCCCATTGCCTTCCTCGTCGCCCACGCGTCCCCAGCCGTCACCCTCACTTCTCATCCCGTCGCCTTCACTCGCTTCGCTTCCCCATCGCCCTCGCTTCTCATCCCATCGCCTTGCCCATCCTCCTAGCTTCCCCTGCCAGTCGCCGCTCCCCACCGCCCTCGCTCCCCCCTACTGTTTCCCTCGCTCCCCCCTGCTGTTTCCCTCGCTCCCCCCTGCTGTTTCCCTCGCTTCCCCCTCCTGTTTCCCTCGCTTCCCCCTGCTGTTTCCCTAGCTTCCCCATCCGTCGCCTCCTCGTCGCCCTCGCTGCCCCTCCCATGATCGCCTTCCCCGTCGCCCTTTCGCTCACCGTCGCCTTCGCTTCGGCTTCCTGTCCCAATGCCTCACTTGCTCCCACGCCTGCCCTTCTTCCCCCCAATTACCGCCTTCTTCCTTCCCAATCTAGTCTTCCGCTCTACCTATCTCCCTCCTTCCTTCCCTCCCCCATCCCCTCCTTAATCCCTCTCTCCTTCCTTCCCGCACCCTCTCCCCTTCATTTCCTATATACCTTTTTTTTTTTTTTTTTTTTTCATTCCCACTATATCCTTCCCTCCTTCACTTTCTGCCCACAAACCTTCCTCCATCCCCTAATTTTTCTCCCTCATCCCCCCTACTACTTACTTTGTTCTCACCCCCGACTTGCTCCCTTGTCTACCTCACCCCACTTACCTCTTTCCATCTCCTGATTTACCCCCACATTCCCCCCACCTACCTCTCTCCGCACTTAGCTAACCCCCCACATTCCCCCCAAGCACCTCCCTCCACCCCTTGGTTAACCCCCCTCATACTCACCTCCCTCCGCCTCCCAATTCACCAAACAACCACGTTCGTCTACCTCTACCTCTAACCCGCCTCCCTTCTGTTATAGTCACAGTCGGCTCCAATGTGCCTAAAACGAAAGATAGAGTGCACAGTCGGATTTCTGCACAGCGGCTTCAAACGTTCATAGCGTTCTGGTCACAGCTTCAAATGACTTGATTCAACTTGGAGCTGGAGCGTCTTATTGTCCCCTACACTAGGCAAATTAGATCGCACGATTTGATCAAGTATTGACGACACAGCGTTGGTTTGAACGAACGGCACTATGGCAGCCACTATAGTCTTAGAACATAAGATAGGAAGAGTTAGGAAGAGTTACGAGTTGGGAATGACTCCCAGCTCCTACAAACCCCAAGAGCCGAGGTACAGTGATGTGGAACAGTGCCACATTGTCCCCAACCACGAAGGGTCTTGAAACTACCCTTCACTTGGGCCTACACCAAGTGAAATGTTACACTACACAAAGTAATGTAACTATCTTCAATATCTTGAGGTGTACCCTTTTTCGCGGGCTTCGCAATTACTTGAATGTTAACACCAGGGCTCGGGTTCTTCCTCACAAACTCATCCTTGAGTCTTTGATGGGTCTGCTGCACACACCTGCGACACGCCGAACGTTCGACAAGCGACAAAATAGAAACCGCGCACGACAAAATAGAAACCGCGCGGGACACACAAAACGACTACGTTACACACGACTAGCGATAATTCGCTATTGACTTGACACACACACTCGACATCATGACCCATCATTCACACACTATTATAAGCATGAAATATATATTTATTTCATGCACTCATTCCATTCCATGCACACACGCATGCATGCACACGGACAACATGCCGAGTGCAAACCGTAGGGTTGCACCAACAAACTCCCCCTCGGATTGTTGGCCTTAGGATCTTGCTCTCTTAGTTCAGAGCCATCCCAGCCTGCTTGCAACACTTCCAATGCTGCTGCTCCACTAGCCTCTTGGTCATCATGTCAGCTGGCTGCCCCGTGGTCTTCACGTAGCGCAACTCTACTTCACCCGCGGTTACCATGCTCCTCGTCCAATGCCACTTCACCCTCATGTGCTTCGTGAGTCCATGCAACACAGGGTTCTTAGCCAGAGCAATTCCACCCTGGCTATCACAGTACAGTGGGGTAGGTCCTTGCTGCTCCTCCCCCAATTCAGCCAACAAACGCCTGAGAGAAGTTGAACGAGAATGGAATGACTAAGTGAAAGTTGGGTACAAATGCAAACCCTAGAAAGCTGTACCCCATATGTGCTACCCCACTATAGCCTACAATAGCTATGTCATATATATCTGACACACCCCCATAGGCAAAGTGGGGGAGAACAAGGGGTCACAAGACCAGTCAAGCAAAGCAAAGCAAAGCAAGCTCAGGGTGGATCACAAAGTCACCACACAGTCCGAGCACAAGGTCAAGGCCACAAGGCCAGTTCATATGCAGGAGTGCACATATATATATAACACTAAACAAGCAAGAGCAGGTATATATATATGGAAGAGTACAAGTCAGATCACGAGGTGAGCAAGTGAGGTAAGACATGTACAAGTCCCAGCTGAGTGCAGAAGCGCTGATGATCACAAGGCGGAAGTGCCTTGGTGAAAACATCAGCAGTATTGGCCTCAGAGGCCACGTACGCTAGTCGCAACTGACCACGCTGCTGTAGCTCATGAGCAAGAAAGTAGCGGAGAGCAATGTGCTTCGTTCTGTGCTCCAAGCGCTGCTCTCGACACAAGGCCAGCATGGCCTTGTTGTCTACGTACAGCACTGGAGGAGAACGAGGCGGCTCTCCAAGGTCAGTCAGCAGGTAGGTGAGCCAGCGAAGCTCCTGAGCAGCCATGGCCCCGGCGTAGATCTCAGCCTCACAACTGGAGCCGAGAACAGAAGACGAGCGAGTAGCCCGCCACAAAACAGAGCCGGAACCAAGACTGAAGGTGTAACCCTGTGACGACCGCTGAGTAGCCTGGTCGTCAGCCCAAGAAGCGTCCGCGTGCCCAGTGAGGACCACTGGACTCCGCCCTCCAAGCACTAGCCCCATGCCCGACGTACTGCACAAGTAGCGCAACACCCTCTTCGCTGCAGCCATGTGCTCTGGTCGGTGTCTCCCAGGAGCAACATAGCGTGCAAGAATGCTAAGAGGGTATGCAAGGTCAGGTCGTGTGCAGGTCATCAGGTACATGAGGCAGCCAACAAGCTCTGGGTACGGGCCACTCGACTCTACGGACTCATCCGAAGGCAGAGCTGAGAGCGAGTGGCGAGTAGACAGAGGAGTGGCCTGAGGCGAGGAGTACGTGAAGCCGAAGCGCTGAAGGACCTTCTGCACCATGTGTGACTGAGTCAAGGTAATGGTGCGTCGTGCTCTGTCCCGAGTGATCTGCAAGCCAAGGTGGCTGCGCAGTTCACCCAGGTCTGTGCACGTGTGTCTCTTCTGCAGCTCGGACTTCACGTAGGCGAGTCCAGCAGTGTCCGCTGTGGCAAAGACCAAGTCGTCAACGTACACGAGGATGTAGAACGGCGGCAAAGAAGTGTCGGTGCGCAGAAACAACGACGGGTCAGCAGTAGAGGGAGCAAACCCAAGAGCCGCAAGCGTAGTCCTTAGTGTGTCGTGCCACTCACGCGGTGCCTGGCGGAGACCGTAGACTTGCCGTCGGAGGCTCCACTGGGTGCCAGGAGGGAAAGTCCCAGTGAAGCCAGGTGGACGGCGCAGCCAGATCTCCTCGTGCAGGCTACCCTGCAAGAAAGCAGTGCTGAAGTCAAGAGAGTGGAGCTCGTAGTCGCGTTGAGCGGCTATGTGGAGCAGCACTGGAAGAGTGGTCATCTTCGGGGTGGGAGAGAAGGTCTGAAAGTAGTCAACTCTCTGCCGCTGACTGAAGCCACGAGCCACGTACCGCGCCTTGAAGACAGGTGGAGAGCCCGACGGCCGCTTCACCCTGAAGATCCACATGCCACTGACGATGTTCGCCCCAGGAGGGGGAACCGCGTCAACGTAGGTGCCTGTGGACTTCCAGGAAGCCATCTCTGCCTCCATAGCTGCCTGCCACTGAGAGGAGTAGGGACCCTCTACGGCCTCCGCGTAAGAGCGCGGAGTCGGGATGTCAAGTGCATCCGGGTCTCCCTCAGGGGCAAGTAGTACGGACGCGAGATGAGGTGAAGCAGCAGCCAGACACTGGAACTCCTCCTGCCTGTCCTCAAGGACGTCCGTGCCAAGAGCACACTCACCCCCGACGGACGGAGGACAGACAGACGCAGACTCAGCAACAAGACTGGCAGCGTAGTCTAGACGACAGCGAGCAGCAAAGTCGATGACCTCAGCAACAAGCGCAGACGCAGCAGTGGACTCAAAAGAGGGGTCAGTGACGACAGTAGCAAGGAGACGCGTGACAGTAGGACTAGCAGTATGGAGAGAGTCTGACTCTGGGTCGGCAAGTGCAGGAAGAGAGGACTCAGGAGGAGAAGGCAAAGGGGCACGCAGAGGAGCAGTGGACGGACGCAGAGACATCCGGTGTGTGCCAGGGACAGGAGGAGGACGCTGACGCGAACCGCGACCACTAGCGCGAGCAGCACAAACACGCGACGCGGGACGAGACGCAGGCTCACGACGCTCAGCAAGACCTCCAGTAGGACCAGTGTAAGGAGAGGGAGCAGGAAGTGGGGAGGCGGGCTGTAACTGTGACTGTGACTGGACAGGCGGTGGACAAGAACCTGCTGCAGGAGCGGAACGAAGTACGGCCGAGGCCGCTCGGCAACTCCAGACATAGCAGGGACAGCACCAGCACCCTCAGCGGCAGCACCAGCGCCAAGAGCACCTCCAGCTGCAGGACCTCCAGCAGCACCAGCAGCACCCGCAGCAGGACCAGCGCCTGGAAGGGTAGCAGCAGTCTCAGCACCAACACCCTCAGTAGCTCCAGCGCCAGGCGGACCCGAAGGCCCAGGAGC
Organism: Closterium sp. NIES-65; assembly: GCA_948144175.1. Classification (NCBI taxonomy): domain Eukaryota; kingdom Viridiplantae; phylum Streptophyta; class Zygnematophyceae; order Desmidiales; family Closteriaceae; genus Closterium; species Closterium sp. NIES-65. Next base: position 1,052,277 of record CANXME010002442.1, on the reverse strand, counting down.
CCCGGGACCGGCGGCACAAGTACCCTCAGCGGCCGAAGAAGCTCCAGCTCCAGCAGTACGCCTCCAGCGGTGAGCAAACCACTCGCGCAGCTCCTGTGGAGAGAGTGGCTCCCGCCGAGACGAAGCACCCGGAGAGCCTCCAGGCCCCGCACCGCCAGACGCCAGAAGGGGAGGTCCAGTGGCCGCAGGCTCCGCAACTCCAGGCTCAGCAGCACCCCCTGGCTCAGCAGCTACTGACGTAGCACCCCCAAGCTCAGCACCCCCAGTCGCAGCACCCCCAGGCTCAGCACCCCCAGACTCAGCACTCCCAGGCTCAGCACCCCCTGGCTCAGCACCCCCAGTCGCAGTACCCCCAAGCTCAGTACCCCCAGGCTCAGCGCCCACGCGCGCAGCATCCCCAGAGTCAGCACCCCCAGGCTCAGCACCCGCAGCAGTACCAGAGTCACCAGCAACCTCGACCGGCTCGACTGCGTCTACCTGGGACACACCTGAAGGGGCAGGACCCTGAGGGGGAAGGGGGTCTACCTGGGGGGGACCTGGCACAAGGAAGTGCGGTGGCGGGGGGAGGGAAGCAGTGCGGTAGGGGAAGAGGCGGTAGAAGGGGACTGACTCGTCGAACGTGACGTCCTGGGAGGACAGAACACGACGAGAGGAGGGGTGGTAGAACTGCCACCCTGGGGCGTAAGGGGGGAAGCCTAGGAAGACACAGGGAGCAGCACGAGGGGACAGCTTGTTCGCAGACAAGTCGCGGACAAACGCCCGAGATCCCCAAACACGGAACGCAGACGCATCGCCGACCTTCCCCGTCCACAGCAGAGCTGGGGAGGTCTCCGGCCGGGAGACCCTGGGGTGAAGGTTGATCTGATGCGCCGCGTACCGAACCGCAAACGGCCACAGAAAATGGGGGGCAGCCGCATGCATCATAGACGTACGAGCGACGTCCATGACCATGCCAATGCGGCGCTCAGCAATCCCATTTTGCTGTGGAGAGTCCGGAAGCGTAAAGGTCTGGCGGATGCCTCGTGCACGACAGTAGGCTTGCAAAAGGCCAGAGGAGAACTCTCCACCTCGGTCAGAGTGCAGACGCAGGACAGGAAAGTTCGAGCCGAAGCTCCTCCTGAGCTGGAGACGAGCTGCGCGGATCCAGTCGATCAACACCTCAGTGACATCACCCTTGCTGCGCAAGGGGAAGACTGTGGTGTAACGCGAGTAGTCGTCAACCACCAGCAGGAAGTAGCGCTCGTGACCCTGTCCACGGACGCGGGCCGGGCCCCACACGTCCATGTGAAGCGTCTGCAGAGGAGCCTCTGTCGGGGGAAACTGGGAGGAGTGAGGGGCAGCCCGGAGCCGCCCCTCGACACAGGGGACACAAGAAGGTCCTGGCCCCGAAGGAAGGGGAGGGAGAGACCGGGAGAGACCAGAGACAAGGACACAGGAAGCCATGCCCCGAAGACGAGGCAAGGAGGGGTGGCCAAGACGGTGGTGCCACAGGAGAGTCTCGTGAGACAGGAGGCGACACGAGCAGGGGGCAGACTCAGGACCAGACCTGGACGCAGCAGCAAACACCTGACCCGACGCAGCTACCTGGCCAAACGCAGGGACAGGAGGAGACTCAGTGGTCAGGGTGTAGAGACTCGACCCCGTCCGACGCGAAAACGTGGCCAGGTGTCGGCCTGTGCGGGCGTCCGAGAAGTGGATCACCCGCTGACTCGCAGGAGTAAACTGGTGAACCCCCCCATCCTGCAGGTCAGCACCACTCACCAAGTTCGTCGAGAACGAGGGGAGGTACAGACCAGACAGGGTGCCCGAGGGGGCAGCCGGACACGGGAGGACAGTGGAGAAGTGAGAGAGGACAGGGCCCCCAGAGGGGTCAGCCAGGGAGATTGCAACCGGCCGACCAAGCGGCGTGAGTGTGGTGCGGTCTCGAAAGGAGCGAGAAGCCCCTGAGTCAAGTGTGAAGGTGAGGGAGGCCGAAGCCAACGCAGTACATGAGAGCGCAGCCTCACCAGTACCTGAGAGTGCTGACGCACTGGCACCTAGAGCAGCAGCCTCACAAGCACCTAGCGCAGCAGTACCAATGCCCGGGTCGGGCGGGAAACACCGGTAACAGTCACCTTCATCACTAATAGTCACAGCATACATGGCAGCAAGGATAGCATCAAAGTCAAGATCAAAGATAGCTACACCAGCCCTACACAGCTCTCCCCAGCGGGGAATCTCACTAGCCTCGGGGAACTGCTGACGCCAAGCGTCCGTCAGGCGGCCAAAGCAGCGCTGGTTGGGGTGGGCACCCCCACACTGCTCACCCGCACGGTCGCCGGAACGAAGGACGTAGGTGCACGGACCAAAACCCCCACCACGCTGACGCTGCGCGTACCACTCACGGAGCTGCTGAGGCGGGGGGATGTCCCGAGAACGCTGCTGCTGCTGCTGCTGCTGGCGCTGACCACCACCAGAGCCGCTCCGCTGCGGGGCACCACCCCAACCAGCTCCTCCCCCTCTGCCACCGCCGCCTCCACCTCCGCCACCACCGCCACCTCCGCTCCCACCGCTGCCGCCGCCACCGCCTCCGCCTCCGCTGCCGCCACCACCACCACCGCCCCCGCCACCACTCCCACCGCCACCCCCACTCCCTCCGCCGCCTCCACCGCCACCTCCACCGCCCCCGACAGCTCCACCTGCGCCCTTGCCCCCCTTGCCCTTGCCAGGTCGGCGTCTCCCGCTAGGGGCAGACGCCGCGCCGACCGACTCAAGACCAAGCAGGTCGGCAGCAGCAGCAGAGGCAACAGAGGGCAGCAGGGGGGAAGGAGAACACCCCTCAAAGATGGGGGTGCGAGGGTCACCCCGAGAGGCTCCTACAGCGACGATGCTCTTCTCCGCCGCCAGGAGGGCCTTCTCGAGGAGGTCAACAGTGAGAGTGGTGGGACAGACTGAGAGAAAGTGGTCCCTGACTACGCGAAGGGAGTCAGGGAGGCGTGTGACTATGTAATAGAGAGTGATGTACATGGGGGGAGGGTTCTTGGCGCAGAACTCAGCAGGAAGTGCGGCGCGGTAGTGAGTGTCACTAGTGCGGAGGTGCGTAATGAGGTCGGCGACTGTGGGAAAGGCAGCAAGGTCAGGAAAGAGGTACGGTAGCATGAGGCGGCTCAGTGCAGCAGTGGCAGGAGAAGAGTAGCGCGCGACTACAGCGTCGTACAAGGTCTGAGCACTCTTGTACTGACTAAAGTGCGCGCGCTCAGTGGTAGGCAGGTGGCGACGCACAGCAAGACGTGCAGCAGCATCGCGGGTGGCCCACTGAGAGCGAACAGTGGGGTCAGCGTCAGTAGTAGGGGCAGGAGAGCCACCAGAGGTGAGGTCAAAGAGAGAAAGACCGTCCACCCTATCGCACTGTAAAAACAGCTGCAGGTCGTCGACCCAGACCTCAAAGTCAATGGCTCGACCCTCAGCGTCAAAAGTGAGGACACTAGGGGTAGCCATGACGACGATAGACTAGCAGTGCAAGCAGTAGGGGAAGGGCACGCAGTGACAGTGGGGCTGGGCTCACCGGACAGGGCAGGTCGGGCGGCTCGGTACTAGGGCGGCTCGGCGGCTCGGCGCTCGGCTGCTGGGCGGCTCGGCTGCACAGCGGCTCGGCGGCTGGGCGGCTCGGCGGCTCGGCGCTCGGCTGCTGGGCGGCTCGGCTGCACAGCGGCTCGGCTGCTGGGCGGCTCGGCTGAACGGCGGCTCGGCTGGTGGGCGGCCGGGCGGCTCTGCAGCTGGGCGGCCCGGCTCCTCCGGTACTCGGCGGCGCGGCGGTCGGCTGCTCGGGTGCACGCTGCAGGGTGGTGCTGCGGTCGGCGGCTCGGGTGGCGGGCAGGAGAGGAGAGTGGCAGGGCCGCAGCAGACGGGCGGCGGGGCCCTAGGTGCAGGGCGGCGGGGCCGCAGCAGAAGGGTGGCGGGGCCGGTAGAGTCGGGCGGCGGGGCCGCGAAAGCAGGGCGGCGGGGCCGCGAGGTGTAGGGCGGCGGGGCCGCTAAAGCAGGGCGGCGGGGCCGCGAAATGAAGGGCGGTGGGCCCGCGAGGTGTAGGGCGGCGGGGCCGCTAAAGCAGGGCGGCGAGGCCGCGAAGTGTAGGGCGGCGGGGCCACTGAAGCAGGGCGGCGGGGCCGCTAAAGCAAGGCGACGGGGCCGCTAAGGAAGGGCCGCGGGGCCGCTAAAGCAGGGCGGCGGGGCTGCGAGGTGTAGGGCGGCGGGGCCGCTAAAGTAGGGCGGCGGGGCCGCGAAGTGTAGGGCGGCAGGGCCGCTAAGTGTAGGGCGGCGGGGCCACTAAAGTAGGGCGGCGAGGCCGCGAATCAGGGGCGGCGGGGCCGCGACAGTAGGGCGGCAGGGCCGCTAGGGGAGGGAAGGCCGCTAGGGCGGCTCGTCGAGTTAACAGCCTGAGGCGCGACTCGGGATGAGCGCGCTTCGGGCAGTAAAAAAAGTCGAAGTGGTGGGCCCTAGGCGCAGTTCCCACAGCGGAACCTGCTCGATACCATGAGAGAAGTTGAACGAGAATGGAATGACTAAGTGAAAGTTGGGTACAAATGCAAACCCTAGAAAGCTGTACCCCATATGTGCTACCCCACTATAGCCTACAATAGCTATGTCATATATATCTGACAACGCCGCTGCCAAAAAATCTCCCGTACCGCACGGAAGAGTGCCATGTACTCGGACTCCACCGAGCTCAAAGCTTGGTCAACCTGCTTCTTGCTCTCCCAAGCAGTTGGGCCTACACCAACACAGCATATGAAGCCTCCCACACTTGTCATGTCCTCTGGTTTCCATGTATATGAAACATCCGAGTAGGCGGTGAGGAACAAACGCCCGTCACTTGGCCACGTTTACCCGTCACCCAGGGTCGAGCCTGTACACACTGACTACTGAGTCCCCTCCAGTCGCTGAGTCTGCTCAGGTGGCCGCGTCGGGTCAAGTGTTTGCTGCGGCATCCAGGTCTGGTCCTGAGTCTGCCCCCTGCTCGTGTCATCTCCTGTCTCACTAGACTCTCATCTGGCACCACCGCCTTGGTCACCCCTCCCTACCTCGTCTTCGAGGCATGGCCTCCCGTGTCCTTGTCTCTGGTCTCCCCCAGTCCTTCCCTCCCCTTCCCTCGGGCCCTGCCCCCACCTGCGTTCCCTGACGAGTCGGTTCCCTACTACCGTCTCTTCCCCTACCGCACTGCGTTCCTCCCCCCCCCGCCGCTCTTCCTTACGCCAGGTCCCCCTACGGTAGATCCCCTTCCCCCTCAGGGTCCTGCCCCCTTAGGTGTGTCTCAGGTAGACGCAGTCGAGCCTAACGAGGTAGCTGTTGACTCTGGTGCTACTAGGGGTGATGAGCCTGGGGGTGCTGCGTCTGGGGGTGCGGATTCTGAGGGTACTGGGCCTGCTCGTGTGGCGTCTGGCGGTGCTGGGCCTGGAGGTTCTTCGGGTGCTTCGTCCCGGCGGGAGCTACTCTCTCCACAGGAGTTGCGTGAGTGGTTTGCCCGGCGCTGGAGGCGAGCTGCTGGAGCTGGAGGTGCTGAGGGCGCTGGAGGTTCTACTGCTGCTGAGGGTGCTGGTGCCGCGGGTCCCGGAGGTGCTCGTACTTGGAGTCCTGGAGCTGCTGGGCCTGCGGGTGCTTCTAGTACTGGAGCTGGTGGTGCTGCGGGCATCGATGCTACTGGGGGTGCTGGAGCTGGTCCTGCTACATCTTCTGGTGGTCCGGCTAGAGCTGGAGCTGCTGGGGGTGTTGGCATTGAGGGTGCTTCTGGTGCTGGTGCTTCTGAGGGTCCTGGAGTTGGCGCTACTGGAGCTGGGGGTGCTGCTGGCGCTGGTACTGTCGTTCGGGGTGCTGGTGCTGTCCCTTCTGGTATTGGTGGTGCTGGTGCTGAGCGGCCGCGGCCGTACTTCGTTCCGCTCCTTGAGCAGGTTCTTGGTCTTCCGCCCTCCGCTAGTCCTGCCCCTCCCTTAGAGTGTCCACCGCCTGTCTTGTCCTAGTCACAGTTACAGCCTACCTCCCCTCTGCCTGCTCCTTCTCCCTACACTGGTCCTACTGGAGGTCTTGCTGAGCGTCGTGAGCCTGCGTCTCGTCCTGCGTCGCCTGCCCGTGCTGCTCGCACTAGTGGTCGTGGTTCGCGTCAGCGTCCTCCCCCTGTCCCCGGCACGCACCGGATGTCTCTACGTCTGTCCACTGCTCCTCTGCGTGTCCCTTTGCCTTCTCCTCTTGAGTCCTCTCTTCCTGCTCTTGCTGACCCGGAGTCAGACTCCTTTCGTGCTGCTAGTCCTACTGTCACGCGTCTCCTTGCTATTGTCGTCACTGACCCTTCCTTCGAGTCCACTGCGGCGTCTGCCCTAGTTGCTGAGCTTGTCGACTTCGCTGCTCGTTGTCGTCTAGACTACGCTGCTAGTCTGGTTGCTGAGTCCGAGTCTGTCTGTCCTCCGTCCATCGGGGGTGAGTGTGCTCTTGGCACGGACGTCCTTGAGGACAGGCAGGAGGAGTTCCAGTGCTTTGCGGCTGCTTCACCTCATCTCGTGTCCATGCTGCTAGCCCCTAAGGGAGACCCGGATGCACCAGACATCCCGACTCCGCGCTCTTACGCGGAGGCGATAGAGGGTCCATACTCCTCTCAGTGGCAGGTTGCCATGGACGCAGAGATGGCTTCCTGGAAGTCCACAGGCACCTACGTTGACGAGGTTCCCCCACCTGGGGCGAACATCGTTAGTGGCATGTGGATTTTTAGGGTGAAGCGGCCGCTCGGTTCTCCGCCTGTCTTCAAGGCCCGTTACGTGGCTCGTGGCTTCAGTCAGCGGCAGGGAGTTGACTACTTTCAGACCTTCTCTCCAACCCTGAAGATGACCACTCTTCGGGTACTGCTGCACATAGCCACTCACCGTGACTACGAGCTTCACTCTCTTGACACCAGCACTGCTTTATTACAGGGCAGCTTGCACGAGGAGATCTGGCAGCGCCGCCCACCTGGCTTCACTGGGTCTTTTCCTCCTGGTACCCAGTGGAGCCTTCGGCGGCCAGTCTACGGTCTCCGCCAGGCACCGCGTGAGTGGCACGACACACTGAGGACTACACTTGCGGCTCTTGGGTTTGCTCCTCCTACTGCCGACCCGTCGCTGTTTCTGCGCACCGACACTTCTTTGCCGCCGTTCTACATCCTCGTGTACGTCGACGACTTGGTCTTTGCCACAGCTGACACTGTTGGACTCGCCTACGTGAAGTCCGAGCTGCAGAAGAGACACACGTGCACAGACCTGGGTGAACTACGCAGCTACCTTGGCTTGCAGATCACCCGGGACAGAGCACAGCGCACCATTACTCTGACTCAGTCACACATGGTGCAGCAGGTCCTTCAGCGCTTCGGCTTCACGTACTCCTCGCCTCAGGCCACTCTTCTGGCTACTCGCAACTTGCTCTCAGCTCTGCCTTCGGATGAGTCCGTAGAGTCGAGTGGCCCGTACCTAGAGCTTGTTGGCTGCCTCATGTACCTGATGACCTGCACTCAACCTGAACTTGCATACCCTCTTAGCATTCTGGCACGCTACGTTGCTCCTGGGAGACACAGACCAGAGCACATGGCTGCAGCAAAGAGGGTGTTGCGCTACTTGTGCAGTACGTCGGGCATGGGACTTGTGCTTGGAGGGCGTAGTCCAGTGGTCCTCACTGGTCACGCTGACGCTTCTTGGGCTGACGACCAGGCTACGCAGCGGTCGTCACAGGGTTACACCTTCAGCCTTGGTTCCGGCTCTGTTTCGTGGCAGTCTACCCGGTCGTCTTCTGTTCTCGGCTCCAGTTGTGAGGCTGAGATCTACGCAGGGGCCATGGCTGCACAGGAGCTACGCTGGCTCACCTACCTGCTGACTGACCTTGGAAAGCCGCCTCGGTCTCCTCCAGTTCTGTACGTAGACAACAAGGCCATGCTGGCCTTGTGCCGGGAGCACAGACTGGAGCACAGAACGAAGCACATCGCTCTTCGCTACTTCCTTGCTCGTGAGCTGCAGCAGCGCGGTCAGCTGCGCCTTGCTTACGTGGCCTCTCAGGCCAACACTGCTGATATCTTCACCAAGGCACTCGCGCCATGTGATCATCAGCGCTTCTGTACTCTGTTAGGTCTTGTGCCTACCTTGCCTCACTTGCTCACTTCTTCACCTTGCTTGTACTGTTACATATATATACCTGCACTTGCTTGTTTAGCGTTATATATATGTAATCCTGCATGTGAATTGGCCTTGTGGCCTTGAACTTGTGCTCGGAATGTGTGGTAACGTTGTGATCAACCCTGAGCTTGCTTTGTCTTGCTTTGCTTGACTGGTCTTGTGGCCCCTTGTTCTCCCCCACTTTGCCTATGGGGGTGTGTCAAACTTATATGATCTAACCTGTGTAGGCTGTAGCGGGTTAGATACTAAGGGGTACACAATTCTAGGGTTTCATATTTGTATCACTTTCATTCCTTAGTCATTCATTCTCGTTCTATGTTCCTCACTCCTTAGCCCGACCCCTTGGGTAAAAATTTTCGTACCCTGTTTGCTGCAGGGTAAATTAACATATAGCTTGATTTGATCAGGGTAGTTTTAGGCTAAGCCTGTTTCGGCTACTATTTTGTGAGCCAAGTTTTCTATACTGACATAATAAAGTAGCACTCACAAGAGGGTCCTTGCTATCAGACAATTTTGTCAGTTTGTCTTAGAAATCAGACGATATTTTCCCAGTTAATATGATTTTCCTATATTTGATGTTGATTTCATCTGATTGGCTAGAAATCATTATTTAGTTTCATCTGATGCATCAGAAACGTATTTTCTAATTCATTTGAAACCGAATCATGTTATAGCCTACAATTTCAAGCATTTCCTGATCTGAGATGTCAACCGGACCTGCAATGATTGGGCGAAACATTCTCTGACAGGGCGAATCTCTTGTGTAAGGGCGAATCTGCTCTTGTGTCAGGGTAATTCTGCTGTGATTGGGCAAATATGCTGCTCTCTGACATCGCAAAATTGTGATTGGGCGAATTTGTTGTGCTCTGACAGCACGAAACCACCGTGCTAGGGCGAGTTTGCTGTCACGGCTTTTTGGAAATGTCTGACCAATCAGACATAGAAGTAGCAAATTTCTGTTACCCGGCCCCTAGGGTAATCAGGGCGTTTTACCCTGATATTTTGGGCCTTGAAACCAACCCGGCCGCGACAAATGAGGCGACAACCACGACAAGTACAGCTGCGCTCGAGCAGTTGTTTTCGCGACTATCAAATATGGAGAAAAATATTTAAGCATTGTGCAAAAGGCGACGTGGGAACCTCCTCACAACTAGCACAACCTGCTCAACCGGCCACAAGAAGCCATGATACCTCCGCGCACACCTTCTCCCTCGACACAGACAAGTCAACACCAACAGCCCCCCGTCCAAGTGATGAAGTAATTAATTCTGCGCAAGCACGTTTTCTCAGTGTCTCCTAAATCAAGACTACCGCCGCGTTCAACGGCAAGGACTTCCATACATGGAGCTTTGAGTTAGAGCTCCTCCTACAGCCAGCGCAGATCTACCATTACTTCGACGGCTCCTATCCTAAACCGGTGGAAGACGGAAGACACCGAAGTCGCCCGGGCTCAATACTCCAGCGAGTCCCTCATGGCGTACAGCATGCTGCTAAGGAACGTGACGCCCGCGGAGCAACTCGGCAACCACTCCTACAAAGTGAGAGCCGCTCTAGCCTTAGGGGCCTGCTGACACTTCGTTGAGGTATATCAGCCGAAGGGCGCAGTCACCTCCAGCAGGCTCTTGCAGAAATTCATGGAGATAAAGATGGAGAACGGGGAGAAAGCGAATTCGTACATCAATTGCTGTTGGTGTCAGAATAACGAACAGGAATGAATGAACTAGAAGTAGGATGGGTACAAGTAGCAAAACCTAATTTGGGTTGTACCCCATATGGGCTACCCCACTACAGCCTGCACAATAAGCAACATATATGTTTGACACACCCCCATAGGCAAAGCGGGGGAGAACAAGAGGTCACAAGACCAGTCAAGAAAGGCAAAGCAAGCTCAGGGTGGATCACGAAGTCACCACACATTACGAGCACAAGCGAATGGCCACAAAGCCAGTTTACATGCAGAGTTATATATAAAGGAGAACAAGTAGTACAACGATCACAGCCTAGCAAGTGTAAGCATGCAGTTATAAGTATATAGGTCACAGTACAAGCAAAGTCAATAAGTGAGCAAGTGAGGCCAAGTAGGCACAAGACCTAAGACAGTACAGAAACGCTGATGATCACAAGGCGGAAGTGCCTTGATGAAGATATCAGCAGTCTTGACCTAAGAGGCCACGTAAACAAGACGGAGCTAACAACGCTGCTGCAACTCTCGAGCAAGGAAGTAGGGCAGAGCGATGTGCTTCGTTCTGTGCTCTAGTCTGTGCTCCTGACACAAGGCAATCATGGCCTTGTTGTCGACGTACAGAACTGGAGGAGAACGAGGGCTCTCCCAAGTCTGACAACAGGTAGGTGAGCCAGCGTAACTCCTGTGCAGCCATGGCCACTGCGTAGATCTCAGCCTCACAACTGGAACTGAGAACAGAAGACGAGCGGGTAGACCGCCACGAAACAGAGCCGGAGCCAAAGCTGAAGGTGTAACCCTGTGATGACCGCTGCGTAGCCAAGTCGTCAACCAAAGAAGCGTCTACGTGTCCAGTGAGGACAACTGGACCCCGTCCTCCAAGCACGAGCCCCATGCTCGACGTACTGCACAAGTAGCGCATCACCCTTTTAGCGGCCTTCCAGTGCTATGGGCGGTGTCTCCCGGGCGCAATGTAGCGTGCCAGGATGCTAAGAGGGTAAGCAAGGTCAGGTCGAGTGCAGGTCATCAGGTACATGAGGCAGCCCACAAGCTCTGGATACGAGCCACTCGGCTCTACAGACTCATCTGAAGACAGAGCTGAGAGCGAGTGGCCAGTAGGCAGAGGAGTGGACTGCGGCGAGGAGTACTGGAAGTCGAAGCGCTGAAGGACCTGCTGCACCATGTGTGACTGAGTCAGGGTAATGGTGTGCCGTGCTTTGTCTCGGGTGATCTACAGTGATGGGTGAGCAATAAAAGGAGCAAACCCAAGAGCCGAAAGAGTTGTCCTCAGTGTGTCATGCTACTCGCGAGGTGCCTCGCGGAGACCGTAGAATGGCCGCCGGAGGCTCCACTGGGTACCTACAGGAAACGACCCAGTGAAACCAGGTGGGCGGCGCAGCCAGATCTCCTCGTGAAGGCTGCCCTGTAGGAAAGTGTGTAAAAACAAGGATGATTGACTAGGAAATGAGTTGGGTACAAGTATGAAACTCTAGCAAATTGTACCCCTTAGTGTCTACCCCACTACAACCTAAATAGGCTATAAGATAGATGTTTGACACACCCCCATATGCAAAGTGGGGGAGAACAAGGGGTCACAAGACCAGTCAAACAAAGCAAAGCAAATCAAGCTTAGGGTGGATCACAACGTCACCACACATTCTGAGCACATGTTCAAAGGCCACAAGGCCAGTTCACATGCAGGATTATATGGAAGGTAAACATGCAGATGCAAGGATATATATAGATCACAGTACAAGCAAGTCAAGAAGTAAGCAGGTGAGGCCAAGTAGGCAAAAGACCCAACATAGTACAGAAGCGCTGATGATCACAAGGCTAAAGCACCTTGGTGAACATATCAGCAGTGTTGGCCCGCGAGGCCACATAAGCAAGGCGCAGCTGACCACGCTGTTGTAGCTCACGTGCAAGGAAGTAGCGAAGAGCAATGTGCTTTGTTCTGTGCTCAAGTCTGTGCTCACGCCACAAGGCCAGCATGGCCTTGTTGTCTACGTAAAAAACTGGAGGAGAACGAGGCGGTTCTCCGATGTCAGTCAGCAGGTAGGTGAGCCAGCGTAACTCCTGTGCAGCCATGGCCCCTGCGTAGATCTCAGCCTCACAACTGGAGCTGAGAACAGAAGACGAACGGGTAGACCGCCACGAAACAGAGCCGGAACCAAGGCTGAAGGTGTAACCCTGTGAAGACCGCTGCGTAGCCAAGTCGTCAACCCAAGACGCGTTTGCTTGACCAGAGAGGACCACTGGTCTCCGCCCTCCAAGCACGAGCCCCATGCCCGACGTACTGCACAGGTAGCGCAACACCCTCTTCGCCGCAGCCATGTGCTCAGTTCGGTGTCTCCCAGGAGCAACATAGCGTGCCAGGATGCTAAGAGGGTATGCCAGGTCAGGTCGAGTGCAGGTCATCAGGTACATGAGGCAGCCAACAAGCTCTGGGTACGGGCCACTCGGCTCTATGGACTCATCCGAAGGTAGAGCTGAGAGCGAGTGGCGAGTAGACAGAGGAGTGGCCTGTGGCGAGGAGTACTAGAAGTCGAAGCGCTGAAGGACCTGCTGCGCCATGTGTGACTGAGTCAGGGTAATGGTGCGGCGTGCTCTGTCCCGGGTGATCTGCAAGCCAAGATAGCTGCGCACTTCACCGAGGTCTGTGCACGTGTGTCTATTCTGGAGCTTCGGCTTCACGTGGGCGAGTCCAGCAGTGTCAGCAGTAGCAAACACCAAGTCGTCGACCTACACGAGGATATAGAACGGCGGCAGGGAGGTGTCGGTGCGAAGAAACAACGACGGGTCAGCAGAAGAAGGAGCAAGCCCAAGAGCCGCTAGCGTAGTCCTCAGTGTGTCATGCCACACATGGGGTGCCTGGCGGAGACTGTAGACTGGCCGCCGGAGGCTCCACTGGGTACCAGGAGGAAACGACCAAGTGAAGCCAGGCGGGCGGCGCAACCAGATCTCCTCGTGCAGGCTGCCCTGTAGGAAAGCAGTGCTGAAGTGAAGAGAGTGAAGCTCGTAGTCTCGCCGAGCAGCTATGTGCAACAGAATCCGAAGAGTGGTCATTTTCGGGGTGGGAGAGAAGGTTTGAAAGTAGTCAACTCCCTGCCGCTGCCTGAAGCCTCGAGCCACGTAATGCACCTTGAAGACAGGCTTTGAACCCGGCGGCCGCTTCACTCTGAAAATCACATGCCACTGACGATGCTCGCCCCAGGTGGGGGAATCTCGTTGACGTAGGTGCCTGTGGACTTCCAGGAAGCCATCTCTACGTCCATGGTGTCTGCCACTAAGAGGAGTAAGGACCCTCAACCGCCTACGCGTAAGAGTGCGGAGTGGGGATGTCTAGTACATCCGGGTCTCCCTCAGGGGCAAGCAGCATGGACACAAGATGAGGTGAAGCAGCAGCCAAACACTGGAACTCCTCCTGCCTGTCCTCAAGGACGTCCGTGCCAAGGGCACACTCACCCCCGACGGACGGAGGATAGACAGACTCAAACGGAGACTCAACAACAAGACTAGCAGCGTAGTCTAGACGACAGCGTGCAGCAAAGTCGACAAGCTCAGCAACAAGAGCAGACGCACCTGCATACTCAAAGGAAGGGTCAGTGACAACAGTGGCAAGGGGACGCTTGACAGTAGGACTAGCCGCACGAAGGGAGTTAGACTCCGGGTCAGAAGGGGAGGAAGAGAGGACTCAGGAGTCGACGACAGAGGGATACGCTGCGGAGCAGTGGAAGGACGCAGAGTCATCCGGTGCGTGCCAGGGACAGAAGGAGGACGCTGACGTGAAACACGACCACCAGGGCGAGCAGCACAAACAGGTGACACAGGACAAGACGCAGGCTCACGACGCTCGGCAAGACCTCCGGTCGGACCAGTGTAAGGAGAAGGAGCAGGCAGTGGGGAGGCGGGCGGTAGCTGTGACGGCGACTGGACAAGTGGCGGACACTCTAAGGCAGGGGCAGGACCGGCAGAAGGCGGGAGACCAAGAACCTGCTCAAGGATCGGAACAAAGTACGGCCGCGGCCGCTCAGCACCCCTAGAACCAGCAAGAACAGCACCAGCACCCACAGCGCCAGCTCCAACTCCAGCACCACCACCATCAGCACCTAGAGCACCACCAGCAGCTCCAGCAACACCTCCAGCAGCTCCAGCACCAGCGGCCGCTCCAACTCCAACAGCACCACCAGCAGCGCCAGCAGCATCCCTAGCAGCTCAAGCACCAGAAACACCACCAGGCTTAGCAGCTCCAGTACCTCTAGTACGAGCACCTACGGGACCAGCGGCTCCAGAACCCCCAGCAGCGCCAGAAGCAGCAGGACATCCAGCGCCGAGCAAACCACTCGCGTAGCTGCAGAGGAGAGAGCGGCTCCTGACAGGACGAAACTCCCGAAGGACCGCCAGGCAAAGTGCCTCCAGACTCCACACGCGTAGGCTCAGCACCCTTAGACTCCACACCCCCAGACTGAGCAACCTCAGGCTCAGCAACCGTAGGCTCCGCACCCCCAGACCCAGCAACCCCAAGCTCAGCACCCCCAGACTCAGCACCCCCAGGCTCCACACGCTCAGGCTCAGCACCCCCAGACCCGGCACCAGAAGGCTCAGCACCCCTAGCAGCCCTAGAGTCAACAGCTACCTCGACGGGCTCGACTGCGTCTACTTGAGACACACCTGAGGGAGCAGGACCCTGAGGAGGGAGGGGGTCTACCAGGGGAGGACCTGGCGTGAGGAAGAGCGGCGCGGGAGGGAGGGGGGCAGTGCGGTAGGGGAAGAGACGGTAGTAAGGAACCGACTCGTCAAACCTGATGTCCTGAGAGGACAGAACACGGCGCGAGGTGGGGTGGTAAAACTGCCTACCAGGCGCGTCAGGGGGGAAGCCAAGGAAGACGCAGGGAACAGCACGGGAGGACAGCTTGTCCGCAGATAGGCCGCGGACAAAAGCTTGAGATCCCCAGACACGGAACGCAGACGCATCACCAACCTTCCCCGTCCTTCGCAGGGTAGGGGAGGTCTCCGGCAAGGAGACCCGAGGCTGAAGATTGATCTGATGCGCCGCGTACTGAACCGCGAACGGCCACAGAAAATGGGGAGCACCCGCATGGATCATGGACGTACGAGCGACGTCCATGACCATGCCAATGCGGCGCTCAGCAATCCCATTTCGCTGTGGAGAGGCCGGAAGCGTGAACATCTGGCGGATGCCCTCCGCACAACAGAAAGCTCGCAGAAGGTCGGAGGAAAACTCTCCACCTCTGTCGGAGTGCAAACGCAGAACAGGAAAGTCCGAGCCGAAACTCTCTCAGAGCTGGAGACGTGCAGCGCGGATCCAATCGATCAACACCTCAGCGACCTGACCCTTGCGACGCAAGGGGAAGAGTGTGGTGTAACGCAAGGGGAAGACTGTGGTTTAACGCGAGTAGTCGTCAACCACCAGCAGGAAGTAACGCTCGTGACCCTGTCCACGAACGTGGGCTGGGCCCCACACGTCCATGTGGAGAGTCTGCAGCGGAGCCTCTATCGGAGGGAACTCGGAGGAGTGAGGAGCGGCGCGTTGCCGCCCCTCAACGCAGGGAATGCATGTAGGGGCAGGCCCCGGAGGAAGGGGAGGGAGGGACCGGGGGAGACCAGAGACAAGGACACGAGAGGCCATGCCTCAGAGACGAGGCAGGGAGGGGTGACCAAGGCGGTGGTGCCAGAGGAGAGTCTGGTGAGAGAGGAGGCGACTTGAGCAGGGGGCAGACTCAGGACCAGATCTGGACGCTGCAGCAAACACCTGACCCGACGTAGCTACCTAACCAGACGCAAGATCCGCAGGAGACTCGGTAATGAGTGTGTACAGGCTCGACCCCGGCTGACGGGTAAACATGGCCAAGTGTCGGCCCGTCCAAGCACACGTACAGTGGGTAACTCGGTGACTCGCAGGAGTGAACTGGTGAACCCCTCCATCCTGTAGGTCAGCACCACTCACCAAGTTCGTAGAGAACGAGGGGAGGTAAAGACCTGACAAGGAGCCAAAAAGGGCTGCCGGACACGGTAGGATAGTGGAGAAGCGGGCAAGGACAGTACCCCCAGAGGGGCCTGCCAGGGAGACTGCAACCGGCCGACTGAGCGGCGTGAGGGTGGTGCGGTCTCGAAAGAAGGAGCGGGAAGCACCCGAGTCAAGGGTGAAGGTGTGCGTAACCTGAGCCGACGCTGTACCTGAGAAAGCTGACTCACCAGCACTGGGAGCAGCAGAGTCACCAGCACCTGGAGCAGCAGACTCAGTAGCACCTAGAGCAGCAGCCTCAATGTCCGGGTCAGGCGGAACACACAGGTAACAGTCACCCTCAGCACTAGTAGACACAGCATACATGGCAGCAAGAATAACATCACGATCAAGATCAAAGATAGCTACACTTGACTTGAGCAGATCACCCAAGCGAGGGATCTCAGTGGCGTCACGGAACTGGAGACGCCAGGCGTCCGTCAGGCGGCCGAAGCAGTGAAGGGTGGCGTGCGGCCCACCGCGCGGCTCCCCCGTGCGGTCCCCTGTACGCAAGACATTGGTACAGTGACCAGCACCCCCAGAACGCTGGCGCGCAGTGTACCACTCACGAAGCTGCTGGGGCGACGGGGTCTCACGAGAGCGCTGGTGCTGCTGCTGGCGCTGACCACCACCAGAGTCTCCCCTCTGCACAGCTCCACCCCGACCAGCTCCACCTCCACCGCCACCGCCGCCACCTCCACCGCCGCCACCTGCGCCTCCACCCCCGCCACCTGCGCCCCCACCCCCCCCACCACCCACACCCCCACCCCCTCCACTGCCCCCACCGCCACCACCGCCGCCCCTGCCAGCTCCTCCAGCACCCTTGCCCCCCTTGCCCTTGCCGGTGCGGTGCCTCCCACTAGGAGCAGACGCAGTGCCGACTGACTCGGTGCCAATGAGGTCGACAGCAGCAGCAGAGGCAACAGAGGGCAAAAGGGGGACGGGGGAGCACCCCAAGAAAGGGGCACGAGGGTCACCACGGGAGGCCCCTACAGCGACTATACTCTTCTCAATTGCTAGGAGGCGCTCCTCAAGAAGGTCAACGGTGACTGTGGTGGGGCAAAGGGAGAGGAAGTGGTCCCTGACTGAGCGAAGGGAGTCAGGGAGCCGGGTGACTAGGTAGTAAAGGGTGATGTACATGGGGGGGGGGGGTTTGCAGCGCAGAACGCAGCAAGAAGCGTAGCACGGTAGCGGGCGTCTCTAGTGCGGAGGTGCGCAATGAGGTCAGCAACTGTGGCAAAGGCAGCGAGATCAGGGAACAGGTACGGTAGTATGAGGCGACTAAGGGCAGCAGTGGCAGGGGAGGACTAGCGTGCAACTACAGCGTCGTACAGGGTCTTTGCACTCTTGTACTGGCCGAAGTGCGCGCGCTCAGAAGACGGCAGGTGACTACGCACAGCAAGGCGGGCAGCAGCATCGCACGTGGTCCACTGTGAGCGAGCAGTACTGTCAGCATCAGCAGCAGGGGCAGCAGAGGCGCCAGCCGTGAGATCAAACAGTGAGAGACCATCCTTGCTATCGCACTGGAGGAAAAGGTGCATATCGTCTACCCACAGCTCAAAGTCGACCGCTCTACCCTCAGCATCGAAGGTAAGAACATTGGGACTAGCCATGACAGCAACAGCAGCAGGCTAGCAGCAGCAGCAGCAGGCTAGCAGCAGCAGCAGGCTAGCAGCAGCAGCAATAGTGCGACTCGGCTGGGCTATGTGGCTCGGCAGGGCGGCGCGGCTCGGCAGGGCGGCGCGGCTCAGCAGTGCGCTTACCAGGGGCGGGTGGGCAGGCGGCCGGTACTAGCGGGGCAGGGCCGTGATGCGTCGGCAGGGTCAGGGTCGGAACAGCTGCGACAGCGGCAGCAGCTCCAGTACCTCCAGTACGAGCACCTCCGGGACCCGTGGCACCAGCACCATCAGCAGCAGTAGAACCTCAAACACCAGCAGCACCTCCAGCTCCAGCAGCACGACTCCAGCACCGAGCAAACCACTCGAGCAGCTCCTGTGGAGAGAGGAGCTCCCGCCGGGACGAAGCACCCGAAGGACCTCCAGACCCAGTACCGCCAGACGCCACACGAGTAGGCCCAGCACCCTCAGGCTCCGCACCCCCAGGCTCAGCACCCCCAGGCTCAGTACCCCCAGAGTCAGCACCCCCAGGCTCAGCACCCCTAGACCCCGCACCCCCAGCAGTACCAGAGTCAACAGCTACCTCGACAGGCTCGATTGCGTCTACTTGGGACACACCTGAGGGGGCAGGACCCTGAGGGGGAAGGGGGTCTACCGGGGGGGGACCAGGCGCAAGGAAGAGCGGCGGCAGGGGGAGGGGCGCAATGCGGTAGGGGAAGAGACGGTAGTAAGGAGCCGACTCGTCAAACGTGACGTCCTGGGAGGACAGAACACGGCGCGAGGTGGGGTGGTAAAACTGACAACCAGGCGCGTCAGGGGGGAAGCCAAGGAAGACGCAGGGAACAGCACGAGGGGACAGCTTGTCCGCAGACAAGTCGCGAACAAACGCCCAAGATCCCCAGACACGGAACGCAGACGCATCACAAACCTTCCCCGTCCACCGTAGAGCAGGGGAGGTCTCCGGCATGGAGACCCGAGGCTGAAGGTTGATCTGATGCGCCGCGTAGTGAACCGCGACCGGCCACAGATAATGGGGAGCAGCCGCATGGATCATGGACGTACGAGCGACGTCCATGACCATGCCAATGCGGCGCTCAGCAATCCCATTTTGCCGTGGAGAGGCCGGAAGCGTGAACGTCTGGCGGATGCCTCGTGCACGACAGAAGGCTCGCAGAAGGTCAGAGGAAAACTCTCCACCTCTGTCGGAGTGCAGACGCAGAACAGGGAAGTCTCAGCCGAAGCTATCTCTGAGCTGGAGACAGCCTGCGCGGATCCAGTCGATCAACACCGTAGTGACCTCACCCTTGATGCGTAAGGGGAAGACTGTGGTGTAACGGGAGTAGTCGTCAACCACCAGCAGGAAGTAACGCTCGTGACCCTGTCCACGGACACGAGCAGGGCCCCACACGTCCATGTGAAGCGTTTGCAGCGGAGCCTCTGTCGGAGGAAACTCGGAGGAGTGAGGTGCGGCGCGCTGCCGCCCCTCGACGTAGGGAACGCAGGTAGGGGCAGGCCCCGGAGGAAGGGGAGGGAGGGACCGGGGGAGACCAGAGACAAGGACAGGGGAGGCCATGCCTCGGAGACGAGGCAGGGAGGGGTGACCAAGACGGTGGTGCCAGAGGAGAGTCTGGTGAGACAGGAGATGACACGAGCAGGGGGCGGATTCAGGACCAGACCTGGACGCGGCAGCAAACACCTGACCCGACGCAGCTACCTGACCAGACTCAGCGACCGGAGGAGACTCAGTGGTCAGTGTGTACAGGCTTGATCCCGGCCGACGGGTAAACGTGGCCGTGTCGGCCCGTCCGAGCACACGTACAGTGGGTCACTCGCTGACTCGCAGGAGTGAACTGGTCAACCCCTCCATCATGTAGGTCAGCACCACTCACCAAGTTTGTAGAGAACGAGGGGAGGTAAAGACCGGACAGGGTGCCAGAAGGGGCCGCCGGACATAGTAAGACAGTGGAGTAATGGGCAAGGACAGGACCCCCAGAGGGGTCTGCCAGAGAGACCGCCACTGGCCGACTAAGCGGCGTGAGTGTGGTGCGGTCTCGAAAGAAGGAGCGGGAAGCACCCGAGTCAAGGGTGAAGGTGTGACCGGCCTGAGCCGACGTGGTACCTGAGAGAGCAGACGCACCAGCACCTGGGGCAGCAGACGCACTAGCACCTAGAGCAGCAGCCTCACCAGCACCTAGAGCAGCAGCCTTAATGCCCGGGTCAGGCGGGACACACAGGTAACAATCACTAGTAGACACAGCATACATGGCAACAAGAATAGCACCAAAGTCTAGATCAAAGATTGCAACCCCCGACCTATATAGCTCGCCCCAGCGAGGGATCTCAACGGCGCCGGGGAACTGGAGACGCCAAGCGTTCGTCAGGCGGCCGAAGCAGCGCTGGGTGGGGTGCGGGCCGCCGCACGTCTCACCAGTGCGGTCGCCGGTACGCAGGACGTAGGTACAAGGACCAGCACCCCCACCCGGCTGACGCGCAGCGTACCACTCACGAAGCTGCTGGGGGGACATGGTCTCACGAGCGCGCTGCTGCTGCTGGTGCGGACCACCACCGGAGCCGCCTCTCTGCGCAGAGCCACCCCGACCAGCGCCACCGCCGCCGCTGCCACCCCCAGTACCGCCGCCACTGCCGCCTCCTCCACTCCCACCGCCACCGCCGCCGCCTCCTCCGCCTCCACTGCCGCCACCGACACCCCCACTCCCGCCACCACCCCCACCACCACCCCCACCCCCTCCGCCGCCTCCACCGCCACCTCCACCGCCCCCGCTAGCTCCTCCAGCGCCCTTGCCCTCCTTGCCCTTGCCTGTGCGGCGTCTCCCGCTAGGGGCAGACGCCGCGCCGACCGACCCAAGACCAACGAGGTCGGCCGCAGAAGTAGAGTCAACAGAGGGCAAGAGGGGGGAGGGGGAACACCCCTCAAAGAAGGGGGTACGAGGGTCACCACGAGAGGCTCCTACAACGACTATACTCTTCTCTGCTGCCAGGAGGCGCTCCTCGAAGAGGTCAACGGTGAGAGTGGTGGGGAAAACAGAGAGGAAGTGGTCCCCGACAGAGCGAAGGGAGTCAGGGAGTCGGGTGACTATATAGTAGAGGGTGATGTACATGGGGGGGGGGTTCTTGGCGCAGAACTCAGCAGGAAGTGCAGCGCGATAGCGGGTGTCACTAGTGCGAAGGTGCGTAATGAGGTCAGCGACTGTGGGAAAAGCGGCGAGGTCAGGGAACAGGTACGGCATCATGAGGCGGCTAAGGGCAGCAGTGGCAAGGGAAGAGTAGAGTGCATATACAGCGTCGTACAAGGTCTTAGCACTCTTGTACTGACTAAAGTGCGCACGCTCAGCTGTCGGTAAGTGACGGTGCACAGCAAGACGGGCAGCAGCATCGCGGGTGGCCCACTGTGAGCGAACAGTACTGTCAGCATCAGCAGCAGGGGCAGGAGAGGCACCAGACGTGAGGTCAAACAGGGAGAGACCGTCTGTCCTATCGCACTGTAGGAAAAGCTGGAGATCATCGACCCAGACCTCAAAGTCGACAGCCCGACCCTCAGCATCAAAGGTAAGAACACTAGGGGTAGCCATGACAGCAGCAGGCTAGCAATGAGAGCAGTAGGGTAGGTGCAGTGCAGTGGCAGAGGCTTTGCTCAGGAGTGCTCTTACCAGGCGGTGGGTAGGGCCGAGACACGTCGGCAGGGACAAGGCCGCGACAGCAGTGACAGCGGCGGCGGCTGGCTGTAGCGGCGGCTCAACGTCGGCGACTCGACAGCAGCGGCGGCCCGACGGCAGAGGCGGCTCGACAGCGGCGGCGGCTCGACGGCGGCGGCGGCGGTGGCTGCGGCTCGGCGGCGGCGGCTGCGGCTGCGGCTCGGCGGCGGCGACTGCGGCTCGGCGGCGGCGGCTGCGGCTCGGATGTAGGTAGCGGTGGCGGCTGGACGGCAAAAGTGGCCGCTGCTGCTGCTGAGGCCGGGGAGGGACCGTGAAGGGTGGCGACGGGGCCGAAAAGGTCGGCGACAGGGCCGGTGAGGGCGGCGACGGGGCCGCGAAGAACGGCGACGGGGCCGTATGTGGACGACAACAGGGCCGTATGTGGACGGCGACGGGGCCGTATGTGGACGGTGACGGGGCCGTGAGGGGCGGCGACGGGGCCGCTGAGGGCGGCGACGGGGCCGCTGCGGGCGGCGACAGGACCGCTGCGGGCGGCTACGGGGCCGCTAGGGCGGCGACAGGGCCGCGAAGAACGGCGACGGGGCCGTATGTGGACGGTAACGGGGCCGTATGTGGACGGCAACGGGGCCGTATGTGGACGGCGACGGGGCCGTATGTGGACGGCGACGGGGCCATGAGGGGCGGCGACGGGGCCGCGGAGGGCGGCGACGGGGCCGCTGTGGGCGGCGACGGGACCGCTGCGGGCGGCTACGGGGCCGCTGAGGGCGTCGACAGGGCCGCTAGGGCGGCGACGGGGCCGCGAAGAACGGCGTTGGTGCCGTACGTGGACGGCGACGGTGCCGTATGTGGACGGCGACGGGGCCGTATGTGGACGGCGACTGGGCCGTATGTGGACGGCGACGGGGCCGTGA
Organism: Closterium sp. NIES-65; assembly: GCA_948144175.1. Lineage (NCBI taxonomy): Eukaryota > Viridiplantae > Streptophyta > Zygnematophyceae > Desmidiales > Closteriaceae > Closterium > Closterium sp. NIES-65. Next base: position 1,030,211 of record CANXME010002442.1, on the reverse strand, counting down.
GGGGCGGCGACGGGGCCGCGAAGAACGGCGACGGGGCCGTATGTGGACGGCGACGGGGCCGTATGTGGACGGCGACGGGGCCGTGAGGGGCGCCGACGGGGCCGCTGCGGACGACGACTGGGCCGCTGCGGGCGGCTACGGGGCCGCTGAGGGCGGCGAAGGGGCCGCAAGGGCGGCGACAGGGCCGCAATGGGCGGCGACGGGGCCGCGAGGGGCGGCGATGGGGTTGCTAAGGGCAGCGACGGGGCCGCTAAGGACGGCGACGGGGCCGCTAAGGGGACGCGAGGGGCCGTGAGAGGGGCCTCTAAGATGGCGCGACGCGACGGCAGGGCGGCCCACGGGGCGCGCCTCGGGCAGGGGCGACTCGCGCTCCGGGCAGGAAAGAAAGAAAAATAAAATTATTGCATTTCAGTGGTGGGCCCTAGGAAGCGTTCCCACTAGGGAACTTGCTCTGATATCATGTGAGAACTTGAGAACGAGGATGATGAATGACTAAGGAATGAGAGTGATACAAATGTGAAACCCTAGAATTGTGTACCTCTTAGTATCTAACCCGCTACAGCCTATAGAAGCTAGATTATATAAGTCCGACACGAAGTAGGGGCGGGGCTGCAACGAAGGGGCGGGGCAGCTCCAAACACCTGGCGGGGCCGTGCCGAAGAAGGGGCGGGGCGTCGCCGAAGACAGGGCGGGGCCGCGACGAAAGGGCGGGGCCGCGCCGAAGACCGGGCAGGGCCGCTCCGAAAACAGGGGCGGGGCCGCGCCGAAGACAGGGCGGGGCCGTGCCAAAACAGGGCGGGGCTGCGCCGTAGACAGGGCGGGGCCGCGACATAGGGGCGGGGCCGCGCAGAAGGTAGGGCGGGGCCGCGCCAAGGCAGGGCGGGGCCGCGACGTAGGGGCGGGGCCGCGCCGAAGGTAGGGCGGGGCCGCGCCAAGGCAGGGCGGGGCCGCGACGTAGGGGCGGGGCCGCGCCAAGGCAGGGCGGGGCCGCGACGTAGGGGCGGGGCCGCGCCGAAGGTAGGGCGGGGCCGCGCCAAGGCAGGGCGGGGCCGCGACGTAGGGGCGGGGCCGCGCCGAAGGTAGGGCGGGGCCACGCCAAGGGCAAGGCGGGGCCGTGACGTAGAGGCGGGGCAGCGTTAAGGGCAGGGTGGGGCCGTGACTAAGGGGCAGGGGCCGCTAAGGGCCAGGGCAGGCCGCTAAGGGGCCGCAAAAGGGTAGGGCAGGGCAGAGGGCGAAGCGCACTTTGGGCAGGTGAGGAAATTTTTTTTTTTTTTTCTCAATGGTGGGCCCTAGGAAGAAACGGTCCCACTAGGGAACCCGCTCTATACCATGTGAAAAAACAAGGATGATTGACTAGGAAATGAGTTGGGTATAAGTATGAAACTCTAGCAAATTGTACCCCTTAGTGTGTACCCCACTACAGCCTAAATAGGCTATAAGATAGATGTTTGACAGAAAGCAGTGCTGAAGTCAAGAGAGTGAAGCTCTTAGTCACGCTGAGCGGCGACGTGCAGCAGCACCGAAAGAGTGGTCATCTTTAGGGTAGGGGGAGAAGGTGTGGAAGAAGTCAACTCTCTGTCGCTGACTGAAGCCTCGTGCAACATAACGTGCCTTGAAGACAGGCGGAGAATCCAAAGGCCGCTTCACCCTGAAAATCCACATGCCACTGACGATGTTCACCCCTTGTGGGGGAATGTTGTCGATGTAAGTGCCTCTGGACTTCTAGGATGCCATCTCTGCGTCCATGGCTAACTGCCACTGAGAGGAGTAGGGACCCTCTTTCGCCTCTGTGTGAGAGCGCGGGGTCGGGATGTCAGGTGCATCCGGGTCTCCCTCAGGTGCAATCAGCATGGACACGAGATGAGGTACAGTAGCTGCAAAGCACTCAAAGTACTCCTGCCTGTCCTCAAGGACGTCCGTGCCAAGAGCGCACTCACCCCCGTCGGACGGAGGACAGACAGACTCTGACCCAGCAACAAGGCTAGCGGCGTAGTCTAGACGGCAGCCAGCAGCAAAGTCGACAAGCTCTGCAACCAAGGCAGATGCAGCAGTGGACTCAAAGGAAGGGTCAGTGAGAACAGTGGCCAGGAGACGCGTGACAGTAGGACTAGCAGCACGAAGGGAGTCAGACTCCGGGTCTGGACCATCAGCAAGGGAGGACGCGAGAGGAGACGGCAGAGGGATACGCAGTGGAAGAGAGGAAGGACGAAGTGTCATCTGGTGTGTGCCGGGGACAGGAGGAGGATGCGGACGCGGAACACGACGACCAGTGCGCGCAGCGCGAACAGGCGACGGAGGATGAGACGCAGGCTCACGACGCTCAGTAAGACCTCCGGGCTGCTCAGTGTAAGGAGAAGGAGCACGCAGCGGGGAGGCTGGCAGTAGCTGTGGCTGGGACTGGTCAGGCGGTGGACACAGGAAGGGAGGAGCAAGGTCAGCAAAAGGCGGGAGACCAAGAACATGTAGAAGCAGTGGAACGAAGTACGGTCGCAGCCGCACAGCACCTCCAGCACCAGCACCGATAGCACCAGTACCTCTAACAGCTCCAGCTCCAGCAGAAACTCCAGCTCCAGCTCCAGAAGCACCTCTAGCTCCAGCAGCTCCAGCTCCTGCACGTCCAGCAGCTCCAGCTCCAGCAGCACCTCCAGCTGCTCCAGCTCTAGCAACACCTCTAGCTCCAGCAGCTCCAGTACCTCCAGCAGGTCTAGCTCCAGCAATACCTCCAGTGGCTCCAGCGCTAGCAGGACCTCCTGCTCCAGCAGTTCCATCACCTCCAGTAGCTCCAACAGTACCTCCAACCCCAGTAGCTCCAGTACCTCCAGTACGAGTCCCTCCGGGACTAGCGGCTCCAGCACCTCCAGCAGCTCCAGGTCCAGCAGCACCACTCTGGAGGCTCCAGCGCTGAGCAAACCACTCGCGTAGCTGAAGTGGAGAGAGAGACTCCGGCCGTGACAAGACACCCGAAGGGCCTCCAGGCTCAGCACACTCGGGCTCAGCACCCCCAGGCCCAGCACCTCCATGCTCTGCATGCTCACGCTCAGCACCCCAAGGCTCCGCACCCGCAGGCTCAGCACCCCCAGGCGCAACACCTCTAGCAGCACCAGAGTCGACAACGACCTTGACAGGCTCGACAAGGTCTACTTGGGACACACCTGAGAGAGCAGGACCCTGAGGGAGAAGGGGGTCTATCGGACGAGGACCTGGTGCGAGGAAGAGCGGCGGGGGAGGGAGAGGGGCAGTGCGGTAGGGGAAGAGACGGTAAAAGGGAACCAACTCGTCAAACATGACGTCCTGAGAGGGCAAGACACGGCGCGAGGTGGGGTGGTAAAACTGCCAACCAGGCGCGTCACGGACAAAGCCAAGGAAGACACAAAGAACGGCGCGGGAGGAGAGCTTGTCCGCGGATGTATCGCGGACAAAGGCTCGACATCCCCGGACCCGGAACACCGACCCATCGCCAACCTCCCCCGTCCAATGTAGTGTGGGCGAGGTCTCCGGCAAGGAGACACGGGGCCAGAGGTTGAGCTGATGCGCAGCGTACTGGACTGCAAACGGCCACAGAAAATGGGGGGCAGCCGCATGGATCATGGAGGTACGAGCGACCTCCATGTCTGAGCCAATGCGGCGCTCAGCAACCCCATTTTGCTGCGAGGAGGCTGGAAGCGTGAACGACTAGAGGATGCCCTCCGCACGACAAAAGGCCCGCAAGAGGTTGGAGGAAAACTCATCACCTCTGTCAGAGTGCAGACGCAGGACTGGAAGGTCCGTCTCGAACCGCTCGCGGAGCTTGAGACGAACAGCTCGGATCCAAGGGATCAGAACGTCAGGGACCTCCCCCTTGCGGCGCAAGGGGAAGACCGTGGTGTAACGCAAGTAGTCGTCCACAACCAGCAGAAAGTATCGCTCGTGGCCCATTCCACGGACGCGGGCTGGGCCCCACTTGTCCAGGTGGAGAGTCTGAAGGGGAGCCTCTGTCGGGGGGAACGAGGAGGAGTGAGGAGCGGCGCGCTGCCGCCCCTCGACACAGGGAAGGCAGGGAGGGGCAGGCGAGGGTAGGGGGGAGGCAGAGACCTGGGAAGACCAGAGACAAGGAGACGGGAGTGCATGCCACGGAGGCGTGCCACAGAGGTGTGACCAAGACGGTGGTGCCAAAGGAGCGTCTGGTGTGATAGGGCGCGACACGAGCTGGGGGCAGCAAGCTGACCCGACGCAGACGCAGACGCAGCTACCTGAGGAGGCGCAGTAGTCAGTGTGTACAGACTCAACCCAGGCTGATGGGTGAACGTGGCCAGGTGGCGACCGGTCCGGGAGCACATACAGATTGCCATACGCTGCCGTCCAGGGGTGAAGGTGTCAACCCCCGCATCCTGGAAGACAGCAGTGCTTACAAAGTTCGTAGAGAACGAGGGGAGGTGGAGACCTGACAGCGACCCAGACGGAACTGCCGGACAGGGCAGAATAGTGGAGGAACGTGCAAGGACTGGGCCCCCAGAGGGATCAGCCAAGGAGACAGCAACAGGTGCAGAGAGCGGTGTGACTGTGGTACTGTCGCGAAAGAAACAGCGGGAAGCACCTGAGTCAAGCGTGAAGGTTTGCAGGGCTGCATCAGACGCAGTACCCAAGAGAGCAGACTCACCAGCACCTAGGGCAGCAGACTCACTAGCACCTAGAGCAACAGCCTCTATAACTGAGTCTGGCGGTATACACAAGTAACAGTCACCCTTAGCACTAACAGTCAATGCATACATGGCATATAGGATAGCATCAAAGTCTAGAGCTAAGATATCAACATTCTGCCTAAGAAGCTCCGCCCAGTTGGGGAGCTCAGTTGTATCAGGAAACTCTTCGCGAAAGGCGTCGGTAAGGCGGTAGAAGCAGCGGTGCCGAGTGTGAGGCCTTCCGCATGTCTGACCAGTACGGTCACCTGTGCGAATGACATACGGGCAAGGACCACTACCCCCAGCTGCCCCACGCTGAGCAAACCACTCATGGAGCTTCTGAGACGAAAGAGGCTGACGCTGCTGCTGCCTCTAGCCACCTCCAAGGCCTCCCCTCTGGCTGGTACCACCCTTGCCGCCACCACTGCCTCCGCCTGCCCCTCCGCCCCCACCACCACTACCTCCTCCACCGCCGCTTCCTCCACCGCCTCCACCGCCCCCACGACCGCCTCCACCTCTGCCACCCCCACCGCTCCTGCCTCCCCTGTTTCTGCCGCTGCGGTGCCTCCCACTAGGGCCAGACGCAGCTCCTACCTCCTCAGCAGGAAGGTAGTCAACAGTTGCAGCAAAGGAGACTGAGGGGAGAAGGGGGGAGGCCGAACGCCCCTCAAAGAAAGGGGTGCGAGGAGTCCTACGAGAAGCGCCTACAGCGACTATGCTAGTTTCAGCTACTAGGAGGTGATTCTCGAGCTGGTCGACAGTGAGGTCGGTGGGGTCAAGTGCTAGGAGGAGGTCCCTGACTGCAGTAAAGAGAGTCTGATAGGCGGGTGACTATGAACTAGAGCGTGATGTACATGGGGGGGGGAGGGTTCTTGGTGAGAAACTCGGCAGGGAGCGCAACACGGTAGCGAGTCTCACTAGTGCAGAGGTGAGTGACTAGGTCGGCTACTGTGGCAATGGCGGACAGCTCTGGGAACAGGTAGGGCAGTAGAAGGAGGCCTAGAGCAGCAGTGGTCGGGGAGGAGTAACGAACGACTACAGCGTTGTACAGTGCTTTTGCTGTCTTATGCTGGCCAAAGTGGGCGCGTTCGGCTAACGGCAGGTGGTTACAAACGGCTAGGCGAACAGCAGCATCACGGGTAAGCCACTATGAGCGGGTCGCACTGTCAGCTCTCGCGTCAGGGGCGGGCGAGGCACTAGAAGTGAGGTTAAACAGCGAAGTATCGTCCTTAGAGTCTGTCAGCAGGAACAGCTGTAAGTCATCTAGCCATGACTGGAACTCTATCGTGCGGCCCTCCAAATTGAAGGCGAGAACGTTGAGGGTGGCCATAGCAGGCAGATCTGTCGGGCGCGCTAGCAGCAGAGCAGCACGCTAGTAGCAGTGCAGCGGGGAGCACGCTAGCAGCAGTGAGCAGCGCGCGGTAGGGCACGGTGTGCACGGCAGGGCAGGGTGCGCACGACAGGGCAGGGCATTGTGCTCAGATAGGGCGCGCGGGCAGGGCAGGGCGCGCGGCGCAGGGCGCGGGCAGGGCAGGGCGTGCGGGGGCGCGGCGTGCGGGCAGGGCAGGGCGCACGGCGGCGTGGCGCGCGGGCAGGACAGGGCGCGCGGCGGTGTGGCGCGCTGGCAGAGCAGAGCACGCGGCGGCACGGTGCGCGGGCAGGGCAGGGCGCGCAGCGGTGCGGGGCGCGGGCAGGGCAGGGCGCACAGCGGCGCGACGCGCGGGCAGGGCAGGGCGCGCTGCAGCAGGTGGCGCGTGACTCAGTAGGGCGTGCTGCAGCAGGCGGCGCGCTAGCAAAGTAGTGCGCGCTGCTGCGGGCGGCGCAGGGCAGGGCAGGGCAGGGCAAAACGACGAGATCACACTACCACGACGGGTGGGGTAGCGCTACTCAGTGGGCCCTAAGAGATCGGTCCTAGGCTAGGACCTTCTCTGATACCATGTCAGAATAACAAACATGAATGAATGAACTAGAAGCAGGATGGGTATAAGTAGCAAACCCTAATTTGGGTTGTACCTCATATGGGCTACCCCACTACAGCCTATACAATAAACATCATATATGTTTGACAGTTGGAACATCCTTGATCAAATGACGAAGCATGGAAGTGCGATTTCGGATGAAATCTTCGTCAACATAGTCCTTCAAGGACTCGAGCCTGAGTGGAAGCCCTGTCAAAGTGCACTCCGACAAAAAGGGACAATTTCGGAAGCTGCCCGGTGCGCCGCTCTCCGAACAGAACATCAAGACATGGACTCAAGCAAGTACAACTCCGCGCCTCGACGGAACCAACTCACCTTCTACGCCGACAATCAAGAAGAGCGAAAGAAACCGAGGCGCCACAGTTATTGCATATTATGCAAGATTTTTGGACATTCAACAGACTGATGTAGGTACCACAAAACCCCTCTCACCAGAACAACTGGGCTGGCCGACAAGACTCTCGCAATTCTTAGCCTCAACACCAAGCTCCTCGACCACCTGCTCAACAACATCAGCAGCAACAGACACAAGCACCCCAGACGGGAGCTACCAAAAACGTAATCGCGAACATGGCGACAAGGCGTCGCCCACGAGCTACCTCGCCAGACGAAGAGGACGAGCTTACCGGCAGGGTAATCCAACCTGAAAAAGGGTAAAGCAATCCCTTTACAAAGCGCAACTACTATTTCGAGGATGAGGACGACCAAGAACGGCACCTGTCAATTCAACTAAGAGAGAGCCCACCTCACGAGCGCTAGCACCTGGTTCCTCTGGGTCGGAGAGAGGATGAACATTTCATCAAGAGATACCAGACGACTATTGTTACTCCACGGCTCGCACTACTTCTTCACAACAACAACCACGCCCACAACATCTGGTACCTGGACAGCTGCTGCGGCCAGCACATGGTGGGATCCGTTCGCTACATCTCGAACACCAGCCGCGCTCCCGCTACCTACGTCAGTGTCGCCAACAACGAACAACTACGCGCAAATGTGCAAGGCATCGTCGTGCTCCAAGAACGAGATAGCTACACACACATCACCTTCAACGAAGTACTCTACGTGCCGGATCTGCGCTTCAACTTGCTGTCCGCGGCATAACTCTCTGACTGCGGAGTCACGTTCACCACTGACATTCTTACCCGCGACCTCATTCTCACCTATGCTCCTCTTGATACCCCCGCCGAACAACACAAGTACCTCGGAAGGGCACGCTCAATCGATGGAGTCTACGTGCTTGACTTTGACATACCTGACTGCAGAGTGTTGTTGGACGAACGGGTAAATCTCGTTCTAGAGATTTTCTCCCATACGAAGGTCGAATCGTGGCAGCATCCAGATGGACCTCCCTGGATCTGCCGCAGTCCTCACCCTCAGGAGATAAACCTGCACCAACCCGGTCCGGACGGGCTCTGCACCACCTGTTTCACACCCATGGCAAGTCGCACAGAAGAAGTTGAAAGAGACTTGGCGGCAATTCAAGAAGCAGAGAGTGCCGAAGCTGAACCTGAAGGAATGACAGAAATGGAGCTGGCTGTTACACTCACCACGTCTTCGGCACCAAGAATGAAGAGATCGGCATGCAAGAGGAGGAGCGCCCAACACCCGCAGCGAAAACTCTCCGCTGGATACTAGAGGAAGCCACTAAGGCAGACGCAGCAGTGGACTCAAAGGAAGGGTCAGTGACAACAGTAGCCAGGAGACGCATGACAGTTGTACTGGCAGCACGAAGAGAGTCAGACTCCGGGTTAGCAAGAACAGGAAGAAAGGACTCTGGAGGAGACGGCAACGGGACACGTAGAGGAGCAGTGGAAGGACGCAATGCCATCTGGTGCGAGCCAGGGACCGCAGGAGGACGCGGACGCGGAGCACTACTATTAGTACGAGCAGCACGAACAGGCGACGCACGACGAGACGCATGCTCACGACGCTCAGCAAGACCTCCAGTAGGAGCAGTGTAGGGAGAAGGAGCAGGCAGTGGGGAGGCGGGCTGTAACTGTGACTGCGACTGGTCAGGCTGTGGACACTCTAAGGGAGGAGCAGGACCAGTAGAAGGCGGGAGACCAAGAACCTGCTCAAGGAGCGGAACGAAGTACGGCCGCGGCCGTGCAGCGCCTCCAGAAACAGCAAGGACAGCACCAGCACCCCCAGCGGCAGCACCAGCGCTAGCAGCACCTCCGGCTCCAGCAACGCCAACTCCAGCACCCTCAGAAGCACCAGCGCCAGCAACACCGTCAGCTCCAACACCAGCAGCACCTCCAGCTCCAGCAGCGCCAACTCCAGCACCCTCAGAAGCACCAGCGCCAGCAACACCAGCAGCACCTCCAGCTCCAGCAGCGCCAACTCCAGCACCCTCAGAAGCACCAGCGCCAACAGCACCGCAAGCTCCAACACCAGCAGTACCTCCAGCTCCAGCAGCGCCAACTTCAGAACCCTCAGAAGCACCAGCGCCAGCAGCACCTCCAACACGACCAGCGCCAACAGCTCCAGCAGCACCCTGGAGGCTGCGACAGTACCGAGAGTACCACTCACGTAGCTGCTGGGAAGAGAGAGCTCCCCTAGGCGCAGCACCCCCAGGCGCAGGACCTCCAGACCCAGCACCCCCAGAGACAGCACCCCCAGGCTCAGCACCTGCAGTCTCTGCACCCCCAGGCTCAGCACCCACAGTCTCTGCACCCCCAGGCTCAGCACCCGTAGGCTCCGCACCCCCAGGCTCAGCACCCCCAGGCGCAGTACCTCCAGACCCAGCACCACCAGGCTCAGCACGCTCAGTACCTCACGCAGGACCAGAGTCGATAGCTACCTCGACAGGCTCGACCGGGTCTACCTGGGAAACACCTGAGAGAGCAGGAACCTGGGGAGGCAAGGGGTCTACCAAGGTAGGACCTGGCGTGAGGAAGAGCGGCGGAGGGGGGAGCGGGGCAGTGCGGTAGGGGAAGAGACGGTAGAAGGGGACTGACTCCTCAAAGGTGACGTCCTGGGAAGACAGAACATGGCGCGAGGTGGGGTGGTAAAACTGCCAGCCAGGCGCGTCAAGGGGGAAGCCAAGGAAGACGCAGGGAACAGCACGGGGGGACAGCTTGTCCGCAGACAAGTCGCGGACAAAAGCCCGAGATCCCAAGACACGAAACGCAGATGCATCGCCAACCTTCCCCGTCCACCTCAGAGTAGGGGAGGTCTCCGGCAAGGAGACCCGGGGCTAAAGGTTGATCTGATGCGCCGCGTACTGAACCGCGAATGGCCACAGAAAATGGGGAGCAGCCGCATGGATCATGGACGTACGAGCGACGTCCATGACCATACCAATGTAGCGCTCAGCAATCCCATTTTGCTGTGGAGAGGCCGGAAGCGTGAACGTCTGGCGGATGCCCTGTGCACGGCAGAAGGCTCGCAGAAGGGCAGAGGAAAACTCACCGCCTCTGTCGGAGTGCAGACGCAGGACAGGAAAGTCTGAGCCGAAACTCTCTCTGAGCTGGAGAGGAGCTGCGCGGATCCAGTCAATCAACACCTCAGTGACCTCACCCTTGCTGCGCAAGGGGAAGACTGCGGTGTAACGCGAGTAGTCGTCAACCACCAGCAGGAAGTAACGCTCGTGACCCTGTCCACGGACGCGGGCTGGGCCCCACACGTCCATGTGAAGCATCTGCAGTGGAGCCTCTGTCGCAGGAAACTCGGAGGAGTGAGGAGCGGCGCGCTGCCGCCCCTCGACGCAGGGAACGCAGGTGGGGCCAGGCCCCGGAGGAAGAGAAGGGAGGGACCGGGGGAGACCCGAGACAAGGAAACGAGAGGCCATGCCTTGGAGACGAGGCAGGGAGGGGTGACCAAGGCGGTGGTGCCAGAGGAGAGTCTGGTGAGACAGGAGACGACACGAGCAGGGGGCAGACTCAGGACCAGACCTGGACGCAGCAGCAAATCACCTGACTTGACGCAGCTACCTGAGGAGACTCAGTAGTCAGTGTGTACAGGCTCGACCCCAGCTGATGGGTAAACGTGGCCAAGTGTCGGCCCGTCCGAGCACACGTACAGTGGGTCACTCGCTGACGCGCAGGAGTGAACTGGTCAACCCTTGCGTCCTGTAGGTCAGCACCACTCACCAAGTTCGTAGAGAACGAGGGGAGGTAAAGACTTGACAGGGAGCCAGAAGGGGCCCCCGGGCACGATAAGACAGTGGAAAAGTGGGCAAGGACGGGACCCCCAGAGGGGTCTGCCAGGGAGACTCCAACCGGCCGACTAAGCGGCGTGAGTGTGGTGCGGTCTCGAAAGAAGGAGCGAGAAGCACCCAAGTCAAGGGTGAAGGTGTGTAACACCTGAGACGACGAGATACCTGAGAGAGCAGACTCACCCGCACCTGGGGCAGAAGACTCACCAGCACCTGGAGGAGCAGACTCACCAGCACCTGGAGGAGCAGACGCACTAGCATCTAGAGCAGCAGCCTCACGAGCACCTAGAGCAGCAGCCTCAATGCCCGGGTCAGGCGGAACACACAGGTAACAGTCACCCACATCACTAGTAGGCAATGCATACATGGCATTGAGGATAGCATCATAGTGAAAAGCATAGATATCTACCCTCTGCCTAAGCAGCTCCACCCAGTCGGGGAGCTCAGCGGCGTCGCCAAACTTCGTACGCCAGAGGTCGCTCAGACGGGCGAAGCAGTGGGACTCGGCGTGACCAAGCGTCCCGCTGGGCTGACCAGTCCGAGCACAAGTGCGAATGACGTACGGACCGCGAGCAGTACTCTGTGACCCTCCACGCTGAGCATACCACTCACGAAGCTGCTGGGGCGAAAGGACCGCGCGCGGACTACGCTGCAGCTGTGCCTGGCCACTACAAGTAGCTCCCGAACTCCTCACGCCAGAACGACTCCCACTACGGCCACCCCGACAACCCCAAGTAGCGTACCACTCACGAAGCTGCTGGGGCGTTAGGGACTCACGCGGACGTCGCTGGAGCTGCATCTGGCCACAGCCAGGAGCAGGAGTAGTGGTAGCCGCAGTAGCAGCAGTAGCAGCTGTAGCAGCAGTAGAAGCAGTAGCAGTAGTCGCAGCGCGGCCACCCCTACAACCCCAACTAGCGTACCACTCACGAAGCTGTTGGGGGACGAGGGACTCACGTGGACGGCTCTCGAGTTGCATTTGGCCACGCCAGGAGCAGCAGTAGCAGTAGAAAGAGCAGTAGCAGCAAGAGCAGCAGTAACAGCAGTACGGGCAGGGCAGTGCTCACCAGTGGCGGGAAGGGCAGGCATACGACTGCGGCAACGGCGAGGCGGCTACCACTGCAGGGCGAGGGCTCTGCGGCTGCTGCAGGGGCGGCTGCTCCAGGGGCGGCTGTTCCAGGGGCGGCTGCTGCAGTGGCGGCTGCTCCAGGGGCGGCTGCTGCAGGGGCGGCTGCTCCAGGGGCGGCTGCTGCCGTGGCGGCTGCGCCAGGGGCGGCTGCTGCAGTGGCGGCTGCTCCAGGGGCGGCTGCTGCAGTGGCGGCTGCTCCCGGGGTGGCTGCTGCAGGGGTGGCTTCTCCAGGGGCGGCTGCTGCAGTGGCGGCTGCTCCAGGGGCGGCTGCTGCAGGGGCGGCTGCTCCAGGGGCGGCTGCTGCAGTGGCGGCTGCGCCAGGGGCGGCTGCTGCAGTGGCGGCTGCTCCAGGGGCGGCTGCTGTAGTGGCGGCTGCTCCCGGGGCGGCTGCTGCAGGGGCGGCTGCTCCAAGGGCGGCTGCTGCAGTGGCGGCTGCTCCAGGGGCGGCTGTTGCAGTGGCGGCTGCTCCAGGGCGCGGGTTAGGGCAGGGCGCCGCGGCGGGCAGGGGCAACGAGGGAGCCGCAACGGGGCCGCGAGGGAGCCGTGGAGGGGCCGCGACGAGCCACGAGGGGCCGCGAGGGGCCGCGACAGGGCCGCGAGGGGCCGTGAGAGGGGCCGCGAGGGGCCGGGAGAGGGGCCGCGAGGGGCCGCGAACAGCCGCGGAGGGGCCGCGAGAGGGGCCGCGAATGGCCGCGGAGGGGCCGCGAGGGGCCGCGAATGGCCGCGGAGGGGCCGCGAGGGGCCGCGAGGGGCCGCGAACGGCCGCGGAGGTGCCGCGAGGGGCCGCGAACGGCTGCGGAGGGGCCGCGAGAGGGGCCGCGAGGGGCCGCGAACGGCCGCGGAGGGGCCGCGAGGGGCCGCGAACGGCCGCGGAGGGGCCGCGAGAGGGGCCGTGAGGGGTCGCGAACGGCCGCTAGGGGCTGTGAGAGGGGCCGCGAGGGAGCGGCGAAGGGGCCGCGAGGGGCCGTGATAGAGGGGCCGCGAGGGGCCGTGAGTGGGGCCGCTAGGGAGCGGCTAAGGGGCCGCGAGGGGCCGTGAGAGGGGCCGTGAGTGGGGCCGCTAGGGAGCGGCTAAGGGGCCGTGAGGGTCCGTGAGAGGGGCCGCGAGGGAGCGGCTAAGGGGCCACTAAGGGCAGGGGACGCGGGGCGCGACTCGGGCAGGAATTTTTTTTTTTTTTTGAATTTTCGGTGGGCCCTAGGAAACGTTCCCACTAGGGAACCTGCTCTACACCATGTCAAAGTTAGCAGGCAGAAACAGAATTGAAGAAAGGAGGGGTTTCACTAGCAGTAGTTGGGATACATATAGCAAACCCTAACTGGGTTGTACCCGCTATAGAGCACCCCACTACAGGCTAGATAATAACATTCTGACACACCCCCATAGCCAAAATGGGGTGTAATCAGCACAATGAGCAGGCATAGCAGGAGTTCACAATAATAAACAAAGCTAGAGGTAATCACAGCGGGCAAGTGAGGAGGACGAGGAACTGTGGAAGGAGAGAAGATGGGAGGCAACGACTGAAGCTGCAGAGGCACGGGCACAGGAGCGGCTGACTCAGTGGCTACCGAAGCAAGGGCGACGGACTACTGGAGTGACTAGCTCCGCGGCTAAGACGAGCGGCAGGAGCAACGGACCCACTGGCGACACGTGCAACAGGCTGACTGGCTACTGAAGCAAAGGCGACGGACTAAAGGTGCTGCAGGCGACACGGCAGCTACCTCCACACAACCTCCTCCAACTGACCCACACCCTTGACACACACCCCCTGCTAAACCCCTAACTCCACTCCCACGTCACCCCCCTAGCGCCATTCCCCTCGGCTCCCACACCTCCACCCCCCTCAGCAGCAGCTGCAGCAGTGGGAGACGAACAAGGAGGTGGGGGGAGTACCCACACCACGCACCCCCATGCTCGCCACCCCACACCCCCCACCACCGCGGAACGCACGGCAGCACGGGAGGAATGGGCAGCACGGGGGGGGGGGGGGGGGGGGGGGGGGGGAGGGGGGGGACGGTACAGGAGGGGCCGCGCGTCTCTCCTCAGGGCGCCAAAACGAACGGGCAAGGGGGCGCGTGCGGCTCCCCAGGGCGCCGCGACGGACGGGCGGGGGGCGCACACGGCTCCCCAGGGCGCCGCGACAAGAAGGGCGGGGGCCGCGCGTGCTCCCCAGGGCGCCGCGACGAGCAGGGTGGGGGCCGCGCGCGGGTCCCCAAGGCCGCGCGACGGGCAGACGGGCCGCGCGCGGCGTGCAGGCCCGTGCACGGCCTGCAAGGCGACGCGACGGGAAGGGCGGGGGGCTGCGCGTGGGTCCCCCACGGTAGGAAACCGCCGCGCGCCTCGGGGCGCACGGCGGGCAGAGAACCCTAAAAAAAAAATTGCCGCGCGCAGGAAGAAGGCGTCGCACGCCATGGGGGGTGCAACAGACAGAGTAGCAGCGGAAGTAGTTAGGTGGTGGGCCCACCCACAGGATCGACCCAAGGGGGTCGACCTGCTCTGAAACCATGTGAAGAAATGAGGAATGAATGCACTAGGAAAGAGGTGGGTACAAGCACGAAAACCTAAAAGTGTTGTACCCCATATTGTCTACCCCACTACAGCCTACACAGACTATAGCATATAAGTTTGACAAGTCACCGCTCAGGAAGCCGAAGGTGCCGCCAACATCACAAGCCTTCCACTTATTGGCCTGCACATGTCAATCACTACCGCCTCGCGGATCATTTAGCCAAAGAACTCGCAATAGGCTCTCACAGGACCATACGCCAAGGAGTGGCATGCAGCCATGGACGCGGAGCTGAAAGCGCTGGAATCACGCGACACCTGGGTCCTAGTCGACCATGCAGTAGTGAAGGGAAGGAGGGTGTTAAGCGGAAAATGGGTTTTTTTCGCCTGAAGACTGCTACTCACGGATCTATCGAGCGTTTAAAGGCACGCTGGGTTGTACGCAGCTACGACCAGCGCCACGGCATTGATTTCGCCCCCGTCAGTCGCCATACCTCTATGAGGATCCTACTCGCCATCGCTGCAGCTAAGCACCTACCACTGCGGCAGATTGACGTCAAGAACGTTTTCCCATATGCGTTGGTCGATGCAACCATCTTCGTGGAGCAACCTCACACCTACGGGGAAGGAGATCCCAGGGTCTGCTAGCAGAAGAAACCTCTTTACGGCATAAAACAGGCATCGCGTCTCTAGCAGCAGTACCTGCACAAGATACTTCTTGAGATCGGCTTTAGGCAGCTGCCACACGACCCAGGAATGTACCGCCTTCACTTCAACGGCGATTACATCCTCCTGACAGTCTACGTCGACGACCTGCTGAACACCGGCACCTGCAACAAGCTTCTGGACCAGTTCGAAGTAAACCTGGCGCAGCGCGTTGACATCACTATCAACCACAAAATCAAGCAGTTCCTGGGGCTGAACATCATTTATTCGCCAGAAGAGATTCACCTATCAGCTTCCAAGTACGCAGAACAGCTAGGGGAACGCTTCAAAATCTTGCCTGCACCACTCTCAACTCCCTATCACACCCCCAGCGCCAACTACAAACCGGACAACAAACCTCTGTCACCCGCATGACTCCACCTTTATCAATAGCAACTGGGGTGCCTGCTGTTTGCCTCCGTCACCTGCCGACCCGACCTCTCATACATCGCCAGCCAACTGGCACATTACTCCCGCAATCTAGTAGCACAAAACCACCTGGACATGGAGCGCACCCTACTGTACTTCATATCTAAACCTAACATCGGGCTCTCCTACTCCACGCTGCCAACAACATCATTCAACCTCAACGACTACATAGATGCAGATCATGCCGCTGTCCCCGCCAATCGACGATCACGAGCTGGCTTCGTCTTCCGCCTAGAACCAACAGGCCCAATCTCCTGGAACTCGCAAAAGCAGGAATTGGTTGCCCTGTCATCGGCCAGAGCCGAGTACATCGCCGCGA
The DNA here is from genome assembly GCA_948144175.1 of Closterium sp. NIES-65. NCBI lineage: Eukaryota > Viridiplantae > Streptophyta > Zygnematophyceae > Desmidiales > Closteriaceae > Closterium > Closterium sp. NIES-65. The sequence continues at coordinate 1,014,331 of CANXME010002442.1, read as the reverse complement.
CAGCCGCAGTTCGCGAATGACTCTACCTGCAAGAACTGCCACAGGAGGCAAAAATTTCAACATCGCCCACCTTTCGCCTCCATTGCGACAAACAGAGCGCCATCAAAATTGCGAACAAGCCAGGGTTTGTCAATCGCACGAAGCACATCGCGCTTCGATACTTTTCGTCAAGGACGAAATTGACCAGGGCAAGGTTAACCTCACGTACTGCCCCACCACCGAGATGGCAGCTGATTTCCTCACCAAACGACTGCTACGTCAGTAGTACCAGCACTGCTCCAACCTCACCGGAGTAGTCAGGTGAGTCAGCCCCCTGCGCAACCAGGAATGAAGGAGAGTGTTACGATATGAAAAATGAGTAAGACATTTCTGTCAGAGGTCCACTGGTTATCCCCGATTGATCATAGGGAAGGGTTACAGGCATGTTGGCCTGGGGGGTTATGGGCGCATTGACCTGCTACTTAACAAGCCCTTTTATCCCAATGGCCTAGTGGTTGGGATTCTGACATGGTATCAGAGCGACGGTCTTGGGTTTGAATCCCAGTGTGTGCACTTTGGGCATGCCAGTACGGGGGGGTGTCAGAGGTCCACTGGTGATCCCCGATTGATCCTAGGGAAGGGTTACAGGCATGTTGGCCTGGGGGGTTATGGGCGCACTGACCCGCTACTTAACAAGCCCTTTTATCCCAATGGTCTAGTGGTTGGGATTCTAACAATTCCTGTATGCTGCAGGAGCCGACTCTACCGAGTACAAAGTCGAGGAGTCAAACGAATTGAAGCGAAACCAGCAACCGTCTGATCTAGACCGATGCAGGCAGATACATTTGTAGTGAAAAGAGCGGGAACAGGTTTGAAACAGGTTCCCGCGCCGCACGGTTGAACTTCGTTGTAATAAGGGAATGCACCTCTTAGAGTACATGGCTAATCTAGGTCATTTCGTATTCCCTGTATTCTATATATAAACTCGATGTATGCATGCTTTTAATAATCTCAGTCAATTATATTCACTCTAACCTGAGGTCAATACTTCCGCTGCAACAACTCAACCTACAATCAACCCGAGACGATCCTTCGCTAAGTACTATTTAGGATTGTAACAGGTTTGGCAAAGGGAAGACCAAATGCGACGTGGAGCAGCCTCGGAATCGTAGATGTCGGCCGAACGTGCGAAGTCCGAAAGTGTTGGGGTTGTACGCGCAGCAGTCAACCCCGATAAGGAAAAGGATTTTTTATTGCGGTCTTCATCTTACTTGGCTAGTTTTATCCTATCCATCAACTCTTTGGTTATATCAACTGGGTATGAGAGCAGGGTTGGATTATAAGGCCTGCCAAGTCATTGTTCTTCCTATAACAACCCTTGATTAAACTTCTCATTACAACACTTGTTACAGAGTCTGCATCAACATGTCTTCTAAAGGCAAAACTACAGCAGACTCCCCGGGCCCACCGCTAACAACTCCGCCGTCAGCGGTGACATCCGTCAACGCAAATATCATTGAACAGCTCATTGCACGCATCAGTGCCCTTGAGAGCTATTAGAAAATGAGCATCGACGGTTCCAGATACGCTAGAGGAGTCGAAGGGCTACCTCTCCTAGGAGAAGACTGTCGCGTCAACTCCGAGAGGTCTTTCACCTTTGACAATCGTCAAGCTTCAGCTCCGGCACAAGACAGTCAGCAATGTGCACAATCGCGACAACCGCGCAGATCTGGATGTACTACGACGGGAGCCGTACCTTTTCGGCGAAAGGCACTCCTTAGGATAAGAATCTCTACTACCACGGGTCTCTCCTTGTGTACACCGTTCTTCTCCATAATCTCTCCCCTATCGAGTAGCTTGTCATCCGCTCCTTCAAGATGGAGTGGGCTCCTGCGCAAGTGTCTTGGGAGTAACAGCGCAACATGTACATGGCAACAGATCCGGTAACAATGAGTCGCCTGCTCAGCCAACTGACATCAGCGAAAATGGTTGAAGGCGAGAAAGCGGGACCCTATATCAATCGTTGCCGAAATCTGCGCGACCAATTCAAGAAGTGCGGCGAAAACATCCCAGACGACATGTTCGTCACTATAGTCCCTCCAGGACTAGGACCCGAGTGGCGCCAATGCAAGTCGATGCTTCGGGCTTGATGAGCCGTCTCCGAAGCCGCCCTCTGTGCCACACTTCCTCTCCGAGCAGCAAGATATCGATTTCTATTGTGAAAGAAACGGCAAGAGAGTAAAATTGGTGTTCTACGCTGGCGCAGCTGAAGGGGAGTCAAACGAGAAGAAAGGCCACTTCTGCAAATATTGCAAGAAGCCAGGACACACAATGGACCATTTCTTCAAGCGTGAGGCTCTGAAAAAGAAGTGCAACAACTCAGTGAGCCACCTGGTTTTTAGCATCAAACTCGACTCCCGCCACGACGCCAGCAGCTGCACCAACGGCGACGATGTCACCTCTTGCCGTTGCAAGCACTTTGCAAGCCCCTCAACGCATTTCTGCCAAGGACAAGGGAAAATGGACAATCTCAAGTTGCATGGCGTGCCGCAGAGGCACTTGACACTATGATAGAGTGCGATTTCCGACCACCAGACCAGTTGAACCTATCGAGCCGAGCCCAGACAACGACCCTACGATTGGATTTTGGAGTAATAGGCCGACAACACTCCCACATGACTACGAGCTGCCTCCAAGCACGCCTGAGTCTCCTGCTGGGTTCGCCGCAACTCACCTGAATGATCTCTTGAACTTCTACGTTGACCTCGACCACATCATCACCCTCAATATCGCCAGCGTTGCGCATCGAAGCAACGACAACTTCAACAAATGGTACATGGACAGTTGCTGCGGGCAAGACATGGTGGGGTCAACAACGTTCATCAACAACTCAAGACGACTGTGACGACCATGCGAAATAATTGTCGCAACAACCAACTCAAAGGTTACGTCATCGGAGAAATATGCTCGTAGTGAAGAGACACCAACTTCACTATCCACATCGGAGATGTTCTGGTCGTCCCCGATCTTCGGTTCAATATTTTCTGTACAGCACAGCTCATGAAGAGTGGGGTTGAAATACGAACCAACTACAAAAGACTTCTTTACAAAAGACTTACATTGGCAAGTCAGTTCACAAAGATGGCGTCTTTGTCCTCAACTTCGAGTCTCAGGACAACGAGGACGATACCTTCAGGACACTCTTGCTGAGGACAACCACCACTGAACCACCAGCTTGGACGCACCCTGAAGAGACAGACCTTGAGCGTCCTAGACCGGATGGTCTCTGTCATACACTCGCCGTTCCATCAGCTTCAGCCTCTGCTCCCGGCGACACTGGAACTGCATCAATGGGAAAAGAAGCAAACAGTGGTGAATCAGACAACAAATCAAAACTGGAGGATGGGGATATACGAGAACTACTGCCGCCACTGGATGAGGCACTAATGTTGTCACAGGCACTTGGGGCGTGCCAAAACCTCCTTCCGCAAATCCTGATCAAGGCGGAAGGGGTCCACCGACACTTCCACCAGGAGTCCCCTTTGAAGGTGGATGGGGAACCACGTCAACAACACATGGCTGGGGACAATCTGTTGCAATGGTAACTATCGAATGAATGATGAAGGAATGAGAGTACAAAGAAGATATATGCAAGCCCTAACCCTAATCCTAGGTCAAAAGCAATACACCTAGACTACATCAACATAAACTATATATATAGTTTGACACACCCCCATAGTCTAGGAGATGGTAGGCCTGTGGAAAGCAACACACAGTTGGAGAGCAAGGGTCACAAGACCAGTTCACAAGAACAAAACAAATCTCGGGGTGGATCTCAAGATCACCACGCAGTCCGAAAACAAGCACGAGGCCACAAGGCCAATCCACATGCGACAACGCCTGATATCTGCAGTGTTGGCCTCAGAGACCACACATCGTACAAGTGCGTGGCCACGATGCTGCAACTCTCGCAGAAGGAAGTAACGAAGCTGGATGTGCTTCGCCTTCCCAACCAGTCGGGGCTCCTTGCACAACAGGATAGCAGACATGGTGTCGGCGAACAAGACTGGGGGAGAGCGAGGCTGCTCACCAAGGTCGGCGAGGACAAAAGACAGCCAGCAAAGCTCCTAGGCAGCCATGGCCGCAGCGTACACCTCTGCCTCACAGCTGGAACTGGAGACGGACGACGCCCAAGTCGACCTCCACGAAAAAACTCCGGTCCCAAGGCTGAAGCAGTAACTCTGCCTTGTCGGCCCACGACGAGTCCGAGAAACCAGTGAGCGTAACTGGCTGCTTCCCTCCAATGACAAGTCCCATGCCTGGTGTACTTCGCTACCCTCTTAGCAGCGCACTAGTGGGAAGGTCGGTGTTGTCAGAATATATTTGTGTAACTGCCTGTAGCTGTAGTTTAGTGTAGTTATTATTAACTTTTGGTGGTGCACCTCTTGTTCTTGTTCTCTTGCCTATATATTCCTTGTTTGCTATAGTGAAACCCTCACTTCTTCTTGCTAAACTCTCTCGACTCCCTTTGGCCTAGGCTACTAAGCCTAGGCCCTACTCCTACTATTCAACAGGTGTCTCCCAGGCGCAACAAAGAGCGCAAGGATGATAAAGAGGATAAGCTAGGTCCGGGCGAGTACATATCATCAGGTACATGAGACAACCCACCAGCTCAAGATATGGACCACTAGACTCAAATGAATTGTCCGAAGGTGGAGCCGCGAGCCCATGATCCACAGCAAGAGGGGTGAGTTGTACCTTGGAGAATGGGTTTCGAAACCGCATGAGGATCTGCTCGACCATATGCGACTACGTCAGCGTGATGGTGCGAGTTGCCCTGTCCTTGGGGATCTGCAGGCCAAGGTAGCGTTGCAGCTCACCAAGTTCAGTGCAAGTGTGTCTCCTCTGCAGTTCCTCCTTCATGGAGGCCAGTGCACATCAGTCGGGAGTGGTGAATACAAGGTCGTCAATGTAAACCGGAACAAAGAACGGGTCGAGCTACGATGGACGAACAGCGACGGTTCAGCAGATGACGGAAAGAAATCAAGCGCTGTAAGAGTCATGCAAAATGTGTCGTGCCACTCACGGGGAGCCTGGCGCAGGTCGTGGACCGGTTGACGCAGATGCCACCGGGTCCCAGGAGGGAAAGAGCTAGTAAAGCCAGGCGGACGACACAGACAGATTTTCTCGTGTAGGCTCCCTTGAAGGAACGCTGTGGAGAAGTCCAAGGAGTGTAACTCGTAGTCGCACTGGGCTGCGATGTCTAGCAACACCTGAAGAGTGGTCATCTTTGGGGTGGGAGCGAAGTTCTGGTAGAAGTCTACCCCCTCTCGCTGATTAAAGCCTCTCGCCACGTTGCGCACTTTGAACATCGGTGGTGATCCAGGCGGCCGCTTCACCTTATAGATCCACATGCCATTGACGACGTTCACCCCAGGTGGTGGGACTGGGTCCACGTAGGTGCCAGTGGACCTAAAAGATGCCATCTCTGCCTCATCAGCTTCTATCCATTATGGGGTGTAAGGTCCCATAACCGCCTCCGCGTGAGTGCGAGGGGTGGGGATGTCAAGGGCGTCTAAATCCCCCTCAGGGGCAAGCAGCATGGCGCAGAGATGAGGAATAGTGGCCGCAAGGAAACCAAGCTCGAACTGCCTGTCCTTGAGGACCTCCAGGGGAAAGATAAGAGCACCCCCAAAGGATGGAGAACGAGCAGGGCCACTCACCAGGTGAGCGGCGTGGTCAAGGCGGTGGGGAGAGTTAAAACGAGTGACAGTGGTAACAAGAGCTGAGACAGACAATGATGGGGCACTCGGATGAGTGACCTACGAGGACAGGACGCGAGAGATGGCAGGACGGGAGGCACGGAAGTAGTCGGACAACGGGTCGTGAAACACAGTGAGAGACGACTATGGAGGCTGTGGAAGGACTGGAGGAGGTGGAACACAAGAGTGGAGAACAAGGTGAAACGGGCCGTCTGCACGGTATCAGGACCGATGGGGCTCTGGAGACACATCACGACTGACGGGAGTGCGACGAGCCCACGGAGACGAAGAAAGGGACTGGACAGAGGGAACAGGAGGGGACGGTAGAAGACCGCGAACCAAGCGTGCAGGTGCTGGGTCGGGCAGGTCGAGCAGTCGCTGCTGCTACGCCTCCTTTAGCGTCAGCTGCGACGACACCTACCCCTGCTATTGATCCTGTGGCTCCTCCTCTGCCCTTTCCTGCTGCGGCTGTAGCTGCACCCGCTGCTGCAACTGGGACTCCTGCTGTACCCTCTTCTGCTGCGGCCGTGACTCCTCCTCTACTCTCTCCTGGAATGGCTGCAACTGCACCTGCTGCTACGGGCGGGACTCTTGCTCTACCCACTCCTGGTACGGCCGATACTCCTCTTCTACCCTCTCCTGCTGTGGCTGTAACTCCTCTACCCTCTCCTGACGCTGTGACTGATACTGAACCTGCTGCTGCTGTGCCCTCTCAAACTGCTCCCGCTCCTCCCTCTCCAACCGGATTATACGCAAACTAGGTGGGGCGACAGCTTACTGGTGAGGTGGCTGGTGGCAGCATAAGTTGCTGCTGGTGCCGCTGGCCGCAGCCTATGCTGCTGCTGGTGCTGCTGGCGGCAGCCTAAGTTGCTGCTGGTGTGCTGGCAGCAGCGTAAGCTACTGGTGGTGCTGCTGGCGGCAGTCTATGCTGCTGGTGGTGCTGCTGGCGGCGGTCTATGCTACTGCTGGTGTTGCTGGCAGCAGTGTAAGCTGCTGCTTGTGCTGTTGGCGGCCTATGCTGTTGCTAGTGCTGTTGGCGGCAGTGTAAGTTGCTGCTGGTGCACTGGCGGTGGCGTAGGCCGCTGGCGGTGGCGTAGGCCGCTTGCGGTGGCGTAGGCTGCTTGCGCTCGCTGGCAGCGGCCTACCCTGGTGCTGGCGGCGGGCTACAGGCGGGCAACAGTCCGTGCTTGTAATGCATGCGTGCGTGCGGTTGCTTGAGCGCGTGCGTGTAGGGTACGTGCACAATTGTATGGGGTGCGTTCAGGGGTGCAGGGCGGCGGGAGGTGACGGGGAGTCGACGGGGAAGGAGGCAGGGAGGCGACGGGAGGCGACGCGGAGGCGACGGGAAGGGGGGACGGGGAGGCGATGGGAGGCGACATGACGCGACGCGGACGCAACAAGGAGGGGACGGGTGGTGACGCGGAGGCAACGGGAATGGGACAGGGAGGGGAAGGGAGGTGATGGGGACGCGACAGGGAAGGGACGGGGAGGCGTTAGGAGGCAACGGGGAGATGGAGGGGGCGCGACGGGGAAGGGACAGGGGCGTGACGGGGAGGGGACGGGGGCGCAATGGGGAGGGGACGGGGGCGCGACGGGGAGGGGACGAGGGTGCGACAGGGAGGGGACGGGGGCACGAGCTACACTAGCGCTACGTGTACAGGCCGCTTTAGGCTACGGGGCGCTTTGGGCTACGCGGCCTTACAGGATATGGCGGGGCACGGGGCGGTGGGCCCAACGGATCGATCTAGCTCCGATACCATGTTACAATGGTAACTATCGAATGAATGATTAAGGAATGAGAGTACAAAGAAAATATATGCAAGCCCTAACCCTAAACCTAGGTCAAAAGCAATACACCTAGACTACATCAATATATATATATATATATACATATATATATATATGGTTTGACACCACCAGCGCCCTTCCCTGAAGCTCCGTCACTTCCTCCCGAAAACGTGGCAGAAGATGATCCCTACTGGGTAACGCGCGGCACCGACTGGGGTGGGCCTTCGCTTCCGGATCAACATCCCTACAAACCAACACAGGAAGAAGAGGAAGAGTCATAAGGGATGATATACGATTTTGGAGAAGCAGCTGAATTACCCGAACCTACCGAGGAAGCACCACCGTCGGAGGAAGGACCACAGCTGATCTCAATCACAGGCGACGAGTACATTTACCCCCAAATTTTTATGGAGGGACTCCCCACCTCTGAGTGGCCAGAAGCGACACCGCCTCGACAAACTCTGCCCGCCATTGATGACTCGATTCACGTCGCTGACACAAGCGACTTTGCCGGCATCTCCCAAGCTGACCTCCATCAAGCCTCCACCCAAGACTTCGTAGCAGACATACAAGCCGTCGCCGACAAGGGACCTGCGACACCACAACAAGAGGAGGAACAGAACAACATATATTATAAACAGACAATCGGTTACCGCGCCACTCATGAGATTTGGCACCGACGGCTCGGGCATCCTTCACATGCTACACTCAAAATCTCCATTGTTGCCGGCATTTTCGACACATGTGGTCTGCTCCTGCCCAACGGCCACACACTCACAACAACTTCTGAACACCTGCCATGCACCGTCTGCCCCACTGCCGTGCTCTCTCACAAGCCGTTCCCCGACTTAACCCTGGGCCACAGAAGATACGAATCGCTCGAAGAGGTCTACAGCGATTTCATATTTTTTTGCCAAGGCGGGCTCGACGGCGAATACAATACTATGACGTTCATCGATGCCAGCAAGTGCTACGCCTGGGCCGTCAACATCGGCTGCCAATCCCACGCCTTTGACTGCTTCATGGTCTGGATGAAATGCACTGAGCAACAATCAGGGCAGAAGTTGAAGAGCTTCCAAACTGATGGGGGTTTGGAGTACTTCTCCAACGAGTTCAAAGAGCTCTTTGCCAAGAAATGGATTGAGCACCTGGTGTCCCTCCCCTACGTGCACATGCAGCAAGGAGTAGCAGAAAGGACAAACAGAAGCCTCGCCACGAGGATGAGAGCCTTACGAAGCAGTCCTCAATCCCAACCAGGTTCTGGCCGTACGCGATGAAATATGCCGTTCGGCTGCACAACTTGCTGTCATCCCGGAGCCTAAAGGACAACACCTCACGTTACAAGGCTTGGATGGGTAGAAAAGCTGAGACGCGTCTGCTATGAGTGTTCGGTTGCATGGTACAATACAGGCCCCACATGGCACAAACCGGAAAATTTAATGACCGGGCACGCTGGGGCATTCACCTCGGGATTTTGAAGGAAATCATGTCCTGGATCGTGCTGGACTACGTGACACACGAAGTGACAAGATCATGTGATTGCATCTTCTACAAGAATCTGACGCTGCCATTGTACAAGAAGCATCGCGAAGCTGACGAGCGACCACAGCTTCGCAACAGCACAAGACGAAGCTGACGTGGCAGACGATGCAACGGACATTCCGAGCAACGAATATTATCCAAACATCCCCCTTACAAGCCCGCTCCCAACTCCAACATTCATACCTGTTTCGCAATTTGATCTCGACAATACAGCTCGCGAAGCCCACAACTTCACCAGCATAGCGCTCTGAATCCCAGATGCCGAGTACCACAAAAAAAACCCCTCGCAAGACACCATCCGCAATGGCAACAACAGTAACGACAACGTTGTCGAAGTTACCAACATACACAACTTCGATCGCCTTGCTTACGCCACCACCAACGAAACTGGTCTCTGCGTCCTTGGGCTCACCGTCGCAGTTTGCCAACTCTCTCCTAAGGAGCCTACCACCTTACGCCAAGCCCTGCAAGGTCCCGACAGCAAGAAATGGAGAGCATCCATGGCAGTCAAAAGTAGTAGCTCTCAAGTGCTGCGGAGAAAAAATATAAGGTGGCAAATGGGTCTTCCGGATTAAAACACTCGCAGATGGGTCGATCTACATGTACAAGGCGAGATGGGTGGTGCGCGGCTTTGAGCAAACATAATTCGTGGATTACAACAAACCTTCACACCTGTTGGACGGCACACCTCGGTGCGCATTCTCATTTGCATCGCTGCTGCCAAGCAGCACACGCTCTGTTAGATCGACGTTTTGAACGCGTTTCCGTGTGCGATCGTCGATGCCATCATCTTCGTCGAGCAACCGCATGCCTTCGAAGAAAATGACTCCGCTATCTGCCTCCTCCCAAAATCTCTCTACGGCATCAAGCAAGCTCCCCGCCTGTGGCAGCACTACCTGCACACGTTGCTCATCGAGCTTGGCTTCGCTCAGCTGCTGCAAGGGATGTACCTGAAGGAGTCGTGCGGAAAATTCATTCTCCTAGTCGCCTACGTGGATGATCTGCTCTACACCGGCGACGATACGTAGCTCCTCGACCTATTTGAAGAAGAAATCAAGGAGAAGCTCGAAGTGACTATCAGCCACTCAATTTCTGGGACTCATTGCTCTTTTGTCAGCTGAAGCCGAATTCATCACCGCCATCGCAGTTGTTTACAAAGGATTAAACCTTATGGAGCTCATGCAGGAAGCGAAAGTGATGATGAACGGGCACTTCAAGTTACTATGCGAAAGCCAGAGCGAGATTAAAAACGCAAACAAACCCGGCTTCGTGAACCGCACGAAGCACATCGCACTCCGTTACTTCTTCGTCAAGGACCAGATTGACAAGGGCAAAGTCAAACTCACCTATTGCCCAACTGGTGACATGGCAGCAAATTTTATGACGAAAAAGCTGCCATGTCAGAAGTTTCATCACTGTGCCAACCTCTGCAGGATCATGAAGAGGTCCCACTTGGCTCACCTTCAGGAATGAAGGGGAGTGTTGGAATAACCATCGGTTATTATAAAATTCCCGAAGGTTCTTCCTTAGCGCACAGCTTCATAATGAAGCAGCGCACCTGTACCAGTACCGCGTTAGCTTGTATAGAGCACGCGAAGGTCAGCAGTCACGCGAAGGTCAATAGTCACAGAAAGTCAATGGTTGCGACTATTGACTGTCCCGCCACCATCATTGGAGGTTACGCAGTGCAATTGTGGCGATGCATGTAAAATAGTTAATAAGGGAATGTACCCCTCGAGAATGCTATATAAACACATTGTAATGCTATCTTAATCACTTTGTCTCTTTTCAACTTATTAGGTCACTCAAAGACTTCATTGTCTTCATCCTACTTGGCTAGTTTTATCCTATCCATCGATTCTTGGTTATATCAACAGGGGGTTTTCCAAATCACTCTCTTCATGGGGGACCGTGGTGACTTGGACAGCTGCTGCTGCAGTAGTTGCTACCATCTACCCTCAGGAACAGGCAGTGTATGCTGCTGTGGTGGCTGCTGCGGCTTCTCTTGTTGTTGCTGCTGCCCCTGTGGCTGCTCCGGGTCATGGGCTGGTGCGTTAGGGTCAGGGGTAGAACCAGCAGTTGGTGACTCCTCAAGGTGAGGTACAGCTGCCTTTTGTTCCTCTTGCTGCTCCTCTACCTCCTCTCTAGGGTCCTCCCATGCCCCCTCAAAGATGGAAGAGGTGTGGGGATCTTGGAGGGAGCTCCCAACTGTACTAGCACCATGCTCCTTCCACCCCTTGTAGCCCAGCCCCTCATGGAAAACCACATCCCGGCTTTCCACCACCCGCTGCTCCGCCACGCTCCACAATATCCAAGCTTTGCTCCTCTCCGACACCCCAAGGAAGATGCCCCATTGTGCCTTAGGATCCAACTTCCTCCGTTGCTGGTCGGGCACTTTGTACTACGCCATGCACCTCCACACTCGTGCCATGGACACACTAGGCACCTTCGTGTTCCACATGAAGTATGGGCTCTTGCCCCCTAGCCCCTTGCTGCCCATCCAGTTCTTAACCCAATTGGCATATTGCACTGCTGCCCCCCACCAAGTATGGTCCAGCTGCGCATGAGCAAGCATGGCTCGGGCAAGGTCAATGAGAGCCTGGTTTAGCCTCTCCACTGCCCCATTTTTCTGCGGCATGTAGGCAACTGAAAGCTGGTGGGTGATGCCCGTGTCTTCAAGGAAAGACTCCAGATCCTTCCCCATGTACTCCCCACCCCGACCAGACCAAAGCATTCTCACCTTGGCCCCGGCTTTCCTCTCCGCATAGCGTATCCAACGCTTGAAGACCTTGGCCACCTCATCCTTGGTTTTCACCAAGGTGACCCAACTGAGGTGGCTGTAGTCATCCAGAAAGGTGATGAAGTACCTGCTGCCCTTCTCCCTATCCGGTGTTTGCATAGGGCCACATACATCCGTGTGCACCAACTCAAGAGGTGCAGAGGCTCTAGTGGTGGAGGTAGGGAAAGAGGTCCTTGGCAGCTTCCCGGTCATGCAATCAGGGCATTTGCTTGGTTGCCCACCACCCTCCTTGATCCCCACATCCTTCAGCTCCCCCTTCTTCTCACACTCCACAAGCTGTTGCTTTCCCGCATGCCCCATGCGTAGGTGCAGCAAATCTGCCGTCACCTGCTCCACGTCCTTCCAACGGGTGCTACAAGCGGCTTCCTCAGCTTCATCCCCATGTGCCCTCTCCACCTGAGGCACACACACTGGAACAAGGTATAAACCCTTATCTAACTTGGCCTCCATCACCACAGCTCCACCCTTGCGAACTATGCACCCATCCATAGTGAAGGTGCATACGTATCTTTGCCGAGCAAGCTGAGAGCATGAGAGGTTGGCTGCCAATCCAAAACATGAAGCACACCCTTCAGTCTCAACACCTCCCCCTCCTTCCCCTTGATGGTGATGGTGCCAATGCCAATTATTTGAAGTGTATCTCCGCTCCCCACAATCACATTTCTGGAGCTAGGTGGGAGGGAGTGATAGGTGGTGAAGAGGTCGCGCCAAGGTACCATTCCACAGGTTGCCCCAGAGTCTAGAATGAGCTCATTGGGGTCAGCCAACACACGACCAGCAAGCGCCGTCTCCTTCTCCGAGGATAAGAAGGAGAAACCATCATCCGATGAGTCCTCCTTTCCCTTCTTATCCTCGTTTGCCGCCGCTGCTGCCGCTTTCTCTTTGCTGCCCTTCTTGTTCCATGCTCCATTCTTCATCCTCCTCTCCACCCACTCAGGCCTAGTGACAGGTGGAGCCTCTCCTGGGTACCCTTGAGGCTTCCACCCATCTGGTCGGCTCCAACACTCCTTCCAAGAGTGCTTCCGGTTGCATCCAAGCACGAGGCACTTGTCGAGCTTCTTCTTCTTCCCCCCACCTCCTTGCCGCTGCTGGTACTTCTTGGAGGCAGCCCTATCACCTGCCCCCATTCCCCCTTCAATTCCTCTACCAGCATCACGTTTGCGAGCCTCATCAGAAACCCAAACTCCCCATATCCAGGCCTTGGTCCATTTCTGCTGCTCAAGGTGAAGGTACTGCAGTAGGTCCTCGTTCGCCTCTTGGTCCAGCCCCTGGAGTGCGGTGTAGATGATCTCCTTATCATCTACTTTGTAGTTCAACTCTCCAAGGCTCTCATATACTCATCCACCCTCTGGAGATACTGCACCATGGTCTCCCCATCACCATGGTTGCGTTCCATGGTGTAGAACCGCTTCCTCCAAATGAGTATGCTTAGCAACCCTTTTTGCAAATGTCGATCTTGAACTCTCTTCCATGCTTGGGCAGCTGCTCCTTGCTTCCCCTTCAGGTCAATCAGCAACTTTAGGAGCTCTATTTGGCCTTCCAAAGCCCAACACAGGTACTGGAACGCTTGCTTGTCCTTGCGGTCCCATGCTTCCTTTGCCTTAAGTAGCTCCTCCGCACTATGCCGTTGCCTTCCGGTTTGTGGTGCTGCTGATCCACCTCCACTTCCCTCACTTATAGATGAGCTAGAGGCTCCCCCATCCCCTGCTTCCTCTTGGCTAGACACTCCAGCAGATGCCTTTGCTTCATCAGCTCCATGTCTTCGCTTCGATCCCTCCAAAACGCCTTCTAGGTCTTTGATACCTAGCCAAAGCGTAAACTAGAACCGCCATAGCGAAAAATCCGAGCCGGTGAACCTAGGAGGGCCATCTAATTTCTGGGCCTATGACCAACCCTAGATCTGAAGGTTCTTAAGCCAATTCGAAATATGATAATAGGAGGGAATGTCGCAGGCCTAACCAGCTTTGATACCACTAATGGAAAGCGCACGAATCTGGAGAGCGTACAAGAGATTAAGTCCGCCGACTTCAACGGAACATTGCGTGCAGCTCACGTAACCTTAAACTATGAGCAGGTACACGTTGGAAATGTCTTAATCTCTACTTTCCAGAATGGTAACGCACGCCTTCAACCAAGATCTAGGCCGATCGCTATCGCGATTTAAGTGCGACGGGGTATCCTTGTGGAATTACTAGGCAGCCATGGATTAGATCAAGAAAGTAGCTTTAGCAAGATCTCAAAAGTGACGAGTTGGTCAAACCCTATCAACCCAACCCTCGCCCTACAACAATTCCCAATAACCCAAAGTGCCAAACTAGCAATACCAAAGGTGTTGTAGTGAATAGCAAAAGTTTGATGGTGCTTGTTGGGTACGAGATCGATTCCAGCCTGCAACAAGTCTAGCAAGCACATTTTGCCCAACCAGCTAGAGAAAAATACCACAACCACCTACACAATCAACAATATCAACAGAGGGTTTTTGTCAAATAACAAATATGCATGTTAGTGTACAGTGAGGCACACACTAGAGAGGATATACAGCTTTTTTGATATTCCTATTTGTACCTTGTTTCCTACTAGTCAATACATTCCGCTAGCCTACTCTTGAAAAGGTATCACGTGCTAAGTTCCTAGGCCTAATTAGTTCCTAAACTGCCCTAGTTCTTCGTTTCCCTCCCCTCCAGCCCTCACGTCCCTCCTAGTCCTCTAGTCCGCACGCCCTAGCTAGCTAGGTCGTGCGCCCGTGCGTTTGTTAGCAACAGGCAAAAATGCGACTGCAGCCACTCACGCACGCATAGGCAGCGCGCGAGCAGAAGCAGTCGAGCACACACACACAGCCGCACGTCAATGCACAGCTGCACGCACATGCGCAACCGTGCCCGCACGCACAGCTGCAGCCGCACGCGTGCACCTGTCTGCAGGCCAGACGCGCACAAGCCACAAGTGCACGCCAGCCGCCGCGTGCACGCACAGCAGCTTTGCATGCACGCACAGAAACTGCTGCACGTACCGCAGTCACCGAGCTCGCGGCCAGTGCCTACGCAACAGCAGCGCTAGCGCCCGTAGCTGCTAGTAGTAGCCGCAGTGCTAGCGTCTGTAGCTGCCAGCAGCAGCCGCATTGCTAGCGCCTGCAGCCGCCAACAACAGCCGCATTGCTCGCGCTTGCAGCTGCCAATAGCAGCCGCATCGCTCGCGCCCACACCAGGCGCATTGCTAGCGCCTGCAGCCACCAGCAGCAGCAGCAGCAGCGGCGCTAGCAGCCAGTGGCCAGCCACAGCAGCCATGAACGCGCAGCGTTGCGCACGCCATGCTCCGCCTGCTCCGCACACAGCAGCGCACGGTTGCATTACACGCAACCAACAGAAGCGCTACCAAGGGCCGCACTAGCTGGAAATTACCGCCAGCAGCAGACACCAACCGCCCACACCTCATCCTAGCCATCCACGGCCTCTTCCTGCCGCCCACAACCTCTTCCTTCAGCCCACACCCTCTCCCAGCCGCCCACAGCCCCTCTTAGCTGCCCACCACCGCCTACTTGCGCCTAGTTTTTGCCTAATGCCACCCATAGCCGCCTGCAGTACCACCACTGCCTATAGTCTCGTGCACGCCTCCTGCCTTTGGTATACCTAACGGCGGCGGGTAGTCGTAGTCACCTTTCCTGGCGTAGTATCGGTTTTGTGCCCCGACTGGCGTTCCTAGCCCGCCTTGCCTATCCGAATGTTCCTAGGCTGGTGTCTATTTGTCGGTAGTTCCTAGTATCACTCTAGCTGTTCCTAGCTCCAGCCGTGCCTTGCTCCAGCCACTCCTACCTCCAGCCACTCGTAGCTCCAGCAGTGTCTAGCTCCAGCCGTGCCTTGCTCCAGCCGTGCCTTGCTCCAGCCGTGCCATGCTCCAGCCGTGCCCTGCTCCAGCCGTGCCCTGCTCCAGCCGTGCCCTTGCTCCACCCGTGTCTTGCTCCAGCCGTGCCCTGCTCCTAGCTCCGGCCACTCCTAGCTCTAGCCGTGCCTAGCTCTAAACGTGCCTAGCTCCAACCTTGCTTTTTTCCAGGCATTCCTCGCTCCAGAGGCTTCTGGCTCCAGCTGCTCCTAGCGCCAGTAGTTCGTAGCCTGGCGATTCCTCGTTCTGGCCGTGCCTAGCTCCAGCTATTCCTAGCCTGCCGCTCCTACACCCAGCCAGCCTTCACCATGGCGTCCACTAGGGTTCTCTAGCAGCAGGGACAGCAGCAGTGACAGTTTAGGCAGTGGGAGCCTCAGCAGCAGTGGCGCCCTCAGCAGCGGTTGCGCCCTCAGCAGCAGTGGGGGCCTGGTGGTTTGGATAGCATTGGCTGCAGTAGCGGCCCATCCAGCTGGGGGGCTTGTCGTGGTGGCCGCGACGTCGGACCCTGCGAGTACCGGATCTCGACTGGCCCTGGTGCTAGAACTACATGCTGGCGTCCTAACCACTCTGCACATCACTGCTACAGTCACCTCGACGACCTCTACCGTGAGCGTTTTGGGTCTGACTCGAGGCCACCGATCCGGCCCGGTCTGTCTCGTAGTGGTTATCCTGTATTTGATATGTCTATGGATGCTACTTATTCTGTCACGTATGGGTCTCTTGGCTTGCGTGTACCTATCTTAGGACCTTTGCCTGTAACTAGTGTAGGTACTTGTGCTTTTAGTGTAGGTGATTGTGTAGTCTCTAGTCCAGCCGTGACGACTGCTGTCGCGTCGCTCTCCTTCATGCTGGACTCAGGCGCGTCTCGGTGTTTCTTCCGCGAACACACCACTGTCACACCTCTTTCGGCTCTAGACCCAGTTGCCCTGGCTGATCCTACTCTAGGACCAACAGTCGCTCGCACCTCGACCACTCTCCCATGCCCGACTGTCCCTTCTGGTTTCCTCACTGGTCTCTACATCCTCTCAATCTCTCGGAACTTGGTGGGTGTTGGATACCTTCAGGACCGTGGGATCACAGTCACTATTTTTGCGCACGAGAGAACAACGATTTGTAAAGACGCTTCCAACGAGGCACTTCTTGCCACGTTCACCAGGGAGCCCCACTCAGGTCTCTTTGTTCTGCATAATACGTCACCCCATGTAGCAGAGTCCGGTCAGGTTACTATGTCCCCTCAGGTTGCTGTGTCCACACAGGTTGTTGTGTCTGGTCAGGTTGCTGTGGCTGGTCTAGTTGCTGCGCCTTGCTCTTATGGGTCACTCTCTCACCCGACACGCGTGTGGCACCACCGTCAAAGTCACTCGTCCATCCCACGCCTCCGCAGCATGGCCAGCCAGCGTCTTGTCTCAGGTCTCCCTCGCGTCTTTGCGTCGCTTGTTGAATGCATGTCATTCTGAGTGCACGTCATCCTAACGTCCTGCCGAGTGCTCATGCTATTCATGCGTGCATTGTTTGCATCAGCATATGTCGTTGTGCATGTCTTAGTGTTTTTTTTTTCTCTCTCTCCTAGTTTAAATGATTGATCATGCAGGAGAAATCCAGGGCTTTCCAACAATACCAAGATCGCCTTATTCCGACCAAGATCGCCCAAGTTACAAGATTTCCAAGACTTGGATTTCTCATTACCTTTTGGGGGTTACATCTAATTTGGGTGATTACTTGGTCATGACTATAAAGAGATCTTTGGTTGGGTGGTTAGGGAAGGCAAATTTGACATTTGGATTGGGGTGGCTAGAAGTTTCTAGCATGGGTTGCAAATGTTGCAACACCTAGGCAAAATCCAACTAGATTGGATTTTGCATGTGACACCTCAAGGACCTCATGATGAGGGCTGCATCCTTGCTGCTAGGAAGGTTCTTACCATCCTTCCCTAGCTCTTGGAGAACCCCTTCCCTCTCATGGTTCTCTTGGAGTCCCCAACTCCAACTTCCTATTATCTAATGTTTGTACTTCCTCCACCATTCTTGTCATGCGGCTGCTGGACGTTTTTACTTGGTTCTCACTCTTTATACCATCTTAACGACTGACTTAACTTGGAGATGGTAACTAAGCCTAAGTCGCAACTTCTGTTATAGTCTACAGTCCACTTAGGGGTCGCGGATGCCCATGAAACCGCCTAAGTAGAAACTGACGACTTCGTACCGCCTCTGTTTAAAACGCCGTCACGATCAGCTCCGATAACACACGAGACTGAAATCTAGACAGCAGTTAGCCTTATGTGTCTGCTTTCCAACGGTGTATTTCTTGCTTTCATCAGAGGTGTAAGCGCTACGCAGTGAAGGAAAACGTAAGCTCGGCTGAAAAACGTGTATTCTTATTGATGCAAGGAAGAGGTGAGTACAACATTGCCTAGGGGACTCTTAAGGGGTTGGGACCATCCTGGGAACTCAGAGAAGGTTGAGTCCTAGGGGAGAAAGGCTAGAGAAGGATGGGAAACGTCCTAGCTAGGTCAGCAAAGCCAACCACAAATGGATGTTCAGAGCTGTACTCAAGGCTACTAATAGTGAGTCAAGCCACCCATGAGTCAGCTTGTCTTCCCACTTGCACCCTCTTGCAAGCTGCTTCCAGGAAGACCACACTTCTCAAAAGGAGGGTAGTAGAGTCCTACTTGACCACCTGTACTTCTTGTCTCATTCTCGGTCCCTGCACCATTGGCATGACAACAATGAAAGGGTGGCAAGGGAAATGCTCCCAATAGTGCACCATGACTGCGGAACAGTGACTTTCGACAGCTGTCACGCAATGCTCCGATGTTGGATCGTTCTGAAACTTGGTGAACATCTGCACAACGATGCAAAAGACTGCAAGAACGAATTTCAGACCAATCAAAGCTCGGCAAACGAGTCAGCAGCCGAAATGGTGAACTCGGGTGTTACAAAAAAAGAGTAACACACACTTCCGGGGTGCCATAAGTCTTGACACTTAAAATGTTGTCATGCCTTGTTAACTGCTTCAAAAACTCTGAAACTTAGAGAGTTTGAAGACCACATGTTGAAGAACCTCCCCACGAAATTCCAGAAGCTGAGCAGGCTTGTAGGCTGAATGGGAGTGCGATGACCGTGCCACTATAATGTGTTGGCACAACAACTTCCTACCGAGCGGATTTGCGTTTAGTTGAGAAATGAGTTCGTCGTAAGTTCTCAAAGTGACGGATCCTGAACAGCATCACTCCCTCCCTTGCTTGCACTGCCGTGCACTACTTGCATCGCCGACTGCCTTCGCGCCACTCTGCACTCCTCCTCCCTTCGTTTGGCCACTGCTCCCTTCCAGAATCTCCACTTGGACGTCTGGGGCCCTGCCCCTATGCACGGACCTGAGAGAGAGCGCTACTTTCTGGTGGTCGTCGACGACTACTCCAGGTACACCACGGTGTTTCCTCTTGCGAAGAATTCCGAGATGACTTCTACGCTGATCCGGTGGCTTCTGCCCACTGAGGGCACTCGTGGTCGTCGTGTCTCTTGTCTCCACTCCAACAGTGGGGGCAAGTTTCGCTCTGGCATTGTTCGCGGATTTTGCAGCGAACAGGGCATCTTACAGTCCTGGTTGCTTCCGGATGTCAACAGGAGGGTTGTTTGGCCCCGTCCTCACTTGGGCGGAGCCAACCTCGTGGTCGGATGTGCAAGGGTTGCAGCTGACCTGCAATAGTGGGCACGGGGGCTACTGCAAGGGCGCCGAGCTGGAGGGCGCCTGGCTGAAGGGCGCCGGGCAAGAGGACGTCGTCCTGGGCGTCTGCACGGCGTCCTAGGAGCCTGGGACGCCGCCCTGGGCGTCTGCACGGCGTCGTGGGGGCCCGGACGCTGACCTGGGCGTCCTGGGGGCCCGGACGCCAACCTGGGCATCTCGCTGGCGTCCTGGGAGGCTGGGCATCGCCCTGGACGTCTACAAGTCGTCCTGAGCGTCTGGACGCCGACCTGGGGGTTCGGACGGTGTCTTGGGCGCCTGGACTCTAGACTCGGGACGCTGGGCATAGGTGGCCGGCTACGGACTGCGCTGGTCGGCCAGACGTGGTTGCCCGGCCGACCGTGATACCCGGGCAACGTATGCGAGTGTCGCCGAGGTGGAGTCTGCGAGGCCGACCTCGGGGGTGGTATCCCGAGGTCGACGTGGCTGGTGGGCGCAGTCACTAGCATGGAGTCTGCTAGGCTTCTGCGCTATGACGTGACAAGAAAGAGCGCACCAACCAGCTGGGCGCACCTGCGAAGCTGATGCACTGTTGTTCTGTGGGTGCAACGCTGTGCAGCCGACTTGCTGTAGCGTTGGCACGTCATGGACTTGCTGTCAGAGGTCCACTGGTGATCCCCGATTGATCCTAGGGAAGGGTTACAGGCACGTTGGCCTGGGGGGTTATGGGCGCACTGACCCGCTACTTAACAAGCTCTTTTATCCAAATGGTCTAGTGGTTGGGATTCTAACATGGTATCAAAGCGAAGGTCTTGGGTTCGAATCCCGGTGTATGCACTTCAAGCATCCCAGTGCGGGGGGGTGTCAGAGGTCCACTGGTGATCCCCGATTGATCCTAGGGAAGGGTTACAGGCACGTTGGCCTGGGGGCTTATGGGCGCACTTACCCGCTACACAAAAAAGCCATTTTATCCCAATGATCTAGTGGTTGGGATTCTAACAGTTGCAACATTGGCGCACCGCTACTCTGCAACGCTAGAGTGGTGTGAGCGGTGCTGCGCTGGAGCGCGGTCGACCGTGCTGCGCTGGAGGACGACCAACAGCCTAGCTAGCTCTGATGTAGTATGTGATGCCAATGTTGTTGCTAACCATTGTTGTCAACTTTCTCTAGTGAAAATCTTGCCAAATTGCCCCGTGATCTAGCAAGCAATGTGTGCACAAGCAAACGACTAAGGAGCGAACGCAGGGATCACACGAGCACCCGTGCCTAGCCCGTAGTCTAGCTCCCGTTGCTGAAGTTATCTCCGCACCGGAGTCCCCACAGCAGAATGGGGTTGCTAATCAGTGCATTGCCTTGGTCATGGACAATGCCCGTACGTCCATGATCCATGCCCGTGTGCCCCATTATTTGTGGCCCTATGCGGTTCGCTACGCCGCCCACCAGCTGAACCTCCAGCCGTATCTCGTAGCCATAGGCTTCACCGACCAGTCTTTGGACCGGGTCCCCTGGTGTTGGGTCGGCCTTTCATGTCCGAGGCTGCCTTGCGCTTGTCCGCGACACCTCTGCAGACAAGCTTTCGGCTCGAGCCATCCCCTGTGTCCTCGTTGGTTTCTTGTTGCACTCCCCTGCCTACTGTTGATGCAACCCTACGGTTTGCACTCGGCTTGTTGTCCGTGTGCGAGCATGCGTGTGTGCATGGAATGGAATGAGTTCATGAAATAAATATATATTTCATGCTTATAATAGTGTGTGAATGATGGGTCATGATTGTCAGAATGTTATGCTCTAGCCTGTAGTGGGGTGCTCTATAGCCAGTACAACCCTTCTAGGGTTTGCTATTTGTATCCTCATTCTTGCTAGTGCAATCCCCCCTCTTTTGCCTAAACTGTCTCTTTCCTAGCTATGGCTCTTAATCCTACCGCTTACTTTCACAATGATGTTGAGCGTGTGTGTCAAGTCAATAGTGAATTATCGCTAGTCGCGTGTAACGTGGTCGTTTTGTGTGTCCCGCGTGGTTTCTATTTTGTCGTGCGCGGTTTCTATTTTGTCGCTTGTCGAACGTTCGGCGTGTCGCAGGTGTGTGCAGCAGACCCATTAAGAACTCAAGGATGAGTTTGTGATGAAGAACCCGAGCCCCTGGTGTCAACATTCAAGTGATCGCGAAGCTTGCCAAAAGGGTACACCTCAAGAAATTAAAGATAGTTACATTACTTTGTGTAGTGTAACATTTCACTTGGTGTAGGCCCTAGTGAAGGGTATTTTCGAGACCCTTCGTGGTTGGGGACAGTGTGACACTGTTCCACATCACTGTACCTCGGCTCTTGGGGTTTGTAGGAGCTGGGAGTCATTCCCAACTCGTAACTCTCCCTAACTCTTGTGTTCTAAGACTATAGTGGCTGCCATAGTGCCGTTCGTTCAAACTAACGCTGTGTCGTCAATACTTAGTAAAATCATGCGAATCAAATTGCCTATTGAAAGCGAAAATTAAACGCTCTAGATCCAAGTTGAATCAAGTCATTTGAAGCTGTGACCAGAACGCTATGAACGTTTGAAGCCGCTGTGTAGAAATCTGACTGTGCACTCTATCTTTCGTTTTAGGCACATTGGAGCCTACTGTGACTATAACAAGTGGTATCAGAGCCCCTTGGAGCAGTTTCGACAATGGCTGGACCTGAGGAAAGGGGTGGCAGAGGTGCTGGTGGCAGTGGAGAAGCCCAAGCTCAAGGCCATCTCCGTGACTCAGCCATGGCGCCCGTGCAACCAAGTGTTGGCCTATCTAGGGACGAGCCTAGAGAGTTTGGCCTTGACAAGTTCAACGGTGACAACTTAGCTGAGTGGTCCTTCAGAATGGAGAACGTGTTTGACCACTACGACCTGCTGGAGGTGATGGAAGGAACGGAGAAGCGCCCCAAGAACGACCCGGAGAAGAGCCCGTGGTTGCGGAAGAGCGCACAAGGCTACCTCCTACTTGGGCAAGCGTTGGGGAGCAGCCAGATCCGTCACATCAAGCCATTCCAGCGTGATCCAGAGAAGGGACCAAAGGCACGGGCTGCTCTCAAGGGTGTACACGATCCTGCAACAACGGCGGTAGCTGTGGTGTTGGAACGGCAAATGGCGACGCTACGAATTGAAGAAGATGAACCTGTGGAAGAAGGGGTGCAGAAATTCTTCGACTTGTTGATGCGGCTTGAGAGAGCTGATTTGAACTATAGTGAGCTCCAAAAGAAGACCAAGTTGCTGGCCCTACTCCCCGAGTCATGGTCCTTGCTCATCATCAACCTGAATCGCGGCTTGCCCTGCCTCTCGCTTGAAGACGTGAAGCGAGCTATCCTTCAAGAGGATTTCCAGCCGCCGTCAGTTGGCGAGTGCGAATGGCGCTGGGGCAGGGAGTATCGGCCGTGGATATGGCCGTGGAAGAGGCAGAGGACGAGGGGGAGGAAGGTTTGGTGGAAGCAACTTCAGTGGAGGCCGCGGGAGTGGTGGTTACGGAAGCGACGACAAGAACTACGGACGCGGTCGCGGTCGGTTCGATGGCGAGTGCCATTATTGCCACAAGACCCGACACATGTGGCGCGATTGCTACAAAATCCCTGAAGGATGGACCCCTGCTCAAGGCCAAGAGGGTAGAGGAGCAGGAGGAGGGAGAGGAAGAGGCCGTGGAGGCCGTGGCGGTCGCGGTGGCGGAGCTGCAAACATGAAGAGCGGAGACAATGACAAGGACTCGAGCGACGATCAATACCCGGGTCTATTCTACTTCGTGTCAACGCAAGTACCGACTAGTCCAGAGAAGGATGAAGGCTTTGAGGAGCCAGCAGCAGTGGGGAAGGTGACCCTACACCCCCTGGACTATTGGGTGATCGATAGTGGTGCTACCTATAGCATGACACCTCGCCCGGACTTGCTCACCGAACTCGAACCGTCACCGGTGAAGCATGTCACATCGGCTTTGGGGCAGCGAGCGGATGTGAAAGGCATGGGCAAGGCCATGTCTAAGGGTGCTGATGAGAAGATGGTGGGCCTCAAGAACGTGCTTTGGGTGCCCAGCCTTGCTGCAAACTTGATTTCCGTGCGGCGGTTGGCAAAGGCCGGCATGGACACAAACTCGAAGGGAGCCAAGACCTACACCGCAAGGCTTGGCGATCGAATCCTTTGGGACCTTCATGAGTACAGTGATGTCTACAACGAGATGTGGCAGATCCCTGTGGTCCCCATGCCTAAGGAGAGGCAAGTGGCAGCAAGCGTCAGCACCAAAGGTGGAGCGGTTGGTAGAGCGATTGCGCGGACGGTCGCGCTAAGGAGAAGGAGTCCAAGAAGTGCAATCTTGGAAGGACCAGCAAGCTCGGTGAACCTATGGAGAGAGGTGTAGCAGCCAAGGAGCGGCACAAGGGTGAGGAGGACCCCGAGGCAGCAGCGAAGGAGGATTACGGAAAGAGTATGTGGGGCGCTATTGCGAGCGCGGCATTCTCCAATCCAACTTCGGCTACGGGCGAGTGTGATTGGCTCACCTTGCATCGGCGCATGGGGCATGTGGCCCTGCCCATCTTGCAGCAGCTAGTGAAGAATGAGATGGTTGCTGGCATACGTGTGAAGGGGGAGCCCGATGAGGTACTTGGCTGCCCGACGTGCATGCAAGCCAAGTTCACCCGTTTCCCATTCTCTAGTTCGGAGGCAACGGTTGAGGCACCACTTGATGAGGTGGTAATGGACGTGGTGGGCCCCCTGAAGCTTGGAGCTACTGGATCTGAGTATTTCCTCACTATTGTGGACGTCTACACCTGTATGACTTGGGTGTACGTGCTGGCCAAGAAGAGCGACGTGGCTGAAACGTTGAAGGCGGATTGGTTCCCGGTGGTGGAGCGGCAACAAGACCGTCTAGTCAAGTCTATCCGTACCGATCGAGAGGGAGAGTTCCTGAACAAGGAGTTTGGGTTGTGGCTGAAGAAGAATGGTATTCGGCACTCCCTCACCATGCCATACTCCCCTGCAATGAACGACATCGCCGAGCGAGCGAACCGCACAATCACGGAGGCGGCACGCGGGTTGCTCATTGAAGCCGGGCTACCCGACTATTTCTGGCCTGATGCGGTGCGGAGCGCATGTGTGGCCAAGAACAGAGCCTTGACTCATGTGGGAGCAGACAAATGGGTGCTCTATGTGGAGTGGCTAGGAAGGAAGCCAAAGGTGGATATGCTTCGGATGTTCGGGTGCATGTGCATGGCGCTCATGCCTAAGCATCTTCGGCACAACAAGCTTGGTGCCAAGGCGGTGTGGGCCGTGCACTTGGGCATGGCTCAAAACAGCAAGGGATGGCTTCTTTGGGACCCATTCACCAAGAAGTTCTTGGTGAGCAGGGACTGCAAGTTCACGGAGAACTTCATGTACAAGGATTGGAAGGCGGAGAATGAGGCGAAGATATGCGTGCGGTTTGGAGAGGTGAAGAGTTCCAGCTTGAAGCAGGAGGAGCTGCCTTTGGAGCTGAGCAGCGGCAGCACCACCACAAGGCAATCTTCCCTTGTGAATGGGGGAAAGGAGGCCGATGATG
This sequence comes from Closterium sp. NIES-65, assembly GCA_948144175.1. Lineage (NCBI taxonomy): Eukaryota > Viridiplantae > Streptophyta > Zygnematophyceae > Desmidiales > Closteriaceae > Closterium > Closterium sp. NIES-65. Next base: position 989,361 of record CANXME010002442.1, on the reverse strand, counting down.
CAGAGGAAGAAGAGGAGGAGGTGCAGCAAGTGAGCGAGCGTGCACCGTCAGTCCCTTCCCGCACTACGATTGCTCCACAGATTCGAGCCACACCGTAGCAACGCCAAGGCCTTCAAGTCCCTGCAGCTGAGGAGGAAGGAAGGGGGAAGAGGAGAGTTCAACCCCCTAATAGGCTGACCTATGATGCTCCGGGAAAGCAGGGCAAGACAGCCCTGGCCGGAGCGCAATGATGGTCGGAGACGACGAGGAGAGTGACTACGAGGAGTGTGCCTTCGCGTTCTTCTCTCCGGTGGAGATGCCGGGAGAACCAGCAACTCTCAAGGAGGCTTTGGAGAGTAGTGATGCTGAGGAGTGGAAGAAGGCCATGGAGAGTGAGCTGAAGAGCATCGAGGAGAACGACACGTTCAAGTCCCTGCAACTGAGGAGGAAGGAAGGGGGAAGAGGAGAGTTCAACCCCCTAATAGGCTGACCTATGATGCGCCCAGAAACCAGGGCAAGACAGCCCTGGCCGGAGCGGCAATGATGGTCGGAGACAACGAGGAGAGTGACTACGAGGAGCGTGCCTTCGCGTTCTTCTCTCCGGTGGAGATGCCGGGAGAACCAGCAAGTCTCAAGGAGGCTTTGGAGAGTAGTGATGCTGAGGAGTGGAAGAAGGCCATGGAGAGTGAGTTGAAGAGCATCGAGGAGAATGACACGTTTGAATTGGTGGAGCTGCCGGAGGGGCGTACGGCGATAACGTCCAAGTGGCTCTTCAAAATCAAGTTGGATGCCGACGGCAAGATCGAGCGCTACAAGTCTAGGCTTGTAGCCAAGGGGTACTAGCAGAAGGAGAAGGTGGACTTCAAGGAGCTGTTTGCCTCTGTGGTGAAGCCGACGACGCTGCGAACCCTATTCGCGGGAGCCGCCATCAAAGGATGGGAAGTAAAACAAATGGACATCGTAACGGCATCCTTGAGGAGGAGATTTTTATGGCACAGCCAGAGGGGTTTGATGATGGTAGTGGCAGAGTGTGGAAGCTGAAGAAGGCCCTCTATGGGCTGAAGCAGGCCCCTAGGCAATGGTACATGAAGCTGCGCGAAGTGTTGGAGGAGATCGGCTTCACTCCCTCAACGGCCGATCACTCCTTGTTCATGCTTGGCGAGGGGGAGCAGATGAGCTTCATGGTGGTTTATGTGGATGAAATTCTCATATTCTCACCCTCCTCTGACCTTGTGAAGGAGGTGATGCTGAAGCTGCAAGACAAGTTCAAGTGCAAGTCTCTTGGTGACGTGAACTTCTACCTTGGGCTCCACATCGAACGAGACGTGGAGAAGCGGAGCATGCGAGTGCACCAACGGAAGTACCTAGAGGCATTGGCCGCCAACTTTGGCAAGAGTGAAGGTCATGTGGCTACTCCCTTTCCCTCTGGGTTCAAGCGTGTGAAGGGGCCAGAGGAGGAGAGCGTTGGAGAAGAGGAGAGGCGCCGTTTTCACTCGTTGGTGGGCAGCCTCATGTATGCGGCGGTAAACACTCGACCGGACGTCGCGTTTGCTACCGGGCAGCTGGCTAGGGTTGTGCAATGCCCTAATGAGGAGCAGGTAGCAGGTGGAATGAGGGTGGCCAAGTATCTTGGCCAAACACCGACCGTTGGGCTGCAATACTCGGCGACGGCACAAAGGCGCCAAAAGGGCGCGGATGGTGTTGAACACGGGCGTTTGTTCCTCACCGCCTACTTGGATGCTTCATATGCATCGGAACCAGAGGACATGACAAGTGTGGGAGGCTTCATATGTTGTGTTGGTGGAGGCCCAACTGCTTGGGAGAGCAAGAAGTAGGTTGACCAAGCTTTGAGCTCGGTGGAGTCCGAGTACATGGCACTCTTCCGTGCGGTACGGGAGATTGTGTGGCAGCGGCGTTTGTTGGCTGAATTGGGGGAGGAGCAGCAAGGACCTACCCCACTGTACTGTGACAGCCAGGGTGGAATTGCTCTGGCTAAGAACCCTGTGTTGCATGGACTCACGAAGCACATGAGGGTGAAGTGGCATTGGACGTGGAGCATGGTAACCGCGGGTGAAGTTGAGTTGCGCTACGTGAAGACCACGGGGCAGCCAGCTGACATGATGACCAAGAGGCTGGTGGAGCAGCAGCATTGGAAGTGTTGCAAGCAGGCTGGGATGGCTCTGAACTAAGAAAGCAAGATCCTAAGGCCAACAATCCGAGGGGGAGTTTGTTGGTGCAACCCTACTGGTTTGCACTCGGCATGTTGTCAGTGTGCGTGCATGCGTGTGTGCATGGAATGGAATGAGTGCATGAAATAAATATATATTTCATGCTTATAATAGTGTGTGAATGATGGGTCATGATGTCGAATGTGTGTGTCAAGTCAATAGCGAATTATCGCTAGTCGCGTGTAACGTGGTCGTTTTGTGTGTCCCGCGTGGTTTCTATTTTGTCGTGCGCGGTTTCTATTTTGTCGCTTGTCGAACGTTCGGCGTGTCGCAGGTGTGTGCAGCAGACCCATCAAGAACTCAAGGATGAGTTTGTGATAAAGAACCCGAGCCCCTGGTGTCAACATTCAAGTGATCGCGAAGCTCGCCAAAAGGGTACACCTCAAGAAATTGAAGATAGTTACATTACTTTGTGTAGTGTAACATTTCACTTGGTGTAGGCCCCAGTGAAGGGTATTTTCGAGACCCTTCATGGTTGGGGACAGTGTGACACTGATCCACATCACTGTACCTCGGCTCTTGGGGTTTGTAGGAGCTGGGAGTCATTCCCAACTCGTAACTCTCCCTAACTCTTGTGTTCTAAGACTATAGTGGCTGCCATAGTGCCATTCGTTCAAACTAACGCTGTGTCGTCAATACTTAGTAAAATCATGCGATTCAAATTGCCTATTGTAGGCGAAAATTAAATGCTCTAGATCCAAGTTGAATCGAGTCATTTGAAGCTATGACCAGAACGCTATGAACGTTTGAAGCCGCTGTGTAGAAATCCGACTGTGCACTCTATCTTTCGTTTTAGGCACATTGGAGCCTACTCTGACTATAACACCTACGCCTTTAACCACCCGCCTCTCCACCAGTTCCTCAACTCCGGTGACGCCCAGTTTGACGAGTCTGTGTCTTGCTATGCTCGCTACCCCTTTCAAGGTCTCCCGGTTCCCCCCCCTCCCCTTTTCCTCGCACCCTCTCCTCCTCCTGCTACCGCTCCTCCGGTACCCCCGCCCCCCCCTGGTCCTGCCCCGTTAGGTAGCATCTCCCTCCCCGCAGTCCTACTCACAGTCCCCTCAGCAGCCTTTAGCACTTCCGCGACATGTTACTGTGGACTCAGGGGGTGTTGGATCCGAAGGTGCTGCCACTGGAGGTACTCGTTCTAGGGGTGCTCTTTTGAGGGGTGCTGGAGCTGGAGGTGCTGGCACTAGAGGTGCTAGTTCGGGGGGTGCTGGAGCCAAAGGTGCTGGCACTAGTGGTGCTAGTTTTGGGGGTGCTGCAGCTGGAGGTGCTGGCACTAGAGGTGCTAGTTCTGGGGGTGCTGGAGCTGGAGGTGCTGGCGCTGGAGGTGCTAGTTCTGGGGGTGCTGGAGCAGGAAGTACTGGCACTGGAGGTGCTTGTTCCGATGAGACTGGACCTGGAGGCACTGCTACTGCGCCTGCCCACTCCCACGACACACGTCTCTAGGCGGCTCGCGGATGTGAGCGTGAGGAGCAGGAGCGGTTGGAGCAGGAGAGGCAGGAGCTGCGGCAGTTGGACCAGCAGGAGCTGCAGCACCAGCTGCAGCAGCAGCAACGGCAGCAGCCGCAGCAGCAGCAGCGTTCGCCGCACCCGCCACTTTTGCAGCAGCCGTTCCCACCAGTGAGTGGCCTTCGGGCCCTTGGTCTTCCCTCCTCTCTTCCTGTCCATTTACAGTCTCCTACCGCGTACGGCCCTACGTTTCCTCCTCCGGACTCGGCTCTGGCTGTTTTCTCTCCTCCTCAGTCACAGTCGCCTCCGCCTGTGTCGGTTCTCCCGCCACCTCCTGCGTCGTCTCTCACTATCTCCTCTCACCCTATCACTGACTACTACCGTGCTGCTCGTCCTTTTATCTCTCATGTTCTCACCTCTCTTGTCACCGACCTTCATGCCTCTCCGTCGTTTGTCTCGGCTCATACTGCCGATGTCGCTGACTTTGCTTCCACTCGCCACCTTGACTTCGCCACGCGTGTAGTGGCTGCTGCGCCTGCGCGTCCTCTGTCCGCCGGGGGGGGGGTTGCCCTTGGCTGTGATGTCCTAGAGGACACGCAGTTTGAGCTAGAGCTCTTGGCTGCCGCTTCTCCCTCTCTCTGTGCCATGCTGCTTTCCCCTGAGGGAGACCCCGACGCCCTCGACGTTTCGACTCCTCGCACGTACCGTGAGGCAGTGTCAGGGGAGTGGGCCTCTCAGTGGAAAGCGGCTATGGACTCAGAGTTAGCGTCTTGGAGATCCGCAGGCACCTACGCCAATGCAGTTCCCCCTTCCAGGGTGAACGTTGTCGATGTCATGTGGCTCTTCAAGGTGAAGCGGCCGCCTGTATCACCTGTATTTAAGGCGCGCTACATGGCTAGGGGTTTAAGTCAGTGTGAGGAAGTTCACTTCTTCCAGCGTGGCATGCACTCCCACCTCCTTGTCTCTGGTCTTCCCAGGTCTCTGTCTCCCCTCCCGCCCTTGCCCGCACCGCCCTGCCTACCTTGCGTCGAGGGGCGGCAGCGCACCGCTCATCACTCCTCCTCGTTTCCCCCGAAGACTGCTCCCCTGCAGACTCTTCACATGGACATGTGGAGCCCACCCCACGTCCGTGGACAGGGCCGCGAGCGATACTTTCTGCTGGTTGTTGACGACTACTCGCGTTACACCACGGTCTTCCCCTTGCGCAGCAAGGGTGAGGTCCCTGATGTCGTGATCCCTTGGATCCGCGCAGTCCGTCTCCAGCTCCGCGAGCGGTTCCGTGAGGACCTTCCTGTCCTGCGTCGGCACTCTGACAGAGGTGGTGTGTTCTCCTCCGGCCTCTTGCGGAACTTTTGTCGTGGGGAGGGCATCCTCCAGTCATTCACGCTTCCGGCCTCCTTGCAGCAAAATGGGGTTGCTTAACGCTGCATTGGCTTAGTCATGGAAGCACCACTCCCTCCACAACTCTCTCCTCCACCACCGCCACCTCCACCGCCTCCACCGCCTCCACCACCGCCTCCAACGCTGCCACACCCACCACCCTTGCCTCCCTTGCCCCTGCCGCTGTGGCACCTCCCACTAGGAGCAGACGCAGCCCCGACCTACTCTGCACGAAGGAAGTCAGCAGCAGCAGGAGAAGTGTAGGAGGGGGCAAGGGGGGAGGGGGAACACCCCTCAAAGAAGGGAGTGCGAGGTTTGCCACGAGCAGCACCTACAGCAACTATGCTAGCCTCAGCTGCAAGGAGGTGCTTCTCAAGCAGGTCGACTGTGATGTCGGTGGGGTCCATGGCAAGAAAGAGTTCCTTGAGTGCGCTAAGAGAGTCAGGGAGGCGGGTGACGATGAAGTAGAGAGTGATGTACATGGGGGGAGGGTTCTTGTCTAGAAACTTGGTAGGAAGCGCAGTGTGGTGGCGAGTGTCACTAGTGCGAAGGTGGGTGACTAGGTCGTCGACTGTGGCAAAGGCGGACAGCTCGGGAAAGAGGTAGGGGAGTATAAGGCGGCTGAGAGCAGTAGTGGCAAGGGAGGAGTAACGGGCGACTACAGCGTCGTACAAGGCTTTAGCAGTCTTGTGTTGGTCAAAGTGAGCGCGTTCGGCTAACGGTAGGTGGTTGCAAACGGCTAGGCGAGCAGCAGCGTCACAGGTAAGCCACTTTGAGCGAGTCGCATTGTCAGCTGTGTCGAGAGGGGCGAGAGAGGCTCCAGACGTGTGGTCAAACACCGAAACGCCGACTCTAGAATTGCTCAGTAGAAACAGCTGTAAGTCATTCAGCCACATATCGAATGGGATCGGACGGCCCTCTATCAAATGTGAGGACGCTGAGAGTAGCCATAGCGGGCAGAGCAGGGTGGCGCGCGAGCAACAGGGCAGCACGCAAGCACTAGGGAAGCGCACAGGGCAGGGCGGGGCGGCGCACGACTAGGGCAGGGCGGCGCAACTTGGCAGGGTAGGGCGGCGGCCAGCAGGGCGGTGCTCGGGCAGAGCAGGGCAAGGCGGCGCGTGGGTAGGGCAGGGCAGTGCGGCGGCCAGCAGGGCGGCGCGCAGGCAAAGCAGGGCGACTTGGCGGCCAGCAGGGTAGCGCGCGGCCAGCAGGGCGGCGCGCGAGCAAGGCAGGGCATGCGCGGGCAATGCGACGCAGGGCAGGGCATGCGCGGGCAACAGGACGAAGGCACGGCGTGCGCGGGCAGCACGACGCAGGGCAGGGCGTGCGCGACGCAGGGCAGGGCGGGGCGTGCGCGGGCAGCGCGACGCATGGCAGGGCGTGCGTGGGGCGGCTCGACACAGGGCAGGGCAGGGCGTGTGCGGGGTAGCGCGACGCAGGGTAGGGCGTGCGCGGGGCAGCGCGACGCAGGGCAGGGCGGGGCATGCGCGGGCAGCGCGACGCAGAGCAGGGCGTGCGTGGGGCGGCGCGACGCGAAGCAGGGCACGTGCAGGCGGCGCGACGCGCGACAAGGCAGGGCGCGCGCGGGCGGTGCGACGCGGGGCAGGGCACGGCGTGCGCGGGCGGCGCAACACAGAGCAGGGCGCACACGAGGCGGCGTAACGCAAGACAGTGCAAGGCAGCGCGACAGCCAGCAGGGTGGCGAGCGGGCAGGGGAGCGCGACTGGTGGGGCAGCGCGACGAACAGGGTAGGGCGCTACGGGTAGGGTAATGCGCTACAGGCAGGGAACTGTACGGTGGGCCCTAATTGGGTTGTACCCCATATGGGCTACCCCACTACAGCCTACACAACACACACAACATAATAGTTTGACAGAACCAACTCCGAGTCGCCCCTGCACCTATCACCACCTTTCCAACCCTCTCGTGCCCCGAGGTCCTCGCCTAGCCAGGAAACTTTCAAGAGTCGGCTAGCGGAATGTATTGACTAGTAGGAAACAAGGTACAAATAGGAAAGTCGAGAAAGTTGTGTATCCTCTCTAGTGTGTGCCTCACTTTAGACTAACATGCATATTTGTTATTTGACACACCCCAATACGCTAAGTGAGGGACAACAAGGGAGAGCAAGAAACACATATAGTCACGAGACCAGTCAAGAGCAAGCAATAAAACAAGTCTAAGGGTGGTGCTCGAAGTCACCACACACTCAGAGCACAAACAAGAGGCCACAAGGCGAGTTCAAGAGTTCACTAGGACATATAGAAAAGCAAGACAATCAGAGCAAACAACAAGACTACAGCAACCGAGGGCCTACCTCAACAACCCCTAGCTGCACATAGAACCTGTGGTGGTCACCAGGTGCCAAGGCCTTGGTGAAGATGTCAGCAGTGTTGGCATCTGAGGCCACAAAATCCAAGCGTGCCTGGCCGCGTCGCTGCAACTCTCGCAAGAGAAAGTACCTCATGTCAATGTATTTCACTCTGCTCTCAAGTCGAGGCTCTCGACTTTGTTGTTAGCGTACAAGGTCGGTGCAGAGCGAGGCCGCTCACCAAGGTCGGTGAGCAAGAAGGTCAACCAGCGAAGCTCCTGTGCTGCCATGGCACCAACATAGATCTCTGCATCTGCACTGGATGAAGCCACAGACGACAACCGTGTAGACCTCCACGACACAGCACCAGCACCCAAGCTGAAGCAGTAACCCTGAGTCGAACGCTGAGTCTCCATGTCGTCAGCGTAGGAAGAGTCGCAGTGACCGGTCAACTCAACTGGCTGAGTCCCTCCAAGCACAAGCCCCATGCCTGATGTAGTCGCCAGGTACTTCGCCACCCTCACAGCAGCTGTCCAGTGAACAGTACAGTGTCTCCCAGTCCCAACAAAGCAAGAGAGGACGCTGAGGGGAAAGGTGAGGTCCGGCCGAGTACAAGTTATCAGGTACATGAGGCATCCCACAAGCTCTGCGCAGGGACCACTAGAATCAAAGGGTTTGTCGGGAAAGGGGCCTGTGAGTCTGTGGTCAACAGCAAGAGGAGTGGGCTGGGTGGTGGAGAACTGGAACTCGAACCGTAGAAGGACCTGCTACACCATGTGCGACTGCGTGAGTGTGATGGTGCAAGCGGCTCTGTCCCTGGTGATTACCAGGCCAAGGTAGCGCTGCAGTTCGGAATTCACCTCAGCCAGAGCTGCCTTGTCTGCTCTAGCAAAGGCCAAGTCGTCGACGTAGACAAGTAAAAAGAAAGGAGTGGAACCAGCGCGAACAAACAGCGACGGGTCGGCAGAAGAAGGACGAAACCCAAGGTCACGAAGCGTGGAGCAAAGAATGTCTTGCCACTCACGGTGCGATTGGCGGGGACCGTATACTGGTCGTCTCACGCTCCACTGGGTCCCAGGTGGTTAGTGAAGCCAGGAGGACGCCGCAGCCAGATCTCCTCGTGTAGGCGGCCCTAGAGAAACGCAGTGGAGAAGTCGATGGAGTGCAGCTCGTAGGTCTCGTTGTGCTGCTAAGTGCTGTAACACCCGAAGAGTAGTCATCATCGGGGTCAGGGCAAAGGTCTGGAAGAAGTGAACTCCCTCACGCTGACTTAAACCCCTAGCCATGTAGCACGCCTTGAATACAAGTTGTGATCCAAGCGGCCGCTTCACCTTGAAGAGCCACATGACATCGACAACGTTCACCCTGGAAGGGGGAACTGCATTGGCGTAGGTGCCTGTGGATCTCCAAGACGCTAACTCTGAGTCCATAGCCGCTTTCCACTGAGAGGCCCACTCCCCTGACACTGCCTCACGGTACGTGCGAGGAGTCGAAATGTCAAGGGCGTCGGGGTCTCCCTCAGGGGAAAGCAGCATGGCACACAGAGAGGGAGAAGCGGCAGCCAAGAGCTCCAGCTCAAACTGCCTGTCCTCTAGGACGTCACAGCCAAGGGCAACCCCCCCCCCGGCGGACAGAGGACGCGCAGGCGGAGCAGCCACTACACGCGTGGCGAAGTCATGGTGGCGAGTGGAAGCAAAGTCAGCGACATCGGCAGTAAGAGCCGAGACAAACGACGGAGAGGCATGAAGGTCGGTGACAAGAGAGGTGAGAACATGAGAGATAAAAGGACGAGCAGCACGTTAGTAGTCAGTGATAGGGTGAGAGGAGACAGTGAGAGACGACGCAGGAGGTGGCGGGAGAACAGACACAGGCGGATGCGACTGTGACTGAGGAGGAGAGAAAACAGCCAGAGCCGAGTCCGGAGGAGGAAACGTAGGGCCGTACGCGGTAGGAGACTGTAAATGGACAGGAAGAGAGGAGGGAAGACCAAGGGCCCGAAGGCCACTCACTGGTGGGAACGGCTGCTGCAAAAGTGGCGGGTGCGGCGAACGCTGCTGCTGCTGCGGCTGCTGCTGTTGCTGCTGCTGCAGCTGGTGCTGATGCTCCTGTTGGTCCAACTGCAGCAGCTCCTGCCTCTCTTGCTCCAACCGCTCCTGCTCCTCACGCTCACGTCCACAAGCCGCCTGGAGACGTGTGTCGTGGCAGTGGGCAGGCGCAGTAGCAGTGCCTCCAGGTCCAGTCTCATCGGAACTAGCACCTCCAGTGCCAGTACTTCCTGCTCCAGCACCCCCAGAACTAGCACCTCCAGCGCCAGCACCTCCAGCTCCAACACCCCCAGAACTAGCACCTCTAGTGCCAGCACCTCCAGCTGTAGCACCCCCTAAACTAGCACCACTAGTATCAGCATCTCCAGCTCCAGCACCCCCCGAACTAGCACCTCCAGTGCCAACACCTCCAGCTCCAGCACCCCTCAAAAGAGCACCCCCAGAACGAGTACCTCCAGTGGCAGCACCTTCGGATCCAACACCCCCTGAGTCCACAGTAACATGTCGCGGAAGTGCCGAAGGCTGCTGAGGGGATTGTGAGGAGGACTGCAGGGAGGGAGACGCTACCTAATGGGGCAGGACCAAGGGGGGGCGGGGGTACCGGAGGAGCGGGAGTAAGAGGAGGAGAGGGTGCAAGGAAAAGGGGAGGGGGGGGGAACCGGGAGACCTTGACAGGGGTAGCGAGCGTAGTAGGACACAGACTCGTCAAACCGGGAGTCACGGGAGTGGAGGAACTGGTGGAGAGGCGGGTGGTAAAAGGCGTAGGCGCGAGAGTGCAACAAGAAACCAACGAAGACACAGAGGATGGCACGAGCCGAGAGCTTGTCCGTAGAGGTGTCGCGGACAAGCGCAAGGCAGCCTCGGACATGAAAGGCCGACCCAATACCAGGGGACCCGGTCCAAAGACTGGTCGGTGAAGCCTCTGGCTACGAGACACGGCTGGAGGTCCAGCTGGTGGGCAGCATAGCGAACCGCATAGAGCCACAAATAATGGGGCACACGGGCATGGATCATAGAAGTGCGGGCAATGTCCATGACCAAGTCAATGCGCCGCTCAGCAACCCCATTCTGCTGTGGGGACTCCGGTGCGGAGATAACTTCAGCAACGGGAGCTAGACTATGGGCTAGGCACGGGTGCTCGTGTGATCTCTGCGTTCGTTCCTTAGTCGTTTGCTTGTGCACACATTTCTTGCTAGATCACGGAGCAATTTGGCAAGAGTTTCACTAGAGAAAAAGTTGACAACAATGGTAAGCAACAAGATTGGCATCACATACTACATCAGAGCTAGCTAGGCTGCTGGTCGTCCTCCAGCGCAGAACGGTCGACCTCGCTCCAGGGCAGCAACGCTCGCACCGCTCCAGCGTCGCAGAGTAGCGGTGCACCAACGTTGCAAGTCTATGGCGTGCCAACGCTGCAGCAAGTCGGCTGCACAGCGTTGCACCCACAGGACAACGGTGCATCAGCTTCGCAGGTGCGCGCAGCTGGTTGGTGCGCTCTTCGTTGTCACGTGCGCGGCGCAGACGCCTGGCAGACTCCACGCTAGTGACTGCGCCCACCAGCCACGTCGACCTCGGGATACCATGTCAGAGGTCCACTGGAGATCCCTGATTGATCCTAGGGAAGGGTTACAGGCGCATTGGTCTGGGGGGTTATGGGTGCACTGACCCGCTATTAACAAGCCCTTTTATCTCAATGGTCTAGTGGTTGGGATTCTGACATGGTATCAGAGCAAAGGTCTCGGGTTCGAATCCCGGTGTGTGCACCTCGGGCATCCCAGTGCGAGGGGGTGTCAGAGGTCAACTAGTGATCCCCGATTGATCCTAGGGAAGGGTTACAGGCACGTTGGCCTGGGGAGTTATGGGCGCACTCACCCGCTATACAAACAAGCCCTTTTATCCTAGTGGTTAGTAGCTGGGATTCTGACATGGTATTAGAGAGGTCTCGGGTTCGAATCCCAATGTGTGCTCTTCGGGCATCTCAGTGCGGGGGGGTGTCAGAGGTCCACTGGAGATTTCTGATTGATCCTAGGGAAGAGTTACAGGCTCGTTATCCTGGGGGGTTATGGGCGCACTGATCCGCTACTAAACAAGCCCTTTTATCCCAGTGGTCTAGTTGTTGGGATTATGACATACCACCCCCGAGGTCGGCCTCGCAGACTCCACCCCGACGACACTCGCACACGTTGCGCGGGTATCCCGGTCGACCGGGCAACCACGCCTGGCCGAACAGCGCAGTCTGTAGCCGGCCACCTATGCCCGGCGTCCCCAGTCTGGCGTCCAGGCACTCACGACACCGTCCGAACCCCCAAGTCGGCGTCAGGGCCTCCAGGACGCCCTGCAGACGCCCAGGGCGGCGTCCCAGGCTCCTAGGACGCCGTGCAGACGCCCAGAACGGCGTCCTCCTGCCCGGCGCCCTCCAGTTAGGCGCCCTCCAGCTCGGTGCCCTTGCAGTGGCCCCTGTGCCCACTACTGCAGGTCAGCTGCAACCCCCGCACATCCGACCACGAGGTCGGCTCCGCCAAAGTGAGGACGGGGCAAAGCAACACTCCTGTTGACATCCGGAAGCGTCCAGGACTGTGAGATGCCCTGTTCGCTGCAAAATCCGCGAACAATGCCAGAGCGAAACTTGCCCCCACGGTTGGAGTGGAGACAAGAGACAAGACGACCACTAGTGCCCTCAGTGGGCAGAAGCCACCGAATCAGCGTATAAGTCATCTCGGAATTCTTCGCAAGGGGAAACATCATGCTGTACCTGGAGTAGTCGTCGACGACCACCAGAAAGTAGCGCTCCCTCTCAATTCCGTGCGTAGGGGCAGGGCCCCAGACGTCCAAGTGGAGATTCTGGAAGGGAGCAGTGGCCAAACGAAGGGAGGAGGAGTGCAGAGTGGCGCGAAGGCGGCCGGCGACGCAAGGAGTGCACGGCAGTGCAAGCGAGGGAGGGAGCGACGCAAAGACGCGAGGGAGACCTGAGACAAGACGCTGGCTGGCCATGCTGTGGAGGCGTGGGATGGACGAGTGACCAAGACGGTGGTGCCACAAGACTGTCGGGTGGGAGAGTGACGGACAAGAGCAAGGCGCAGCAACCAGACCAGCCACAGCAACCTGACCGGATACAACAACCTGTGTGGACACAGCAACCTGAGGGGACGTAGTAACCTCACCGGACTCTGCTACATTGGGTGACGTAGTATGCAGAACGAAGAGACCTAAGTGGGGCTCCCTGGTGAACGTGGCAAGAAGTGCCCGGGTGGAAGCGTCTTTACAAATCGTCGTTTTCCCGTGTGCAGGAAAAGTGACTGTGATCCCACGGTCCTGAAGGTATCCAACACCCACCAAGTTCCGAGAGAACAAGAGGATGTAGAGACCAGTGAGGAAACCAGAAAGGACAGTCGGGCATGGGAGAGTGGTCAAGCTGCGAGCGACTGTTGGTCCTAAAGTAGGATCAGCCAGGGGAGCTGGGAATGGAGCCGAAAGAGGTATGACAGTGGTGTGGTCGCGGAAGAAACACTGAGACGCGCCTGAGTCCAGCATGAAGGAGAGCGACGCGACAGCAGTCATCACGGATGGACTAGGGACTACACAAGCATCTACACTAAAAGCACAAGTTCCTACACTAGCAACAGGCAAAGGTCCTAAGCTAGGTGTACGCAAGCCAAGAGACCCATACGTGACAGAATAAGCAGTGATGTGCAGAGTGGTCAGGACGCCAGTATGTAGTGCTAGCACCAGGGCCAGTCGAGATCCGGTACTCGCAGGGTCTGTTGTGTATGTGCGTGTATGTGTGTGTGTGTATGTGTGTGTGTGTGTGTGTGTGCGTGCGTACGTGCGTGTGTGTGTGTATATGTGTGTTTGTGTGTACACGTGTGTGTGTTTGTTTTTTTTGTAACTCTGGGTCGATGGAGCTCGTTGTCGAAAGCCGTAGCGGATTGGCGAAGATCGGCGAAAAGGGCGGAATCACGTAACATCACCACGTGTTACTCGTCAAGATTCCATCGAACTCGTACTCAGGGTTGTACGACGTCAGCACCACCAGCGGGGTTATCCATACTCGCCGAGGCGTTTGTCGTAACCCGTAAAAAACTCCTGTGTTGAGGCGACAACAGCTGATGTGCTCCCTCCTGACCACTGTAATTTTTCCTTGAGCCCGAAATTCATCCTGCAAATGACGTCAGCACCATCGGCGACGTTGTCGTGACTCACCGAGAGCTTCCGAGCAGAGGCAAAAACAGCAATCGCTTCTCCCCCTACCTGTTGTAAGATTTCCCACCATCTTGTCGGTTGTTATCGCTGGTACCCCTGAACGGCTTCAGAAACTTATGCCAATATTTTTCCCATGACGTTTTTTCACACGATTAATCATGCAACGTTGCATTTTGGTCGTTCGCCTGGAACGGTCGGTGTTGACTGGCGAGCTCCCTTAAAACCAATCCTCGGTACGTCTCATAGTTCCCGAAAATGTCGGAGTCGTAAAAATCCATGTAAGTCTGGGTCATAGGTAAGCTGTCTTCCGAAATCTTTGGTCGTGTCTAGCGTGTCTACCCGGTCACCATTTGTTTTCGTGCAATTAAGGATACCAGCAAGCAACCCACCAATAGGGGGTGCTTGTTGTATGGAACTAAGTACTTATGGATCTTTCGAGAACGCATCAATGTCGTCGATCGCCTTGTCAAACTTCTCCAACCAACTTCGAATAACATCACGAAGTCATTTGCCGACTCAACGTTCACCCGTTTCCCACCTTTTTATTTTGTTCACCCCCCGACAATATCGGCGTGCCACCGTTCATCCAGCGGCCGCGTTTGTCGGATGAAGTATTTTTCCTTGTTTCCCGCGATTTTACTGACATTTGGTGAAGGCGCGAACATAATCGTAGCAGGGCGAGTTCATCGTATCAAACTCTCACCTGGCCGCTTCGTTGCCTACTGCGTCAATCGCGCTTTAAATCCACAACTTTGGAAAACTCTCTCTTTGCCGCTACGTCTTTGTCGAATAGACTGCAGAATAAGGAGAAACCCCGAAACTACCACAACTTCTTGCTGACGCGGTGTTATTGTCTGCAAACTCGACCAATGGAAGTTGCTCCTCCATTGCTGATGGGTCATCACATGTGGTGCAAATTAGTTGCTCCATGATCTGGTTTGTCCGTTCTGTCTGTCCGCCAGTTTCGGAGTGGTACGACGAGCTGAACTGTAGCCATGTGCCGAAGTGTTCCATGAGGTTTTTCCAAAATTTGCTGGTGGATTTCATATCGAGGTCGCTAATTATTGCTGCTGGTATCTTGTGGAGTCGAACGACGGTTGTGATGAACAGGTGAGAAGTTTCTTTGGTCGAGATGGATTCCTCGCATGCAGCGAAGTGGGCCATTTTTGTCAGGTGGTTGATGACAACCATGGCCGCATCATCATCGCTAGGACCGTCATGTAACCCCTTGACAAAATTCATGGTCACTTGCTGCCATGCACGTTCGGGCGATGGGATCAGCTAGGCGTCCGAGACAACTTTATCACCTGACACGTATAAAGCGACTCTGGAAATAGTGATACCGTTGTTGTTGCTATCGTATTTTTTCTGCCCCATAATTATCCAAGGTAACTCCGTCGTGTGTGCTTCTTGCGGTTGTAGTTCTCGTAAGAGTGAACATGCTGATAACCAGATGTGTTTGTGTCAAACTTGTATGCTATAGTCTGTGTAGGCTGTAGTGGGGTAGCTCATATGGGGTACAACACTTTAGGGTTTCCTACTTGTACTCCTCATGCTGCTCAATGCAACCATTCCTCGTTCTAATTTTCACATGGTATCAAAGCTGTAGGTCCGTAGGACCGCTCTCTTCGAGCCCACCATACTTACCTTCCTACTGCGGTTACCGCGTTACCCCACTACTCTGCCCTGCGCCAGCGCCCTGCCCTGCGCCAGCGCCCTGTCCTGCGCCAGCGCCTTGCCCTGCGCCAGCGCCCTGCCCTGCGCCAGCGCATTGCCCTGCGCCAGCGCCCTGCCCTGCGCCAGCGCCCTGCCCTGCGCCAGCGCCCTGCCCTGCGCCAGCGCCCTGCCCTGCGCCAGCGCCCTACCCTGCGCCAGCGCCCTGCTCTGCGCCAGCGCCCTGCCCTGCGCCAGCGCACTGTCTGGCGCTTGCGCCCTGCCCTACGCCCTAGCTGCAGCCCGCGCGTCGCGCCCTACTGCAGCCCGCGCGTCGCGCTCTACAGCAGCCCGTGCGGCGCGTCCTATGCCTGTGCGTCGCGGCCGCTGCAGGCCCGTGAGGGCCGAGAGCCGCCCCTGCAGATTGCAGCCGCGGCCCCGTCAGGCCGCAGTCGCGGCCCCGTCGTCTCGGGGCCCCACCCTGCCACGGTCGCGGCCCCGCCCTGCCACAGACGCGGACGTGCCCGCCCTGCCATCGACGCAGACGCGGCCCCGCCCTACCGTGACGCGGCCCCGCCAGCCCTGCAGCTGAAGCGGCCGCGCCCTCCTACTGACGCGGCCGCGCCCACCTGCTCACGCGGCCGCGCCCAGCTGCTGCCAGGGCGTCGCCCTTGCCCGCCGCGTTGCCCTGCCCGCCGCGTCGCCCCTGCCCGCGGTGTCGCCCTGCCCGCCGCGTCGCCCTGCCCGCCGCGTCGCCCCTGCCCGCGGTGTCGCCCTGCCCGTCGCATCGCCCCTGCCCTTGACGTCGCCCCTACTCGCGCCGAGCCCCTGAAGCAGCCGCCCCTGCAGCAGCCGCCCCTGGAGCAGCCGCCCCTGGAGCAGCCGCCCCTGCAGCAGCCGCTGTCGCGGCCCTGTCCCGCCCTGCACCACCTGCCGCAGAGCTTCCTGCCGCTGTAGCGGCCCTGCAGTCGCCTCCGCCGTGCGCCTGCCCTTCCCACCACTGGTGAGCATTGCCCTGCCCGTGCTGCTACTGCTGTTGCTGCTGCTGCTACTGCTACTGCTGCTCCTGCTGCTTCTGCTTCTACTACTACTCCTGGCGTGGCCAGATGCAGCTCCAGGGTCGTCCGCGTGTGTCTCTCACGCCCCAGCAGCTTCGTGAGTGGTACGCCAGTTGGGGTTGTCGGGGTGGCAGTAATGGGAGTCGTAGTGGAGTGGGTAGTTTGGGAGCTTCTTGTCGTGGCCCTGTGCAGCAGCAGCGTCGCCCGCGCGAGACTTTTTCGCCCCAGCAGCTTCGTGAGTGGTACGCGCAGAGTAGAGGGTCGCTGAGTAGTGCTCGCTGCCAGTACGTTATTAGCACGTGTGTCCAGACTAGTCAGCCCTATGGGACGAGTGGTCACTCAGAGTACCGCTGCTTCGCCCGTCTGAGCGACGCTTGGCGTACGGAGTTTGGCGACGACGCTGAGCTCCCCGACTGGGTGGAGCTGCTTAGGCAGAGGGTAGATATCTTTGCTCTTGACTATGATGCTATTCTCACTGCAATGTATGCTTTGTCTACTAGTGCCGAGGGAGCCTGTCACTGTGTGTGCCGCCTGACCCCGGTATCCAGTCTGCTGCTCTAGGTGCTTGTGAGTCTCCTGCTCCAGGTGTCGGTGAGGCTGCTGCTCTAGGTGCTCGTGCGTCTCCTTCTCCAGGTGTTGGTGAGGCTGCTGCTCTAGGTGCTAGTGAGTCTCCTGTTCCAGGTGCTGGCGAGTCTGCTCTCTCTGGTGCTGCGCGTGCTGCGGTCTCACACACCTTCACCCTTGACTCGGGTGCTTCCCGCTCCTTCTTTAGAGACCGCACCACACTCATGTCGCTTAGTCGGCCGGTTCCATTCTCACTGGCAGACCCCTCTGGGGGTCCTGTCCTTGCTCACTTCTCCACTGTCTTACCGTGTCCGGCGGCCCCCTCTGGCACCCTGTCAGGTCTGTACCTCCCCTCGTTCTCTACGAAATTAATGAGTGGTGCTGACCTACAGGATGGGGGGGTTCACCAGTTCACTCCTGCGAGTCAGCGAGTGACCCACTGTACGTGTGCTCGGACGGGCCGACACTTGGCCACGTTTACCCGTCAGCCGAGGTCGAGCCTGTACACACTGACTACTGAGTCTCCTCCAGTTACTGCGTATGGTCAGGTAGCTGCGTCGGGTCAGGTATTTGCTGCAGCGTCCAGGTCTGGTCCTGAGTCTGCCCCCTGCTCGTGTCGTCTCCTGTCTCAGCAGACTCTCCTCTGGCACCACCGCCTTGGTCACCCCTCCCTGCCTCGTCTCCGAGGTATGGCCTCCCGTGTCCTTGTCTCTGGTCTCCCCAGGTCCCTCCCTCCCCTTCCCTTGGGGCCTGCCCGTACCTGCGTTCCCTGCGTCGAGGGGCGGCAGCGCGCCGCTCCTCACTCCTCCGAGTTTCCTCCGACAGAGGCTCCGCTGCAGACGCTTCACATGGACGTGTGGGGCCTAGCCCGCGTTCGTGGACAAGGTCACGAGCGTTACTTCCTACTGGTGGTTGACGACTACTCGCGTTACACCACAGTCTTCCCTTTGCGCTGCAAGGGTGAGGTCACTGAGGTGTTGATCGACTGGATCCGCGCTGCTCGTCTCCAGCTCAGAGAGAGGTTCGACTCGGACTTTCCTGTTCTACGTCTGCACTCCGACAGAGGTGGAGAGTTTTCCTCCGACCTTCTGCGAGCCTACTGTCGTGCGGAGGGCATCCGCCAGACGTTCACACTTCCGGCCTCTCCACAGCAAAATGGGATTGCTGAGAGCCGCATTGGCATGGTCATGGACGTCGCTCGTACGTCCATGATCCATGCGGCTGCTCCCCATTTTCTATGGCCGATCGCGGTTCAGTACGCGGCACATCAGATCAACCTTCAGCCCCGGGTCTCCATGCCGGAGACCTCCCCCACTCTGCGGTGGACGGGGAAGGTTGGCGATGCGTCTGCGTTCCGTGTCTGGGGATCTCGGGCGTTTGTTCGCGACTTGTCTGCGGACAAGCTGTCCCCCCGTGCTGTTCCCTGCGTCTTCCTTGGCTTCCCCCCTGACGCGCCTGGTTGGCAGTTTTACCACCCCACCTCGCGCCGTGTTCCGTCCTCTCGGGACGTCACGTTTGACGAGTCGGTTCCTTACTACCGTCTCTTCCCCTACCGCACTGCTCCCCTTCCCCCCCCGCCGCTCTTCCTCGCGCCATGTCCCCCCCCCGGTAGACCCCCTCCCCCCTCAAGGTGGTGCCCCCTCAGTTGTGTCTTAGGTAGACGCGGTCGAGCCTGTTGAGGTAGCTGGTGACTCTGGTGCTGCTAGGGGAGCTGAGCCTGCTGGTGCCGGGTCCGGGGGTGCTGAGCTTGAGCGTGCAGAGCCTGGGGGTGCTGAGTCTGGGGGTGCTGAGCCTGGGGTTGCTGAGTCTGGGGGAGCGGAGCCTGGGGGTGCAGAGTCTGGGGGTGCGGAGCCTGAGGGTGCTGGGACTACTCGTGTGGTGTCTGGTGGTGCTGAGCTTGGAGGTCCTTCCGGGGCTTCGTCCCAGCGGTAGCCACTCTCTCCGCAGGAGCTGCGCGAGTGGTTTGCTAGGCGCTGGCGCCCTGCTGCTGGAGCTCGTGGTGCTTCCGGCGCTGGAGTTTGTACTCCGGCTGGAGGTCCTTCTGCTACTAGAGCTGCTGGGGGTTCTGGAGCCACGGGTCCCGGAGGTGCTCGTACTGGAGGTATTGGAGCTGCTGGGCCTGGTGGTGCTACTTGAGCTGGTGCTGCTGGTGGTGCTGCTGCTGGAGGTGCTGCTGGTGCTGAGGGTTCTGGAGCTGCTGGGCCTGCGGGTCCTCCTGGTGCTGGAGCTGGTGGTGCTGCTAGCGTCGGTGCTGCTGGTGCTGCTGGAGCTGGAGATGCTGCGTCGTCTCGTGGTCAGACTGGAGCTGGAGGTGCTGGGGCTGTTGGCGCTGGAGGTGCTAATGGCGCTGGTATTTTTGAGGGTGCTGGAGGTGCTGGAGTTAGTGCTGCTGGAGCTGGGGGTGCTACTGGTGCTGGTGCTGCCCTTGGGGGTGCTGGTGCTATTCCTGCTGGTTCTGGTGGCGCTGCGCGGCCGCGGCTGTACTTCGTTCCACTCCTTGAGCAAGTTCTTGGTCTTCCGTCCTATCTTCGTCCTGCTCCTCCCTTAGAGTGTCCGCCCCCTGTCCAGTCTGAGTCAGAGTTACAGCCCGCCTCCTCACTGCCTGCTCCTTCTCCCTACACTTGTCCTACTGGAGGTCTTGCTGAGCGTCGTGAGCCTGCGTCTCGTCCTGCATCGCCTGTCAGTACTGCTCGCACTAGTGGTCGTGGTTCGCGTCAGCGTCCTCCCCCTGTCCCCAGCACGCACCGGATGTCTCTGCGTCCTTCCACTGCTCCGCTGCGTGCCCCTTTGCCTTCTCCTCCTAAGTCCTCTCTTCCTGTTCTTGCTGACCCGGAGTTGGACTCCCTTCGTGCTGCCAGTCCTACTGTCACGCGTCTCCTTGCTACTGTCGTCACTGACCCTTCCTTTGAGTCCGCTGCTGCGTCTGCCTTAGTTTCAGAGCTTATCGACTCGCCCACGTGAAGTCCGAGCTGCAGAAGAGACACACGTGCACAGACCTGGGTGAACTGCGCAGCTACCTTGGCTTGCAGATCACCCGGGACAGAGCACAGCACACCATTACCCTAACTCAGTCACACATGGTGCAGCAGGTCCTTCAGCGCTTCGGCTTCATGTACCCCTCGCCTCAGGCCACTCCTCTGTCTACTCGCAACTCTCTCTCAGCTCTGCCTTCGGATGAGTCCATAGAGCCGAGTGGCCCGTACCCAGAGCTTGTTGGCCGCCTCATGTACCTGATGACCTGCACACGACCTGACCTTGCATACCCTCTTAGCATTCTGGCACGCTATGTTGCTCCTGGGAGACACCTCCCTGAGCATATGGCTGCAGCGAAGAGGGTGTTGCGCTACTTGTGCAGTACGTCGGGCATGGGGCTAGTGCTTGGAGGGCGGAGTCCAGTGGTCCTCACTCGTCACGCAGACGCGTCTTGGGTTGACGACTTGGCTACACAGTGGTCGTCACATGGTTACACCTTCAGCCTTGGTTCCGGCTCTGTTTCGTGGCGGTCTACCCGCTCCTCTTCTGTTCTCAGCTCCAGCTGTGAGGCTGAGATCTACGCAGGGGCCATGGCTGCAGAGGAGTTACGCTGGCTCACCTACCTGCTTAGTGACCTTGGAGAGCCGCCTTGTTCTCCTCCAGTTCTGTACGTAGACAACAAGGCCATGCTGGCCTTGTGTCGGGAGCACAGACTGGAGCACAGAACGAAGCACATTGCTCTTCGCTACTTCCTTGCTCGTGAGCTGCAGCAGCGTGGTGAGCTGCGACTTGCTTACGTGGCCTCTCAGGCCAACACTGCTGATATCTTCACCAAGGCACTCGCGCCTTGTGATCATCAGCGCTTCTGTACTCTGTTAGGTCTTGTACCTACTTTGCCTCACTTGCTCACTTCTTGACCTTGCTTGTACATGGACTTATATATACTTGCACTTGCATGATTAGTATTATATATATACCTGCTTGTGAAGTGGCCTTGTGGCCCTTGCGTTTGTGCTCAGATTGTGTGGTGACATTGTGATCCACCCTGAGCTTGCCTTGCTTCTCGTGACTGGTCTTGTCACCTCTTGTTCTCCCCCACTTTGCCTATGGGGGTGTGTCAAACTTATATGCTATAGTCTGTGTAGGCTGTAGTGGGGTAGCTCATATGGGGTACAACACTTTAGGGTTTCCTACTTGTACTCCTCATGCTGCTCAATGCAACCATTCCTCGTTCTAATTTTCACAGTTTGGTATTGGCCTTTGCGTAATACATTTCATTTTCCTCTGTTGGCTGCTGCAAGTCTCTGTTGGTGAAGAATATATTGGTATGGTAGCCGTGGGTAAATAGTAAAGTGACCAGTGGGTCGGATTGGGTGGATATGATGGTTGTCAGAATATTATAGCTTACTTATTTGTGTAGGCTATAGTGGGGTATCCCATAGGGGGTACAACCCAACTAGAGTTTCCTATTTGTACTCACTTCATTCATAGTCATTTCATTCTCGTTCTAACTTTCTCATGGTATCAGAGCAGGTTCCCCCGTGGGAACTGTGCTTAGGGCCCACCACATCGAACCTTTTTTTTTTCTGCCCGGAGCGCGCTCCGGGCCCTTGCTCTTACTTTTTTTTCGATCTGCCCTAACGGCCCGAGCGCCGCCTTAGCGAGCCGCCCGCCCTAGCAGCCCGAGCGCCGCCTTAGCGCCCGCGCCCCGCTGCCCGCCCTCGCGCCGCCTTAGCGGCCGCGCCGCCCTGCTCTCGCGGCCCTCGCCGCCCTTCCTCACGCGGCTCCGCCGCCCCTGATCTCGCGGCCCCGTCGCCCCTGATCTCGCGGCCCCGCTGACCCTGAAAGCGCGGCCCTCGCCGCCCCTGATCTCGCGGCCCCGCCGCCCAAGCGCTCGCGGCCCCGCCGTCCCTGATCTCAAGGCCCCGCCGCCTCAGCGCTCACGGCCCCGCCGCCCCTGATCTCGCGGCCCCGCCGCCCCAGCGCTTCCGGCCCCGCTGCCCCTGATACGCGGCCCCGTCGCCCCGGCGCTCCCGGCCCCGCCGCCCCTGATACGCGGCCCCGCCGCCCCAGCGCTCCCGGCCCCGCCGCCCCTGATCTCACGGCCCCGCCGTCCCTGATCTCGCGGCCCCGCCGCCCCAGCGCTCACGGCCCCGCCGCCCCTGATCTCGCGGCCCCGCCGCCCCAAGCGCTCCCGGCCCCGCCGCCCCTACTACGCGGCCCCGCCGCCCCTGGTCTCGCGGCCCCGCCGCCCCAGCACTCACGGCCCCGCCGCCCCTTGCTCTCGCGCCGCCCGACTGCAGCAGCCGAGCCGCCCAACTGCAGCAGCTGAGCCGCCCACCTGCAGCAGCCGAGCCGCCGTACCGCCGAGCAGCAGTGCAGCCGAGCCGCCCTGCACCCGAGCCGCCCTACCGCCGAGCCGCCTGGGAGCCGAGCCGCCCGGGAGCCGAGTCGCTGAGTAGCCGAGCCACCTTTCTACCGAGCCGCCCGACCTGCCCTGCTCGGTGAGCACTGTACCGCTCTCACTGCGTGCCCTTCCCCTACTGCTTGCATTGCTTCACTCTCGTCGTCATGGCTACCCCTAGTGTCCTCGCTTTTGACGCTGAGGGTCGAGCCATCGACTTTGAGGTCTGGCTCGACGACCTGCAACTGTTTTTACAGTGCGATAGGGCGGACGGTCTGTCTCTCTTTGACCTCACCTCTGGCGCCGTCCCTTCCCCTACTGCTGATGCTGACGCCACTGTTCGCTCACAGTGGGCCACGCGCGATGCTGCTGCACGTCTTGCTGTGCGTCGCCACTTGCCTACCGCTGAGCGCGCGCACTTTAGCCAGTACAAGAGTGCCCAGACCTTGTACGACGCTGTAGTTGCGCGCTACTCCTCCCCTGCCACTGCTGCACTGAGCCGCCTCATGCTCCCCTTCCTCTTCCCTGACCTTGCCGCCTTTCCCACTGTCGCTGATCTCATCACGCACCTCCGCACTAGTGACACTCGCTACCGCGCTGCGCTTCCTGCTGACTTCTGCGCCAAGAACCCCCCCCCCATGTACATCACTCTCTACTTCTTAGTCACTCGCCTCCCTGACTCCCTTCGTGTAGTCCGGGACCACTTCCTCGCAGTCTGTCCCACCACCCTCACAGTCGACAGCCTAGAGAAGGCCCTCCTTGCAGCAGAGAAGAGCATAGTCGCTGTAGGAGCCTCTCGAGGTGACCCCCGCGCCCCCATCTTTGAGGGGTGTTCTCCTTCCCCTCTCCTTCCCTCTGTCGCCTCTGCCGCTGCGGCCGACCTCGTTGGTCTTCAGTCGGTCGGTGCGGCGTCTGCCCCTAGCGGGAGACGCCGCTCTGGCAAGGGCAAGGGGGGCAAGGGAGCGGGTGGGGCCAGTGGGGGCGGTGGCGGTGGAGGTGGAGGCGGCGGAGGGAGTGGGGGTGGCGGTGGAGGTGGTAGCGGGGGTGGGGGTGCTAGTGGCAGCAGTGGAGGCGGGAGTGGCGGCGGCGGTGGCGGTGGTAGCGGAGGTGGCGGAGGTGGCGGCGGTGGAGGTGGAGGCGAGGGCGGTGGAGGCGGAGGCGGGGGTGGCGGAGGTGGAGGTGGTCGGAGTGGAGCTTCGCAGCGGAGCGGCACTGGTGGCGGTCAGCGCCAGCAGCAGCAGCAGCAGCGTTCTCGCGACGTCCCCACCCCTCAGCAGCTCCGTGAGTGGTACACGCAGCGTCAGCGCGGTGGGGGTTTTGGCCCCTGCACCTACGTTCTCCGCACTGGCGACCGCACTGGAGAGCAGTGTGGGGGTGCCCACTCCGCCCAGCGCTGCTTTGGCCGCCTGACGGACGCTTGGCGTCAGCAGTTCCCGGAGGCCGCGGAGATCCCCCGCTGGGGAGAGCTGTCTAGGGCTGGTGTAGCTATCTTTGATCTTGATTTTGATGCTATCCTTGCTGCCATGTATGCTGTGACCATTAGTGAGGAGGGTGACTGTTACCGGTGTTTCCCGCCCGACCCGAACATTGGTACTACTGCTCCAGGTGCCGGTGAGGCTTCTGCTCTAGGTGCCAGTGCGTCTGTGCTCTCAGGTGCTCGTGAGACTGCTCCCTCAAGTACTAGTGCGTCAGCGCTCTCAGGTACTGCGTCGGCTTCGGCCTCCCACACCTTCACTCTTGACTCTGGAGCGTCTCGCTCTTTCTTTCGGGACCGCACCACACTTACGCCGCTTAGTCGGCCGGTTGCGGTTTCCCTGGCTGACCCCTCTGGGGGTCCTGTCCTGTCTCGCTTCTCCACAGTCCTCCCCTGTCCGGCGGCTCCCTCTGGCACCCTGTCTGGTCTCTACCTCCCCTCGTTCTCTACAAACTTGGTGAGTGGTGCTGACCTACAGGATGCGGGAGTCCACCAGTTCACCCCTGCTAGTCAGCGAATGACGCACTGCACGGAGGCTAGCACGGGTCGTCACCTGGCTACATTTACACGTCAGCCAGGGTCGAGCCTGTACACACTGACCACTGCTTCTCCTCCAGGTGCTGAGTCTGGTAGAGTCCCTTCGTCTGGTCAGGTGTTTGCTGCAGCGTCCAGGTCTGGTCCTGAGTCTGCCCCCTGTTCGTGTCGCCGTCTGTCTCACGAGACCCTCCTCTGGCACCTCCGCCTTGGCCACCCCTCTCTGCTTCGGCTCAGAGGCATGGCCTCCCGTCTTCTTATGTCTGGTCTCCCCCGGTCTCTACCTCCCCTTCCTCAGGGCCCTGGCCCTGCCTGTGTCCCCTGTGTCGAGGGGCCCCAGCGTGCTGCCCCTCACTCCTCCCAGATTCCTCCGACAGAGGCTCCGTTGCAGACGCTTCACATGGACGTGTGGGGCCCTGCCCGCGTCCGTGGACTCGGTCACGAGCGCTACATCCTGCTGGTGGTTGACGACTACTCGCGTTACACCACAGTCTTCCCCTTGCGCAGCAAGGGTGATGTCACTGAGGTGCTGATCGACTGGATCCGCGCAGCTCGTCTCCAGCTCAGGCAGAGCTTTGGCTCGGACTTTCGTGTGTTGCGTCTGCACTCGGACAGAGGCGGAGAGTTCTCCTCTGGCCTTCTGCGTGCCTACTGTCGTGCGCGAGGCATCCGCCAGACCTTCACGCTTCCAGACTCCCCGCAGCAAAATGGGATTGCAGAGCGCCGCATTGGCATGGTCATGGACGTCGCTCGTACGTCCATGATGCATGCGGCTGCCCCCAATTTTCTGTGGCCGTTTGCGGTCAGGTACGCAGCGCATCAGATCAACCTCCACCCCAGGGTCTCCAGGCCGGAGACCTCCCCAGCGCTGCTGTGGACGGGGAAGGTTGGCGATGCGTCGGCGTTCCAGGTCTGGGGATCTTGTGCGTTTGTCCGCGACTTGTCTGCGGACAAGCTGTCCCCTCGCGCTGCTCCCTGCATCTTCCTGGGGCTCCCCCCCGACGCCCCTGGGTGGCAGTTCTACCACCCCACCTCTCGACGTGTTCTGTCCTCCCAGGACGTCACGTTCGACGAGTCGGTACCCTACTACCGCCTCTTCCCCTACCGCACTCCGTCCCTCCCCCCGCCCCCGCTCTTCTTGGTACCAGGTCCCCCCAGGTAGACCCCCTCCCCCCTCAGGGTCCTGCCCCTTCAGGTGTGTCCCAGGTAGACGCGGTCGAGCCTGTCGAGGTCACTGGTGACTCTGGTGGCGCTGCGGGAGCTGTGCCTGGGGGTGCTGAGACTGGAGGTGCTATGCCTGAGGGTGCTGAGCCTGGGGGTGCGGAGTCTGGAGGTGCTGAGCCTGGGGGTGCTGCGCCTGGGGGTGCTGAGCCTGGGGGTGCTGAGCCTTGGGGTGCTGAGCCTGGGGGTGCTGAGCCTGGGGGTGCTGAGCCTGGGGGTGCTGAGACTGGGGGTGCTCCGCCTAGAGGTGCTTCGTCTCGCCGAGAGCCACTCTCCCCTCAGGAGCTACGTGAGTGGTTTGCCAGGCGCTGGAGGCGTGCTGCTGGTGCTGGAGGTTCTTCGGCTGCAGAGGGTACTGCTGCCGAGCGTCCCGGCGGTGCTCGTACTGTGGGTGCTGGAGCTGCTGGGTCTGAGGGTTCTCCTAGAGCTGGTGCTGCTGAGGGTGTTGACGCTGAGACTGCCGATGGAGGTCCGCCTGGCGGTGCTCCTGGTGGTGCTGTTGGAGGTTCTGGAGCTACTGGAGGTGCTGCTGGAGCGGGTACTCCTGCTGGGGGTACTGGTGCTGTCCATGCTGTTTCTGGCGTCGCCGCGCGGCCCTGGCCGTACTTCGTTCCGCTCCTGCAGCAGGTTCTTGGTCTTACACCTTCTCCTGGTCCTCCTCCTCCTCCCTTAGAGGGTCCACAGCCTTTCTCGTCACAGTCACAGCTACAGCGTGCCTCACCTTTGCCTGCTCCTTCTCCCTACGCTGGTCGGACTGGAGGTCTTACTGAGCGTCGTGAGCCTGCGTCTCGTCCTGCGTCGCCTGTTCGTATTGCGCGCGCTAGTGGTCGCGGTTCGCGTCAGCGTCCTCCTCCTGTCCCTGGCACGCACCGGATGTCTCTGCGTCCGTCTACTGCTCCTCTGCGTGCCCCTTTGCTTTCTCCTCCTGCTTCCTCTCTTCCTGCTCTTGCCGACCCGGAGTCGGACTCTCTTCGTGCTGCCAGTCCTACTGTCACACGTCTCCTTGCTAGTGCTGTCACTGACCCTTCTTTCGAGTCTTCTGCTGCGTCTTCCCTTGTCACTGAGCTCGTCGACTTTGCTGCGCGCTGTCGTCTAGACTACGCTGCTAGTCTTGTCGCTGAGTCTGAGTCTGCCTGTCCTCCGTCCGTCGGGGGTGAGTGTGCCCTTGGCACGGACGTCCTTGAGGACAGGCAGGAGGAGTTCCAGTGTCTTGCCGCCGCTT
Source organism: Closterium sp. NIES-65 (assembly GCA_948144175.1). NCBI lineage: Eukaryota > Viridiplantae > Streptophyta > Zygnematophyceae > Desmidiales > Closteriaceae > Closterium > Closterium sp. NIES-65. The sequence continues at coordinate 962,663 of CANXME010002442.1, read as the reverse complement.
CACCTCATCTCGCGTCTGTACTGCTAGCCCCTGAGGGAGACCCGGATGCACTAGACATCCCGACTCCGCGCTCTTACGCGGAGGCGATAGAGGGTCCCTACTCCTCTCAGTGGCAGGCAGCTATGGATGCAGAGATGGCTTCCTGGAAGTCCACAGGCACCTACGTCGACGCTGTTCCCCCTCCTGGGGCGAACATCGTCAGTGGCATGTGGATTTTCAGGGTGAAGCGGCCGCCGGGTTCTCCGCCTGTCTTCAAGGCGCGTTACGTGGCTCGTGGCTTCAGTCAGCGGCAGGGGGTTGACTACTTTCAGACCTTCTCCCCCACCCCGAAGATGACCACTCTTCGGGTACTCCTGCACGTTGCTGCTCACCGTGACTACGAGCTGCACTCTCTTGACTTCAGCACAGCTTTCTTGCAGGGCAGCCTGCACGAGGAGATCTGGCTGCGTCGCCCACCTGGCTTCACTGGGTCTTTCCCTCCTGGTACCCAGTGGAGTCTCCGCCGTCCAGTCTACGGTCTCCGCCAGGCGCCACGTGAGTGGCACGACACACTAAGGACTACGCTGGCGGCACTTGGGTTTGCTCCTTCTACTGCCGACCCGTCGCTGTTTCTGCGCACCAACACCTCTCTGCCGCTGTTCTACATCCTCGTGTACGTCGACGACTTGGTCTTTGCCACAGCTGACACTGCTGGACTCGCCTACGTGAAGTCCGAGCTGCAGAAGAGACACACATGCACTGACCTGGGTGAACTGCGCAGCTACCTTGGCTTGCAGATCACCCGAGACAGAGCACGCCGCACCATTACCCTGACTCAGTCACACATGGTGCAGCAGGTCCTTCAGCGCTTCGGCTTCACGTACTCCTCGCCTCAGGCCACTCCTCTGCCTACTCGCCACTCGCTCTCAGCTCTGCCTTCGGATGAGTCCGTAGAGTCGAGTGGCCCGTATGCAGATCTTGTTGGCTGCCTCATGTACCTGATGACCTGCACACGACCTGACCTTGCATACCCTCTTAGCATTCTTGCACGCTATGTTGCTCCTGGGAGACACCGACCAGAGCACATGGCTGCAGCGAAGAGGGTGTTGCGCTACTTGTGCAGTACGTCGGGCATGGGGCTAGTGCTTGGAGGGCGCAGTCCAGTGGTCCTCACTGGGCACGCGGACGCTTCTTGGGCTGACGACCAGGCTACGCAGCGGTCGTCACAGGGTTACACCTTCAGCCTTGGTTCCGGCTCTGTTTCGTGGCGGGCTACCCGCTCGTCTTCTGTTCTCGGCTCCAGTTGTGAGGCTGAGATCTACGCCGGGGCTATGGCTGCACAGGAGTTACGCTGGCTCACCTACCTGTTGACCGACCTTGGAGAGCCGCCTCGTTCTCCTCCAGTCCTGTACGTAGACAACAAGGCCATGCTGGCCTTGTGTCGAGAGCAGCGACTGGAGCACAGGACAAAGCACATTGCTCTCCGCTACTTTCTTGCTCGTGAGCTACAGCAGCGTGGACAGTTGCGACTTGCGTACGTGACCTCTGAGGCCAACACTGCTGATGTCTTCACCAAGGCACTTGCGCCTTGTGATCATCAGCGTTGCTGCACGCAGTTGGGTCTTGTGCCTGTCTTGCCTCACTTGCTCACTTCTTGACCTTGCTTGTACCTCGACCTATATATACTCTTGCTCTTGCTTGCTTGACTCTTGTATATCTCTATATATGGTCTTGCATGTGAACTGGCTTTGTGGCCCTTGAACTTGTGCTCGGAATGTGTGGTGACTTTGTGATCCACCCTGAGCTTTGCTTTGTTTTGCTTGACTGGTCTTGTGACCCCTTGTTCTCCCCCACTTTGCCTATGGGGGTGTGTCAGAATATTATAGCTTACTTATTTGTGTAGGCTATAGTGGGGTATCCCATACGGGGTACAACCCAACAAGAGTTTCCTATTTGTACTCACTTCATTCATAGTCATTTCATTCTCGTTCTAACTTTCTCAATGGTGTGCTGTTGGGTGAGTGAGGGCGTGGCATTGTTCAATGCACCTTTCTTTTACGTGACGGTGTAGTGAAAGTTGGACCCAAGATAGTCCAACCACTAGATCTGTCGCAGGTTCAGATTTGGTTGCACACGAAGGTACAGTAGTGATCGATGCTATGTTTGTACTGTCACGTCTACCCCCACGAGATAGGAGCGCAAGTCCTTGAACGCGCGCACGATGACGGGCATCTCCCTTTCGTGTATCGGGTAGTTTCATCCGGACGGGTGAAACTTGCGAGAATCGTACATGATTGCTTGTAATCCGTTCCCGAAATCATATAATAGTACTGCTTCGATAGCAATGTCGTTGGCGTAGGTGATGAGCTCAAAGGGACAGTGAGGATCAGCGATGTGAAGCACGGGGGGCGAACAAAGAATTAGGTTTAAGGGCAGAAGGGGCAGCCTGCTCTTTCTCCCCCCACGTATAATCAACCCCCTTCCTTTGCAGGTCTGTAAGTGGGGCAATCAACTTTGCCACGTGGAGAAAATATTGGCATCGGTCAGTTTTGTCGGTGGGTTCCATTCTTGAATCGTTGCAATTCTGTTCGGGTCTATTTCCACTTTGCCGGTTGCCAAAACATAAGTCTGTCCTATAAAAATTCACACCTGCAAGCGTTGGTCAGTAGGCGGTTGTCAGCTAAAATCTTGCTGACTGCTTCGAGGTCTTGTAAGAGATGCGCTCTGTCGAGGCTGTAAATAAGTATGTCGTCTAAGTTTATGATGATGCAATTAACTAACAATGGGCGGAAAGCTTCATTCATGGACATTCGGAATGTCCATCTGGCGTTGGTCAATTTAGGCGAGACCACATTGTATTTGAATTATGTGTAGCAGGCACAAAAAGCCTTTTTTCACAATCGGTCAAGTTGACGCAAATCTGGTGGTAACCTCCCCTAAAATATTTTTTTTTTCGATAAGACACGGGCTGTGCGAAGTTGGTCAATAACTTCGTCAACACACTGTATCGGGGTAATGGGACATGATGGTAACTCGGTTCAATGCGCGGTAGTCTATGCACATGCAAAACCCTACGTCTTTTTTCGTTGTGAACAGTATTGGTGCTATGAATTGTGATGAGCTCGTGTGAATTAATTTCTTCTCCATCATATGATCCAGCTGCTCCCATAGTACATCAGTTTGGGCTGATCAACCACAGCTGTCTCTAAACTGTCGGTTGTGCCCCATGTTCTAACTGTATGCTTTGGTCATGCGGTCGCTGAGATGGTAGTCCTTCCGGCATGTCACATGGAAAAAAACTCCTGGTACTGCTTCAGGATCTCTGCCAAGTCATCTGGTATGTCAGCAAGTAGTTTCTGTATATCACTCAGCTTCTCTGCTGCCTCAGCTTCCCGAACGTCAACAACGTATGCGTTAGCTCTAGCTGCTACAGCGCATTTCATCGTGATGGAGCTAGCACGAACCGATGAAGACTCGAGTGCGCTACAGCGACGTAAGGCAATGTCATTACCGTTGATTCACAGAGGGCAGTCACCCGTAATCCGGTCTATTCGCAAATTGTGTCGTCGCAAAAAAAAAAAAGAAATCGGGGTAAAATGACAGTCCCATCAAGTGTCGACGCCAGCATTTCCTGGGTTAATGTGAAGCCACCCCCATAACAAACTCGTGCGCGCTCCACGCGATCTCGTATGGCTAGTAGCATGCTGTCAAATAGTCACGCGTCTATCTCAGGTAAGCATCGGTCTAAGGATAATTGTAGTTTTCTAGCTGTTGCAGTGTTGATTAGGCTGTGGCTTACTCTAGAGTAGACAAAAAAAAAATCCCTTCGAACAGTATGATGATGTCTACCATTGTACCCTCCTTGTTCAATTGAGTGTGGTTAACTACGTGAATTGGTACTGTCAGTCGGTGATAGTTGGTTGGGCTAGGCGAGCCCCAAATCTCATAAGTAAATCTACTCCTCACCATTGTCACCATCGGCCTCCTCAACCTCCTAGGCGCCGGATGCATAGAGTGGGTTCACCCACTCTTCCACATCCCTTGCTGCGTGCACGTCTCCACCTCGACTTGCGCAGCATCTCTCATGTGTGCGAAGATGAGGTGATCCTTGTACCACGAGGGTTGTTGCTGATGCCATTTGTCTTGAATGCGCGCACGACTACATCTCAGGCACTGCCTCCCAGGTAGCCACGACCCAAAGAAAGACAACATGAACTGGGGCTTCCTTAGGTTGCCTGCACAACATCAGGAACAACAGGGTAAGTACAGATTCAATGCAAATGAGCAGTGATTTGTTAATTCAACATCAGTGTGTACCTGCAGGGGTGAAAGTGTTGATTCCGGTCTCGACGAACCACTTGTTGTACGCCTGCCGAACCCCCGCCTTGAAGGACCTGTTGATGCTGACATCGAGCGACTGCAACTTTGGCGTGCAGTCACAAGGATGATGGAGGGCACGATGTTTTGGCCTGTGGAACAAACCAAGCACCGCATCCGTTAGATGGTCGTGGTACGAGTCGAACACCAGAAGCGCCTTCCCGTGCTTTTTTACAGATGGTGTGCAGAGAAAGGGCAAAAGCACGTGATGCATCCAATCCATAACAAGGGTGGCGTCCATCCACCCTCGTTCTTGGGCTCGGATAAGCATCCCTGCCAAGGAAACTGTGAGACAATACAAAATAACATCGAAAACAGGATCAATGCGACCCCACACCCTAACTCACCTTCTGGAGCTCGGTCATTTGGGATGGTCGTGCATTTAAAGATAACATAACCGTTATTCACTCCTTCTCGTAGCCCGTGGGGCATTTTGAGGAAAACGAGCGTCTGATCCGCGTTGATGATGTTCCATGTGTCGATCCCTTCTGTGACCAGTTGTTTGCGGCAGAATTTCAGGAAGCTCTCGCTTTTGGACTTGCAATCTGCGCCCCATAACAACATACGGTAAAAATGGAAACGTTAGAATAAAGGCTCCGAGGAAACTAAAGAACACACACAAGAAATCGTAAACAAGAAGTGCGAATCTTACCTTTGGTTACCTTTGGTTTGCACCTTCGTTTTCACCCTAACGGTGAGACCCCACCTTGCACGAAATCGTTGTATCCAACAAGGAGATGCACGCCACTCCACCCCGGGGTGGCTGTTCTTCATTAGCGAATGGCTCCACTGCTGCAGGACCTTCATAGAAACTACGAGGCTGCAAGCACGGTAGGAGAGGATCTGCATATAAACGGATTGTTCCATATCCGGATACTTCGAATGGCATCTGTCTCCGACAAGCCGCTTCCGGGATCCTGCAATAGAGTCGATCACCACCGATGCCTTCTTCCAACAGCTGGTGCTGATGGGATCCACGCCGACGAGTCATGCAGTGTATTAGACCATCAGCTTTTCATCGAGCATGCAAGCGAGCCACGGAGATTTCTCTTCCATGGTTTGCGCGTGCCGCATATGTGTGATCACCCTGTCGCGGGTTTCTGGGGTCTGCGAATCACGGCCCTGGTCTTCTTCATTAGCATCATGAAGCACATCATCAGGAAACCTGGGAAGAGAAAAGGCTGATGCATTAGTGATGGTATGTCACGTGAGGGCCGTTAGGGTCGATCTTGATGTCCGATGATACACAATAATCCGTATCAACACTCACATGTCAGAATGTGATGTTCGTGTAGCCTGCAGTGGGGTACTTGAAAAGAAATGAGGAAAAAAAAAGACTAGGTGAAAGTGGGTACAAGTAGGAAACCTAGAAATGTTGTACCCTATAGTATCTACCCCACTACAGCCTAGATAGACCATAGCATATAAACTTGACACACCCCCATAGGCAAAGTGGGGGAGAACAAGAGGTCACAAGACCAATCAAGCAAAGCACAGCAAGCTCAGGGTGGATCACAACGTCACCACACATTCCGAGCACAGTTCAAGGCCACAAGGCCAGTTCACATGCAAGATTACATAAAGGTAAACAAGCAAGTGCAGGTATAGATAGATCACAGTACAAGCAAGGTCAAGAAGTGAGCAAGTGAGGCAAAGTAGGCACAAGACCTAGCAAAGTACAGAAACGTTGATGATCACAAGGCGAGAGTGCCTTGGTGAAGATATCAGCGGTGTTGGCCTGAGAGGCCACGTAAGCAAGACGCAGCTGACCACGCTGCTGCAGCTCACGAGCAAGGAAGTAGCGAAGAGCAATGTGCTTCGTTCTGTGCTCCAGTCTGTGCTCCCGACACAAGGCAACCATGGCCTTGTTGTCTACATACCGAACTAGAGGAGAACGAGGCGGCTCTCCAAGGTCAGTCAGCAGGTAGGTGAGCCAGCGTAACTCCTGTCCAGCCATGGCCCCTGCGTAGATCTCAGCCTCACAGCTAGAGCTGAGAACAGAAGACGAGCGGGTAGACCGCCACGAAACAGAGCCGGAACCAAGGCTGAAGGTGTAACCCTGTGACGACCGCTGCGTAGCCTGGTCTTCAACCCAAGAAGCGTCTGCGTGACCAGTGAGGACCACTAGACTCCGCCCTCCAAGCTCAAGCCCCATGCCCGATGTACTGCACAAGTAGCGCAACACCCTCTTTGCTGCAGCCATGTGCTCGGGTCTGTGTCTCCCAAGAGCAACATAGCGTGCTAGAATGCTAAGAGGGTATGCAAGGTCAGGTCGAGTGCAGGTCATCAGGTACATAAGGCAGCCAACAAGCTCTGGGTACGGGCCACTCGGCTCTACGGACTCATCCGAAGGCAGAGCTGAGAGCGAGTGGCGAGTAGACAGAGGAAGTGGCCTGAGGCAAGGAGTACGTGAAGCCGAAGCGCTGAAGGACCTGCTGCACCATGTGTGACTGAGTCAGGGTAATGGTGCGCTGTGCTCTGTCCCGAGTGATCTGCAAGCCAAGGTAGCTGCGCAGTTCACCCAGGTCTATGCAACTGTGTCTCTTCTGCAGCTCGGACTTCACGTGGGCGAGTCCAGCAGTGTCATCTGTGGCAAAGACCAAGTCGTCGACGTACACGAGGATGTAGAACGGCGGCAAAGAGGTGTCGGTGCGCAGAAACAGCGACTGGTCGGGAGTAGAAGGAGCAAACCCAAGAGCCACAAGAATAGTCCTCAGTGTGTCGTGCCACTCACAAGGCGCCTGGCGGAGACCGTAGACTGGTCGCCAGAGGCTCCACAGGGTACGAGGACGAAACGACCCAGTGAAGCCAGGTGGGCGGCGCAGCCAGATCTCCTCGTGCAGGCTGCCCTGTAGGAAAGAAGTGCTGAAGTCAAGAGAGTGAAGCTCGTAGTCGCGCTGAGCGGCTATGTGTAGCAGCACCCGAAGAGTGGTCATCTTCGGGGTGGTAGAGAAGGTCTGAAAGTAGTCAACTCCCTGCCGCTGACTGAAGCCACGAGCCACGTAACGTGCCTTGAATACAGGCGGAGAGCCCGGCGGCCGCTTCACCCTGAAAATCCACATGCCATTGACGATGTTCGCCCCAGGTGGGGGAACCTCGTCGACGTAGGTGCCTGTGGACTTCCAGGAAGCCATCTCTGCGTCCATGGCTGCCTGCCACTAAGAGGAGTAGGGACCCTCAACCGCCTCTGCGTAAGAGCGCAGAGTTGGGATGTCCGGTGCATTCGGGTCTCCCTCATGGGCAATCAGCATGGACACGAGATGAGGTGAAGTAGCAGCAAAGCACTGGAACTCCTCCTGCCTGTCCTCAAGGACGTCCATGCGAAGAGCACACTCACCCCCGACAGACGGAGGACAGACAAACTCAGACTGAGCAACATTACTAGCAGCGTAGTCCAGACGACAGCGAGCAGCAAAGTTGACAAGCTCATCAACTAAGGCAGACGCAGCAGTGGACTCAAAAGAAGGGTCAGTGACAACAGTAGAAAGGAGACGCGTGACAGTAGGACTGGCTGCACAAAGGGAGTCCGACTCCGGGTCAGGAAGAGCAGGAAGAGAGGACTCTGGAGGAGACGGCAAAGGGACATGCAGCGGAGTAGTGGAAGGACGCAGAGACATCCGGTGCGTTCTGGGGACAGGAGGAGGACGCTGACGCGAACCACGACCACCAGTGCAAGCAACACGGACAGGCGACACACGACGAGATGCAGGCTCACGACGCTCAGCAAGACCTCCAGTAGGACCAGTGTAAGGAGAAGGAGCAAGCTGTAACTCTGACTCGCACAGGATAGGCGGTGGACACTCTAAGGGAGGAGCAGGACCAGTAGAAGGCAGAAGACCAAGAACCTGCTCAAGGAGCGGAATGAAGTACAGCCGTGGCCGCGTAGCGCCCCCAGAACCAGCAGGAACAGCACCTGCACCCTCAGCGGCAACACCAGCTCCAGCAGCACCCTCAGCTCCAGCAGCGCCATCGCCAGCACCCCTAGAAGCACCAGCACCAGCAGCACCTCCAGCGCCAACAGCCCCAGCAGCTCCAGCTCCAGCCGGACCACCAGACGACGTAGCAGCTCTAGCGCCAGCACCTCCAGCAACACCGAATCCAGCAGCACCGCTAGCTCCAGCACCGCCAGCAGCTCCAGCACAAGGAGTACCCACAGGCCCAGAATCTCCAGTACCTCCAGTATGAGCACCTCCGGGACCCTTGGCACCAGCACCCTCAACAGCAGTAGAAACTCCAACACCAGCAGCACCTCCAGCTTTAGCAGCATGACTCCAGCACCGAGCAAACCACTCGCGCAGCTCCTATGGAGAGATTGGCTCCCGCTGGGACGAAGCACCCGAAGGACCTCCAGACCCAGTACCGCCAGACTCCACAAGAGCAGGCCCAGCACCCTCAGGCTCCACACCCCCACTCCCAGCACCCTCAAGCTCAGCACCCCAAGTCTCAGCACCCCCAGAGTCAGCACCCCCAGGCTTAGCACCCCCAGGCTCAGTACCCCCAGGCCCAGCACCCCCAGACCCCGCACCCGCAGGCTCAGCACCCCTAGCAGCACCTGAGTCAACAGCTACCTCGACAGGCTCGACTACGTCTACCTGGGACACACCTGAGGGGGCAGGACCCTGAGGGGAAAGGGGGTCTAGCGGGGGGGGACCTGGGGTGAGGAAGAGCGGCGGCGGGGGAAGGGGTGCAGTGCGGTAGGGGAAGAGACGGTAGTAGGGAACCGACTCGTCAAACATGACGTCCTGGGAGGACAGAACACGACGCGAGGTGGGGTGGTAAAACTGCCAACCCGGCGCGTCAGGGGGGAAGCCAAGGAAGACGCAGGAATAGCACGGAGGGACAGCTTGTCCGCAGACAGGTCGCGAACAAACGCCCGAGATCCCCAGACACAGAATGCGGACGCATCGCCAACTTTCCCAGCACACCGAAGAGCAGGGGAGGTCTCCGACATGGAGACCCGGGGCTGAAGGTTGATCTGATGCGCCGCGTAGTGAACCGCAAACGGCCACAGAAAATGGGGAGCAGGCGCATGGATGATGGACGTACGAGCGACGTCCATGACCATGCCAATGCGGCGCTCAGCAATCCCATTTTGCTGTGGAGAGTCCGGAAGCGTGAACGTCTGGTGGATGCCTCGTGCACGATAGAAGGCTCGCAGAAGGTCAGAGGAAAACTCTCCGCCTCTGTCAGAGTGCAGACACGGAACAGGAAAGTCCGAGCGGAAACTCTCTCTGAGCTGGAGACGAGCTGCACGGATCCAGTCGATCAGCACCCCAGTGACCTCACCCTTGCTGCGCAAGGAGAAGACTGTGATGTAACGCGAGTAGTCCTCAACCACCAGCAGGAAGAAACGCCCGTGACCCTATCCACGGACGCGGGCTGGGCCCCACACGTCCATGTGAAGCGTCTGCAGCGGAGCCTCTGTCGGAGGAAACTCGGAGGAATGAGGAGCGGCGCGCTGCCGCCCCTCGACGCAGGGAACGCAGGGGCAGGCCCCGGAGGAAGGGGAGGTAGGGACCAGGGGAGACCAGACACAAGGACACAGGAGGCCATGCCTCGGAGACAAGGCAGGGAGGGTTGACCAAGGCGGTGGTGCCAGAGGATTGTCTGGTGAGACAGGAGGCGACACAAGCAGGGGGCAGACTCAGGACCAGACCTGGACGCTGCAGCAAACACCTGACCCGACGCAGCTACCTGACAAGACTCAGCGACCGGAGGAGACTTAGTAGTCAGTGTGTACAGGCTCGACCCCGGCTGACGGGTAAACGTGGCCAAGTGTCGGCCCGTCCGAGCACACGTGCAGTGGGTCACCCGCTGACTCGCAGGAGTGAACTGGTGAACCCTTTCATCCTATAGGTCAGCACCACTCACCAAGTTCGTAGAGAACGAGGGGAGGTAAAGACCTGACAGGGTACCAGAAGGGGCCGCCGGACACAGTAAGACAGTGGAGAAGTGGGCAAGGACAGGACCCCCAGAGGGGTGTGCCAGGGAGACCACCACTGGCTGACTAAGCGGCTTGAGTGTGGTGCGGTCTCGAAAGAAGGAGCGGGAAGCACCCGAGTCAAGGGTGAAGGTGTGGAAGGCGTGAGACGACGTGGTACCAGACAGAGCAGACGCACCAGCACCTGGGGCAGCAGACGCACTGGCACCTAGAGGAGCAGTCTCACCAGCACCTAGAGCAGCAGCCGCAATGCCCGGGTAAGGCGGGACACACAGGTAACAATCACCCTCATCACTAGTAGACGCAGCATACATGGCAGCAAGAATAGCATCATTCTCAAGATCAAAGATAGCAACCCGACCTAAATAGCTCGCCCCAGCGAGGGATCTCAATGGCGTCAGGGAACAGGAGACGCCAAGCGTTCGTCAGGCGGCCGAAGCAGCGCTGAGTGGAGTGCGGTCCACCACACGTCTCACCAGTGCGGTCACCTATACGCAGGACGTAGGCACAGGGACCAGGACCCCCACCCCGCTGACGCGCAGCGTACCACTCACGAAGCTGCTGGGGGGACGGGGTTTCACGAGTGCGCTGCTGCTGCTGCTGGCGCTGACCACCACCGAAGCCGCCCCGCTGCGCAGAGCCACCCCGACCTCCTCCACCGCTGCTGCCGCCACCTCCGCCACCGCCGCCACCGCCGCCTCCTCCGCTTCCACTGCCACCGCCGCCGCCGCCTCCGCCCCCACCGCCGCCACCAACGCCCCCAGCCCCACCACCACTCCCACCGCCACCCCCACCCCCTCCGCCGCCTCCACTGCCACCTCCACCGCCCCCGCCAGCTCCTCCAGCGCCCTTGCCCCCCTTGCCCTTGCCGGTGCGGCGTCTCCCGCTTGGGGCAGACGCAGCGCCGACCGACTCGAGGCCAACGAGGTCGGCCGTAGCAGCAGAGGCAACAGAGGGCAAGAGGGGGGAGGGGGAACACTCCTCAAAGAGGGGGGTATGAGGGTCACCACGAGAGGCTCCTACAGCGACTATACTCTTCTCAGCTGCCAGGAGGCGCTCCTCGAGGAGGTCAACGGTGACTGTTGTGGGGCAAACAGAGAGGATGTGGTCCCTGACCGAGCGAAGGGAGTCGGGGAGCCGGGTGACTATGTAGTAAAGGGTGATGTACATGGTGGGGGGGGGGGGGTTCTTGGCGCAGAACTCAGCAGGAAGCGCAGCGCGGTAGCGGGTGTCACTAGTGCGAAGGTGCGTAACGAGGTCAGCGACTGTGGGAAAGGCGGTGAGGTCAGGGAACAGGTATGGCAGCATGAGGCGGCGAAGGGTAGCAGTGGCAGGGGTAGAGTAGCGTGCAACTACAGCGTCGTACAAGGTCTTAGCACTCTTGTACTGACTAAAATGCGCACGCTCAGTGGTCGGTAAGTGACGACGCACAGCTAGACGGGCAGCAGCATCGGGTGTGGCCCACTGTGAGCGAATAGTGCTGTCAGCATCAGCAGCACGGGCAGGAGAGGCACCAGACGTGAGGTCAAACAGGGAGAGACTGTCTGTCCTATCGCACTGTAGGAAAAGCTGGAGATCATCGACCCAGACCTCGAAGTCGACAGCGCGACCCTCGGAATCAAAGGTAAGAGCACTAGGGGTAGCCATGACAGCAGCGGCAGCAGCAGGCTAGCAGTAAGAGTAGCAGGCTAGGGGCAGCACAGTGGCAGAGGCGCTGCTCGGGAGTGCTCTTACCAGGGCGGGTGGGTATAGGCCCGCAGATGGTGGGGCAGGGCCGAGGCGCGCCGGCAGGGACAGGGCCGCGACAGGGCGGCAGAGGAGGGGCCGCTCCCCGGCTGCAGGGCAGGGCCGGGACGGCGGCGGCGGCGTCTCTATCAGCGGCAGCGGCGGCGGCTGCGGCCTCGGCAGCGGCGGCGGCGGCGGCGGCGGCTGATGTCGACGGCGGCGGCGGCTGCAGTCGACGGCGACGGCGGCTGCGGTCCCGGCAGTGGCGACGTCGGCTGTCACGGCGGCGGCGGCGGCGGCTGATGCGGTAGGCGGCGACCGCGGCTGCAGCCCCGGCAGCGGCGGCGGCGGCCGTCATGGCAGCGGCTGCGGTAGGGCCGTGAAGAGGCCGAGAAGGGGTGGCGACGGGGTCGAGAAGGGGCCACAAGGGGCCGCGAAGGGGCTGAGAGGAGGCCGCGAAGGGCCGTGGAGGGGCCGCGAAGGGCGGCGACGGGGCCGGGAAGGGGCCGCAAGGGGCCTAGAGGGGCTGCGACGGGGTCGCGAAGGGCGGCGACGAGGCCGCGAAGGGGCCGCGAGGGGCCGAGAGGGGGCGGCGACGGGGCCACGAAGGGCGGCGACGGGGCCGCAAAGGGCGGCGATGGGGCCGCGAAGGGGCCGCGAGGGGCCGAGAGGGGCCGCGAAGGGCCGCGAAGGGCGGCGATGGGGCCGCGTCTGGCGGCAACGGGGCCGCTAAGGGCGGCGACGGGGCTGCTAAGGGCGGCAACGGGGCCGCTAAGGGCGGCGACGGGGCCGCTAAGGGCGGCGACGGGGCCGCGAAGGGGCAGCGAGAAGGGCCGCTAAGAGGGCGCGACGGGCTGCTAAGGGCAGGGGACGCGACGGGAGGGCTGCACACGGGGCGCGCCTCGGGCAGGGGCGACGCGCGCTCCGGGCAGGAAAAAAAAAATTGATTTCGGTGGGCCCTAGGAAAAGTTCCCACTAGGGAACCTGCTCTATACCATGAGAAGAAATGAGGAATGAAAATGACTAGGTGAAAGTGGGTACAAGTAGGAAACCTAGAAATGTTGTACCCTATAGTATCTACCCCACTACAGCCTAGATAGACCATAGCATATAAACTTGACAGTACTCTATAGTGAGTACAGCCCAAATTAGGGTTTGCTATATGTACTCAACTGCATGCTAGTGAAAACCCTCTTTCCTGTTTCTGATTCTTGCCTTGTGTTTTTAACACGCTATAAGAGCAGGTCGACCTTTCTGGGTCGATCCTGTGGGTGGGCCCCACCCGATGCTTCCGCTGCTCTACTGCCTGTAGCGCGCCCCGGGCGCGCGCCGTTTTCTTCCTGCCGTGCGCTCAGAGTGCGCGGCATTTTTTCTTCCCACCTGAGGAAGCATCGGGTGTAACTACTCAGGCGTTTTTTCTTCCCACGACCCCCTGTGGCCTGAGTAGTCCGAGACTCTGGTAGTCAAGAGAGCCACGACCCCCTGTGGCCTGAGGATCCGGCGTTTTTTCTTCCCAAACCTTGAGACGGTGGTGGGGAGGCACATGATGTGCCTAGATCGTACCCCATGGCACTATTAACAGGAGTGTAGTGTTGGCCCCACCTTTGCTTGGGCAACGCCGACGACTTGGTCGGATGTACGGGAGAAGCAGCCGATTGTTCACAGTGAGGGAGCTGCTCGACGGGCTTCGTCGAGCTGCAGGGATAACTATGGTGTTGCCATCGACCAGGGGTGCTCGACGGTTGCAGCTGACCGGGCTGGTCGACGGGTGGGCCGTTGACCAGGAGGAGCAGTTCGACAGGGAGGTCGACGGACCAGTCCGCCGACCTGACACGAGAGCAGCAGTCTACGAGGGGAGTTGGCGACAGCAGCTGTAGTGTCGGTCGACGGAGGGGTCTGTTGACCAGGATGTTGCTCGACGAGAGCTGTGGTCGACGAGAGAGTCGTCGACCAGAGCGCTGGGTGGTCGACGAGCACGTACAACTTTTGGTCAACTTTCCCCGAACAAGTCGGCACTGACCTGGTGGTGTCTAGGTCGACCGGGTAACCTGCTTGACGAGTTCTGCGGAGGCATGCGACTGTCGTCGAGGTCGCGATGGCAAAGGCGACTCGGGCTGGTATCCCAAAGTCGATGTGGCTCGTCAGGTGCACACAACAGCCGACGGATGCACAACGTTGCAAATCGGGCCAATCGTCTGCGCGCATCTGCCTACGTGCGCACTGCTGTCCTCTACAAGGCAACGCTGGACAGCCGCTCTGCTGCAGTGTTGGCATGCCGATGACCTGCAGTGTTGGCATGTCCCCTTTCTGCAGTGCTGGCATGGCTCCTCTACGCAACGCTGGTAGGCGGTCGACCAGGCTAGCTGTAGAGTTGCTAGGTGCCTGATGTAGTCAATTCTATCATTGCTTGTTTAATCATTCTGTAATCCAATCTTTGCCTAGTGAAACTCTTGATTACGTCTCCCGTGAACGTGCAAGCGCTAAGGAACTAAGCAAAGCTACGATCACTCCTAGTAGTTCGTGCCAACTCCCGTAGTCTAGCTCACTACTTTGTTGAGTGACTCTCCTCAGGCACGTCCCCATTCAAGTCCTTGACTGCGCTGGCAGACAAGAGGCATGGCGCCACGCCAGCCTTGCAATTTCAGCTGCCCACACACAGCAGAATGCTGCTTGGGCGATGGCAAAGTTCAAGAATGTGTGGGTAGAAATCTGTGAGAGTACGACGGCTTATGCCAGCTATGCTTGCTTGCCTCTACTTTATCATGCTATTTCTAGCATAGGATAATCATATGCATGCATGAATTGCTTGATTTCCTAGGCTAGGTGCTTTCCTATATTTTATTATAGTTATAGCACCGAGCTAGGTTACGTGCACCGAATTCTGGCTTTTCGGTTGCCACCGAATTGCCTTCTACCGAATTCGGTAAGGATCTGTTCGGGACGCTTCGCGACCCGCGGAACCTTCGCGTAACACCTGGTTACGGGGCCTTGTGTCGAGCCTATATATAGCCTCGTGTTGTACCCAGGTGGACATTCAATTCAATTCAATTCAATTCGACTCAATTCTCATTCTCTTTTCTGAACTCGATCCTAGATCCTCACACTTGGTAATCAGAGCGGGTTTACACGCGAGGTCTTCAACCGCTTAGTTCCGGCCTTTAAAAACCGCGGGGGCGACGACGAAAGCGCCGATACGGGTATGTAAAACCAGTTCCGCGCAATTTTTCTAAGTCCCCCTCGATTCGGTTTTCGAACACCCCTCAGATTTACTGGTGGAAAGGTTGGAGTTTCGACCGTTCGATCGAGTTTCATCTCAACGGCCCAGAGAATTTCGCCCAAAAAGGTTGGAATTTGGAGCGTCGGATCGATTTCTCCTCAACGGCCAAGATCGGACGCGAATTTCGCCTAAGGGAGATTTACGCAACCTACAGAATTCGTGCTCATCAATTCTACAGTCAATTTGACTCGCAGTAAGTCGACCAGCACCTAGAATTCGATTATTTTCGTCGCGCATCTTCTTGTAAATCACCAAATGGAGAGCCAAGGCGACAACTACGCGACTACGAGCGACATCGCGAGCCTCCGCACCGACATGGAGCAGACGCAGGCGACGCTTCGTCGACTCGAGGCTTTTCTCACAAGCCAACCAGGATTCGCCACAGCAGCAGTGGCGACACCGACATTTCACGGACCAATGGCACCACTGTCGCCGAACCTCGAAGCAGCACGACCGAGGCTCCCGGAGGCGTTCGATCCAAGCGCGAAGGGATCCGACGTCCGGCGATTCGTGGCCACCCTCGAAATTTACTTCGAGGCCATTGGCTGTTCGACCCCGCAACACGACGCAGCAAGGATTCGGCTCGCAGCGACACTGTTACGTGGACCGGCTCTCGAATGGATTTACTACACCGACGTAGCCCGCGGGGAGAAAACGTGGCAGCAGTTTCGGGCAGATTTAATCGAGCGTTTCGAACCAATTAATACAACCTACATGGCGCAGCAGCAGATACACCGACACAAGCAATACAGTAGTGTAACACAGTACACGCAGCAGATGGAGTTACTGTTCAACCGCATCACCGACCTGACCGAAGGCGAAAAAATCCAGGCGTACACCGAAGGATTAAAAATGGAGATTCGGCGGCAGGTGATTGCGGCGAATTACAACAGCTACAGAGACATCGTGCGTGCTGCCGAGCGATAGGACGCGCTGACTCGAAGTCAACCCGAAACACGACGCTTCACGCCGAACCGTACATTCGGCACGGAGCGATCGGCACCCCCCACGTTCACCGAACCGATGGATATCGACAAATACGAGGCGAAGCAGCAGCCGACAAAATGCGAATTTTGCGGCGCAGCAGGACATCAGTTTTTGTCATGCTACAAAATGAAGAAAGCACGGCACTCCGGGACAGAAACAGTGGAGCACCCCCGAAGTAAAAAAACGGGAATCGCCAGTAGCCGCGGATCGACCTGGCGATCGCGTAAAGATCCGAAAAGTAGGAAAAGGCGACGACGTGGCGACTTCGGAGCGGGTGAAAAAAGGAGAAAATGATGGCGCGAATTTAAAACGTCACGACCGGCCGGCATCAGGGGAAATCGCCGAGGCGAATGGAGGCTCCGCGAAAAAAGACTCTGCACCGACCGGGAAACTCCAGCCGAACTCCCACGAAAGTAAGAGTTCGTTAAAAGTATCCTATAAAGATGCTCTAACGAAGAATATTGCTTCTCGTGGTTTACAAGCCTTCAAAAAATTCAGGGGAGGTCTAGAGGCCAAGAAAAAGCCTTTAGAAATTATTCAGGTACCTGAGAAGTTGGGCAAAGTATTACGGAGCGTAGAAAAGGGTCGTGCGTTCTGTGGAGTTAATATTCTCTCCCCGCAGCACAGTGTTAAGGCTCCCCGTCGCCCACAGGTGAAGCCTACACAGCTGCCAAGGCTTAGAGGAGACATCCAGGCTCAGGAAAAATTATACAAGCCTCGGAAAAATCCTCCTACCCCCCAGGTGAAGTTGGAAAGCGCTGAGTCAGGTATAGGAAAAAGGGAAGGTATTAAGTTTGATGTACCCTATGATCCTATTAACAAGACACTCTTTGGCTACTCAGCACAGCAGAAACCACTACTCCTCGAGGTGTTATGCAATGGGCGACGCCTTCAGGCACTGGTGGACAGCGGTGCATCTCACTCGGTGTGTGACCGCGGAGCATTGGAGAAAATTGGAGAGAAGGCGGAAGAGACCCAGTTTTCTGCAACCATGGTGGACGGTACGAAGCTTCCTATCCACGGCGAAGCATCACTGCAACTGCATTAGGTGCGTTGAGGTGGAAGCCGAAGCTACCAGTCACCAACATCAAAGGATTAGATTTTATCTTGGGGCGAGATTTTCTGAAGCGGTTCAACCCCGAGATCGATTGGGTCAACAGCAAGGTGTGCATCTACAACAACGGGAAACGAGTGGAGTTGCGAAGCTGGACCGATACAAGGGACGTACCTGAAACGACACTGGCACGGTTCGAACAGACGGTGAACAAGAGTAACACGGGTTACCTAGCACTGGTTATGGCAGCAGCAAAGGAGGAGAAGCCGAGTTCCGAGCTACCTGCAGCAGTGAAAGAGGTCTTGGAGCAGTACAAGGATATAATGCCCGACGACCTACCTGCGGGCGTACCTCCAGCACGCACCCACGAGCACGAGATCGTGGAGGAACCAGGTGCGAAACCCGTCTCACGTGCACCATACTGACTGAGTCCGACTGAACTGACAGACATGAAAAAACAGATAGAGTATCTACTGGACAGACAACTGATCCGCCCATCCACCTCTCCCTACGGCGCACCAGTTCTCTTCACTCCAAAACCAGACGGCAGTCTACGGATATGCATCGACTACTGCGCACTGAACAAACAGACAGTCAAAAACAAATATCCCATACTGCGCATAGACGACCTACTCGATCAACTGCGTGGAGCATCAGTATTTTCGAAGCTTGACCTACGATCGGGCTACTGGCAGATCAAGATGGCAGACAACTCCGTCCACAAGACAGCGTTCCGTACCAGATACGGCTCCTACGAATACTTGGTGATGCCGTTCGGACTCTGCAACGCACCAGCAACGTTTCAGGCGGAGATGAATCACATCTTACGACCCCTGCTAGACGAATGCGTGGTGGTGTACCTGGACGACATTCTCATCTACTCCAAGAACATGAAGGAGCACGTGGAGCATCTGCGGAAGGTGTTCGAGATCCTGCGGAAAAACAAGTTCTACGTGAAGCTGTCAAAGAGCGACTTCGCCCTGAAGAAGGTGCAGTTTCTCGGGCACATGGTGAGTGCCGAGGGCGTACACGTGGACCCACGGAAGATCGAAGCCGTCAAGAAGTGGAAATTACCAGAGAACGTGAAGGAGTTACAGCAGTTCCTAGGCTTCGCCAACTACTACAACAGGTTCGTGCCGCAGTACGCTAAGATAGCAGCGCCACTAACCGACCTACTGAAAAAGGATACGCCCTACAAATGGGATACCCTTCATCAGCAAGCCATGGAGCAGCTACAGACAGCACTGACTACAGCGCCAGTACTCATCTTGCCGGATCCAGACAAGGACTACGTGGTGGAAGCAGACGCTAGTGACCAAGCAGTCGGAGCAGTACTGATGCAGGATCACGGACGCGGTTTACAGCCCATCGCCTACCTCAGTAAGAAGCTACACGGAGCAGAACTAAACTACCCCATTCACGACAAGGAAGCCTTAGCGATAGTCATAGCCTTCAAGGCGTGGAGGTGTTACCTAGAGGGAGCCAAGGCTATAGTCTATACTGACCACTGCAGTCTCAAATACCTGAAGTCACAGCCGACACTCTCACGACGACAGGTGTGGTGGGTGGACTTCCTGGAAACTCACTTCCACTACGACATCGTCTACAAGCCCGGGCTACACAACAAGGCAGACGCGTTGAGCCGCCCCGGACATGTAGCAGGCATCCAGCTCGACGGGATGAACCCTCTGCTCAAGGGTCTATTCCAACATGGGTACTCCGTGGACGCAGAGATTGCTACAGCACAGACCAAGAAGCTATTACAGTGGGAGAAAGACTTAGCTGTAAGGAAGGGTTCAGGAAAGATTTGGGTACCGAATTACGCCCCGCTACGGCAGATCCTATTGGAGGAGTTTCACGACGTACCTTCCGCGGGACATTTCGGGAGCAACAAGACGTTAGCAGGGATAGCGAAGTATTACTACTGGCCCGGGATGGCAGCAGACGTGCAGCAGTTCGTCACCTCTTGCGACACGTGCCAGCGGATGAAGAGCAGCAAGCAGAAAAAAGCAGGGTTACTTCAGCCTCTACCCGTACCAGAGTAGCCATGGCAGGTTGTTAGCCTCGACTTCATCACAGGACTTCCTTCGACCTCACGGGGACATGATTCCATCCTCGTGGTGATCGATAAGTTCTCCAAAATGGGTCACTTCATACCGACCAACGCCACAGCTACAGCTGAAGCAACTGCTCGACTCTTCTTCGACCGCATCATCACCATCCACGGCATCCCCGCTACACTCATCCCAGACAGAGACCCCAAATTCACGAGTAAGTTCTGGAAGGAGCTCATGGGACTGTTGGGGACAAAGCTTGCAATGTCTTCAGCATACCACCCCCAGACTGACGAACAGACAGAGCGACTCAATCAAGTGGTTGAACAGTTACTGCACACAGCTTGCAAGGACGACGTCAGCCACTGGGACACACAGTTACCGACCCTAGAGTTCGCTTACAACAACGCATCACATGCGGCCACAGGGAAAACTCCTTTCTTCCTGTGTTACGGACGGGAACCACTCACACCACAGCAGCCAACTACACCGGCACACGTCCAAGCCGCACATGACTTCGTCACCACCATGCAGCAGCTATGGGAGAAGACTCAGCGACGTCTCACCACGATGCAGAACTCCCAGAAGCAGTATGCCGATCGTCAGCGACGTGATCACTTAGTAGCAGTCGGAGATCAGGTGCTTCTTGACACGCGCAACTTGAACCTGTCTCACCTCCCATCCAAACTCCGGCCTCGCTTCTGTGGTCCTTTTCTCGTTGAGGCACAGGTGACACCAGTTACATTCCGCTTGCGCTTACCAGATACATGGAAGCTTCACAACGCTTTCCATGTCCAGCTACTGAAGCCCTACAAGGACCCCAACCAACAGTTCCAGGGACGGCAACTACCGCCACCACCACCCGTTCTCATACAGGATGAACCCGAGTACGAGATCGAGCGCGTTCTCTCTCATCGGCGCCGCGGTGGCAAGACTCTCGAGTTCCTGATACGCTGGAAGGGATACGACCCCACTGAGGACAGTTGGGTTGCAGAAGCTGATATGGGCAACGCACGCCGTGCTCTCAAGGACTATCTTGTCAAGCAGGGTGTATCTCACGCCACCCAGCTTTGAGGGGGGGACGTGTGAGAGTACGACGGCTTATGCCAGCTATGCTTGCTTGCCTCTACTTTATCATGCTATTTCTAGCATAGGATAATCATATGCATGCATGAATTGCTTGATTTCCTAGGCTAGGTGCTTTCCTATATTTTATTATAGTTATAGCACCGAGCTAGGTTACATGCACCGAATTCTGGCTTTTCGGTTGCCACCGAATTGCCTTCTACCGAATTCGGTAAGGATCTGTTCGGGACGCTTCGCGACCCGCGGAACCTTCGCGTAACACCTGGTTACGGGGCCTTGTGTCGAGCCTATATATAGCCTCGTGTTGTACCCAGGTGGACATTCAATTCAATTCAATTCATTTCGACTCAATTCTCATTCTCTTTTCTGAACTCGTCCTAGATCCTCACAAAATCCATGTTTTGAGACAAAAAATCTTTCACCCCTGGTTGTTACAAATTCATGTATATGCGTTAAATATTGAGTTTTATGTCATTTATAAATATATAGGGATCTTACAGTTTTGTGCCATTCCAATTGTCCTTCCTATCCATTTTTACATCATTTTTTATAAGACCCCTGGGGCTTTAAACGGGGACATTACAGTATGTGAGTTCCATGAAGGTGATGCATTCTCCCATTCAGAAGGGTGTCGGCTTTCCAAGTGGCAAGACACACTCATGGCTATAGGTGCTTACGTGAGAGTACAAGGACAGCGGCTCTTTGTGTGCTAAAGGACGTGTGTTCCTTCGATTGAAAATATCAAAAGATTGAGAGGGGCTAGTACTAGAAATATGCACGCTGGAGCGATGCTCTTAATACCGAGTGTTACGAGTGCAATGGGATGGACAAATCGAGGATTGCATGAAGGATTCAAGAAAATACAAGTATGAGCGAAGGAATGAAAACAATTTATAAAGAAAATATGCAAGCGGTAACACGCGATGTTGCGAGCTATGCAGTGCTTGTCAAACACTGTATGTGTTATTATTGTGTAGGCTATAATGGGTTAGCCTTTAGGGGGTACACAAAGTTAGGGTTTCCTACTTGTACTACAACTTTCATAGTGCAATCACTTCTTCTTCATAACATGGTATCAGAGCAGGTCCTCCGCTAGGACCGATTCCTAGGGCCCACCACTACTGCGGCCTACTAGCGCCCTCGTGCGCCCTACTGTCGGAGCGCCCTCGAGCGCCTCCCCCCTAGCGCCCTCGTGCGCCTCGTTTTCACGGCCCCCTTAGAGGCCCCACTGGCCCCGCTTAGAGGCCCCGTCGGCCCCGTTTGCCCCGCGCGCCCACCCCTTAGTGGCCCCGTCGGCCCCGTCGACCCCACGTGCCGCCCCTTAGCGACCCCGCTGGTCCCCGTCGACCCCGCGCGTCGCCCCCTTTAGAGGCCCCAGCCGGCCCCGTCGACGCCACGAGCCGCCCCTTAGCGGCCCCGCTGGCCCCGTCGACCCCACGTGTGACCCCCCTTAGAGGCCCCGTCGGCCCCGTTTGCCCCTTAGTGGCCTCGTCGGCCCCCTCTCGACCCGCGCGCCGCCCCTTAGCACCCCGCCGCGACACCCACGGCCCCGCCAGATTGAGCCGCCCGAACCGAGCAGCCCGAACCGAGCCGCCCAGCCCGAACCGAGCTGCCCGAACCGAGCCGCCCAGCCCGAACCGAGCCGCGCCGCCCGAACCCAGCCGCGCCGCCCTACTGGACCGAGCCGCCCTACCTGAGTCGCCCTGCCTACTGTATTTTTTTTTTTTTTTTTTTTTTTTTAGGGTGCACCTACTGCTACTACTGCTACTCTACTGCTACTCTACTGCTACTCTACTGCTGCTATGGCTAGCCCTCCTGTGCTAGCTTTCGATGCTGAGGGCCGCCCAGTGAAGTTCGATACCTGGCTAGATGACCTACACCTCTTCCTACAGCTCACTGCCAAGGAGGACATCTCACTGTACGATCACGCCCTAGGCCATGCTACTGCTCCTGCTGCTACTGCTAACAGCACTGCCCGCTCACAGTGGCAGACTCGTGACGCCCACGCTCGCTTCGCTATTCGCAACTCCCTGCCGATAGACGAGCGCGAGCACTTTGGCCAGCACAAGACTGCACAGGCACTGTACACCGCTCTCGTTGCCCGCTACTGCTCACTTGCCTCTGCCGCGCTAGGCCGTCTCTCACTCCCCTACCTGTTTCCCGACCTGGCCTCGTTCCACACAGTCGCTGACCTCATCACGCACCTCCGTACTAGTGAGGCCCGCTTCCGTGCCGCCATGCCCGATGAGTTTCTTGCCAAGAACCCTCCCCCGCTCTGGCTCACTCTCTACCACCTAGTCACCCACCTCCTTGACACTCTGCGTGCTGTCAGGGATCACTTCCTAGCTCGCTGCCCCACTGAGCTCACCATTGCCCTCCTCGAGAAGGAACTGCTTGCAGCTGAGGCTAGCATAGTCGCTGTAGGTGCCTCTCGTGGCGACCCCCGCACCCCTTTCTTTGAGGGGTGTTCCCCTTCCCCCCTTCTTCTCTCTGTAGCCTCTGCTTCTGCTGTCGACCTCCTTGGTTCTGAGAAGGTCGGGGCTGCGTCTACCTCGAGCGGGCGCCGTAGCGGCAAGGGCAAAGGGGGCAAGGGAGGCGGAGGTGACGGCGGGGGAGGCGGTGGTGGGGGTGGTGGCGGCGGTGGGGGTGGTGAGGGGACTGGTGGGGCTAGTGGCAGCGGTGGGGGTGGTGGCGGCTGCGGCGGGGGCGGTGGCAGGGGCGGGGGCGGTGGTGGGGGCGGCGGTGGACGCGGCGGCGGCAGGGGAGGAGGTGGTCGAGGAGGTGGCGGCTGCGGTGGAGGTCGTGGAGGCACTGGCAGTGGACAGAGCCTGCAGCACTCTCCGTCACCCCAGGAGCTCCGTGAGTGGTACGCTCAGCACGCGGGGGGGGGGGGAGGGGGGGGGGGGGGGGTGGCCTTAGCTGCACTTACGTCATCCGCACTGGTGACCGCACTGGTCAGACGTGTGGGAGGGCGCACCCCACGCAGCGCTGCTTCTCACGCCTCGACGACGCTTGGCGTACTCAGTTCCCTGACGCCACTGAGCTGCCCCGCTGGGCTGATCTGATGAAGCGAAACATTGATATCTTTGCTCTAGACTTTGATGCTATTCTCTCTGCCATGTATGTGATGTCTATTATTGGAGAGGGTGCCCAGTACCTGCGTGTTCCGCCCGACCCGGGCATTCGACCCGGTGAGGCTACCGCTCTAAGTGCTAGAGTGTTTGATACCCCAGGTGCTGGTGAGGCTGCTGCTCTAGGTGCTGGTGCGTCTGCGCCCCGTGTTACTGAGTCGACTGAGGCACTGCACACCTTTACACTAGACTCAGGTGCCTCCCGCTGTTTCTTTCGTGACCGCACGGCTCTTGAGCAGCTTGCTCGGCCCGTTGCAGTCTCTCTCACTGACCCCTCTGGGGGTCCAGTCCTTGCGACCTCCTCCACTGTCCTCCCCTGTCCAACCGTCCCGTCGGGTACACTGTCCGGTCTCTACCTCCCCTCGTTCTCTACGAACTTGGTGGTGGGTAGTGACCTGTACACACTGACTACTGAGTCCCCTCAGGTAGCTGCGTCTGCGTCTGCGTCAGGTCAGCTGTCGGCCCCCTGCTCGTGCCGCTCTCTGGCGCACGAGACAGTCCTCTGGCACCACCGACTTGGTCACCCGTCCGTGCAGCGCCTTCAAGCAATGCACAAACGGTACCTTGTCTCTGGTCTTCCCAGGGTTCTCCCTCCCCTCCCACCCTCGCCTGCTCCTCCCTGCCTTACCTGTGTCGAGGGGCGGCAGCGCGCTGCTCCTAACTCCTCTTCGTTTCCCCCAACGACTGCTCCCTTGCAGACGCTCCAGATGGACGTGTGGGGCCCCGCCCGCGTCCGTGGTCAGGGTCAGGAAAGGTACTTCCTGATAGTTGTTGACGACTACTCGCGCTACACCACGGTCTTCCCCTTGCGCACCAAGGGTGAGGTCCCTGATGTTTTGATCCCTTGGATCCGCGCTTCTCGTCTTGAGCTCAGCGAGCGTTTCCACTCGGACTTTCCTGTCCTGCGTGTCAGAATAATATATAATTCTATATATTGTTTTGTAACTGCCTGTAGTGTAGACTACTGTAGTCATCTAACTTTCTGTTTGGTGGTGCACCTTTCTTCATTCTTGCCTACTCCTCACAGTGGCAGTCAACCATGGACACAGAGATGGCATCCTGGAAGTCCACAGGCACCTACGTCGACAAGGTTCCCCCACCTTGGGGCGAACATCGTCAGTGGCATGTGGATTTTCAAGGTGAAGCGGCCGCCGTGTTCTCCGCCTGTCTTCAAGGCTCGTCACGTTGCTCGAGGCTTCAGTCAGCGAGAGGGAGTAGACTTCTTCCAGACCTTCTCCCCCACCCCGAAGATGACCACTCTTCGGGTACTACTGCACGTTGCTGCTCAGCGCGACTACGAGCTTCACTCTCTTGACTTCAGCACAGCTTTCTTGCAGGGCAGTCTGCACGAGGAGATCTGGCTGCGCAGCCCTCCTGGCTTCACTAGGTCGTTCCCTCCTGGTACCCAGTGGAGCCTCCGCCGGCCGGTCTACGGTCTCCGCCAGGCGCCACGTGAGTGGCACGACACACTGAGGACTACTCTTGCGGCACTTGGGTTCTCTCCTTCTACTGCTGACCCGTCGCTGTTTCTACGCACGGACACTTCGCTGCCGCCGTTCTACATCCTCGTGTACGTCGACGACTTGGTCTTTGCCACAGCTGACACTGAGTCTCTCGCCCACGTGAAGTCGGAGCAGCAGAAGAGACACACGTGCACAGACCTGGGTGAACTGCGCAGCTACCTTGGCTTGCAGATCAACCAGGACAGAGCACGCCGCACCATTACCCTGACTCAGTCACACATGGTGCAGCAGGTCCTTCAGCGCTTCGGCTTCACCTGGTCCTCAGCACAGGCCACTCCTTTGGCTATAGGTCACTCGCTCTCAGCTCTGCCTTCGGATGAGTCCGTAGAGTCGAGTGGTTCTTACCCAGAGGCTAGTTGGTTGCCTCATGTACGTGATGACTTGAACTCGTCCTGACCTAGCATACCCTCTTGGCCTTCTGGCTCGCTACGTGGCTCCTGGTCGTCACCGAAAGGTGCACTGGGATGCTGCAAAGAGGGTATTGCGCTACTTGTGCAGTACATAAGGCATGGGGCTCGTGCTTGGAGGAGGGAGCTCAGTTGTTCTCACTGGGCACTCAGACGCTTCTTGGGTTGACGACCAGGCTACTCAGCGGTCGTCACAGGGTTACACCTTCAGCCTTGGCTCTGGTTGAGTTTCGTGGCGCTCTACTCGTTCGTCTTCGGTTCTCAGCTCCAGTTGTGAGCCTGAGATCTACGCCACAGCCATGGCTGCACAGGAGTTACGCTGGCTCACCTACCTGCTGACCGACCTTGGAGAGCGGCCTAGTTCTCCTCCAGTGCTGTACGTCGACAACAAGGCTGCCATTGCCTTGTGTGAGGAGCACAGACTGGAGCACAGAACGAATCACATCGCTCTCTGTTACTTCCTTGCTCGTGAGTTGCAGCAGCGTGGTAAGCTTCGTCTGCGCTACGTGGCCTCTCAGGCCAACACCGCTGATATTTTCACCAAGGCACTTCAGCCTGGTGATCATCAGCGATTCTGTACTTTGTTGGGGCTAGTGCCCACTTTGCCTCACTTGTTGTAGGCTTTGCCTGTACTGTGATCTCTATATATACTCCTGCCTATTTGCACTGCTAGGTTGAGATCACCCTTGCTGTCTGTACTACTTATATATACTTCTGCATGTGAATTTGCCTCGTGGCCCTTTGCTTGTGCTCGGAGTGTGTGGTGACGTTGTGATCCACCCTGAGCTTGCTTGCCTTTCTTGACTGGTCTTGTGACCCCTTTTTCTCCCCCAGTTTGCCTATGGGGGTGTGTCAAACACTGTATGTGTTATTATTGTGTAGGCTATAGTGGGTTAGCCTTTAGGGGGTACACAAAGTTAGGGTTTCGTACTTGTACTCCAACTTTCATAGTGCAATCACTTCTTCTTCATAACAGAGCTGCCATCGAGGTTCGGGGAAATCACAAATCGTAGGCCGACTCGGCCTCGTTCAACAGTGCATTGCAAGAATAGCATGTAAGGTTGCAGACATGCGGAGATTTAATCTACAATGATAGGAGCTAGACTACGGGGAAGGCACAAGTTGTACGACTGATCGCAGCTACTTTGCTTGTGTTCTCCCTACTTGCACATGCACGCTGAGAATTGGCAAGAGTTTCATTAGAGAAATTTGCATTGCATAATGATTGATCAAGCAATCATAAAATTGAGTACATTAGGAGCAAGCAACCTAGGAGACAGGCAAGTCGACCGCCAGCGCAGAATGGTCGATCATCTCCCAGCGTTGCGTAGAGGCACCGCTCTAGCGTCGCAGAAAGGCGGCCTGCCAACAGAGCAGGCCAACGACTTACTAGCGCTGCTGGGAGGTGGCTTGCCGACTCTGCAAGTCGACGATCCTGACAGCACTGCATTTGCGGAGCGGAGCTTGCCAACGCTGCAGTAGAGTGGCTAGATAGCGTTGCAACCGCAGATGACTATAGCGCACTGCGCACCCACTTCGCGGGTGCTTGTAGGCGGTCGAGTACGTTGTGCCTCGTCCCGCCCGTCGCGAAAATTCTGAGTTGGCCACGTGCCGACAATCGCGCCAGATGCTCCACGTCGACATCGAAATATAAATCCCACGTCGTCTTCGCCAATGCCAAAGCGAAAACGCGAACGCTCGCCGTACTTTTCAGTTCGACGCTACTCTGTCGAACAACATTCGCTGAGACGATCCCGCCAAACAGAACTTGTCAACAAATCTCGTCGAGGAAGTCCTCTACCAACCTTATCGAGGAGCTCGTCGACCGGATCCCATCGAGCAGAACTTCTGCTCGACCACAGCTCCAATCGACCTCTTCGACGTAGCTCCGTCGCACAGCACTTCGACGACCTCATCGACCACCCAGGTAGAAGTTGGTCGCTGATATCCTTCGTCGGCGGCTTCGCAGAGGTCTCGCGTAGGTCGACCAACTTCGTCGACCTGCTCGCCCAAGTCGGCGTCGACTTCTGCGGGCAGTCAGCTGCACCTCCCGCTCACCTGACTGCGTAGATGGCTTCGCCCAAGCGAGGGCAGGGCTAATACCCGTCAACAAAACACCGTTAATCGGTAATGGGAGATAAACAAGCTGATGAACAGTGTTGTACGAGTTGAGGTTGGGCTTGCAGTAAGGAATTTGACAAGCATTCTTGAATGTTTCTCTACAAAAATTGTGCTAAGAGGGTTCTACTGTACCAATAGAGAAGTTCCAGTTGAGTAGCATGTGACATTTGTCACGTTGTCAACCCTCACTCACCATGAGAGCTGTGTGTTGTCACAAGGACATGCTGCAGAGAATAATCTGAGATTCCATTTCAAAAGATTCCTCCAAGTCGAGTCGCACATTTACAGTGGGCACAACCGGCCAAGGAACTCCCTGCACAAGAGTAACTGCCGAGTAAGTGCCGAGCTTGGAAACGAGCAAAACCATCGCGGATGTAAGTAACTGGATTTGTTTCTCTCGTAGACCGATCGTTTATGCAAACACCGTCCACCAATCCGTGAGCGAACAGCGGCTTTGCGCGAACTAATTTAAGTCGTCGCAACCAATCTGTGAGCTATGCCCGGCAGACCCCCCGAACATGCCATTCTTCGCAAGGCAGCATGTTACTCCTGCCACACATTAGCTCCCCTCCTCCCTAACCCACGTGCTGCCAAAATCACGAAGTGTGCAATTTCAATTTCCGAAGCATAAATTGCTCCAGCTCATTGCATTGAATCACTTCACCAAATTTCTCACTTCTTGTGTGAATACTTGGATCAAACACGAATTCTCTCGTCATTGTTGTACTGCCATCGCTAGTCACCCATGGCTCGCACCTACTATGGAACCCTTGCAGACGCTTTCCCGATTGCATCATTTGCTTTGCAACAGCTCGCTGGATTCATGGGCGGCGCGTCAACATTCGCTCTTGTAAGTTTCCTCACAATCATTTTTTTCTGTCATAATCGCTAGCACGTAAATCCACACCGTCGTGTAAAACGTCCTTAAAAACGTTTCTCTCGTCGTGATGTACACCACATTTCCAGGCTAGCGGGGCGATCATCAAGGCATGGAACGCGGCCAAGCCAGGAATCTCCCAGGACGTCGTTGCATATGACTCTATGGGATCAAGCGCTGGAATCACCGGCTTCAATGGCAGAACCTACCTCATTGCCGTCTCCGATGATCCCATGACCGACGCACAAGAGGGCGACGTCATCGCCAGCGGCAAGATTACCGTGCCGCTCTGCGTCTCCACCTTCAAGCTTCTTCGTAAACGCCAAGCCTGGCGTCATGCTCACGGCCACCCAGGCATATCAGATCTACAACGCCGCTATCTCCGCCTGGTCGGCCGTGCCTGGCGCGGCTGGCAATGTCGCGGGCGCCATTACCCGCGTGGCGCGCAGCGACGAGTCTGGATCCACGGCGATCGTGAAGACGATGTGGTCGAAGGCCGTCTTGGGCTATGGTGACGGCACGGACGGCACGGCTATGAAGTATTATGATAATAAGAACGAGGAATCAATGAACTAGCAAGCAGGTGGGTACAAGTATGAAAACCTAAAAGAGTTTTACCCCTTATTGTCTACCCCAATGCAGCCTACAATATAGTTCTGACACACCCCCATAAGCAAAGTGGGGGACAAGCAAGAGAACAAGGCAAGGTCAAGCTCAGAGTGGATCACAACGTCACCACACATTCTGAGCACCAGTTCAAGGCCACAAGGCCAGTTCATATGCAAAATTATAAAGCAAGGTGAACAAGCAAGACAGTGATCTCAACATAGCAAGGGTAAGCATGCAGGTGCAGGTATATATAGATCACAGTACAAACAAAGTAAAGAGGTAAGCAAGTGAGGCCCGGTAGACACAAGACCTAGCATAGTACAGAATCGCTGATGATCACAAGGCTGAAGCGCCTTGGTAAAGATATCAGCAGCGTTGGCCCGAGAGGCCACGTAAGCAAGATGAAGCTGACCATGCTGCTGCAACTCTCGAGCAAGGAAGTAGCGCAGAGCAATGTGCTTCGTTCTGTGCTCCAGTCTGTGCTCCTGACACAAGGCTAGCATGGCCTTGTTGTCGACGTTCAGAACTGGAGGAGAACGAGGCGCCTCTCCCAAGTCTTTCAGCGGGTAGGTGAGCCAGCGTAACTCCTGTGCAGCCATGGCCCTAGCGTAGATCTCAGCCTCACAACTGGAGCTGGGAATAGAAGACGAGCGGGTAGACCGCCACGAAACAGAGCCGGAACCAAGGCTGAAGGTGTAACCCTGTGACGACCGCTGCGTAGCCAAGTCATCAACCCAAGAAGCGTCTGCGTGACCAGTAAGGACAACTCGAGCCCGTCCTCCAAGCACGAGACCCATGCCCGACGTACTGCACAGGTAGCGCAACACCCTCTTAGCTGCAACCATGTGCTCTGGTCGGTGTCTTCCAGGAGCAACATAGCGTGCCAAGATGCTAAGAGGGTATGCCAGGTCAGGTTGAGTGCAGGTTATCAGGTACATCGGGCAGCCAACAAACTCTGGGTACGGGCCACTCGGCTCTACGGACTCATCCAAAGGCAGAGCTGAGAGCGAGTGGCGAGTAGACAGAGGAGTGGCCTGAGGCAAGGAGTACGTGAAGCCGAAGCGGTGAAGGATCTGCTGCACCATGTGTGACTAAGTCAGGGTAATGGTGCGCTGTGCTCTGTCCCGGGTGATCTGCAAGCCAAGATAGCTGTGCAATTCACGGAGGTATGTGCACGTGTGTCTCTTCTGCAGCTCCGACTTCATGTGGGCGAGTCCCTCGATGTCAGCAGTGGCAAAGACCAAGTCGTCGATGTACACGAGGATGTAGGACGGCGGCAACGAAGTGTCGGTACGCACAAACTGCGACGGGTCAGCAGTAGAAGGAGCAAACCCAAGAGCCGCAAGCGTAGTCCTCTGTGTGTCGTGCCACTCACGAGGCGCCTCGCGGAGACCGTAGACTGGCCGCCGGAGGCTCTACTAGGTACCTGCAAAAAACGACCCAGTGAAGGCAGGTGGGCGCCGCAGCCAGATCTCCTCATGCAGGCTGCCCTGTAGTAAAGCACTGCTGAAGTCAAGAGGGTGAAGCTCGTAGTCACGCTGAGCAGCTACGTGCATTAGAACCCGAAGAGTGGTCATCTTCGGGGTCGGGGAGAAGGTCTCGAAGAAGTCGACTCCCTGTCGCTGACTGAAGCCTCGAGCAACGTAACGCACCTTGAAGACACGCGGAGAACCCGGCGGCCGCTTCACCCTGAAAATCCACATGCCACTGACGATGTTCGCCCCAAGAGGGGGAACCTCGTCGACGAAAGTGCCTGTGGACTTCCATGATGCTATCTCTGCGTCCATAGCTGTCTGCCACTTAGAGGAGTAGGGACCCTCTATCGCCTCTGCGTAAGAGCGCGGGGTCGGGATGTCTGTTGCATCCGGATCTCCCTCAGGAGCAACAAAGATGAGGTACAGCAGCTGCAAAGCACTCAAAGTCCTCCTGCTTGTCCTCAAGGACGTCCGTGCCAAGAGCACACTCACCCCCGACGGACGGAGGACAGACAGACTCAGACTCAGCAACAAGACTAGCGGCGTAGTCCAGACGACAGTGAGCAGCAAAGTCGACAAGCTCACCAACTAAGGAAGACGCAGCAGTGCACTCAAAGGAAGGGTCAGTGACAACAGTGGCCAGAAGACGCGTGACAATAGGACTAGCAGCACGAAGGGAGTCAGACTTCGGGTCAGAAGGGGCAGGAAGAGAGGACGCTGGAGGAGATGGTAGAGGGACTCGCTGTGAAGTAGTGGAAGGGCGCAGAGCCATCCGGTGCGTGCCAGGGATTGGAGGAGGACGCTGACGCGAACCAAGACGACTAGTGCTAGCAGCACGAACAAGCGACGCAGGACGAGACGCAGGCTCACGACGCTCAGAAGGACCTCCGGTCGGACCAGTGTAAGGAGAAGGAGCAGGTAGTGGGGAGGCGGGCTGTAACTGTGACCGCGAATGGACAGGCGGTGGACACCCTAAGGAAGGAGGAGGACCAGTAGAAGGCGAAAGACCAAGAACCTGCTGAAGGAGCAGAACGTAGTACGGCCGCGGCCGTGCAGCGCCTCCAGAACCAGCAGGGACAGAACTAGCACCCCCAGTGGCATCTCCAACTCTAGCAGTTCCACCAGCTCCAGCAGCACCTCCAGCAGCACCAGAAGTGCCAATTCCAGCACCCACAGGAGCACCGGCTACAGCAGCACCTCCAGCTCCAGCACCTCTAGCAGCTCCAGCTCCAGCAGGACCACCAGAAGCTCCAGTAGCGCCAGCAGCTCCAGCTCCAGTGCCTCGAGCAGCACCTGCCCCAACAGCACCGCTAGAGCCAGCACCTCCTGCAGCTCCAGCTTTAGCAGCACCACCAGGCCCAGCAGCTCCAGTACCTCCACTACGAGCACCTCCGGGACCCGTGGCCCCAGAACCCCCTGCAGCTCCAGCAGCAGCAGGACCTCCAGCAGCAGCAGGGCCTCCAGCGCCCGGAGAACCACCTGCTCCGGAAGCACGGCTCCAGCGCCAAGCAAACCACTCGCGCAGCTGCTGTGGAGAGAATGGCTCCCGGCGTGACGAAGCACCCGAAGGACCTCCAGGCTCAGCACTTCCAGACTCTACACGAGTAAGCCCAGCACCCTCAGGCTCAGCACCCCCACACCCAGCACCCGCAGACTCAGTACCCCTTGAAGCACCAGAACCAACAGCTACCTCGACAGCCTTGACTGCGTCTACCTAGGACACATCTGAGGGGGCAGGACCCTGAAGGGGTATGAGGTCTACCGAGGGAGGACCTGGCGCGAAGAAGAGCGGCGGGGGGGGGGAGGGGGGCAGTGCGGTAGGGGAAGAGACGGTAGTAAGGAACCGACTCGTCAAACGTGACGTCCTGAGAGGACAGAACACGGTGCGAAGTGGGGTGGTAAAACTGTCAACTAGGCGCATCAGGGGGGAAGACAAGGAAGACGTAGGGAACAGAACAGGAGGACAGCTTGTCCGCAGACAAGTCGCGGACGAAAGCTTGAGATCAACAGACACGGAATGCAAACGCACTGCCCCACACGTCCATGTGAAGCGTGTGCAGGGGAGCCTCCGTCGGAGGGAACTCGGAGGAGTGAGGAGCGGCGCGCTGCCGCCCCTCGACGCAAGGAACGCAGGTAGGGGCAGGCCCCGGGGGAAGGGGAAGGAGAGACCGGGGAAGACCAGTGAGAAGGACACACGAGGCCATGCCTCGGAGACGAGGCAGGGAGGGGTGACCAAGGCGGTGGTGCCAGAGGAGAGTCTGGTGAGACAGGAGGCGACACGAGCAGGGGGCAGACTCAGGACCTGACCGAGAGGCTGCAGCAAACACCAGCTACCTGACCAGACTCAACAACCGGAGGAGACACGGTAGTCAGAGTGTAGAGACTCGACGCAGGCTGACGGGAGAACGTAGCCAGGTGCCGGCCCGTCCGAGTACACGAACAGTAGGTCACCCGCTGACCTCGAGGAGTGAACTGGTCAACCCACGTATCCTGAAGGTCAGCTCCACTCATCAAGTTCGTGGAGAATGAGGGGAGGTGGAGGCCAGATAGAGAGCCAAACGGGACCGCCGGACACGGCAGAACCGTGGAGGAGTGTGCAAGGACCGGACCCCCAGAGGGGTCAGCCAGAGAGACTGCCACTGGCAGACCGAGCGGCGAGAGTGTGGTGCAGTCGCGAAAGAAGGAGTGGGGAGCACCTAAGTCAAGGTTGAAAGTGTGCAAGGCCGCAGCAGGCGCAGTACCAGAGAGAGCAGACGCACCAGCACCTGGAGCAGTGGACTCACTAGCGCCTAGAGCAGCAGCCTCACCGGCACCTGGAGCAGGAGACGCACCAGCACCTAGAGCAGCAGCCTCACCAACACCTAGAGCAGCAGACTCTATACCTGGGTCAGGCGGCACACACAGGTAACAGGCACCCTCAGCACTAGTAGGCAATGCATACATGGCAATGAGGATAGCATCATAGTCAAGAGCAAAGATATCTACCCTCTGCCTAAGCAGCTCCAGCCAGGAGGGGAGCTTAGCGTCGTCACCAAACTCTGTACGCCAGGTGTCGCTCAGACTGGCGAAGCAACGGGACTGTGTATGACAAACCGTCCCGCAAGGCTGACCAGTCCGAGCACCAGTGCGAATGACGTACGGGCAGCAAGCAGTACTCCGTGACCCTCTACTCTGAGCGTACCACTCACGAAGCTGCTGGGGCGAAAGGATCGCGCACGAACGCTGCTGTAGCTGCTCCTGTTCACTACAAGAAGCTCCCGAACAACCCGCCTCAGGGCGATTCCCACCACGGCCACCCCTACAACCCCAACTAGCGTACCACTCACGAAGCTGCTGGGGCGAAAGGACCGCGTGCGGACGCTGCTGCAGCTGCACCTGGTCACTACAAGAAGCTCTTGAACAACCCACCTTAGGGCGACTCCCACCACGGCCACCCCTACAACCCCAACTAGCGTACCACTCACGAAGCTGCTAGGGCGTGAGGGACTCACGCGGACGTTGCTGGAGCTGCATCTGGCCACCGCCAGGAGCAGCAGTAGTAGTAGTAGCTGTAGCAGCAGCAGTAGCAGCAAAAACAGCAGTAGCAGCACGGGCAGGGCAGTGTGGCTCAGTAGAGCAGGGCTGCACAGCCCGGCAGCACAACACGGCTCGGCTGGGCGACTTGGCGCCGCAAGGTGGCTCGGCTCAGCTGGGTGGCGCGGCTCCGCTGGCAGGCAGGCGCGGCAGGCAGGCTAGTAAGACAGGCGCGCGGGAAGCGCGGGTAGGGCAAGTCGCTCGCCGGGCGAACAGGGTAGGCGCACAACGGCGGCGACTGCGAGGCCGGGATAGCTGCAGGTCGGGGCCGCGACAGCGGCAGGGGGCTCCGCGGCAGCTACTACAGGGCGGGGCCGCGACAGCGGCAGGGGGCTCCGCGGGAGCTGCTGCAGGGCGAGGCCGCGACTGCCTCAGGCGGCTCCGCGGCAGCTGCTGTAGGGTAGGGCCACGACGGCGGCAAGGGGCTCCGCGGCAGCTGCTGCAGGGCGGGGCTCCGAGGTAGCTGCTGCAGGGGGCGCCGCGACGAGCAGGGACGGCGCCCAGGGGGCGCCGCGACGAGCAGGGGCGACGCCCCGGGGGTGCCGCGACAAGCAGGGACGGCGCCGAGGGGGCGCCATGACGAGCAGGGGTGACGCCCCAGGGGCGCCGCGACGAGCAGGGAAGGCGCCCCTGGGGCGCCGCGATGAGCAAGGGTGACGCCCCGGGGGCACCACGACGAGCAGGAACAGCGCCTAGGGGGCGCCGCGACGAGCAGGGGCGACGCCCCAGGGGCGTCGCGACGAGCAGGGACGGCGCCCAGGGGGCGCCGCGACGAGCAGGGGCGACGCCCCAGGGGCGTCGCGACGAGCAGGGACATCGCCCAGGGGGCGCCGGCGACGAGCAGGGGCGACGCCCCGGGGGTGCCGCGACGAGCAGGGACCGCGCCCAGGGGGCACCGCGACGAGCAGGGGGGGGGGGGGGACGCCGCGCGGGTCCCATAGGGGCAGTCGCGACGAGCAGGGTTTAGGGCGGCGCGCGGGCTGCAGAGGTAGCTCCCACGGGCTGCAAAGGCAGGCACGGCTGTAGGGGCAGCGCCCACGGGCTGCAGGGGCAGGCACGGCTGCAAAGGCAGCGCCCACGGGCTGCAGAGGCAGGCACGGCTGCAGGGGCAGGCACAGCTGCTCGGGAGGGCGGCGTGCGGGCTGCAGAGGCAGCTCCCACAGGCTGCAGAGGCAGGCACGGCTGCACGGCTGCAGAGGCAGCACGTGGGCTGCAAGGGCAGCGCGGCTGCAGGGGCAGCTAAAAAAAATAATTCAGTTAGGGCAGGGCGGAACGTTCGGTGGGCCCTAGGAACGATTCTGCTCTAATACCATGTGAGAATAAGAGCGAGGAATAAATGAACTAGCAAGCAGGTGGGTACAAGTATGAAAACCTAAAAGAGTTGTACCCCATACTGTCTACCACTCTGCAGCCTACAATATAGTTCTGACACGTATGCCGGCCTCACCAAGGTGGAGGGGACCAGCGCCGTGTGCGCCGCCGTGCTTAAGACCAAGGGCGCCATTGGTTATGCGTTCACCAGCGGCTGCTCCGTCGTCTACAACCGCCGCAAGCCCAACAACCCGAAGCGCGTGATCGACGTGCTCAAGAACGCCAATGGCGTCGCCGTCGCGCTGCCGTCGTGGGTCCCCGGCGCGGCGCTCGTGGGCGCGCCTCCTTCAGCGGACGGGTCGTGGAGCAACGTGGATTTCATCTGGAAGGGCGGAGCGAAGACCCCTGCGATGGTTTCCATGGATTATGGGTTCATCCGCAAGTCGCTCACTGGCGTGACTGGCGGGAAGAT
The DNA here is from genome assembly GCA_948144175.1 of Closterium sp. NIES-65. Taxonomy (NCBI): domain Eukaryota; kingdom Viridiplantae; phylum Streptophyta; class Zygnematophyceae; order Desmidiales; family Closteriaceae; genus Closterium; species Closterium sp. NIES-65. The sequence continues at coordinate 926,684 of CANXME010002442.1, read as the reverse complement.
CGCCAAGGCGTTCATGCAGTTCATGATTGTGAAGCTGGCCAAGGGTGGGTATGGGTTCAATGCGGTGCCTGCTGGTGGGAGGAACCCGTCCATTGCTATGGTGAATGCCATTGCTGCGTAGAGTCTTGAGGAGGTTGTGAGCAACACGGCAAGCCAGTGTGTTAAAAGGAAGTTAGTGCTGACGTCAAGGAGAGGGGGTAGCTGTAGACGTTGCATGGTGAGATGAAAGGTTGGTTATAGGATGCTTGTTTACTCAGTGAGGGCGGAGAGATGGAGGGAATTTGTGTCCTAGGTGCAATTAGGGTACATTCCGCTGTGGACACTGTCTCAAAGAAAGTGTCCCAATCGTATTTGTTACTAATTGTGACACAACAAAATCCATGATCGTGACTAATTGCGATACGCCGAAAAGGATGAAAAGAAATATGCAACCACTCATGTTACGACATATGGCAAAGTCGTCACTGTTAATAGTTTAAAGTTTCACAATTAGTGACGAATATGTATCCCGATTAGCCATGAACATTGTTTTCGGCGTATCACAATTAGTCACGAACATTCTGTTCGGAATGTCACAATTAGTCACAAATACGATTGGGACACTTTCTTTGATAGTGTCTACAGCGGAATGTACCCTTAATGATAATGATGGGGAACAAATGCACTCAGTTTCAAAGAGGCAAGAGGCGACACACAACGCAAGATATGCTGTGATCCAAAGCACGCATGTCCAACTTTCCTTTTGGGCCAAGATGGTGAATTTATTTACTTCATGTCAGCCTCTTGTCAGAACATATCTATAGCTTATACTGCTGTGTAGGCTGTAGTGGGGTATCCCATAGGGGGTACAACCCAGTTAGGGTTTCATATTTGTACTGCTTTCATTCATAGTTCATTCATTCCTGTTTTCCTATTTTCACATGGTATAGAGCGGGTCCTACCTTAGGACCGTTGTCTGGGCCCACCGACGCGCGCCCCGAGGCGCGCCCTTTTTTTTAGCGACCCCTCGGGTCGCCTTTTCACTCGCGGCCCCGCCGCCTCCTCTGACGCGGCTTTGCCGCCTCCCCTGACGCGGCCCAGCCGCCTCCCCTGACGCGGCCCCGCCGCCTCCCTTGACGCGGCCTCGCCGCCTCCCCTGACGCGGCCCCGCCGCCTCCCCTGACGCGGCCCTGCCGCCTCCCTTGACGCGGCCCCGCCGCCTCCCTTGACGCGGCCCCGCCGCCTCCCCTGACGCGGCCCCGCCGCCTCCCCTGACGAGGCCCCGCCGCCTCCCCTGACGCGACTCCGTCGCCTCCCCTGACGCGGCCCCGCCGCCTCCATTGACGCGGCCCCGCCGCCTCCCCTGACGCGGCCACGCCGCCTCCTCTGACGCGGCCCCGCCTCTGCTGCCGACGGCCCCGCCGCTGCACTCTACGGCCCGCCGCTGCACCCTGCCGGCCCGTCGCTGCTCCTGCCGGCCCGCCGCTGCACCCTGCCGGCCCGCCGCTGCTCCTGCCGGCCCGCCGCTGCACCTACCGGCCCGCCGCTGCACCCATCGGCCCGCCGCCTCTTACGGCCCGCCACTTGCACCTGCCGGCCCGCCGCTGCACCTGCCGGCCCGACGCTGCACCTGCCGGCCCGACGCTGCATCTCCCGGCCGAGCCGCCCCAGCAGCCGAGCCGCCCGGGACCCGAGCCGCCCTGCCGCCGAGCCGCCCGGGAGCCGAGCCGCCCTGCACCCGAGCCGCCCAGCCGCCGAGCCGCCCGGGAGCCGAGCCGCCCTGCACCCGAGCTGCCCAGCCGCCGAGCCGCCCGGGAGCCGAGCCGCCCTGCGCCCGAGCCGCCCAGCCGCCGAGCCGCCCGGGAGCCGAGCAGCTGTGCACCCGAGCCGCCCGGTCGCTGAGCCGCCTTTCTGCTGACTGCACGACCTGCCCTGCCTGGTGAGCACTGTCCCACTGACACTGCGAGCTCTTTCCCTACTGCTTGCACTGCGTCGCTGTCGTCACCATGGCTACCCCTAGTGTCCTAGCTTTTGACGCTGAGGGTCGCGCCATTGATTTTGAGGTCTGGTTAGACGACCTGCAGCTGTTCTTACAGTGCGACAGGGCTGACGACCTTTCTCTCTTTGACCTCACCTCTGGCGCCTCTCCTGCCCCTGCTGCTGATGCTGATCCCGCTGTCCGCTCTAAGTGGGCCACCCGCGATGCTGCTGCACGTCTTGCTGTGCGTCGCCACCTCCCTACCTCTGAGCGTGCGCACTTTAGTCAGTACAAGAGTGCTCAGACCTTGTACGACGCTGTAGTTGCGCGCTACTCCTCCCCTGCCACTGCTGCACTGAGCCGTCTCATGCTTCCCTACCTCTTTCCTGACCTCTCTGCCTTTCCCACTGTCGCTGACCTCATTACGCACCTCCGCACTAGTGACACTCGCTACCGCGCCGCCCTTCCTGCTGAGTTCTGCGCTAAGAACCCCCCCCCCATGTACATCGCTCTCTACTACGTAGTCGCACGCCTCCCTGACTCCCTTCGCGTCGTCAGGGACCACTTTCTCGCAGTCTGTCCCACCACTCTCACCGTCGACCTCCTCGAGAAGGCCCTCCTTGCAGCGGAGAAGAGCATAGTCGCTGTAGGTGCTTCTCGTGGTGACCCTCGCACCCCCATCTTTGAGGGGTGCTCTCCTTCCCCCTTGCTGCCCTCTGTTGCCTCTGCTGCTGCTGCCGACCTGCTTGGTCTTGAGTCGGTCGGCGCGGCGTCTGCCCCTAGTGGGAGACGTCGCTCCAGCAAGGGCAAGGGGGGCAAGGGCGCGGGTGGAGCTGGAGGGGGCGGTGGCGGTGGCGGCGGTGGCGGCGGAGGGAGTGGGGGTGGCGGCGGGGCTAGTGGCGGGGGTGGTGGTGGTGGTGGCGGCAGCAGCGGCGGAGACGGTGGTGGTGGTGCCAGCGGTGGTGGTGGAGGCAGCGGTGGAGGTGGAGGCGGCGGAGGTGGAGGCAGTGGAGGCGGCAGCGGAGGAGGCAGTAGTGGTGGAGGAGGTGGAGCTGGTCGGGGTGGTACCCAGCAGCGTAGCGGCGGTGGTGGTGGCCAGCGCTCGCACCGGCAGCAGCAGCAGCGCTCGCGGGACATCCCTTCGCCTCAGCAGCTTCGTGAGTGGTACGCTGGGCGTCAGAGGGGTGGGGGTACTGGTCCCTGCACCTACGTTCTTCGTTCCGGCGACCGCGCGGGTGAGCAGTGTGGGGGTGCCCACGCCACCCAGCGCTGCTTTGGCCGCCTGACGGACGCTTGGCGTCAGCAGTTCCCTGGGGCTAGTGAGATCCCTCGCTGGGATGAGCTTCTCAGGGCTGGTGTAGCGATCTTTGATCTTGATTTTGATGCTATCCTTACTGCTATGTATGTTGTGGATTACAGTGAGGAGAATGAGGGTTACCGGTGTTTTCAGCCCGACCCGGGCATTGGTACTGCTGCGCTAGGTGCTTGTGAGGCTGCTGCTCTAGGTGCCAGTGCGTCTGCGCTCTCAGGTACTGGTGAGACTGCGCTCTCAGGTACTGAGTCGTCCTCGTCCTCCCTCACTTTCACACTTGACTCCGGAGCTTCTCGCTCCTTCTTTCGAGACCGCACTACCCTTTCGCCGCTCGCCAGGCCGGTTGCGGTCTCCCTTGCTGACCCCTCTGGGGGTCCTGTCCTGTCTCACTTCTCCACTGTCCTCCCGTGTCCGGCTGCCCCTTCGGGCACCCTGTCGGGTCTGTACCTTCCCTCGTTCTCTACGAACTTGGTGAGTGGAGCGGACCTGCAGGATGGGGGTGTTCACCAGTTCACTCCTGCGCGTCAGAGGGTGACCCACTGCACGGAGGCTCGCACAGGCCGACACCTGGCCACGTTCTCACGTCGGCCGGGGTCGAGTCTCTACACCCTGACCGTTGAGTCTCCTCCTGTCCCTGCGTCTGGTCAGGTGGCTGCGTCGGGTCAGGTACTTGGTGCTGCGTCCCGGTCAGGTCCTGAGTCTGCCCCCTGTTCTTGTCGCCTCCTGTCTCACGAGACTCTCCTGTGGCACCACCGTCTTGGCCACCCCTCCTTGCCCCGTCTTCGGAGCATGGCTTCCCATGTCCTTGTCTCTGGTCTTCCCCAGTCTCTCCCTCCTCTCCCCTCCGGGCCAGGACCTTCCTGTGTCCCCTGTGTCGAGGGTCGCCTCCGGGCTACTCCTCACTCCTCCCACTTCCCCCCGACAGAGGCTCCCCTGCAGACGCTTCACATGGATGTGTGGGGCCCAGCCCCCGTCCGTGGGCAGGGTTACGAGCGCTACTTCCTGTTGGTGGTTGACGACTACTCGCGTTACACCACAGTCCTCCCCTTGCGCAGCAAGGGTGCGGCCACTGAGGTGCTGATCGACTGGATCCGCGAGGCTCGTCTCCAGCTCAGGAAGAGCTTCGGCTCGGACTTTCCTGTTCTGCGTCTGCACTCGGACAGAGGCGGAGAGTTCTCTTCTCGCCTTCTGCGAGACTACTGTCGTGCACAAGGGATCCGCCAGACCTTCACGCTTCCGGACTCACCACAGCAAAATGGGATTGCTGAGCGCCGCATTGGCATGGTCATGGATGTCGCTCGTACGTCCATGATGCATGCGGCTGCCCCCCATTTTCTGTGGCCGTTTGCGGTGAGGTACGCGGCGCATCAGCTCAACCTTCACCCCCGGGTCTCTCGGCTTGCGATGTCCCCAGCCTTGCTGTGGACGGGGAAGGTTGGCGATGCGTCTGTGTTCCGTGTCTGGGGATCTCGGGCGTTTGTCCGCGACTTGTCTGCGGACAAGCTGTCCCCTCGTGCTGCTCCCTGTGTCTTCCTTGGCTTCCCCACTGACGCCCCAGGGTGGCAGTTTTACCACCCCTCCTCTCGTCGTGTTCTGTCCTCCCAGGACGTCACGTTCGACGAGTCAGTCCCCTTCTACCGTCTCTTCCCCTACCGCACTCCTTCCCTCCCCCCTCCCCCGGACTTCCTTGTGCCGGTTCCCCCCCCGGTAGACCCCCTCCCCCCTCAGGTTCCTGCCCCCTCAGGTGTGTCCCAGGTAGACGCCGTTGACCCGGTCGAGGTTACTGGTGACTCTGGTGCTGCTGCGGGTGCTGAGCCTGGGGGTGCTGACTCTGGGGGTGCTGTGCGCGGGGGTGCTGAGCCTGGGGGTGCTACTGCTGGGGGTGCTGGGCCTGAGGGTGCTACTGCGGAGGGTGCGTAGCCTGGGGGTGCTGAGCCGGGGGGTGCTGTGCCTGGAGGTGCTGGGTCTGGGGGTGCAGGGTCGGGAGCTGCTGAGCCTGGAGGTGCTGAGCTGGGAGCTGCTGAGCCTGGGGGTGCTGCGTCTGGAGCTGCTAAGCCTGGGGTTTCTCCTGCTACTGCGTCTCGCCGGGAGCCCCTCTCTCCACAGGAGCTGCGCGAGTGGTTCGCTCGCCGCTGGAGGCGTGCTGCTGAGTCTGGAGGTGCTGCTGGAGCTGGAGCTGGAGCTTCTTCGACCGTCGAGGGTGCGGGTGCAGCCGGTCCCGGAGCTGCTGGCCCTGCAGGTCCTCCTGGAGCTGGAGCTGCTGAGGGCGTTCGTGCTGAGCCTGCTGCTGTTGGTCCTGCCGCTGGAGGTGTGGGTGGCGCTGGTGCTGTCGCTGAGGGTGCTGGTGCTGTCCCTGCTGAGTCTGGAGCTGCCGCGCGGCCTCGGCCGTACTTCGTTCCGCTCCTTCAGCAGGTTCTTGGTCTTTCTCCTCCAGTAGAGGGTCCACCGCCGGTCCAGTCGCAGCCCCTACTGGAGCCTTCCTCTCCACTGCCTGCTCCCTCTCCTTACACTGGTCCTACTGGAGGTCTTGCTGAGCGTCGTGAGCCTGCGTCTCGTCCCGCGTCGCCTGTTCGTGCTGCTCGCGCTAGTGGTCGCAGTTCGCGTCAGCGTCCTCCTCCTGTCCCTGGCACGCACCGGATGTCTTTACGTCCGTCCACTGCTCCTCTGCGTGCCCCTTTGCCTTCTCCTCCTGAGTCCTCTCTTCCTGCGCTTGCGGACCCTGAGTCGGACTCTCTTTGTGCTGCCAGTCCCATTGTCACGCGTCTGCTTGCTACTGTCGTCACTGACCCCTCTTTTGAGTCCACTGCTGCGTCTGCTCTAGTCGCTGAGCTCGTCGACTTTGCTGCTCGCTCTCGTCTCGACTACGCTGCTAGTCTTGTTGCTGAGTCTGCGTCTGTCTGTCCTCCGTCCGTCGGGGGTGAGTGTGCTCTTGGCACGGACGTCCTAGAGGACAGGCAGGAGGAGTTACAGTGTCTAGCGGCTGCTTCACCTCATCTCGCGTCTGTACTGCTTGCCCCTGAGGGAGACCCGGATGCACTAGACATCCCGACTCCGCGTTCTTACGCGGAGGCCATAGAGGGTCCCTACTCCTCTCAGTGGCAGGCAGCTATGGATGCAGAGATGGCTTCCTGGAAGTCCACAGGCACCTACGTTGACGCGGTTCCCCCTCCTGGGGCGAACATCGTCAGTGGCATGTGGATCTTCAGGGTGAAGCGGCCGCCGGGCTCTCCACCTGTCTTCAAGGCACGGTACGTTGCTCGTGGCTTCAGTCAGCGGCAGGGAGTTGACTACTTTCAGACCTTCTCTCCCACCCCGAAGATGACTACTCTTCGGGTGTTGCTGCACATAGCCGCTCAGCGCGACTACGAGCTTCACTCTCTCGACTTCAGCACTGCGTTCTTGCAGGGTAGCCTGCACGAGGAGATCTGGCTTCGCCGTCCACCTGGCTTCACTGGGACTTTCCCTCCTGGCACCCAGTGGAGCCTCCGACGGCCAGTCTACGGTCTCCGCCAGGCACCGCGTGAGTGGCACGACACACTGAGGACTACGCTTGCGGCTCTTGGGTTTGCTCCTTCTACTGCTGACCCGTCGCTGTTTCTTCGCACCGACACTTCCCTGCCGCCGTTCTACATCCTCGTGTACGTCGACGACCTGGTCTTTGCCACAGCGGACACTGCTGGACTCGCCTACGTGAAGTCCGAACTGTTGAAGAGACACACGTGCACAGACCTGGGTGAACTGCGCAGCTACCTTGGCTTGCAGATCACTCGGGACAGAGCACGCCGCACCATTACCTTGACTCAGTCACACATGGTGCAGCAGGTCCTTCAGCGCTTCGGCTTCACGTACTCCTCGCCTCAGGCCACTCCTCTGCCTACTCGCCACTCACTCTCAGCTCTGCCTTCGGATGAGTCCGTAGAGTCGAGTGGTCCGTATGCGGAGCTTGTTGGCTGCCTCATGTACCTGATGACCTGCACACGACCTGACCTTGCATACCCTCTGAGCATTCTTGCACGCTATGTTGCTCCTGGGAGACACAGACCGGAGCACATGGCTGCAGCGAAGAGGGTATTGCGCTACCTGTGCAGTACGTCAGGCATGGGGCTAGTGCTTGGAGGGCGGAGTCCAGTGGTCCTTACCGGCCACGCGGACGCTTCTTGGGCTGACGACCAGGCTACGCAGCGGTCGTCACAGGGTTACACCTTCAGCCTTGGTTCCGGCTCTGTCTCGTGGCGGTCTACTCGCTCGTCTTCGGTTCTCGGCTCCAGTTGTGAGGCTGAGATCTACGCCGGGGCCATGGCTGCACAGGAGCTTCGCTGGCTCACCTACCTGCTGACTGACCTTGGAGAGCCGCCTCGTTCTCCTCCAGTGCTGTACGTAGACAACAAGGCTATGCTGGCCTTGTGTCGAGAGCAGCGCTTGGAGCACAGAACGAAGCACATTGCTCTCCGCTACTTCCTTGCTCGTGAGCTGCAGCAGCGTGGTCAGTTGCGACTTGCGTACGTGGCCTCTGAGGCCAACACTGCTGATGTGTTCACCAAGGCACTTGCGCCTTGTGACCATCAGCGCTTCTGCACCCAGCTGGGTCTTGTGCCTGTCTTGCCTCACTTGCTCTCCTCTTGACTTCACTTGTACTGTGACATATATATATACCTGCTCTTGCTTGTCTAGCTTTATATATATGTCTGTACTCTTGCTTGTGAACTGGCCTTTGGCCTTGCTCTTGTGCTCGGACTGTGTGGTGACTTTGTGATCCACCCTGAGCTTTGCTTTGTCTTGCTTGACTGGTCTTGTGACCCCTTGTTCTCCCCCACTTTGCCTATGGGGGTGTGTCAGAACATATCTATAGCTTATACTGCTGTGTAGGCTGTAGTGGGGTATCCCATAGGGGGTACAACCCAGTTAGGGTTTCATATTTGTACTGCTTTCATTCATAGTTCATTCATTCCTGTTTTCCTATTTTCACACCTCTACCCTTTCCCCTTTCTCCTACCTCTATCTCTACAGTTGTCAGACCCTCCCCTAAACTTCTCCCCTTTCCTCCTCTCCTCCCTTTTCCACATGCTGTTCTCGCCCCCTCCTCTAGCCCACTACTCCCGTGCACAAGGGCAGAGCGTGACATGTGGTAGTTAAGTAAGTCCATGACTTCTGCGAGGGAGAGAAAAATGGAGATAGGAAGTTCGAGAGATAAGGAATATGGAGATATGAAATACGGAGCACGATCTCAGGTAGTCAAAGTTGGGAAGCAGAGGGGGGGTGGCAGTAAGAAGGGAGGGTGGGAAACATGGAGGCAGGTAGATACGGATTGTGGAAGAGAGGGAGGATGGGGGAAAGGGAGGGTCGGATGAACGGAGGGTAGGAGATAAGGGGTTGGGTTAAAAGTTCAAAGGAGACAAGGTAGAGGGAAAGGAGAAGGTAGACAAAGAGGGATAGGAGGAGAGAGAGTGTGAGGGAAGTGTGGGGGGAGGGAAGATGGTAATTGGGGGGCGAGAAGTGAGTTAGTGTGGGGAGGGAGAGTAGTAAGTAGGGGGACAAAAAGGGTAATTGGGGGGTTGGGAGGCAGTATGTGAGGTGTCACATTTGTGTGAATGTGAGTGGGATAGTGAGGAGAGATTGGGAGGTGTATAAATTGTATATACTGTACATAGCGAGGTGGGCAGTGCCGAGGATGGGATGCGAAGGGTCAAGGTGGGGTTTGAGGTGTGCAGGGAGGCAAGTGGGTGCGAGGGAAGTAATGTCTGCCGAAGCGAAGGGTCGGGGAATGCATGGGAGTGGTAAGGGGTGGCACTTACGTAAAAGGAGGGAGAGTACAGGGCGGAATTACAGTGCATGGCAGAGCCAGCGGAGGCAGGGGTTCACCACCGGCACTTGGATGGGTGTAAGCATGCATGCTTGTTTGTTTCCCCGTGTGTGCAGGCAAGCTCTCAGGAGCCAGCGGGATCTGGAAGTGTCAGCTGGAGGCGAAGTAGCTAGAGGCGGGTAACACAGGTGGCAGGTAGCAAGGACGTAGGTCTTCTCGAACGCAGCCTTAGCAGCTAGAGAGGAGATGGGTGGAGGTGGAGTAGGCACGGTGGAGGCGGAGCTGGTAGAACAGGCGGAACCTAACAGAGCTAGCCTTAATGCTTGTATGTTTCCTTGTAAACACGATTTCTTGCATTCCGCCGAGCAAGTAGTGAGAAGAAGGAGATATTACAAGCAGTGATGTGACAAGAAGGTAGATAGGAGAGTTCTGTGAGGGAGCCAGAGCTTATCGCATACAAGCATTCAGGTTATGCCCACACGGTCCAGATTAGAGTTCGCCGCAAAGGATCATAGTAAAAGGGGCGAGATGACCGAGGGTGTAGAAGGGAATGAGCGTGCGCCACGAATGGGGACGAACGCGCCCGGCGCCGACGGAAGAGGAGAGAAGGGATCGGACGAAGCCACGGGCTCAGGAGAAGGGCGAAACGATCAGCCTCTTGCAGACAAGGAAGGAGCTAAGGGGAAATCGGCAGGGACGCCCCTCGAGGAAGCCGTGGTGGTAGTACCAGCGGGTGGAGAAAGTGGCAAGCCGTATCAGCGAAGCGCGTCATGGCAAGGTTTCAAAGAGGATGCGGCGTCAACGCGCTGGCGCTACACCATGCTTCCGAAGGTGGAGGTGCCGGAACACTTTTCGGGAGAGGTCCGACGCGGACCGTCGTTGAAGAACTACCTGATGCAGTTGGAGAATCTGCGAGCGAGGTGGGAACGTGATCGGCTAGATGCGGATGAGTTCTTCAGAGGATTGGCGAACACTTTGACCGGGGAAGCTGAAACATACTACCGCATATGCCGGCGCGAGCTGCTGGATTGGGCGGCTCAAGCTCGACCGGGGGAGAGGGATCCCACTAAGCACTTCTTGGAGATGCTAAGGGAGCAATTTCCGCTGCAGACACCAGAGCGGGTGATTGAATTTCGGGAGTTCAAGCGCAGATCGGGGGAATCGCTGCTCGCGTACTATGGCCGGCTGGTGGAATTGGCCGAGGATATGAATTGTGTGGATCAAGGGCAGCTCGTGAGCAAGTTCCTGAACGGGCTGAATTACGAACTACAGCGCGACGTGCAAGTGAAGATTTTCGAAATGGGAGCGGCTGCCACGTTAGGCGTGGCATACGAGACGGCGAAAAGGGTGGAGACGGGGAGGCGGCTATTCGAGGTGGAGCGCATAGCAGAACGGGCGGCAGATCGTAGGAGGCCAGCTTGGAGCGCAGCTCCAGTGGACAGGGAGCGACCGCCGAGAGGCCCAAGAGACACACGCAAATGCCACAATTGTGGGCAGACGGGGCACTTGAGGCGGGAGTGCAAAAACCCGCCAGCGTGCTCCATCTGCGGACAGGAGGAACATCAGAGGCGTGACTGCCCGGAGGCGCCGGTGTGCGGGAAGTGTGGGCGAAGGGGACATGCGGAGAGAGACTGCTACTCGCGCAAGGGAGAAGGACGGGGAGAAGGACGCAAAATGAGCGAGGTGGCGGAGATGAGGGCAGAAATTGAGAGGCTCAGGGCGCAGTTAGAAGGACGAGAGGCAGGAGGCGAAAGGAAACCGGCCATGGTGGCGCGTCAAGAGGAAGAGGAGAGTAGCGAGGAGGAGTTCTGCTTGATGGCATGGCCAGCAAGGGATCCGGAGGAATTGGGGCTGAGGGCGCGGGAAAGGAATTTGAGGCCACGGACGGAAGCAAGAAGGGAAGCAGGTCCGAGGAGAAGGGCGGAAGGAGAAGAGGAGGACCTGCATCCTCCGCGCAGGCACCCTCTGGAAAGGCTCAGCTACGCAGCATCTGTCCTGGTAGCGGAGAAGGGATACATAATGGTTCGGGGAGTGCCAGTGAAACAGGCCATAGTAGACACTGGGGCTCACTCAGTGTTGATAGGTAAGAGGCTCGCTCAGCAGCTGCAGCTGGACCGACCAGAACGCCAGATCGAGGAAGGACTGCTACTGATGACTGCCGAGGGAGGAGGCACTAAGTGGATGCCGAAAACTAAAAGCACCATGGAAATTTACATATGGCAAGGGAGCCCAGAGGAGTGCTCAGTGAAGCTGCAATGCGGGATCTCACCCTCGGAGGACTACGACCTGCTGCTTGGGGTGGAGTTCCTGTATAGCATAGGCGCCACCATATGCATGTGGGAGGAGAAGCTGACGTACCGAGTGGTGTACTGGGAGAAGAACAGGCAAGTGGCGGAGCTGCCCGTCAGATTCATCCATAGAGAACCAAGAGAAGCATATCAGGCTGAGATTAAGACAGTGGAAGAGGAGCTGGGGATCCTCGGCTGGGAAAGGCTGGACGAAGAACGAAGGCACCGAGACCGGCACCGGTAGTACTGGGGCAAAAGCGGGCAGTTGAAGGAGTTGCATCTAGACGGAGAGGTGTTCCGCAAGCCGATAGTGCTGCTAGAGCTGTTTGGGGGCATCTGCACCGAACTGGCGGCAGTGTTGAAGGCGGGATTGAGGATGGCAAAGTACATCTACGCGGAGAACGATGAAGCCGTGGACCGGATGGCCTGGCATCACATCAAGAGGTTGGAAGAACGCTACCCGTCGCAGCTGTACGCGGATGCCGTGGAAAAGGGGGCGGAGTGGGTGTGTCACCGAGCGGAGGACGTGAAGAAAGATGCACTGGCTCACTGGGGACACGTAGACCTGGTAGTCGCGGGTTGGGAGTGTCAAGGGCTGTTGCGGGCCGGAGAAGGGAGAGGGATGGAGGACCCCAGAAGCGGGCTGTTTAGAGAGTTGACTCGCATCCTGAAGATGATTAAGCGGAAGCAAGGAGAGGTGGCCTATATAGTTGAAAACGTGGATATGAGAGACGACATGAGGGAGGCGGTGAAGCTGGCTGAAGAAGAAATCAGGGCAGAGCTGGGGGCAGGCGTGGCATGGGATGCGGCACAGAATGGCAGTAGGGCGCACAGGCCTCACAGGTATTGGCAGAACGTGATGCCTAAGGCGGCCCTGCAATACGAGCTGTCAATGATGGAGCGGCCACGCGCTCACTTGGTCCAAGACATTCTAGAACCAACGAGAGTACCGCGCCCGTCAGATAACCCGACCACGAGATGCAGTTCCCGTGCAGCATGGTGGGCAAGCCTCAACAGGCATGGCCCACATTGGTGGCCCACGACCAAGCAAGGGGTTTAAGATGGAAGGAGGTAAGGAGGGTCCGGGCATGGTGTTTGACAGCTTGAAGGGGATTTGGGAGGAGCCGACGGCATTAGAACGGGAACTGGCGATGGGGTTCATGGCAAGAGCAACGGCGAGCGGCGAAGTGACGGAGCAGCAGAGGAAGAGGGCATTGGGCAACGCAATGGACTTGAATGCATTGCACTGGCTGGTGGGAGTCATGCATCGGCATCTGGAGAAGAAGCGGTTAGAGAGGAGGCGGGATCATGCGGCGAAGGCAGAACCGATGACGGAAGAAGACGAAAAGAAGCAGAGGGAAGCGGAGCTATTCATAGATCTGTTGGAGCAAGAAGCTAGGGAGGAAAGGCAGAAAGGAGTGCCGGTGGAGAGGAGGATGGAACGGTGGGCTGAGAGAGATGGAGTGCCAGGGAGATACCCGGACCAGAAAGAAGAGGAGGAAGGTGCAGAAGAGTGGGCAGAGCCAGAGATGGACTGGGACAGTGAAGAAAGGGAAGACCCAACGGACTGCTGGATTCCAGGCCCAGACGAGGTGTTTGTGGGCCCAAGAAGGGCATACATGGCGCTGAGCAGCGAAGGGGAGAACGAGCAGACAGCAGAAAGCGGAGAAAGGGTCGGAGGAGAGGAAGCAGAAGCTGCAGACAGGAATGAAGGGCAAGCGCCACAAGCAGCAATGGTTGAAGGAGTGCGAGCAGAGGTGGCGACAGCAGCAGGGGAGCACACATGGAACATAGGCACAGCCCTGCAGGGGACGGCGGCGATTAGACTGGAAGTGGTCCGGCGACAGCATGCAGCTATATTCGCGCATAGCCTACAGGAGCTGGGGAAGTGCACGATAAGCACCATGCAGCTGCCACTGATAAGTGAGGTGCCCGTGTACCATAGGCGGACGAGGATGAGCCCACAGGATGTTGAGGTGTGCACGGCAAAATGCCAGGAGCTATTGGCGGCGGGACTGATACGCAGATCGGCATCTGACTATGCAGCAGCCACCGTAGTAGCCGCTAGAACAGATCTGACTGGAGCTGTACTATCCAGGAGGATGTGTGGGGACTACAGGGTGTGAAAACAAAGAACGAGAATGAGATGACTATGAACGAAGTGAGTACAAATAGGAAACCCTAATTGGGTTGTACCCCCTATGGGATACCCCACTATAGCCTACAGAAACAAGTAAGCTATGAGTTCTGACACACCCCCATAGGCAAAGTGGGGGAGAACAAGGGGTCACAAGACCAGTCAAGCAAAGCAAAGCAAAGCTCAGGGTGGATCACAAAGTCACCACGCATTCCGAGCACAAGTTCAAAGGCCACAAGGCCAGTTCACATGCAAGATCATATATAGAGATATACAAGAGCAAGAGTATATATATGCGAAAGTACAAGCAAGGTCAAGGGGAGAGCAAGTGAGGCAAGACAGGCACAAGACCCAACTGCGTGCAGCAACGCTGATGATCACAAGGCGCAAGTGCCTTGGTGAAGACATCAGCAGTGTTGGCCTCAGAGGCCACGTATGCAAGTCGCAGCTGTCCACGCTGCTGTAGCTCACGAGCAAGAAAGTAGCGAAGAGCAATGTGCTTCGTTCTGTGCTCCAGTCGCTGCTCTCGACACAAGGCCAGCATGGCCTTGTTGTCTACGTACAGGACTGGAGGAGAACGAGGCTGCTCTCCAAGGTCGGTCAGCAGGTAGGTGAGCCAGCGTAACTCCTGTGCAGCCATAGCCCCAGCGTAGATCTCAGCCTCACAACTGGAGCCAAGAACAGAAGACGAGCGGGTAGCCCGCCACGAGACAGAGCCGGAACCAAGGCTGAAGGTGTAACCCTGTGACGACCGCTGCGTAGCCTGGTCGTCAGCCCAAGAAGCGTCTGCGTGCCCAGTGAGGATCACTGGACTGCGCCCTCCAAGCACTAGCCCCATGCCCGACGTACTGCACAAGTAGCGCAACACCCTCTTCGCTGCAGCCATGTGCTCTGGTCGGTGTCTCCCAGGAGCAACAAAGCGTGCGAGAATGCTAAGAGGGTATGCGAGGTCAGGTCGTGTGCAGGTCATCAGGTACATGAGGCAGCCAACAAGCTCTGCAAACGGGCCACTCGACTCTACGGACTCATCCGAAGGCAGAGCTGAGAGCGAGTGGCGAGTAGGCAGAGGAGTGGCCTGAGGCGAGGAGTACGTGAAGCCGAAGCGCTGAAGGACCTGCTGCACCATGTGTGACTGAGTCAGGGTAATGGTGCGGCGTGCTCTGTCCCGGGTGATCTGCAAGCCAAGGTAGCTGCGCAGTTCACCCAGGTCAGTGCACGTGTGTCTCTTCTGCAGCTCGGACTTCACGTAGGCGAGTCCAGCAGTGTCAGCTGTGGCAAAGACCAAGTCGTCGACGTACACGAGGATGTAGAACGGCGGCAGAGAGGTGTCGGTGCGCAGAAACAGCGACGGGTCGGCAGTGGAAGGAGCAAACCCAAGTGCCGCGAGCGTAGTCCTCAGTGTGTCGTGCCACTCACGTGGCGCCTGGCGGAGACCGTAGACTGGACGCCGGAGACTCCACTGGGTACCAGGAGGGAAAGACCCAGTGAAGCCAGGTGGGCGACGCAGCCAGATCTCCTCGTGCAGGCTGCCCTGCAAGAAAGCTGTGCTGAAGTCGAGAGAGTGCAGCTCGTAGTCACGGTGAGCAGCAACGTGTAGCAGAGCCCGAAGAGTGGTCATCTTCGGGGTGGGGGAAAAGGTCTGAAAGTAGTCAACCCCCTGCCGCTGACTGAAGCCACGAGCCACGTAACGCGCCTTGAAGACAGGCGGAGAACCCGGTGGCCGCTTCACCCTGAAAATCCACATGCCACTGACGATGTTCGCCCCAGGAGGGGGAACAGCGTCAACGTAGGTGCCTGTGGACTTCCAGGAAGCCATCTCTGCATCCATTGCTGCCTGCCACTGAGAGGAGTAGGGACCCTCTATCGCCTCCGCGTAAGAGCGCGGAGTCGGGATGTCTGGTGCATCCGGGTCTCCCTCAGGGGCTAGCAGTACAGACGCGAGACGAGGTGAAGCGGCGGCCAGACACTGGAACTCCTCCTGCCTGTCCTCAAGGACGTCCGTGCCAAGGGCACACTCACCCCCGACGGACGGAGGACAGGCGGACTCAGACTCAGTGACAAGACGAGCAGCGTAGTCTAGACGACAGCGCGCAGCAAAGTCGACAAGCCCAGTGACAAGGGCAGACGCAGCAGACGACTCGAAGGAGGGGTCAGTGACAGCAGTAGCCAGGAGACGCGTGACAGTAGGACTGGCAGCACGAAGAGCGTCCGACTCCGGGTCGGCAAGAGCAGGAAGAGAGGAAGCAGGAGGAGAAGGCAAAGGGGCACGCAGAGGAGCAGTGGACGGACGCAGTGACATCCGGTGCGTGCCAGGGACAGGAGGAGGACGCTGACGCGACCCGCGACCACTAGCGCGCTCAGTACGAACAGGCGACACAGGACGAGACGCAGGCTCACGACGCTCAGTAAGACCTCCAGTCGGACCAGCGTAGGGAGAAGGAGCAGGCAAAGGGGAGGCAGGCTGTAGCTGTGGCTGTGACCGGACAGGCTGCGGACCCTCTAAGGGAGGAGGAGGAGGTGTAAGACCAAGAACCTGCTGCAGGAGCGGAACGAAGTACGGTCGGGGCCGCGCGGCGACGCTAGAAACAGCAGGAACAGCACCAGCAGCCCCGGCAGGAGCACCCACTCCAGTAGCACCTCCAGCAGCACCACCAGAAGCTCCAGAACCTCCAGCCGCAGCACCAGGAGCACTGTCAGTCGGGCCGCCAACGGCAGGCTCAGCGCCAACACCCTCAGCAGGACCAGCTCCAGGAGAACTCTCAGACTCAGCAGCTCCAGCACCCACAGTACGAGTGCCGGCGGGGCGCGCAGCAGCAGTACCCTCTGCAGCCGAAGAACCACCAGCACCAGCAGCACGCCTCCAGCGCCCGGCAAACCACTCACGCAGCTCCTGTGGGGAGAGTGGCTCCCAGCGAGACGAAGCACCCCCAGGCACAGCACCTCCAGGCTCAGCACCCCTAGACACAGCACCCCCA
Source organism: Closterium sp. NIES-65 (assembly GCA_948144175.1). Lineage (NCBI taxonomy): Eukaryota > Viridiplantae > Streptophyta > Zygnematophyceae > Desmidiales > Closteriaceae > Closterium > Closterium sp. NIES-65. Next base: position 910,215 of record CANXME010002442.1, on the reverse strand, counting down.
GGCACGGCACCCCCAGGCTCAGCACCCCCAGGCTCAGCACCCCCAGGCACAGCACCCCCAGACTCGGCACCTTCAGACTCAGCACCCCCAGGCACAGCACCCCCAGGCTCAGCACCCCCAGACTCGGCACCTCCAGGCTCAGCACCCCCAGACTCCGCACCCCCAGGCTCAGCTCCCGCAGCAGCACCAGAGTCACCAGTGACCTCGACAGGCTCGACCGCGTCTACCTGGGACACACCTGAAGGGGCAGGACCCTGAGGGGGGAGGGGGACTACCGGGGGGGGACCTGGTACCAAGAAGAGCGGGGGTGGGGGGAGGGACGGAGTGCGGTAGGGGAAGAGGCGGTAGTAGGGTACCGACTCGTCGAACGTGACGTCCTGGGAGGACAGAACACGTCGAGAGGTGGGGTGGTAAAACTGCCACCCAGGGGCGTCGGGGGGGAACCCCAGGAAGACGCAGGGAGAAGCACGAGGGGACAGCTTGTCCGCAGACAGGTCGCGAACAAACGCCCGCGATCCCCAGACCCGGAACGCCGACGCATCGCCAACCTTCCCCGTCCACAGCAGGGCTGGGGAGGTCTCCGGTCGAGAGACCCTGGGGTGGAGGTTGATCTGGTGCGCAGCGTACCTGACCGCAAACGGCCACAGAAAATGGGGAGCAACCGCATGCATCATGGACGTACGAGCGACGTCCATGACCATGCCAATGCGGCGCTCAGCAATCCCATTCTGCTGCGGTGAGTCCGGAAGCGTGAAGGTCTGACGGATGCCTCGCGCACGACAGTAGGCACTCAGGAGGCCAGAGGAGAACTCTCCGCCTCTGTCCGAGTGCAGACGCAAAACAGGGAAGTCAGAGCCAAAGCTCCTCCGAAGCTGGAGACGAGCTGCGCGGATCCAGTCGATCAACACCGCAGTGACCTCACCCTTGCTGCGCAAGGGGAAGACTGTGGTGTAACGCGAGTAGTCGTCAACCACCAGCAGGAAGTAGCGCTCCTGACCCTGTCCACGGACGCGGGCTGGGCCCCACACATCCATGTGAAGCGTCTGCAACGGGGCCTCTGTCGGAGGAAACTGGGAGGAGTGAGGGGCAGCACGCTGGCGCCCCTCGACACAGGGGACACAGGTGGGGCCAGGGCCCGGAGGAAGGAGAGGGAGAGACCGGGGAAGACCAGACACTAGGACTCGCGAGGCCATGCCCCTGAGCCGAAGCAGAGAGGGGTGGCCAAGGCGGTGGTGCCAGAGGAGGGTCTCGTGAGACAGACGACGGCACGAGCAGGGGGCAGACTCAGGACCAGACCTGGACGCTGCAGCACACACCTGACCAGACGAAGTGACCCTACCAGACTCAGCACCTGGAGGAGAAGCAGTGGTCAGAGTGTACAGGCTCGACCCTGGCCGACGTGTAAACGTAGCCAGGTGGCGACCTGTATCCGCCTCCGTGCAGTGGGTCACCCGCTGACGAGCAGGGGTGAACTGGTGGACACCCGCATCCTGGAGGTCAGCACCACTCACCAAGTTCGTCGAGAACGAGGGGAGGTAAAGACCAGTCAGGGTGCCAGAGGGGGCCGCCGGACACGGGAGGACAGTGGAGAAGCGAGACAGGACAGGCCCCCCAGAGGGGTCAGCCAGGGACACCGCAACCGGCCGACTCAGCGGCGTGAGAGTGGTGCGGTCCCGAAAGAAGGAGCGAGACGCTCCAGAGTCAAGGGTGAAGGTGTGAGAGGCCGAAGCCGACACAGTACCTGATAGGGCAGACTCACCAGCACCTGAGAGCACAGACGCACTGGCACCTAGAGCAGCAGCCTCACTAGTACCTGACGCGGCAGTACCAATGCCCGGGTCGGGCGGGAAACACCGGTAACAGTCATCCTCATCACTACCAATCGCAGCATACATAGCAGAGAGAATAGCATCAAAATCAAGATCATATATAGCTACACCAGCCCTAGACAGCTCTCCCCAGCGGGGGATCTCAGCTGCCTCCGGAAACTGCTGACGCCAGGCGTCAGTCAGGCGGCCAAAGCAGCGGCGGGCAGTGTGGGCGCCTCCACACCTCTCCCCTGCACGGTCACCGGTGCGGAGAACGTAGGGGCAAGGACCAAGCGCACCACCACGCTGACGCTGCGAGTACCACTCACGGAGCTGCTGAGGGGCGGGGACGGTGCGAGAGCGCTGCTGCTGCTGTGGCTGCTGCTGCGGCTGCTGCTGCTGCTGCTGCTGGCGCTGACCACCCCCAGAGCTGCTCCGCTGGGACGAGCCACTCCGACCCCCGCCTCCACCGCCACCCCCGTCTCCACCTCCACCTCCCCCACCAGGACCGTCGCTCCCACCGCTCCCACCGCCTCCTCCGCTACCACCTCTGCCGCCACCTCCGCCTCCACCGCCGCCACCAGTACCTCCACTCCCGCCACCACCCCCACCGCCACCCCCACTCCCCCCGCCACCCCCACCGCCTCCTCCACCGCCCCCTCTAGCCCCACCCGCTCCCTTGCCCCCCTTGCCCTTGCCAGCGCGGCGTCTGCCGCTGGGGGCAGACGCCGCGCCGATCGACTCAAAACCAGTGAGGTCGGCCGCAGCGGCAGAGGCGACAGAGGGCAGCAGGGGGGAAGGACCACACCCCTCAAAGATGGGGGTGCGAGGGTCACCCCGAGAGGCCCCTACAGCGACAATACTCTTCTCAGCCGCTAGCAGGGACTCCTCAAGGAGGTCGACAGTGAGAGTGGTGGGACAGACAGAGAGAAACTGGTCCCTAACGACACGAAGGGACTCAGGGAGACGGGTGACGAGAAAGTAGAGAGTGATGTACATGGGAGGAGGGTTCGCAGCGCGGAACTCAGCAGGAAGGGCAGCGCGGTAGCGGGTGTCACTAGCACGGAGGTGGGTAACGAGGTCAGCGACAGTGGGAAAGGAAGCGAGGTCAGGGAAGAGAAACGGTAGCATGAGGCGGCTAAGGGTAGCGGAGGAAGGGGAGGAGTAGCGTGCAACTACAGCGTCGTACAAGGCCTGAGCGGTCTTGCACTGACTAAAGTGGGCACGCTCAGAGGAAGGGAGGTGGCGACGCACAGCAAGACGTGCAGCAGCATCGCGGGTCGCCCACTTGGAGCGAACGGCAGAGTCAGCATCAGCAGGTGGGGCAGGGACAGCGCCAGAGACAAAGTCAAAGAGAGAGACCTCATCTATCGCATCACACAGTAAATACAGCTGCAGGTCTTCAATCCAGACGGCAAAGTCAATGGCCCTCCCCTCAGCGTCAAAGGTAAGAACATTGGGGGTGGCCATGACAGCAGCTGAAAATCTCACCGGGCTGGGAGAGGCGGGTAGGTCAGCAGCAGAGGAACAGCAGCACGGCTCCGCAGGCGGCTCAGGCGGCGCGGGCGGCTCGGGCGGCACGGCGGCGGCTCGGGCGGCGGCTCGGCGGCGGCTCGGCGGCGGCTCGGCGGCGGCTCGGCGGCGGCTCAGGCGGCGGCGGCTCGGCGGCGGCTCGGCGGCGGCTCAGGCGGCGGCGGCTCGGCGGCGGCTCGGCTGCTGCTGGGCGGCGCGGGCGGCTCGGGCGTCACGGGCGGCTCGGCGGCGGCTCGGGCGGCTCGGCGGCGGCTCGGCGGCGGCTCGGCGGCGGCTCGGCGACGGCTCGGCGGCGGCTCGGCGGCGGCTCAGGCGGCGGCGGCTGCTGGGCGGATCGGCGGGGCCGCGTAGCAGAGTGGCGGCGGGGCCGCGACCGAAGAGAGCGGCGGGGCCGCGTAGCAGAGGGCGGCGGGGCCGCGTAGCAGAGGGCGGCGGGGCCGCGACCGAAGAGAGCGGCGGGGCCGCGTAGCAGGGGGCGGCGGGGCCGCGTAGCAGAGGGCGGCGGGGCCGCGTAGCAGAGGGCGACGGGGCCGCGATCGAAGGGCGGCGGGGCCGCGTAGCAGAGGGCGGCGGGGCCGCGTAGCAGAGGGCGGCGGGGCCGCGTGGCAAAGGGCGGCGGGGCCGCGATCGAAAGGCGGCGGGGCCGCGTAGCAGAGGGCGGCGGGGCCGCGTAGCAGAGGGCGGCGGGGCCGCGAGGCAGAGGGCGGCGGGGCCGCGAGGCAGAGGGCGGCGGGGCCGCGTAGCCGAGGGCGGCGGGGCCGCGATCGAAGGGCGGCGGCGGGGCCGCGTAGCAGAGGGCGGCGGGGTTGCGATCGAAGGGCGGCGGGGCCGCTAGGGAAGAGCGGCGGAGCCGCGAGGGGAAGGGCGGCGCAACGGTCCGCTAGGGGCGACACGACGGGTCGCTAAAAAAAAAACGCGCCTCGGGGCGCGGTTCGGTGGGCCCTAGAAGCAGTCCCTAGGAGGGAACCTGCTCTGATTCCATGTGAAAACAAAGAACGAGAATGAGATGACTATGAACGAAGTGAGTACAAATAGGAAACCCTAATTGGGTTGTACCCCCTATGGGATACCCCACTATAGCCTACAGAAACAAGTAAGCTATGAGTTCTGACACAGGGGTCTCAACAAGGTTACAGCCACGGACCGTTACGCCATGCCCATGGCAGAAGAGATCTTCAATCAGCTCCACGGGAGCAGGCTGTTCTCAACACTGGACTTGAGGCAGTGCTTTAACCAGATCCCGATAGCAGAAGAAGACAAGAGGAAAACGGCATTACACGGTCCGGATGGCTTGTACGAATGGAAATTCATGCCATTCAGATTGAGGAACGCCTCAGCGGTGTTTCAGCGGGTGATGGATGTGGTGCTCAGGGAAGTGAAGGGAGCAGCTTGTTATACCGATGATGTAATAATCTTCAGCCTGAACTGTGAGAGGCACGTGGAGGACATTGAAGCAACCTTGGCGGCCATCCAAGCAGCGGGGCTGACGTGCCATCCAGGCAAGTGCCGGTTGGGGCACAGCAGCGTGGCTTACCTGGGGTTCGAGGTGGCAAGAGGAGAGCTGAGCTCCCAAAAGGCGAAGTTGGATGTGTTAGACAGGGTGGGGCGACCGAAAGGACAGGAGTGGGTTACGAGCGCTTCTGGGCTTTCTGAATTACTACAGGAAGTTTATCCCCGACTTCAGCAAGCGCGCAGCACCCCTGAACCGACTGCTGAGAGAGGACCAGAAATGGCAGTGGGGGGAGGCACAGGAGGCGGCACTGAAAGGATTGATGGAGGCGGTGAAGTCAGGGGCAGTGCTGAAGCTTCCGGACGGGAAGGCACCGTTCGTGCTCTACACAGACTTGAGCGGTGTAGGCATGGGAGCAATCCTGAATCAGCTGGAAGGAGGGCAGGAGAAGGTGGTCGCGTTCGCCAGTAGGACCTGTAACCCTGCTGAGGCCAACTACTCGTCGTACGAAGGAGAAGGGCTGGCAGCAGTCTGGGCGGTAGGGCATTTTCGGGTGTATCTACAAGGAAGACACTTTACACTGGTAACGGATCACCAGCCTCTGCTGTGGCTGATGCAGAACCAGACACTGACTGGGCGGAACGCACGATGTGCAATGAAGCTACAGGAATATGACTTTACCGTGAAGCACCGCCCAGGCAGGACCATGCAGCATGTGGACGGGCTTTCACGGAACCCGCCAAAGGAGAGGGAGGATGGGGACATAGACAGAGGGCAGCCAGTTGCAGCACTGACAGCCATGGTCAGGGAGCAGGGGGCACTGGGAGAACAGGGGAGAGGAGCGGCGGATGTGTGGCTGGATGAAGCAACGTTAGCCTGGATAAAGGGAGAGACTGCTGAAGATGGAGGAGTGGAGAGCAGGGCCAGGGCTCGAGGCCAACACTACAGATGGTACCAGGGGCAGGTGCAGTTGCAGACGAAGGATGGGTGGAAGTGGGTCCCTGAGCCAGCAGAGCGAGCAGCGCTGATTGAGGAAGTGCATGGCAAGCTGGGTCATTTTGGGCCCCTGCGCACCATCCAGCTATTGCAGACGGGCTGGTGGTGGGCATGAATGAGGAAGGAAGTGAAGGAGTGGGTGGAGAAGTGCGAGCTTTGCTGCAAGAACAAGGCCACACTGCTAAGGAGTCAGGCGGAGCTGCAGCCGTTGGCAATAGTGGAGCTTGGGTATCGCTGGTCTCTGGACATAGCGGGGCAGCTGCCTGTGTCAACGAGGGGAAGGAGATACATCGTGCTCATGATTGAACACGTGAGCAAATGGGCGGAAGCGCGGCCTCTAGTGAACAAGACCGCGGCAGCTGTGGCAGAGGCATTCGAAGAAATGGTGATCACACGGTTTGGGGCATGCGGAGAGGTGCTCACAGATCAGGGGACAGAGTTTGAGGGAGAGTTCAAGGAGCTGCTGGCGTCTAATGGGATCCAACAACGCACGACCTCAAGGTATCACCCAAGGCAGACGGACTGACAGAGCGGCTGGTGCAGACAGTGAAGAGAGGCCTGCGCGTGTACGGGGAGGCACATAAAGGGGACTGGGACAAGAAGCTGGCATGGGTGATGGCAGGATACAGGTTTAGCAAGCAAGCAGCGCTTCAGGATGTATCTCCCTACTACTTGCTCTTTGGGAAGCATCCGATCCTGCCTATGGGAGCTCCTAAGGTGCTCACGGACAGCGTGTCAGCCGGGACAGCGGAAAAATGGGTGGCACTAGCTAATGCGAGGGTAGGAAGATGCTGCCCGTGGCGATGGAGAGCTTGAAGGTGGCTCAGCTGCGAGATATTCACCGCTACAAGCAGCGGCAGCTGGCGAAGATGCAAGGCCGAGACCCGCCTGTGGAGGAAGGATGTGAAGTGTATGTCAGGCGAGCGAAGCGAGATGGACTGGATCTAGGAGTATCCCAGCAGAGGTGGACAGTGAAGGAGGTGCGAGACTCAGGGGTATAAGTGCTGGAGGGAGAGACTGGAAAGCGCGTCATGGACCATGTGACCAATGTGGCCTTGGCTGGGAAGGCGAAGGGAGTGCAGCAGTACACGGGTCCCATGACCAGGGCGAGGACGGCGGCAGCTGGTCATGGGAGGGGGCAAGAGTGAGAGTATCACGAGACGCAATGGACGATAAGGGCCAGTCCTGGGAGGTAAGGAAAGGGGAGACCAGCAAGGACAGGAGCCAGACAGAGAGAGCAGCAGGAAGGCGGTGAGGTTCCGACAAAGGGGAGTGGGGGGAGGAGGGGCGACGGGTTGGGGAAGCGAGGGCGACAGGCAGGGAAGCATCTGTACTCGCTATAGACCTTGCCCACCCACCCCCCTTCAAATGCCTCTCCCTCCTCGTCTCCCTTTCTCTTTCCCTTCCTATACTCTCTCCTCTCCTTCCCTCTCTTTGTCCTCCTACCCCTCTGCCCACGCCTCCTCCCGCCTTCCCTCCATTCCTCTTTCCCTCCCTGCAGTTCCTCTTTGGGAGGGTAAATCGGGGGATGGAGGGAGGTGAGTGGGGAGGATGGGGGGGGGGAAGTATGGGGTAAACCTTTGACCAAACACCCCCCTGCCCATGCCTCCTCCCGCTCCCCTTTCCACTCCTCTTTCCCTCCCTGAAGTTCCCCTTGTCAGAATACTAGGCAGGAATGAATGAACTATGAAAGAGTTGGGTACAAATATGAAACCCTAGAAGGGGCTATACCCCATATTGGCTACCCCACTACAACCTAAAAATATATAGCATATATATAATTTGACACACCCCCATAGGCAAAGTGGGGGAGAACAAGGGGTCACATGACCATACAAGAGAAGCAAAGCAAGCTCAGGGTGAATCACAACGTCACCACAAAATCTGAGCACAAGCAAAGGGCCACAAGGCCAGTCCGCATGCAGAGGTATATATATGCAAAAGCAGCAGTACAGTGATAACTACCTAACAAGTGCAGGTATACAAAATAGATCTCAGTACAGGCAAGGTCAAGAAGTAAGTAAGTGAGAAGACACAGGAACAAGACCAAGTGAAGTACAGAAGCGCTGATGGTCACGAGGCGTAAGTGCCTTGGTGAACACATCAGCAGTGTTGGCCTGAGAGGCCACGTAGGCAAGACGAAGCTGACCGCGCTGCTGCAGCTCTCTAGCAAGAAAAGTAGCGAAGAAGGATGTGCTTCGTTCTCTGCTCCAATCTCTGTTCGCAACACAAGGCAAACATTCCCTTGTTATCGACGTACAGAACTGGAGGAGAACGAGGCACCTCGCCCAAGTCGGTCAGCAGATAGGTGAGCCAACGCAGCTCCTGTGCAGCCATGGCTCCTGCGTAGATCTCAGCCTCACAGCTAGAGCTGAGAACGGAAGAAGAGCGGGTAGACCGCCAAGAAACAGAACCGGAGCCAAGGCTGAAGGTGTAACCCTGTGACGACCGCTGCGTAGCCAAGTCGTCAACCCAGGAAGCGTCTGCGTGACCAGTGACGACAACTGGACCCCGTCCTCCAAGCACGAGCCCCATGCCTGACGTACTGCACAAGTAATGCATCACCCTCTTAGCTGCCTTCCAGTGCTCTGGATGGTGTCTCCCGAGCGCAACGTAGCGTGCCAGGATGCTAAGAGGGTAAGCGAGGTCAGGGCGAGTGCAGGTCATCAGGTACATGAGGCAGCCCACAAGCTCTGGATACGGGCCACTCGGCTCTACGGACTCATCCGAAGGCAGAGCTGAGAGCGAGTGACCGGTAGGCAGAGGAGTGGACTATGGCGAGGAGAACTGGAAGTCGAAGCGCTGAAGGACCTGCTGCACCATGTGTGACTGGGTCAGAGTGATGGTGCGGCGTGCTCTGTCCCGAGTGATCTGCAAGCCAAGATAGCTGCGCAGTTCACCCAGGTCTGTGCACGTGTGTCTCTTCTACAGCTCTGACTTCACTAGAGTCAGTGCCTCAGTGTCAGCAGTAGCAAAGACCAAGTCGTCGACGTACACGAGGATGTAGAACGGCGGCAGAGAAGTGTCGGTGCGTAGAAACAGCGACGGGTCAGCAGTAGAAGGCGCAAACCCAAGAGCCGCAAGTGTAGTCCTCAGTGTGTCGTGCCACTCACGAGGCGCCTGGCGGAGACCGTAGACTGGCCGCCGGAGGCTCCACTGGGTACCAGGGGGAAATGACCCAGTGAAGCCAGGTGGGCGGCGCAGCCAGATCTCCTCGTGCAGGCTGCCATGCAAGAAAGCTGTGCTGAAGTCAAGAGAGTGAAGCTCGTAGTCACGCTGAGCAGCGACGTGCAGTAGTACCCGGAGAGTGGTCATCTTTGGGGTGGGAGAGAAGGTCTGAAAGTAGTCAACTCCCTATCGCTGACTAAAACCACGAGCCACGTAACGCGCCTTGACGACAGGCGGAGAACCCGGCGGCCGCTTCACCCTGAAGATCCACATGCCGTCAACAATGTTCGCCTCAGGTGGGGGAACCTCGTCGACGTAGGTGCCTGTGGACTTCCAGGAAGCCATCTCTGCATCCATGGCTGCCTGCCACGGAGAGGAGTAGGGATCCTCAACCGCCTCTGCGTAAGAGCGCGGAGTCGGGATGTCAAGTGCATCCGGGTCTCCCTCAGGGGCAAGCAGCATGGACACGAGATGAGGTGAAGCAGCAGCCAGACACTAGAACTCCTCCTGCCTGTCCTTAAGGACGTCCGTGCCAAGGGCACACTCACCCCCGAAGGACGGAGGACAGACAGACTCAGCAACAAGACTAGCAGCGTAGTCTAGACGACAACGAGCAGCAAAGTCGACAAGCTCTGCAACTAAGACAGACGCAGCAGCAGACTCAAAGGAAGGGTCATTGACAACAGTAGCAAGGAGACGCATGACAGTGGGACTAGCAGCACGAAGGGAGTCAGACTCCGGGTCAGCAAGGGCAGGAAGAGAGGACTCAGGAGGCGACGGCAGAGGGACAAGCTGTGGAGCAGTGGAAGGAAGCAGAGTCATCCGGTGCGTGCCAGCGAGAGGAGGAGGACGCAGACTACGACGACTAGCGCTAGTAGAACGAACAGGCAACACAGGACGAGACGCAGGCTCACGACGCTCAGCAAGACCTCCTGTCGGACCAGCGTACGGAGACGGAGCAGGCAGTGGGGAGGTGGGCTGTAGCTGTGACGGTGACAGGACAAGCGGTGGACACTCTAAGGACGGGGGTGGAGCAGGAGAAGGCGGGAGACCAAAAACCTGCTCAAGGAGCGGAACAAAGTACGGCCGTGGCCGCTGAGCACCCGCAGAGCCAACAGCAGCACCAACAGCAGCTCCAGCACCAGCAGCACCAACCGCAGCGCCACCAGCAGCTCCTACAGCACCTCCAGAGCCAACAGCAGCACCACCAGCATCTCCAGCACCAGGAGCACCAACAGCAGCACCACCAGCAGCTCCAGCAGCACCTCCAGCAGCTCCAGCACCCCCAGAGCCAACAGCAGCACCACCAGCAGCTCGAGCAGCTCCACGAGCTCCAGCAGCACCTCCAGCAGCTCCAGAAGTTGCACCACCAGCTCCACTGGCAGCTCCAGCAGCACCTCCAGCAGCTCCAGCACCAGTAGCACCACCAGCAGCACCCCCAGAACTACCAGCCCCGGCTGCTCGAGTTCCTGCGGTACGAGCACCTCCAGGGCCTGCGGTAGCACGAGTGTCTCCAGGACCAACCGGAGTACCGCCAACTCCAGGACGCCTCCTCAATCGCTGACGAACCGCAAACCACTCTCGTAGCTCCGCTGGTGTAAGGGGCCGGCGAGAAACCGGTCCAGTACCCTCAGTCTCAGCGCGCCCAGGCTCTGCACCTTCCAGGACCTCACGCACCGGCACAGCACCCCCAAACTCCGCACCCTCCAGCACCTCACGCAGCGGCTCAGCACCCCCAGGCTCTGCACCCTCCAGCACCTCACGCACCGGCTCAGCGCCCCCAGGCTCCGCACCCTCCAGCACCTCACGCACCGGCTTAGCACCCTCAGACGCAGCACCTCGAGCAGTACCACCCGCAGCAGCACTTGAGTCGCTAGTGACCTCGACAGGCTCAGCTAAGGGTGGTGGGTCTACCTGAGACACACCTGAAGGAGCAGGACCCTGGGGGGGAAGGGGGTCTACCGGAGGGGGACCTGGAGTGAGGAAGAGCGGCGGGGGAGGGAGAGGAGCAGTGCGGTAGGGAAAGAGGCGGTAGAAAGGGACTGACTCGTCAAAAGTGACGTCCTGAGAAGACAGGACAGTGCGCGAGGCGGGGTGGTAAAACTGCCAGCCAGGCGCGTCAGTCGGAAAGCCGAGGAAGACACAGGGAAGGGTGCGGGAGGAGAGCTTGTCCGCGGACGTATCGCTAACAAGAGCAAGGGCACCCCAGACCCGGAACACCGACGCATCTCCAACCTCCCCCGTCCACCGCAGTGTGGGCGAAGTCTCCGGAACGGAGACACGGGGCTAGAGGTTGAGCTGTTGTGCGGCGTACCTGACCGCAAACGGCCACAGAAAATGGGGAGCCGCCGCATGGATCAAGGATGTATGAGCGATCTCCATGACCAGGCCAATGCGGCGCTCAGCAACCCCATTTTGCTGCAGTGAGCCCGGAAGCGTGTAAGACTGGGTGATGCCCTCCTCCAGACAGAAGCCGCGCAAGAGGTCGGAGGCAAACTCTCCGCCCTTGTCAAAGTGCAGACGCAGAACACGGAGGTCGGTCTGAAACCTCCTGCGTAGCTGGAGACGAACCGCTCGGATCCAAGGGATCAGGACAGCAGGGACCTCACCCTTGGTGTGCAAGGGGAAGACCGTGGTGTAGCGCAAGTAGTCGTCCTCTACCAGCAGGAAGTACCGCTCTCCACCCCTTCCGCTGACGCGGGCGGGGCCCCACACGTCCATGTGGAGAGTCTGCAGCGGAGCCTCTGTCGGAGGAAAGGAGGAGGAGTGAGGAGCGGCACGCTGCCGCCCCTCGACCCAAGGAAGGCAGGCCGGGGCAGGCGAAGCAGGGAGGGGAGCCAGGGTCCGGGGAAGGTTAGACACAAGGACGCGACGGTGCATGTCACGAAGACGGGGTAGGGAGGGGTGGCCCAGTCGGTGGTGCCAAAGAACGGTCTGGTGCGACAGGGAGCAACACGAGCAAGGAGATTCAAGCTGACCTGACGCAGACGCCTGACCGACAGCAGCGACCTGGGGAGACACAGTGGTCAGTGTGTAAAGGCTCGACCCTGGCGCACGCGTGAACGTGGCCAGGTGTCGCCCAGTCTTGGAGCGCCGCCCAGCAGAAGTAGAGGCAGCACCAGCCGAGTCGGCTCCGAGGAAGTCTACAGCGGCAGCAGTGGCGTGGGAAGGGGCAAGAGGGGAAGAAGCGCAGCCCTCAAAGATGGGGGTGCGAGGAGCGCCACGAGCAGCAGCCACACTAACAATGCTGCTCTCAGCGGCTAAGAGGTGCTCCTCTAGGAGGTCTATGGTGAGGTCGGAGGGACAGCGCGCTAGGAAGTGATCCCTGACTGAGTGAAGGGCGTCAGGGAGGCGGGTCACTAAAAAGTGGAGCGCCCAGTACATCGGAGGGGGGTGCTGGGCAACAAACTCCTTGCGGAGTGTGGCACGGACACGAGCGTCACTAGAGCGAAGGTGAGTGATGAGGTCGGCTACGGTGGCAAAGCTCGACAGCTCGGGGAACAGGTACGGCAGCATGAGGCGGCTGAGCGCAGCAGTGGCAGGGGAGGAGTAGCGAGCAACTACAGCGTTGTACAGGGCCTTAGCGGTTTTGTGCTCGCCAAAGTGCTTAAGTTCTGCAAGCGGCAAGTGGTTGCGAATAGAAAGGCGGGCAGCAGCATCGCTTGTCAGCCACTGAGAGCGCTCGCTAAGGGCAGCTGTGTCAGCAGGAGCGGCTAGAGCACCGGAGGTGTGATCAAAGAGGGAGATCTTGTCTTTGCTGGTGCTAATGAGGTAGAGCTGCAAGTCATCGAGCCAGGCGTCGAACTCTACAGGGCGGCCCTCAGTGTCGAAGGAAAGAACATGAAGGGTGGCCATAGTGCTAGGCTGTGTCGAGCAGCAGGGCGTGCGACGCAGGGCAGGCTAGGCAGCAGCAGGGCGCGCGACGGCGCAGTAGGGCGCGGGCGGCGCAGCAGGGCAGGGGCGGCGCAACAGGGCGCGGCCAACGATGCAGGGCGCGGGCGGCGAAGCAGGGCGCGGGCGGCGCAGCAGGGCGCGGCCGGCGCAGTAAGGCGCGGGCGGCGCAGCAAGGCGCGGCCGGCGATGCAGGGCGCGGGTGGGGCAGCAGGGCGCGGGCGGCTTAGCAGGGCGCGGCCGGCGCAGTAAGGCGCGGGCGGCGCAACAGGGCGCGGCCGGCGATGCAGGGCGCGGCCGGCGCAGCAAGGCGCGGGCGGCGCAGCAGGGCGCGGCCGGCGATGCAGGGCGCGGGCAGCGCAGGAGGGCACGGAAGGTGCAACAGGGCGGGGCCGGCGCAGCAGGGCGGGCGTCGCGGCAGCAGTGCATGCAACGCAGCAGGGCGGGCGACGCGGCTGAAGGGGGGTACGACGCAGCTGTAGCGCGCGCGACGCGGCGGCAAGGTGCGACGCGGCAGCAGGGCGCGACGCGGCAGCAGGGCGCGACGCGGCCGCATGGCGCGACACACCAGAGCGCGACGCAGCAGCAGGGCGCGACGCAGCAGTAGGGCGCGACGCAGCAGTAGGTCCCACGAGGGGCGTCAGTAGGGCGCGACGCGGCGGAAAAAAAAAGGACGGTGGGCCCACAGAGTTAGATCCTAAGGACCTCCTGCTCTGAAACCATGTCAGAATACTAGGCAGGAATGAATGAACTATGAAAGAGTTGGGTACAAATATGAAACCCTAGAAGGGGTTGTACCCCATATTGGCTACCCCACTACAGCCTAAACATATATAGCATATATATAATTTGACACCCCTTAGACAGGGTATGTCATCGGGCTTTGAGAAAAATGTGGGGGGAAAATGTGGGGAAAATCTTTGTCCTCCCACCCCCCTGCCCATGCCTCCTCCCGCCCCTACTTCCGCCCCTCTTTCCCTCCCTGCAGTTCCCCTCAGAGAGGGTGAATCGGCGGATGGAGGGAGGTGAGTATGGGGGGGGTTAGCCCAGGCGTGGAGGGAGGTTAGTGGGGGGGAAAGAGGTAAGCTAAGAGGGTGGGGACGGGTGGGGGGAAATGTGGGGGGGGGGGGGGGGGGGGGGGGGGGTAAATCAGGAGATGAAGAGAGGTAAGCGAGAAGAGGTAGGGGTAAGTCGGGCCTGGAAGAAGGTAAATTGCGGGATGCGGTGCAAACATCGGGGGATGAAGGAAGGTAAGTAGAGGGGGTGAGGTGAAAAACTCGGGGGATGAAGGAAGGCGTAATGGGGGAAGGAGATGGGCAGAAAGTGAAGGAACGCGAGATGATTAGAGGGAAGGAATAGAAAGGTAGCTAGGGGAGGAAGGGGAGAGGGTGCGGGAAGAAAGGAGAGAGGGATTAACGAGTGTGAGCGAGGGAGAGAGGAAGAAAGGGAGAGAGGGGGAGAGGAAGAGAGGAAGAGAGCGAGAGAGGGAAGGAAGGTGAATTTGCAGGTGAATCTGAAGGTGAATCTGCATGTTAGCCACCACACCATTGCCTTCGTTTGACAGATTTCCATGTACCAATCTCAGCATTGAAGCGAAGGACAGTTTGAAGGAAGGAAAAAGGGAGATGGTAGAGTGGAAGACCGGATTTGGAAGGATGGAGGGCGGTAGGTGGGGGGAAGTAGGGCGGGTGTGTGCGCGAGTTGATGGCAAAGGCACGTGTGGTAAAGTGTATGGAGGTATGTGGCTATGTGAGGGGAAACGTGGGCGACGGGGACGGAAAGCGAAGGCGACGAGTAAGGCGATGGGGCGGGAAGCGAGAGCGACGGACAGGGAAAATCAGGGCGACGGGCTGGAGAAGCAAGGAAGACGGGCAGAGGAAGCAAGGACGACGGTCAGAGGAAGCACGGAAGACAGGCAGACGAAGTGAGGGCGACGGGGAAGGCGATGGGATGAGAAGCGAGGGCGACGCAGGGGGCGATGGGAGGGAAGCGAGGGCCACAGGTAGGGGAAATTTGGGCGATCGGAAAGGAAAATTAGGTAGGTGAATGGCAGGAAGAAGGTACTAGTGGGGGAGGTGGTATCTGCATCAAAGGAGGGAGGTAGGTGAGGAGCAGGGAGACGGGAGAGATAACTGAGGGGAGGGATCGAACGACGGGAGAGAGGGAGGGACTAGAGGGTGGTGTCGAGGGAAGGGATGCGGCGTCGGAGGGGAGACGGAGGGACGGGGAGATGAGAGGGATGTGGCGACTGGCATCGAGCAATGAGAGGTATCAAGAGGCGAGAGGGATCCAGTGACGGGAAACATAGCGCGGTAGAGACTAACGCGTCAAGCTTGTTAACGCGACGGTAGACGAGCGATGGGAGCGGGCGCGAGGTGGGATCGAGAAAGGTTAGCGGGGCGAGAATATTAAAGTCGTTTTGGCCTACTATGCCATAAGGTATCACTAATGAAATAAATTGCACTCCGAAAAAAAAACTACAGAATGAACGCATAACATCTAAAATGACATTAGAATGGGCTAAAGTTGAGCTAAGTGAGGATGTGGGGGGGCAAAGTAAACGATGTTACGAGGCTCGGAAAGTTGGGGAGAGGTGCGGTGGCGAACGGAAGTGGTTCGGGACGAAAGTAGGGCCGAACCAGCTAATGAGAGATGTGAAAATGAACGAGAATGAATGCACTATGAATGAGTTGGGTACAAGTACTAACCCTAATTGGGTTGTACCCCATATAGGCTACCCGACTACAGCCTACACAAAAGCATAAGCTATAATGTTCTGACACACCCCCATAGGCAAAGTGGGGGAGTACAAGGGGTCACAAGACCAGTCAAGCAAAGTAAAGCAAAGCAAGCTCACGGTGGATCACAAAGTCACCACACATTCCGAGCACAAGGTCAAGGCCACAAGGCCAGTTCACATGCAGGAGAACATATATATATAAAAGGCTAGACAGGCAAGAGCAGGTGTATACATATATGTAACAGTACAAGCAAGGTCAAGAGGTGAGCAAGTGAGGCAAGGCAGGCACAAGACCCAGCTGAGTACAGAAGCGCTGATGATCACAAGGCGCAAGCGCCTTGGTGAAGATATCAGCAGTGTTGGCCTCAGAGGCCACGTACGCAAGACGCAGCTGACCACGCTGCTGCAGCTCACGAGCAAGGAAGTAGCGGAGAGAAATGTGCTTCGTTATGTGCTCCAGTCTCTGCTCTCAACACAAGGCCAGCATGGCCTTGTTGTCTACGTACAGCACTGGAGGAGAACGAGGCGGCTCTCCGAGGTCAGTCAGCAGGTAGGTGAGCCAACGAAGCTCCTGTGCAGCCATGGCCCCGGCGTAGATCTCAGCCTCACAACTGGAGCCGAGAACAGAAGACGAGCGGGTAGCCCGCCACGAAACAGAGCCGGAACCAAGGCTGAAGGTGTAACCCTGTGACGACCGCTGCGTAGCCTGGTCGTCAGCCCAAGAAGCGTCTGCGTGCCCAGTGAGGACCACTGGACTCTGCCCTCCAAGCACAAGCCCCATGCCTGACGTACTGCACAAGTAGCGCAACACCCTCTTCGCTGCAGCCATGTGTCTCCCAGGAGCAACATAGCGTGCGAGAATGCTAAGAGGGTATGCAAGGTCAGGTCGAGTGCAGGTCATCAGGTACATGAGGCAGCCAACAAGCTATGGGTACGGGCCACTCGACTCTACGGACTCATCCGAAGGCAGAGCTGAGAGCGAGTGGCGAGTAGGCAGAGGAGTGGCCTGAGGCGAGGAGTACGTGAAGCCGAAGCGCTGAAGGACCTGCTGCACCATGTGTGACTGAGTCAGGGTAATGGTGCGGCGTGCTCTGTCCCGGGTGATCTGCAAGCCAAGGTAGTTGCGCAGTTCACCCAGGTCTGTGCACGTGTGTCTCTTATGCAGCTCGGACTTCAAGTGGGCGAGTCCAGCAGTGTCAGCTGTGGCAAAGACCAAGTCGTCGATGTACACGAGGATGTAGAACGGCGGCAAAGAAGTGTCGGTGCGCAGAAACAGCGACGGGTCGGCAGTAGAGGGAGCAAACCCAAGAGCCGCAAGTGTAGTCCTCAGTGTGTCGTGCCACTCACGCGGTGCCTGGCGGAGACCGTAGACTGGCCGCCGGAGGCTCCACTGGGTGCCAGGAGGAAAAGACCCAGTGAAGCCAGGTGGGCGGCGCAGCCAGATCTCCTCTTGCAGGCTGCCCTGCAGGAAAGCTGTGCTGAAGTCAAGAGAGTGAAGCTCGTAGTCACGGTGAGCAGCTATGTGCAGCAGTACCCAAAGAGTGGTCATCTTCGGGGTGGGAGAGAAGGTCTGAAAGTAGTCAACTCCCTGTCGCTGACTGAAGCCACGAGCCACGTAACGCGCCTTGAAGATAGGCGGAGAACCCGGCGGCCGCTTCACCCTGAAAATCCACATGCCACTGACGATGCTCGCCCTAGGCGGAGGAACCTTGTCAACGTAGGTGCCTGTGGACTTCAAGGAAGCCATCTCTGCGTCCATAGCTGCCTGCCACTGAGAGGAGTAGGGACCCTCTATCGCCTCCGCGTAAGAGTGCGGAGTCGGGATGTCAAGTGCATCCGGGTCTCCCTCAGGGGTAAGCAGTACGGACACGAGATGAGGTGAAGCAGCAGCTAGACACTGGAACTCCTCCTGCCTGTCCTCAAGGACGTCCGTGCCAAGGGCACACTCACCCCCGACGGACGGAGGACAGACAAACTCAGACTCAGCAACAAGACTGGCGGCGTAGTCTAGGCGACAGTGAGCAGCAAAGTCGACGAGCTCAGCAACTAGGGCAGACGCAGCAGTGGACTCAAAGGAAGGGTTAGTGACAACAGTAGCAAGGAGACGCGTGACAGTAGGACTGGCAGCACGAAGAGAGTCCAACTCCGGGTCGGCAAGAGCAGGAAGAGAAGACTCAGGAGGAGAAGGTAAAGGGGCACGCAGAGGAGCAGTGGACGGACACAGAGACATCCGGTGCGTGCCAGGGACAGGAGGAGGACGCTGTCGCGAACCGCGACCACTAGTGCGAGCAGCACGGACAGGCGACGCAGGGCGAGACGCAGGCTCACGACGCTCAGCAAGACCTCCAGTAGGACCAGTGTAGGGAGACGGAGCAGGCAGTGGGGAGGCCGGCTGTAACTGTAACTGTGACGGTACAGGCTGTGGACACTCGAAGGGAGCACGAGGACCAGTAGAAGACGGGAGACCAAGAACCTGCTGAAGGAGCGGAACGAAGTACGGCCAAGGCCGCGCGGCGACTCCAGACACAGCAGGGACAGCACCGGTACCCCCAGCGGCAGCACCAGCACCAGCAGCACCTCCAGCTCCAGTACCTCCAGCAGCACCAGTAGCACCCCCAGCAGGACCGCGTCCAGGACCGACAGCAGTAGCCTCCGCGCCAACACCCGCAGCAGCTCCAACTCCAGAAGTACCCGCAGGCCCAGCAGCTCCAGTATTCCCTGTACGAGCACCTCCGGGACCCGCGGCACCAGCACCCTCAGCAGCAGCAGAACCTCCAGTACCCTCAGCACCTCCAGCTCGAGCAGCTCGCCTCCAGCGCCGGGCAAACCACTCATGCAGCTCCTGTGGAGAGAGTGGCTCCCAGCGAGAAGAGGCACCCGGAGAACCGCCAGGCGCCACACGAGCAGGCCCAGCTCCCTCAGGCTCAGCACCTCCAGGCTCTGCACTCCCAGGCTCAGCACCCCCGGGCTCAGCACCCCCAGGCTCAGCACCCCCAGGCTCAGCACCCCCAGGCTCAGCACTCCCAGGCTCAGCACCCCCAGGCTCAGCACCCCCAGGCTCAGCACCCCCAGGCTCAGCACCCACACGCTCAGCACCCCCCGAGTCAGCACCCCCAGGCTCAGCACCCTCAGCAGCACCAGAGTCACCAGCGACCTCGACGGGCTCAACAGCGTCTACCTGGGACACACCTGAACGGGCGGGACCCTGAGGGGGGAGGGGGTCTACCGGGGGGGGACCTGGCACAAGGAAGAGCGGTGGCGGGGGGAGGGACGGAGTGCGGTAGGGGAAGAGACGGTAGTAGGGGACCGATTTGTCGAACGTGACGTCCTGGGAGGACAGAACACGGCGAGAGGTGGGGTGGTAGAACTGCCACCCTGGCGCGTCAGGGGGGAAACCTAGGAAGACGCAGGGAGCAGCACGAGGGGACAGCTTGTCCGCAGACAAGTCGCGGACAAACGCCCGAGATCTCGAGACACGGAACGCAGACGCATCGCCAACCTTCCCCGTCCACAGCAAAGCTGGGGAGGTCTCCGGCATGGAGACCCTGGGCTGAAGGTTGATCTGATGCGCCGCGTACCGGACCGCAAACAGCCACAGAAAATGGGGGGCAGCCGCATGCATCATGGACGTACGGGCGACGTCCATGACCATGCCAATGCGGCGCTCAGCAATCCCATTTTGCTGTGGAGAGTCCGAAAGCGTGAAGGTCTGGCGGATGCCTCGTGCACGATAGTAGGCTCGCAGAAGGCCAGAGGAGAACTCTCCTCCCCTGTCAGAGTGCAGGCGCAGAACAGGAAAGTCTGAGCCAAAGCTCTGCCTGAGCTGGAGACGAGCTGCGCGGATCCAGTCGATCAACACCTCAGTGACATCACCCTTGCTGCGCAAGGGGAAGACTGTGGTGTAACGCGAGTAGTCGTCGACCACCAGCAGGAAGTAGCGCTCGTGACCCTGTCCACGGACGCGGGCCGGGCCCCACACTTCCGTGTGAAGCGTCTGCAGTGGGGCCTCTGTCGGAGTAAACTGAGAGGAGTGAGGGGCAGCCCGCTGCCGCCCCTCGACACAGGGAACGCAGGTAGGGCCATGCCCCAGAGGAAGGGGAGGGAGGGACCGGGGAAGACCAGAGACAAGGACACGGGAGGCCATGCTTTGGAGACGAAGCAGGGAGGGGTGACCAAGGCGGTGGTGCCAGAGGAGAGTCTCGTGAGACAGGAGACGACACGAGCAGGGGGCAGACTCAGGACCAGACCTGGACGCTGCAGCAAACACCTGACCCGACGCAGCTACTTGACCAGACGCAGTGACTGGAGGAGACGCAGTGGTCACCGTGTACAGGCTCGACCCCGGCCGACGTGTAAACGTGGCCAGGTGTCGGCCTGTCCGAGCGTCTGTGCAGTGGGTCACCCGCTGACTCGCAGAAGTGAACTGGTGAACCCCCGCATCCTGTAGGTCAGCACCACTCACCAAGTTCGTAGAGAACGAGGGGAGGTAAAGACCAGACAGGGTGCCAGAGGGGGCCGCCGAACATGGGAGGACAGTGGAGAAGTGAGCAAGGACAGGACCCCCAGATGGGTCTGCCAAAGAGACTGCAACTGGCCGACCAAGCGGCGTGAGTGTGGTGCGGTCTCGAAAGAAGGAGCGGGAAGCCCCAGAGTCAAGAGTGAAGGTGTGAGAGGCTGGAGCCGACGCGGTACCTGAGAGAGCAGACTCACCCGCACCTGAGGAAGCAGACTCACTAGCACCTAGAGCAGCAGCCGCACCTGTACCTGGAGCAGGAGACTCACTAGCACCCAGAGCAGCAGCCTCACCAGTAGCTAGAGCAGCAGGTCCTATACCTGGGTCAGGCGGGACGCACAGGTGACCGGCACGGTCAGCACTAGTAGGCAATGCATACATGGCAGTGAGAATAGCATCATAGTCAAGAGCAAATATATCTATTCTCTGCCTAAGCAACTCCACCCAGTCGGGGAGCTCAGCCTCGTTGCCAAACGCGGTACGCCAGGCGTCGCTCAGACGGGCGAAGCAGCGGGACTGCGTGTGACTAGGTGTCCCACAAGGCTGACCAGTCCGAGCACTAGTGCGAATCACGTAAGAGTAGCGAACAGAACTGAGAGACCCTCCACTCTGAGCGTACCACTCACGAAGCTGCTGGGGCGTGAGAGACGCGCGTGGGCGTCGCTTTAGCTGCATCTGGCCGCCACCAGTAGTAGTAGCAGCAGTAGTGGTAGCAGTAGTAGCACCGCCACCCCTACAACCCCAACCAGCGTACCACTCACGCAGCTGCTGGGGCGTGAGGGACTCACGCGGACGTCGCTGGGGCTGCATCTGGCTCCGCCAGTAGAAGCAGGAGCAGGAGTAGCAGCAGTAAGGCAGGCCGAAATTCAGGGCAGGGGCTCACCAGTGGTGGGAAGAGCAGGCTCGGCGACTCGGCGGTGCGGGCGGCTCGGGCGGCTCGGCAGCACGGCGGCTCGGCAGCAACTGCGGCCCGGCGGCTCGGGCGACTCGGGCGGCTCGGCGGCATCTGCGGCTCGGCGACTCGGCGGCTCGGGCGGCTCGGGCGACTCGGCAGCAACTGCAGCTCGGCGACCCGGCGGCTCGGGCGGCTCAGGTGGCGCTGCGGCTCGGGCGGCTCGGTAGCAGTTCGGCGGCGCCGGCGGCTCGGTGGTGACGGCGGGGCCGCTTGGGGACGGCGGCGGGGCCGGGTGGAGCGGCGACGGGGCCAGCAGAGGTTGCGCTGGGGCTGTAGGGTAGGTGACGGGGCCAGCAGAGGCGGCGCCGGGGCCGGGAAGGGCGGCGCCGGGGCCGCAGAGGTAGGCGACGGGGCCAGTAGAGGCGGCGCTGGGGCCGGTAAGGGCGGCGTCGGGGCCAGCAGAGGTGGCGCCGGGGCCAGGAAGGGCAGCGCCGGGGCCGCAGGGGTAGGCGACGGGGCCAGCAGAGGCGGGGCCGCAGGGGCAGGCGACGGGGCCAGCAGAGGCGGGGCCGGGTCGGGAAGGGCGGCGTTGGGGTCGCCGGGGTAGGCGACGGGGCCAGCCGAGGTGGCGCCGGGGCCAGGAAGGGCGGAGCCGGGGCCGGGATGGGCGGCGCCGGGGCCGCAGGGGTAGGTGACGGGGCCGCTAGGGCGGCGGATCGGGGCCGCGAGGGCGGCGCGACGCGGCCGCTAGGGCGGCGCGACGAGATGGGGCGCGATGGGGTAGCGGGGAGTGGCGCGCCTAGAAGGAACGGGGCCGCGCGCCTCGGGGCGCGCGCCAGAGATAAAATCGTCGCGCGCCAAATAGGTCGCACGTCACGGGGCGTGCGACAGATCGAGTAGCAGCGGAAGCACTAGTAGGGCCCACAGGCCAGGAGCATATGTGCTCTGAAACCATGTGAAAATGAACGAGAATGAATGCACTATGAAAGAGTTGGGTACAAGTACTAACCCTAATTGGGTTGTACCCCATATAGGCTACCCCACTACAGCCTACACAAAAGCATAAGCTATAATGTTCTGACAAGAGAACCTTGAAATATACCCCCTAACAGAAGTACACAGTAAGGCATATGTTGTTGATTTCCAAGGAGAAATTGTTACCCTACACTACCCCACTCCCCAAGGGAGGCCCCTTATAGAATCGTGTGTATGTTGCGGAAGTTCCGGCTGCGCAGATACTCGGAGAGGACGAAGCGGTTTTTATTTTTGTCAAGTAGGACCCAGCTTTCCTTGGTGGGCGTTCGGTCTCTCTAGCGAATCAGGAACTCGATGTAGTCATGGTCCACGTGGGTCGCGTATTCAACGACTCATTATTTTTATAGGTATGATGTTTGGTTCGGTTGGCGGTCGTGTCATGTTGGACGGGTGGCTGAGGATAGGAAGGACTGAAGTACCATTACAGACTCACAACCAACTATACAAAGGCTATGGTCTATAATGCTCAGATCTCCTTACCCTACACCTATAGAGCTGTCGTTTGACTGTTGTAGAAGCTTGTCTGTCCGTGAGATCCATCTATGCGGGAGGGTCTAGTTGAATTGACTCCTGTGTTGCGTAATGTCTTGCTCAAAGCCGCGGCTTCCCCCACATATGCTGGATCCAGCCAGGAACACGTGGGCATGCGCGCACAGCAGCTTGTCCAATATGGCCACGATGCCTGCATGAACGGGAGGGAGAGTGTGGGAGAGAACATAAAATAAGGTGTATTTTGAGGCGCCTCAAAATACACCTCAATGAACACGTGGGCATGCGCGCACAGCAGCTTGTCCAGTATAGCCACGATGCCTGTATGTACAGAAGGGAGAGCGTGGGTGAGAATAGAAAATACGGGCACCATAGAGGGTGGAAGAGAGAGTAGATGGCAAGAGAGGGAGAGGAAGTGCTTGAGGGTTGGGATCCATGCGGAGAAAGACGCACGCGTCCTGCGTCTGGACACAGCGTCCAGACGTAGAGACGCAGGACACACCCCGTATTTTTTTCAGGGCTGACCGGAAAATAACATTGCCTCTGCGCAAAATTGACTCTAACGATTTCGACTCGAATGTCAATTTCGCGTCATGTCGACCCCCCCTAACCCATTTTGACCATCAAAAACACCCTAGAGGGTTTACCAAGACAATTCTCAATCGTAAACCCTAAACCCTGAAAATTTGAAGGGGACGATTTTGCCTCAAATGTGTGCATCGTCAGACCCCCCCCCCCCCCCCCTTCCCATACCCTATAACATCATTTTCGGCTGCCCAGGGGTTTTGTTTGCCCTGCCCGGGCATGCGTCCTAAAATCCCTCCTCTAGCGTCCTACGTCTGGACGCAAGAGGCCTAGACGCAGGACGCGCCTTTCTCAACATAGGTTGGGATGGCACACGAGAGCGAGGCAAACTCTTTTGAGTCGACTCAAAAGGCGAGCTCTTGGTAGAAAGGAAAAGGGGCATAGCACAGTGGGGGAAATCTCAGGCAGTCAGATCTAGCAGCCCAGGTAGCCACTGAAGCAGCCACCTAAGCAGCCAGCCAGTGAGGCAGTGTGCACTGACCAGGGTCATAGTGGTTGATTGCGGGCATCAGCTCATCCACCATCACAGTCCCCGCCACCAACTCCCTCAGCCACCGCAGCTTCTCCCGCGGGGCCTTGAGTACGCGCGCTTGCCCTTGGAACATCCACGTGGTCATTTTCCATGAGTCCGACCGCACCACGCTGCCCGCCTTGTCATCAAATGGCACGTCGGCGACGATGAAGACGGCGGAGATGTTGTGGCGGCCCTTCATGCCGTTGATGAGGTCGCGCGCCGCCTCCATGCACCCCGCCATGAGCTCCTCCAGCACGCCCGCCTCCACCTTGAAGCCTCTTTGCACTAGCTTGTGCGCCTGTAGGGTGAGGTGAGATTAGGGCAGCAGCGGGATGCGAATGCGAATGAATCATGAGTCACTTTGGGTCTGCTCAAAAGCGAATGGAGTGTTAGCTTTATGAGGTGGAAGGTGATGAACTCACGAGGCGGAAGGCGATGAACTCACGAGGCGGAAGGCGATGAACTCGCGAGGCGGAAGGCGATGAACTCGCGAGGCGGAAGGCGATGAACTCGCGAGGCGGAAGGCGATGAACTCGCGAGGCGGAAGGCGATGAACTCGCGAGGCGGAAGGCGATGAACTCGCGAGGCGGAAGGCGATGAACTCACGAGGCGGAAGGCGATGAACTCGCGAGGCGGAAGGCGATGAACTCGCGAGGCGGAAGGCGATGAACTCGCGAGGCGGAAGGCGATGAACTCGCGAGGCGGAAGGCGATGAACTCGCGAGGCGGAAGGCGATGAACTCGCGAGGCGGAAGGCGATGAACTCGCGAGGCGGAAGGCGATGAACTCGCGAGGCGGAAGGCGATGAACTCGCGAGGCGGAAGGCGATGAACTCGCGAGGCGGAAGGCGATGAACTCGCGAGGCGGAAGGCGATGAACTCGCGAGGCGGAAGGCGATGAACTCGCGAGGCAGAATGCGATGAACTCGCGAGGCGGAAGGCAATGAACTCGCGAGGCGGAAGGCGATGAACTCGCGAGGCGGAAGGCGATGAACTCGCGAGGCGGAAGTGAGAAAATGAACGAGAATGAATTGACTAAGGGAAAGTTGGGTACAAGTGCAAACCCTAGAAAGTCGTACCCCATATGTGCTACCCCACTATAGCCTACAATAGCTATGTCATATAAATCTGACAGGAAGGCGATGAACTCGCGAGGCGGAAGGCGATGAACTCGCGAGGCGGAAGGCGATGAACTCACGAGGTGGAAGGCAATGAACTTAGAGCGGTAGTGCACCGCAATGTACCGGGGGGGCAGGTGGGCCATGGCTCGATGCGCCATGGTGTGCCATGCCTGGCTGTATGGAAGCATCTGGAATGAGGTGTCGTCTGTGGAGCGGTGGAAGGCCACTCGGTCGTATGTGGTCTTCACCCACACCAGCACGTCTCCGTTCCGCCTGCACTCATGCAGCCGTGAAACGCGCAAAAGATGCAGAAGTGGGCAGAAGGGAAGGCAAATTGTTTTGCTGACAGAGGGGTGCTGGATCACCCGCGACCGCTCCGCCCGCACCACTGAAAGGGCTGGCTTTTTGAGACGTCTCAAAAACACTCGGAGGGACTCCAGCAGCTGCCCAGGGTCATGTCTAGGGCCTGTTATCCCTCGGAGCATGGAATAACGCACCACTGAAAGGGCTGGCTTTTTGAGACGTCTCAAAAACACCCTCATTTCTGCGACTTGCCTTGAGAGAAAGTCGACCGCCATGTACGGGAGGTCTGCACATGTACGAACGCCACTAAAGGGCTGGCCACGAGGAACCTGCGCGCCCTCGTGGCCTGGGGGGGAGGTTAGATGGGATGCAGGCAGTGACTTTTGAGGTACCTAAACAAAAAAGAGCTGCTCCTGGTGGCCTGGAGCAGGCAAACACGAGGAACCTGCGCGCCCTCGTGGCCTGGGGGGGAGGTTGGATGGGATGCAGGCAGTGAATTTTGAGGCGCCTAAACAAAAAATAGCTGCTCCTAGTGGCCTGGAGCAGGCAAACACGAGGAACCTGCTCCTCCTGGTAGTCTAGAGGGGGGGGGGGTGGGTGGAATGCAGGTAGTGGCAAATGGGGCAGGTGGGGGAGGGATTAGACTTCTCAGTAGTGCTCGTTCGTGCACCCTGGTGGACCTAGGGTGGTGAAATGGAGGGAGTGGGAGGGGAGAAGAGGGCACGGGGGGGAAGAGGGGCGAAAGGGAGTGGTGAGAGCTGATTATTCAAATGAAAACTGGGGCAGGTGCGCGGGGGATATGATAGGATTCTCAGCAGTACTTCTGCACCCTGATGCACCGGGCTGATTTTTTAGGCGTCTCAAAGATCACCTCAATGCTCGGGGATATAATAGAACTCTCAGCAGTACTTCTGCGCCCTGGTGCACCGGGGAGGATGGAATGGAGGGCGAGTGGAATGGAAAAGATGAATGGGGAGGGGAAGGGAGGGAGGAACATAGAACTGCTTGCTAGAGTGGACAATGTGGGGAAGCTTGCGAGGACTGAAGGCAGAAGAAGAAGAGGCGGCTACGATGAGAAAGAGCGGAGGAGGGCAGGAGGGGGGGAGGAAAGAGGGAGGAGGATGGGGAAGGAAAAAGGGGGCACCATGGCATTGGAGAAGGGCATGTGAGGCACCGCCCAGCACGCCTCAGGCCACGTGCTGCACTGTGCTGCTGCTGCTCCCTCCCCTCCTGCTTCTGCTTGCCCTGCTCTTGCTCCTGCTTGCCCCGCTCCTGCTCCTGCCCCTGCTCCTTCTCCTGTCATTGATCCTGCTTCTCCTGTTGCCCCTACCTCTGTTCGTGATTCTCCCTCTCCTTCTTCTGCTGCCGTCCCGCCCTCGTCGCCCGCATGTCCCATGTTGCTGCACTCGCAGCTCAGCCGGGCCTCTATCCCGTGCACCCCGCGGCACACAGCATCCACGCCCTCTTCTATCTGCGCCAGCGACGTCGCGTTCCGCTTCACCACCCTCCGCACGTACGCGCTCGCTGCTGCTCGCGCCATCGCCGCCCGCCGCCAGCCCGCGGAGCACAGCAGCGCAGCGGAGTTTGCTGGCCCGGCGCCGGTAGCAGCAGCACCACCACCGCCACCGGTAGCACCAGCTGGACCGCCACCAGGAACAGGATCACCTGCGCCATTGGCGCCGGTAGTGGTACTATCGTCCGTTGTAGGCCGACTATCAGGGCTATCACCGGGGTTAGCGGGCCTGTGAGGTTCCTGTGTGAGCCGAGCGTGGGGGCTCGGCAGTACCAGCGGCACCGCGGCCTAGTAGTCTGCCGCCTCGGCCTCTCTCCGCCTCGCTTCCGCCGCCCATTGCTGCAACACGTTCCGCAGCTCCGCTCTGCACGCCGCTGCGGCACGCTCCTGCCGCGGAGTCAGTGGCGCGGGGCCGTCAAGGCCCGTGGGGCCGTTGGGCGGGGAGGAGTGGGCGGCGTGGGAGTTTCTCATTGCCGTCACGCACGAGTCCGTCAGGTTCTTGAGAGGATGACTAGTAGAGGCGCGATAGCGGACTGCGACGGTTCTGTTATGGTGGAAGGGTGTAAGGAGCGTTGCCGGATAATGACGGTGCGATGAGTTGATGGTAGCCAACTCGAAGGAGGCACGAGAGGATGACCAGCAGTGCAAATGAGCGTAATAGTTGATCTACGGAGCCATTGGTAGCTAGTCTCGCTGGGAAAAACATAGAAGCCATAATTGAAGCCCGGCTTGATTCCCACGACACGCGCGTCACTCATAGCAAGACTAGGTCATTCGCCACTGCTACTGTTAGCTTTCCTGCAGTCGCACACGCGGAGAGTTCGCGCGCCGGTGGCCGGTCTGAAACACTCATTCATCGAGGATTGTTGCTAGCCGGCTCTATCAAAATTCTTGCAACATATAACTTTAGGCGCGGCGGCATGCCCTTCACCACTTGAAAGCCGGCAGGCGTCACACGGCAGTCAGTGATTTCAGCATAACAAACATATGGAACTTGCTGGTTTTCCCGCTCGCGTAATGAGACAGATTTTGGGTCTTCTCGTTCGGGCCAAACTGAATCGACGAATCCTGATGCACCACGTTCTGACACACTTTCGGAGACTCGGGTAATTTACGCACGAGTAGCTGTGTTGAAACAAGTTGTCAACATTCAATAAACATTTAATTGCTTGTTCGGAACAATGTTTCTCTTTATAAAATATTATTGTACACCGGGGCAAAAAAATAAAAACCCCCTTCGGATCAACACTCATTGTGACAAGGTGTTTCGGGTTTAGTGCTACAATCATCCCACATTGGAATAATTGCATCATTTAAATAGAAATTATGTCGTCTTGCAGCGGATATTGATCGCACTAGAAGTAAGCAATCATGCCAAAAAACAAATATTTGTCAGAAACTAACGAGTAGAAATGAATGCATTGAGCTGAAAGTTGATACAAGTATGACCCTAATTGCGTTGTACCCCATATAGGTTACCCCACTACAGCCTACACAGCACACATAGCAGGATAGTTTCACACACTCCCATAGGCAAAGTGGGGGAGAACAAGGGGTCACAAGACCAGTCAAGAAAAGCAAAGCAAGCTCAGGGTGGATCACGAAATCACCACACACTATGAGCACAAGCAAATCGCCAGAAGGCCAGTTAACATGCATAGTTATATAAATGGGAACAAGGAGTACAGTGATTACAACCTAGAAAGTGTAAGCATGCAGGTACAAGTATATAGATCACAGTACAAGCAAAGACACGAAGTGAGCAAGTGAAGGAAAGTAGGCACAAGGCCAAAAACAGTACAGAAATGCTGATGATCACGAGGCTCAAGTGCCTTGGTGAATATATCAGCAGTGTTGGCCCGAGTGGCCACGTAAGCAAGACGAAGCTGACCACGTTGCTGCAACTCTCGAGCAAGGAAGTAACGCAGAGCGATGTGCTTCGTCTTGTGCTCCACTCTGTGCTCCTGACACAAGGCAATCATGGCCTTGTTGTCTACGTACAGAACTGGAGGAGAACTAGGCCACTCTCCCAAGTCGGTCAGCAGGTAGGTGAGCCAGCGTAACTCTTGTGCAGCCATGGCCCCTGCGTAGATCTCAGCCTCACAACTGGAGCTGAGAACAGAAGACGAGCGGGTAGACCGCCAAGAAAAAGAACTGGAGCCAATGCTAAAAATGTAACTTTGTGACGACCGCTGCATAGCCAAGTCGTCAACCCAAGACGCGTCTGTGTGGCCAGTGAGAACAACTCGACTCTGTCCTCCAAAGCACAAGCCCCAGCCCAACGTACTGCACAAGTAGCGTAACATCCTCTTAGCGGCTTCCCAGTGCTATTGTTGGTGTCTCCCGGGTGCAACGTAGCGTGCCAGGATGCTAAGAGGGTAAGCAAGGTTAGGTCGAGTGCAGATCATCAGGTATACGAGGCAGTCCACAAGCTCTGGATACGGGCCACTTGGCTCTACGGACTCGTCCGAAGGTGGAGCTGAGAGCGAGTGACCGGTACCTAGAGGAGTGGACCATGGAGAGGACCAAGTGAAGCCGAAGCACTGAAGGACCTGGTGCACCATGTGTGACTGAGTGAGGGCGATGGTGCGGTGTGCTCTGTCCCGGGTGATCTGCAAGCCAAGATAGTTGCGCAGCTCACCCAAGTCTATGCACATGTGTCTCTTCTGCAGCTTTGACTTCAGTAGAGTCAGTGCCTCAGTATTAGCAGTGGAAAAAACCAAGTCGTTGACGTACACTAGCATTTAGAACGGCAGCAACGAAATGTCGTTGCACAGAAACAGCGACGTGCCAGCGGTCGAAGGAGCAAACCCAAGAGCCGCAAATGTCGTCCTCAGTGTGTCATGCCACTCACAAGGCGCTTGGCGGAGACCGGAAGCTCCACTGGGTACCAGGAGGAAACGACCCACTAACGCCAGGTGGGCGGCGTAACCCGATCTCCTCGTGCAGAGTGCCCTGTAAGAAAGTTGTGTTGAATTCAAGAGAGTGAAGCTTGTAGTCACGCTGAGCGGCGACGTACAGCAGCACCCGAAGAGTAGTCATCTTTGAGGTAGGGGAGAAGGTCTGGAAGAAGTCAACTCCCTGTCATTAACTAAAGCCTCTAGCAACATAACGAGACTTGAAGACAGGCGGAGAACCCGGCGGCCGCTTCACCCTGAAAATCCACATGCCATCGACTATTTTCGCCCCAGGAGGGGGAACTGCGCTGACGTAAGTGCTTGTGGACTTCCAGGATGCCTTCTCTGTGTCCATGGCTATCTGCCACTAAGAGGAGTAGGGACCTGTAATCACCTCTGCGTATGAACGCGGGATCGGGATGTCTGGAGCATCTAGGTCTCCCTTAGGTGCAAGCAGCATGGACACGAGGTGAGGTACAGCAGCCGCAAGACACTCAAAATCCTCCTGCATGTCATCAAGGACGTCCGTGCCAAGAGCACACTCACCCGTGATGGACGGAGGACAGACATACTAAGACTCAGCAACAAGACTAGCGGCATAGTCGAGACGACAGCTAGCAGCAAAGTTGACAAGCTCAGCAACTAGGGCAGACGCAGCAGTGGACTCAAATGACGGGTTAGTGACAATAGTGGCTAGAAGACGTGTGATAGTAGGACTGGCAGCACGAACTAAGTCTGACTCAGGGTCTGGACCATCAGGAAGAGAGGACTTTGGAGGAGACGGCAGGGGAACTCGCAGTGGAACAGAGGAAGGACAAAGTGTCATACTGTGAGTGTCTGGGACAGGAGGAGGTCACGGACGCGGAACACGACTACCAGTACGACCAGCTTGAACAAGCAAGGCAGGGCAAGACGTAGGTTCACAACGCTCTGTAAGAGAGTCTGTCTGCTCAGTGTAAAGAGAAGGAGGAGGCAGTGGAGAGGCTGGCTGTAAATATGGCTACGACTGGTCTGGCAGTGGACACAGTAGAGGCGGAGTAAGGTTAGTAGAAGACGGGAGACCAAGAACCTGGCGAAGCAGTGGAACAAAGTACGGTCGCGGCCGCACAGCGCTAGCACCAGCAGCACCACCAGCTCCGGCAGCTCCAGTACCTCCAGTACGAGCACCTCCGAGACCAGCAGCTCCAACACCTCCGAAACCAGCAGCTCCAGTACCTCCTGCACCTCCAGCAGCAGCACCACCACCAGCTCCAGCAGCTCCAGTACCTCCAGGACGAGCACCTCTGGGACCAGCAGCTCCAGCACCTCCAGCACCTCTAGCAGCACCACCACCACCAGCTCCAGTACCTCCAGCACGAGCACCCCCGGGACCAGCAGGGTCAGCACCACCAACACCTCCAGCACCAGTGCCTCCAGAGCCAGCGCCTCCAAAGGCAGGGCCTCCAGCTCCAGCAGTGCGACTCCAAAGGCGGGTGCGCCAAGCATACCACTCGCGCAGCTGCTGTGGTGAGAGAGGCTCCCGCCGGCTAGACCGCTGGGGCGAGGCACCAGTATGACCTCCATGTTTAGTAGCTCTAGCACCCTCAGTACCTCCAGTACCAGCAGTACCTCCAGGACTAGTAGATCCAGGGCCTCCAGCTCCAGCTGCGCCACTCAAAAGGTGTGTGCGTCGAGTGTACCACTCGCGCAACTGCTGTGTTGAGAGTGGCTCCCGTAGTGTAGACGCAGGACCCCTAGGCTCAACACCCCCAGACTCAGCACTCCCAGGCTCCGCACCCGCAGGCTCAGCACCCGCAGGCTCCGCACGCTCAGAAGCAGCACCCCCAAGGCTCCAAACCCGCAGGCTCAGCACCCCCAGGCTCCGCACGCTCAGGCTCAGCACCCCCGGCCTCCGCACTCGCAGGCTCAGCACCTCCAGGCTCCGCACGCTCAAGCTCCGCAACCGCATGCTCAGCACCCCCTGACGCAGCACCCCGAGCAGCACCAGAGTCACCAGTGACCTCGACAGGCTCAATCAAGGGGACTGGGTCTACTTGGGACACACCTGAAGGAGTAGGACCCTGAAGGGGGAGGGGGTCTACCGGAGGGGGACTTGGAGCAAGTAAGAGCGACGGGGGGGTGGGGAGAGGGGCAGTGCGATAGGGGAAGAGAAGGTAGAAGGGAACCGACTCGTCGAACGTGACGTCCTGAAAGGGCAGGACACGGCGCGCGGTGGGGTGGTAAAACTGCCAGCCAGGCGCGTCAGGGGGAAAGCCAAGGGAGACATAGGGAATGGCGCGGGAGGAGAGCTTGTCCGCGGAGGTATCGCGGACAAAGGTACGACAGCCCCAGACCCGGAACACCGACGCATCGCCAACCTCTCCCATCCAACGCAGTGTAGGCGAGGTCTCCGGCAAGGAGACACGGGGCCAGAGGTTGAGCTGATGCGCAGCTTACCGGAACGCAAACGGCTACAGAAAATGGGGAGCACCCGCATGGATCATGGATGTCAGAATGTTATTGTCTAGCCTTTAGTGGGGTGCTCTATAGCGGGTACAACCCAGCTAGGGTTTGCTATATGTCTCTCCATTGCTGCTAGTGAAAACCTCTCTGTTGCCTAAACTTCTCTTGCCTAGCTAGGGCTTACCTAGCTAGTGCTCCTCGTTTTGCTCGTTCTCTCAACATGCTATCAGAGCAGAAACGCTCCTGGCCTGTGGACCCACCTTCTTCCGCTGCTACTCTGTCTGTTGCACGCCCCGTGGCGTGCGACGCCTTTTTCCTGCCGTGCGCCCCGAGGTGCGCGGCGGTTTCGTGCCGTGGGGACCCGCGCGCGGCCCCTGCCCTGCTCGTCGCGGCGCCCTGGGGGGACGCGCGGCCACTGCCCTGCTCGTCGCGGCGCCCTGGGGGGACGCGCGGCCCCCGCCCGTCCGTCGCGGCGCCCTGGGGAGCCGCGCGCGCCACTCTCCCTGTCCCGCCCGTCCGTTTTGGCGCCCTGGGGGTCGCGCGCCGTCCCCCCTCGCCGTCCCCCGCGCTCCTGCCCCGTCCCACCCGTTTTAGGGTTTGGGGGTGAGGGGTGTGGGGGTGACGGCTGTGGGGGTGTCGGTTGTGTGCGCTGTCCCCTCCTCCTCCTCCTCCTTCGTCTCCCACTGCTGCAGCTGTCGCTGAGGGGGGTGGATGTGTGGGAGCCTGGGGTTTAGGGTTTAAGGGGGGTGCTGTGGGAGTGGAGCTAGGGTTTGAGCAGGGGGTGTGTGTCGAGGGTGTGGGGCAGTTGGAGGAGGTTGTGTGAAGGTAGCTGTCTTGTAGTCTGCAGCGCCTGTAGTCCGTCGCCCTTGCTTCGGTAGCCAGTGAGCCTGTTGCACCAGTCGCCAGTGGGTCCGTTGCTCCTGCCGCTCGTCTATAGCCGCGGAGCCAGTCACTCCAGTAGTCCGTCGCCCTTGCTTCGGTAGCCACTAAGTCACCCGCTCCTGTGCCCGTGCCTCTGCAGCTTCAGTCGTTGCCTCCCATCTTCTCTCCCTCCACAGTTCCTCCTCCTCCTCACTTGCCCGCTGTGATTAACTCTAGCTTTGCTTACTATTGTGAACTCCTGCTCTATACCTGCTTGCTCATTGTGCTGATTACACCCCACTTTGGCTATGGGGGTGTGTCAGAATGTTATTATCTAGCATGTAGTGGGGTGCTCTATAGCGGGTACAACCCAGCTAGGGTTTGCTATATGTATCTCCATTGCTGCTAGTGAAAACCTCTCTTTTGCCTAAACTTCTCTTGCCTAGCTAGGGCTTACCTAGCTAGTGCTCCTCGTTTTGCTCGTTCTCTCAACAATGGAGGCACGAGCTACCTCCATGACTAAGCCAATGCGGCGCTCAGCAACCCCATTCTGCTGCGGAGAGGCCAAAAGCATGAACGGCTGAAGGATGCCCTCACAACGACAAAAGTCCCGCAAGAGGTCGGAGGAAACTCACCACCTCTATCAGAGTGCAGACGCAGGACAGGAAGGTCCGTGTCGAACCGCTCGTAGAGCTGGAGACAGACATCACGGATCCAAGGGATCAAGACATCAAGGACCTCCCCTTTGATGTGCAAGGGGAAGACCGTGGTGTAACGCGAGTAGTCGTCAACAACCAGCAGAAAGTATCGCTCGCGGCCCTGTCCCTGGACGCGGGCTGGGCCCCATGTCAAGAATACGACGCAAGAATGAGAACAGAAGAAGAGGGGTTTCACTAGCAGCAGTTGGGATACATATAGCAAACCCTAACTGGGTTGTACTCGCTATAGAGCACCCCACTACAGGCTAGATAAAAACATTCTGACACACCCCCATAGCCAAAGTGGGGTGTAATCAGCACAACAAGCAGGAGTTTCTAGTTCACAAATATAAGCAAAGCTAGAGGCATTCACAAAGGGCAAGTGAGGAGGAGGAGGCGGGACTGTAAGAGGAGAGGAGATAGGAGGCGACGGCTGAAGCTGCAGACACACGGGCAACAGGAGTCACACTGGCACAGCGGCTACCGGAACAGCGCCCCGGACTACAGAAGTAACTGGCTCCGCGGCTAAGACGAGCGGCAGGAGCAACGGACCCACGGGCGACTGGCGCAGCTGGCTACGACTGGGCTACCAGGACAGCGCCCCGGACTACAGGTGCTGCGGACGACAAGACGGCAGCCTCCGCTCAAATATCCCCAACTGTCCCACCCCCCTTTCACACACCCCTTGCTGTACCCCTAGCTTCACTCCCACGTCACCCCCCTAGCGCCACTCCCCTCGGCTCCCACACTTCCACCCCCCTCAGCGGCAGCTGCAGCAGTGGGAGACGAACAAGGAGGTGGGGAGAGGGATGGGGAGTACCCACACCGCGCACCCCCATGCTCGCCACCCCACACTCCCCACCACCGCGAAACGCACGGCGGCACGGGGGGAAGGGGGGGGGGGGGGGGGGGGGGGGGGGGGGGGGCGGTACAGGAGGGGCCGCGCGTCTCTCTTCAGGGTGCCAAAACAGACGGGCGGGGGGAAGGGGGCGCGCGCGGCTCCCCAGGGCGCCGCGACGGACGGGCGGGGGGCGGGCGCGGCTCTCCAGGGCGCCGCGACAAGAAGGGCGGGGGCTGCGCGTGCTCCCCAGGGCGCCGCGACGAGCAGGGCGGGGGCCGCGCGCGGGTCCCCAAGGCCACGCGATGGGCAGACGGGCCGCGCGCGGCCTGCAGGCCCACGCACGGCCTGCAGGGCGACGCGACGGGAAGGGCGGGGGGCTATGCGCGGGTCCCTCACGGCAGGAAACCGCCGCGCGCCTCGGGGCGTACGGCGGGCAGAAAACCGCCGCGCGCCCCGAGCGCACGGCGGACATTAAACCCTAAAAAAAGGGTTCGGGGCGTACGGCGGCGGATAGAAAACCCTAAGAAAACGCCTCGGAGCGTACGGCGGCAGGAAGAAGGCGTCGCACGCCACGGGGCGTGCAACAGATAGAGTAACAGTGGAAGCAGTTAGGTGGTGAGCCCACCCACAGGATCGACCCAAGGGGGTCGACCTGCTCTGAAACCATGTCAAAATACTAGGCAGGAATGAGAACAGAAGAAGAGGGGTTTCACTAGCAGCAGTTGGGATACATATAGCAAACCCTAACTGGGTTGTACCCGCTAAAGAGCACCCCACTATAGGCTAGATAATAACATTCTGACACCCCACACGTCCATGTGGAGAGTCTGCAGGGGAGCAGACGTCGGGGGAAACGAGGAGGAGTGAGGAGCGGCCCGCTGCCGCCCCTCGACACAGGGAAGGCACGGAGGGGCAGGCGAGGGTGGGAGGGGAGGCAGGGACCTGGGAAGACCAGAGACATGGAGGCGGGAGTGCATGCCACGGAGGCGTGGCAGGGAGGGGTGACCAAGGCGGTGGTGCCAGAGGAGAGTCTCGTGCGATAGGAGGCGACACGAACAGGGGGCTGCTAGCTGACCTGACGCGGACGCAGACGCAGCTACCTGAGGAGGCTCAGTTGTCAGTGTGTACAGGCTCGACCCAGGTCGACGGGTGAACGTGGCCAAGTGACGGCCCGTCCGTGCACACGTGCAGATCGCCACACGCTGTCTTCCAGGGGTAAAGGTATCGACACAAGCATCCTGAAGGACAGCGTTACTCACCAAGTTTGTAGAGAACGAGGGGAGGTGAAGTCCTGATAGTGGGCCAGACGGGACTGCCGGACACCGTAGAACAGTGGAGGAACGTGTAAGAACCGGTTCCCAGAGGGGTTATCCAGAGAGATTGCAACCGGTGTTGCGAGTGGTGTGACTGTGGTGCTGTCCGTAAGAAGCAGCGGGAAGCACCTGAGTCAAGTGTGAAGGTGTGCAAGGCTCCATTAGGCGCAGTACCAGAGAGAGCAGACTCACCAGCACCTAGAGCAGCAGCCTCTATACAAGGGTCGGGCGGCACACACAGGTAACACTAACCCTCAGTACTAATAGTCAAAGCATACATGGCAGTGAGGATAGCGTCATTGTCTAGAGCAAAGATATCCTCATCCTGCCTAAGCAGCTCTAGCCAGCGGGGAAGCTCAGACGAGTCACTAAACTCTGCGCGCCAAGTGTCGCTCAGACAAGAGAAGCAGCGGGACTGTGTGGGACCAACTGTCCCGCAAGTTTGACCAGCCCAATCACCTGTGTGAATTACGTACGGGCAGCGAGCACTACTCCGAGACGCCCCACGCTGAGCGTACTACTCACGAAGCTTCTTGGGCGTAAGGGTCTCGCGCGGACGCCGCTGCAGCTGCACCAGGCCACCGCCAGAAACACCCAGCTGAACTGCTGCACAGCGACTGCCACTACTGCCGCCGCCACCACTCCTACTAGCGTACCACTCATGTAGCTGCTGTGGCGGAAGGGTCTCGTGTGGACGCCGGTGCAGCTGCATCTGGCCACCGTCAGAAACTCCCCACCGAACAGCTCCACAGAGATTGCTACTACAGCCGCCACCACTCCCACTGCTACTGCCACCGCCGCCAACACTCCCACCGCTACTGTGAAGAGAAGTCATACAAATAGTAGGGCAGCACGCAGGGAAGGCATGGCGATGAGGAGGCACTAGGGTAGGTCGGGGCGGTGCACGGTCAGGGAAGGGCGGCGCGCGGCCAGAGCAGGGCGGCGCGCGGCCAGAGCAGGGCGGCGCGTGGACAAGCAGGGGCGGCACGCAAGGGCGGCGAGACGCGACGGACAGCAGGGGCGCACGGCGCAACGGGCAGCAGGGGCTTGCGACGCGACGGGCTGCAGGGGCGCGCAAAGCGAGGCAGGGCAGGGCGTGCGCGGGGCAGCGCGACGCGGGGCAGGGCAGGGCGTGCGCGGGGCAGCGCGACGCGGGGCAGGGCAGGGCATGCGCGGGGCAGCGCGACGCGGGGCAGGGCAGGGCGTGCGCGGGGCAGCGCGATGCGGGGTAGGGCAGGTCGTGCGCGGGGCAGCGCGACGCGGGGCAGGGCAGGGCGTGCGCGGGGCAGTGCGACGCGGGGCAGTGCGACGCGGGGCAGGGCGTGCACGGGCAGTGTGACGCAAGGCAGGGCAGGGCAGGGCGCGCGCTGACGGCACAGCGCAGGGCAGGGCAGGGCGTGGGGTAGCGCGGTAACCGCAATCGGTCACTAGGTAATGGTGGGCCCGAAAAAAAACGGTCCTTCGGACCTACTCCTCTGAAACCATGTCAGAAACTAACGAGCAGGAATGAATGCATTGAGTAGAAAGTTGATACAAGTATGACCCTAATAGGGTTGTACCCCATATAGGCTACCCCACTACAGCCTACACATCACACACAGCATGATAGTTTGACAATATTATCAAAATTATATCTTGTATTTCAATAAGTGATATGAAAGGGCCCTGAAGCTATTTGGTTCCTGTTTATTAAAAAAAATAAAAGAGATCCTTCAATGTTACGGCAAGAATCATGGGCATTTGTCTGTACTAAGATACCAAACGTGTGACGCGATTTATCAAATGCATGAGACGAGTTACCAAACGCATGAAAACAAAAAGTAATAGCTACCGTAGTCGTTATTGAGCCTTTCCAAAGATCATAATCGGGCTTTAAAATAACAGAAGAGTGGCCAAAATAGGGCCTCGTGTGTCGCATCTCTAGCACAGATATGTCAAACATATATGGCTTAGGTTGCTGTCTAGGCTGTAGTGGGGTTGACAATAGGGGGTACATCAATTTAGGGTTTCATATTTGTACCCAACTCATTCTCTAGTCATTTATTCCTAGTCTACCATTCTTACATGGTTTCAGAGAAGGAGGTCCCTAGGACCTAATTCTGTGGGCCCACCGTACTGATCTGCCCTGCCTGCCCGCGCGCTGCCACGCGCGGTGCCCTTTTTTTTTAGCGTCACGCGCCCTGCTGTCACCCCACGCGGGCCCTCCTATCGCGTCGCGCCATGCTGCCGCGTCGCGCGCCCTGCTGCCGCCCTGCCCGCTCACGCGCGCGTCGTCTGCGCGCTACCCGCTGCCTCACGCCCTGCTCGACGCGCCGCCCCCGGACGCACGCCCCGCCTGCGCGCTGCCCGCTGCCGCACGCCCTGCCTAACGCGCTGCCAGCGGTCGCGCCCCCCCCCTACCTATGCTAGCGCCCTCCTACCGCGCGCCCTACCTG
This sequence comes from Closterium sp. NIES-65, assembly GCA_948144175.1. Taxonomy (NCBI): domain Eukaryota; kingdom Viridiplantae; phylum Streptophyta; class Zygnematophyceae; order Desmidiales; family Closteriaceae; genus Closterium; species Closterium sp. NIES-65. The sequence continues at coordinate 872,176 of CANXME010002442.1, read as the reverse complement.
CGCCCTGCTCGCCTGTCGCGCGCCCTGCTTGCACACTACTCCTGCTGCTCGTCACCACCTAGCACTATGGCCACCCTTCGTGTTCTTTCTTTCGACACCGAGGGCCGCCCTGTAGAGTTCAACTCCTGGCTAGATGACTTGCAGCTCTACCTCATGAGCACTAGCAAAGACGAGGTCTCACTCTTTGACCATACCTCCGAGGCCCGAGCCGCTCCTGCTGATACAGCTGCCCTTAGCGAGCGCTCTCAGTGGCTGACACGCGACGCTGCTGCCCGCCTTGCTATCTGCAACCACTTGCCGCTAGCGGAACTCAAGCACTTTGGCGAGCACAAAACCGCTAAGGCCCTGTACAACGCTGTAGTTGCTCGCTACTCCCCTGCCACTGCTGCGCTCAGCCGCCTCATGCTGCCGTACCTGTTCCCCGAGCTGTCGAGCTTTGCCACCGTAGCCGACCTCATTACCCACCTTCGCTCTAGTGACGCTCGTGTCCGTGTCGCACTCCGCAAGGAGTTCGTTGCCCAGCCACCCCCCCCCCCCCCCCCCCCCCCCCCCCCCCCCCCCCCCCCCCCCCCCCCCCCCCCCGATGTACTGGATGCTCCACTTTATAGTGACCCGCCTCCCTGACACCCTTCACTCCGTGAGGGACCACTTCATCGCGCGCTGTCCCTCCGACCTCACCATAGACCTCCTAGAGGAGTAGCTCTTAGCCGCTGAGAGCAGCATTGTTAGTGTGGCTGCTGCTCGTGGCGCTCCTCGCACCCCCATCTTTGAGGGGTGCGCTCATTCCCCTCTTGCCCCCTCCTACGCCATTGCTGCCGCCGTAGACTTCCTCGGAGCCGACTCGGTTGGTGCTGCCTCCACTTCTAGAAGGCGGCGCCGCACCGGCAAGGGCAAGGCAGACAAGGGCGGTGGTGGCGGCGGCGGCAGAGGAGGAGGTGGAGGAGGTGGGGGTGGCGGTGGGAGTGGAGGCAGTGGCGGCGGAGGTACTGGTGGGAGTGGCAGCGGCGGTGGGGGAGGTGGTGGTGGTGGCGGCGGCTGTGGGAGTGGTGGTGGTGGCGGTGGCGGCGGTGGTGGAGGCAGCGGAGGCGGTGGAGGCGGTGGCGGTCGTGGTGGAGGCGCTGGTCAGAGACAGCAGCAGCAGCGGTCCCTTACGCCTCAGCAGCTTCATGAGTGGTTGGCTCAGAGGGGTACGTATGGGGGTGTTAGCTGTCCGTATGTCATTCGCACTGGCGAGCGTGCTGGTCAGACATGCGGCAAGCCCCACCCCCAGCAGCGTTGCTTCTCCCGCCTTGACGACGCTTGGCGTGAGGAGATGGGCGAAGGGGTTGCAACCCCTCGCTGGTATGATCTGCTTAAGAAGGGTGTAGACATCTTTGCTCTTGACTATGATGCTATTCTTGCTGCCATGTATGCATTGTCTGTTAGTGCTGAGGGTGACTGCTACCCGTGTATGCCGCCTGATCCAGGTATAGAGCCTGCAGCTCTTGGTGCTTGCGAGTCTGCGCTCTCAGGTACCGCGTCTGCTGTCTTAGGTGCGGGTGAGTCTGCTCTGTCAGGTACTGCACCTTCTACCGCCCTGCACACCTTCACCCTTGACTCAGGTGCTTCCAGGTGTTTCTTCCGCGACAGCACAGCCCTCACACCGCTCCCTGCACCTGTTGCAGTCTCACTGGCTGACCCCTCGGGGGGCCCAGTCCTTGCATGGTCCACCACTGTTCTTCCTTGCCCAGCGGTCCCGTCCAGTTCACTGTCAAGTCTCCACCTCCCCTCGTTCTCTATGAACTTGGTGAGTAACGCTGTCCTTGGCTGGCAGTTTTACCACCCCACCTCGCGCAGTGTCCTGTTTTCTTAGGACGTCACCTTTGACGAGTCAGTCCCTTTCTACCACCTCTTTCCCTACCGCACTGCCCCTCTCCCTCCCCCGCCGCTCTTCCTCACTCTAGGTCCCCCTGCGGTAGACCCCCTTCCCCCCCAGGGTCCTGCTCCTTCAGGTGTGTCTCAGGTAGACCCACCCCCCTTGGCTGAGCCTGTAGAGGTCACTAGCGACTCAGGTGCTGCTGAGGGTGGTACTGCTCGAGGTGCTGCGTCTGGAGGTGCTGAGCCACTGCGTGAGGTGCTGGCGGGTGCGGGGCCTGAGGGTGCTGAGCCGGTGCGTGAGGTGCTGGAGGGTGCGGGGCCTGGGGGTGTTGTGCCAGTGCGTGAGGTACTAGAGGGTGCGGAGCCTGGGAGCACTGAGCTGGAGGGTGCTGGACCGGTTTCTCGCCGGCTCCTTACACCAGAGGAGCTGCGTGAGTGGTTTGCGGTGCGTCAGCGTCTGAGGAGGCGTCCTGGAGTTGGCGGTACTGAAGCTGGGGCTGGAGGCACTAGTGCTGCTGACACCACAAGCCCTGGAGGTGCTTGTACTGGAGGTACTCAAGCTGCCGAGGTCGGTGGTGTTGGAGGAGGTCCCGCTGGAGACTCTGGTAATGGAGGTACCGGGTCTGGGGTGCTGCTACTGGGGGTACGCTGTCGCCACAGCAACTACGTGAGTGGTACACTGAGCGATACCGCCTTCCGAGTGGGGGCGCTGGAGCTGGTAGTGCATGAGGAGCTGGAGCTGCTGGACCTGGAGGTGCTCGTGCTGGAGGTACTGGAGCTGTCGGGCCAGGTAGTGCTGCTGACACTGGTGGCGCTGGCACTGCCAGCCCCCGAGGTGCTCGTACTGAGGGCACTGGAGCCATTCGTCCTGGAGATCCTGGAGCTAGTAGTGCTGGTTCTGGGGGTGCTGCTGCTGGAGGTACTAGAGCTGGAGACCCTGGAGCTGCTGGATCTGGTTCTGGGGGTGCTGCTGCTGGAGCTGCTGGCGCTGGAGCTGCGGGAGGTGCTGCTGGCACTGCAGGTGGTGCTACTGGAGTTGGAGCTGCCGCTGGTGCTGGAGCTGCTGGAGGTGCTGCAGGAGGTGCAGGTGGAGCTACTGGAGCTGCTGGTGGTGCTGCTGGTGGTGCTGCTGGTGGTGCTGCTGCTGCTGGTGCTTCAGGAGCTGCTGGAGCTACTGGAGCTGCTGGTGGTGCTGCTGGAGGTGGAGCTGGCACTGGGGGTGCTGGTGCTGTTCCTACTGGTTCCCGGGGTGCTGAGCGGCCGCGGCCGTACTTCGTTCCACTTCTTGAGCAGGTTCTTGGTCTCCCGCCTTCTCCTGGTCCAACCCCTTCCTTAGAGTGTCCACCGCCTGTCCTGTGGATGTCACAGCTACAGCCCGCCTCCCCACTGCCTGCTCCTTCTCCTTACACTGGTCCGACAGGAGGTCTTGCTGAGCGTCGTGAGCCTACGTCTCGTCCTACGTTCGTGCTGCTTGCACTAGTGGTCGTGGTTCGCGTCCTCCTCCTATCCCTGGCATGCACCGGATGACCCTGCGTCCTTCTACTCCTCCGCAGCGTGTCCCTCTGCCGTCTCCTCCTGAGTCCTCTCTTCCTGCCCTTACTGACGCGGAGTCTGACTCCCTTTGTGCTACTAGTCCTACTGTCACGCGTCTCCTTGCTAATGTTGTCACTGACACTTCCTTTTGTCAAACTTATATGCTATAGTCTGTGTAGGCTGTAGTGGGGTAGCTTATATGGGGTACAACACTTTAGGGTTTGGTACTTGTACTCCTCATGCTGCTCAATGCAATCATCACTCGTTATTCTCACACCTTTGAGTCTGATGCTGCGTCTGCTCTTGTTGCTTAGCTTGTCGACTTTGCTGCTCGCCGTCGTCTAGACTACGCTGCTAGTCTTGTTGCTGAGTCTGAGTCTGTCTCTCCTCCGTCCGTCGGGGGTGAGTGTGCCCTTAGCACGGACGTCCTTGATGACAGGCAGGAGGAGTTCCAGTGTTTGGCTGCTACTTCACCTCATCTCGTGTCCATGCTGCTTGCCCCTGAGGGAGACCCGGATGCACTAGACATCCCGACTCCACGCTCTTACGCAGAGGCGGTTGAGGGTCCCTACTCCTCTCAGTGGCAGGCAGCCATGGACGCAGAGATGGCTTCCTGGAAGTCCACAGGCACCTACGTCGACGAGGTTTCCCCTCCTTGGGCGAACATTGTCGATGGCATGTGGATCTTCAGGGTGAAGCGGCCGCCGGGTTCTCCGCCTGTCTTCAAGGCGCGTTACGTGGCTCGTGGCTTCAGTCAGCAACAGGGAGTTGACTACTTTCAGACCTTCTCTCCCACCCTGAAGATGACCACTCTTTGGATACTGCTGCATGTCGCTACTCAGCGTGACTACGAGCTTCACTCTCTTGACTTCAGCACAGCTTTTCTACAGGGCAGCCTGCACGAGGAGATCTGGCTGCGCTGCCCACCTGGCTTCACTGGGTTGTTTCCCCCTGGTACCCAATGGAGCCTCCGGTGGCTAGTCTACGGTCTTTGCTAGGCACCTTGTGAGTGGAACGACACACTGAGGACTACACTGGTGCCCTTTGGATTCGCTCCTTCTACTCCTGACCCGTCGTTGTTTCTACGCACCGACACTTCGCTTCCGCCATTCTACATCCTCCTGTACGTCGACGACTTGGTTTTTGCCACTGCTGACACCGAGGCACTGACTCTAGTGAAGTCGGAGCTGCTGAAGAGACACACGTGCACAAACCTGGGTGAGTTGCGCAGCTATCTTGGCTTGCAGATCACTCGGGACAAAGCACGCCGCACCATCACCCTGACTCAGTCACACATGGTGCAGCACGTCCTTCAGCGCTTCGACTTCCAGTACTCCTTTCCACAGTCCACTCCTTGCCACAGTCCACTCCTCTGCCTACTGGTCGCTCGCTCTCAGCTCTGCCTTCGGATGAGTCCGTAGAGCCGAATGGCCCGTATCCAGAGCTTGTGGGCTGCCTCATGTACCTGATGACCTGCACTCGTCCTGACCTTGCTTACCCTCTTAGCATCATGGCACGCTACATTGCGCCTGGGAGACACCGACCAGAGCACTGGAAGGCAGCTAAGAGGGTGATGCGCTACTTGTGAAGTATATCAGGCATGGGGCTTGTGCTTGGAGGACGGGGTCCTATTGTTCTCACTGGTCACGCAGACGCTTCTTGGGTTGACGACTTGGCTACGCAGCGGTCGTCACAGGGTTACACCTTCAGCCTTGGCTCCGGTTCTGTCTCTTGGCGGTCTACCTGTCAAACTTATATGCTATAGTCTGTGTAGGCTGTAGTGGGGTAGCTCATATGGGGTACAACACTTCACGGTTTCCTACTTGTACTCCTCATGCCGCTCAATGCAATCATTCCTCGTTCTTTCACATGGTATCAGAGCAGACTCACCAGCACCTGGGGCAGCACACGCACTAGCACCTAGAGCAGCAGCCTCACCAGCACCTAGAGCAGCAGCCTCAATGCCCGGGTCAGGCGGAACGCACAGGTAACAGTCACCCTCATCACTAGTAGACACAGCATACATGGCAGCAAGAATCGCATCATAGTCAAGATCAAAGATAGCAACCCCCGCCCTGGACAGCTCTCCCCAGCGAGGGATCTCAGTGGCGTCAGGGAACTGATGACGCCAAGCGTGAGTGGCACGCTGAGTGGCACGACACACTGAGGACTACACTTGCGGCTCTTGGGTTTGCTCCTTCTACTGCCGACCCGTCGTTGTTTCTGCGCACCGACACCTCTTTGCCGCCGTTCTACATCCTCGTGTGCGTCGACGACTTGGTCTTTGCCACTACTGACACTGCTGGACTCGCCCACGTGAAGTCCGAGCTGCAGAAGGGACACACGTGCACAGACCTGGGTGAACTGCGTAGCTACCTTGGCTTGCAGATCACCCGGGACAGAGCACGCCGCACCATTACCCTGACTCAGTCACACATGGTGCAGCAGGTCCTTCAGCGCTTCGACTTCACGTACTCCTCGCCTCAGGCCACTCCTCTGTCTACTCGCCACTCGCTCTCAGCTCTGCCTTCGGATGAGTCCGTAGAGCCGAGTGGCCCGTACCCAGAGCTTGTTGGCTGCCTCATGTACCTGATGACCTGCACACGACCTGACCTAGCATACCCTCTTAGCATCTTGGCACGCTATGTTGCTCCTCGGAGACACCGACCTGAGCACATGGCTGCAGCGAAGAGGGTGTTGCGCTACTTGTGCAGTACGTCGGGCATGGGGCTAGTGCTTGGAGGGCGACGTCCAGTGGTCCTCACAGGTCACGCAGACGCTTCTTGGGCTGACAACCAGGCTACGCAGCGGTCGTCACAGGGTTACACCTTCAGCCTTGGTTCCGGCTCTGTTTCGTGGCGGTCTACCCGCTCGTCTTCTGTTCTTGGCTCCAGCTGTGAGGCTGAGATCTACGCGGGGGCCATGGCTGCACAGGAGCTACGCTGGCTCACCTACCTGCTGACTGACCTAGGAGAGCCGCCTCGTTCTCCTCCAGTTCTGTATGTAGACAACAAGGCCATGCTGGCCTTGTGTCGGGAGCACAAACTGGAGCACAGAACGAAACACATTGCTCTTCGCTACTTCCTTGCTCGTGAGCTGCAGCAGCGCGGTCAGCTGCGCCTTGCTTATGTGGCCTCTGAGGCCAACACTGCTGATAACTTTACCAAGGCACTTCCGCCTTGTGATCATCAGCGCCTTTGTACTCTGCTAGGTCTTGTGCCTACTTGGCCTCACTTGCTCACTTCGTGACTTTGCTTGTACTGTGATCTATATATACCTGCACTTGCATGCTTACCCTTGCTAGGTTGAGATCACTGCCTCGTTTGTTCATCTTGATATATAACTCTGCATGTGAACTGGCCTTGTGGCCTTGTGCTTGTGCTCAGATTGTGTGGTGACGTTGTGATCCACCCTGATCTTGCCTTGCTTCTCTTGACTGGTCTTGTCACCTCTTGTTCTCCCCCACTTTGCCTATGGGGGTGTGTCAAACTTATATGCTGTAGTCTGTGTAGGCTATAGTGGGGTAGCTCATATGGGGTACAACAGTTTAGGGTTTCCTACTTGTACTCCTCATGCTGCTCAATGCAATCATTCCTCGTTCTTTCACACTATCGCTCGTCTCCTGTTCTCAGCTCTAGTTGTGAGGCTGAGATCTACGCAAGGGCCATGGCTGCACAGGAGCTACGTTGGCTCACCTACATGCTGACCGACCTGGGCGAGGCGCCTCGTTCTCCTCCAGTTCTGTACGTCGATAACAAGGCAATGCTTGCCTTGTGTCGCGAGCAGAGACTGGAGCACAGAACGAAGCACATCGTTCTACGCTACTTCCTTGCTCGAGAGCTGCAGCAGCGTGGTCAGCTTCGTCTTGCCTACGTGGCCTTTCAAGCCAACACTGCTGATGTGTTCACCAAGGCACTTTCGCCTCGTAACCACTAGTGCTTCTGTACTGAACTTGGCCTTGTTCGTGTTTCTTCTCACTTACTTACTTCTTGACACTGCCTGTACTGTGATCTATATTATATACCTGCATGCCTGCTCTTGTTAGGGAGTGATCACTGTACTTTTGCTTTTGCTTATATATCTCTGCATGTGGACTGGCCTTGTGGCCCTTTGCTTGTGCTCAGATTGTGTGGTGACGTTGTGATCCACCTTGAGCTTGCTTTTCTTTCTTGACTGTTCTTGTGACCCCTTGATCTCCCCCACTTTGCCTATGGGGGTGTGTCAAACATATATGGCTTAGGTTGCTGTCTAGGCTGTAGTGGGGTTGACAATAGGGGGTACATCAATTTAGGGTTTCATATTTGTACCCAACTCATTCTCTAGTCATTTATTCCTAGTCTACCATTCTCACAAGATAATGCCCATTCGGCTCACGCCACATTTTGAGGCAGGAATGGAATGAAATTAGCACGTGTGTTTTGCCACATTCGTTAATTCGCCATGGCCAAAACTGTGTTTGTAATGAACCTAGAAGTTACAATTCCAAAATATCTTGAAATTGAGGGATGACACCCTTGTGTCTGGGCCTTTGCGTTAATGTAGATGCCCTTTTGTGGGCACTTGCGGAACTGCAAATTCCCTTTTCTGCGTGTTCGGCAAAATGTGCTTGTAGACAAGGGGTCGTTGTCCGTGTTTGAATGATAGGTTGCAATCGGGGATGACCAAATGACACGGGATTATGCGAACATCGACTGTACGCATGTCCGAAGCTGCAGACGCACCAAATCAGACAACCCAAGCCAAGCATGTGCCACATCACCCCCACCCCTAACGAAATCCAACCACATCACATAAACATTTATTCGTAGTAATCTCTCTTGAAGTGAAATTGTGGGCTAAAAAGCAATAACGGGAGGACGAAACCATTAAAACTCTTAACTATATAGTTTTATCAAGGAGGCATCAATCCTAAGCACCATTTGACAAAGGTTCGCTGACCAAGGTTAATAATATAGCCGACGGAACGCTCCTGCCCTAGTTCTCGTCAAACCTATTTTCCGTCACATGTTGTGGTCAAACTGACAAAGCGACTCAGTGAGCTAAGAAATTGGCTGGGGCGCGGTGTGGATCAAGCTCGACACCGTGCAACACTTTCTCGTGACTGACTCTACTGCTTCTCTGTCTTCCGTCTCGGCTCTTGTTGCCGCTGTTACTGACTTTGCCTCCACCCGTTGCCTTGACTGCGCCACCCAGTTGGTGTCATTTTCTTCCCATCCTCTGTCCGACAAGGGTGTTCTGTCAAAGTAACGAGCTCTAAGAGTAATTGAGAGTTAAGTAGGCCTAGGCTAGGGGATATCGAGTGGGTTGTGCCAAGGCAAGGGTATCGAGAAAGTTGGAATGAAGTGAGTTCACTATAGGTTTGCAAGAACATATAGCATGTGAACAAAGAAGGTGCACCACCTAACAAAGTTTATAATAACTACACTAACTACAGCTACAGGCTGTTACATATATAAATTTTGACACTCCCCCATAACTGCCTGCAGCAGGAGTTTGTGCAGAACACAACCTGCAAGGGTACACAAGCAACAGCAACAGCAGGTACGGTAACAAAGAAGGTACAGCAGCAACCACCCCCTTACCCTCTCCCCCCCCATCTGGGGGCAGCAGGGAGAGTGAGGAGGCGGGTTGGCTCTGACTGGTCACCCCATCCATCTCCTCACCCTCCCCCTCCCCCTCCCCCCCACACTGCTGCAGGAGCAGCAGAGGGGGGAAGAGAGGAGAGGTGGAGGGACGGCTGCTGGATGGTCTCACACCCGCCACACCAGTGCCACTCCCCCAGCTCCCCCACACCCTCACACCCTCCCCCCCAGCGGCAGCTGCAGCAGTGGGAATGAAAGGAGGAGGAGGGGAAGGGGAGCACACTACCCAACACTCCAACACCCGCCACCCCCATACCCTCCCCCCCACGGCTGCAGGGAGACGAAGGAGGAGGGGGTGGGCGAGAAGAAAGCCGCAGAGCGGCTACATATTGTCGGCGCAGGTAGGTCAGGGGCGGCTGCAGGGAGTGCAGGCGCGGGGTGAAGCAGAGGCACCGCCGAGTGCGCCAGGGGCGGGTACTGGGCGGTTCATGACACCATCGCAGGCGCCAGGGGCGGTTTTGCGGCGGCTCAAGGGCACCGTCGCGCATGCCACGGGGCGCACGACGAGCAGAGCACCGTCGCGTGCCACGGGGCGCACGACGGGCAAGTTCAAGATAAGGGCACCGTCGTGTGCCTCGGGGCGCACGACGAGCAGGGCACCGTCGCGTGCCACGGGGCGCACGACGGGCAAGTTTAGGGCACCGTCGCGTGCCACGGGGCGCGCGACGGGCAGAGAAGGTGTCACTCGCCACCCGGGGGCGGGACAAGACGAAAATCACCACGCGCCCTAGGTGCGCGACCGGAAAAATAGCAGCGGAAGCATTAGGCGGGCCCACAGGCCAGGACGAAACACGCTCTGAATCCATGTCAAAGTAACGAGCTCTAAGAGTAATTGAGAGTTAAGTAGGCCTAGGCTTAGTAGCCTAGGCCTAGGGGATATCGAGTGGGTTGTGCCAAGGCAAGGGTATCGAGAAAGTTGGAATGAAGTGAGTTCACTATAGGTTTGCAAGAACATATAGCATGTGAACAAAGAAGGTGCACCACCTAACAAAGTTTATAATAACTACACTAACTACAGCTACAGGCAGTTACATATATAAATTCTGACATGTTCTTGCCGTTTGAGCTGGAGTTCTTTGTGGCCGCTGCTCCTCACATCTGTCTCATGCTGCTAGCCCCTGAGGGACACCCCGACGCTATTGACATCCCGACTCCCCGAACTTACTTTGAGGCAGTTACAAGTTAGTGTGCCTCTAGGTGGATAGCAGTCATGGACACAGAGATGGCATCTTGAAGATCCGCAGGTACTTATGTTGACATAGTTCCCCTTATCCGGCGAACATAGTCGATGGCAAGTGGATCTTCAAGGTTAAGCAGCCGCCTCGGATCGCCACCTACCTTCAAGGCATGCTACGTGGCGAGAATCTGTAGCAAGCGTGAATGAGTAAGGGCGACGCCAGGTTATACATTTCTCATGGGTTTACAGTTCTTGTATCGTAGTTCAAGACGGTCCAAAATGGTGGAAAGCGGTTCTTGACGTTTACCGCTTTGCACCGTGCTGAAACAAAGTTAACCGTAGTGGGCGTACAAGAAGTTGTACAATCTGACGTCGCCCTAAACTTCTTTTGGCCTTCTCCCCTACCCCGAAAATGACTATTCTTCTGGAACTGCTACATGTCGTAGCACAGTGTGACTATGAGCTAAACTTACTAGACTTCTCCATTGCCTTTCTCCATGGCAGTCTGCATAAGCAGATTTGGCTGAGCCGTCCTCCTGGCTTCACGGGCTCTTTCCCTCTTGGGACCCAGTCGAGCCTTCGACAGCCAGTCCTCGGCCTGCGCCAAGCACCTCGTGAGTGGCACGACACTTTGCGTACTACTCATTCTTCTCTCAACTTCTTCCCGTCCTCTGCAGACCCTTCTCTTTTCGTTCGCACTCGGCCGACGCCGTTCTTCATTCTAGTTTACGACAACAACTTGTTCTTAGCTACTACAGACGGGGTTGCTCTAGCTTCAAAGAAGGCTGAACTGCAGAAGAGAAATACTTGTATTAACCTTGGTAAGTTGCGTAGGTACCTTGGCTTATAGATCACAAAGGGCAAAGCAGCACGCACCATCACGCTGATTCAGTCACACATGGTGCACCTGGTCCTTTAGCGGTTTGGCATTCAGTTCTCCTCCACACTGCCCACTCCTCTTGCTCTCGACCATAGGCTCACCGCTCATGTTTCCGACGAGCTGAGTGAGCCTAGCGGTTCGTACACAGAGCTCGTGGGGTGCCTTACGTACACGATGACTTGCACTCGACCAGACTTCGCCTATCATCTCAGCATTTTTGCCCGCTTTGTTGTAACTAGGAGATACCGTCTCATCCACTGGACGGCCGCTAAGAAGGTAGCGAAGTACATGGCGAGCACACCTGACACGGCGCTTGTGTTGGAGAGTGACAACCAGTCCGACTTACTGAGCACACTGACGCATCATGAGCGGACGACGAGGAGAGTGGCATATCGTCTCATGGCTATTATTTGAGCCTAGGATCTCGAGTTGTATTGTGGAGATCGACGCAAACGTTGTCTGTGGCTTGATCCAGTGCTGAGGTTCAGATCTACGCCAGTGTCATCGTTGATCAGGAGCTCCACTGATTGACTTTCTTGCTCGCTCACTTAGGTGAGAAACCTAGCTCTGCCCCAACCTTGTTCGCTGACAATAAGGCTACAAACCTCCTGTATCAAATATCAAGCTCGTATGCTCTAGTCTGTGTAGGCTGTAGTGGGGTAGCTCATATGGGGTACAACACTTTAGGGTTTCCTACTTGTACTCCTCATGTTGCTCAATGCAATCATTCCTGCTGCTAGATTCTAACATGGTATCAGAGCACTAGGTCCGTAGGACCGTTTTTTTCTTCCGGCCCACCTTCTGTTGCGGTTACCGCGCTACCCCACGTGTTGTCCTGTGCCTGCCTACCTTGCCTAGTGACTTGCTACGCTGCGCGCGCCGTCCTGCAGCCCTCGCGCTGTCTCCTGCTGCCCTAGGCCAGTGCGCCGCCCCTCCAGGCTAGTAGGGCCCACGAGTCGCCCCTGCAGGCCCAGCAGGCCCCTGAGCCGCCTTTACAGGCCCGTCAGGCCCCCGAGCCGCTCCTGCAGGCCCGTCAGCCCCCCGAGCCGCCACCTGCAGGTCACTCAGGCCCGCGAGCCGCCCCTGCACGCCCGTCAGGCCGGCGCGCTGCCCCTGCAGGCCCTCGCCGCCCGCGCGCAGCCTCTGCCCGACCGCGCGCCGCCCCTGCAGGCCTTTGCCGCCCGCGCGCAGCCTCTACAGGCCAGAGCGCGGCCGCTCCAGGTCGCTGACGCGGCCCCGTCAGGCCGCGGTCGCGGCCCCGCCTTGCCGCAGTTACGGCCCCATCAGGCCGCAGTCGCGGCCGCGCCTTGCCGCAGTCGCGGCCCCGTCAGGCCGCGGTCGCGGCCCCGCCCTGCCGCTGTCGCGGCCCCGCCAGGTCGCAGCCCCGCCCTGCCACTGTCGCGGCCCCGTCAGGTCGCGGCCCCGCCCTGCCGCAGTCGCGGCCCCGTCAGGTCGCAGCCCCAACCTCCCGAGGCCGCGCTCTGCTGCTGACGCGGCCCCGCCCAGACGCCGACGTGGCCGCGCCCTGCTGCTGACGCGGCTCCGCCAGCCCTGCAGCTGACGCGGCCGCGCCCTACTACTGACACGGCCCCGCCCTGACTCCGACGCGGCCCCGCCAGCCCTGCAGTTGCCGCGGCCCCAACCTGCCGCTCGAGCGACCCAGCCCTGCAACTGCCGCGGCCGCGCCCTGCCGCCAACGCGGCCCCACCTGGATGCTGACGAGGCTCCGACCTACTGCTGGCGCGACCCTACCCTACAGCTGCCGCGGCCCTACTCTGCAACCGCTGTTGCGGCCCCGCCGAGCGCCGGCCCTACCTGCCACTGGTGAGCACGTGCCTTGTTCGAGCGCTGCCGCCTGCCTGCCGGCCTGCCTACCTGCCTGCCTGCTCACCTGCCTGCCTGCCTGCTCGCCTACCTGTCTGCCTGCCTGCCTGCCTGCTCGCCTGCCTGCCTGCCTGCCTGCCGCGCCTGCCCTGGACGCGCTGCGGCTGCTACTACTGCTATTGCTGCTGCTACTGGCGGTGGCTAGATGCAGCTCCAGCGACGTCCACGTGAGTCCCTCACGCCCCAGCAGCTTCGTGAGTGGTACATTAGTTGGGGTTGTCGGGGTGGCCGCGCTGCTACTGCTGCTACTACTGCTACTGCTGCTACTGGCAGTGGCCAGATGCAGCTCCAGTGACGTCCGCGCGAGTCTTTCACGCCCCAGCAGCTTCGTGAGTGGTACGCTCAGAGTAGAGGGTCTCTGAGTACCGTTCGCTGCCCGTACGTCATTCGCACTGGTGCTCGGACTGGTCAGGCTTGCGGGACTCTTAGTCACACACAGTCCCGCTGCTTCGCCCGTCTGAGCGACGCCTCGCGTACCGAGTTTGGTGACGAGGCTGAGCTCCCCAACTGGGTGGAGCTGCTTGGACAGAGGGTAGATATATTTGCTCTTGACTATGATGCTATCCTCACTGCCATGTATGCATTGCATACTAGTGCAGACCGTGCATTTTACCTGTGCATACCGCCTGACCCAGGTATAGAGCCTGCTGCTCTAGGTGTTGGTGAGGCTGCTGCTCTAGGGGCTAGTGAGTCTCCTGCTCTAGGTACGGGTGAGACTGCTGCTCCAGGTGCTGGTGAGTCTGCTCTCGCTGGTACTGCGCCTGCTGCGGCCTGTTACACCTTCACACTTAACTCTGGTGCTTCTCGCTCCTTCTTTCGCGACACCACCACCCTCACACCGCTCAGTCGGCCGGTTCCAGTCTCCGTGGCAGACCCCTCTGGTGGTCCAGTCCGTGCGACCTCCTCCATTGTCCTCCCTTGTCCTGCCATCCCGTCCGGCACACTGTCGCGTCTTTACCTCCCCTCGTTCTCTACGAACTTGGTGGCGGGCTCTGCGCTCCAGGACGCGGGTGTCCACCAGTTCACCCCTGCCTACAAGCGTGTGACACACTGCACGTATGCTCAGACGGGTTGTCACCTGGCTGCCTTCACTCGGCAGCCGAGGTCAGGCCTGTACACACTAGTAACTGAGTCCCCTCAGGAAGCTGCGTCTTCATCTGCGTCAGGTCAGTTGTCAGCCCCCTGCTCGTGTCGCGCCTTGTCGCATCAAACCCTCCTTTGGCACCACTGCCTTGGTCACCCCTCGGTGCAGCGCCTTCGCAGCATGCACCGCCGTGTCCTAGTCTCTGGTCTTCCCAGGGTTCTCCCTCCCCTCCCACCCTCGCCTGCTCCTCCCTGTCTTCCCTGTGTCGAGGGGCGGCAGCGCGCCACTCCTCACTCCTCCTCGTTCCCTCCCACAGAGGCTCCCCTGCAGACTCTCCACCTGGACGTGTGGGGACCAGCCCGCGTTCGTGGACAAGGCCACGAGCGGTACTTCCTGCTGGTCGTCGACGACTACACGCGTTACACCACGGTCTTCCCCTTGCGCACCAAGGGTGAGGTCCCTGATGTTTTGATCCCTTGGATCCGCGCTGCTCGTCTCCAGCTCCGCGAGCGGTTCGGGACGGAGTTTCCCGTCCTGCGTCTGCACACTGACAGAGACGTGGGGAGTTTTCCTCTGACCTCTTGGCAGCCTTCTGTGAGGAGCACGGCATCCGCCAGACGTTCACGCTTCCGGCCTCTCCGCAGCAGAATGGGGTTGCTGAGCGCCGCATTGGCTTAGTCATGGAGGTCGCTCGTACCTCCATGATCCATGCGGCTGCCCCCCATTTTCTTTGGCCGTTTGCGGTCCAGTACGCCGCGCATCAGCTCAACCTCTGGCCCCGTGTCTCCTTGCCGGAGACCTCGCCCACACTGCTGTAGACGGGGAAGGTTGGCGATGCGTCGCGTTTTTGGGTCTGGGGTGCTCGTGCCTTTGTCCGCGATTCCACTGCTGACAAACTCTCTGCTCGCGCTGTTCCCTGTGTCTTCCTTGGCTTTGTCCCTGACGCGCCTGGTTGGTAGTTTTACCACCCCACCTCGCGCCGTGTCTTCCCCTCTCAGGATGTCACGTTCGACGAGTCGGTTCCCTTTTACCGTCTCTTCCCCTACCGCACTGCCCCTCTCCCCCCCCCGCCGCTCTTCCTCGCTCCAGGCTCTCCCCAGGTAGACCCCCTCCTCGCTCCCGGTCCTGCTCCTTCAGGTGTGTCTCAGGTAGACCCTCCTCCCTTGACTGTGCCGGTTGAGGTCACTGGTGACTCAGGTCCTGCTGAGGGTGGTTCTGCTCAGGGTGCTGCTTCTGGGGGTGCTGAGCCTAGGGGTGCGGAGCCTGGGGGTGCTCAGCCTGGGGGTGTTGAGCTTGAGAGTGCGGTGCCTGGGGGTGCGGAGCCTGGGAGTGCTGAGCCTGAGAGTGCGGAGCCTGGGGGTGCTGAGCCTGGGGGTGCGGAGCCTGGAGGTGCTGAGCCTGGGAGTGCTGAGCCTGGGGGTACTGAGTCTGGGGGTCCTGCACCTGGGGGTGCTGAGGCGTCTGGTGAGCAGTCTCCGTGGAGCGGTCGTCTTCGTAATCGCTCCGCTGGTGTCTCACCACTGCCCTCTCGTTGTCTTCTCCCTCTCTCTCCACGGCAGCTGCGTGAATGGTACGTTAGCCATCATGGTCGCGCTCCTGGAGCTGGGGGCCCTACTGCGGGAGGTGCTGGAGCTGGTGACTCTACTACTGGAGGTGTTTCTACTGGAGTTCTTGGAGCAGCTAATGGAGGTGCTGGCGCTGGTGGCGCCGGCGCTGGAGGTTTTGGAGCTGCTACGGGTGCTGGCGCTGTAGGTTCTGGAGCTGTTGGAGGTGGTGGCGCTGGTGGCGCCGGCGCTGGAGGCTCTGGCACTGCTGCGGGTGCTGGCGCAGGAGGTGCTGGTGGAGCTGCTGGAGCTACTGGTGGTGCTTCTGGAGTTGGAGCTGCCGCAGGTACTAGAGCTGCTGGAGGTGCTGCTGGAGCTGGAGCTGGCGCTGGGGGTGCTGGTGCCGTTCCGGCTGGTTCTGGGGGTGCTGAGCGGCCGCGGCCGTATTTCGTTCCGCTCCTTGAGCAGGTTCTTGGTTCCCCGTCTTCTCCTTGTCCTGCCCCCTCCTTAGCTAGTCCACCGCTTGTCCAGTCGTCGTCACAGCTACAGACTGCCTCTCCACTGCCTTCTCCGTCTCCTTACACTGGTCCGACCGGAGGTCTTGCTAAGCGTCGTGAGCCTGCGTCTCGTCCTGCGTCGCCTGTCCGTGCTGCTCGCACTAGTGGTCCTGGTTCGCGTCAGCGTCCTCCCCCTGTCCCCGGCACGCACCGGATGACTCTGCGTTCTTCCACTCCTCCGCAGCGTGTCTCTCTGTCGTCGCCTCCTGAGTCCTCTCTTCCTGCCCTTGCTGACCCGAAGTCTGACTCCCTTCGTGCTACTAGTCCTACTGTCTCGCATCTCCTTGCCACAGTTGTCACTGACCCTTCCTTTGAGTCAGCTGCTGCGTCTGCTCTTGTTTGCTGCTCACTGTTGTCTAGACTACGCTGCCAATCTTGTTGCTGAGTCTCGGTCTATCTGTCCTCTGTCCGTCGGGGGTGAGTGTGCCCTTGGCACGGATGTCCTTGAGGACAGGCAGGAGGAGTTCCAGTGTTTGGCTGCTGCTTCACCTCATCTCGTGTCCATGCTGCTTGCCCCTGAGGGAGACCCGGATGCACAAGACATCCCGACTCTGCGCTCTTACGCAGAGGCGGTTGAGGGTCCCTACTCCTCTCAGTGGCAGGCAGCCATGGACGCAGAGATGGCTTCCTGGAAGTCCACAGGCACCTACGTTGACGAGGTTCCCCCACCTGGGGCGAACATAGTCAGTGGCATGTCGATTTTCAGGGTGAAGCGGCCGCCGGGTTCTCCGCCTGTCTTCAAGGCGCGTTACGTGGCTCGAGGCTTCAGACAGTGACACGGAGTTGACTACTTTCAGACCTTCTCTCCCACCCCGAAGATGACCACTCTTCGGGTACTACTGCACGTCGCTGCTCAGCGTGACTACGAGCTTCACTCTCTTGACTTCAGCACAGCCTTCCTACAGGGCAGCCTGCACGAGGAGATCTGGCTGCACCGCCCACCTGGCTTCACTGGGTCGTTTCCTCCAGGTACCCAGTGGAGCCTCCGGCGGCCAGTATACGGTCTCCGCCAGGCACCCCGTGAGTGGCACGACACACCGAGGACTACACTGACGGCGCTTGGGTTTGCTCGTTCTACTACTGACCCGTCGCTGTTTCTATGCACCGACACTTCGCTACCGCCGTTCTACATCTTCGTGTACGTCGACGACATCGTTTTTGCCACTGCTGACACTGAGGCACTGACTCTAGTGAAGTCAGAGCTGCAGGAGAGACACGCGTGCACAGATCTGGGTGAAGTGCGCAGCTATCTTGGCTTGCAGATCACTCAGGATAGAGCACGCCGCACCATCACCCTGACTCAGTCACACATGGTGCAGCAGGTCCTTTAGCGCTTCGACTTCCAGTACTCCTCGCCACAGTCCACTCCTCTGCCTACCGGTCACTCGCTCTCAGCTCTGCCTTCGGATGAGTCCGTGGAGCCGAATGGCCCGTATCCAGAGCTTGTGGGCTGCCTCATGTACCTGATGACCTGCACTCGTCCTGACCTTACTTACCCTCTTAGCATCCTGGCACGCTACATTGCGCCTGGGAGACACTGACCAGAGCACTGGAAGGCAGCTAAGAGGGTGATGCGCTACCTGTGCAGTACGTCGGGCATGTGGCTCGTGCTTGGAGGACGGGGTCTAGTTGTTCTCTCTGGTCACGTAGACGCTTCTTGGGTTGACGACTTGGCTACGCAGTGGTCGTCACAGGGTTACACCTTCAGCCTTGGCTCCGGTTCTATTTCTTGGCGGTCTACCCGCTCGTCTTCTGTTCTCAGCTCTAGTTGTGAGGCTGAGATCTACGCAGGGGCCATGGCTGCACAGGAGCTACGCTGGCTCACCTACCTGCTGACCGACCTGGGCGAGGCGCCTCGTTCTCCTCCAGTTCTGTACGTGGACAACAAGGCAATTCTTGCCTTGTGTCGCGAGTAGAGACTGGAGACAGAACGAAGCACATCGCTCTTCGCTACTTCCTTGCTCGAGAGCTGCAGCAGCGTGGTCAGCTTCGCCTTGCTTACGTGGCCTCTCAGGCCAACACTGCTGATGTGTTCACCAAGGCACTTTCGCCTCGTGACCATCAGCGCTTCTGTACTGCACTTGGCCTTGTTCCTGTGTCTTCTCACTTACTTACTTCTTGACCCTGCCTGTACCGTGATCTATACTATATACCTACTTGCTTGCTCTTGTTAGGTAGTGATCACTGTACTGTTGCTTTTGCATATACATCTCTGCATGTGGACTGGCCTTGTGGCCCTTTGTTTGTGCTCAGATTGTGTGGTGACGTTGTGATCCACTCTGAGCTTGCTTTGCTTCTCTTGACTGGTCTTGTGACCTCTTGCTCTCCTCCACTTTGCCTATGGGGGTGTATCAAGCTCGTATGCTATAGTCTGTGTAGGCTGTAGTGGGGTAGCTCATATGGGGTACAACACTTCATGGGTTCCTACTTGTACTCCTCATGCTGCTCAATGCAATCTTTCTTGCTGCTAGATTCTAACATAAAAATCCCTCATTGGAGGTTATATTGAAACATATAGAGCTTCGGTACTTCCTACTGAGGGTGCTACAATGTGGCTAGGCACGCTTGGTCTTTATGGTCTCAGACGCCAACACTACAGATATATTCACCAAGGCTCTTCAGCATTGTGATTATCACTAGGTACCGTTCACTGGATTATGCGACAACGATCGCGGTCGATCGTCCGAGTCTGTCACATATGGCGTGAGCCCAGATTTCGCGTCACCAATATTCGGATCACTATCGACACTTAGGCATATCGATCGTCATGCATATGACAAGATAGTGGAAGCAAGTTTTAAGCCCAAGGCCCACAGCTTGCCTCCCGAGCCTTAATGGTTACCAATGTCATCCCCTAAAGTACCAATATGCCGTAGAGCAACATATGTATGGTGGTGAGAGAAAGAGTTTTGCAACCCAACCGAACCTCTGAGTTCCTGCCTTCCAAACCTAGATTCTTTTGCGTTGACTACGTTGGGCTTCAAAGGGTTTTCATATCTACCGGAAGTATGGTTACATTGTAGATTGAGAGGCTACAGTACTTTGTAGCAGCAATACCGAACCTACGCAGGGTCGATCCGCTAGAGGGGACACGTCCTCATTCAATATCCAGCAACTCGCTTCACATGTCAAGGAGCAACTTCACTCTATTTGCCCTGGCTGGCTTCGTAGGCCAGTTTGCTTCCCATATTCCCTGGTTACAACCATATTCTCCATCATCCTTTCAGGTACTTTCTCGCGGATTCCTCAGGTGGTGCCGCAGAAAACTCGCAGCCTGAAGCTTTTCGCGCCTTGGAGAAATTTCTCTGTCTGTCTAACAGGCTATATCATATAATGTGCTGCGAGTAGTAGTCTGCTCACTGCCGCGAACATTCATGCCGACGTCGACGTTCCACTCACGGCTCAAACCTGATCGTAGCTTTTCGTCGTCCTCTCCCCTCCGCTTTTTGAGTCGACTAAAAAATGTTTCACTCGCAGTTGAAACCTGATAGTACGTTAACGTCGTCCTCTCGCTACTCTTCCGGTTCCCGACTTGGACGACCTCCTGTGACCTCATCGCCGGCGACGACCAAGCTGGCGACTCCGGCGACGGCCGACGACGCGGTGTGCGACTGTCCGCTGCGTCGCCACAACGTGCGGGTGATTGGGACGGGCAAAACGACGCTACTACTGTCGCACGGATTCGGCAGCAACCAAAAGGTACCCCCTGCTTCCGCTTTCCCGCATGCTTCCACTCAGCCAGACCCTTACCTTTACAACTACTTCCCTCGTACCCCTTACAAGCCGCCTCAAAACACCACATTGGCGTCCCATTTTCCGCGCACCACCCCGCGTATCACCGCGCAGATCTGGGACGGCGTGCTGTCGCACCTGGACCTGCGGCGCACGTTCCGTGTGGTGCTGTGGGACCTGATGGGCGCCTTCAGCACGCCCTCCGCGTCGTACGACTTCCAGCGCTACGCATCTCTCTGCTCGCACGCTGATGACCTGCTCGACGTGCTCCACGCGCTGGGGGTGGCGGGGGGCCAGGCGGGGAAGGGTGAGGAGGCGGGGGGCCAGGCGGGGAAAGGCGAGGAGGCGGGGGGCCAGGCGGCGGGGGAGGCGGAGGGGGAGGCGGAGGGGGAAGCGGAGGGGGAGGCGGAGGGGAAGGCGGAGGGGAAGGCGGATGGGAAGGCGAAGGTTAAGGCGGATGGGAAGGCGGAGCGGGAAGCGGAGGGGGAAGCGGAGGGGGAAGCGGAGGGGGAAGTGGAGGGGAAGGCGGAGGGCGTGGTGTGTGTGGGGCACAGCGTGAGCGGCATGGTGGCGCTGCTTGCAAGTCTCGAGCAGCCCAGCGCCTTCAAGCGCCTGCTGCTGCTTGGCGCCTCGCCTAGGTGAGGCTACACAGGCGGCTCGAAACCACAGAATTGCATGGGTTGTTGCTCGCCTAGGTGAGGCACCAGCTCTGCATTCCGAGTCATTCTGATTGCTGCCCTCCTTCCCACAACCAGGTACGTACATCAATGAGCCGTCCACGCGGTGGTACATTGTGACTTGACTTCCATTCTGCACATCTCAAACGCATTAACCCACCCATCCCATCCATCCCCCTTCTCCCCACCACCAGTTACCTCAACAAGCCATCCACGCCACGGGCTATGTTGGCGGCTTCAACCCATCCCATCCATCCCCCTTCTCCCCACCACCAGTTACCTTGAACAAGACATGCACGGGTTATGTTGGCGGCTTCAACCCCGCGAATCTGGAGCAGCTCTTGCCGTTGGCACGTTCTTTATCGCGCACACTCCCCCTCTCCGCCCCCCTGGCCAGGTACCTCAACGAGCCGTCCATGGGGTACGTGGGCGGGTTCGACCCGGCAGACCTGCAGCAGCTGTTTTTTTTTACACGACTCACTCAAATGCCCAACTTCCTTTCCCTATCTCCTCCTCCCCTTCTCCCCACCACCAGGTACCTGAACGAGCCGTCCACGGGGTACGTGGGAGGCTTCGACCCGGCAGACCTGGAGCAGCTGTTCCGGGCGGTGCGCGAGAACTACATCGCGTGGGCGTCGGGGTTTGCACCGCTCATGGTGGGGCGGGACATCAGCAGCGCCGAGGTGCGCCAGCTCACTGAGAGCGTGCTGCTGGTGCGCCCTGACATCGCCCTCAGCGCCCTCCGGACGACCTTCCAGTCGGATTACCGACACGTGCTGGCACAGGTGGTTGAGACGTCTCAAGCTGGGTTGGGAGGTGCGGCAGTTGTGTGAGAGCGAGCTGCAAGTGCGCCCGGATATTGCTCTCAGCGCCCTCTGAACATCCTTCCAATCTGATTATAGGCACCTGCTGGGTCCGATGAGTTGCTTGTGGGTGGTGCGATGGGAGAGGGATGAATAGCCGAGGGATGAATAGCCGAGGGATGAATAGCCGAGGAGGGAAGGAAGATGGGTAGTCTGACTCTCACGTTTCTGCTTCAAGAGTCTTGCCACGTTCCTGCTTACCGCACGTGCCTGCTTACTGCACGTTCCTGCTTACTGCACATTCCAAATTACCAACACCCTCTTTCCTTTCTCATGCACCGTGCCATGCCACGTGCAATGCAACACCGTTTCCGCATCGTATTAACTCTTTCCCACTCGTCGTTGCCCTTCCCTTCTCTTCTCTCCCCAGGTATCATGCCCCGTGACAGTGCTATCCACAAAGAGTGATGCTGCCGTGCCAATGCAAGTGAGCGAGTACCTGAGGGAGGCGATACCTGGGGCGTGCATGGAGGTGCTACCCACACACGGCCACCTCCCCCACCTCACCCACCCTGCTGTTGTTGCTCGCGCCATCCAACGCCATGCTGCTGCCCACGACGCTCTGGACCACGCTGTAGAGCACTGCACGGCACGGCACCGCACTGAATTGCATAGCACTGCACGGTGTTGTGTAGAGGCCGGAGACCCACTGCAGACGGCTCGGGGATATGGAGGTGGGGCGCACATGGCTGGCTTGGATTTCCACCGATTCGACCGTTTGATCCCTCGCTGCTGCATCCACCACAGAGGGATTTCTGGAGCATCCCACACAGACGCACAGAGGGATTGCTTGCTGCAGAGGCAGCAGGGAGAGGCACAGGCAGATGCAGCAAGCAGTGGCAGCAGGAAGAGACACAGGCAGAAGCAGCAGGAAGAGACACAGGCAGAAGCAGCAGGAAGAGACACAGGCAGAAGCAGCAGGAAGAGACACAGGCAGAAGCAGCAGGAAGAGACACAGGCAGAAGGAGCAGGAAGAGACAGCAGGCAGAAGGAGCAGGAAGAGACAGCAGGCAGAAGGAGCAGACAGCATTAGTGGATAGCACTGCAGTAACTAGCAACTGATTTGTGCAGCTAAACTCACAGCACAATGAGCTCAACGAATAAGGGTGGCAGCGGTACTTCTCTGTGTGGGTATGGGTGGGTGGGACCTACTTGAAGAACAGCACCCATGGCTAGCAATGAGCAACAGCAGTTGCATGTGTATGGCTCGCTTCATTCCCCTGTATAGCTGCCCTTAGGGCCGGAATACACCTTGAAGTGATGTTGAATAAAAGTTTGGTTTTAATGGTTTTGCGAACTCAGTGTTGCAATAAGAAGCCCAACCAGAAACACTAGTTTGGTTTTAAGCGAGCCAACCTCTCTGCAAATCCCCATTGGTTACTCGATGATGCCTGTGGCGACTCATCCCTGCCTGTGTTATCTGCAGCACCCATGTTGCTGGTACCTTCCATACCATCACCATCACCGTCACCATCACCCCCAGTTACATTACCCGTTAGACTGGCTCGATTCCCCCTGCCACCTTGAATCCCTGCTCCACTTTCAAACCCCCTAGACTGATAAGCCGCCCCGTCATGTTCAGACACATGATAAACACTGGAGTTATATGCGTCTGTGTGGTTAGCACTAGTCGTAACTTCCACATCATCAGCGTGAGCTGGCAGGTCTGCCTGGGGGAGGTGCGGAGCAGGGGAGGTTTCTTCCTGCATGGCTGGCATGTGGGAGAGAGGCAGGTCGGAGTGTGCGCTCATAGTAGACTGTGCTCCTGGGGACTTGGGCACCACCGTAGATGGGGTGGTTTGTGATTGTACACCATGTGACTGCACCGCAGGTGAATGTAACCCGCGAGAGTGTGGTTGCAAGCCATGTGACTGTACCCCATGTGCCTGTATCCCGTGTGACTGTACGCCATGTGATTGTAAGCCATGCAACTGGGGGCCCAGAAGCGGGGTGCTGTGGGGCAGCAGGTGGCTGTCGGTGCTGCTGGCGGGGGTGTGCAGGGAGGAGCGTGTGGAGGAGGCGGCACGCTTGAGCAGCAGCGAGCGCAGGAAGGCGGGGAACTGTGGGTTGGCGGCGTCGTGGTGGATGAAGGGGAACCACTCTGTGCTGTCCGCTATGCTCACAGGCGACCTGCATGGGAGGGATACGGGGAGTGGTGGGGATGAGCAGTGGGAGGATGTGGGGAGGGGGCATTGTGGGGGTGTGGTGGATGAAGGGGAACCACTCCGTGCTGTCCGCTATGTTCACGGGCGACGTGCATGGGAGGGATACGGGAATGTGCAGTGGGAGGATGTGAGGCGTGAGCATGTGGGGGTGAGGTTGCATGAAGGTGAGGTTGCATGTACGCGATGCTCACAGGTGATCTGCGGGCATGTGAGGTGTGAGCATATGAGATGGGAGCGTGTAGGTGCGGGTGTGTGAGGAGCAACGGGTGGTGGGAGAAGGAGAGTCGCCGCACGAACATACATAGTACACTCCACTCCCCACCACTGCTCGGCGCCGCCTACCTGGGGCTCTCCTGCAGCAGCATGGCTGTGCGTTCGTCCACCTCCCCCCACAGCTGGTCGACAACAGCAGCGGGCAGTCCCTGCGTGCTGTAGCAGTCATCCTGGTACCACACGCACAGATGCACCAGCTGGTTCGCGTTCAGGTCCGGGCAGAGCGCGCGCAGGTGTGTTAGTGAGCACGAGGGCTTGTGCTCCATGGCCTGGGGGGGAAGGGGGAGGGGGGGAAAGGAAAGAAGGGGGATTGGGGGGTCAGGCGGGGATGGGAGGGGTGAAGAAGGGGTGAGAAGCAGGGAAGAGCAGAGAACAGGTGTTTCTGTCAAGTGATCAGGGGACGAAGGTGCAGCAGCAAGCACGAGAGCTTGTGCTCCATGGCTTGGGCAAGCGAGGGGGTGGGAGTGTGTGGAGGGAAGGAGGAGAGTTTGGGGCAGAAAAGAGCAGAGAGGACTAGAGGCAGGGGGCATGACCATGCATACACACCGCAACGAGCAGCACCACAATGCACCCACCAGCACCACACTGCACCCACCAACAGCGACACGGCTTGCTGCAGATGCCTCAAGTGCCGCCAAACAGCCTTCTTCGCCTGCCCCGCATCCTCCTCCTCCTCCTCACTCCCCTCCCCCTCACCCCCCTCCTCTCCTCCCTCCTCTTCCCCTTCTCTCCCATCATCCCCCTTCCCACCATCCATCCCTGCCCCTCTGTGGGCGTGCAGCGGCTCCCAGAGCACCTCGGGGAGTTCCTCCAGAAAGACGTTGAGCAGAGAGAGCGCGTCACACAGCAGCTTGCCGTTGCTGTGCGTGCAGGGACACCACGTGCTGCGCACCATGAGGCTGGGAGGTGGGGAAGGGAGTGAAGGGGGAGAGGGGAGGGGGGAACACAGGGTTGGGGAGGGCCTTTGGCTTGCCATTGCTGCCGTTGTCATTCGTGCAGCGGCACCATGTGCAGCAGAGCACAGCACAGCATGCACCATGAGGCTCCCAGAGCACCTCGAAGAGCTCCTCCAGGAAGACGTTGAGGAGGGCAAGGGCGTCGCACAGCAGCTTGCCGTTGCTGTGCCTGCACGGGCACCACATGCTGCGCTGCGCACCATGAGGCTGGGGAAAGGAAAAGGGGGGACGGGAAATCACAGGGTTGGGAGAAGCCATTTACATGTTTGTCATCGCTGCCGTTGCTGTGCGTGCACGGGCACCACGTGCTGTGCACCTGTTGAAGACGACTTTACCTGTTGAAGACTACTTTACCTGTTGAAGAAGACTTTACCTGTTGAAGACTACTTTACCTGTTGAAGACGACTTTACCTGTTGAAGACGACTTTACCTGTTGAAGACTACTTTACCTGTTGAAGACGACTTTACCTGTTGAAGACGACTTTACCTGTTGAAGACGACTTTACCTGTTGAAGACGACTTTACCTGTTGAAGACGACTTTACCTGTTGAAGACGACTTTACTGTTGTAATTTCATATTTCATACAACATACATAGGCTAGAAGTGTAGCACATTTATAAATTGGGGGGTTGCTTAGTGTACCCTCCAACCACATTTTGTGGTTGGTTGGGATTGGTCCTTAGCTCAACCAATCCCAACCAACACACATTTGTGTTTGCTTGGGTCACAAGCAAGCTCACCCATTGGCCAACTTATTGGCCAATAGGGTAAGCTTCCCTCTCATCTCTCTCTTGCTCATTGTTTGTACTAAAGAGCCTCTTGGCTCATTATTCAATGTATCAATTCTCTCTCTTCTAACATGGTATCATGAGCTAATGGCTCACGCCTACCTCCCTCGGTCCTTAGGCCACCCTCTCCTCCCCGTTCCTCAGATCTAGCCCCACCCACGGAGCTGCCCTCCCTTCACGCGCCCTTTAGGCGCTGTCCTCCCTCCCCGTGCGCCCCCTAAGGCGCTGCCCTCCAAGGCACGTCCAGATCTGCAACTCCAGCGCCCAGATCTGCACTCCCCGCGCTCAGATCTGCAACTCCAGCGCCCAGATCTGCACTCCCTGCGACCAGATCTACTCCTCCCGCGCCTAGATCTGATCATTCCGCGCCACCAGATCTCCTCCTCCCGCGCCCAGATCTGCACTCCGCGCGCCCAGATCTGCACTCCGCCCGCCCAGATCCGCCCTCCGCGCACTCAGATCTGCCCTCCGCGCGACCAGATCTGCACTCCGTGCGACCAGATCTGCACTCCGCGTGACCAGATCTGCACTCCGCGCGACCAGATCTGCCCTCCGCGCGACCAGATCTGCACTCCGCGCGACCACATCTGCACTTCGCGCGCCCAGATCTGCCCTCCGCCCAGATCTGCACTTCGCGCAACCAGATCTGCACTCCGCGCGACCAGATCTGCCCTCCGCGCGACCAGATATGCCCTCCGCGCGACAAGATCTGCCCTCCGCGCGACCAGATCTGCCCTCCGCGCGACCAGATCTGCATCTCCCGCGCTGAAATCTGACCATTTCGCGCCCATCTCTGCACGTCCTGCTCGTTTGCCGCGGGCTGTCCCGCGTGCATTCGCCACGGGCTTCCCAGTCGCGCGGATTTGCCGCACGGCTGCCCTCTTCGTCCCCTCCCCCCCCCCTCTCTCCCTTCCTCCTCCCATTGTACCCGCAGCAGCACCACCAGCAGCACCCTCCCCCCTTTCCTCCCCCATAGCATCGCCCTCCTCCTCCTCCACCCAACCCACCCTCCGCTCCTCCCTTCCTCCTCCCATCCTACCTGCAGCAGCACCAGCAGCAGCACCTGCAGCGGCACCACCAGCAGCACCCTTCCTCCTTGCATCCCCCATAGCATCGCCCTCCTCCTCCTCCACCTTCCCCACCCTCCGCTCCTCCCTTCCTCCTCCCATCCTACCCGCAGCAGCATCCGCAGCGGCACCAGCTGCAGAACCAGCAGCGGCACGGGCAGCAGGGCCAGCAGCAGCATTGGCAACGGTACCCTCGCACCATCCTCCTCCTGCTCTAGCCTCTACCCACCCTCATCTCTATGGCATCGTCGTCCGATTCTTCCGTCGACCTTGCCACTGTTGACGCACTCGAGTTGCTGCCTGACAACTCTGCTGCTAATTGGCACTCTTATGCTCATTCCGTTGAGGTGCTCCTCTCCTCTGTTGTGGTCAGCGGCTACAGCCTTCGCTCGGTTGTCTTTCAGGAAGGCGGTGGACTTCAGCCCGTGGCCCCCACCGCTCCTACTGTACCTGCCCCCGCCCACCCTGGCGCCGAGCCCTCTCCCCCCGGTGATCCTCCCACCTTCGCACCGAATGTCAACGACCCGCAGAGCTCGGAAACCGCCATTCGCACCTACCGCACCAATCTCCAAGAGCACCTGCGCCTGCAATTGCGTTACGAGGACGACATGCGCATCTATGACGAGGCCGCTGCCCGCTACAACACGTACCAGGAGGACCTGGACACCTACACTGCAGAACTTGCAGACTACACCACGAAAATTAATGCCTGGCGGGTTGCTGATCGGCGTGCGCTTGCCATTCTTCTCGCCACCATCCCCTCCTCCCTCAAACTCGAGCTCTCACCTACCTCCTCCTCCCACCTGTGGCGACTGCTAGTCGACCTTTTCGATCGGCAGGACGTTGCCACTCTTTACGCCCTTATCAAGGAGTTTGGAACTCTCTCCATGGATTCCACTTCTGGCGCAGCTGCTTTCACTCGCCGTGTCTTAGACCTTGCTCGGCGCCTTGCAACACTCGATGTGGTGTACCCGGACACCGTCATCTGCTGCCACCTCCTCGAGGGCCTCACACCTGCCTTCGACGCTCACAAGCTTGCTTACATGCAGCTTATCTCCAAGCACCACACCCCTGCCGAAGTCGCTCAGTGGATTATCACCACCGAAGCTGAGATCCTTCGCCACCCTTCCTCCACAGCCGCAGCAGCCCAGTCGCGCAGCAGCCGGGGTGGACGTGGCGGTGGGCGTGGGGGTGGGCGTGGTGGTGGGCGTGGGGGTGGACGAGGGGGATCAGCAGGTCGCGGTGGTGCTGGCAGCAGTGGTGCGGGTCGTGGTACGGCAGCTGCCTTTCCTCCCTGTCAGTACCTAACTCGCTACGGTCCCACTCAGGGACAGCGCTGTGGCCAAACCACCCATGCCACTGAGACGTGCTTCAAGGCACTCAGTGATGAGTGGTTTGCCCGTGGCAACACCGGCACCCCTCCTCGCTGGTCCGCCCTCAACCCTCGCCCCACTCCCCTTGAGGTCCGTTCCTCTCCCCTTTATGAACCTCCCTCCTCCACCCACGCCCACCAGGCCCTCGCCCCTCCCCAGCAGCAGCACCAGCAGCAGCAACAGCAGCAGCAGCTTGGGAATCAGCAGCAGGGGTCACAGCAGTATGGGCAGCAACTTCTCCTCTCTCAGCTCCAGCAGCAGCTCCAGCATCTCCAGCAGCAGCTCGACCTCCAGCCGCAACTGCCCCTCCTCCCTCCTCCTCCGGTTTCCCAGCAGCAGCCCTTTCCTACCTGGACTGCTGGGAGTGCTGCCTCTGCAGCCCATCTCTCGGGTGCGTCCCCGGCGCCGTCTGCAGGTGGCAGTGTGACCGCTTTCCCTTCCTCTGGTTTTGTTGGTTTAATAGGTCAACCTCAATCTGTTGCATCTCCCATGTACCCTTCTTCTGCTAATGAAACTTCGTTCCAGTACTTTGCCTCACCTTCCTCCACCATTGACTTCGTTCTGGACAGTGGAGCCACTGACACTGTCCTTCGCGACGCTGGTACACTGCGCCCTCTCCCCACACCAACCTCCCTCCTCGGCGCTGATAGCAGTTTTTCCATCCCTTGTCACAACACCTCCACCCTTCCCTGTCCTCTCTTTCCCTCAGGTACTGTCACCGGTCTCCACATTCCCTCCCTTCGTACTAACCTCCTCTCCCAAAGGTCCCTCCAACAAGCCATGATCACCACACTCATCCCAGGTGGTGCTAACCATTGTGACCTATACCAAACCTCCACAGGTCGTTTTCTCGCCCGTATTCCCTATTGTCCTCGCTCCCGTCTGTACACCCTTCGGGTTCCCCGCCCCCTCACCTTCCAAGTTGCCTCCCCCCCCCTCCTTCCCCCCCCCCCTCCCCTCCCTCCCACTAACCCACCCCTCCCCCCCCGCCCTCCTGACTCTGACTGTTCCTGTCGCTCCCTCTCCCACCCCACCATCCTCCTCCATCACAAGCTAGGCCACCCCAACTTCGCTACTCTGCGCTCCTCTGTCTCCTCCGGTCTCCTCCACGGTCTCCCCTCCTCCCTCCCTCCCCTCCCCAAATCCCCTGCCCCCCCCTGCACCGTCTGCGTTCAGAGCAAGCTCAAGCAGCAGCCGCACCGGAGCTCCCCCTCCGCTGCTACGCAGCCACTTGATCTTGTTCACATGGACCTATGGGGCCCTAATCCCTCTCCCACTCGCCAGGGCCATCGCTACCTTCTCGTGCTTGTTGATGATCACAGTCGGTACTCGTCCGTCTCTCTCCTTCGGACGAAGGCGGATGCCCCGGCTGCGATCATCGCCTGGCTCGAGCGGGCAAACACCCACTTTGGGCGCCCTGTTCGCCGCCTTCACTCTGATGGAGGTGGTGAGTTCCTTAACAACCAAGTCTCCTCCTATTGTCAGTCTCGTGGCATCCTTCAGACTTACACCCTCCCTCACTCCCCACAGCAGAACGGCGTGGCTGAGAGTCGTGTTCGAGAGATCACCAAAACAGCCCGGTGTCTGCTTGTCCACGCCTCCTGCCCCCCTTCTCTTTGGGGCTACGCCCTCCTTCATGCCGCCCTCCTTACTAACCTTTACCCTCACCCCCTTCTCCCTCCATCTCCCCCACTGAGCTGTGGACGAAGGACAAGCCTGATGCCTCATCACTTCGTGTCTGGGGCTCTAAGGCACATGTCCTCATTCACCCCTCTGACCGCTCCTGTTCCATGGGAAAGCTTGCCCCTCGTACCCTTCCCTGCATCTTCCTTGGTCATAATCCCTCCTCCCCTGACTACCTTTTCCTCCACCCACCATCCGGTCGTCTAATCCGCAGTCGGGATGTGGTCTTTGACGAGTCCACTCCCTACTACTCCTCTCCCACATCTACTGACCCACTCCCCCCTCTCACCCGTCCCCTTGTCTGGTCTGACACCACCCCTCCCCCACTACTCCCTCCTCCCCCCATCCTCCCACCCCCCCCTTCTCCGCCGTCCCAGTCCCATGGTGCCCCTCCCTCTTCTGGTGACATCTTTGACCCGGAACCTCTGTCTTCTCCTGTCTCCCCCGCTCACTCCTCTCCTAGTACTCCTCCCCACCTCTTCTCAGCGGCTACAGTGACTCCTCCTGGGCTGATTCCCGGCCAGATCGTCGCTCCTCCCAGGGCTATGGCTTCTCTCTTGGCAGCGGCCTTATCAGCTGGCGCTCCACCCGCTCCTCGGCTGCAGCCCTCTCCTCCTGCGAGGCGGAATTGTATGCCGCCAACATGGCTACGCAAGAGGGCCGCTGGCTCACCTTCCTTCTTGAGGAACTTGGTGCCCCCCAGCGCTGTCCCACAATTTGGTGTGACAATGCTAGTACCATTCACCTCACCAAAGATGCTGTGTTTCACGGGCGCTCCAAGCACATTGAGCTCCGTCATTTCTTCATTCGCGATCTTGTTCAGGCGGGGCACCTTCGCCTCGACAAGGTTGACTCGGCGGCCAACCTTGCCAACATCTTCACAAAAGCTCTTCCTCATGCCGCTCACTCTTTCCTACTTTGTCTTCTTGGCCTCACTCCTCCTAAGTCGCCTCTCGCCTCTTGATTTTAGCCTTCTAGCCTTATGCATGTTGGGGGGTTGTGTTGTAATTTCATATTTCATACAACATACATAGGCTAGAAGTGTAGCACATTTATAAATTGGGGGGTTGCTTAGTGTACCCTCCAACCACATTTTGTGGTTGGTTGGGATTGGTCCTTAGCTCAACCAATCCCTGGATGGGATTGGTCCTTAGCTCAACCAATCCCAACCAACACACATTTGTGGTTGCTTGGGTCACAAGCAAGCTCACCCATTGGCCAACTTATTGGCCAATAGGGTAAGCTTCCCTCTCATCTCTCTCTTGCTCATTGTTTGTACTAAAGAGCCTCTTGGCTCATTATTCAATGTATCAATTCTCTCTCTTCTAACATTTACCTGTTGAAGACGAATTTACCTGTTGAGACGACTTTACCTGTTGAAGACGACTTTACCTGTTGAGGACGACTTTACCTGTTGAAGACGACTTTACCTGTTGAGGACGACTTTACCTGTTGAGGACGACTTTACCTGTTGAAGACGACTTTACCTGTTGAAGACGACTTGACCTGTTGAAGACGACTTTACCTGTTGAAGACGAATTTACCTGTTGAAGACGACTTTACGTGTTGAAGACGACTTTACCTGTTGAAGACGACTTTACCTGTTGAGGACGACTTTACCTGTTGAGGACGACTTTACCTGTTGAAGACGACTTTACCTGTTGAAGACGACTTTACCTGTTGAAGACGACTTTACCTGTTGAAGACGACTTTACCTGTTGAAGACGACTTTACCTGTTGAAGACGACTTTACCTGTTGAAGACGACTTTACCTGTTGAAGACGACTTTACCTGTTGAAGACGACTTTACCTGTTGAAGACGACTTTACTTGTTGAAGACGACTTTACCTGTTGAAGACGACTTTACCTGTTTAAGACGACTTTACCTGTTGAAGACGACTTTACCTGTTGAAGACGACTTTACCTGTTGAAGACGACTTTACCTGTTGAAGACGACTTTACCTGTTGAAGACGACTTTACCTGTTGAAGACGACTTTACCAGTTGAAGACGACTTTACCTGTTGAAGACGACTTTACCTGTTGAAGACGACTTTACCTGTTGAAGACGACTTTACCTGTTGAAGACGACTTTACCTGTTGAAGAGGTGCACGGGCACCACGTGCTGTGCACCTCTTGAACACGACTGTACCTGTTGAAGACGCGCACGTTGATGAAGGCGAGGAGGTGCTTGAGCACGCTCTGGATGACGGGTGGCGGCACCTGGTTCTCCAACAGCACTAGTGCTGCCCGCCGCAGCACCCCCACCACACTGCTCCACGTGCTGCCCACGTGCTCCTTCAGAGCCACGCTCGGGAACTTGGGTAATGCGCCTCCCGTGCTCCTCCGCCTTCCAGGTGTTGTTTCTGCTGCCGTCCCCTCATTTCCTTGTGATTGCGGCTGCTGTGGCTGCATAACAAGCAGGTGGGTGCGGAAGAGGAAATGTTGAGAGAGGGAAAATCACCACGCGACTCCACTTTCTTCTTCAAGATCACATTGAGAGCTTGGGCAATGTGCTCCCCCTTTTGTGTCTCCCAGATGCTGCTGCTGCGACTTCTGCCCCCTTCGTTTGCATGTGATTGTGGCTGCATCAAGAACAGGTGAATGGGGGCGAGGGGAGAGCACTGAAGGCGGGAGCCACGCCACGCACTTCTCACATAATGCCTTGCAGCAACAGCGAGAGCAGTGACAAAGGAAGGAAATAGAGAAAGCAAGAGCGAAGCAAAAACCCAATCCAAGCAGAAGCGAGGAAAATTTAACTGTTTCTAAAGCAAAGGCGAAAGCAAAGGTAAAGCAAAACCGAAGGTAAGAGCAGAAGAGGCGAAAGCAAGCGGTTGGCAGCACTGACAGGTGGTTGCAGGAGGGCAGCGACTTGCGAGGTGCAGTGGTGCGTGAATAGCCCCACTGCATGCTGCACACACGCGTCCACCTTGTGTGCTAGTAGCATGGTCTCCGCTGGTAGTGCGAACTGGGGGGGGATGGATGAAGCACAAGGAGAAGAGCGTAAGGAGTGGGCAACTCAGCACTGGGAAGGACTTACCAGTCCCACGGCATGGTGCACACACGCGTCCACCTTGTGTGCTAGTGGCATGGTCTCCGCTGGTGGGAGGGAGGGAAGAGGCGAGAGTAGAGTGGGGAAGAGCGGAAGGATCAGAAGAGAGGGAGAGGTGCTGCACACATGGGGTCGACCTTGTGAGCCAGCAGCATGGAATCCTTTGGCAGGGCGAATTGGCCGCGGTGAGATGTGGAGAGGCAGGGGCGAGCAGCACAATGGGGCAGAGCAGAGAGAGCAGGAAGTGAGAGGTAAGGCACACACGCACCCACCTTGTGCGCCCACAGCACAGCATAGGCGCAGCTACCACCACCCCCAACCACAGGCTGCAACAAATATGTGAGATGTTCTACCTTACACTCGAGCAGGCCCAACCGTTTTCCATATCTCCTGGCCCTACCACCACCCCCAACCACAGGCTGCAACAAACATGTGAGATGTTCTACCTTACACTCGAGCAGGCCCAACCGTTTTCCATATCTCCTGACCCTACCACCATCCCCAACCACCACCACCTCTACTACCCCCAACCATCCCCTACCAGCTTCTACCACCCCTACCACCCCCATACCACCCCCCTACCACCCCCATACCACCCCCATACCACCCCCCTACCACCCCCCTACCACCCCCCTACCACCCCCCGTACCACCCCCCTACCACCCCTTGCCCTCCCGCGGCAGGGCCTCACCAAGCCAGTGGGTCCGGGTGCAGCAGAATCAGCGTCCTGCCCCATCGGAGCACATGCCAGGCTGGTGGTGCCGGCATGAGGAACAGAGCATGCAGAGGCAGGCACGGACGCTACCACTCCCAAGCACACACTACCACCCCCTACCACCCCCTACCACCCCCTACCACCCCTTACCACCGCTGCCAGGCCTCACCAAGCCAGTGGGTCCAGCTGTTGCAGAGTCAGCGTCCTGCCCCGTGGGAGCACACGCCAGGCTGGTGGTGCCGGCGCGCGGAACAGCGCAGGCAGAGGCAGGCACAGGAGAGGAGGAAGCGGTGGGAAGGGAGGAGGAGGGCGGTGGGGCTCCTGGGATACGAGTGGTGGTAGCAACACCAGAAGAGGCATTGAGAGAAGCATTGGGGGCGGTACTAGCAGTGGTGGAAGGAGGTCCAGCAGTAGAAGCTGTGGCCACATGGAGCGAGTGAGGTACGGGAGCATGGTGGGGATAGGAGTGCTGCGGACGGTTGTTGTTCTGGGTGGGGCGAGGGGGTGGACGGGACGGAGGCGGCACGGCAGGCGCAGCAGAAGCAGCAGAGGGAGGGGCGGGCGAGGAGGAGGAGGAGCGGGAGGAGAAGAGCCCACTGAAGAAAGAGGCCGCAGCCTTGATGCTGCTGCGACTGCCAGACGTGCTGCTGCTACTTGATGCTGCTGGGTTGGTTGCCCCCACAGCGCTCCCGGCAGACATAGCCCTGGCAGGAATTCTAGCAGTAGCAGTAGTGGGACTGGCGCCAGTGGCGGCTGTGAACCCATCAGCAGCAGAAGCTGCTGCTGCTGCAGCTTCACTGGGAGATGAAGGAGCTTTGAGCGTTGGAGACGCAACAGCAGAAGAACCCACCACCTCCTCCGCCCGCCCCTTCGCCTGCTGCGAATCCGCCTCCATCTCACCTCCCCCAACCCCTCCCCCCGCCACCGCTGCCGCCGCCGCAGCAGCCATGGCTTGCCAGCGGGCGGGCTTAAGCCCCCCCAGCAGCAGGGCGTGCAGGGCAACAAGCGTGGAGATCCAATACGCCAGGCGCTCCAGGCTCCCTGCTGAGCGCTGCAGGGCCGTGCGGATGGCTGATAGCACCTCGTCGTGTGGTGGGATGGGGGATGCGGAGAGGGAGAGGGAGGAGAAGGGGGAGAGGGAGGCGAAGGGGAGGGAGGAGGCGGAGGAGTAGGGGGAGTAAGGGGAGTAGGGGGAGAAAGGGGTGGAGGGGGGGAGGAAGGGAGGGGCGGCTGAAGCACCAGCCGCTGCTGCTGCTGTGGGTGTGCTAGGGAGGTTGCTTGGTAGTGCAGTCGAGAAAGCGTTGGTGGTGTTGGCAGTGGTGGTAGAAGAGGGAGGAGGGGCATGGAAGGAGAGGTGCGGCCAGAAGCGGAGGATGGTGAAGAGGAAGCAGGCAGGCACTGAGTGGCCCGAGGGGGTGAAACCAAGCGGTCGTACCACGTAGCGCAGCAGGTACTGCACCTGAGTGGGTGTGGAGGGGCGGGGAACGCGGGGAGCGAGTG
The DNA here is from genome assembly GCA_948144175.1 of Closterium sp. NIES-65. Classification (NCBI taxonomy): domain Eukaryota; kingdom Viridiplantae; phylum Streptophyta; class Zygnematophyceae; order Desmidiales; family Closteriaceae; genus Closterium; species Closterium sp. NIES-65. The sequence continues at coordinate 837,174 of CANXME010002442.1, read as the reverse complement.
AGAGGGGCGATTAGGAATGGGAGTGGTGGCCTGAGTGGCCCGAGGGGGTGAATCCCAGCGGTCGCACCACATAGCGCAGCAGGTACTGCACCTGTGGATGTGGAAAGGGGAGGGAGGGAGGGAGGGAGGGAGAATTCAGTGGAATCCCGGTGAAGCGACAGTGGAATGATAACGAAATGACAGTGGGAGCAGATGGCATGGTGTGGCCATGGCTTACCTGGGAGGAGTAGGAGGGAGCAGAGGCAGACATGGCTCCTGACGTGGGCGATACAGGAGACGAGGGCACCATTCCACTGCCACCCCCACCGCCATACTGCGGCTGCTGCTGCAGCAGGCGGCGAGTGAGAATGCCCGGCCGCCCACTCCTCTCCCTCTCCCTGCCTCGCCCCCTCTCCTGCGCAATGCCCCTCGTCCCTGCCCCTGGCCCCTCCATGTGCTCCTTCTTCCCCGCCTGCAGGCTGCACGGGGACGGAAGGGGGAGAAGATGGGGGGCAGAGGGGCAGGGGAGAGAAGGAAACAGTTGGTTTCACCAACAACTGAAGCACCTTCCACACATAGCCCTGTAACGCACCTCTTCAGCCCCAGCCCGCCTACCCGCCTGCCCGCCTGCCCACCTGCCCACCTGCCCACCTGCCCGCCTGCCCACCTGCCCGCCTGCCCACCTGCCCGCCTGCCCACCTGCCCGCCTGCCCACCTGCCCGCCTGCCCACCTGCCCACCTGCCCGCCTGCCCACCTGCCCGCCTGCCCACCTGCCCGCCTGCCCACCTGCCCACCTGCCCGCCTGCCCACCTGCCCGCCTGCCCACCTGCCCACCTGCCCACCTGCCCACCTGCCCGCCTGCCCACCTGCCCACCTGACCATCAGCAGCGCACCTGTCAAGTTGTTGCTGCAGCGAGTGCACCTGCTGCGGATGTTCATGCACGTGCACTGCGCACCTGTCGAGTGCACCCACCTGTCCACCTGCCCCGTCCTTCAGCAGCGCACCTGTCGAGCTGGCGTTGCAACAAGAGCACCTGCTGCTGCAGTTCAAGCACTTGCGTTTGCATTGCACCCAGCTGCACCCAGCTGCACCATCAACCTCTCAATCCGCCCGTTACCACCTCACCTAGTCCACCTGCCCCTTCTCCAGCACAGCAGCGCACCTGTCGAGCTGGCGTTGCAGCAGTGAGTGCGCCCACCTTTCCATCTGCCATTCACCAACCTACCCGCCGCACCTGCCCCAGGCCTCAGCAGCCCTCAACAGCGCACCTGTCGAGTTGTCGTTGCAGCGAGTGCACCTGCTGCTGCAGCTCAGCCGCCAGAGCCTGCCACTGCAGCAGCTCGCGCCTCACCTCCTCCATCCTTGCTTCCGCCTGCCTTGCTCTCGCCCGCGCCACACTCGCCTCCTGCCTTGTCTCCTTGTACGCCCCTCTCAGCCAGTCCGCCTCTGCTCCCAGCCGCGCCGCCATGTCCCGATCCTTCTCTGCCAAGGCTATCATCTGGTGCAGGCTCGGTGCCGAACCACTCCCTCCTGCTCCGGCTCCGCCCGACCCTCCCCCACTTCCCCCGCCGAAGCTCACCACCGAAGGCGTTCCAGCACTCCCTGCCCGGCCGTAAAACCCGCCCCAGGTCGCACCTCCCCCAGGCCCACCCCGGAACCCCCCTGGTGGCCCCGTTCCCCCCATTCCCAGGCGCATTGCCATTGACGGCCTAGCACCTCCCAGCATCCCCTCCCTAAGGCTCCAGTCCTCGTCTAGGGAGCCCACGCTGGAGGTGGAGGGGGAGGAGCGCAGGCGGTCGGAGTGGCAGCGCGGCGGCACGATCATCCCCACTGGCGGGCTGCGGTAGGCTGGAGGAGGCGGCGCGGGGAAGTCCGGGAGCGGCGGGGAGAGGCCTCCTGGGGTAGGGTTGTCTGCTGCTGCAGTGGTATGCGGCGGAAGGGGTGGAGGGGGAGGTGGGGGAGGAGGGGAGACGAGGTAGGTGTAGGTGTATCCGTCGTCATCAGGGGTGACTCCATCTGGGGTTCGTTCGCTGATCATGTCAGTGAGAGTGTCCCCTTCCTCCCCCCGCATGAGCACCACTGAGGACGACGCCTCCTCCACGCCTGACACCACTGACGGCGGTGCCAAGCCCGACACCGCCGCCCCCTCCCGCCCTGCCTGCTCTGCCCTGCTGGGGTCCCCACTGTGCCACTCGATCATCATCTGCCCTGGGATCACCCCAGTTCCAGGCCTGCCAACAGCAGCAGAAGCACCAGCAGAGGCATCACCAGAGGCGTGACCACCAGCAGCAGCGGCAGCGGCAGCGGCAGCAGCAGCAAGAGCAGCCACGGATTCATCTAGCTCTGCCTTCATCTCCTGCACTTGCCTCATCAGCTCCTCGGCCCTTCTTTCCGCTGCCTCCACCCGTGCTCTCTCCTCCTCCGCCCTCCTCTCAGCCCCTTCTGCCTCCTCCCTTATTAACTCCACCCGCCCTTCAACAACCATCACCTCCTGCTTCAATCCCATCACCTGCCCTTCAGCCTCCCGCAGCCTCCCCCTCACTACCTCCAACTCCTCCCTCAGTCTCCTAATCTCCGCATCCTTCCCCTCGGCCTCCCTCCTCCACTGCTCCACCTCCCTCCTCCTCTCCCTCACCTCCCTCTCAACCGCCTCCTGCTCGCTCACCCGAGCTTCCCACTCCCGTCGCTGACGGTCTGCCTCCCGAGCCTCCGCCTCAAGTTCGGCGATGCGAGCCTCGGCTTCGGAGGTTCGGATCTCAAGGTCGCAGCGGGTGGCTCGGAGGTCTCGGTCGAGGGCATGGGCGTGGCGGGACCGAACCTCCAGCTCCCTCTGCAGGGCGGATACTGACTCCTCTGCTGCTGCCCTCGCACGCTCTGCCTTGTCCTGAGAAGGGATGGAGCGGGATGCAAGGGGGTGTGGTGCGGTGGAGCGGGTGGGTGTTTAGAGTAACATGCACGAGCAGGTCAGGCAAGGTTCAGCTGATCAGCTGAGATGGGCTTTAAGAACATCAGTTTGAGCCTGTAGAGCACATGGGTCTTTCCCAGGTCGCAGTGAAGCCTGCCCTGGCGGACAAGGCCTCTCACATCTCTCCCCCATCTCAACAACCCCATCTAATCTGCATGCATCTCACCCCCATCTCAACAACCCCATCTAATCTGCATGCATCTCACCCCCATCTCAACAACCCCATCTAATCTGCATGCATCTCACCCCCATCTCAACAACCCCATCTAATCTGCATGCATCTCACCCCCATCTCAACAATCCCATCTAATCTGCATGCATCTCACCCCCATCTCAACAACCCCATCTAATCTGCTTGCATCTCACCCCCATCTCAACAACCCCATCTAATCTGCATGCATCTCACCCCCATCTCAACAACCCCATCTAATCTGCATGCATCTCAACCCCATCTCAACAACCCCATCTAATCTGCATGCATCTCACCCCCATCTCAACAACCCCATCTAATCTGCATGCATCTCACCCGCATGACGCGCAGCACGGCCAGGCGGATGGCATCAACAGCCATGTCCAACTTCTTGCGCGGCGGGGCCAGCTCCGCCTGCTGCTGCGCTGCCTGCGGTGGTGCGTGCGGGTGGGACAGAGAGAACAATCACAGAGAGAGATGAGGTAAGGGAAGGGAGGGATGGGGTATGGGAGCGACCAAAACAAATAAACACTGTGAACGAGCATGGAGAAGTGAGGAGGAGGGACCAAGGCACAGTGCGACACCATGGGGGAGGGACCAAGGCACAGTGCGACACCATGGGGGAGGGACCAAGGCACAGTGCGACACCATAGGGGAGGGACCAAGGCACAGTGCGACACCATGGGGGAGGGACCAAGGCACAGTGTGACACCATGGGGGAGGGACCAAGGCACAGTGCGACACCATGGGGGAGGGACCAAGGCACAGTGCTGTTGGAAAGCTAGAATTGATACATTGAATAATGAGCCAAGAGGCTCTTTAGTACAAACAATGAGCAAGAGAGAGATGAGAGGGAAGCTTACCCTATTGGCCAATAAGTTGGCCAATGGGTGAGCTTGCTTGTGACCCAAGCAACCACAAATGTGTGTTGGTTGGGATTGGTTGAGCTAAGGACCAATCCCAACCAACCACAAAATGTGGTTGGAGGGTACACTAAGCAACCCCCCAATTTATAAATGTGCTACACTTCTAGCCTATGTATGTTGTATGAAATATGAAATTACAACAAGTGCGACACCATGGGGGAGGGACCAAGGTAAGCATGGGCATTTGACCCGACCCGGCCCGACCCGTCCCGTTGAGGGCGACCCGTTAGCTTAATGGGTCGGGTCGGGTCGGGTTAGCGGGTCGGGTTTGACTCTGTTTTGGTGACCCGACCCGCCCCGTGGGAACGGGTATTTGTGACCCGTTACCGGGTCGGTTACACCACGGGTCGGGTCGGGTCGGATCAAAATATGTTACATAGCAGCAGGGTATGGGGGTTAGGTCTAAATTGCTACATTGTAAAGTACATGTTACAACTATATTCTTAAGTTTATACGTACCTTACGTTAGCCCAAGGTGCATGAATTCCAGGGCATCCAAACATGAAATGCAGTAGTTTTTTCGCTTCAAACAAATGTCTATGGCGTATGTCAATAGAACAACAACCCTGTTTGTGAAGTGAATGTCAATCAAGCATGGAAATAAATAAAATCTACTGTATCTCCAAAAGGGTTATGGCAAATGGCCTAAGGCCTATAGCGACCACTCCCGCAGCAAACATTACTCAAAACCCATCGTCCTCGGCCTCATAGCACAACTCCACAAGCGAACGCGCAGCCCCTGCCACGTTCAATGACCTGCTGCTCGTGTTCTGCGCCATCCATGACTTGATAGCCATGAGGGCGCTAACACGAGGGGCGCTCAAGCGGTGACGCTGCCATGTCACTACGTTCCTGCCCTGGCTAAAAGCGCGCTCGCGCCAATGCGTGGCCGCACGCGCGCTGCTGCGCCCCTGGTCGTGCGACGCTGCGAAATGGCGGGAGCGCCAAACCCTAACCTGAAGATAATATGCAGTTTCAATAGTGCTTACATTGAAGAGTGAAGACTGTATGAGGCTCCCTAGCTGCAGCGCAGAAGTACTAGCCTTGATAAAGTCTAGCGACTAGATCAGAATGTCGAGGGAAAAAAAAACCTAAAAAACCAACCGATGTTCAACCCCTACCCTAATCCGAAAACGGGTCGGGTAACCCTGTCATTTGACTGGGTACGCGACCCGGACGGGACGGGTCAACCTGACCCGGCGGGTCGCAAATACCCGTCACTAAATCACAGTGACGGGTCACGGGTCGACCCGACCCGTCCGGGTTTTCCCGACCCGACCCGGGCGGGTCGGCCTTCTCAGCATTCCTGACCCGACCCGCCCTAAAGGGCGGGTCGGGTCGGGTTACCCGACCCGTCCGGGTCAAATGCCCATCCCTAGACCAAGGCACAGTGCGACACCATGGGGGAGGGACCAAGGCACAGTGCGACACCATGGGGGAGGGACCAAGGCACAGTGCGACACCATGGGGGAGGGACCAAGGCACCACCATGGGGGAGGGACCAAGGCACCACCATGGGGGAGGGACCAAGGCACCACCATGGGGGAGGGACCAAGGCACCACCATGGGGGAGGGACCAAGGCACCACCATGGGGGAGGGATCAAGGCACCACCATGGGGGAGGGACCAAGGCACCACCATGGGGGAGGGATCAAGGCACCACCATGGGGGAGGGACCAAGGCACCACCATGGGGGAGGGACCAAGGCACCACCATGGGGGAGGGACCAAGGCACCACCATGGGGGAGGGACCAAGGCACCACCATGGGGGAGGGACCAAGGCACCACCATGGGGGAGGGACCAAGGCACCACCATGGGGGAGGGATCAAGGCACCACCATGGGGGAGGGACCAAGGCACCACCATGGGGGAGGGATCAAGGCACCACCATGGGGGAGGGACCAAGGCACCACCATGGGGGAGGGACCAAGGCACCACCATGGGGGAGGGACCAAGGCACCACCATGGGGGAGGGACCAAGGCACCACCATGGGGGAGGGACCAAGGCACCACCATGGGGGAGGGACCAAGGCACCACCATGGGGGAGGGACCAAGGCACCACCATGGGGGAGGGACCAAGGCACCACCATGGGGGAGGGATCAAGGCACCACCATGGGGGAGGGACCAAGGCACCACCATGGGGGAGGGACCAAGGCACCACCATGGGGGAGGGACCAAGGCACCACCATGGGGGAGGGACCAAGGCACCACCATGGGGGAGGGACCAAGGCACCACCATGGGGGAGGGATCAAGGCACCACCATGGGGGAGGGACCAAGGCACCACCATGGGGGAGGGATCAAGGCACCACCATGGGGGAGGGACCAAGGCACCACCATGGGGGAGGGACCAAGGCACCACCATGGGGGAGGGACCAAGGCACCACCATGGGGGAGGGACCAAGGCACCACCATGGGGGAGGGACCAAGGCACCACCATGGGGGAGGGATCAAGGCACCACCATGGGGGAGGGACCAAGGCACCACCATGGGGGAGGGATCAAGGCACCACCATGGGGGAGGGACCAAGGCACCACCATGGGGGAGGGACCAAGGCACCACCATGGGGGAGGGACCAAGGCACCACCATGGGGGAGGGACCAAGGCACCACCATGGGGGAGGGACCAAGGCACCACCATGGGGGAGGGACCAAAGCACCACCATGGGGGACACTCAGAATCAGAACACGCAAAGTGCGACAAGTAACCATGTAAGCCTATCAAGGTTACCACAAGTGCACAATCGTGCAAAAGTAGATCAAAGATAGAGTTTACGCCTCCTTTCCTTAAGAAACTGACCCGTTTGAGGCGGTTGAGCCTCATTCTGGCGACTCTCATCCTCAGGTGCTGCTGCAGCAGTTGCCAGGGGCGGCGACTGCAGTACCCCCTCCAGTGCGCCTGGAGAGAAAGGGGAAAGTCAGAAGGGAAGAAAGGCAAGGGAGCGAGGGGGGTGTCGAGTCAAGCCAGCAGTCACCACGTCATCAGGCGTTGTTGCCTTGACTCAACCTTATAAAGGAACAAGTGGAGTTGAAAGGAATCATTCCTCGGTTATCAAGCCATCTGCACCCCTATGATGCGAAAGACGCTCAGAGGACGCTGCGTCCTGCGTCTGGACGCAGCGTCTGGACGCTAGGACGCAAGACGCGCGTCCAGACGCAGGACGCAGATCGAAAATTTTTCGGGCTGCCCCGATTTTTTTTTTTTTTTCCAGATTACGAATTTCAATCTCGCGATTTCGACGCGACTGTCGAAATCGCGAAATTTTGACCCCCCATTGCCCAATTCGACATTGAAAAACAGTCCCCCCCCAACATTTCATAACCCCCCATGCAACAATTGAATTCCAAATACCTCTCAACCACTTCACAACTAGAAAACCCAACCTAGGTGCCTACCACCAAGCCCATTTAGCAATCCAACCAAGTCATTTCTCATTTCACCCACCCAACCAATTCTCTTTCGAAAACCCTAGAGGTTTTAGCCTACAAGCATAGCTTAGCTCCATTATGGCTTCCTCAAGCAACCCTACGTCATCTAACGCATCTAGGGATGTTGGGGCCAAGTTTGCCTTAAAAGTGTGGAACGTTCCCCCCCCCCTCCTCATCCCATGCCCTTTAACAAGTTTTTTTGCCTGCCCGGGGGTTTTTTTTGCCTGCCCGGGACTGCGTCTTTTGGTGCGTCTTTCTGGTCCTGGTGAAGCGTCCTGCGTCCGGACGCATGCGTCTGGACGCATGCGTCCAGGACGCAGGACGCGTCTTTCGCATCATAGCTGCACCCTACATCATCGTTTGAGTTGACCCAAAAGACTCAGATGCACCGCGAGTGAACCGACCTGAATGGTGATAGCAGCCCAGTGCTGCTGCTGCCACTCCTCCGCATATCTCGCCATCTGCCCCCGGCGGCGGCGCTGCAGCAGGATGGCCACGCGGCGCAGCTCCAGGAAGCCACATCGCACCACCAGCCCGCGCCACCAGCTCTGAATGCGCACCGCTGCTCTGCGCTCTCTATGCACTCTCATTATCCTCCGAGTGAGGTAGCCTGGGGGAAAGGAGGGGAGAGGTACGAAGGGGCAAGGAGGAGGAGTTTAAGGTGCCACCAGCTCTGAATGAGCACTGCTGCCTTCTGATCTCACTGCACTCGCACCGACCGCCAGGCGAGATAGCTTGGGGGAACTTAGAGAGGGGAGGGGGTGGGGGGAGAGGGGTTGTGTGTGGGGGGGTTGTGTGTGGGAGAGAGCAGAACGCACAGGAAGAGAGGGGTTTGAGGCGCCCAGTTCTGAATTTGCACCGCTGTCTCTCCCCACAGGTAGCGCCGCACAGCCCTCTGGATGGCCGCTGCTTTTGCATCCACTCGCCATTTCTGAGGCACCTCAAAAAGTTAGACCCATGCTAGTATGCTACTCACATACCTCTCCACGCGCTCTGAATGGCAATGGTGGCGTGCAGGCGGTGCTTGCGCCACAGGTAGCGCCGCACAAGCCCTCTGGATGGCCTCTGCTGCTCACACGTCGTTGCATATCGGTGTTTTAGAAATAGTCCCATACATCTCTGACGCACTTGGCCATGCGCTCTGAACGACAAGGGTGGCGTGCATGCTGTGATTGCGCAACAGCCAGTGCCGCACAGCCTTCTGGATGGTCGCTGCTTCAGCCGCACCCACACGCCACTCTTGGGGCGCCTCAAAGATAGACCCATGCCTCTCACACACCTCTCCAATCCCTCACTGCCCATGCCTCTCACACACCTCTCCAATCCCTCACTGCCCATACCTCTCACACACCTCTCCAATCCCTCACTGCCCATGCCTCTCACACACCTCTCCAATCCCTCACTGCCCATGCCTCTCACACACCTCTCCAATCCCTCACTGCCCATGCCTCTCACACACCTCGCCAGGCGCTCTGAATGACAACAGTGGCATGCAGGCGGTGCTTGCGCCACAGGTAGCGCCGCACAGTTCTCTGGATGGCCGCTGCTGCCGCGTCCACACGCTGCGACCGACACGCCTCCAGTGCCTGCAGCTGCCCCGCACGCAGGAACACCATTGAGCGCCCCACCTGGACGGCGGAAGGAGGGTGGGTGAGAGAGGAGAAGTTGATCAAGAGGATGCTCGACACGCCTCCAGCGCCCGCAGCTGCCCTGCCCGCAGGAACACCATTGAGCGCCCCACCTGGGGACGATAGTGGGAGGGGTATGGGAGGGGAGAAAGTGAGAGATGCTTGACACGCCCGCAGCTGCCCCGCACGCAGAAACACCATGGTGCGCCCCACCTGGGTGCCGTGGAAAAGGTGGGTGGGAGTGTGAGGAAGAGTTGGTTAGGGGGGACAAGAGGAAGTGCGAGTTGAGGGGATGCTTGACATGCCTCCAGCACCTGTAACTGGCCTGCCCGAAGAGAGACCATGGAGCGCCCCACCTGGTTGGATAAGTAGATGGGTGGGTGGAGAGGAGAGGAGTGAGTAGCGGTTGACATGAAAAGGGGATGGCCACAGTCACACCATGCTCACCATTATCTGCCAGCCTGTCACTCACCTGCCAGCCTGTCACAATCACCTGCCAGCCTGTCACACTCACCTGCCAGCCTGTGAGATTGGCATTGGTGAGAATGAGCTTCACAATGTCAGGCTCCGATGCCCTGCGAAGGTGAGAGGCAATGGGAGCGAGAGGGAGGTCATGGGAGCGAGAGAAGGGCGTGAGGAGCACCGACGGGGAGGGGCGTGGAGAAAGAGAGGGGCATAACAAGGACGTGTTTGGCAGAAGGATAGAGAGTTGTCCAACAAAAGGGGATGTGTGGACTAAAGGGGATGTGTGGACTAAAGGGGCCCATAGAGATGCACAGAGGAAGGATACGGGGAGGGTGATGTGGCTGCTTGCTGCATTTGACACTGATAGTAGTTGCAGCTCCAAGAATCAGTATCAGATGCAGGGTGTATGTGACACACGAGAATGCGAGGTGCATGATGTGAGGGTGCTCAAGTGCAGGTAAAGACAAGGACTCGGATGTGGGGTGAAACACGAGAAGCACATCTGGACTGGATGGTGGAATGTGGGCCGGCCAGCCACTCACGTTGAGAGCTTGAGCGCAGCAGGAGAGTCAGGGGGCAGCAGCAGGGCAAAGCGCTCGATGAAATCCCCGAAGGGGCGGCGCGATGGGAAGCCGGCAGAGCACACTCGAATGGCCTCCACCACGCCCTGGTGGGAGGGGGCAGAGGGGGAGGGGGGGAGGGAGAGCGTGAGGAGGAAAGGGAGGGGGGAGGGGAGAGAACGAGAGGGAATAGAGGGAGAAGTGTGGGAAGGGGAACTCCAAAGAAGGGGGATATGAGACACATACCTTTCTTTCCAGTCAAACAGCTCCGAATGAGAACGAAGAGTCAAGCTTTCAAAACCATGCTTACATACAAAGACATGTGCGTGCATGCTCAAACCCAGACCACACGCCCCTCTCACCCCACACCACACGCCCCTCTCACCCCACACCACACGCCCCTCTCACCCCACACCACACGCCCCTCTCACCCCACACCACACGCCCCTCTCACCCCACACCACACGCCCCTCTCACCCCACACCACACGCCCCTCTCACCCCACACCACACGCTCCTCTCACCCCACACCACACGCCCCTCTCACCCCACACCACACGCCCCTCTCACCCCCCCACACCACACGCCCCTCTCACCCCACACCACACGCCCCTCTTACCCCACACCACACGCCCCTCTCGGCCCACACTGCACGCCCCTCTCGGCCCACACTGCACGCCCCTCTCGGCCCACACTGCACGCCCCTCTCACCTCACATCGCACGCCCCTCACACCCCACATCGCACGCCCCTCACACCCCACATCGCATGCCCCTCTCACCCCAGAGCGCAGCTGACTGGCCACAGAGAGCCAGTCAAAAACAGCCGGGTGGCTGGCGGCGTTTGGCTTGATGCAGCGCACGTAGTGGGGCTGCATGGCAGACAGTGTCTTCATCAGCTGCGCCAGCTGGAGCTGAAGCGAGGCCAGTGGGTTGGGGGCGAAGGCGGGACGGAGGCAGAGCAGGCAGAAGGGGTGTGAGGCGATCCGTGTGCGTTGAGACAAGGTTTGTTTGCAGTACATGGTGAAGGGAGGGGAGTGCTTTAGAAGGTTGGGACAGGTGCTGCGGCGAGGTTGAGTGCGGGGGTTGTGGAGGAGCAGAGGCAAGCGGCAGAATGAAGGTGGAGCGGGCGGCAGCAGAGGCGGCATCATGAAGGGCGGTGCAGCAGCAAGGGGCTTACAGTGACATGTCACTCCCAAACTCATCTCTAACATGGATTCCCGGGAGCTGGACTTGCCAAAAATGGGGTGTACACAGAGCCTGCTCTACATTTGTACCCCACACCACACCTTGAATCACCAACCTTTCAGTTGTGCAGTGCACCCCACCCGCAGCCTCACCTTGAACTGCCGGCCCAGAGATGTAACACGCGACCCCCCTCCTCTCCCTCCTGCACTGCCTCTCATTCCCCCGCCCCCTCCCCTCGGGCTCTGCCCATCCCCCAGGGGGCTCTGAGGCCCTCCAAGCAGCCGCCGCCCCACGCCGCCCGGGCCGCCCGCATCAGCACTGGCAGAGGGGCTTCTGAAGGCGTTGAGGCGCTGGCCAAAGGGGCTTGAAAGGGAAGACGCGGGGCTGGGAGGGGCGTTGGCAGGGTCTCCAGCAGTGGCTGTGGCAGCAGCAGCGGCGTTCATATAGGAGTATGCGCCAGGGAAGGGAGGTTTGCCGGGGGTGGTGGGGAGGGGGCTACCCGGGGTGGGTAGGAAGGGGGAGGTCGGGGTGGAGGGAGGGTTGGCGGGAGGCGGGGAGAAGAGGGCAGCGAGAAGATCGTTTGAGGACTGCTCTAGCAGCTGCTGCTGCTCTGGGATGGTCACGTCTGTGTTCTTGGCCATGAACTCAAGCAGGGAGTAACGCACCTGTGGAACCATCGAGGGGGGGGTTGGGTAGGGTGTGGTGCGGTTAGAGGGGCTATGAAGCGGAGCAGGGAGAATAGCAGGGCACTTGGAAGGGTTGGGTTGGGTGGCGAAGTGCCAACGTGTGTTTCTTAAGATGGGATGGTAGGGAGTGGTGCAGACAAGCAGGTGGAAGTGGAAGGGGACGACGCAAGAGAGATGGGATGGTGAGAGAGTGGTGGCAGGTAGAAAGGGATGGAGCCAGGTGCATAGTGGCAACGTCTGTGTGGGAGGAGCAGGACGCACAGAAGTGCCAGTGGAACAGTAGCAAAAGCAGCAACAGCAGCCGAGGCGGCGGCAGCAGCATCAGCAGCAGCATCAGCAGGGACATGCCTTGCCTTGCCTGCGTAGTGCGAGAGAGTGAAGTCGGTGGCAGCAGAGCCACGCGGCATGGTGAAGCGCTTGCTGCCCTCCAGCGACTGCCGCAGCGTCTGAGCCAGGCTGGCTGGCGTCATGTGCGCCAGCTTGCTGCATGGATGGGAATGATAATATTGGATCACGGCGGATGGCGTCTCGTGGGGCCGGGCAGACAAGATGGTACAGCGTATGCATTTGTTGAAGTCATCATAGCTGGCATGTGTCGTGTGAGTCACATTTCAGCAAAGCTCTGGATGTGGGGACTTGATGTGGCTGAGTGTATGCGATGCGATGTTGACACAGTGCGTACGCTTCAATCGATTAACAATTGCGCAATGTGGCATCTGAGCTTCACGCATGCACTGGAGCAAGGGAAAGGTTGTGAGAGAAAAAACGCAAGCGGACTTGTCAAAGGCAAAACAAAACCCTTGAGAGTCGCTTAGATAGAGCATGGAAAGCAGGTAAGAGTGATTGGCGAGAGGAAGGTGGGTGGAGGGGCATGGCGTACCAGGCAGAGTCAAGCATTGAGATAATGCCCTTGTCCTGTGGGTGGGTAGAGGAGGGGGCGGTTGGGTTGGGATGGGAGGAGTGCAAGGAAGGACAGCAACGATGCATTGCACTGCACAAGAGCACATGTAAGGCCCCCCTGTGTGTGCGAGGGTGGTGCAACGCAGAACCTTCTTGTTGAGAGATTCTCCGGAAAAAACCCAGAGTTCGGAAAGTGCATATGCTTAACGGACTGGAGCAAAGCACTCTTCTGTATCAATGAAGTGAAGCCCATCATCCAGGTCTGGTTGCGAATGGTGTGGAGAACATCGATCACAAGCTACAGCCTAAAGGTACCAAATGGCTTGGATCTGTCTAAATGATGACATGAACGTGAACCATGCCACATAAACACATCGCTGTCCCATGACAACAACACAACACACCCCTTCAATGGCGTCAAGCACGTCGCTGTTGTCGTCAAAGTCAATGAAGTCCCACTTGATGCCCTCGCGCTCGTACACCTGCTGCTCCTCCCTCAACACATGCTGCAGGGGGGAGGTGCGGAGATGGAGAGAGAGGGGCAGGGTGTGAAGGGCAGTCAAGGCATGAAGGTTCCATGTGATGTCCTCCCGTTCATACACCTGCCGCTCCTCCCTCAACACAGGCTGCCGTGTCAAACGTATGCACAGGGAGGGGCATGTGTTGAGGAGCATGTGGCCCCCTCGCAAGGGGGCGACCACAAGGTTTGTTTGAAGCAAAGACTTGCAGTGAGGCCCCTTGCAGGCTTCGTGCCTGACCTTTCGCGACAATGAGGTTCCTACATTTGCAATTCCAGTGAGCCTAATGGGTGCCTTGAAAGACTCATTAACAATACTTACCCATCAAACTGTTGCTGCAAGCATAGTTCAAGTAGAATCACCTTGGTACCCTTGAAGTGTTGCTGCTCACACGATATAAATGTTATCCTCTTAGGGTACATTCCGCGCTCTGGTCAATCTTTTGGTTAACCGTTCTTAATTAGACGTTGGATGACCAGAAGCCTCTGGTTAGCGATGTGTTTCCCTAGCGATTTTCCAACTGCAAAGTTGTCATGCGGGATGTCGCGCAACCAATAATATGGAGGTTTTACCAACACTGTAGTGCGATGATTACAGCTGGTTCAGCATTTTGTCACGGAGTACTGTAGTAATTTGATTTATCGGTAAAAAAACGAAACCGAAAGCCAACATTGTTTGTGCACATGAGCCCTTAATTGATTCGTTTTCTTGTTGGCTGTGTTTTGGTATCGTGACTATTCATACCCATTCGTGTCAAATGTGAACCATAAAAATCGGGTCTAAACAGCCGCTCAAGATTCTCCATCCAACAGTGGGGGATCACTCTTGCTCGCAACTGAACGCATACCTGTCGTGCACCCAAAATGATCACTGACCAGAAGTTAGGGGTCGCTGGCCAGAAGCTATAACCAGAGAGTGGAATGTACCCTTAGTACCTGGTTGAAGAGTTGCTGCAGACGTGGTTCAAGTGTAACCCTATAGCGTACCTGGTTGAAGTGCTGCTGCAGCTTCTCATTGGCCAGGTTGATGCACAGCTGCTCAAAGCTGCAGCAAGGTGGAAGGGGAGGGGAGGGGGAGGGCAGGGGGGAGTATACAAGGAGGCATAAGGCAAGGGGCAACAGGAGGGTGAAGGGAGGGAGGCGGGAGCGTACGAAAAGACACAAGGAGAGGGAGAGCGCAACAGCAAAATCCATGAGGCGGGTATTGATTGCGCAACCGTCTTCCCAGCCTCATGGATTCCAGAAGACGATAATGCTGTTTGCATGTCATGCGCAACCCTCTTTCCTCATCTAAGCAAGCAACTTCTCCACATGGTTCGCCCGTCTCTACAAGGGAATCATCTAAAGATTCGCATTCTGCATTTACCTGTTGAGCTCAAAGTGCTCGAAGCTGTAGATGTCCAGCACGCCAATGCACTTGCCTTCCTCCAAGGCAACTCTTGCGCTGACTCAAGTGTTACAAGGCAGGCAGCCCATTCCAACATCTGCATTTACCTGTTTGTCTCGAAGTGCTCAAAGCCATAGATGTCCAGCACGCCAATGCACCTGCCTTCCTCCATCCCGCCTGTCTGCTGTATTGACTCGTTGATGCGCTCCACTAGCCTGCACAGGCGGGTAACGGGGAGCAGGGGGGACCAATAGCGGGGAGGGGCATTGAACCCCGCTACCTGCCCAGCCCTGTCTGCTGTATCGAC
Source organism: Closterium sp. NIES-65 (assembly GCA_948144175.1). Taxonomy (NCBI): domain Eukaryota; kingdom Viridiplantae; phylum Streptophyta; class Zygnematophyceae; order Desmidiales; family Closteriaceae; genus Closterium; species Closterium sp. NIES-65. The sequence continues at coordinate 822,048 of CANXME010002442.1, read as the reverse complement.
TCATGGATCCTCTCACCAGCCTGCACAGGCTGGAGACATGTTGCAGGGGGGACGGGCTGGGCACTGAACCTTGCTACCCGCGTTGCCATGTCTGCTGTACGAGCGTGTTTATGCGCTTCACCACCCTCCAGAGGCGGGCGACGGCGAGCAAGGGACACGAATAGCAGGGGCGACGCGCGAGTAGAGCGCCTTGGCCAGGGTGTCGTGAAGCACACATGCAGTGAGGTGAGGTTGTGAAGTTGACTCACACAAGGCGCATGCACGAACGAGGGGCGGGAGGGATCCACCAGTTGAATACGCGTGAGTGAAGCGCCTTGGCCAGGGTGTTGTGGCGCAAGCAGGCGGTGCGGTGGAGTGGAGTGGGGGTTGTTGAGTCGACTCTCACACAATGCGCACACGAGAGCAAGGAGGTGAGGGGTAGGGGAGTAACACCCACCAGTCAAAGACGCGCGAGTAGAGCGCCTTGGCAAGGGCATCGCGGCGTAAGCAGGCGGTGCGGTCGTCCGCTGGGCTGCGAATGACTTCCGGCCCCACCCGCCTGGTCACCACTGTGATGCACTCTCGCATCGCTTCCTTGTCCACTCTGAGCAGGTTCCAGAGGGAAAGGCGGGGTGGGAAGAGGAAGGTATTGACATGGCGTAGAGTGGGAATTAACGGCAACCTCCGGTTCGGGCCCACCCGTCTGGTCATGACGACTGTGATCCACTCACGCATTGCTTCCTTGTCCACTCTGAAGGAAGAGATGGGGGGACGCAGGAGAAGAAGGGTGGGGTGGGGGAGCTTGGGTTTACGTGGTGTGGCAGGCCCACCCACTCACTGTTGATCACCATCAACAACTCGTCCACTGCCAGCCTGTCCAGGCCGATTCAACCAGAAGGTACAGGGGGAATGGAGCAGTGGGACAAATAGAGCAAACACAGCAACATGAGGAGGAATCGAGAGCAGATTCGAACACACCCAAGGCGGTCCACGATACACCTAAGCAGCTAGGAACACACACAAAAGAGGCCATAAGAACGAACCTGAGCGGCTAAGACCACACCTGAGCAGGTCGGCAGCGGCACCCAGATGCGCCTCTGCATGAGGCACTTCCAGCACCAGGTCCGAGCCACTCTGCTCAAACGTGAAGTTGCCTATATGGAGGATGGCTGCCAGTATTTTCAAAATTGAGTCCTGGTGGGCGGACCATTTTGAACGGGAAGGGGCAGAGGGGCGAGGAAGGGAAGGAGAGAGGCGAGAGGGAGGGGGTGAGAAAGGAGTGTGAGAAGGGCAAACAAGGTGCTTAAATAGGTGCACACAAGCAGGATAACCCCCCCCCTCCCCTCCCTTGCCCTCTTTATCTCTTACTGCCATCACATCAGACCCACCCACCCACCTGCTGCTGCACTGTGATGCCATTGGCACACATGGCTGCCATAGCGGCCCACAGATGCTTGTACATAAGCAGGAAGATAGCCCTCCCCATGCACTCTCTTTCTCTTTTATAGCCCTCGCATCACACCCACCCACCCACCTGCTGCTGCACAGTGATGCCGACGGCACACATGGCTGGCGTGGTGACACACAGATGCTCTCACACAAGCAGGAAAAACAACACCCCCTCCCCTCCCTCCTGCCGCTTTCTCTCTTACTGCCCTCACATCACCCCCCACCCACCTGCTGCTGAGCGGTGATGCCAACGGCACGCATGGCTGCCATGGTGGCGGCAAACTCGTCGGCGTCGGAGGCGCGGCCAGGCAGGTGGAAGCAGGAGCTCTGGTTGAGGTAGTGAAAGTGGTGGGCGCGCGTGCTGGGGTCTGGAGGAAGCTGCAGAGCCGCTGCTTCCTGCATGGTGGGATATGAAGGAAAGGGTCGAATCAGGAGCTCTGTTTAAGGGGTCATGGAGGGAGGCATGAGTAGACAGGCAGGTGGAGGCAGGAGCTCTGGTTGAGGTAGTGAAAGTGGTGTGCGCGCGTGCTGGGGTCTGGAGGAAGCTGCAGAGCCGCTGCTTCCTGCATGGTGGGATATGAAGGAAAGGGTCGAATCAGGAGCTCTGTTTAAGGGGTCATGGAGGGAGGCATGAGTAGACAGGCAGGTGGAGGCAGGAGCTCTGGTTGAGGTAGTGAAAGTGGTGGGCGCGCGTGCTGGGGTCTGGAGGAAGCTGCAGAGCCGCTGCTTCCTGCATGGTGGGATATGAAGGAAAGGGTCGAATCAGGAGCTCTGTTTAAGGGGTCATGGAGGGAGGCATGAGTAGACAGGCAGGTGGAGGCAGGAGCTCTGGTTGAGGTAGTGAAAGTGGTGTGCGCGCGTGCTGGGGTCTGGAGGAAGCTGCAGAGCCGCTGCTTCCTGCATGGTGGGATATGAAGGAAAGGGTCGAATCAGGAGCTCTGTTTAAGGGGTCATGGAGGGAGGCAAGAGTAGACAGGCAGGTGGAGGCAGGAGCTCTGGTTGAGGTAGTGAAAGTGGTGTGCGCGTGTGCTGGGGTCTGGAAGAAGCTGCAGAGCCGGTGCTTCCTGCATGGTGGGATATGAAGGAAAGGGTCGAATCAGGAGCTCTGTTTAAGGGGTCATGGAGGGAGGCATGAGTAGACAGGCAGGTGGAGGCAGGAGCTCTGGTTGAGGTAGTGAAAGTGGTGGGCGCGCGTGCTGGGGTCTGGAGGAAGCTGCAGAGCCGCTGCTTCCTGCATGGTGGGATATGAAGGAAAGGGTCGAATCAGGAGCTCTGTTTAAGGGGTCATGGAGGGAGGCATGAGTAGACAGGCAGGTGGAGGCAGGAGCTCTGGTTGAGGTAGTGAAAGTGGTGGGCGCGCGTGCTGGGGTCTGGAGGAAGCTGCAGAGCCGCTGCTTCCTGCATGGTGGGATATGAAGGAAAGGGTCGAATCAGGAGCTCTGTTGAAGGGGTCATGGAGGGAGGCATGAGTAGACAGGCAGGTGGAGGCAGGAGCTCTGGTTGAGGTAGTGAAAGTGGTGTGCGCGCGTGCTGGGATCCGGGGGCAGTTGTAGCGCTGCTGCTTCCTGTGTGATGGGATGGTGAAGGAAAGAGTTGAAGGACACTGTTGGATAAGGGGAGAAAGAGGGGGCACGAGTAGACAGGCAGATGGAGTGAAAGCAGGAGGTCTGAAAGTGGTGTGCTCGTGTGCTCGGGTCTGGGAGCAGCTGTAGAGTAGTGCCCTGGGATGAGTGAGCGTGGCAGGGAGAAGTAGGGAGACATGAGTAGACATGCAGGTGAAAGCAGGAACTCATGGTGAAAGTGGTGTGAACGAGTGCTGGGGCCTAGAGGCTGCTGCAGCAAGACGTTTTTCCCACGCACACGTCTTCATGGTCGCACCTCGTTGGAGAGCCCTTGGCACATGGTAGAAGATGTGGTAGTTGCGCTCGCAACCTGCAATGTGCACCGCACGTGATTGCTCCAGCAGGTATGTTTGCACTGCGCACCTCATGGAAGCCAGCCGCTGGCACATGACTCACCTCATGGACATGCTGGGTTTTGGGGGCAGCTGCAGCGAATTTTCTTCCAGGGTGATTGTACACGGCTCACCTCATTGGAGAGCCCCTGGCACATCTGGTAGAAGATGTGGTAGTTGCGCTCGCAGTCTGCGATGTGTACCACTCGTGACCGCTCCAGCAGGTATGTGCGCACCGCTGCCCCCGTCAGCCCGCCCCCCCGCCCGAACTGCAGCTCTATAAACTTGCCAAAGCGGCTGCGGAGGTGGGTAGGGGGCACATGATGGCAATGGAAAGGGGAGTTGAGTTGAAGCACGATTCACCCCACAGCCCACCCCTCCCGTCAGCCTGCCCCCCTGCCCGAACTGCAGCTCTATGAACTTGCCAAAGCAGCTGCGGAGGTGGGTAGGGGGCACATGATGGCAATGGAAAGGGGAGTTGAGTTGAAGCACGATTCACCCCACAGCCCACCCCTCCCGTCAGCCCGCCCCCCTGCCCGAACTGCAGCTCTATGAACTTGCCAAAGCGGCTGCGGAGGTGGGTAGGGGGCGCATGATGGCAATGGAAAGGGGAGTTGAGTTGAAGCACGATTCACCCCACAGCCCACCCCTCCCGTCAGCCCGCCCCCCTGCCCGAACTGCAGCTCTATGAACTTGCCAAAGCGGCTGCGGAGGTGGGTAGGGGGCACATGATGGCAATGGAAAGGGGAGTTGAGTTGAAGCACGATTCACCCCACAGCCCACCCCTCCCGTCAGCCCGCCCCCCTGCCCGAACTGCAGCTCTATGAACTTGCCAAAGCGGCTGCGGAGGTGGGTAGGGGGCACATGATGGCAATGGAAAGGGGAGTTGAGTTGAAGCACGATTCACCCCACAGCCCACCCCTCCCGTCAGCCCGCCCCCCTGCCCGAACTGCAGCTCTATGAACTTGCCAAAGCGGCTGCGGTGGTGGGTAGGGGGCAAGCACTCAGGAATGGCAAGAGGAGGGATAATGGTGGTTGCGATGAGTGGCTTGTTAAAAGAAAGAGGCGAGTGGGCAGTGGCAATCGTATGGGTACCTTGAGTTGTTGTTCCTGAGAGTCTTGGCGTTTCCAAATGCCTCCAGAAGTGGATTGGCCTGCACACATATAAAACGCCAGCAGGAGTGAGTGAGACAGAACGGGTAGATTAGATTCATATAAAACGCTTAGAAGAAGAACCAAGGGAAAAGGTATATAACAGATATTTTTTACAACGTCCTGTATCTCCCAAAATCATCTACACTAGCATCATTTGACCCAACTACACGTTTGATAGCCTATGGTTACCATCCACATAGCAAACAATCAGACCTACCTGAAGAACAAGGGACTCTATGCTTGGAGAGGCGGAGGTCGAGCCAGGCGGGTGGATGTGCAGGGCGGGGAGGGAGGCGGAGGGAATGGGGAGGACGGTGGTGGGGGAAGGCAGGGAGGTGGGGTCGCTGTGGGCAGCAGCGCGGGCGAGGTACTCTATGATGAGCTTCGTGGTCTCCGTCTTGCCGGCTCCGCTCTCCCCACTTATCAGAATGGCCTGGCTGCGACCTCCCTCCCTCATGGCCCTGTGTGTGCGCATAAGCAGTGGGGAAGACAGTGGTGAGGAGGGAGGGAAGAAAGGCGGAGTGGGTGAGAGCAACAACGCGAGCGAGGTACTCTCTGATGAGCTTCGTGGTCTCTGTCTTGCCGGCTCCGCTCTCCCCACTTATCAGAATGGCCTGGCTGCGACCTCCCTCCTTCATGGCCCTGCGTGCATGTGCAGCGGGTTGCACACAGCATGGTAGGGATGAGCAAAGGGCGAACACGAACATGTTCGTCTTCGCCCCTTGTCGAACACCCTCTTTTGCCGAACCGAACACTGTTCGGTTCGGCGAACAGTTTAGGAAAAAACAGGTGTTCGCTGTTCGCCTGTGGAGGCGTGTTCGGGCGAACCTCGAACACTGTTCGTGTTCGTCGCGGGCAAATTTCAGCAGCGGCCCGAACACGAACGTGTTCGGGCGAACATCGAACACTGTTCGGCGAACGATTTGAGCTAAAAAACAAAACCTGTTCGGTTCGCCTCGAACACGTTCGAGGCGAACCGAACAGGTGTTCGCCACCTTGCTCATCCCTACAGCATGGCATGGAAGGTGATGTTTGCTACATAATACATGCCATGGCATGACACGTGTTGGGTGTGTGTGTGTGTGTGTGTGTGTGTGTGTGTGTGTGTGTGTGTGTGTGTGTGTGTGTGTGTGTGTGTGTGTGTGTGTCAGGGCTACCTTTTGACTGCTACCAGTGTTACTGCAAGGGATCGTGGTCATACTGGGAGGGAGAGCGTGGATGGGGATTCTGCGCATGCACGCGCCAAGCGTACCGGAAGGCGTTCTCTGCAGTGGCGAAGACGTGTGGTGAGAGCAGGCCGAGGGGCACGCCGTGGTACTGGCGCATCATTGCTGCGTCGTACAGCCCGGGTATGCGCACAAACGGGTTCAGCGCTATCAAGATAGATCCTGTGTACGTCTGGAGGGGAATGGAGGGATGGAGGACGGGAGGAGCGAGGAAAAGTGAAAGCGAGGGAGTTGAAACAGGGAGGGGCTGGGAGATGGTGTGAGAGGGAAAGCAGGAATAACAGAGTGCTGAGCTGTGTCGAGACAGGGAACAGAACAAGAACTTCTAAAATTCTAGAACCACCAGGGGCTGAAAGAAGGAAAAACTGCACCTCTGGGCAAGGAGCTAAGGGGGAACAGTGGGTGGGTAGCAGGGCGCGAGTGAGAGGGAGGACGCACGTAGATGAGGTTGGCACGGTAGCGGCGGCAGAGGTTGGAGAGCACACCAGGCTCGTGCAGGCACGTGAGGCGAACCATGTCGTCCAGCAGCGGGCCCTCGGGTTCTCGCATGCAGCACAGCGATGCGTGCACCTCCCATAGCTGTTGGAGGGGGGGGAGCAGGGGCTAGGGTGTGAGTACGAGCGGAGGGGAAGGGAGGAGAACATGCAACCGCCTGGGTCTAGCAGCGGGCCCTCTGGCTCGCGCATGCAGCACAGCGACGCGTGCACCTCCCATAGCTGCGGGGGGGGGGGGGGGGGGGGGGGAAGAGGAGATGGGAATGAGTGTAAGAGCAGGGGATTGATGAATTTGTCTTGAATGTTGACGCGTGGGGCTCGCGCATGCAGCACAGCGACGCGTGCACCTCCCATAGCTGCCACAGGGGAGGGAGATCGGGGCGATGGGAGCGAGTATGAGGGGAGGGGTGGAGATTGTTATGAATGATAGCAACCGCCTGGGTCCGTCAGTGGGCTGTTGGACGAATACAGCTCAGCGACGCGTGCACCTCCCATAGCTTCCGTGCAGAGCGGGGAGGGGGGATGAGAATGAGGACGGCAGTGAGGCGTGAGCCGTATGTGATTGCCATTGGGGACGAATCTGCCGCGGATGATAGCACGGAGACGATGAGACGACGGGACGATGGTAATGGAAGCAGGTGATGGGAAAGAAGACGGTAGGGGGACTATCGGGAAAGAAGCGAAAGCACAGCTGCGCTGCGGGAACGAGATGGACGGACAAACGAGATCATTGCTCTAATTGCATGGAGTAGAGGTTCATAACGACGTTGCGACAGAGCCGAGGACGCGTCAGTCCACTGGGATCGTATCAAGAAGGATGAATGGATAATGTCAACCCAGAAACGGAATGACCTCTGCGAAACGCGTCCACATGACCAGTCAGAAATCCGGTCCACGCGCGACGCATCTCTGACGCCTACAAAAATCAGTAACTTCCGCGCAACAGTGCGAAACAGTCGCCTTACGTCCGGCTTGCCGGGGTTATCGATCTTCACGGCCAGTTTGCCTTCCCCCAGGTCCTCCACCACGCACCCCTCCTCCCACGCGAGCTCAGGGTCCGGCACCCACACGTGCGCACCCACGCGAAAGGTCTGCATCGCCTCGCCTGCCTTTGCACGCGAGTGTGCAGACTATGGTTGCTATGATCGGGTCAAGTACTCCATCAGATTGCCAGTAGAAACTGCAGTGGTCTGTTAAAATGTTATTTGCTCGGCGTGTGTTTCAGTTTTACTGCTGGTCAGAGTGAAGCCGTGGAGCGAAGCTCGAGGCGAACCCAAGGTACTGCGTGGAATCCCCAAGAAAATGTTCCGCTGCAGATGAGAGCTCGTTAAGAGTAAGCTAATCCAGTTTCCTAAGTGGTCTGGCTTTACCAGTGTAAGGAAAAACTCTTTTTCTTACAGGGGTTTACTTTACTCAACCGCGTACAACCCCAACTTTCGGAAGTGCACGTTCGGCCACTTTGCTTGCTGCCGAAGCAACCTCGCGTCGCCTTCAGCCTTTCCTTTGCCCAACCTGCACCCAACCTCGCGTTCCTGAGGTTCCCACCTAGCTAGGTTGACCCACTATATTAGCGCGTTCCTTCATTGTATTGCCAGTTCATTGAGTCACATCTTCGCTATTTGTTATTCCGCGCACTCTCTTTTACAACTCATAACACCTAGTATCAGAGCTACTTTCCTAGTTCACCCCGCTTTTCGAGGGTAGTTTGGTGGCACGGGTGTGGTCGGTATAGTGGACTACACGACGGTTGGCTGCAAGGTTTGTTAATTCAATCCTGCCCGACTCCGATAGTTCGTGTTTTTCACTCACCGGAAGGCCACGGATACCCCTCTACCCACCAGACGAAGCGTGCGACTCATGGACCAGAAGACATTGAACAAGATGCTGGCGCAAATGGCAGAGCTACAGGCAACAGTGCAGACTCTATCAGCAGAAGTCACAACACTACGAGGAGAAAACGCCGAGCTACGCCAGACGCGAGGTGAAGCGCGTCAGGAGTCGCCCGATGAAGAAGGCGAGGGCAACAGTCAAGCGGTGAGCAACCCGTTGGACGCGCTCACACGTGATTTTGAAGAAGAGGATAGGCAGCGAGCGGCAGCGACGCCAATTGCAGTAACGACGATCAAGATTAAACTCGTCAACCCGCCCCCGTTCAACCCTACGGACAAGACTACTACAGTTAAGGGGTGGCTTTTCGGCGTTGAAGTCTTCTTCACTACAGCAGGTGTGAACGACGACGCCACGCGTATTAATTACGCGGTTTCTCTCCTTCGAGGCGCAGCGCTTGAGTGGTGGCGCCGAACCTTGGACACGGGGACCCCGACAGGTGTGACACATGCGGCAGACGGGACTTAAACGTCGGTTAATCAAGTGGCAGCACCGATATTCGGCGTGACCAAGATACGCACGTGGAAGGAGTGGGGCGCAGCCTTACGAGATCGCTTCGAGCACATATCCGGCTCGGAACAAGCTCGCATGAAGCTGCGTGCCTAGTCGCAGTTGGCATCTGTCCAAGACTACACAGCGTCATTCATGGCACTCGCAGACCAAGTGGACAATATGTAAGAGGCGGAGCGGTTGGATAAGTACGTCAGCGGCCTTAAATATGAGATACAGCACGAGGTGCGCCGATGCCGCCCGACATCGTTCCTGGAAGCAGCACGGTTGGCAGAATCCACGGACGCGCTGATGCAGTACGCGAGGTCGAGTTTCCGGGAGGGAAATCGCTTTCGCGGCCAGACCCAACGGGCCATGATCAACGGAGTCCATGCACCAACCCGCCCCTACACAGGGTTGTGTTTTAAGTGCGGGAAGCCGTGTCACAAATATGCTGACTGCCCCGAGAGAACGCCGGCGAAGAGGAACGACGGGAAAGAGCTGGGAAATGGGAAGAGTCTGTAACAGACAGGCCCCTTACTAACTGTGCTCTGTCGCCCGAACACCATCATCCCCACCGAGTTTTGGTTCCGATTCATGGAATCGATTGTCAGAATGTTATTTGTCTAGCCTGCAGTGGGGTGCTCAATACTGAGTACAACCCCTTAGGGTTTTCTATTTGTGTGTCCTGCTGCTTGCTAGTCCATCATTCCTTCCTTCCAATTCTCCCTCCCAAACCCTAAGTCCTAGTTCTAAAGCACCTTGCCTACCTCCTAGTGTGGGCCTAGGCTACTAAGCCTAGGCCCCACCTCCTACTATTCTAACATGTTATCAGAGCCCGTTCTCCCTTGGCCTGTGGGCCCCTATGCTTCCGCTGCAGTCCTTCTTCCTGCCGCGCGCTCCGCGCGCGGCGAATTTTTTTTAGGGTTTCGGAGTTTTTAATCCTGCCGTGCGCTCGGGGCGCGCGGCGGTTTTCCCGTCTGTCGAAGCGCCCTCGGGAGGGCCTGCGCGCTGCCCTCCCCGCTGCTCGTCGCGACGCCCGTGCGGGACCCGCGCGGCGTCGCCCTGCTCGTCGCGACGTCCGTGCGGGACCCGCGGGGCGTCGCCCCTGCTCGTCGCGACGTCCGTGCGGGACCCGCGCAGCGCCGCCCTACTTGTCGCGACGTCCGTGCGGGACCCGAGGGGCGTCGCCCCTGCTCGTCGCGGCGTCCGTGCAGGACCCGCGGGGCACCGTCAGAGCCAGCAGCAACCGCCGCCAGAGCCTATAGCAGCGGCCGCCACCACCCAGCAGCAGCAGCCGCCGCCGCTCTGCAGCAGCAGCCGCCGCCGCCCAGCAGCAGCAGCTGCCGCCAGAGCCTGCAGCAGCAGCCCCTGGAGCCGCCACTGCAGCAGCAGCCCCAGGAGCAGCCGCCCCAACGGCAGCAGCCCCTGCAACGGCCACCCCTGCAGCAGCAGCCCCTGGAGCCGCCACTGCAGCAGCAGCCCATGGAGCAGCCGCCCCAGCAGCAGCCGCCCCAGCAGCAGCCGCCCCAGCAGCAGCAGCCCCTGGAGCCGCCACTGCAGCAGCAGCCCCAGGTGCAGCCGCCCCAGCAGACGCCGCCCCTGGACCCGGTATGCCCTGTGCTGCCTGCTGCCTGTGCTGCCCGTGCCTGTGCTGCCCGTGCCTGTGCTGCCCTGTGCTGCCTGTGCCTGTTGCTGCCTGTGCCTGTTGCTGCCCGTGCCTGTGCTGCCCTGTGCTGCCCGTGCCTGTGCTGCCCGTGCTTGTGCTGCCTGTGCCTGTTGCTGCCCGTGCCTGTGCTGCCCTGTGCTGCCCGTGCCTGTTGCTGCCTGTGCCTGTGCTGCTCGTGCCTCGTCCTTGCGCCCTCGTGCGCTCTGCTACTGTCTGCGCCCTCGTGCGCACTGTTTCTGCTCTCCCCCCCCCCCCGTTTGCGGGTATGGGGGTGGCTGGTGTGCATTCCTCCCTTTGCTCCTCCTCCTCCTTCGTCTCCCAACGCTGCAGCTGTCGCTGAGGGGGGTGGTTGTGTGGGAGACTGGGGTTTAGGGTTTAAGGGGCGTGCGTGGGAGTGGAGCTAGCGGTGTAGCAGCGGGTGTGTGTCAGGGGGGTGGGACTGTTTGGGGAAGCTGCATGGAAGTTGCCGTACTGTAGTCCGCAGCACCTGTAGTCCGGGGCGCTGTCCCGGTAGCCCAGTGAGCTAGACTTCTACGCCAGCCGCCTGTGGGTCCGTTGCCCGTCCGCCGCTATTTGAGCCGCGGGGCCTGTTACTCCTGTAGTCCGGGCGCTGTCCGGTAGCCGCTGTGCCAGTCTGCCTCCTGTTGCCCGTGTGTCTGCAGCTTCAGCCGTCGCCTCCTATCTCCTCTCCCCTCACTCTCTCACCTCCTCCTCACTTGCCCGTTGTGACTACCACCAGCTTTGCTCATATTTCTTAACTTTAAACTATTGTTTCTTTAACTTGTGCTCAGAATGTGTGGTGACATTGTGATCCACCCTGAGCTTGTACTGCTTTGCCTGCTCTGCTGATTACACCCCACTTTGGCTATGGGGGTGTGTCAGAATGTTATTTGTCTAGCCTGCAGTGGGGTGCTCAATACTGAGTACAACCCCTTAGGGTTTTCTATTTGTGTGTCCTGCTGCTTGCTAGTCCATCATTCCTTCCTTCCAATTCTCCCTCCCAAACCCTAAGTCCTAGTTCTAAAGCACCTTGCCTACCTCCTAGTGTGAGCCTAGGCTACTAAGCCTAGGCCCCACCTCCTACTATTCTAACATCGATCGCACTTGGCCGAATAACGGGGATAACCATGTGGATCACCCTGTGCTGGTCGTTGGCAAAGTGTTTAAAAATTACTTGAAAATGTTCGTCGATGGAGGGGCCAGCCATAGCCTCTTCAACTTGGCGACAGCAAAAAAATGCAAGCTGCAACTTGACAGGTGTCTGCCCGAAATCGACGCTCCCCTCGTGGATGGGACGCCTCTGGCGATTTTGGAAGAAACACAGACGGTGCGGATTGAATGCGTCGACGATTCCGACTTCAGCATAAAGTTTCTCGCGACGACGCTGGAGGGCTGCGACGTGCTACGGGACGTGATTGGCTGCGACGGCACAACCCCATCATCGACTGGACAACGGGATCGTGCAGCATCAGCAAGTACAAGGGGCTAATTAAATTGCCTTCATCGACACCTGACTACATCCAAGCCCCGTGCGTCAAAGCCGTCACTATTGCTCGCCACTTCAATCGAGGCGCGCAACTTGTGAAGAAATGAGGAATGATTGACTAAGGGAAAGGTTGGGTACAAGTACAAACCCTAGAAATGTGTTGTACCCCATATGTGCTACCCCACTATAGCCTACATAGGCTAAGTCATATAAGTCTGACACACCCCCATGGGCAAAGTGGAGGAGAACAGGGGATCACAATGTCAGATTTATATGACATAGTTGCTGTAGGCTATAGTGGGGTAGCACATATGGGGTACACGGTTTCTAGGGTTGTATTTGTACCCAATCTTTTCTTAGTCACATTCATTCCTGTTTTCCTTGCTTCACATGGTATAGAGCGGGTCCTGCCTTAGGACCGTTTTTTTAGGGCCCACCGAAGCGCGCCCCGAGGCGCGCCTTTTTTTTTAGCGACCCCTCGGGTCGCCTTTACCCTCGCGGCCCCGCTGTCCCTCAGACGCGGCCCCGCCACCTCTCCTGATCGCGGCCCCGCCGCCTGCTTGACGCGGCCCCGCCGCCTCCCCTGACGCGGCCCCGCCTCTACTGCCGCGGCCCCGCCGCCGCCTCTGACGGCCCCGCCGCTGCACCCTACGGCCCGCCGCTGCACCCTACGGCCCGCCGCCTCTGACGGCCCCGCCGCTGCACCCTACGGCCCGCCGCTGCTCCTGCCGGACCGCCGCCTCACCTGACGGCCCCGCCGCTGCTCCTGCCGGCCCGCCGCTGCTCCTGCCGGCCCGCCGCTGCACCTGCCGGCCCGCCGCTGCACCCAGCGGCCCGCCGCTTCACCTGACGGCCCCACCGCGGCACCTGCCGGCCCGCCGCTGCACCCTACGGCCCGCCGCTGCACCCTACGGCCCGCCGCCTGCACCTGCCGGCCCGCCGCTGCACCTGCCGGCCCGCCGCTGCACCTGCAGGCCCGCCGCTGCACCTGCCGGCCCGCCACTGCACCGGTCGACCCGCCGCTGCACCTGACGGCCCCGCCCCTGCATCTCCCGGCCGAGCCGCCCCAGCAGCCGAACCGCCCGGGAGCCGAGCCGCCCAACGCCGAGCCGCCCGGGACCCGAGCCGCCCTGCCGCCGAGCCGCCCGGGAGCCGAGCCGCCCTGCACCCGAGCCGCCCAGCCGCCGAGCCGTCCGGGAGCCGAGCCGCCCTGCGCCCCAACCCCCAGCCACCGAGCCGCCCGAGAGCCGAGCCGTTGTGCACCCGAGCCGCCCGGTCGCTGAGCCGCCTTTCTGCAGAGCTGCACGACCTGCCCTGCCTGGTGAGCACAGTCCCACTGACACTACGAGCTCTTTCCCTACTGCTTGCACTGCGTCGCTGTCGTCGCCATTGCTACCCCTAGTGTCCTAGCTTTTGACGCTGAGGGTCGCGCCATTGATTTTGAGGTCTGGTTAGACGACCTGCAGCTGTTCTTACAGTGCGACAGGGCTGACGACCTTTCTCTCTTTGACCTCACCTCTGGCGCCTCTCCTGCTCCTGCTGCTGATGCTGATCCCACTGTCCGCTCTAAGTGGGCCACCCGCGATGCTGCTGCACGTCTTGCTGTGCGTCGCCACCTCCCTACCTCTGAGCGTGCGCACTTTAGTCAGTACAAGAGTGCTCAGACCTTGTACGACGCTGTAGTTGCGCGCTACTCCTCCCCTGCCACTGCTGCACTGAGCCGTCTCATGCTTCCCTACCTCTTTCCTGACCTCTCTGCCTTTCCCACTGTCGCTGACCTCATTACGCACCTCCGCACTAGTGACACTCGCTACCGCGCCGCCCTTCCTGCTGAGTTCTGCGCTAAGAACCCCCCCCCCATGTACATCGCTCTCTACTACGTAGTCGCGCGCCTCCCTGACTCCCTTCGCGTCGTCAGGGACCACTTTCTCGCAGTCTGTCCCACCACCCTCACCGTCGACCTCTTCGAGAAGGCCCTCCTCGCAGCGGAGAAGAGCATAGTCGCTGTAGGTGCTTCTCGTGGTGACCCTCGCACCCCCATCTTTGAGGGGTGCTCTCCTTCCCCCTTGCTGCCCTCTGTTGCCTCTGCTGCTGCTGCCGACCTGCTTGGTCTTGAGTCGGTCGGCGCGGCGTCTGCCCCTAGTGGGAGACGTCGCTCCAGCAAGGGCAAGGGGGGCAAGGGCGCGGGTGGAGCTGGAGGGGGCGGTGGCGGTGGCGGCGGTGGCGGCGGAGGGAGTGGGGGTGGCGGCGGGACTAGTGGCGGGGGTGGTGGTGGTGGTGGCAGCAGCGGCGGAGACGGTGGTGGTGGTGCCAGCGGTTCTGGTGGAGGCAGCGGCGGAGGTGGAGGCGGCGGAGGTGGAGGCGGTGGAGGCGGCAGCGGAGGAGGCGGTGGTGGTGGAGGAGGTGGAGCTGGTCGAGGTGGTACCCAGCAGCGTAGCGGCGGTGGTGGTGGCCAGCGCTCGCAGCGGCAGCAGCAGCAGCGCTCGCGGGACATCCCTCCGCCTCAGCAGCTTCGTGAGTGGTACGCTGGGCGTCAGAGGGGTGGGGGTACTGGTCCCTGCACCTACGTTCTTCGTTCCGGCGACCACGCGGGTGAGCAGTGTGGGGGTGCCCACGCCACCCAGCGCTGCTTTGGCCGCCTGACGGACGCTTGGCGTCAGCAGTTCCCTGGGGCTAGTGAGATCCCTCGCTGGGATGAGCTTCTAAGGGCTGGTGTAGCGATCTTTGATCTTGATTTTGATGCTATCCTTGCGGGTATGTATGTTGTGGATTATAGTGAGGAGAATGAGGGTTACCGCTGTTTCCAGCCCGACCCGGGCATTGGTACTGCTGCGCTAGGTGCTTGTGAGGCTGCTGCTCTAGGTGCCAGTGCGTCTGTGCTCTCAGGTACTGGTGAGACTGCGCTCTCAGGTACTGCGTCGTCCTCGTCCTCCCTCACTTTCACACTTGACTCCGGAGCTTCTCGCTCCTTCTTTCGAGACCGCACTACCCTTACGCCGCTCGGCCGGCCGGTTGCGGTCTCCCTTGCTGACCCCTCTGGGGGTCCTGTCCTGTCTCACTTCTCCACTGTCCTCCCGTGTCCGGCTGCCCCTTCGGGCACCCTTTCGGGTCTGTACCTTCCCTCGTTCTCTACGAACTTGGTGAGTGGAGCGGACCTGCAGGATGTGGGGGTTCACCAGTTCACTCCTGCGAGTCAGCGAGTGACCCACTGCACGGAGGCACGCACAGGCCGACACCTGGCCACGTTCTCGCGTCGGCCGGGGTCGAGTCTCTACACCCTGACCGTTGAGTCTCCTCCTGTCCCTGCGTCTGGTCAGGTGGCTGCGTCGGGTCAGGTGCTTGCTGCTGCGTCCCGGTCAGGTCCTGAGTCTGCCCCCTGTTCTTGTCGCCTCCTGTCTCACGAGACTCTCCTGTGGCACCACCGTCTTGGCCACCCCTCCTTGCCCCGTCTTCATAGCATGGCTTCCCGTGTCCTTGTCTCTGGTCTTCCCCAGTCTCTCCCTCCTCTCCCCTCCGGGCCAGGACCTTCCTGTGTCCCCTGTGTCGAGGGTCGCCTCCGGGCTACTCCTCACTCCTCCCACTTCCCCCCGACAGAGGCTCTCCTGCAGACGCTTCACATGGATGTGTGGGGCCCAGTCCCCGTCCGTGGGCAGGGTTACGAGCGCTACTTCCTGTTGGTGGTTGACGACTACTCGCGTTACACCACAGTCCTCCCCTTGCGCAGCAAGGGTGCGGTCACTGAGGTGCTGATCGACTGGATCCGCGAGGCTCGTCTCCAGCTCAGGAAGAGCTTCAGCTCGGACTTTCCTGTTCTGCGTCTGCACTCTGACAGAGGCGGAGAGTTCTCTTCTCGCCTTCTGCGGGACTACTGTCGTGCACGGGGGATACGCCAGACCTTCACGCTTCCGGACTCACCACAGCAAAATGGGATTGCTGAGCGCCGCATTGGCATGGTCATGGATGTTGCTCGTACGTCCATGATGCATGCGGCTGCCCCCCATTTTCTGTGGCCGTTTGCGGTGAGGTACGCGGCGCATCAGCTCAACCTTCACCCCAGGGTCTCTCGGCCTGCGATGTCCCCAGCCTTGCTGTGGACGGGGAAGGTTGGCGATGCGTCTGTGTTCCGTGTCTGGGGATCTCGGGCGTTTGTCCGCGACTTGTCTGCGGACAAGCTGTCCCCTCGTGCTGCTCCCTGTGTCTTCCTTGGCTTCCCCACTGACGCCCCAGGGTGGCAGTTTTACCACCCCTCCTCTCGTCGTGTTCTGTCCTCCCAGGACGTCACGTTCGACGAGTCAGTCCCCTTCTACCGTCTCTTCCCCTACCGCACTCCTTCCCTCCCCCCTCCCCCGGACTTCCTTGTGCCGGTTCCCCCCCCGGTAGACCCCCTCCCCCCTCAGGTTCCTGCCCCCTCAGATGTGTCCCAGGTAGACGCCGTTGACCCGGTCGAGGTTACTGGTGACTCTGGTGCTGCTGCGGGTGCTGAGCCTGGGGGTGCTGACTCTGGGGGTGCTGGGCCTGGGGGTGCTACTGCGGAGGGTGCGGAGCCTGGGGGTGCTGAGCCGGGGGGTGCTGTGCCTGGAGGTGCTGGGTCTGGGGGTGCTGGGTCGGGAGCTGATTTGCCTGGGGGTGCTGAGCTGGGAGCTGCTGAGCCTGGGGGTGCTGCGTCTGGAGCTGCTGAGCCTGGGGTTTCTCCTGCTGCTGCGTCTCGCCGGGAGCCCCTCTCTCCACAGGAGCTGCGCGAGTGGTTCGCTCGCCGCTGGAGGCGTGCTGCTGAGTCTGGAGGTGCTGCTGGAGCTGGAGCTGGAGCTTCTTCGACCGTCGAGGGTGCGGGTGCTGCCGGTCCCGGAGCTGCTGGACCTGCTGGTCCTCCTGGAGCTGGAGCTGCTGAGGGCGTTGGTGCTGAGCCTACTGCTGTTGGTCCTGCCGCTGGAGGTGTGGGTGGCGCTGGTGCTGTCGTTGAGGGTGGTGGTGCTGTCCCTGCTGAGTCTGGAGCTGCCGCGCGGCCTCGGCCGTACTTCGTTCCGCTCCTGCAGCAGGTTCTTGGTCTTTCTCCTCCAGTAGAGGGTCCACCGCCTGTCCAGTCGCAGTCCCTGCTGGAGCCTTCCTCTCCACTGCCTGCTCCCTCTCCTCACACTGGTCCTACTGGAGGTCTTGCTGAGCGTCGTGAGCCTGCGTCACGTCCCGCGTCACCTGTTTGTGCTGCTCGCGCTAGTGGTCGCAGTTCGCGTCAGCGTCCTCCTCCTGTCCCTGGCACTCACTGGATGTCTTTGCGTCCGTCCATTGCTCCTCTGCGTGCCCCTTTGCCTTCTCCTCCTGAGTCCTCTCTTCCTGCGCTTGCCGACCCTGAGTCGGACTCTCTTCGTGCTGCCAGTCCTACTGTCACGCGTCTGCTTGCTACTGTCCTCACTGACCCCTCTTTTGAGTCCACTGCTGCGTCTGCTCTAGTCGCTGAGCTCGTCGACTTTGCTGCTCGCTGTCATCTCGACTACGCTGCTAGTCTTGTTGCTGAGTCTGCTTCTGTCTGTCCTCCGTCCGTCGGGGGTGAGTGTGCTCTTGGCACGGTTGTCCTAGAGGACAGACAGGAGGAGTTACAGTGTCTAGCGGCTGCTTCACCTCATCTCGCGTCTGTACTGCTTGCCCCTGAGGGAGACCCGGATGCACTAGACATCCCGACTCCGCGCTCTTACGCGGAGGCGATAGAGGGTCCCTACTCCTCTCAGTGGCAGGCAGCTATGGATGCAGAGATGGCTTCCTGGAAGTCCACAGGCACCTACGTTGACGCGGTTCCCCCTCCTGGGGCGAACATCGTCAGTGGCATGTGGATCTTCAGGGTGAAGCGGCCGCCGGGCTCTCCACCTGTCTTCAAGGCACGGTACGTTGCTCGTGGCTTCAGTCAGCGGCAGGGAGTTGACTACTTTCAGACCTTCTCTCCCACCCCGAAGATGACTACTCTTCGGGTGCTGCTGCACATAGCCGCTCAGCGCGACTACGAGCTTCACTCTCTCGACTTCAGCACTGCGTTCTTGCAGGGTAGCCTGCACGAGGAGATCTGGCTTCGCCGTCCACCTGGCTTCACTGGGACTTTCCCTCCTGGCACCCAGTGGAGCCTCCGACGGCCAGTCTACGGTCTCCGCCAGGCACCGCGTGAGTGGCACGACACACTGAGGACTACGCTTGCGGCTCTTGGGTTTGCTCCTTCTACTGCTGACCCGTCGTTGTTTCTTCGCACCGACACTTCCCTGCCGCCGTTCTACATCCTCGTGTACGTCGACGACTTGGTCTTTGCCACAGCGGACACTGCTGGACTCGCCTACGTGAAGTCCGAGCTGCTGAAGAGACACACGGGTACAGACCTGGGTGAACTGCGCAGCTACCTTGGCTTGCAGATCACTCGGGACAGAACACGTCGCACCATGTATTACTGCACACGTAGCGCAATACACGTCGCAATACACGGAGCACGTGGCCTCTGGCCCTACTCTTGTGCTCGGACTGTGTGGTGACTTTGTGATCCACCCTGAGCTTGCTTTGCTTTGCTTTGCTCGGACTTCACGTAGCTACCTTGGCTTGCAGATCACTCGGGACAGATCACTCCGTGAACATGTATTGCGCTACGTGTGCAGTACGTCGGGCATGGGGCTAGTGCTTGGAGGGCGGAGTCCAGTGGTCCTTACCGGCCACGCGGACGCTTCTTGGGCTGATGACCAGGCTACGCAGCGGTCGTCACAGGGTTACACCTTCAGCCTTGGTTCCGGCTCTGTCTCGTGGCGGTCTACTCGCTCGTCTTCGGTTCTCGGCTCCAGTTTTGAGGCTGAGATCTACGCCGGGGCCATGGCTGCACAGGAGCTTCGCTGGCTCACCTACCTGCTGACTGACCTTGGAGAGCCGCCTCGTTCTCCTCCAGTGCTGTACGTAGACAACAAGGCCATGCTGGCCTTGTGTCGAGAGCAGCGCTTGGAGCACAGAACGAAGCACATTGCTCTCCGCTACTTCCTTGCTCGTGAGCTGCAGCAGCGTGGTCAGTTGCGACTTGCGTACGTGGCCTCTGAGGCCAACACTGCTGATGTGTTCACCAAGGCACTTGCGCCTTGTGACCATCAGCGCTTTTGCACCTAGCTGGGTCTTGTGCCTGTCTTGCCTCACTTGCTCTCCTCTTGACTTCACTTGTACTGTGACATATATATATGCCTGCTCTTGCTTGTCTAGTTTTATATATATGCCTGTACTCCTGCATGTGAACTGGCCTCTGGCCCTACTCTTGTGCTCGGACTGTGTGGTGACTTTGTGATCCACCCTGAGCTTGCTTTGCTTTGCTTTGCTTGACTGGTCTTGTGACCCCTTCTTCTCCCCCACTTAGCCTATGGGGGTGTGTCAGAGAATTTTAGCTGATGCATGTTTGTAGGCTATAGTGGGGTAGCACATATGGGGTACAGGGTTTCTAGGGTTGTATTTGTACCCAATCTTTCCTTAGTCACATTCATTCCTGTTTTCCTTGCTTCACACACAAGACCAATCAAGCAAAGTAAAGCAAGCTCAGGGTGGATCACAACGTCACCACACATTCCGAGCACAAGTTCAAGGCCACAAGGCCAGTTCACATGCAAGATCATCTATAAAGGTAAACAAGCAAGTGCAGGTATAGAAAGATCACAGTACAAGCAAGGTCAAGAAGTGAGCAAGTGAGGCCAAGTAGGCACAAGACCTAGCATGGTAGAGCACCGCTGATGATCACAAGGCGGAAGTGCCTTGGTAAAGATATCAGCAGTGTTGGCCTCAGAGGCCACGTAAGCAAGGCGCAGCTGAACACGCTGCTGCAGCTCACGAGCAAGGAAGTAGCGCAGAGCAATGTGCTTCGTTCTGTGCTCCCGACACAAGGTCAGCATGGCCTTGTTGTATACGTACAGAACTGGAGGAGAACGAGGCGGCTCTCCTAGGTCAAACAGCAGGTAGGTGAGCCAGCGTAGCTCCTGTGCAGCCATGGCCCCCGCTTAGATCTCAGCCTCACAGCTGGAGCCGAGGACAAAAGACGAGCGGGTAGATCGCCACGAAACAGAGCCGGAACCAAGGCTGAAGGTGTAACCATGTGACGACCGCTGCGTAGCCTGGTCGTCAGCCCAAGAAGCGTCTGCGTGACCGGTGAGGACCACTAAACGCCGCCCTCCAAGCACTAGCCCCATGCCCGACGTACTACACAAGTAGCGCAACACCCTCTTTACTGCGGCCATGTGCTCTGGTCGGTGTCTCCCAGGAGCAACATAGCGTGCCTAGATGCTAAGAGGGTATGCAAGGTCAGGTCGTGTGCAGGTCATCAGGTACATGAGGCGGCCAACAAGCTCTGGGTACGGGCCACTCGGCTCTAGAGACTCATCCGAAGGCAGAGCTTAGAGCGAGTGGCGAGTAGACAGAGGAGTGGCCTGAGGCGAAGAGTACGTGAAGTCGAAGCGCTGAAGGACCTGCTGCACCATGTGTGACTGAGTCAGAGTAATGGTGCGCTATGCTCTGTCCCGGGTGATCTACAAGCCAAGTTAGCTGCGCAATTCACCCAGGTCTATGTACGTGTGTCTCTTCTGCAGCTCGGACTTCATGTGGGCGAGTCCACCAGTGTCAGCAGTGGCAAAGACCAAGTTGTCAACGTACACGAGGATGTAGAACGGCGGCAAAGAGGTGTCGGTGCGCAAAAACAGCGACGGGTCGGCAGTAGAAGGAGCAAAGCCAAGAGCCACAAGTGTAGTCCTCAGTGTGTCGTGCCACTCACGGGGTGCCTGGCGGAGACCGTAGACTGGCCGCCGGACGCTCCACTGGGTACCAGGAGGAAATGACCCACTGAAGCAAGGTGGGCGGCGCAGCCAGATCTCCTCGTGCAGGCTGCCCTGTAGAAAAGCAGTGCTGAAGTCAAGAGAGTGAAGCTCGTAGTCGCGCTGAGCGGCTATGTGCAGCGGCACCCGAAGAGTGGTCATCCTCGGGGTGGGAGAGAAGGTCTGAAAGTAATCAACTCCCTTCCGCTGACTGAAGCCTCGAGCCACGTAACGCGCCTTGAAGACAGGCGGAGAACCCGGCGGCCGCTTCACCCTGAAGATCCACATGCCACTGACGATGTTCGCCCCAGGTGGGGGAACCTCGTCGACGTAGGTGCCTGTGGACTTCCAAGAAGCCATCTCTGCGTCCATGGCTGACTGCCACTGAGAGGAGTAGGGACCCTCGATCGCCTCAACGTACGATCGAGGAGTCGGGATGTCTGGTGCATCCTCGTCTCCCTCAGGGGCAATCAGCGTGGACACGAGATGAGGCAAAGCAGCAGCAAAACACTGGAACTTCTCCTACCTGTCCTCAAGGACGTCCGTGCTAAGAGCACACTCATCCCCGACGGACGGAGGACAGACAAACTCAGACTTAGCAACAAGACTAGCGGCGTAGTCTAGACGACAGCGAACAGCAATGTCGACAAGCTCAGCAACTAGGGCAGACGGAGCAGTGGACACAAAGGAAGGGTTTGTGACAACAGTAGCCCAAAGACGCGTGACAGTAGGACTGGCAGCACGAAGAGAGTCAAACGCCGGGTCAGCAAGAGCAGGAAGAGAGGACTCTGGAGGAGACGGCAGAGGGACACGCAGAGGAGCAGTGGAAGGACGCAGTGCCATCTGGTGTGTGCCTGGGACCGTAGGAGGACGCGGACGCAGAGCACGCCCACTAGTGCGAGCAGCACGAACAGGCGACGCAGGACGAGACGCAGGCTCACGACGCTCAGCAAGACCTCCAGTAGGACCAGTGTAGGGAGAAAAAGCAGGCAGGGGGGAGGCGGGCTGTAACTGTGACTGCGACTAGACAGGCTGTGGACACTCTAGGGGAGGAGCAGGACCAGTCGAAGGCGGAAGACCAAGAACCTGCTCAAGGAGTGGAACGAAGTACGGCCGCGGCCGCGCAGCGCCTCCAGAACCAGCAGGGACAGCACTAGTACCCCCAACGGCAGCACCAGCGCCAGCAGCACCTCCAGCTCCAACAGCGCCAACTCCAGCACCCTCAGAAGCACCAGCTCCAGCAGAACCTCCGGCGCTAGCACCCCCACCAGCTCCAGCTCCAGCAATTCCAACTCCAGCAGGACCGCCAGCTCCAGTACCGCCTGTAGCTCCAGCACCAGGAGCACCTCAAGGCCCAGTAGCTCCAGTACCTCCAGTACCTCCAGCAGCACTAGCTCCAACAGCCCCAGCAGCACCCCCAGGCCCAGCAACTCCAGTACCGCTAGTACGAGCACCTCCACGACCAGTGGCTCCAATAACTCCACTGCCGACCCCAGGGTCAGCAGCAACAGTTGTTGAAATGAATGAACAGGGAATGATGAACTAACAGTGAAATCAGTACAAGTACCTAACCCTAGAATTGTGTACCCCCTATAGGCTAACCCACTGTAGCCTAAACAAGCACAACATATATAATGTTTGACACACCCCCATAGGCGAAGTGGGGGAGAACTAGGGTTCACAAGACCAGTCAAGTAAAGCAAAGCAAAGCAAGCTCAGGGTGGATCACAAAGTCACCACACATTTCGAGCACAAGTTCAAGGCCACAAGGCTAGTTCACATGCAGGAGTACATATATATATAAGGCTAGACAAGCAAGAGCAGGTATATATATATGTAACAGTACAAGCAAGGTCAAGAGGTGAGTAAGTGAGGCAAGACAGGTACAAGACCCAGCAAGGTGCAGAAGCGCTGATGATCACAAGGCGCAAGTGCCTTGGTGAAGACATCAGCAGTGTTGGCCTCGGAGGCCACGTACGCAAGCCGCAACTGACCGCGCTGCTGTAGCTCACGAGCAAGGAAGTAGCAGAGAGTAATGTGCTTTGTTTTCTGCTCCAGTCTCTGCTCTCGACACAAGGCCAGCATGGCCTTGTTGTCTACATACAGAAGTGGAGGAGAACGAGGCGGCTCTCCAAGGTCGGTCAGCAGGTAGGTGAGCCAGCGAAGCTCCTGAGCAGCCATGGCCCCTGCGTAGATCTCAGCCTCACAACTGGAGCCGAGAACAGAAGACGAGCGAGTAGCCCGCCACGAAACAGAGCCGGAACCAAGGCTGAAGGTGTAACCCTGTGACGACCGCTGCGTAGCCTAGTCGTCAGCCGAAGAAGCGTCTGCATGACCAGTGAGGACCACTGGACTCCGCCCTCCAAGCACTAGCCCCATGCCCGACGTACTGCACAAGTAGCGCAACACCCTCTTCGCTGCAGCCATGTGCTCTGGTCGGTGTCTCCCAGGAGCAACATAGCGTGCGAGAATGCTAAGAGGGTATGCAAGGTCAGGTCGTGTGCAGGTCATCAGGTACATGAGGCAGCCAACATGCTCTGGGTACGGGCCACTCGGCTCTACAGACTCATCCGAAGGCAGAGTTGAGAGCGAGTGGCAAGTAGACAGAGGAGTGGCCTGAGGCGAGGAGTACGTGAAGCCAAAGCGCTGAAGGACCTGCTGCACCATGTGTGACTGAGTCAGGGTGATGGTGCGGCGTGATCTGCAAGCCAAGGTAGCTGCGCGGTTCACCCAGATCTGTGCACGTGTGTCTCTTCTGCAGCTCGGATTTCACGTAGGCGAGTCCAGCAGTGTCAGCTGTGGTAAAGACCAAGTCGTCGACGTATTCGAGGACGTAGAACGGCGGTGCGTAGAAACAGCGACGGGTCGGCAGTAGAGGGAGCAAACCCAAGAGCTGCAAGCGTAGTCCTCAGTGTGTCGTTCCAGTCATGCGGTGCCTGGTGGAGATCGTAGACTGGCCGCCGGAGGCTCCACTTGGTGCCAGGAGGAAAAGTCCCAGTGAAGCCAAGTGGGTGGCGCAGCCAGATCTCCTCGTGCAGGATGCCCTGCACGAAGGGAGTGCTGAAGTCAAGAGAGTGTAGCTCGTAGTCACGGGGAGCAGCTACGTGCAGTAGTACCTGAAGAGTGGTCATCTTCGGGGTGGGAGAGAAGGTCTGAAAGTAGTCAACTCCTTGCCGCTGACTGAAGCCACGAGCCACGTAACGCGCCTTGAAGACAGGCGGAGAACCCGGCGGCCGCTTCACCCTGAAAATCTAGTGGACTTCCAGGAAGCCGTCTCTGCATCCATAGCTGCTTGCCACTAAGAAGAGTAGGGACCCTCTATCGCCTCCGCGTAAGAGCGCGGAGTCGGGATGTGAACTGCATCCGGGTCTCCCTCAGGGGTAAGCAGTACGGACACGAGATGAGGTGAAGCAGCGGCCAAGCACTAGAACTCCTCCTGCCTGTCCTCTAGGACGTCCGTGCCAAGAGCACACTCACCTCCGACGGACGGAGGACAGACAGACGCAGACTCAGCAATAAGACTAGCAGCGTAGTCTAGACGAGAGCGAGCAGCAAAGTCGACGAGCTCAGCAACTAGGGCAGACGCAGCAGTGGACTCAAAAGAAGGGTCAGTGACGACAGTAGCAAGGAGACGCGTGACAGTAGGACTGGCAGCACGAAGAGAGTCCGACTCCGGGTCGGCAACAGCAGGAAGAGAAGACTCAGGAGGAGAAGGCAAAGGGGCACGCAGAGGAGCAGTGGACGGACGCAGAGACATCCGGTGCGTGCCAGGGACAGGAGGAGGACGGTGACGCAAACCGCAACCACTAGTGCGAGCAGTACGGACAGGCGACGCAGGGCGAGACGCAGGCTCACGACGCTCAGCAAGACCTCCAGTAGGACCAGTGTAGGGAGAAGGAGCAGGCAGTAAGGAGGCGGGCTGTAACTGTAACCGTGACTGGACAGGCTGTGGACATTCTAAGGGAGGAGGAGGTCCGAGAGAAGGCGGGAGACCAAGAACCTGCTGAAGGAGCGGAACGAAGTACGGCCGCTGCCGTGCAGCGACTCCAGAACCAGGAGAGACACCAGCGCTAGGGTCCTTCGCACCAGCAGCAGCTCCAACGCCCGAGTCCTCAGTACCAGCAGCAGCTCCAACGCCCGGGTCCTCAGCACCAGCAGCAGCACCAGCGCCCGGGTCCGCAGCACCAGCCGTAGCTCCAACGCCCGTGTCCGCAGCACCAGAAACAGCCCCAACCTCTGGGGCCGCAGCACCAGCAGAACCAGTAGAGTCTCCAGCACCAGTAGCACCACTAGCAGCAGTGGGGTCCGCGACACCAGGCACGCCACTCCAAAGAGTGCAGCGCTGCTCGTACCACTCACGGATCCGCTCACGGGAGGGGAGCTCCCGGCTAGGAGGAGAAGCACTAGCACTAGTCCCAGTAGTACGCCTGGCTCCAGAGGTACCTCTCCTGAGGCTGCAGTACTGGAAGTACCACTCACGCAGCTGCTCCGAGGAGAGGGCTCCGCCAGGTGTAGGACCCTCAGGCTCAGGACCTCCAGACTCAGAACCCCCAGACTCCGGACTCTGCGGCTCAGCACCCCCAGGCTCAGTACTCCCAGGCTCAGCACCCCCAGGCTCCACACCCCAAGGCTCAGCACCCCCAGGCTCCGCACCCCCAGGCTCCGCACCCCCAGGCTCAGCACCCCCAAGCTCCGCACCCACAGCAGGACGAGAGTCGACAGCTACCTCAACAGGCTCAACCGGGTCTACCTAAGACACACCTGAGGGAGTGGCACCCTGAGGGGGGAGGGGGTCTACGACAGCAGCACCTGGCGCGAGGAAGAGAGGCGGGGGGGGGGGAGCGGGGCAGTGCGATAGGGGAAGAGGCGGTAGTAGGGGACGGACTCGTCAAAAGTGACGTCCTGAGAGGGCAAGACTCGGCGCGAGGTGGCGTGGTAAAACTGCCAACCAGGCGCGTCCGGGACAAAGCCGTGGAAGACGCAGGGAACAGCACGGGAGGAGAGCTTGTCCGCAAACGTATCGCGGACAAAAGCTCGAGATCCCCACACCCGGAAACCCGACGCATCGCCAACCTCCCCCGTCCACAGCAGTGTGGGCGAGGTCTCCGGCAAGGAGACACAGGGCCAGAGGTTGAGCTGATGCGCAGCGTACCGGACTGCAAACGGCCACAGAAAGTGGGGGGCAGCCGCATGGATCAAGGAGGTACGGGCGACCTCCATGACCAGGCCAATGCGGGGCTCTGCAATCCCATTCAGTTGTGGAGAGGCCGGAAGTGTGAACGACTGCTCAATGCCGTGCTCAGCACAGTAGGCTGCCAAGAGGTCAGAGGAGAACTCACCACCTCTGTCAGAGTGCAAGCGCAGGACAGGAAAGTCCGAGTGGAAACGCTCGCTGAGATGGAGACGGGCTCTGCGGATCCAAGGGATCAAGACATCAGGGACTTCACCCTTGGTGCGCAAGGGGAAGACCGTGGTGTAGCGCGAGTAGTCGTTAACAACTATCAGGAAGTACCTCTCCTGACCTTGACCACGGACACGGGCTGGGCCCCACACGTCCATGTGGAGCGTCTGCAAGGGAGCAGCCGTCGGGGGAAACGAGGAGGAGTGAGGAGCGGCGCGCTGCCGCCCCTCGACGCAGGGAAGACAGGGAGGAGCAGGCGAGGGTGGGAGGGGAGGGAGGACTCTGGGAAGACCGGAGACAAGGTACCGGGAGTGCATGGCACGAAGGCGCTGCACAAACGGGTGGCCAAGTCGGTGGTGCCAGAGGACAGTCTCGTGCGCCAGACAGCGACACGAGCAAGGGGCAGACAGCTGACCTGACGCGGACGCAGACGCAGACGCAGGGACCTGAGGGGACTCAGTGGTTAGTGTGTACAGGTTCGACCCCGGCTGCCGAGTGAAGGTAGCCAAGTGGCGGCCTGTACGAGCACACGCGCAGTATGTCACGCGCTCGTAGGCAGGGGTGAACTGGTGAACAGCCCCGTCCTGGAGTGCACTACCTGCCACCAAGTTCGTAGAGAACGAGGGGAGGTGGAGACCTGACAGTGTGCCCGACGGGACCGTAGGACAGGGAAGGACAGTGGAGGAGGTCGCAATGACCGGACCCCCAGAGGGGTCAGCGAGGGAGACAGCAACTGGCCGAGCAAGCGGCTCAAGGGCAGTGCGGTCACGAAAGAAGCAGCGAGAAGCACCTGAGTACAGTGTGAAGGTGTGCAGTGCTGCCGTCGACTCAGTATCAGGGGTGGCAGACGCACAAGCACCTAGAGAAGCTGCCTCACCAGCACCTGGGGTAGCAGACACGCGAGTACCTGGAGCGGCAGACGCACTAGTCCTAATGCCCGGGTCGGGCGGCACACACAGGTACTCAGCACCCTCTCCACTAGTAGACATCACATACATAGCAGTGCGAATAGCATCAAAGTCTGGAGCATAGATATCAATCCCCTTCTTCATGAGATCAACCCAGCGGGGCAGCTCATTGGCCTGAGGGAACTGAACACGCCAAGCGTCGTTGAGAGGAGCGAAGCAGCGCTGTGTGGCGTGCGGTCCCCCACACGGCTGACTAATGCGGTCACCAGTGCGAATGACGTACGTGCAGTTAAAGCCACCCCCCCCCCCCCCGTGCTGAGAGTACCGCTCACGGACCTCCTGGGGCGAGGGAGTGTGCTGCTGGCTCTGGCCACCGCCAGTGCCTCCCGACCACCACCGCTTGCCACCTCCTCGACCACCCCAACCCCTGCCGCCGCGGCGTCCACCACCACCCCCACTACCGCCTCCGCCCCTGCCACCTCCCCCGCCGCTGCCGCCACCACCCCCACCGCTGCCACTAGCCCATCCAGTCGCGCCACCACCCCCACCGCCGCCACCGCCCCCACCACCGCCTCCCCCGCTGTCACCGCCACCGCCCTTGCCCCCTTTGCCCTTGCCGCTGCGGCGCCCGCTCGAAGCAGACGCATTCTCGACCTTCTCAGCACCAAGGAGGTCGACAGCACCAGCAGAGGCGACGGAGGGAAGAAGGGGGGAAGGAGAACACCCCTCAAAGAACGGGGTACGGGGGTCGCCACGAGAGGCACCTACAGCGACTATGCTAGCCTCAGCTGCAAGCAGTTCCTTCTCGAGGAGGGCAATGGTGAGCTCAGTGGGGCAGCGAGCTAGGAAGTGGTCCCTGACTGAGCGCAGAGTGTCAGGGAGGCGGGTGACTAGGTGGTAGAGAGTGAGCCAGAGTGGGGGTGGGTTCTTGGCAAGGAACTCATCAGGCATGGAGGCGCGGAAGCGAGCCTCACTAGTGCGGAGGTGCGTAATGAGATCAGCGACTGTGTGGAAAGAGGCTAAGTCGGGGAACAGGTAGGGAAGAGAGAGACGGCCTAGTGCGGTAGAGGCCGGTGAGGAGTAGCGGGCAACGACAGCAGTGTACAGTGCCTGTGCAGTCTTGTGCTGCCCAAAGTGCTCGCGCTCATCTATCGGCAGGGAGTTGCGAATAGCGAAGCGAGCGTGGGCGTCACGAGTCTGCCACTGTGAGCGGGCAGTGCTGACAGCAGTAGCAGCAGGAGCAGGAGCATGGCCTAGGGCGTGATCGTACAGTGAGATGTCCTCCTTGGCAGTGAGCTGTAGGAAGAGGTGAAGGTCATCTAGCCAGGTTTCGAACTTCACTGTGCGGCCCTCAGCATCGAAAGCCAGTACAGGAGGGCTAGCCATAGCAGTAGTAGGAGTAATAGCAGAAGGGGCACCCCAAAATCAGTAGACAGTACGACTCAGGTAGGGCGGCTCGGTCAAGTACGGGCGGCGCGGCTCGGTTCAGGTAGGGCGGCGGGGCTCGGGAAGGGCGGCGCGGCTAGGTTTGGGCGGCGCGGCTCGGTTTGGGCTGGGCTGCTCTGTTCGGGCGGCTCGATTCGGGCGGCTCGGTTCGGGCGGCTCGGTTCGGGCGGCTCGGTTCGGGTTGGGTGGCTCGGTTCGGGCTGCTCGGGTCGGGCGACTCGTTCTGGGGGGGGGGGCGTTCGGGGCCTCTAGGGGCAAGCGCGGGGCCGTAAGGGGCCGCTAAGGGCGAGCGCGGGGCCGATCGGGGCCTCTAGGGGCGAGCGCGGGGCCGTAAGGGGCCGCTAAGGGCGAGCGCGGGGCCGTTCGGGGCCTCTAGGGGCGAGCGCGGGGCCGTAAGGGGCCGCTCAGGGCGAGCGCGGGGCCGTTCGGGGCCTCTAGGGGCGAGCGCGGGGCCGTAAGGGGCCGCTAAGGGCGAGCGCGGGGCCGACGGGGGCCTCTAGGGAGGTGAGCGCGGGGCCGACGGTGTGAGAGTATGACGGCTTATGCTAGCTATGCTTCCTTGCCTTTACTTTATCATGCTATCTCTAGCATAGGATAATTATATGCATGCATGAATTGCTTGATTTCCTAGGCTAGGTGCTTTCCTATATTTTATTATAGTTATAGCACCGAGCTAGGTTGCGTGCACCGAATTCTGGCTTTTCGGTTGCCACCGAATTGCCTTCTACCGAATTCGGTAAGGATCCGTTCGGAACGCTACGCGGCCCGCGGAACCTTCGCGTAACACCTGGTTACGGGGCCTTGTGTCGAGCCTATATATAGCCTTGTGTTGTACCCAGGTGAACACATTTAATTCAATTTGAATCATCTTTTCTGAGCTCGATCCCAGATCCTCACAGACGAGGCCGTTAGGGGCGAGCGCGGGGTCGTAAGGGGCGAGCGCGTGGGCCGACGGAGCCTTAAGGGGCGGCGCGCGAGTCGCTAAGGGGCGGGTCGCGGGGCCTTAGAGGGCCGTGAAAACCGAGGCGCCCTAGGGCGCAGGTAGGTAGGTAGGTAGGTAGGTAGGTAGTGGTGGGCCCTAAAAAAATCGGTCCTAGGAAGTACCTGCTCTATACCATGTTGAAATGAATGAACAGGGAATGATGAACTAACAGTGAAATCAGTACAAGAACCTAACCCTAGAATTGTGTACCCCCTATAGGCTAACCCACTGTAGCCTAAACAAGCACAACATATACAATGTTTGACAACAGTAGCACCTCCAGCTCCAGTAGCACGGCTCCAGCACTGGGCAAACCACTCGCGCAGCTCCTGCGGAGAGGGTAGCTCCCGCCTCGACGAAGCACCCGAAGGGCCCCCAAACCCAGCACCGCTAGAAGCCACACGAGCAGACCCAGCACCCCCAGGCTCCGCACCCCCAGGCTCAGCACCACCAGGCTCAGTATCCCCAGGCTCAGCACCCCCACGCTCCGCACCCCCACGCTCCGAGGGTCTACAGTGGGGGAACCTGGCGCAAGGAAGAGCGGCGGCAGGGGGAGGGGCGCAATGCGGTAGGGGAAGAGACGGTAGTAAGGCACCAACTCGTCAAAGGTGACGTCCTGGGAGGACAAAACAGGGCATGAGGTGGGGTGGTAAAACTGCCAACCAGGCGCGTCAGGGGGGGAGCCAAGGAAGACGCAGGGAACAGCACGGGGGGACAGCTTGTCCAAAGACAAGTCGCGGACAAACGCCAAAGATCCCCAAACACGAAACGCAGACGCATCGCCAACCTTCCCCGTCCACCGCAGAGTAGGGGAGGTCTCCGGAAAGGAGACCCAGGGCTGAAGGTTGATCTGATGCGCCGCGTACTGAACCGCGAACGGCCACAGAAAATGGGGAGCAGCCGCATGAATCATGGACGTACGAGCGACGTCCATGACCATGCCAATGCGGCGCTCAGCAATCCCATTTTGCTGTGTAGAGGCCGGAAGCGTGAACGTCTGGCAGATGCCCTGTGCACGACAGAAGGCTCCCAGAAGGTCAGAGGAAAACTCTCCGCCTCTGTCAGCGTGTAGACGCATAACAGGAAAGTCCGAGCCGAAACTCTCTCTGAGCAAGAGACGAGCTGCGCGGATCCAGTCGATCAACACCTTAGTGACGTCACCCTTGCTGCGCAAGGGAAACACCGTGGTGTAACTCCAGTGGTCGTCAACCACCAACAGGAAGTAACGCTCGTGACCCTGGCCACGGACGCGGGCGGGGCCCCACACGTCCATGTGGAGAGTCTGCAGCGGAGCCTCTGTCGGAGGAAACTCGGAGGAGTGAGGGGCGGCGTGCTGCCGAGGGAACGCAGGTAGGGGCAGGCCCCAGAGGGAGGGGAGGGAGGGACCGTGGGAGACCAGAGACAAGGTAACGGGAGGCCATGCCTCGGAGACGAGGTAGGGAGGGGTGACCAAGGCGGTGGTGCCAGAGGAGAGTCTGGTGGGACAGGAGACGACACGAGCAGGGAGCAGACTCGGGACCAGACCTGGACGCTGCAGTAAACACCTGACCCGACGCAGCAACCTGACCAGGCTCAGCAATCGGAGGAGACCCAGTAGGCAGTGTGTACAGGCTCGACCCCGGCTGACGGGTAAACGTGGCCAAGTGTCGGCCCGTCCGAGCACACGTACAGTGGGTCACCCTCTAACTCGCAGGGGTGAACTTGTCAACCCCCCCATCCTGCAGATCAGCACCACTCACCAAGTTCGTAGAGAACGAGGGGAGGTAGAGACCTGACAGGGTGCCAGAGGGGGCCGTCGGACACGGTAAGATAGTGGAGAAGTGGGCAAGGACAGGACCCCCAGAGGGGTCCGCCAGGGAGACCGCAACAAGCCGACTAAGCGGCGTAAGCGTGGTGCGGTCTCGAAAGAAGGAGCGGGACGCACCCTAGTCCAGGGTGAAGGTGTGGAAGGCCTTAGCCGTCGTAGTACTTGAGAGAGCAGACTCACCAGCACCTGGGGCAGCAGACGCACTAGCACCGAGAGCAGCAGCCTCAATGCTCGGGTCAGGCGGAACATACAGGTAAGCAGCGCTGGGTGGTGTGCGGGCCAACGCACGGCTCACCAGTGTGGTCGCCGGTACGCAGGACGTAGGCACAAGGACCAGCACCCCCACCCCGCTGACGCGCAGCGTACCACTCACGAAGCTGCTGGGGGGGCGGGGTCTCACGAGTGCGCTGCTGCTGCTGGCGCTGACCACCACCGAAGCCGCCCAGCTGCCCAGAGCCACCCCGACCAGCTCCACCTCTGCCGCCGCCACCTCCGCCACCGCCGCCACCGCCTCCTCCTCTGCTCCCATCGCCACCGCCGCCGCCGCCTCTGCCGCCACCGCCGCCACCGAAGCCCCCACCCCCGCCACCACTCCCACCGCCACCCCCACTCTCTCCGCCGCCTCCACCGCCACCTCCACCGCCCCCGCCAGCCCCTCCAGCGCCCTTGCCCCCCTTGCCCTTGCCGGTGCGACGTCTCCCGCTAGGGGCAGACGCAGCACTGACCGACTCGGTGCCAACGAAGTCGACGGCAGCAGCAGAGGCAACAGAGGGCAAAAGGGGGGAGGGGGAGCACCCCTCAAAGAAGGGGGCACGAGGGTCACCACGAGAGGCTCCTACAGCGACTATACTCTTCTCAGCTGCCAGGAGGCGCTCCTCGAGGAGGTCAACGGTGAGTGTGGTGGGGCAAGCAGAGAGGAAGTGGTCCCTGCCCGAGCGAAGGGAGTCAGGGAGTCGGGTGACTATGTAGTAGAGGGTGATGTACATCGGGGGGGGGGGGGGGGGGGGTTCTTGGCGCAGAACTCAGCAGGAAGCGCAGCGCGGTAGCGGGTGTCACTAGTGCGGAGGTGCGTAATGAGGTCAGCGACTGTGGGAAAGGCGGCGAGGTCAGGAAACAAGTATGGCAGCATGAGGCGGCTAAGGGCAGCAGTGGCAGGGGAAGAGTAGCGTGCAACTACAGCATCGTACAAGGTCTAAGCACTCTTGTACTGACTAAAGTGCGCGCGCTCAGTGGACGGCAAGTGACTACGCATAGCAAGACGGGCAGCAGCATCGCGTGTGGCCCACTGTGAGCGAACAGTGCTGTCAGCATCGGCAGCAGAGGCGCCAGACGTGAGATCGAACAGTGAGAGACTTTCCTTCCTATCGTACTGTAGGAAAAGTTGTAGATCATTGACCCAGACCTCAAAGTCAACAGCCCGACCCTCAGCATCAAAGACTAGAACGCTAGGGGTAGCCATGACAGCAGTGGCAGCAGGCTAGGGGCAGCAGTAGCAAGCATGGCTCGGCAGTGCTCTTACCAGGGCTGGTAGATAGGGGCCGGCAAGTGGTGGGGCAGGGCCGAGGCGCGTCGGCAGGGACAGAGCCGCGATCGCGGCGGCAGCTCCTGCTGTCAGTGGCGGCGGCAATCGCGGTTGTCGGCGGCGACGGCTGCTGGTGGTGGCGGCCGCCGCTGCTGTCTGCGATGCTTGCTGCAGTCGGCTGCTGCTGGCGGCGGCGGCTGCTGCTGCTGGCGGCTACTGCTGCTGGTGGCGAAGGAGCCGAGAAGGGGCCGGGAAGGGTGGCGACGGGGCCACGAAGGGCGGCGACGGGGCCGAGAAGGGGCCGCAAGGGGCCTCGAAGGGCGGCGACGGGGCCGCTAGGGGCGGCGACGGGGCCGCGAAGGGGCCGCGAGGGGCCGAGAAGGGCGGCGACGGGGCCGCTAGGGGCGGCGACGGGGCCGCTAGGGGCGGCGACGGGGCCGCGAGGAGCGGCGACGGAGCCGCTAGGGGCGGCGACGGGGCCGCTAAGGGCGGCGACGTGGCCGTAACGGGCGGCGACGGGGCCGCGAGGGGCGGAAACGTGGCCGCGAGGGGCGGCAACGAGGCCGCTAGGGGCGGCGACGGGGCTGCAAAGGGTGGCGACGGGGCCGCTAGGGGTGGCGACGGGGCCGCGAGGGGCGGCGACGGGCCGCGAAGGGTGGCGACGGGGCCGCTGCGCAAGGGGCGGTGAGAGGGGCCTCTAGGAGGGCGCGACGGGCCGCTAAGGGCAGGGGACGCAACGAGAGGGCAGCCCACGGGGCGCGCCTCGGGCAGGGGCGACTCTCGCTCCGGGCAGAAAAAAAAAGTTTTGGATTTTCAGTGGTGGGCCCTAGGAAGCGTTCCCACTAGGGAACCTGCTCTATACCATGTGAAGAAATGAGGAATGATTGACTAAGGGAAAGGTTGGGTACAAGTACAAACCCTAGAAATGTGTTGTACCCCATATGTGCTACCCCACTATAGCCTACATAGGCTAAGTCATATAAGTCTGACACAACTGTTCGCCGTATGTTTGCGCGAGTTGGCAACCGACACCGACGGAAAAGACATTGAGAAGTTGTGCGCAGCTTTACCACCTGATGTAGCGGAGCTGATTCGACAGTACCAGGAACGCCCCGAGGACCACAAAATCCAGCTGGAGCCCGGCGAGCAGCCGACTGTTCGTACACAGTGGCGGTTGACCCAACCGGAACTCGAGGAGCTGCGACGACAAATTGAGGGACTTTTGGAGAAGGGGTTTATTCGACCCAGTACATCTCCCTTCGCAGCCCCGATCTTGTTCACGCCAAAGTAGGATGGCGGGCTTCGCATGTGTATCAACTATCGCGCGCTCAACCGGGTGACCATCAAATCTCGCTATCCAATCCCACGCACCGATGACCTCTTCGATCAACTTCGCGGCGCTCGCTACTTTTCGAAAATCGACCTGCGTGGCGGTTACCACCAGATTCGGGTCTTCGCCGAGGACTGTCACAAGACCGCGTTTCGCACCCGCTACGGAAGCTGTGAGTTCACAGTGATGCCGTTCGGCCTCACAAACGCGCCTTCGACATTTCAACTGACCATGAACAGGGGTTTCTGATAATTTCTCAACAAGTATGTGATCGTCTATTTGGACGATATTCTGATTTTTAGCAGGACAAGGGCACAACACCTCCGCGACTTCGACGCAGTGTTTAAGCGGTTGCAGGAGAACCGCCTCATCACCAAGAGCTCTAAGTGCGAGTTCTTTAAGCTGGGTTTTGGAGTTTTTGGGGCACGTCATCTCCCGCGACGGCATCAAGATCGACCCGACGAAAATCAAGACTATTTAGGAGTGGAAGTCCCCGACCAACAATACGGAACTTCAGAGTTTTCTAGGCTTCGTGAATTACGTCAGGCGGTTTATCCCAAACATGGCGGGGATAACCGGCCCGCAGACCG
The DNA here is from genome assembly GCA_948144175.1 of Closterium sp. NIES-65. Lineage (NCBI taxonomy): Eukaryota > Viridiplantae > Streptophyta > Zygnematophyceae > Desmidiales > Closteriaceae > Closterium > Closterium sp. NIES-65. The sequence continues at coordinate 787,479 of CANXME010002442.1, read as the reverse complement.
ACCTGCTGCACAAGGACAGGAGTTTTGTTTGGGGGGAGGAAGCAGAGGCGGCTTTTGGAGTTGAAGAATTTTCCCGTTTCCCCTCCAGTTTTGGGCTTCGCCGACCCATCGAAGCCGTTCGAAGTCATCACCAACGCCTTAGATTTCGCCATCGGAGATATATACTCCTCCAGGATTTCGGGAACGGGCTGCAGCCGATCGCCTACGAGTCACGCAAGCTGCAGGAAGCTGAACGCAACTACCCAATACATGACAAGGAGATGCTCGCCATAATACACGCATTCAAACTGTGGCACTGCTACTTGGTGGGTGTCGGCGTCACTGTTCGCACGGACCACAAGTCCCTACAGTACCTGCGAGCTCAGCCAAACCTCAACCCGCGACAAATTCGGTGGCTGGACTACATGGAGAGCCACTTCACCTGCCGCATCACGTATAAGAAAGGGGCGAATAACATCGCCGATGCCCTGACCAGACCGACAGTTCAAACCGTCGCGGTGCTCATTGTGAGAATAAGCGAACAGGAATGAATGAACTAGCAGTGAAATGAGTACAAGTAGGAAACCCTAGAATTGTGTACCCCCTATAGGCTAACCCACTGTAGCCTACACAAGCATAACATATATAATGTTTGACACACCCCCATAGGCAAAGTGGGGGAGAACAAGGGGTCACAAGACCAGTCAAGCAAAGCAAAGCAAGCTCAGGGTGGATCACAAAGTCACCACACAGTCCGAGCACAAGAGCAAGGCCAGAGGCCAGTTCACATGCAGGAGTACAGACATATATATAAAACTAGACAAGCAAGAGCAGGTATATATATATGTCACAGTACAAGTGAAGTCAAGAGGAGAGCAAGTGAGGCAAGACAGGCACAAGACCCAGCTGGGTGCAAAAGCGCTGATGGTCACAAGGCGCGAGTGCCTTGGTGAACACATCAGCAGTGTTGGCCTCAGAGGCCACGTACGCAAGTCGCAACTGACCACGCTGCTGCAGCTCACGAGCAAGGAAGTAGCGGAGAGCAATGTGCTTCGTTCTGTGCTCCAAGCGCTGCTCTCGACACAAGGCCAGCATGGCCTTGTTGTCTACGTACAGCACTGGAGGAGAACGAGGCGGCTCTCCAAGGTCAGTCAGCAGGTAGGTGAGCCAGCGAAGCTCCTGTGCAGCCATGGCCCCGGCGTAGATCTCAGCCTCACAACTGGAGCCGAGAACCGAAGACGAGCGAGTAGACCGCCACGAGACAGAGCCGGAACCAAGGCTGAAGGTGTAACCCTGTGACGACCGCTGCGTAGCCTGGTCGTCAGCCCAAGAAGCGTCCGCGTGGCCGGTAAGGACCACTGGACTCCGCCCTCCAAGCACAAGCCCCATGCCCGACGTACTGCACAGGTAGCGCAATACCCTCTTCGCTGCAGCCATGTGCTCTGGTCTGTGTCTCCCAGGAGCAACATAGCGTGCAAGAATGCTCAGAGGATATGCAAGGTCAGGTCGTGTGCAGGTCATCAGGTACATGAGGCAGCCAACAAGCTCTGCATACGGACCATTCGACTCTACGGACTCATCCGAAGGCAGAGCTGAGAGTGAGTGGCGAGTAGGCAGAGGAGTGGCCTGAGGCGAGGAGTACGTGAAGCCGAAGCGCTGAAGGACCTGCTGCACCATGTGTGACTGAGTCAAGGTAATGGTGCGGCGTGCTCTGTCCCGAGTGATCTGCAAGCCAAGGTAGCTGCGCAGTTCACCCAGGTCTGTGCACGTGTGTCTCTTCAGCAGTTCCGACTTCACGTAGGCGAGTCCAGCAGTGTCCGCTGTGGCAAAGACCAAGTCGTCGACGTACACGAGGATGTAGAACGGCGGCAGTGAAGTGTCGGTGCGCAGAAACAGCGACGGGTCAGCAGTAGAAGGAGCAAACCCAAGAGCCGCAAGCGTAGTCCTCAGTGTGTCGTGCCACTCACGCGGTGCCTGGCGGAGACCGTAGACTGGCCGTCGGAGGCTCCACTGGGTGCCAGGAGGGAAAGTCCCAGTGAAGCAAGGTGGACGGCGCAGCCAGATCTCCTCGTGCAGGCTACCCTGCAGGAACGCAGTGCTGAAGTCGAGAGAGTGAAGCTCGTAGTCGCGCTGAGCGGCTATGTGCAGCAGCACCCGAAGAGTGGTCATCTTCGGGGTGGGAGAGAAGGTCTGAAAGTAGTCAACTCCCTGCCGCTGACTGAAGCCACGAGCAACGTACCGCGCCTTGAAGACAGGTGGAGAGCCCGGCGGCCGCTTCACCCGGAAGATCCACATGCCACTGACGATGTTCGCCCCAGGAGGGGGAACTGCGTCAACGTAGGTGCCTGTGGACTTCCAGGAAGCCATCTCTGCATCCATTGCTGCCTGCCACTGAGAGGAGTAGGGACCCTCTACGGCCTCCGCGTAAGAACGCGGAGTCGGGATGTCTAGTGCATCCGGGTCTCCCTCAGGGGCAAGCAGTACAGACGCGAGATGAGGTGAAGCAGCCGCTAGACACTGTAACTCCTCCTGTCTGTCCTCTAGGACGTCCGTGCCAAGAGCACACTCACCCCCGACGGACGGAGGACAGACAGACGCAGACTCAGCAACAAGACCAGCAGCGTAGTCGAGACGACAGCGAGCAGCAAAGTCAACGAGCTCAGCGACTAGAGCAGACGCAGCAGTGGACTCAAAAGAGGGGTCAGTGAGGACAGTAGCAAGCAGACGCGTGACAGTAGGACTGGCAGCGCGAAGAGAGTCCGACTCAGGGTCGGCAAGCGCAGGAAGAGAGGACTCAGGAGGCGAAGGCAAAGGGGCACGCAGAGGAGCAGTGGACGGACGCAGAGACATCCGGTGCGTGCCAGGGACAGGAGGAGGACGCTGACGCGAACCGCGACCACTAGCGCGAGCAGCACGAACAGGCGACGCGGGACGAGACGCAGGCTCACGACGCTCAGCAAGACCTCCAGTAGGACCAGTGTAAGGAGAGGGAGCAGGCAGAGGAGAGGAAGGCTCCAACAGTGACTGCGACTGGACAGGCTGTGGACACTCTACCGAAGGAGAAAGACCAAGAACCTGCTGTAGGAGCGGAACGAAGTACGGCCGAGGCCGCGCGGCAGCTCTAGACTCAGCAGGGACAGCACCAGCACCCTCAGCGACAGCACCAGCGCCACCCACACCTCCAGCGGCAGGACCAACAGCAGTAGGCTCAGCACCAACGCCCTCAGCACCTCCAGCTCCAGGAGGACCCGCAGGTCCAGCAGCTCCGGGACCGGCAGCACCCGCACCCTCGACGGTCGAAGAAGCTCCAGCTCCAGCTCCAGCAGCACCTCCAGACTCAGCAGCACGCCTCCACCGGCGAGCGAACCACTCGCGCAGCTCCTGTGGAGAGAGGGGCTCCCGGCGAGACGCAGCAGCAGGAGAAACCCCAGGCTCAGCAGCTCCAGACGCAGCAGGGACAGCACCAGCGCCCTCAGAGACAGCACCAGCGCCACCCACACCTCCAGCGGCAGGACCAACAGCAGCAGGCTCAGCACCAACGCCCTCAGCAGCTCCAGCTCCAGGAGGACCCGCAGGTCCAGTAGCTCCGGGACCGGCAGCACCCGCACCCTCGACGGTCGAAGAAGCTCCAGCTCCAGCTCTAGCAGCACCTCCAGACTCAGCAGCACGCCTCCAGCGGCGAGCGAACCACTCGCGCAGCTCCTGTGGAGAGAGGGGCTCCCGGCGAGACGCAGCAGCAGGAGAAACCCCAGGCTCAGCAGCTCCAGACGCAGCACCCCCAGGCTCAGCAGCTCCCGACCCAGCACCCCCAGACCCATCACCTCCAGGCACAGCACCCCCCTGCTCAGCACCCCCAGGCTCCGCACTCTCCGCAGTAGCACCCGCAGGCCCAGTACCCCCAGCAGTAGCACCCCCAGGCTCAGCACCCCCGCGCACAGCACCCCCAGAGTCAGCACCCCCAGGCTCAGCACCCGCAGCAGCACCAGAGTCACCTGTAACCTCGACCGGGTCAACGGCGTCTACCTGGGACACACCTGAGGGGGCAGGAACCTGAGGGGGGAGGGGGTCTACCGGGGGGGGAACCGGTACAAGGAAGTCCGGGGGAGGGGGGAGGGAAGGAGTGCGGTAGGGGAAGAGACGGTAGAAGGGGACTGACTCGTCGAACGTGACGTCCTGGGAGGACAGAACACGACGAGAGGAGGGGTGGTAAAACTGCCACCCTGGGGCGTCAGTGGGGAAGCCAAGGAAGACACAGGGAGCAGCACGAGGGGACAGCTTGTCCGCAGACAAGTCGCGGACAAACGCCCGAGATCCCCAGACACGGAACACAGACGCATCGCCAACCTTCCCTGTCCACAGCAAGGCTGGGGACATCGCAGGCCGAGAGACCCGGGGGTGAAGGTTGAGCTGATGCGCCGCGTACCTCACCGCAAACGGCCACAGAAAATGGGGGGCAGCCGCATGCATCATGGACGTACAAGCGACATCCATGACCATGCCAATGCGGCGCTCAGCAATCCCATTTTGCTGTGGTGAGTCCGGAAGCGTGAAGGACTGGCGGATGCCTCGCGCACGACAGTAGGCACGCAGAAGGCCAGAGGAGAACTCTCCGCCTCTGTCCGAGTGCAGACGCAGAACAGGAAAGTCCGAGCCGAAGCTCTTCCTGAGCCGGAGACGAGCCTCGCGGATCCAGTCGATCAGCACCTCAGTGACCTCACCCTTGCTGCGCAAGGGGAGGACAGTGGTGTAACGCGAGTAGTCGTCAACCACCAACAGGAAGTAGCGCTCGTAATCCTGCCCACGGACGGGGGCTGGGCCCCACACATCCATGTGAAGCGTCTGTAGGGGAGCCTCTGTCGGGGGGAAGTGGGAGGAGTGAGGAGTAGCCCGGAGGCGACCCTCGACACAGGGGACACAGGAAGGTCCTGGCCCGGAGGGGAGAGGAGGGAGAGACTGGGGAAGACCAGAGACAAGGACACGGGAAGCCATGCTCCGAAGACGGGGCAAGGAGGGGTGGCCAAGACGGTGGTGCCACAGGAGAGTCTCGTGAGACAGGAGGCGACAAGTACAGGGGGCAGACTCAGGACCAGACCTGGACGCAGCAGCAAACACCTGACCCGACGCTGCTACCTGACCGGACGCGGGGACAGGAGGAGACTCAGTGGTCAGGGTGTAGAGGCTGGACCCCGGCCGACGCGAGAACGTGGCCAGGTGCCGGCCTGTGCGTGCGTCCGTGCAGTGGGTCACCCGCTGACTCGCAGGAGTGAACTGGTGAACCCCCGCATCCTGTAGGTCTGCACCACTCACCAAGTTCGTCGAGAACGAGGGGAGGTACAGGCCAGACAGGGTGCCCGAGGGGGCAGCCGGACACGGGAGGACAGTGGAGAAGTGAGCGAGGACAGGACCCCCAGAGGGGTCAGCCAGGGAGACTGCAACCGGCCGACCAAGCGGCGTGAGTGTGGTGCGGTCCCGAAAGAAGGAGCGAGAAGCCCCAGAGTCAAGTGTAAAGGTGAGGGAGGCCGAAGCCAACGCGGTACCTGAGAGCGCAGCCTCACCCGCACGTGAGGAAGCAGACTCACTAGCACCTAGAGCAGCAGCCGCACCTGTACCTGGAGCAGGAGACTCACTAGCACCCAGAGCAGCAGCCTCACCAGTAGCTAGAGCAGCAGGTCCTATACCTGGGTCAGGCGGGATGCACAGGTGACCTGCACGGTCAGCACTAGTAGGCAATGCATACATGGCAGTGAGAATAGCATCATAGTCAAGAGCATATATATCTACCCTCTGCCTAAGCAACTCCACCCAGTCGGGAAGCTCAGCCTCGTTGCCAAACACGGTACGCCAGGCGTCGCTCAGACGGGCGAAGCAGCGGGACGGTGTATGACTACGTGTCCCACAAGGCTGACCAGTCCGAGTACCAGTGCGAATCACGTAAGAGCAGCGAACAGCACTGAGAGACCCTCCACTCTGAGCGTACCACTCACGAAGCTGGCGAGGCGTGAGAGACACGCGAGAGGGTCGCGGGAGCTGCATCTGGCCGCCACCACGAGTAGAAGCAGCAGGAGTGGTAGTAGGAGTAGCGTCGCCACCCCTACAGCCCCAACCAGCGTACCACTCACGCAGCTGCTGCGGCGTGAGGGACTCACGCCGGCGTCGCTGGGGCTGCATTTGGCTCCGCAAGTAGAAGCAGGAGCAGGACTAGCAGCAGGGAGGCAAGCAGCCAGGCAAGCCAAAAGGCAGGCAGGCAGGCAAGCAGGCGACGCGCAGCGTGCTAGCAGGGCAAGAGCTCACCAGTGGTGGGAAGAGTAGGTTCGGCGACTCAGCGGCTCGGCAGCTCGGCGGCTCGGCGGCTCGGGCGACTCGGGCGGCTCGGCGGCAAGGCGGCTCAGCAGCAACTGCAGCTCAGTAGCTCGGTGACTCGGCGGCTTGGCGGCAGGGCGGCTCGGCAGCAACTGCAGCTCAGCAGCTTAGCGACCCGGCGGCTCGGCGGCAGGGCGGCTCGGCTGTGGGGCGGCTCGGCTGCTGCAGTGGGAGATGAAGGAGGAGGAGAAGCAGGGGAGGCCACACACCTGCCGCAAGCGGCCCCCTCAGGTCGCCTCGACAGGCGACGGGAAAAGGGGGGGTGGGTGGTGGGGGGCCGGTAGGTGCAGCGGCGGGGCCAGCAGGTGCAGTTGCGGGGCCGGTAGAAGGGGACGGCAGGAGCCGTCAGGAGGGGACGGCGGGGTCGTCAGGAAGGGACGGCGGGGCCGTCAGGAGGTGACCGGGCCGCGACGGGGGCAGGCGGCGGGGCCGCGTAAGGGCCTGGGCGGGGCCGCGACAGAGCCGTCGGCGGGGCCGCGTGAAAGCCGGGGCGGGGCCGCGTAGAAGCCGGGGCGGGGCCGCGCGAGAGCAGGCGGCGGGGCCGCGAAGGAGCCGGGGCGGGGCCGCGTGAGAGCAGGCGGCGGAGCCGCGTAAGGGCCTGGGCGGGGCCGCGACAAAGCCGTCGGCGGGGCCGCGTGAAAGCCGGGGCGGGGCCGCGTAGAAGCCGGGGCGGGGCCGCGCGAGAGCAGGCGGCGGGGCCGCGAAGGAGCCGGGGCGGGGCCGCGTGAGAGCAGGCGGCGGAGCCGCGTAAGGGCCTGGGCGGGGCCGCGACAAAGCCGTCGGCGGGGCCGCGTGAAAGCCGGGGCGGGGCCGCGTAGAAGCCGGGGCGGGGCCGCGCGAGAGCAGGCAGCGGGGCCGCGAAGGAGCCGGGGCGGGGCCGCGTGAGAGCAGGCGGCGGGGCCGCGACAGAGAGGGCGGCGGGGCCGCGTCAGTGAAGGCGGCGGGGCCGCAGGGGAAATGGCGACCCGAGGGGTCGCTAAAAAAAAGATCGCGCCTCGGGGGGCGCTTCGGTGGGCCCAAAAAAACGGTCCGTAGAAGGACCCGCTCTATACCATGTGAGAATAAGCGAACAGGAATGAATGAACTAGCAGTGAAATGAGTACAAGTAGGAAACCCTAGAATTGTGTACCCCCTATAGGCTAACCCACTGTAGCCTACACAAGCATAACATATATTATGTTTGACACTCATCACCCATTCGAACCCGCTACTTACAGGACTATTCACCCACCGCTACACTACGGACCCGTTCTTCACGACTGGAAATCACCAGCAGGCGACGACGCAAAAGGGGAATTATTATCTAAAGGCGGGAACTGACCGGATTTGGGTTCCCGCTTACCGACTGCTGCGTGAACTCCTCATTCAGGAGGTCCATGATACTAACCTCTCCGGACATTTCGCGGTTGATAAAACCCAAAAACTGTTGCACCGTCAATATTATTGGCCTGATTCTGCTAACGACGTGCAGCGATATGTGTCCTCATGTAGGGTGTGCCAAGCCATGAAATCGACACGTCAGCGGCCAGCTGGACAGCTGCAACCCCTCGAGCCACACGAACGACCGTGGCAACAGGTGACGATGGACTTTGTCAAGGGGATGCCAGCTGGGCCGTCCGGCAACTACGATGTTCTCGTCGTCGTCGATCGCCTCACGAAAATAGCGCACTTTGCACCGTGTCGTACAACAATCACAGCCAAAGAAACTGCGCGCCTCTTCATCTCGACCGTCGTGCGACTGCACGGAATCCCCGCAGCCATCATCAGCGACAGGGACCCGAAGTTCACATCGAAATTCTGGAAGGAGACGTGGGTGCCGTACGGCACGAAGCTACAGTTCTCATCGGCCTACCACCCGCAAACGGACGGCCAGACCGAGCAAACCAATCAGACGATGGAGCAGCTGATCAAGACAAACTGCCCCGACCCCGCTCGCTGGGAAAACTCACTCGCCATGCTGGAGTTCGCGTTCAACAATGCCCCGTCGAGCACGACTATTCACTCCCCGTTTTCCCTAAATTACGTGATGGACCCGACGGTGCCTACGACGATTACACTCGACAGCCCGGTCCCGAGGTCACAAACATTTGTGACGGAACTTGAGGAAGTTCGCGAAAATGTTGCGGACGCAATTCGCAAGGCGAATACCACTTCACGTAAATACACCGACCTTTTACGATGGGAACTCGTCTTGGCAGCTGGGCAATTAGTGCTACATGACACGAAGAACCTGCACGAGCCCGGCCCATCGAAACTCCGACTACGATTTTGCGGGCCTTTCAAGATCATCAAGATGGTGACACCTGTCACCGCGAAGCTGCTGCTACCCGACGATTGGCGTATACATGACGCCTTCCATGTCAGCCTCCTTCGCAAGTTCGTGCCTGCCACGACGGACATTGCGCGCCAGAACGCCCCCCCGACAGCCCGACCTGTCCCATAACCGACAGTTGACCCATCCAAGATTATGGCGCATCGTGTCCGGCTCGACGCTTCTGGACACCACGTGGATTTTTTAATCCGCTGGACTAACCACACCAGTGAAGACGACACTTGGGTGCCATCCGCCTCGCTTGAAGCTTCTCCGCTTCTCGGATATTGACCACATTTCTGAAGGGGGGGGGGGGGGGGGGGGGGGGTAGTTGTCAGGACATTATAGTTTATGCTTTTGTGTAGGTTGTAGTGGGGTAGCCCATATAGGGTACAACCCAATTAGGGTTAGTACTTGTACCCAACTCTTTCATAGTGCATTCATTCTCGTTTCAATTTTCTCATGGTATCGAGCAGGTTCCCTCATGGGAACTGTTCCTAGGGCCCACCGATTCGATTTTTTTCCTGCCCAGAGCGCGCTCAGCCCTTGCCCGAGTCGCGCTCCCCCTTTCTCACTGTGTCGCGCCGCCCTTGACGGCCCCGATCCGCCACCCTAGCACCCCCGTCGCCTACCCCGCGGCCCTCGAGCCGCCCTTCCCGGGCCCGATTCGCCGCCCTTTTGGCCCCGTCGCCTACCCCGCGGCCATCGCGCCGCCCTTCCCGACCCGGCCCCGACCCTGCGGCCCCGTCGCCTTCCAGCGGCCCCGCCGCCTACCTGCGGCCCCGCCACCTACCTGCGGCCGCGTCGCCTACCTGCGGCCCCGCCGCCTACCTGCGGCCCCGTCGCCTACCTGCGGCCCCTCCGCCTACCTGCGGCCCCGTCGCCTACCTGCGGCCCCGTCGCCTACCTGCGGCCACGTCGCTGCCCTTCCCGGCTCAGGCGCCGCCCTTTCTCGGCCCCGACGCCGCCCTTCCCGACGCGGCCCAGTCTTTGCAAGCCCCGTCGCCTACCCTACGGCCCCGGCGCCGCCCCCTTCCCGGTCCCCGCCCAGCCCCTGCTGGCCCCGTCGCACGCCCTTCCCAGCCTTGACCCCGCCTTCACGCGGCTCCGCCGAGCTACTGCCGAGCCGCCAGCGCCACCCGAGCCGCCGCGCCACCTGAGCCGCCCGAGCCGTCGCCCCGCCGAGCCGCCTGAGCCGCCCGAGCCGCCCGAGCCGCCGTCCCGCCGAGCCGCCCGAGCTGCAGAGTAGCCGAGCCGCCGAGCTGCAGTTCCTGCCGAGCCGCCGAGCTGCAGTTCCTGCCGAGCTGCCGAGCCCCCGAGCCGCCCGAGCCGCCCTGTCTAGTAAGAGCACCGCCTCTGTCACTGCACTGCCCTTACCCCACTGTTCGCGCTACTAGTCTACCGCTGTCATGGCTACCCCTAGTGTCCTCGCTTTTGACGCTGAGGGTCGGGCCATTGACTTTGATGTCTGGGTCGATGACCTGCAGCTTTTCCTACAATGCGATAGGGCAGACGGTCTCTCCCTCTTTGACCTCACCTCTGGTGCCTCTCCTGCCCCTGCTGCTGATGCTGACGCCACTGTTCGCTCATAGTGGGCCACACGCGATGCTGCTGCACGTCTTGCTGTGCGTCGCCACCTGCCTACCTCTGAGCGTGCGCACTTTAGCCAGTACAAGAGTGCTCAGACCTTGTACGACGCTGTAGTTGCACGCTACTCCTCCCCTGCCACTGCTGCACTGAGCCACCTCATGCTACTGTACCTCTTCCCTGACCTTGCTGCCTTTCCCACAGTCGCTGACCTCATTACGCACCTCCGCACTAGTGACACTCGCTACCGCGCTGCGCTTCCTGCTGAGTTCTGCGCCAAGAACCCCCCCCCCCATGTACATCACTCTCTACTACATAGTCACCCGCCTCCCTGACTCCCTTCGCGTAGTCAAGGACCACTTCCTCTCAGTTTGCCCCACCACCCTTACCGTTGACCTCCTCGAGAAGGCCCTCCTAGCAGCGGAGAAGAGCATAGTCGCTGTAGGAGCCTCTCGTGGTGACCCTCGCACCCCCATCTTTGAGGGGTGTTCCCCCTCCCCCCTTTTGCCCTCTGTTGCCTCTGCTGCTGCGGCCGACCTCGTTGGGCTTGAGTTGATCGGTGCGGCGTCTACCCCTAGCGGGAGATGCCGCCCTGGCAAGGGCAAAGAAGGCAAGGGCGCTGGAGGAGCTAGCGGGGGCAGTGGAGGCGGCGGTGGAGGCGGAGGGAGTGGGGGTGGCGGTGGGGGTGGTGGCGGGGGTGGAGGTGTCGGTGGCGGCAGTGGAGGCGGAGGCGGCGGCGGCGGTGGCGGTGGGAGCGGAGGTGGTGGCGGAGGTGGCGGCGGTGGAGGAGGCGGTGGCGGAGGAGGTGGAGCTGGTCGGGGTGGCGTTGCGCAGAGGGTCAGCTCCGGTGGAGGTCAGCGCCAGTAGCAGCAGCAGCAGCAGCAGCGCACTCGTGACATCCCCTCCCCTCATTAGCTCCGTGAGTGGTACACTGCACGCCAGTGGGGTGGGGGTACTGGTCCGTGCACCTACGTCCTACGCATCGGCGACCGCGCGGGTGAGCAGTGCGGGGGTGCGCACTCCACCCAGCGCTGCTTTGGCCGCCTGTCGGATGCTTGGCATCACCAGTTCTCGGACGCCACGGAGATCCCCCGCGGGGGTGAGCTATCTAGGGCGGGAGTAGCTCTCTTTGACCTTGACTTTGATGCTATTCGTGCTGCCATGTATGCTGTGACATTTAGTGATGAGGGTGACTGTTACCGGTGTTTTCCGCCCGGCCTGGGCATTGAGACTGCCGCTCTAGGTACAGGTGAGGCTGCTGCTCTAGGTGCTAGCGAGGCTGCTGCTCTAGGTGCTCGTGCGTCTGCTCCCTCAGGTGCTGGTGAGTCTGCTCTCTAAGGTACTGCGTCGGCTTCGACCTCCCAAACCTTCACCCTTGACTCAGGGGCTTCTCGCTCCTTCTTTCGAGACCATACCACACTCACGCCGCTTGGACGGCCAGTTGCAGTCTCTCTGGCAGACCCCTCTGGGGGTCCTGTCCTTGCTCGCTACTCCACTGTCCTCCCGTGTTCGGCGGCCCCCTCTGGCACCCTGTCTGGTCTTTACCTCCCCTCATTCTCTACGAACTTGGTGAGTGGTGCTGACCTACATGATGCGGAGGTTCACCAGTTCACTTCTGCACGTCAGCGGGTGACCCACTGCACGGACGCTCGGACAGGTCGACACCTAGCCACGTTTACACGTTCGTCGGGGTCGAGCCTGTACAGACTGACCACTGCGTCTCCTCCAGTCACTGCGTCTGGTCAGGAAGCTACGTCAGGTCAGGTGTTTGCTGCAGCGTCCAGCTCTGGTCCTGAGTCTGCCCCCTGCTCGTGTCGCCTCCTGTCTCACGAGACTCTCCTCTGGCACCACCGCCTTGGTCACCCCTCCCTGCTTCGTCTCCAAGGCATGGCCTCCCGTGTCCTTGTCTCTGGTCTTCCCCGGTCCCTCCCTCCCCTTCCTCCTGGGCCTGGCCCTACCTGCGTCCCCTGTGTCGAGGGGCGGCAGCGGGCTGCCTCTCACTCCTCCCAGTTTCCTTCGACAGAGGCTCCGCTGCAGACGCTTCACATGGACGTGTGGGGCCCGGCCCGCGTCCGGGGACACGGTCACGAGCGCTACTTCCTGCTCGTTGTTGACGACTACTCGCGTTACACCACGGTCTTCCCCTTGGGCAGCAAGGGTGATGTCACTGAGGTGCTGATCGACTAGATCCGCGCAGCTCGTCTCCTGCTCAGGCAGAGCTTTGGCTCGGACTTTCCTATTCTGCGTCTACACTCTGACAGAGGCGGAGAATTTTCCTCTGGCCTTCAGAGAGCCTACTGTCGCGCACGAGGCATCCGTCAGACCTTCACGCTTCCGGACTCCCCGCAGAAAAATGGGATTGCTGAGCGCCGCATTGGCATGGTCATGGATGTTGCTCGTACGTCTATGATGCATGCGGCTGCTCCCCATTTTCTGTGGCTGTTTGCGGTGAGGTACGCGGCGCATCAGATCAACCTACACCCCAGGGTCTCCAGGCCGGAGACCTCCCCAGCCTTGCTGTGGACAGGGAAGGTTGGCGATGCGTCGGCGTTCCGGGTCTGGGGATCTCGGGCGTTTGTCCACGACTTGTCTGCGGACAAGCTGTCCCCTGGTGCTGCTCCTTGCGTCTTCCTTGGCTTCCCCCCTGACGCGCCAGGGTGGCACTTCTACCACCCCACCTCTCGCTTTGTTCTGTCCTCCAAAGACGTCACGTTTGACGAGTCGGTCCCCTACTACCGCCTCTTCCCCTACCGCACTCCGTCCCTCCCCCGCCACCGCTCTTCCTTGTGCCAGGTCCCCCCCCGGTAGACCCCCTCCCCCCTGAGGGTCCTGCCCCTTCAGGTTGGTCCCAGGTAGACGCAGTTGAGCCTGTCGAGGTTACTGGTGACTCTAGTGCTGCTGAGGGTGCTGAGCCTGGGGGTGCTGACTCTGGGGGTGCTGAGCGCGTGGGTGCTGCGCCTGCGGGTGCTGAGCCTGCGGGTGCTCCAACTGGGGGTGCTGAGCCTGGGTGTGCTGCGACTGGGGGTGCTGAGCCCGGGGGTGCTGCGACTGGGGGTGCTGAGCCTGGGGGTGCTGAGCTTAGGAGTGCTACGCCTAGAGGTGCTGAGCCTGGAGTTGCAGAGCCTGAGGGATTTGGGCCTACTCGTGTGGCGTCTGGCGGTGCTGGGCTTGGAGGTTCTCCGGGTGCTTCGTCTCGACGGGAGCCCCTCTCTCCACAGGAGCTGTGTGAGTGGTTTGCCCGGTGCTGGAAGCGTGCTGCTGGAGCTGGAGGTTCTCCTGCTGCTGAGGGTGCTGGTGCCACGGGTCCCAGAGGTGCTCGTGCTGGGAGTACTGGAGCTGCTGGGCCTGCAGGTGCGATTGGAGCTGGTGCTGCTGAGGGTGTTGGCGCGGAGGCTGCTGCTGTCGGTCCTGGAGGCGGACCTATTGGGGGTACTACTGGTGCTGCTGGAGGTACTGGAGCTGGAGGTGCTCCTGGCGCTGGTGCTGCCGCTGGGGGTACTTGTGCTGTCTGCGCTGTGTCTGGAGTCACCACGTGGCCTCGGCCGTACTTCGTTTCGCTCCTTCAGCAGGTTCTTGGTCTCCCGCCTTCTACTGGTCCTTCTCCTCCCTTAGAGTGCACACAGCCTGTCCCGTCACAGTTACAGCCGGCCTCCCCACTGCCCGCTCCTTCTCCCTACACTGGTCCTACACGAGGTCTTGCTGAGCGTCGTGAGCCTGCGTCTCGCCCTGCGTCGCCTGTCCGCCCTGCTCGCACTATTGGTCGTGGTTCGCATCAGCGTCCTCCTCCTGTCCCTTGCACGCACCGGATGTCTCTGCGTCCGTCCACTTTCAGACCTTCTCTCCTACCCCGAAGATGACCACTCTTCGTGTACTGCTGCACATAGCTGCTCACCGTGACTACGAGCTGCACTCTCTTGACTTCACCACGGCTTTCTTGCAGGGCAGCCTGCACGAGGAGATCTGGCTGCGTCGTCCACCTGGCTTCACTGGGTCTTTTCCTCCTGGCACCCAGTGGAGCCTCCGACGGCCAGTCTACGGTCTCCGCCAGGCACCGCGTAAGTGGCACGACACACTAAGGACTACACTTGCGGCTCTTGGGTTTGCTCCCTCTACTGCCGACCCGTCGCTGTTTCTGCGCACCGACACTTCTTTGCCGCCGTTCTAGATCCTCGTGTACGTCGACGACTTGGTCTTTGCCACAGCTGACACTGCTGGACTCGCCCACATGAAGTGTGAGCTGCAGAAGAGACACACGTGCGCAGACCTGGGTAAACTGGCAGCTACCTTGGCGTGCAGATCACCCGGGACAGAGCACGCCGCACCATTACCCTGACTCAGTCACACATGGTGCAGCAGGTCCTTCAGCGCTTCGGCTTCACATACTCCTCGCCTCAGGCCACTCCTCTGCCTACTCGCTACTCGCTCTCAACTCTGCCTTCGGGTGAGTCCGTAGAGTCGAGTGGCCCGTACCCAGAGCTTGTTGGCTGCCTCATGTACTTGATGACCTGCACTCGACCTGACCTTGCATGCCCTCTTAGCATTCTCGCACGCTATGTTGCTCCTGGGAGACACAGACCGGAGCACATGGCTGCAGCGAAGAGAGCACATGGTCCTCATTGGGCACGCTGACGCTTCTTGGGCTGACGACCAGGCTACGCAGCGGTCGTCACAGGGTTACACCTTCAGCCTTGGTTCTGGCTCTGTTTCGTGGCGGGCTACCCGCTCGTCTTCTGTTCTCGGCTCCAGTTGTGAGGCTGAGATCTACGCCGCGGCCATGGCTGCTCAGGAGCTTCGCTGGCTCACCTACCTGCTGACTGACCTCGGAGAGCCGCCTCGTTCTCCTCCAGTGCTGTACGTAGACAACAAGGCCATGCTGGTCTTGTGTTGAGAGCAGAGACTGGAGCACAGAACGAAGCACATTGCTCTCCGCTACTTCCTTGCTCGTGAGCTGCAGCAACGTGGTCAGCTGCGTCTTGCGTGCGTGGCCTCTAAGGCCAACAGTGCTGATATCTTCACAAAGGCACTTGCACCTTGTGATCATCAGCGCTTCTGTACTCAGCTGGGTCTTGTGCCTGCCTTGCCTCACTTGCTCACCTCTTGACCTTACTTGTACTATTACATATATATATGCACCCGCTCTTGCTTGTCTAGCCTTTTATATATATATGTACTCCTGCATGTGAACTGGCCTTGTGGCCTTGACGTTGTGCTCGAAACGTGTGGTGACTTTGTGATCCACCCTGAGCTTGCTTTGCTTGACTGGTCTTGTGACCCCTTGTACTCCCCCACTTTTCCTATGGGGTTGTGTTAGAACATTATAGCTTATGCTTTTGTGTAGGCTGTAGTGGGGTAGCCCACATAGGGTACAACCCAATTAGGGTTAGAACTTGTACCCAACTCTTTCATAGTGCATTCATTCTCGTTTCAGTTCTCTTAGTAGTGTAAGGAAAAACCCTTTTCCTTATAGGGGTTTACTGAACCACGTACAACCCCAACTTTTGGAAGTGCACGTTCGGCCACTTTGCTTGCTGCCGAAGTAGCCTTGCGTCGTTTGGCCTTTCCTTTGCCCATCCTGCACCCAACCTCACATTCCCGAGGTTCCCGCCTAGCTAGGTTGACCCACTATATACTGTCATCGCCCGGATATAAGACATATATGTCTTATCTCATACCCTAAAAAAAATGCTCGGGTTATCTTGTATTTGGGGAGGTTTCGGGTGTCTTATAAGTCTTGTAAATGGAAACCTTTTTAAACTACTTAGAAATATTTTCACGCATCTTGAAAAGAGTTTCTCATTAAGAGTGTCGATGTTGCGAAGTTGCCACTTCGGCAACCATTGTTTGGGACGCCACGTCATCCCGAATACTTGCAGAGTCAAATTTGGTAGTATGTGACTCACCACGTGGCAGAATTCGCGTGTCGCAAGGGTAAAAATTGTTATGAAGAAGAAGTGATTGCACTATGAAAGTTGGAGTACAAGTAGAAAACCCTAACATTGTGTACCACCTAAAGGCTAACCCACTATAGCCTACACAATAATAACACATACAGTGTTTCACACACCCCCATAGGCAAAGTGGGGGAGAACAAGGGGTCACAAGACGAGTCAAGAAAGGCAAGCAAGCTCAGGGTGGATCACAACGTCACCACACACTCCGAGCACAAGCAGGGCCACAAGGCCAGTTCACATGCAGAAGTATATATAAGTAGTACACACAGCAAGGGTGACCTCAACCTAGCAGTGCAAACAGGCAGGAGTATATATAGAGATCACATTACAGGCAAAGCCTAAAAGAAGTGAGGCAAAGTGGGCACTAGCCCCAACAAAGTACAGAAGCGCTGATGATCACCAGGCTGAAGTGCCTTGGTGAAAAAATCAGCGGTGTTGGCCTGAGAGGCCGAGTAGCGCAGACGAAGCTGACCACGCTACGGCAGCTCACGAGCAAGGAAGTAACGGAGAGCGATGTGCTTCACTCTATGCTCCGGTCTGTGCTCCTCACACAAGGCAATGGCAGCCTTGTTGTCGACGTACAGCACTGGAGGAGAACTAGGCCGCTCTCCAAGGTCGGTCAGCAGGTAGGTAAGCTAGCGTAACTCCTGTGCAGCCATGGCTGTGGCGTAGATCTCAGGCTCACAACTGGAGCTGAGAACCGAAGACGAACGAGTAGAACGCAACGAAACTGAGCCAGAGCCAAGGCTGAAGGTGTAACCTTGTGACGACCGCTGAGTAGCCTGGTCGTCAACCCAAGAAGCGTCAACCCAAGTGAGAACAACTGAGCTCCCTCCTCCAAGCACAAGCCCCATGCCTAATGTACTGCACAAGTAGCGGAATACCCTCTTTGCAGCATCCCAGTGCACCTTTCGGTGACGACCAAGAGCCACGTAGCGAGCAAGAATGCCAAGAGGGTATGCTAGGTCAGGATGAGTGCAAGTCATCAAGTACATGAGGCAACCAACTAGCTCTGGGTAAGGACCACTCGACTCTACGGACTCATCCGAAGGCAGAGCTGAGAGCAAGTGACCTATAGCCAGAGGAGTCGCCTATGCTAAGGACCAGGTGAAGCCGAAGCGCTGAAGGACCTGCTGCACCATGTGTGACTGAGTCAGGGTAATGGTGCAGCGTGCTCTGTCCCGGGTGATCTGCAAGCCAAGGTAGCTTCGCAGTTCACCCAGGTCTGTGCACGTGTGTCTCTTCTGCAGCTCCGACTTCACGTGGGCGAGAGACTCAGTGTCAGCTATGGCAAAGACCAAGTCATCGACGTACACGAGGATGTAGAACGGCGGCAGCGAAGTGTCGGTGCGTAGAAACAGCGACGGGTCAGCAGTAGAAGGAGAGAACCCAAGTGCCACTCAAGTGGCACCTGGCGGAGACCGTAGACCGGCCGGCGGAGGCTCCACTGGGTACTAGGAGGGAACAACCCAGTGAAGCCAGGCGGGCGGCGCAGCTAGATCTCCTCGTGCAGACTGCCCTGCAAGAAAGCTGTGCTGAAGTCAAGAGAGTGAAGCTCGTAGTCGCGCTGGAAAGCAACGTGCAGTAGTACCCGAAGAGTGGTCATCTTTGGGGTGGGGGAGAAGGTCTGGAAGAACTCTACTCCCTCTCGCTGACTGAAGCCTCGAGCAACGTAACGAGCCTTGAAGATAGGCGTAGAACCCAGCGGCCTCTTCACCCTGAAAATCCACATGCCCCTGACGATGTTCGCCCCAGGTGGGGGAACCTCGTCGACATAGGTGCCTGTGGACTTCCAGGAAGCCATCTCTGTGTCCATGGCTGACTGCCACTATGAGGAGTAGGGACCCTCGATCGCCTCAGCGTACGATCGAGGAGTCGGGATGTCTGGTGCATACGGGTCTCCCTCAGGGGCAACTAGCATGGACACGAGATGGGGTGCAGCGGCTGCAAGACACTCAAGATCCTCCTGTCTTTCCTCAAGGACGTCCGTGCTAAGAGCACACGCACCCCCGACAGACGGAGGAAAGACAGACTCAGACTCTGCGACAAGACTGGCAGCGTAGTCTAGACGACAGCGAGCAGCAAAGTCGACAAGCTCAGCAACTAGGGTAGACCCAGCAGCAGACTCAAAGGAAGGGTTAGTGACAGCAGTGGCCAGGAGACGCGTGACAGTAGGACTGGCAGCACGAAGAGAGTCAGACTAAGGGTCAGCAAGAGCAGGAAGAGAGGACTCAGGAGGAGACGGCAGAGGGACACGCTATGGAGCAGTGGAGGGACGCAGTGACATCCGGTGTTTGCCAGGGACTGGTGGCGGACGCTCACGCGGAGTACGGCGACTGGTGGAAGTAGTACGAACAGGGGACTTAGGACGGGACACAGGCGACACATGGCGAGACTCAGGCTGAGGACGCTCTGTGCGACCGCCTGTAGGACCAGTGTAGGGAGAAGGACGAGGAAGTGGCGAGGCAGGCGGTAGCTGTGACTGCGACTGGACCGGCGGTGGACACTCTATAGAGGGAGGGGGACAAGGCGGAGGTGACTGACCAAGAACCTGCTGAAAGAGTGGAACAAAGTACGGCCGCGGCCGTGAGGTGTCCCCTGCAGCAGCAGAGACAGCACAAGAACCTCCAGCAGCACCCCCAGCACCTCCAACGCCCGGGTCTGCAGCACCAGCAGCAGCTCCAACGCCCGGGTCCGCAGCACCAGTAGCAGCTCTAACTCCAGGGTCCGCAGCACCAGTAGCAACCCCAACTCCAGGGTCCGCAGCACCAGCAGCAGCTCTAACGCCCGGGTCCACAGCACCAGCAGCAGCTCCAACGCCCGGGTCCGCAGCACTAGTAGCAACTCCAACTCCAGGGTCCGCAGCACCAGCAGCAGCTCCAACGCCCGGGTCCGCAGCACCAGCAGCAGCTCCAACGCCCGGGTCTGCAGCACCAGCAGCAGCTCCAACTCCAAGATCCGCAGCACCAGTAGCAGGGTCCGCGACACTAGGAGCGCCACTCCAGAGACTGCATCGTCGTGCGTACCACTCACGAAGACGCTGGGGAGAGGGCAGCTCCCGCCTAGGCGAGGAAGCACGAGCACCAGCTCCACCAGCACCCCTCCTGAGGCTGCAGTACTGTAAGTACCACTCACGCAGCTGCTGTGAGGAGAGAGCTCCTCCAGGCGTAGCACTCCCAGGATCAGCACCCCCAGACTCAGCACAAGCAGGCTCCGTACTCCCTGGCTCAGCACCCCCAGACTCCGCACCCCCAGGCTCCGCACGCTCAGGCTCAGCACCCCGAGCAGGACAAGAGTCGACAGCTACCTCGACAAGCTCAATCGGGTCTACCTAAGACACACCTGAGGGAGCGGCACCCTGAGGGGGGAGGGGGTCTACCACAGCAGCACCTGGCGCGAGGAAGAGAGGCGGGGGAGGGAGTGGGGCGGTGAGGTAGAGGAAGAGGCGGTAAAAGGGTACCGACTCGTCAAAGGTGACGTCCTGAGAGGCGAGGACACGGTGCGAGGTGGGGTGGTAAAACTGCCAACCAGACGCGTCCGGAACAAAGCCTAGGAAGACACACGGAACAGCGCGGGAGGAGAGCTTGTCCGCGGACGTATTGCGAACAAAAGCTCGGGATCCCCAAACCCGAAAACGCGACGCATCGCCAACCTCTCTTGTCCAACGCAGTGTCGGGGAGGTCTCCGGCAAGGAGACACGGGGCCAGAGGTTGAGCTGATGCACAGCGTATCGGACCGCAAACGGCCACAGAAAGTGGGGGGCAGCCGCAAGGATCAAGCAGGTACGAGCGACCTCCATGACCAAGCCAATGCGGCGCTCAGCAACCCCATTCTGTTGTGGAGAGTCCGAAAGCGTGAACGACTGGCGGATGCCGTGCTCACCACAGTAGGCTGCCAAGAGGTCGGAAGAGAACTCACCACCTCTGTCAGAGTGCAAGCGCAGGACAGGAAATTCCGAGTGGAAACGCTCACTGAGCTGAAGACAAGAAGCGCGGATCCAAGGGATCAAAACATCAGGGACCTCACCCTTGGTGCGCAAGGGGAAGACCGTGGTGTAGCGCGAGTTGTCGTCAACAACTATCAGGAAGTACCTTTCTTGACCCTGACCACGGACGCGAGCTGGGCCCCACACGTCCATGTGGAGCATCTGCAAGGGAGCAGTCGTCGGGGGAAACGAGGAGGAGTGAGGAGCAGCGCGCTGCCGCCCCTCGACACAGGGAAGGCAGGGAGGAGCAGGCGAGGGTGGGAGGGGAGGGAGAACCCTGGGAAGACCAGAGACAAGGTACCGTTTGTGCATTGCCCGAAGGCGTTGCACGGACGGGTGACCAAGTCGGTGGTGCCAGAGGACTGTCTCGTGCGCCAAATAGCGGCACGAGCAGGGGGCCGACAGCTGACCTGACGCAGACGCAGACGGAGCTACATGAGGGGACTCAGTAGTCAGTGTGTACAGGTCCGACCCCGGCTGCCGTGTGAAGGTCGCCAGGTGACGGCCCGTCCGAGCACACGTGCAGTGTGTCACGCTCTAGTAGGGAGGGGTGAACTGGTGGACACCCTTGTCCTGGAGCGCACTACCCACCACCAAGTTCGTAGAGAACACGGGGAGGTAGAGACCGAACAGTGTGCCCGACGGGACGGCCGGACAGGGGAGGACAGTGGAGGAGGTCGCAAGGACTGGACCCCCAGAGGGGTCAGCGAGAGAGACTGCAACGGGCCGAGCAAGCTGCTCAAGAGCCGTGCGGTCACGAAAGAAACAGCGGGAGGCACCTGAGTCTAGTGTAAAGGTGTGCAGTGCCTCAGTCGACTCAGTAACAGGGGGCGCAGTCGCACCAGCACCTAGAGCAGCAGCCTCACCAGCACCTGGGGTAGAAGACACTCTAGCACCTAGAGTGGTAGCCTCACCGGGTTGAGCGGAACACGCAGGTACTGGGCACCCTCTCCACTAATAGACATCACATACATGGCAGAGAGAATAGCATCAAAGTCTAGAGCAAAGATATCAATGTTTCGCTTCATCCGATCAACCCAGCGGGGCAGCTCAGTGGCGTCAGGGAACTGAGTACGCCAAACATCGTCAAGGCGTGAGAAGCAGCGCTGCGTGGGGTGCGCCCTCCCACACGTCTGACCAGTGCGGTCACCAGTGCAGATGACCTACGTGCAGCTAAGGCCACCCCCCCCCCCCCCCCCCCCCCGTGCTGAGCGTACCACTCACGGAGCTCCTGGGGCGACGGAGTGTGCTTCATGCTCTGGCCACCGCCAGTGCCTCCACGACCACCACCGCCGCCGCCACCTCCTCGACCACCTCCTCCCCTGCCGCCGCCGCGTCCACCGCCGCCCCCACCACCGCCCCCGCCCCTGCCACCACCCCCGCCGCTGCCGCCACCACCCCCACCGCTGCCACTAGCCCCACCAGTCCCACCACCACCCCCACCGCCGCCACCACCGCCTCCCCCGCCGTCACCTCCGCCTCCCTTGCCCCCTTTGCCCTTGCCGCTGCGGCGCCCGCTCGAGGTAGACGCAGCCCCGACCTTCTCAGAACCAAGGAGGTCGACAGCAGAAGCAGAGGCTACAGAGGGAAGAAGGGGGGAAGGGGAACACCCCTCAAAGAAAGGGGTGCGGGGGTTGCCACGAGAGGCACCTACAGCGACTATGCTAGCCTCAGCTGCAAGCAGTTCCTTCTCGAGGAGGGCAATGGTGAGCTCAGTGGGGTAGCGAGCTAGGAAGTGATCCCTGACAGCACGCAGAGTGTCAGGGAGGCGGGTGACTAGGTGGTAGAGAGTGAGCCAGAGCGGGGGAGGGTTCTTGGCAAGAAACTCATCGGGCATGGCGGCACGGAAGCGGGCCTCACTAGTACGGAGGTGCGTGATGAGGTCAGCGATTGTGTGGTACGAGGCCAGGTCGGGAAACAGGTAGGGGAGTGAGAGACGGCCTAGCGCGGCAGAGGCAGGTGAGGAGTAGCGGGCAACGATAGCAGTATACAGTGCTTGTGCAGTCTTGTGCTGGCCAAAGTGCTCGCGCTCGTCTATCGGCAGGGAGTTGCGAATAGCGAAGCGAGCGTGGGCGTCACGAGTCTGCCACTGTGAGCGGGCAGTGCTGTCAGCAGTAGCAGCAGGAGCAGTAGCATGGCCTAGGGCGTGATCGTACAGTGAGATGTCCTCCTTGGCAGTGAGCTGTAGGAAGAGGTGTAGGTCATCTAGCCAGGTATCGAACTTCACTGGGCGGCCCTCAGCATCGAAAGCTACAGGAGGGCTAGCCATAGCAGCAGTAGAGTAGCAGTAAAGTAGCAGTAGTAGCAGTAGGTGCACCCTAAAAAAAAACAAAAAAAAAAAACAAAAAAAACAGTAGGCAGGGCGACTCAGGTAGGGCGGCTCGGTCCAGTAGGGCAGCGCGGCTCGGTTCAGGTGGGGCGGCTCGGCTCGGGTAGGGCGGCACGGCTGGGTTTGGGCGGCGCGGCTCGGTTCGGGCTGGGCGGCTCGGTTCGGGCTGGGTGGCTCGGTTCGGGCGGCTCGGTTCGGGCTGGGCGGCTCGGTTCGGGCTGCTCGGTTCGGGCGGCTCAATCTGGCGGGGCCGTGGGTGTCGCGGCGGGTTGCTAAGGGGCGGCGCGCGGGTCGAGAGGGGGCGGACGGGGCCGACGGGGCCTCTAAAGGAGGTCGCGCGTGGGGTTGACGGGGCCAGCGGGGCCGCTAAGGGGCGGCTCGTGGGGTCGACGGGGCCGGCTGAGGCCTCTAAGGGGGGCGACGCGCGGGTTCGACGGGGCCAGCGAGGCCGCTAAGGGGCGGCACGTGGGGCCGACGGGGCCACTAAGGGGTGGGCGCGTGGGGCAAACGGGGCCGACGGGGCCTCTAAGCGGGGCCAGCGGGGCCTCTAAGGGGCGGCGCGCGGGGTGGACGGGGCCTCTAAGGGGCGGCGCGCGGGTCGCTAAGAGGGGGCGGGTCGCGGGTCGCGGGGCCTTAGGGGGCCGTGAAAACGAGGCGCACGAGGCCGCTAGGGGGGAGGCGCTCGAGGGCGCACGAGGGCGCTAGTAGGCAGCAGTAGTGGTGGGCCCTAGAAATCGGTCCCAGCGGAGGACCTGCTCTGATTCCATGTTATGAAGAAGAAGTGATTGCACTATGAAAGTTGGAGTACAAGTAGGAAACCCTTACTTTGTGTACCCCCTAAAGGCTAACCCACTATAGCCTACACAATAATAACACATACAGTGTTTGACAAAAATGTGCGCGGTATTTCAATTTTCACTATAATACATTGCAGTTTGGTTTATAAGACACATATTTCTTATCTCGTACACACAAATACGTGTCGTATAAAAAAGCTAGCCTGTTTATAAGAGACACCCGTATAATAGACAATCCCTGTCTACTATTCTACAGTTTCTTATATCCGGGCGATGACGGTAAGCGCGTGCCTTCATTGTATTGTCAGTTCATTGAGTCACATCTTCGTTATTCGTTATTCCGCACATTCTCTTTTACAACTCATAACAACCAGACACGATTCAAATTGGGGGAGGTAACATATTTTAAAACAAGTTATAAGATGTCCAATATAACTGGTTTTTGCATAGATTGGAAACTGTTGGAGATTTCCCGGCGAGAATACAATTTTTTTACTGGCAATTGCTGAAAGCACATATGTGATCACTTTAGGATAAAATTATTTCCCATCTTATTGCATTGGTGAATGTCTAAATATTTTCATTTCCGTATGGTGGATCTGATATGAATTACAGAGTATCCAGTAGATGTGACCTGAAAGCTAGGATGACATGATTGTATCGAGTTCTCTTCTGTGTTTTCCGCAGTGTCATTTTGCTGGTCGCGCGGTGTTGGGGGTCTATCTTTTAGGAGACGCTTCAGTGCTAGTCTAGCTTATCCAGAACGAGGTTAGGCGAGAGTTACTATTTTCAACTTTCTGTTCGTTATTCCTCGACTTCGATCATGAAATGCAACGCCTGTTGGGCCGATATTGAAGGGCAAGCTATAGCGACGCATTGCGGACATGTCTTCTGTGAGATTAATTATATTTTTCTCCTCAATTTCTTCCTACAGCACAGGTGATTGACCTTTTTTACGGCAATTACCTGTCAGGCCTGGACGATGCAAAAAAAATAATATCAACGGACTCAACATGCCCGAGATGCGAGAAAATACTGTCGAAAGGGTCAGGCGATGCTATTCTGTCATGTTGTTAAGAGTGCGATGAACCGAAATAATCTCTTTTCTAATAAACCAGGAACATGAAGGCTATTACGACAAGCATTGACGACACTACCGCTACCGTAAACCTCTCGTGATTTCTTTGCTCAGCAGTAACCTTGTTTATGAATCTGAATGTCCGGCTATGTGTCTGCAGATGTTGCTCTCAGGGCTCCCTCCAGGGTCAAGTATGTCTCTCTGGCCAAAATTCTTCTAGTAAACGTCCACTTTCTAAACGAAAACCATGCGGTTGGCTGTCTTTCAGTTATGAAATGCGCCTTCAAGGGCATCAGCTTTTACGTTGGCCAGATGGAAGTTGAAAATCAAATGGCACTACAAGCAGCAGAACAGTCAAAGCAGATGCTGAAACAAATGCAAGAGAAGTACGAGGTGCATTTTGTGTAATTCCTTATCTGATTTCTGGACTAAGCCACCATTGTATGTGTTGCAGGTTCATGGCAAAAATGGAACAAGTCCATGGGGCGCTACAAAAGTCTCTCAAGCAAAACCAGGTGTTACAAAAGGAGAAAGAGAACATGGCGAAGGATGTTTCGGAACTCCAGCAGAAGTATGCAGAGAAAGCACGGTAAGTTCAATAGATCTCACATCTCATGACCTTGCTTTTCTCTAGCAGCGGCAGACAAATGTTGTGGTTATGCAGCCAAAAACGAAAGCTAGAAGAGATGTACGAGTCGCTGAGAGGTGAGTATGAGTCCCTCAAGCAAGGAGCGCCGGGTACAATGCGCCCTTCTACTGCTCGAGTGCGAGCACAAGCTGCATATGTTCCTACACCTGACAGTATGGAACTTGGGAGAAAGCGACAAAACCAAGGTAAAACTTCATTCGTCTGCAAAAATACACTGAATAGAGAATTTTCTGACCACAGTTGTTTTGTTGTAGGTCCATTTCACATTCCTGGCCTCCCTGCACCCACACATGGCCGTGGGGGTGAAAGTCCAGCATCAGGTGGGCGCCCTTTCAGCCGTCCTGAGCCTTCATTTGAAGGAAACGATGTACAAGGGTTTTTCTCTACCCCCTCGAACCAAGGGAACAAGGACAACGCTTTGCGGAATTTGCTTCTATCCCCGGCACTCCAAAGGCCCCCATCAAGAATGGGTGCACGATTTGGCCAAAGGTGATTCTCGGTTCAACACAGCTTTTGCCTGCTAAATTAATGGCCATGCCACATATTTATCTTGAGGCAAGACATGGATGCTCTTACTGGGAAATGGTAATTTGCACTTGGTTATGAACGTGGTTGTAACACTTGGCCCTCAAGTTTCAACATGTAAATTACCACTGCCTATCCAGAATGCTAGATGCTGGCTAACTGTTGCTCCATTGCTTCAACCTCTGAGCGCCAATCCGGAAGCTTTTTAAGCTTTTCCACTTGCTCGGAAGACAGATTTTCAGCAGATTCCAGTGCCTCTGCCTGGCGAATCTGATTACAACAGGACAATGGTGCAAGCAAGTGAGTGAAACACATTGAAGGTCTTATCAAGTGGAACCCATGGACGATAAGAACATAACACCACAACAAACTAAAGGTGCTCATGAGAGATGCCACATAAGCAGGCCTCAACGAGGCAACAACAGAAACACAAAAACCACGCAACAGCCATACCTTTTTCTTCAGTGCACGTATCTTCTTTTCGATCTCGGCTTTACCACAAACTGAACCATTCGATCCAGACTGAGTTGCTTCTGCTCTGCTATCTGCACCTCCTTCATGCTTATTTGCTCTGGATACAGTGAGGTCATCCATAGCCTCTGCAAGCTGGCTGTTAGCTTCCTGTTGGACTGAATTTCGCCTGCTGGAGATACCACCAGCCGAACTGACACCTCCTCCAACTCCCTGAGGGTTGAGGAGGGAACAAGGGTAAACGTGGCATGCCATTGGGATGCGAAACATTGCCATTCGTTGTAAGCTATACTTCACAGGTTCAGCCAGCCCTTGCTTACTTCAAGCACAACGTCACCATCCTTGTCAACATTCCACTCACCTGAGCCTTTTTCTTCTTCTTTGCTGCAGCTGCTTTCTTCTTTTGCATCTCCGCAGCCAGTTCAGGATCCATACCGGGAGGAAGCTCCGGGCCACCTCCCTTGGGCTGGAATACAGTCAACGATCACGCAACAGATTCCATGGGCAAAAAATCGGAATTATAGTGTACATGCGTAAACCAAGTGCTGACATGAGACCTACAACCTCTGCAAAACTTATGCTTGAAACTTCAATTATTGAAGGCTTTCAGTAAGATCAAATGCAGGGTAATGCATTCACAGTAAACGAGACTTCAACAGAAGACGACTGCATACTGACATACAAACGCCCCCGGCGGTCCGCCCCAACAAAATCCCCTAGGTGTAAGACGATGCGACCTACACGTGATCCGCGGGCCACGTAGGTCGCCACCTCCTCCTGCGCAACGTATCCCGCGCGCACACGAATCTCCTTCCGCAGCGTTCCGTCCGGTCGCCGTGACGCGGGTATAACGCGCTCATCCGGCGGAGGAATGCTTCCCGGTGGGGCTAGCCTCCGACCTTCGTCCATGAAGCCGGCTGGTCTGTGCTACGAAACTGTAAGACGAATCACACGACAAGCCCCGAGGCGCCGCTGAGCTCTAATCCTTCGAGAAACCAGAAATCGATTTCTGACAGTGCGGGAGTTCGTGAGAGCGGCTGGTCTCCGTGAAATCAACGAGAGTTGGTGGCGCAAGTCTGGAAGCTGGCGGGTAGTTAGGAGGACTGGCTAGAAATACGTTCGAGGGACTACTATGGCTAGTGGAACCGGTATACAAGACGGTTTATGGGAATTCCAACCGAACAAATCAAATCAGTGGAACATATCGCCGACCTACCTGGCTAGCATGCTTGGCGCTTGTGATTCGTACAGTACTCGCTCTAGGAACCTGCTTGCCGCTTGGCCCATTTGCTGAATGGTCAGATCAGGTTCAGTTTTGCTCGCAAGGGCAAAAAGGTGGTTACGTTTTTCGCCACTTACTCGCCAACGATCAGCACAACTGCTGGGTGAAATGGCAAGACTGAAGCGGATGTACGCGTTGAATGCAAATAGGATCCAATTCCAGATCAACTATCAAGCTGTACAAATATTTATACCCCGAAAATATAACCAAATGACACTTTTCCGTATCAAAAAAAAAAACCAAATGACAGGTAAGAAAGCACTGCTTGAAGATCAATTGGGTAGTCACGTTGACCCTTGACACAACCGCATTTCTGTGCTTTTGCTCTTTTCTCATCAATCCCTCCTTGCCACTGACCCGGCCACTTCATCTCCTCGGCCTCCCTCCCTCCCTGCCCCTGATTCTACTCTACCACCTATTTCTGAACTTTCACCTGCCCATGGAATCCCGCCAGGTCCACAAGCCTCACCGCGACCAACACTCTCGCCTGCCCTATCAGCAGAGAGCACCTGAGATTCCAGGTAAGTCAGCTGTCGCTCCAGTGAAGTCAGTTTGCTGTTCAGAGCTGCTAGCCGGCCCTTGGCACTCGCCTCTGGTACAGGCGGGATCCCAAGTAGAGCAGGCCAGGAGGCACAGGGGGGAAGGGCAGTGAGAGGGGGAGGAAGGCAAGGGAAGGGGGAAGAAGATGCAGTGGTAAAGGGGTCTAAACACCAGCACAGAGCAGATGAGCCTCCATCCTCCTGGAATGCCGGCACTCTTCATATCTGCCAGCTGTCGCTCCATGTCGCCCACAAGGTTGCCGGCCAGCCCTTGACACTCGCCTTTGATCGGATGGATATGCGCTATGAAGAAGGCAAGAAATAGGGTAGGAACAGGTGGAAGGGAGTTGAGAGTGGTGCAGGTGCTCTCCTGCAGAAGAGAACATCACAACGTAACAGGTCTTATTTTTGTTCGACCAGCTAGTTCAAGGCAGGTGAGAGGGCTACCGAGCCTATGTCCCGAAGGTTCTACAGCAGCCGCAACCGACGTGAGCAAGCTCTGATTGGTAGCCGAACCGAAGACAATCATGACACGCATTTTCCTCCCAGCCCCAGATTGTAAGACAAGGGGGCGATGAGACTGGGGGGCACTTGGAATGCACTCACGACAGTACACGGATAACGCAACCATTCAGTGGACTTGTAAAGAACAGACTCGACGGTTTCTCATGTCTGTGGCGAGCCATGGAACAGACCCGAGCAAGCAGGAAGGTCGCTGTGGTCTACTTCACGCGATTAAATAGGACGAAACTGAAGGGACGACTCGAACCGAAGTCGATGACGAGCTCTAGAACGAATGCATGGATGCAGAGCGATGCTTTCAGAACTCGAGAAAAACGCGCACAAGTAGATGATGCGACAAGAGCAGGGGATGAAACGCACCGAAGTCGTTGACGAAGGTGTAGATGCGATGGATGTTGAGTCGCAGCGACTCCACGAACTCGCGGTTGTCCCAGTCCGCCTGCACCGCCTGCCCGACCTTCTTCGCGCTCATCGCGAAACCGGGTGAAGAAGAGCGAAATTTGGGCGAAAACAGCTCTCAGGTTGAGCCGTCGCACGACATGGATTAGGCTGATTTCTTCACTATTGCGACGCGAATAGAGGGTTTCTTTACGGCATTGTAACACCGAGCCCTCAAAAGGACGGCGACTCAGGACGCATCACAACACGGTGTAGGAGGCATCGACCACTGCGAGCCTGATTGACCGGCGACAATCTTTAGTTAGGCTAATCCCAGGTTTAGGCAGCGACGGTTAGGCGGCTGCTCGTTCCAAGCCCCTCTAACTGGAAGGTGTTGACAACCTCGCGAGCCTACGAGAACGAAAGAGCAAGTTGCTCCGTGTCGGTCGCAGTTCTCCTAGGACCGTGGGACATCCTAACAAGGCTTGTTCAAGCAGGAGGAATAATCCTAGAACTGTTGGGAGGAAGGTGTGCTGAATTCAGCCGAGGCGAATGCTGGCGAGGCGTGTGCGCGAAACTGGACGACGAGTGAACTCTTGGTGATACAGGGTCTTGACGAAAGTCCGTTTTCGCAAAAACAAAAGTTTCGCAATAACTTTTTGTGAACGCATACATTGCACATGATTTACCCAGCATTTGAGAAGATTTACACCTAGTTGTGAATTGTGGTAAATTCAGGTAACTCACAGGCGAGGACCTATCCTTCCCCATAAACACCTGCTTGGGTGATCATTTGCGAATTCCTCGCAACTGCAATCAGCGTCAGTCAGTGTCGCTCACATCGCCGCAAACTCATCGCTCTCGTCGCACAGGGAATGTATCCGGCGGGCCGAGTCGCCGTCGCTTCCCTGCGCACTCTTCCCACAGCCGCTGGGCACATCGTCTCACGCGCCCGAGCCTCGTTAGTGTCGAACGGCAGCGGCGCACATCGTGGCGCCGTCGTAGGCTTGTCCGGCACCCGCCAAGTCTGTTCAGGGCATCCCAATTCAAGCCAGAGGAACCCACCCCACGCCGCGCACCGCGCTCCGTGCCTCTCCTCCCTGCCCGTCACCGCGCATCCCTATCTCCTCTCGCGGCCGCTCTCCGCGCATCGCATGGACGCGCCACGGCCCTCCGCGGCAGCAGCAACGGCAGCGGAGGGCGTTGGGAGGGAGAAGATGACGGATGGCGCCGTGTCAGATGCTGCCATCGCGATGACTTCAGGTAAAGGATCGGGGAAAGTGGTGTGGGCAGCGACAGGGGCGGTGAATAGAAGTGGAGACGCGAGAAGAGAACTGATGGCGCCGTGTCAGATGCTGCCATCGCGATGACTTCAGGTCAGGTTGCCGGGGGGGGGGGGGGGGGGGGGGGGGGGGGGCGGGGAGAGGGCGGAGGGGGGAGAAAGAGGGGGTGTGTAATGGCAGAGCAACATTCAGCAGTTCCCCGGGGGGGGGAGGGGGGGGGGTGGGTTGGGGGGCATCCCTCCCTCCCTCTTTCCCTTCCTCCCTGCCTTTCTTTCTCCCAGTTCCGCCCACCCAGAACTTTCCTGCTTTTTTTCTCAACCCTCTCACTGCTCACCACTCTCACCTCACCATCTCGCCACCTCCACACCCCACAGACGATGCGCCTGGTGTCCTTTCAGCAGTGCAGTGCCAAGCCCACGGTGGGGGTGGGTTTGGAAGTTTACTCTTGTCACCCTCTCACCCCAACCCACTGCCCCTCCTTCTTTCCCTCTCACTCTCTCACCCGTCCTCTCGTCCATCTCACCCCCACGCCACAGACGGCCGCATTCGCCTGGCGTCCTTCCAGCAGCGCGATGGCGAGGCCACAGTGGGGGTGGTGCGAGATGCGCGCATGTGGCCGCTGCATGAGTGCGTGCAGCAGCCCTCCTCTCTGCCCGCCTCCGTCGACCTGCACTGTATGGCGTCCGTCATTGCCGCCTGGCCGGACATCCGTGCCCGGTGAGAAGGGTGGGGCGAGAGAGAGGAGAGTGGGGGTGGGGGTGACCCTTCCTCTCTGCCTGCCTATTGGATCTTCACTCATAGCGGAAGAGCTGGAATTCTGAAGATTGGAAAACGCTTAAAGCAGCAATAGGATCGAAACTAAAAAATCTTCCTGGAAAATTGCTCAGTAGAACTCGTAAAACCCTTTCACTAAAGCAGTGACAAGGGTGGGGCGAGAGGAGAGTGGGGGTGAGCCTTCCTCTCTGCCTGCCTATTCTCACTGCATGGCGTCGGCCATTGCCAGCTGGCAGGACATCCGTGCCCGGTGAGTGCGGTGGGGTGAGGTGAGGAGTGCAATGAGAAGGGTGGGGTGGGGGGAGTGGGGTGAGACGGTTGGGTTGAGATGAGAGGAGTGAGGAGTGTTTTGAGTTTGGTCCACTTTGCTTTTGAGGCGCCTCCAAAAACGAGCTTAGTGAGTGGAGATTGGTGCAATTTTTATTGTCACACACTCATGGCATTCAAGACATTTTGCTTTCAACGCCTCTTTGCCCTGTGGTCCCCACATGCCTCTCTGAACCCTTGTCGGGCAGGCTAAACTTTGAGAAGCTGCCCGAGGGGCAGGGGCAGCTGCTGTGCGAGAGCCATCTGCTGGCACCTCTCCCCCGGCCTGCAGGGGCCATCATGTGCATTGGGAAGAACTACGAGGAGCATGTGAAGGAGGTGGACACGTGGAAGACTGCTCCGCATATCACCCAACCCAGCATCCCCACTGTGAGTGTAGCCGCTGTACTAGCACCAGCAGCTGCTGGAGCAGCGCCAGGAGCATTAGCAGCACTAGCAGCAGCATCACTGGGAGCAGCAGCAACACCATTTCCATCATGTGCATTGGGAAGAACTACGAGGAGCATGTGAAGGAGGTGGACACGTGGAAGACCGCTTCCCATATCACCCAACCCAGCATCCCCACTGTGAGTCCAGCCGCTGCAGTAGCAGCTTTCGGAGCATAGCAGCAGCCGCAGTAGGAGCAGCAGTAGGAGCAGCAGCAACATACTTGCCATCATGTGCATTGGGACGAGGTACGAAGAGCATGTGAAGGAAGAGGACTGCGCCTCGGATCTCCCACCCCAGCATCCCCACTGTGTGAGTCGAGCCCCTGTGTGAGTCGAGCCCCTGTGTGAGTCGAGCCCCTGTGTGAGTCGAGCCCCTGTGTGAGTCGAGCCCCTGTGTGAGTCGAGCCCCTGTGTGAGTCGAGCCCCTGTACTAGCAGCAGTAGCAGCAGGGAAGCATCTGCAACAGCGCTAGGAGCAGCAGGGAAGCATCTGCAACAGCGCTAGGAGCAGCAGGGAAGCATCTGCAACAGCGCTAGGAGCAGCAGCAGCAGCAGCATGACCGCATTCACCTCCTTTTCCCCCTCCTCTCTCATCCCTTTCTCTCCCACCTCCTCCCACTCGCCCCTCCTTCCGTCCAGCACCCCATCGTGTTCACCAAGGCACCCCAGTCCGTGACAGGGCCCGGCACGGCCATCCGCATTCCACACGGCCACTCCCAGTCGGTGGACTACGAGGCAGGTGGGTGCTGCTGCGAGGGAAGGTGGGTGTCGTGAGGTAGCTCGGGTTGGGTGGTTTGTAAGTGGACTCAAGAAGGCATGGCGATCTGCATTCCACACGGCCACTCCCAGTCGGTGGACTACGAGGCAGGTGGGTGCTGCGTTGTGGGGCAGGTGGGTGCTGCGTTGTGGGGCAGGTGGGTGCTGCGTTGTGGGGCAGGTGGGTGCTGCGTTGTGGGGCAGGTGGGTGCTGCGTTGTGGGGCAGGTGGGTGCTGCGTTGTGGGGCAGGTGGGTGCTGCGTTGTGGGGCAGGTGGGTGTTGCATTGTGGGGCAGGTGGCTGTTGCGTTGTGGGGCAGGTGGGCGTTGCAACTTCTGGGTAGGTTGTGAGTTGACGCGGAAGTCACACCCACCCTTTCTCTGCATGGACTCTCCTAATTCTCTGCCTACTAGGCAGGCAGGTGCGCAATTCCAAAGCCGCTGCCTACTGGTCAGTGGCTTGGGTTGGGACCAAGGTTGCTTCTCATGAGTTATTAACACCCAAAACTGGATCGCACATCACTACATAAGAAAAAGTGGTTGTTGTGATGAATTATCATTTTACCCAATGTTATGCACGCTTCTCCCTTCCAATCCTCTACCCCCCACCCCACGCCACCTGTCGGTGCCACCATTTGTCAACATCCACTCCCCCAATGAAAGGCGCAGCCTTAAGAAAGCATACTTCATGTTTGCTCAAGCCATCGTACCCCCATTGCTCACTCCCATCGCCCATTCTCATCGCCCATCCCCATCGCCCGTCCCCATCCTTATTCCACATGCACAGAGCTGGCAGTGATCATTGGGAAACCCGGTCGCGGCATCAAGGCAGACGCCGCCATGGACCATGTCTTTGGGTATGGCTCGCTTGCTCTTGTCTGTGTCACTCTCACGATTTCTCAACAATGACATGCATAGAAGATGCCATGGACCATGTCTTTGGGTATGACTTGCTTGCTTGTGTCGGCGCACTTGCTTTTGAAAATTCCCACAAGTGACACAAGCAGAAGACGCCATGCGACGTGTCTTCAGGTATGACCTTTGAGGCGCCTCAAATAATCTCAGGGGATCTTTTAAGGCACCTATAAAACTGAGACGATGTTCAGTTTGAGAAGCCTAGAAGTCATTTTTTTGAAACCCATTTGAGGTATTAAGACGTAAGATGCCATGGGCCATGTCGTTGGGTATGACTTGATTTCTCTTGTAGCATCTGTTTTTTGGAACTCTCAGAGGTGATAAAAGCACAAGGTGGCATGATGATCCATGTCTTTGGTTGAGACTCGCCTGTTCTTGTCACTCTTGTTGCAAATGGCTTGTGTTTTGTTACCCCCCTGCTCGTTTCCCGCTCTACTCTTCTTTCGCACCCAGCTACACCATTTTGAATGACGTGACGGCAAGAGATGTGCAGAAGCGGCACCAGCAGGTTTGCCCACTCCCTCCCACTCTCTCTTCTACTCACTCTCCCACTCCCTCTCCCACTCTCTATCCCACTCTCTCTCCTTCTCTCCCTCCCACTTTGCTCTTTCATTCTCTATCTCACTCCAGTTCTCACTCTCGCCCTCCCCACTTGCATTCTCCAGCTGCCTCTTTCCTTCTCCCTGAATGCTGACTCTGATTGAGGTCCCTTTACAAGCTCCAGCACGCTGCCACTCCGCCATTTCTTTTCTGCCATGCCACTTAATGCCACCCCATGCTGCATCTCATCCCATGCCATGCCCCTGTACCACATTCCCTCCTTCCTTGCCCGCTGCAGTGGTTCCTCGGCAAGAGCTGCGACACCTTCTGCCCCATGGGCCCTTGGATCGTGCCAGCATCGGAGATCAACGGCCAGGATCTCCACATTCGCTGCTGGATCAATGATGAGCTCCGGCAGGTATTGAACCCCGACCTTCCAAAACGCATAGGCCATGTGGGCCCCCTCACCCCCGCCGCCCAACCTCATCCCGTCATGCAGAACATGCACACAGATTGCAGCTAATTCTCCCCATCCCTGCACTCATCACCGCCACCGCGTGCTGCTTTTCCTCTACCCCTATCCCACCATTTATGCTCCTTTCCATCCTCCCTTCCTTTAACTTCCTCCGTCCCTCCTTCCCACCCGGCCCAACCCTATCCCACCACACAGAATGCGCGCACCACACAGCTTATCTTCCCCATCCCCACACTCATCGCCACCATTTCTGCCGCCATCACTCTGCAACCTGGAGACATCATTGCCACCGGCACCCCTGCTGGTGAGCTGTGAGCACTCCAGGTGAGCTTAGAGCACTCCAGGTGAGCTGTGAGCACTCCAGGTGAGCTGTGAGCACTCCAGGTGAGCTGTGAGCACTCCAGGTGAGCTGTGAGCACTCCAGGTGAGCTGTGAGCACTCCAGGTGAGCTTCGAGCACTCCAGGTGAGCTGTGAGCACTCCAGGTGAGCTGTGAGCACTCCAGGTGAGCTGTGAGCACTCCAGGTGAGCTGTGAGCACTCCAGGTGAGCTGTGAGCACTCCAGGTGAGCTGTGAGCACTCTAGGTGAGCTGTGAGCACTCTAGGTGAGCTGTGAGCACTCCAGGTGAGCTGTGAGCACTCCAGGTGAGCTGTGAGCACTCCAGGTGAGCTGTGAGCACTCCAGGTGAGCTTCGAGCACTCCAGGTGAGCTGTGAGCACTCCAGGTGAGCTGTGAGCACTCCAGGTGAGCTGTGAGCACTCCAGGTGAGCTGTGAGCACTCCAGGTGAGCTGTGAGCACTCCAGGTGAGCTGTGAGCACTCCAGGTGAGCTGTGAGCACTCCAGGTGAGCTGTGAGCACTCCAGGTGAGCTGTGAGCACTCCAGGTGAGCTGTGAGCACTCCAGGTGAGCTGTGAGCACTCCAGGTGAGCTGTGAGCACTCCAGGTGAGCTGTGAGCACTCCAGGTGAGCTGTGAGCACTCCAGGTGAGCTGTGAGCACTCCAGGTGAGCTGTGAGCACTCCAGGTGAGCTGTGAGCACTCCAGGTGAGCTGTGAGCACTCCAGGTGAGCTGTGAGCACTCCAGGTGAGCTGTGAGCACTCCAGGTGAGCTGTGAGCACTCCAGGTGAGCTGTGAGCACTCCAGGTGAGCTGTGAGCACTCCAGGTGAGCTGTGAGCACTCCAGGTGAGCTGTGAGCACTCCAGGTGAGCTGTGAGCACTCCAGGTGAGCTGTGAGCACTCCAAGTGAGCTGTGAGCACTCCAGGTGAGCTGTGAGCACTCCAAGTGAGCTGTGAGCACTCCAGGTGAGCTGTGAGCACTCCAGGTGAGCTGTGAGCACTCCAGGTGAGCTGTGAGCACTCCAGGTGAGCTGTGAGCACTCCAGGTGAGCTGTGAGCACTCCAGGTGAGCTGTGAGCACTCCAGGTGAGCTGTGAGCACTCCAGGTGAGCTGTGAGCACTCCAGGTGAGCTGTGAGCACTCCAGGTGAGCTGTGAGCACTCCAGGTGAGCTGTGAGCACTCCAGGTGAGCTGTGAGCTCTCCAGGTGAGCTGTGAGCACTCCAGGTGAGCTGTGAGCACTCCAGGTGAGCTGTGAGCACTCCAGGTGAGCTGTGAGCACTCCAGGTGAGCTCTCACATCCCCATCCCTACCCTCATCGCCACTATCTCTGCCGGCATCGCTCTTCAACTCGGAGACATCATTGCCACCGGCACCCCTGCAGGCAAGCTCACTCACCCCTGCAGGCAAGCTCACTCACCCCCGTAGGCAAGCTCACTCACCCCTGCAGGCAAGCTCACTCACCCCTGCAGGCAAGCTCACTGCAAGTGAGCAAGCACACATCTGACACTGCAGCTTGTGTTTACCTGCGCTGCAATGCCTGCTTAGCACCTCTTTGGTGTACTCATTTCTTTAAACCTAGGGTACCCCTCTTTAGACTCATGCATGCACGCCCATCCATGCATGCTTGCCTGCTTAAACCCCTCCTTTCTTACAGTCTACCGTATCGACATACCTGTGACCACATGCATTTTTTCCAAGTAATTCTCCCACAATGAGTGGGCGTGGGATAGAGTGGAGAGAACCACATGGGTAGAGAGTGGAAGTACCCTCCATATGTTTGTGTTATGAATCCCTTTTCATCCCCCCACTGTAACACTGTTCCACAGGCGTGGGGTCAGGCTTTGACCCACCAAGGCATCTCAAGCCAGGGGATTCAGTGCGCATTCAGATCGAGAATGTCGGGGAACTGACCAACCGCGTGGAGTGACCTCCCCACCAGACTGTTGACCAATCAGCTGCGGTGCGGATTCTCCGGAATGTACAGTAGCTACCGTATGTGCTTGCACGGTGTGTAGCTGGCTAGAAACGCTGGGAGGTTGTGAATACAGTCGACACAACAACCCTGAATGAGGAGTCAGCCTAGAGCTAGTGAAACCCTGCGAAGCTTTTTGCGAAGATGTGAAGTGGTGGTGAGTCGTGACAGAGGCAGCATGTCACAAGAGGCATGTGCCAGAGCCAACACCAAACCAACCACACACATGGATGCCTCATACACATGCTCTCCTGCAGTGAAGGACTCAGGAGGCAGGAGCAGAGACCAGGCTGCAGGAACAGTGGTCGGAAACGCTTGAGCAACAAATGCTTTACATATATAAGCCTGTCACAATGGCTATCTGTGATGCTATTGCTATACACATTAGTTGGTCACAATGGCAAGTGATGTTAAAGCAGCATTAGGACCTGCTTCCTCTTAACTCCTCTCTACCAACGTCTTCTGTCTCGTCTCGTTTTTCTCCATGCTTTTCTGAAAGCCCTCGCACCTCTGCTTCGACTACTTGATAACCGTTAGCATATTTCTCCTGCTGCCGCATCTGAATAGCCTTCACATGCCCAATCTGGCCCTCTCCGCTGCCTCCACCCTCTACACTTCCCTCAACCTCTCTACCTTCTGTAAACCCTCCAGAACTGGCTGCACCGTTCTTAACTCCGGCGTTGTCCCCTCCCCGTCCCTTCCTGTTCGCGAGTCGCTTCGCCTTGAGCTGCTCTCTGCATTCCGCGAGCGCCGGGCCCCGAAGTCCCTGGCAGCTGAGACCCTCCTGGTCCATGGAGATGGCGAAATACAGGTACACCGCGCACAGCACGACGAGTATCCCCATTGTTCGCAGCAGGTACTGGTGCCGCGCGAGTAACGCTCGCACGGACATGTCGGGTTGTCCCCCCCCCAGACTGCCGTGTCTCGCGGCGCGCGACGTGAACGGCGAAGGAGACGCATTGATGCGATCGGATGGAGGGTTCGGATTGAAAGAGGATAATTTAGCGGGCGAAGAATCAGGGATGGTTTGTGCGAGAGAAAACGCGGTTGGTTTGTTGCGATCGGGGCTTAGCGGAGTGTGGCGTCTGTAAATCTCTCCGCCGGGGGATGCTGCTGATATAGACGAAGCGAGCGATGGTCGGGTCTCATCCTGGTCTAGTCGTACGGGACTCTCATCCGATACTTGCTGGCCGCTGCTATTGCTACCACTGCTGCCGCCACGTAACAACGAGCTAGCTGTCGACATGGAGAAGGTGCTACGGTATTCAGAGAAAAACGAGGATGTCTACAAAATGGATCATATGTAAACTGGTTGACACAACGGGCTAGAAGCGGTAGCCGTACACATGGTGATAAGAACACTCAACAGCGACAGGTGGATGGAGGACAGGACAGGGCAGCGCGAAGAGCGGAATGCTGGGTTGGGTGGAAGGGGTGGTTGT
Organism: Closterium sp. NIES-65; assembly: GCA_948144175.1. Taxonomy (NCBI): domain Eukaryota; kingdom Viridiplantae; phylum Streptophyta; class Zygnematophyceae; order Desmidiales; family Closteriaceae; genus Closterium; species Closterium sp. NIES-65. Next base: position 749,486 of record CANXME010002442.1, on the reverse strand, counting down.
TGGACTAAACGCGAGAAAACAGGACAGGACAGTGTGGCAACGGTCGACGTAAAGTCTAGAAGTCAGTGTACAACTTGTTACACGAGATTGAATATACTTCATTAGGTAAGGAAAAACATTATTAATGGAACAAAATTTATTGTGCAATCACCTCAAATATACTTTGCTTAGTGGCAAACTCTGGACTCCAACCTAGTATTTCTCACGACTTAAGTCAGTTAGTATGAAACGTGGTGTCCCCCAATAATTTTCTGCCAACCACCAATTCCATCTTAGTATCAAAAACCCTTTCTTGGGCATCAGGCAACCAATGGATTCCGTTGCTCCTGTCTGGATCCTGCACACGCATCCCCAATGCACAAAGCATACTCTAGTGGTGTCCTAACGTACTTCTGCTGTTCCATGCAATGTGCACAAATTGCTTGGTCATCCTGCTGCATCTACGTCGTCTCCTGACAATGTCCTTCAAATGACAGGTAGGCGACTCAAGTTTTTTGCGTTTGGAGCATTGGCATACGAGGCGTTCCACTGACGCGCATCTGCAGCGGCTTTGAGCTCTGCTGCCTTTGCACGAAGAGCTTCAAGCATCTCCCGAATTTCAGCTTCATCATCCTCGAGGCTCACATTCCGCATCGAGTGCAAGTTCCTCGTCAGCGTACCTTGTAATCTCCTGCCTTTGCTTGTGACGTTTGAAGATCGTGGAGGTTCAAGCTCACCTGCACGAAACACCAAGTTGAGAGGGTCCGCTGATCGCGCTAAAGCCACTACTTAAGATTACCAGTTTGAAAGTCTTCCTCTTCAGAGTTCTCCATATGCGTTCCCGAGACAAGCGCATGGGGGAGGGTGTTTGTTAGAAGGTAAGACGCGTAGTGCGAGTAGTATTTTACACTCTCACGAATTTGCACCTCCGTAATAATAAGGGACGATTCCAAGAGCATCATAGCCGCACTGCAGACAATGACGAGAAGTATCGGAATAAAAGAGCTTCGGAAACGGACTCGGATCATGGTGAATGGAATGTGGATGGTTATGAAACTCGATGCAAGCGAAAGCTACGGACACAATAGTGCTAGTGAAGAGAAAGTCTCCTATGTACTGCATGCGTGTTCCAGTTTTGAGGTTGCCCCCGAGGGTTCAGAAACCGACTGGTCTCAACGCAAGCTGACGGGTTGACGAAACATTGGAATGTAGTACTGTAGCTGGTTCGTCCCATGTCGAACCAGATGGTTCACGTAACACTTTGCAATTGAGAGTGGTTCGCTTCGGTTGATATTTTTTGGGGTACGCAAGAGGTCTGACCCACCGGTTTCTCAACTGGGTGGCATTTTGTTCGCAGCGATTGGCGAAACCGCTGGCAATCGTCGACCCTAGAGGAATTGATTCGAAATAGTGTAACCCCTTAAATCGTACACGTTGCGAACAACGACCAGCTTCACACTGGGCCGAGACTGAAGCCATCAACAACAGCAACTGCTACTATCACTAGTATGCTATACCGCTGACCAATTGGCGCGAGTTTAGCGAAGCATGCCGCAGCCACGTGTCCCGCTAGTGGAATCATCTCGCTTCAGGCTCGTGCCGCCGTTCGTGGTCGGCATTGCGGTCGGAGCGTGCATGATTCTGCTCCAGCAGTCGCTTTCTTCCCGTCTAGCCGGCACAACTGCCGGCGACTGGCAGAATGACCACCCACAGCCGACACACCGCCGCTATCCCTCATTTTCTTCCAGTAAAAACGGTGAGAATCTCGCCGGGCAAGATGGCGGCGGTGATGAGGCTCACGGCTCACCCTCCGCATCAGACGCCGCAAATGACGGCGTGAGTACCGGAGAGAGCAGCAGCGCGTACAACACGAGCTCGGGGATCGTGGCGGGGAAAGTGAACGTGCATCTGGTGCCGCACTCGCACGACGACTTGGGATGGCTCAACACGGTTGAACAGTACTATGTGAGAATAACAGCACCAGGACTCACCACTACTGACCAGCATAATCTCTTTCTTCGTTAAACTCCTTCTGGATCTCTCTCCTTCCTCGTACTCCAAGTTCCGGGAGCGATCCCCCTTTCCACCTCTCTGCCTCCACCTCCTCCTATCCCCCTTCCCCTCCCCTCTCTCCTTCTCCTCCTATCCTCATTCTCCGCAAGCTTCAGCTCTAACGCGTCCATCACAGTTACCGCATTCACATTCACACGGTCCATGCTCCCTGTGCCACCAGAAGCGCAACACCACACCTTCATTACTCCTTCTTCTCCCCCCCCCCCCCCCCCCCCCCCCCCCCCCCCCCGCTCCCCACACCTCTCCCCTCTTCCCCACCCCTGGCATCAGATCACGGCCGTCCAGTTCATCCTAGAGACGGTGGTGGACCAGCTGGAGGCGAATCCGGACCGTCGATTCATTCAAGTGGAGCAGGTGACGTGGCAGAATGCGGCTGTAGCAGCCAGTCCTCTCCATCTGGCAGAGTGCCTGCTTGTGAATCAAGCATGCGAGAGCAGAGGGGGCATGTCTGTGGGAATCTAAGCAAGCTTGTTTCTTTCTTTCACAGCTTGCTTCTTGTTACACGGTTGTTGTAGCACTTGTAGAGCAGACCTGAACCGGTGACTCATTTGAGAACTCTCTCTTGTACTTTAGATGAACTCGTATTTTGCTGTGTAGTTTGTAGCAGCACACCCATGAAGCTTGCACCTTCTATGCTAATGTGTCTCATTACCCATATCATTGTGTGATCCCATGCTTCTGCCCACTACCACAACACTGCACGTCCCATTGTGCCCACCATTCACGGCTGGCGGGCGGCAGGGTTTCTTCTACCGCTGGTGGCAGCAGCAGTCGGAGGGCATGAGGCAGCGCGTGCGTGCTCTCGTGCACTCGGGGCAGCTGGAGTTCATGTGAGTCAGTCAGCTCTTTCCCTTTCAAAGATACTGCAATGATGCTATCCTGCTCTCCTTTTTTATCCTTCTTTGCCTTCCCTGTCCCCCTGCTGCTGCCCCCTGCTGCTCTCTGTTTGCTGCCTCATTGCATGCAGCAACGGCGGGTGGGTGATGCATGGCGAGGCGTCGTGCCAATACAGGGACGTGTTCCATCACATGTCACTGAGGTTACCGTCGCATACCCTCCCCATGCCTCCCTCTCCATGTGTGCATGCAGCAACGGCGGGTGGGTGATGCACGATGAAGCGGTGTGCCACTACAGGGACGTGCTGCACCACATGTCGCTGGGCCACCGCTTCCTCCAAAGCCACTTCAACGCCACACCACGCATCGCCTGGCAGATCGACCCCTTCGGCCACTCCGCCACCCAAGCCAGCCTCATCACAGCTCAGGTGCGCCCCTGTGAATGTGGATATGGTGCAGGTGGGGCTGGTGCCCTGCAGAATGCATGAGGTGGCTCTTCAACGGCCCCCCCTCCATCGCCTGGCAGATGGACGGCCGTCAGCCACTCCACCAGTGGAGCTAGTCTCATCACGGCACAGCCCAGGTGCGGAGAGATGAAGGGAGGGAAGGCGTGGCACTGCCTGGTGCGTGTGGTGGTGCTGTGCCATGCATGTGTGTGTGGCGAGTTGAAACAAGGCCAATGAAAGCAAGAGAGCGAGGAGTACCTTGAGTGAGATCAATGCGCCTCAAGGCGTGATGCACAGCGGGCTGGATGCAGCTCGCCCAGCGTCATGGCTGACAGGGCGGGCTCGATGCAGTATTCTTTGTGCGTGTGGTGCGGTGCGGTGCGGTGCGGACTACTATCGACAATCCACCATGCCGCCCTGCCTTTTGTCGTGTACTCTCCACTGTGATGGCTCCGCTTGCTTTCTGCCAGTGCAGGGCACACTGGATGGGTTCTTCACGCCAGCAGACTATGTTCAACTATTTTCAACCTGTCATGCCCCCCTGCCTTGTGGTTGTGTCATGTAAACCCTGTTGTGATGGCCCCTCTTTCTGCCAGTACAGGGTGGGCTGGATGCGGTGTTCTTCGCACGGGCGGACCATGAGGACATAGCGCGGCGCAAGAGGGAGCGGAGCACCGAGTTTGTGTGGCGCGCCTCCCAGACGTTTGGCCGGCAGGCTGAGGTGAGAGTGAGATCATGAGTGAGTGAGTGCGCGAGTGAGTGCGTGAGTGATTGCGTGAGTGCTTGAGTGCGCGAGTGAGTGAGTTCGTGAGTGAGTGCGTGAGTGAGTGAGTGCGTGAGTGAGTGCGTGGGTGTTTAAGTATTACACGCCACATGTGACTGAATTCCGTGGTAACCCATGTCCATTCACTCAAGTGCCGAAAGCTTGCAAATTCAAATTCCGGGCTTTCGGTGCGATGGGGTTCAAGCTGGGCTGGTTGAGACAAGATGGGCGGGGCTGAGTTGATTGAGACAAGATGGGCGGGGCTGAATTGAGACAAGATGGGCGGGGCTGAGTTGAGATTAGCTGGGCTAAGACGAGATTGAAGCTTCTTAATTTTCACAGGTAAAAAGGGCCTGCTGCTGGGAGGTAAAAAGGGCCTGCTGCTGGGAGGTTGCAACGCGAATGAGGGAAATATCACATATTGGGTGGTGGAGTTGCCCCAATGCGCTGCGCCATATCATTCGTTTTCGTTTTCCCTACCCCTAACCCCACCACCCTCTCCTTGCTTTCACCCCACCACCCTCTCCTTGCTTTCACCCCACCACCCTCTCCTTGCTTTCACCCCACCACCCTCTCCTTGCTTTCACCCCACCACCCTCTCCTTGCTTTCACCCCACCACCCTCTCCTTGCTTTCACCCCACCACCCTCTCCTTGCTTTCACCCCACCACCCTCTCCTTGCTTTCACCCCACCACCCTCTCCTTGCTTTCACCCCACCACCCTCTCCTTGCTTTCACCCCACCACCCTCTCCTTGCTTTCACCCCACCACCCTCTCCTTGCTTTCACCCCACCACCCTCTCCTTGCTTTCACCCTGCCACCCTCTCTTTCTCCCCCTTCCCCCTACAAACCCCCCACCCCCCTCACCCGTGCGAGAGCAGGTGTTCGCCGGCATTCTCTACTGGGACGGCTACTTCGCCCCGCAGCCATTCCGCTTCGAACCTTACGACCCACTCACCAACCTCGTCAAGGTTCGCTGACTCACTTGAATAGCCCTGTTGTAGACATCCTTTAACACGTGCGTGTAGTCACACGGGTGCTATAGCATGGGGCTAGATAGTGTTCCAAGCTTCCTGAAACATGTGGGTGTAGTCACCCTCACCCCTTTACCCACTATCCCAGCCCACACGCACGGCAACCCCGTATGACACGAACACATACTGTACCCTGTATGACACGAACACATACTGTACCCTGTATGGCACGAACACATACTGTACCCTGTATGGCACGAACACACACTGTACCCTGTATGGCACGAACACATACTGTACCCTGTATGGCACGAACACATACTGTACCCTGTATGGCACGAACACATACTGTACCCTGTATGGCACGAACACATACTGTACCCTGTATGGCACGAACACATACTGTACCCTGTATGGCACGAACACATACTGTACCCTGTATGGCACGTCGGACCTGGCGCATTTCCGAGGCGCACAAAAGATCGTAGTATTCGTAAACAAGGCTCAAAGCTTTTTATGAGCTGCCTCAAGATTAGAGCCGGTGAAGTGGAGGTATTAATGAACAAGTGACTTGCTCAAATCAAACCCATGCCCATGCCCATGCAAGCGTGCCATTTGTACCACATACCACATGCACTCACCCACTAGCACACCTACTATGCCTCCTTTCCAATTATCTCTTCCCCCCTGGACGACCCATACGAGGGTGATGCCAGTGCAGCGGTGGAGGTGCTCGTGAAACCGGAAACAGATCCAGAGTGGTTACACCCAGCCACCCACTGGTCCACCTGTGCCCCATAACCCACCTCCTCCCCTCACCTGACAAGACAATCCTTACGATGCAGATTCCAACATAGTCCAGCTGGTAGAGGCGTTTGTGAACCAGTCGCTGATTCAGAGTGGGTGCACCCACCCACCCATTACTAGCCCACCTGTGCCCCATTGCTCACCTCCCCCTCTTGCCAGGACGACCCATACAAGGCAGACGCCAACATAGTCCAGCTGGTAGAGGCGTTTGTGAACAAGTCGCTGACCCAGGCGGGTGACACGCGCAGCGAGCATGTGATGTGGGCAATGGGGGAGGACTTCTCGCACGCCAATGCTGCCCTGTGGTTCAAGAACCTGGACAAGCTGATTCACTATGTCAACCTGGTATGGCGATAGATGTGGTGTGGTGGGGTGTGGTGCTGTGTGGTGTGGTGCGGGTGTGGCGTGTGACCAATTCAAACGCTGCTCTGTGATTCAAAAATATGGTCAAGCTCATTCACTACGTCAACATGGTGCAGCATGGCATGGTGCGGCATGGCATGGTGCGGCATGGCATGGTGTGGCATGGCATGGTGCGGCATGGAATGGTGTGGCATGGCATGGTACGGCATGGCATGGTGCGGCATGGCATGGTGCGGCATGGCATGGTGCAGCATGGCGTGGTGCGGCATGCCATGATGCAGAACGGCAAACCAACCTTCCCCATCCCCCCCCTCTGCCCGTGCATGTACATCACTGCTGCTCTTTCACCAAGGACGGTTGTGTGAACGCCCTCTACTCCATGCATGTTGCTCCCTATCCTCCTCTCTTCCCCTGCATGTGCATCACTAGTTCTGAGTCGTCTCGAAACTCAATCCTCCTCATGTGCGTGACTGATTCACTGCCACCCCTCTCAGGACGGCCGTGTGAACGCCCTCTACTCCACGCCCTCGCGGTACCTCCACGCCAAGCACCGCAGCAACCAGTCATGGCCGCTCAAGCAAGGAGACTTCTTCCCGTGAGAGTCTCTCACCCCACACACTGGAAGGTGGAATGCTGGGAGAATGTGGACATGCTTGAAAGTTAAAAACCCTCACCACACACACACTGGGAAAGCCCTATGCTCACCACCAGGCAGGCACTTGGTGCCCACACAATCAGCGGACACTTGCTGCTCTTGTCTTGTCCTGCCTTGTCTACCTTGGGGCCATGGAGAGCACTGTCCCCGAATTACGCACTTCTCTGTAACACCTCACTGCAACTCACTGTACCTCAATGCACCTCATTGCATCTCTCACTGCACCGGTGCCATTGATGCACTTGCGAAGGCTGTGTGTGGTTCGGTGTGGTTCTGTGTGTTTTTTCTATGTAATCCACTTCACACACGTTCGCACTTCACAATGGCATGGCTCAATTGCTCGTCCTCTCTCGCTTTGCGTTATGTGGCATCACATGGCATGACATGGCATGGCACGGCACGGCACGGCATGGCACGGCACGGCACGGCATGGTACGGCATGGCATGGCACGGCATGGCATGGCATGGCATGGCATGACACGGCATGGCATGGCATGACATGGCATGGCATGGCATGGCAGGTACGCGAGTGCTTCAACGGAGTACTGGACTGGGTACTACTCAAGCCGCCCGGCCTTCAAAGGCTATGCTCGCATGTGCAGCAGCCTACTGCAGGTGGGTTGCTGTCGGTAACCAGCCTGATTCCATCCATGCCTCCCCTCTCCCCCCTACCTGCACGGTCCACACACACACCCTCCCTTCTCTCCGATTCTGCCCGCTCGACGCTCCTCCTGCAGGCAGCCACGCTACTGGAAGCGTCAGTGGGCAAGTCCAACCTCCAAGCATGGGGCAACAGCACCTCCCGCCTCGTGGCGCCCGTGCTGCTCTCCACCAACCTCTCTGCCATCCACGCCCCCACGCCCACGCCCTCCCGCCTGGCTTCGACGTACCCTTTAGAGGAGGCAGTGGCAGTGGCACAGCACCACGATGCCATCACAGGCACGGCGAAGCAGCATGTGAATGACGACTACACGCTGCAGCTTTACAAGGGCGCACAGGAGGTAGGTAGGGCATAAGGGGGTTTAGGGCGTAGGTGGGGTTGGGCATGGGGGGGGGTAGGGACCACCAGGGATGGGGGCATGCGGGGTGATGGCAGTGGCACAGCACCATGGTGCCATCACAGGCTCGGCACGGCAGCATGTGAACGATGATTACACGCTGCAACTGTACAGCGAACACAGGAGGTGTGTTGGGGTGGGGAAAAGCAAGGGTGGATGGGGCAGAGGGCGTGGGGAATGAAGCCATTGCAAATGAGGCAGTGGCAGTGCAACTACTTCCACTGGGAATCAAACTGGTATCATACCTGGGCTTATTCAAGCTGGTGCTATGAACACAAGCCGTGAGCCAAACTGGGTTGCAGACATGCCTGGATGGGTTGCAGACATGCCTGGATGGGTTGCAGACATGCCTGGATGGGTTGCAGACATGCCTGGATGGGTTGCAGACATGCCTGGATGGGTTGCAGACATGCCTGGATGGGTTGCAGACATGCCTGGATGGGTTGCAGACATGCCTGGATGGGTTGCCATCAAGTGAGTTCTCACACTCTACGCCCCTTATCCCCCCTTCTCCCCCCCCTCCCCCCCTCTCCTCCCTCCCTCCCTCCCCCGTTGTCCTTTGCTCCTTTCTTAACCCCATGCACGTCCCATCCCCTACCCCAGGCGTCTGTGATAGTGACCTCGTCGCTCACGCACCTCATCACGCAGGGTGGGCTGGTTGCAAACCCACTGCTGCTACGCCTGCATCCCATGCACTTGTTGTGTCTCCTATCCCATGCTGCAGGCATCTGTGATAGTGACCTCGTCCCTCACGCACCTCATCTCCCAGGGCGCTCTGGACCTCAAAGCCCCCGTTGCCGCCATTCCTGCCGCTCCTGCTGCTCGCACCACAGGCCAGCCTGCTGCTCCTGTGCCGTTGGGAGGCACCGAGACACTTTACAACGAGACAGGGAAAACGGGCAGTGCAGGCAGGGACGATGTGCTGAGACTTGGCCTTGACTTCCAGCTGGTAATGAGAAAGGCAGTGTGAGTGAGTGACAGTGTCCCATCCTCCTCGCCGTGCATTCTGTCCCTGAGGGCCCTTGAGCACTCCACTCAACTCAATGTATCAGCATGTGCTACATTATCGGATCGGAACACATCCTTGTCTCTACTGCTTGCCCCTTTCTTCCTCTCCCTTTCACACCCTTCGCCGCTCCCTTCCCCTCCTCACTGCAGTGCCCGCTGCTCAACATCTCCTACTGCCCGCCCACGCACAGCCCCATTCCCCCCGGCACCACGCTGGTATGCTTACTCGGAACCACATTGCAGCGTGGCTGCTTCTAGCCTGCGTCTTTCGCCTTTCTCCGCATTTGATAAGCGATCATGCATACTTCTAGACTAGACTGGTTCTGATGAGGTGGCGCTGTGGAATGGTGCTGCCACGTGTCGTCTAACTGGTCAAGCTGGCTCAGTTCAGTATCAGATAAAAGTCAGTGTAACTCAAGGAGTGAGTGGGTAGTCACGACGAGCACGCTTGCAAGCGGCCCTTTTCCAACAATCCGCAGTGCTAAACTCATTCGACCAACCAACCAACTCATCTGCATGAAGCTGCTATGGTCATACAGCCACCCCATGCCCACACAACCCTTCCATGCCCACCCAGGTCATTGCTGCATACAACCCCCTCGGTTGGGCGCGAGACGAGATCATGCGCATTCCTGTGAGTGTAGCCATTCATGCGCATTCCTGTGAGTGTAGCCATTCATGCGCATTCCTGTGAGTGTAGCCATTCATGCGCATTCCTGTGAGTGTAGCCATTCATGCGCATTCCTGTGAGTGTAGCCATTCATGCGCATTCCTGTGAGTGTAGCCATTCATGCGCATTCCTGTGAGTGTAGCCATTCATGCGCATTCCTGTGAGTGTAGCCATTCATGCGCATTCCTGTGAGTGTAGCCATTCATGCGCATTCCTGTGAGTGTAGCCATTCATGCGCATTCCTGTGAGTGTAGCCATTCATGCGCATTCCTGTGAGTGTAGCCATTCATGCGCATTCCTGTGAGTGTAGCCATTCATGCGCATTCCTGTGAGTGTAGCCACGAGTGGTTTTGAATGGAGTCCCATTCATTCGTGGCTACTTTCAGTTTGCCGCCCATCCCTGCCCCTTCTTCCTGTTCTTCTTCCTTTTCTTTCCCAGTCACAGCCCCCTCCTTTCCCGCTCTTCCTTCCCCACCATTTCCCCCTTCCGCCTCTCGCTTTTGTGTGCTCCCTGTCAAGCCTGCCCTGTGCCATCTCCCACCTCTCCACTACTCCCTTCACGCCGCTCCTCGTCTCCTCCCGGTCCCCCAACCCCAGGTCTCCTCCCCTGCAGTCATTGTGACTGACGCCCATGGCAATGTCGTTCCCTCACAGGCCATTCCCGAGGTCCTGGTTCCGTGGGAGACCCGTGAGAGGTACATGAGTGTGCAGGTGGGTGAGGAGAGGGTGAGGGGTGACGCGGAGGGGGTGAGAGGGGGCAAGGAGGGGGTGAAGGGGGGCAAGGGGGAGAAGCGAGGGAGGGAGGTGAGGGAGACGCAACGGCAGCAGGGGGAGGACCAACAGCAGGGGGAGGAGCAGCAGCAGAAGAAGCAGCAGCAGCAGGAGGGCGTGGTGGTGTCTGTGGTGTTCCGTGCCAAGGTGCCGCCCCTGGGCTACTCCACCTTCTTCCTCTCCCCAGCTCCCCCCCACACCCCCGGCGCTGCAGTCACGAGCACTGAGTGGCAAGCACGTGTGCAGCCGGGAACAGGGGGTGGGGAGTGGGGCAAGGGGGAGGAGGCGGGTGAGGGAGAGGAGGAGGGACGGGGGGAAGGGGGTAAGGAGGGGAAGGAAGTAGGGGAGGAAGAGGGGGTGGAGAGAGAAAGTGTGGTCGTGGAGGAGGAGGGTGAAGGGGTTGGTGGTGGTGATGTGATTGTGCTGGGAGGCTGGGTTGCTGCTGCTGCTGCCGGTGCTGCCGGTGCTGGCGGTGCTGGCGGTGCTGCTGCTGCTGGTGGTGCTGGCGGTGCTGCTGCTGCTGGCGGTGCTGGCGGTGCTGGCGCTGCTACTGATGGGAAGGGGAGTACCAACTCTGGGAGCACAGCGCCAGGGAGCTCTCCTGCACCGAGTGTGTTGCGAGTGCTCTTCTCAAAGACAGCGTATGGCATGACTCGCCTGCAACTGCTTGGCCGCAGCCAGCAGGGAAACGAGACAGTGGTAAGATGCTGCACTGCGAATTAATTCTCTGTGCGCTTCTTCCTGTTTGCTGGGAGCATTCTTTTGTATCGACTTTGCCTTCTCACTCATAGCCTCTGCTTCTCACTCATAGCCTCTGCTTCTCACTCATAGCCTCTGCTTCTCACTCATAGCCTCTGCTTCTCACTCATAGCCTCTGCTTCTGATTGCGTTTTGTTCCCTAGCCCTCCTTGCATCTGTCCATCCATGCTCTCCTGCTTTGCTCATCGGAACTTCCTTCCTTTCTGTTGTTTCAGCTTTCAGACAAGCAAGTGGGCACGGGCATGGGCGTCTACATTTCAAATCACGTGCGTACATGGGGGCTTACACTTAAAAAACACTTTCCCTCTGGCTCTCCTCCCTTGCTCTTCCCACCTCCCCCACTTCTTAACTGCACCACAAACCTAAACTCCCTGCATCATCCCATTTTCTCCCTTTTAATTTTCATGTCTTTCCCTTTTCTTTCCATCCTTGTCAATACGAGCCCGTCTGTCGATGCCATTCTATGCCACTCCCGTCCGATAATACAATGTACACTTCTCATGTCATGCCATGCGCCCCATGTTCCACCATACCATCGCAGGGGTGTGTACTTTACACCCTTTGCGGTTGCTATCGCCCATGCTTCTTGCACAACAGAGATCTCATGCTCTCCAACTCACAACTCCCCCCCACCATTGCATGCCGTTATCGCCTTGCCATCCCACATTGCATGGTGTGGCATGGCATGTCATAAGCATGGTATGGCGTGGCATGGCATGTCATGGTGTGGCGTGGCGTGGCATGGCATGGCGTGGCGTGGCATGGCATGGCATTGCATGGCATGGCATGTCATGGCGTGGCATGGGATGGCATTGCATGGCATGTCATGGCACGGCATGGCGTGGCATGGCATGGAATGGCATGGCGTGGCGTGGCGTGGCGTGGCGTGGCGTGGCGTGGCGTGGCATGGCGTGGCGTGGCGTGGCGTGGCATGGCATGGCATGGCGTGGCGTGGCGTGGCATGGCATGGCATGGCATGGCATGGCAAGGCGGGGCAGGCAGCAGGGGCATACATCTTCAACCCCCCACATGCAGCCACGTCTGCTCAGAACATGAGTCAACAGGCAAGTGCTGTCTGTCATAGGACCACACCCGAGAATCCCTCAAGAGCAACACATAGATTTAGCAACACACGTGAATCAAGTTTGCATAGTTGGTGGCATGGTAGAGCAAGGTGGCATGGTAGAGCAAGGTGGCATGGTAGAGCAAGGTGGGATGCACACTGACTAGAACACATTGGCACACACACACACAATAAGCCCTTACATCACAGCACGTATGGTCCGCCCGCGCTCTAAACCCGACTAGAACAGCATCACTGGCACGCTCAGCGTCCTCACATACTCTGAATCCACCATCACCGCAGCTCCACTCTCATCCCCGCCCTCATCATCCCTTGCTGCACTCACTCACTCCCTTCTCTCATCACCGCAGGTGCCAATCCGAGTGCTGCGAGGGCCGCTGGTGGAGGAGTTTCACCGGGCACTGGCGCCCTGGCTGTCCGAGGTGGGCGGCTGTAAGAGGTGGACGGCTGTAAGAGGTGGGCGGCTGTCCGAGGTGGGCGGCTGTCAGAGGTGGGTGCTTGTCTGAGGTGGGCGGCTGTCAGAGGTGGGTGGCTGTCCGAGGTGGGCGGCTGTCAGAGGTGGGTGGCTGTCCGAGGTGGGCGGCTGTCAGAGGTGGGTGGCTGTCCGAGGTGGGTGGCTGGCAAACGGGTGGGCTGTCAGAGGTGGGCGGCTGTCAGAGGTGAGTTAGTCCGTGCGTTAGTTGGTGATGTCTCTGCCTTGGTCTTCAACTCTTACTTGCACAGAGTGATCCCCTTGCATTGCATCCTGGATGGATGGTTTGACCTTGCTAGTCAAGAAAGGCAGTGCCCCGCACAGGCTGGCATGAGCAGCACTGAGAATCTCTTGAATCTCCTCCTCTGCCCTGCAACCTGTCTGGCTTGCCGTGCAGGTCATTCGCGTGTATCCTGGACGGGACTACGCGGAGATGCATTATATGGTGAGCAGCCGTGGCCAACCAAACCACCCCACATCATTATGTATGAACTTCAGTAGATGAACTTCAGCCAATCAAACCACCCCACATGCATGCATGCATATCAACACCATCAGGTGGGCCCGGTGCCCTGGAAGCTGCTGCAGGGCATGTCTGCCATGCCAGATAACCAATCTATTATCCCATGCCATGCCATGCCATGCCATGCCGTGCATGCATATCGACACCATCAGGTGGGCCCAGTACCCAGAAAGCCCTCTGTGGCTCGAGAGGTGGTCACTCGCTTCGCCTCCTCCATCGCCTCTGCTGGAGCACTGTTCACGGACTCGCAAGCCCGCGACTACCTGCGCCGGGTGAGAACAATGTTCATGGACCTCACACCACACCGCTGCACTGGCTTTTAAGGCCCTTTTCACCAAGCTGTTCCATGTGCCCTTCTGTACCATGTGCCCTTCTGTACCATGTGCCCTTCTGTACCATGTGCCCTTCTGTACCATGTGCCCTTCTGTACCATGTGCCCTTCTGTACCATGTGCCCTTCTGTACCATGTGCCCTTCTGTACCATGTGCCCTTCTGTGCCATGTGCCCTTCTGTGCCATGTGCCCTTCTGTGCCATGCTGCAGCATGCCATGCCGCCCCTCCAGCAACCCCGCCCCCCCTGAGCCCTGTCATCCCCATGCTCTGTGCCTCGCATCCCGCCGTGTCCATCAGGAGCGCAACCATCGGTCGGATTAGTACCTCACCTCCTCCTCCTACCAGCCTGTCGCACCTTTAACACGTCCCAAACTCCCATGCTCCCTCCCTCCTCCCTCATCCCCCCCCCCCCTCCCCCCCCCCCTCCACCCCTCCCATGCCCCCACGCCCATCAGGTGCGCGACCATCGAGCGGATTGGAACCTAACCGTCTACCAGCCTATCGCAGGCAACTTCTACCCTGTCAGTCAGTCGCTGCTCTCAGGTGTCTGCGTGGCATGTATGGATGGCATTTTTTGGCAGCACGCGTTGGCATGCCTGCGACTGGTGTGTGTAGATGGTGCCGTTGCACAGACGGGCAGGTGGCATAGCAATGCATAGCATGGTATGGAGCATATTGCTGCTGTTTGTTTATCGCATGGCTCATGTTTGCATGCGCTGTGCACATGCCAGCGTATCAAAACACGAGCTCCCAGGCGTGTCACACGGTGTCTCCCCTGCCCTCCTCTACCCTCCTCAACCCTCCCCTGCACTCCTCTCCACTCCTTCCCCTCCTCTTCCCTCCTCTCTCCTCCTCTGCCCTCCTCTCCCCTCCTATATCCCCCTCTCCCCTCCTCTCCCCTCTTCTCCCTTCCTTTCCCCTCTTCTGCGTTTCTCACTCTCCTCTGCCCTCCTCTCCTCTCCTCTCTCCCCCTCTCCCCTCCTCTCTCCTCTCTCCTGCGGGCATCGCCCATCCATGCCCCCTTCTATGCCCGCCCACAGCTCACAGCAGGGGCGTTCATTGCGAACAGCAACGCGCAGCTCTCGCTGCTGGTTGCCCGTTGAGGCGCCTGAGAATACTCGGCTCACCTCGGCTTCCCTCTTATTCCCTCCTTGCATCGCCTCTCCCTTCCCATCCCATCCTCCTATGCCCGCCCACAGCTCACAGCAGGGGTGTTCATAGCGGGCAGCACCGCCCAGCTCTCACTGCTGGTGGACCGGCCACTGGGGGTGGCAAGCCTGGCAGACGGGCAGATCGAAGTCATGCTGCACCGGTGAGTGGTGGAGCGGTGTGGGCGTGGCTTGTGCTGTAGTGTAGTGTATGCACTCAGACAGTGTAGTGTAGCACTCAGGACAGTGTAGTGTATGCACTCAGACAGTGTAGTGTATGCACTCAGACAGTGTAGTGTATGCACTCAGACAGTGTAGTGTATGCACTCAGACAGTGTAGTGTATGCACTCAGACAGTGTAGTGTATGCACTCAGACAGTGTAGTGTATGCACTCAGACAGTGTAGTGTATGCACTCAGACAGTGTAGTGTATGCACTCAGACAGTGTAGTGTATGCACTCAGACAGTGTAGTGTATGCACTCAGACAGTGTAGTGTATGCACTCAGACAGCACTGTGCCTTTGAAGTTGACTCAATAACTATCCTCTGCTGGTGTACGAGCTGTTGGGCGAACGGCCAGCCTGACAGGCAGGCAGGCAGATGGAAGTGATGCTTCACCAATGAGCTGAGCACCGCTGCGACGTGGCCTTGTGTTTCTAGGGGCGCCACTACAATACTCTCATGGTGTGATTGGAGTTATAGTCTTGAGGTGTAGTTTTGAAGGATAGGTATGATGAACTCCTTCGTTTGCAAACCTCCAACCACGCCTTTCTTCCCTCACTCATACCCACTCACTGCTCCTTTTCCTCCCTCCCTCACGCCTCCCTCAGTCAGTCCATTTTACCAACTCAGGCGCATGAATTTAAATAATGGGAAAAGGTTGAGAGATGGGGGGAGGGAAAGGAGGTGGAGGAGTAGGGGGAGGTGGGGGGTGGGTTCGTCTGATCTGAACCCTCTGAAAGGCATTCCACACATGTCTCTCCACCTGCCTCTCAGTCGCATGATCACACACGACTGATTGTTTTGAATTCTCAGAAATCTCTTACAGAATGTTTCTGAATTCTTCATTCTTCGAATCACAAATCATCCATCTTCCCGCTCGCTTGTCAGGCGCATGATCTCGGACGACGGCAAGGGCGTGCAGGAGGTGCTGGATGAGAGGGTGTGCGATTCCCATGGCAACTGCACTCCCCTGGCCGTGAGTGCATGGAACAATGGCTGCACTCCCCTGGCCGTGAGTGCATGGAACAATGGCAGCACTCCCCTGGCCGTGAGTGCATGGAACAATGGCTGCACTCCCCTGGCCGTGAGTGCATGGAACAATGGCTGCACTCCCCTGGCCGTGAGTGCATGCCATGCGACGCTGAATACAAGCTGCCCTGGCCGTGGGTGTGCATGGCACGGCACAATGCAATAGGCAATGTGGGCTTTGCCCTTTCACACATTCGTATTTTGGAGTGGAACAGTCAGCAGGTGCCAACAGCAAGTAAGCTCGACCTCCATTCTGCATGTTCATGAAAAGAGGGACTCTGTCATTTATGAATGTGATCTTCCCAGTCAGCACGTGCGGATGTCTGTAGTGCTGCTTTTTTCTGTGCTTTTCTCAGGTGTGAGTCACTACCCCTTGCCATCTTGCCATGGCTCTCATGCTTCTGCCCTAGTTTCACTCCCTCATGCTTCTGCGCCAGGTGGTGGGATTCGTTCGCTTTGCTCTGCATCCCAGCACTCCCAGCGACACCGACTGCTACGGCGGGGATGCTGGCCATGCAGGGGATTCCAATTTAGGTGCAGCTGCAGGCGCTTCCAGTAACGATGCACTCAATAGCGAGCACAGGGTAGACACAGGCTCAGAGGAGTGGGTGTCAGAGGATTCTGACCCAGTACGCGATTCTGCCAATGTAGGAAATTCTGATGAAATAGCGAATGCTGTTAGTGATGAAGCACTCAATAGCGAGGACAGGGAGCAGGCCTCAGGGAAGCCTAGTGCAGAATCAGGTGCTGCGGACTCCCAGGAAAGTCAACCGCCTTCCGGCCGGCGAAAGCTGGGCGGCAAAGGCGTGAAGTATGAAAGGTTGGGCGGGGGGAGTGTGAGGGGCGAGGCAGCCAGGTGGAGGAAGGAGCACGCAGAGAGAATGCTGTCGCCACTGCAACTGGCATTTGCACTCGAGGTGAGATGTGAGGGGAGGAGAAATCAGGTGGATAGAAGTGAAGAGAGGTGAAGGGAGGTGAAGAGAGGTGAAGGGAAATGAAGAGAGGTGAAGGGAAGTGAGAAGTGAAAGCAGTTTGTGGATATTTGTCTCTCTCCGTCCTGCTTGTTAACCATTCGTTTCCATGGGTCTGTGGCGATTGATGCATTACTCATGACACGACACATGCACATGGCACTTGGCGCATGGCACTTGGCGCATGGCACTTGGCGCATGGCACTTGGCGCATGGCACATGGCACTTGGCGCATGGCAGGCAACCGAGGCACTGAAGGCAGCGCAGGGCATGAGATGGACGTACTCCCTCTCATACATGCCTCAAGCGGAAGAGAGCAACCAGGGCAACCAGGGCAACCAGGGCAACCAGGGCAACCAGGGAAACCAGGGAAACACGCCCGCGCCCTATTACCTCCCTCCAAACGTTGCCATTGTCTCACTGCAGGTAGGTGCTGGTGGAAGCACACATAACACTCAGCCTCACCAATGTGGCTTCTGCTCGCTGCTGCCTCCTGAAACACCTCTGATGCAGTGCGGCTTTTGTTCACCATCCCGTTCATCCTCCTCTACATCATCCTCTCCATCCTCCTCTTCCTCCTCTTCCGGCTTTTGTGCGTAGCGCTACCTGGTGCTATTCAGCCCCCAACCCATCCACCCTCCCTCCATTCCCTCTCTACTGGATTCCATTCTGTCACCTCACATGTCACCACAGGAGCTTGCACCCAATGAGTTCACCGTCCGATTTGCACACCTGTACGAGGTACGCTCCATGTGCTTCACACCTTGAGGTGTGCCCTATGTGCGTTAGGTGGTGCTGTGCTGGATTATAAGATTATCTTATACCCCCACCTCTAACACTTGCCGACACCCCTCATTCCGTGATGCAGCTGCAACCCCTCCCTTCAAACCATAGAACCCATGTGCGTCACCTTATCGCCTTGTGATTTAACTCCTATCGTCCCCTGCAATTTTCCATCTTGCTACCCTTCTTGCCCTTCACCGCACCTGCCACATACCATACCTGTTGGTCACTGCACCTGCCAAATTACTCATACTCAACAACACCACCCCCCACCTCCTCCCCCCCTTCCCCCCCCCCCTCCTCCCTCCTCCTGTTCTTCCCCCCAGGCCAAGGAGCATCCGCAGCTGTCCAGCCTAGCCTCTGTTCATCTCCCCTCGCTCTTCGCCTCACGAAAGGTGCACTACCTCTGACTTCTCTAACAATCAATCTTCTTCAATCGCTCATTCTTGCGTTACTCTTCCGCTCTCGTGTTTCTGACACCTATGTGTGCCACATCAAATCTGTCTGCGCAGGTCAAGGATGTCACCGAGCTAAATCTTTTTGCAAGCCAGAAACGATCGGAAATGCGTCCACCAATGGAGTGGCGAGTGGAGAGAGATGCTTCTGGTGGGCATGGCAAAATGAGGGAGGGGAGAGCCGGTGAATCAGATAAGAATGACCCTACTGTAGATTCACCACTTTTAGGTGCCCCGATCGACCCTCATGACCTTGTTCTTGAGTTAGGGCCCATGGAAATCCGAACTGTTGCCATCTCCTTCCATTGAGAAATACTAACGTTGGAACGAAGTTGTGAAATTGGAACACCGCACATGGAGATCTCAACACTGTAACGGATGTAAGAAATCAGTACCGTAAGCCCCCGGATAGAAGCGCAGGCCTCGGATAAGCGCCGGCGCTTATAAAAGGATGATTTATTTTAAGCGCATATTGGGACGCTTCTATCCGGGGGCTGACGGTACCATCCAGGCCCTTAGAAGTCATGAAATTTACCCTGATTTTGGGTTTGAACACTGATTTTCAGGGTTTTGGTAGGCCCCAAATGCAGATTAAAAAGCTGAAAATATTATCCCTACCGTCATCGCCCGGATATAAGACATACCGTATTCTCCCGGACATAACACCCTAGGGTATAGCTAAAAATACAGTGAAAAAATGGGGGGGGTCTCCTCATAGGAAAAAAATACATAATACCCGGGTCTTTACATATGGCATATCTTAGTGTTAGTGTTTTTTTAATTAGTCAATGTGGGTGTTTTGCTGGTCGTTTTAGCATCACTGCCTGAGGCGCGAATGTGAGTTTCGGCCTAGAACTTCATCGCCCCCACGAAAATGGCATGTGGCACCTCTCTTGCCACTTGCAACGGAAGATTCACCTGCACGTGGCGACAGAGAAATAGTGGGAGGGGGCAAATCTCGGCGAAATTTCATTGAGGGAGAAATTCACACGACATTCTTCTGTATTGCAGCTACTCGTTAACGACTATAATAATGAATCCGTAAGAAAAGGGGGGGTGTTATAGAAAATCAGCCAAAAAGGGGGGTATAGTAGAAACGAGGTCTATCATAACACCCACCCCGCACAAGCTACCTGGGGGTGTACAATTATGGGGGGGTGTTTTGTCCGGGAGTATACGGTATATGTCTTATCTCATACACTACAAAAAATGCTTGGGTTGTCTTGTATTTGGAGAGGTTTTGGGCGTCTTATAAGTCTTATAAATGGAAACTTTTTTAAACTACATAGAAATATTTTCACGCATCTTGAAAAGAGTTTCTCATTAAGAATGTGGATGTTGCGAAGGTGCCACTTCGGCAACCATTGTTCGAGACGCCACGTCATCTAGAATACTTGCATAGGCAAATTTGGTAGTACGTGACTCAGCACGTGGCAGAATTCGCGTGTCGCAAGGGTAAAAATGTACGCAGTATTTCAATTTTCACTATAATACATTGCAGTTTCGATTATAAGACACATATGTCTTATCTCGTACACACAAATACGGTATGTGTCGTATAAAAAGGCTAGCCTGTTTATAAGAGACACCCGTATAATTGTCAAACATTTATGCTATAGTCTTTCTAGGCTGTAGTGGGGTAGACAGTATGGGGTACAGTTTCCTAGGGTTACATATTTGTACCCAACTCATTTCCTAGTTAATCATTCCTCATTATTTCACATGGTATAGAGCAGGTTCCCTAGTGGGAACGTTTCCTAGGGCCCACAACGAAATCGATTTTTTTTTTTTTTACCTGCCCGGAGCGCGCTTCGCGCCTGCCCTAGTCGCGCCCCGTGCGCCTGCCCTCCCGTCGCGTCCCCTGCCCTTAGCGGCCCATCGCGCCCTCTTAAGACCCCTTCGCGGACCCTCTCACGACCCGTCGCGGCCCCTTCGCGGCTCCCTCGCGGCCCCTCCGTGGCCCTTCGTGGCCCCTCTCACGGCCCTTCGCGGCCCCTCGCGGCCCCTCGCGGCTCCTTCGCCGCTCTTCGCGGCCCCTCGCGGCCTCTTCGCGGCCACTCACGGCCCCTTCGCCGCTCTTCGCGGCCCCTTGCGGCCCCTTCGCGGCCCCTTGCGGCCCCTTCTCAGCCCCGTCACCGCCCGTCGCGGCCCCTTCACGGCCCCTCGTGGCCCCTTCTCGGCCCCTTCGCTGCCCTTCACGGCCCCTTCGCGGCCCCTCTGCGGCCCTTCGCGGCCCCTCGTGGCTCCTTCACGGCCCCTCTGCGACTCCTTTGCGGCTCGTCGCGGCCCCTTCGCGGCCCCTCCCCGGCTCTTCACGGCCCTGCCGCCCACCCGTCACCGCCCCAGCAGCAGCTGCCATCGTGCCTGCTGCCGCTGCTGCTTCTTCTACGACCGGTCGCCGCCGCCGCTGCTGCCGTGACAGCCGCCGCCGCCCCTGCTGGGACAATCGCCCCTGCCGCTGCCGTGACAGCAGCCGCCGCCGTCCCAGCTTTGCCCTGCAGCCGAGGCGCGGCACTCCTCTGCCGCCCTCTCGCGGCCCTGTCCCTACCGGCGCGCCTCGGCCCTGCCCCACCGCTTGCAGACCTCTACCCTCCCGCCCCTGGTAAGAGCACCGCCGAGCCGCGCCTCTCGTGCTGAGCTGCTCCTAGCCTGCTGCTGCCACTGCTAGCTTGCTGCTGCTGCTGCTGTCATGGCTACCCCTAGTGTTCTCACCTTTGATGCTGAGGGTCGGGCTGTCGACTTTGAGGTCTGGGTCGATGATCTGCAGCTTTTCCTGCAATGCGATAGAAAAGATGGTCTCTCACTGTTCGATCTCACGTCTGGCGCCTCTGCGGCCCTTGCTGCCGATGCTGACAGTACTGTTCGCTCACAGTGGACC
Organism: Closterium sp. NIES-65; assembly: GCA_948144175.1. Lineage (NCBI taxonomy): Eukaryota > Viridiplantae > Streptophyta > Zygnematophyceae > Desmidiales > Closteriaceae > Closterium > Closterium sp. NIES-65. The sequence goes on along the minus strand of CANXME010002442.1, from coordinate 728,427 downwards.
ACACGCGATGCTGCTGCTCGTCATGCTGTGCGTAGTCACTTGCCGTCCACTGAGCGCGCGCACTTTAGTCAGTATAAGAGTGCTAAGACCTTGTACGACGCCGTAGTTGCACGCTACTCTTCCCCTGCCACTACTGCCCTTAGTCGCCTCATGCTGCCGTACCTGTTCCCTGACCTCGCTGCCTTTCCCACAGTCGCTGACCTCATTACGCACCTTTGCACTAGTGACACCCGCAACCACGCTGCGCTTCCTGCTGAAATCTGCGCCAAAAACCCGTCCCCCCCATGTACATCACCCTCTACTACCTAGTCACCCGGCTCCCTGACTCCCTTCGCTCGGTCAGGGACCACTTCCTCTCTGTTTGCCCCACCACTCTCACCGTTGACCTGCTCGAGGAGCGCCTCCTGGAAGCTGAGAAGAGTATAGTCGTTGTAGGAGCCTCTCGTGGTGACCCTCGTACCCCCTTCTTTGAGGGGTGCTCCCCCTCCCCCCTTTTGCCCTCTGTTGCCTCTGCTGCTGCGGTCGACCTCGTTGGCACCGAGTCGGTCGGCGCCGCAACGACAACAGCAAGGGGGGTAAGGGCACTGGAGGAGCTGGCGGGGGCGGTGGAGGTGGCGGTGAAGGTGGAGGAGGGGGTGGGGGTGGCGGTGGAAGTGGTGGCGGGGGTGGGGGCTTCGGTGGCGGCGGTGGAGGCGGAGGCGGCGGCGGCAGTGGCGGTGGGAGCGTAGGAGGCGGCAGTGGCGGCGGTGGAGCTGGTCGGGGTGGCTCTGTGCAGCGGGGCGTCGGTGGTGGTCAGCGCCAACACCAGCAGTGCACTCGTGAGACCCCGCCCCCCCAGCAGCTTTGTGAGTGGTACGCTGCGCGTTAGCGGGGTGGGGGTGCTGGTCCCTGTGCCTACGTCCTGCGTACCGGCAACCGCACTGGTGAGCCGTGCTGTGGCCCGCACACCACCCAGCGCTGCTTCGGCCGCCTGACAGACGCCTGGCGTCTCCAACTCCTTGACGCCACTGACATCCCTCGCTAGGGCGAGCTGCTTAGGTCGGGGGTTGCTATCTTTGATCGGGTTTATGATGCTATTCTTGCTGCCATGTATGTTGTGTCTACTAGTGCTGAAGGTGACTGTTACCTGTGTGAGCTGCCTAACCCGGGCATTGAGGCTGCTGCTCTAGATGCTAGTGCGTCTGCTGCTCTTGGTGCTAGTGAGTCTGCTGCTCCAGGTGCTGGTGAGTCTGCTCTCTTAGGTACCGCGTCGGCTCAGGTTTTGCACACCTTCACCCTTGACTTGGGTGCTTCCCGCTCCTTCTTTCGAGACCGCACCACACTCACGCCGCTTAGTCGGCCGGTTGCGGTCTCCCTGGCGGACCCCTCTGGGGGTCCTGTCCTTGCCAACTTCTCCACTATCTTACCGTGTCCGGCGGCCCCTTATGGCACCCTGTCAGGTCTTTACCTCCCCTCGTTCTCTACGAACTTGGTGAGTGGTGCTGATCTACAGGATGGGGGGGGTTGACCAGTTTACTCCTGCGAGTCATCGAGTGACCCACTATACGTGTGCTTGGACGGGCCGACACTTGGCCACGTTTACTCGTCAGCCGAGGTCAAGTCTGTACACACTGACTACCGAGTCTCCTCCGGTTGCTACGTCTCGTTAGGTAGCTGCGTCAGGTCAGGTGTTTGCTGCAGCGTCCAGGTCTGGTCCTGAATCCGCCCCCTGCTCGTGTCATCTCCTGTCTCACCAGACTCTCCTCTGGCACCACTGCCTTGGTCACCCCTCCCTACCTCTTCTCCGAGGCATGGCTTCCCGTGTCCTTGTCTCTAGTCTCCCCCGGTCCCTCCCTCCTCATCCTCCGCGGCCTGCCTCTACCTGCGTTCCCTGCGTCGAGGGGCGGCAGCACGCCGCTACTCACTCCTCCGAGTTTCCTTGGACAGAGGCTCCGCTGCAGACACTTCACTTGGACGTGTGGGGCCCCGCCCGCGTCCGTGGACAAGGTCACAAGCATTACTTCCTGCTGGTGGTTGACGACTACTTGCGCAGCAAGGGTGAGGTCACTGAGGTGTTGATCGACTGGATCCGCGCAGCTCGTCTCCAGCTCAGAGGGAGTTTTGGCTCGGACTTTTCTGTTCTGCGTCTGCACTCCGACAGAGGCGGAGAGTTTTCCTCTGACCTTTTGCGAGCCTTCTATCGTGCAGGCGGCATCCGCCAGACGCTCACGCTTCCGGCCTCTTCGGAGCAAAATGGGATTGCTGAGCACCGCATTGGCATGGTCATGGACGTCACTCGTACGTCCATGATCCATGCGGCTGCTCCCCATTTTCTGTGGCCGTTCCCGGTTCAGTACGCGGCGCATCAGATCAACCTTTAGCCCCATGTCTCCTTGCCGGAGACCTCCCCTACTTTGCGGTGGACGGGGAAGGTTGGCGATGCGTTTGCGTTTCGTGAATGGGGATCTCGGGATTTTGTCCGTGACTTGTCTTCGGACAAGCTGTCCCCCCGTGCTGAGCCTGGGGGTGCTGAGCCTGAGCGTGCGGAGCCTGGGGGTGCTGAGCCTTGGGGTGCTGCGTCTGGGGGTGTTGAGCCTGGGGGTGCTGCGACTGGGGGTGTGGAGCCTGAGGGTGCTGGGCCTGCTCGTGTGGAGTCTGGCGGTACTGGGTCTGGAGGTCCTTCGGGTGCTTCGTCCCGGCGGGAGCTACCCTCTCCACAGGAGCTGCGCGAGTGGTTTGCTTGGCGCTGGAGCCGTGCTGCTGGAGCTGGAGGTGCTGCTGGAGTTGGAGGTTCTACTGCTGCTGAGGGTACTAATGCCACGGGCCCCGGAGGTGCTCATACTAGAGGTACTGGAGTTGCTAGGCCTGGGGGTGCTCCTTGTGCTGGAGCTGCTGGCGATGCTGGAGCTGGCGGTGCTGCTGGGGTAGGTGCTGCTGGAGCTGGAGGTGTTGAGTCTTCCTGTGGTCCGGCTAGAGCTGGAGCTGCTGGGGGTGTTGGCGCTGGAGGTGCTGCTGGCGCTGGTGCTTATGAGGGTGCTGGAGTTGGCGCTGCTGGAGCTGGGGGTGCTACTGGCGCTGGTGCTGCCGATGGGGGTGCTGGTGCTGTACCTGCTGGTTCTGAAGGCGCTGCGCGGCCGCGACCGTACTTCGTTCCGCTCCTTGAGCTGGTTCTTGGTCTCCCGCCTTCTACTCGTCCTGCTCCTTCCTTAGAGTGTCCACCGCTTGTCCAGTCCGAGTCACAGTTACAGCCCGCCTCCCCACTGCCTGCTCCGTCTCCCTACACTGGTCCTACTGGAGGTCTTGCTGAGTTTCGTGAGCCTGCGTCTCGTCCTGCGTCGCCTGTTCGTGCTGCTCGCACTAGTCGTCGTGTTCCGCGTCAGCGTCCTCCTGCGGTCCCAGGCACGCACCAAATGGCAGTGCGTCCTTCCACTGCTCCACTACGTGTCCCTTTGGCGTCTCCTCCTGAGTCCTCTCTTCCTGCTTTTGCTGACCCGGAGTCTGACTCTCTTCGTGCTGCCAGTCCTACTGTCATGCGTCTTCTGGCTACTGTTGTCACTGACCCTTCCTTTGAGTCCGCTGCTGCGTCTGCCCTAGTTGCTGAGCTTGTCGACTTCTCTGCTCGCTGTCGTCTAGACTACGCTGCTATTCTTATTGCTGAGTCTGAGTTTGTCTGTCCTCCGTCCGTCGGGGGTGAGTGTGCTCTTAGCACGGACGTCCTTGAGGACAGGCGGGAGGAGTTCCAGTGTTTTGCTGTTGCTTTGCCTCATCTCTTGTCCATGCTAATTGCCCCTGAGGGAGACCCGGATGCACCAGACATCCCGACTCCACGCTCTTACGCAGAGGCGATAGAGGGTCCCTACTCCTCTCAGTAGCAGTCAGCCATGGACGCAGAGATGGCTTCCTGGAAGTCCACAGGCACCTACGTCGACGAGGTTCCCCCACCTATGGCGAACATCGTCTGTGGCATGTGGATTTTCAAGGTGAAGTGGCCGTCGGGTTCTCCGCCAGTCTTCAAGGCGCTTTACGTGGCTCGAGGCTTCAATCAGCGGCAGGGAGTTGACTACTTTCAGACCTTCTCTCCCACCCCGAAAATGACCACTCTTCGGATGCTGCTGCACATAGCCGACTACGAGCTTCACTCTCTTGACTTCAGCACTGCTTTCTTGCAGGGCAGCCTGCACGAGGAGATCTGGCTGCACCGCCCACCTGGCTTCACTGGGTTGTTTCCTCCTGGTACCCAGTGGAGCCTCCGGCGGCCAATCTACGGTCTCCGCCAGGCGCCCCGTGAGTGGCACGACACACTGAGGACTACACTTGCGGCTCTTGGGTTTGCTCCTTCTACTGCCGACCCGTCGCTGTTTCTACGCACCGACACCTCTTTGCCGCCGTTCTACATCCTCGTGTACGTCGACGACTTGGTCTTTGCTACTGCTGACAGTGCTGGACTCGCCCACGTGAGGTCCTAGCAGCAGAAGAGACACACGTGCACAGACCTGGGTGAAATGCGCTGCTACCTTGGCTTGCAGATCACCCGAGACAGAGCGCAGCACACCATTACCCTGACTCAGTCACACATGGTGCAGCAGGTCCTTCAGCGCTTCGACTTCATGTACTCCTCGCCTCAGGCCACTCCTCTGTCTACTCGCCACTCGCTCTCAGCTCTGCCTTCGGATGAGTCCGTAGAGCCGAGTGGCCCGTACCTAGAGCTTGTTGGCTGCCTAATGTACCTGATGACCTGCACTCGACCTGTCCTTGCATACCCTCTTAGCATCTTGGCATGCTATGTTGCTCCTGGGAGACACAGACCTGAGCACATGGCTGCAGCAAAGAGGGTGTTGCGCTACTTGTGCAGTACGTCGGGCATGGGGCTCGTGCTTGGAGGTTGGAGTTTAGTGGTCCTCACTGGTCCCGCAAACGCTTCTTGGGCTGACAACCAGGCTACGCAGCGGTCGTCACAGGGTTACACCTTCAGCCTTGGTTCCGGCTCTGTTTCGTGGCGGTCCACCCGCTCGTCTTCTGTTCTCGGCTCCAGCTGTAAGGCTGAGATCTACGCAGGGGCCATGGCTGCACAGGAGTGACGCTGGCTCACCTACCTGCTGACTGACCTAGGAGAGCCGCCTCGTTCTCCTCCAGTTCTGTACGTAGACAACAAGGCCATGCTGGCCTTGTGTCGGGAGCACAGACTGGAGCACAGAACGAAGCACATTGCTCTTCACTACTTCCTTGCTCGCGAGCTGCAGCAGCGTGGTCAGCTGCGCCTTGCTTACGTGGCCTCTCAGGCCAACACTGCTGATATCTTGACCAAGGCACTTCAGCCTTGTAATCATCAGCGCTTCTGTACGATGGTAGGTCTTGTGCGTACTTGGCCTCACTTGCTCACTTCTTGACCTTGCTTTTAGTGTGATCTATGTTTGTTTACCGTTATATATAATCTTGCATGTGAACCGGCCTTGTGGCCTTAGAACTTGTGCTCGGAATGTGTGGTGACGTTGTGATCCACCCTGAGCTTGTCTTGCTTGACTGGTCTTGTGACCCCTTGTTCTCTCCCACTTTGCCTATGGGGGTGTGTCAAACATTTACGCTATAGTCTTTCTAGGCTGTGGTGGGGTAGACAGTATGGGGTACAGTTTCCTAGGGTTACATATTTGTACCCAACTCATTTTCTAGTCAATCATTCCTAATTATTTCACAATAATAGACAGCCCCTATCTACAATTCAACACTGTCTTATATCCGGGCGATGATGGTACTCTGATGTTTCAGTTAGTTTTTTTGTAGTAGGGCTGAAATTTCAGCCAACTTTTACCAGGCGGACCTGATTCGAATCCAATTGCAGCGAGGCCAGGGCCTTTTTATTTTATTTTCACTACTCTGAAAATTAGGGTTGATCATGAGCATTACTCTGATTTGTTAGAGAAAACTTACAGCTGCGGTCTACATACTACGAGCGGGAGGCCTGAGTTTATTGAGAAAGTGAGAACGAGAATGAATGAACTATGAGTGAAGTGGGTACAAGTACTAACCCTAATTGGGTTGTACCCCCTATGGGATACCCCAATACAGCCTACACAAAAGCATAAGCTATAATGTTATGACACACCCCCATAGGCAAAGTGGGGGAGAACACGGGGTCACAAGACCAGTCAAGCAAAGCAAAACAAAGCAAAGCTCAGGGTGGATCACAAAGTCACCACACATTCCGAGCACAAGTACAAGGCCACAAGGCCAGTTCACATGCAGGAGTACATATATATATAAGGTTAGACAAGTAAGAGCAGGTATATATATATGTAACAGTACAAACAAGGTCAAGAGGTGAGCAAGTGAGGCAAGACAGGTACAAGACCCAACTGGGTGCAGAATCGCTGATGATCACAAGGCGCAAGTGCCTTGGTGAAGATATCAGCAGTGTTGGCCTCGAAGGCCATGTACGCAAGCCCCAACTGACCACGCTGCTGTAGCTCACGAGCAAGGAAGTAGCGGAGAGCAATGTGCTTCGTTCTGTGCTCCAGTCTCTGCTCTCGACACAAGGCCAGCATGGCCTTGTTGTCTACGTACAGTACTGGAGGAGAACGAAGCGGCTCTCCAAGGTCAGTCAGCAGGTAGGTGAGCCAGCGAAGCTCCTGTGTAGCCATGGCCCCTGCGTAGATCTCAGCCTCACAACTGGAGCCGAGAACAGATGACGAGCGAGTAGCCCGCCACGAGACAGAGCCGGAACCAAGACTGAAGGTGTAACCCTGTGACGACCGCTGCGTAGCCTGGTCGTCAGCCCAAGATGCGTCTGCGCCCTCCAAGCACTAGCCCCATGCCCGACGTACTGCACAAGTAGCGCAACACCCTCTTCGCGCAGCCATGTGCTCTGGTCGGTGTCTCCCAGGAGCAACATAGCGTGCGAGAATGCTAAGAGGGTATGCAAGGTCAGGTCGTGTGCAGGTGATCAGGTACATGAGGTAGCCAACAAGCTCTGGATACGGGCCACTCAACTCTACGGACTCATCCGAAGGCAGAGCTGAGAGCGAGTGGCGAGTAGACAGAGGAGTGGCCTGAGGCGAGGAGTACGTGAAGCCGAAGCGCTGAAGGACATGCTGCACCATGTGTGACTGAGTCAGGGTAATGGTGCGGCGTGCTCTGTCCCGGGTGATCTGCAAGCCAAGCTAGCTGCGCAGTTCACCCAGGTCTGTGCACGTGTGTCTCTTTTGCAGCTCGGACTTCACGTAGGCGAGTCCAGCAGTGTCAGCTGTGGCAAAGATCAAGTCGTCGACGTACACGAGGATGTAGAACGGCGGCAGAGAGGTGTCGGTGCTTAGAAACAGCGACGGGTCGGTAGTAGAAGGAGCAAACTCAAAAGCCGCAAGTCTAGTCCTCAGTGTGTCGTGCCACTCACGTGGCGCCTGGCAGAGACCGTAAACTGGACGCCGGAGGCTCCACTGGGTACCAGGAGGGAACGACCCAGTGAAGCCAGGTGGGCGGCGCAGCCAGATCTCCTCGTGCAGGCTGCCCTGCAAGAAAGCAGTACTAAAGTAGAGAGAGTGCAGCTCGTAGTTACGGTGAGCAGCAACGTGCAGCAGTACCCGAAGAGTGGTCATCTTCGGGGTGGGAGAGAAGGTCAAAAAGTAGTCAACTCCCTGTCGCTGACGGAAGCCACGAGCCACATAACGTGCCTTGAAGACAGGCGGAGAACCCGACGGCCGCTTCACTCTGAAGATCCACATGCCACTGACGATGTTCGCCCCAGGCGGGGGAACCTCGTCAATGTAGGTGCCGGTGGACTTCCAGGAAGCCATCTCTGTGTCCATAGCTGCCTGCCACTGAGAGGAGTAGGGACCCTCTATCGCCTCCGCGTAGAAGCGCGGAGTCGGGATGTGAAGTGCATCCGGGTCTCCCTCAGGGGTAAGCAGTACGGACACGAGATGAGGTGAAGTTGCTGCCAGACACTGGAACTCCTCCTGCCTATCCTCAAGGACGTCCGTGCCAAGGGCACACTCACCCCCGACGGACGGAGGACAGACAAACTCAGACTCAGCTACAAGACTAGCAGCGTAGTCTAGGCGACAACGAGCAGCAAAGTCGACGAGCTCAGCAACTAGGGCAGACGCAGCAGTGGACTTGAAAGAAGGGTCAGTGACGACAGTAGCCAGGAGACGCGTGACAGTAGGACTGGCAGCACGAAGAGAGTCCGATTCCGGGTCGGCAAGAGCAGGATGAGAGGACTCTGGAGGAGAAGGAAAAGGGGCACGCAGAGGAGCAGTGGACGGACGCAGAGACATTTGGTGTGTGCCAGGGACTGGAGGAGGACGCTGACGCGAACCACGACCACTAGCGCGAGCAGCTTGGACAGGAGACGTAGGGCGAGACACAGGCTCACGATGCTCAGCAAGACCTTCAGTAGGACCAGTGTAGGGAGAAGGAGCAGGCAAAGGGGAGGTAGGCTGCAACTTTAACTGTGACGGGATAGGCTGTGGACACTCTAAGGGAGGAGGAGGACCAGTTGAAGGTGGAAGACCAAGAACGTGCTGCAGGAGTGGAACGAAGTACGGTCGAGGCCGCGTGGCGACGCCAGACATAGAAGGGACAGCACCAGTACCCCCAGCAGGAGCACCTGCTCCAGCAGCACCTCCACTAGCTCCAGAACCTCCAGCAGCACCAGGAGTACCCCCAGCAGGACCGCTAGCGGTAGTCTCAGCGCCAACACCCTCAGCAGCACCAGCTCCAGTCGAACCCGTTGGCCCAGCAGCTCCAGTACCCCCAGTATGAGCACCTTCGGGACCCGCGACAGCAGCACCCTCAGTAGTCAAAGAACCTCCAGCACCAGCAGCACGGCTCTAGCGCCGGGCAAACCACTCGCGCAGCTCCTGTGGAGAGAGTGGCGCCCGGCGAGACGAAGCAATCGGAGAACCTCCTGGCGTAGCACCTGGGAGGTGGGGGTCCTCCAAGTTCAGCACCCCAAGGCTCAGCACCCCCAGGCTCAGCACCCCCAGGCTCAGCACCCCCAGGCTCAGCACCCCCAGGTGGAGCACTTCCAGGCACAGCACCCCCAGGCGTAGCACCCCAAGGCTCAGAACCCCCAGGCTCAGCACCCCCAGGCTCAGCACCCCCAGTCGCAGCACCCCCAGGCTCAGCACCCCCAGGCTCAGCACCCCCAGTCGCAGCACCCCCAGGCTCAGCACCCCCAGGCTCAGCACCCCCACCCGCACTAGAGTCACCAGAAACCTCGACAGGCTCGAGTGCGTCTACCTGGCACACACCAGAAGGGGCAGGACCCTGAGGGGGGAGGGACGGAGTGCGGTAGGGGAAGAGGCGGTAGTAGGGGACTGACTCGTCAAACGTGACGTCCTGGGAGGACAGAACACGGCGAGAGGTGGGGTGGTAGAACTGCCACCTAGGCGCGTCAGTGGGGAACCCCAGGAAGACGCACGGAGCAGCACGAGGGGACAGCTTGTCCGCAGACAAGTCGTGGACAAACGCCCGAGATCCCCAGACCCGGAACGCCGACGCATCGCCAACCTTCCCTGTCCACAGCAAGGCTGGGGAGGTCTCCGGCCTGGAGACCCTGGGGTGTAGGTTGATCTGATGCGCCGCGTACCTCACCGCAAACAGCCACAGAAAATGGGGAGCAGCCGCATGCATCATAGACGTACGAGCAACATCCATGACCATGCCAATGCGGCGCTCAGCAATCCCATTTTTCTGCGGGGAGTCCGGAAGCGTGAAGGTCTGACGGATGCCTCGTGCGCGACAGTAGGCTCTCTGAAGGCCAGAGGAAAATTCTCCGCCTCTGTCAGAGTGTAGACGCAGAATAGGAAAGTCCGAGCCAAAGCTCTGCCTGAGCTGGAGACGAGCTGCGCGGATCTAGTCGATCAGCACCTCAGTGACATCACCCTTGCTGCCCAAGGGGAAGACCGTGGTGTAACGCGAGTAGTCGTCAACAACGAGCAGGAAGTAGCGCTCGTGACCCTGTCCACGGAAGCGGGCTGGGCCCCACACGTCCATGTGAAGTGTCTGCAGCGGGGCCTCTGTCGGAGGAAACTGGGAGGAGTGAGGGGCAGCCCGCTGGCGCCCCTCGACACAGGGGACACAGGTAGGGCCAGGGCCCTGAGGAAGGGGAGGGAGGGACGGGGGGAGACCAGAAAAAAGAAGACGGGAGGCCATGCCTCTGAGCCGAAGCAGAGAGGGGTGACCAAGACGGTGGTGCCAGAGGAGAGTCTCGTGAGACAGGAGACGAGACGAACAGGGGGGCAGACTCAGGACCAGACCTGGACGCTGCAGCAAACACCTGACCCGACGCAGCAACTGGAGGAGACGTAGTGGTTAGTGTGTACAGGCTCAACCCCGGCTGATGGGTAAACGTAGCCAGGTGTCGGCCTGTGCTAGCCTCTGTGCAGTGCGTCACCCGCTGACGCGCAGGAGTGAACTGGTGTACTCCCCCATCCTGTAGGTCACCACCACTCACCAGGTTCGTAGAGAACGAGGGGAGGTAGAGACCAGACAGGGTGCTAGAGGGAGCCGCCGGACACGGGAGGACTGTGGAGAAGTGAGACAGGACAGGACCCCCATAGGGGTCAGCCAGAGACACCGCAACCGGCCGACTAAGCGGCGTGAGTGTGGTGCGGTCTCGAAAGAAGGAGCGAGAAGCTCCAGAGTCAAGGGTGAAGGTGAGGGAGGCCGAAGCCGACGTAGTACCTGAGAGCGCAGACTCACCAGTACCTGAGGACGCAGACGCACTAGCACCTAGAGCAGCAGCGTCACAAGCACCTAGGGCAGCAGCCTCACCAGTACCTAGAGCAGCAGTCCAAATGCCCGGATCGGGCGGGAAACACCGGTAACAGTCACCCTCATCACTAATGGACACAGCATACATGGCAGAAAGAATAGCATCAAAATCAAGATAATAGATAGCAACTCCCGCCCTAGACAGCTCGCCCCAGCGAGGGATCTCTGTGGCCTCCGAGAACTGGCGACGCCACGCATCAGTCAGGCGGCCAAAGCAGCGCTGGGTGGGGTGCGCACCCCCACACTGCTCACCCGCACGGTCGCCGGTGCGCAGGACGTAGGTGCACGGACCAAAATCCCCACCCCGCTGGCGTGCAATGTACCACTCACGGAGCTGCTGAGGGGAGAGAGTCTCACGACCGCGCTGCTGTTGCTAGCGCTGGCCACCACCGGACCAGCTCCACCGCCACCCCCGCCGCCTCCGCCGCCTCCGCCGCCTCCGCTACCACTGCCGCCTCCGCCACCGCCTCCACCGCCACCACCTCCGCCACCCCCGCTCCCACCACCACCGCCGCTGCCGCCTCCGCTCCCGCCACCGACACCTCCTCCCCCACCTCCACTCCCACCGCCACCCCCACTCCCCCCGCCGCCTCCACCTCCACCGCTCCTGCTCGCTCCTCCAACGCCTTTGCCCCCCTTGCCCTTGCCAGAGCGGCGTCTCCCGCTAGGGGCGGACGCCGCACCGACCGACTCAAGACCAAGGAGGTCGGCCGTAGCAGCAGAGGCAACAGAGGGCAGAAGGGGGGAGGGGGAGCACCCCTCAAAGATGGGGGTGCGCGGGTCACCACGAGAGGCCCCTACAGCGACTATGCTCTTCTCGGCTGCTAGAAGGGACTTCTTGAGGAGGTCAACAGTGAGAGTGGTGGGACAGACTGAGAGGAAGTGGTCCCTGACTACGCGAAGGGAGTCAGGGAGGCGAGTGACTATGTAGTAGAGAGTGATGTACATGGGGGGGGGGTTCTTGGCGCAAAAGTCAGCAGGAAGCGCAGCACGGTAGCGAGTGTCACTAGTGCGGAGGTGCGTAATGAGGTCAGTGACAGTGGGAAAGGCAGCAAGGTCAGGGAAGAGGTACGGTAGCATGAGACGGCTCAGTCCAGCAGTGGCAGGGGAGGAGTAGCGCGCAACTACAGCGTCGTACAAGGTCTGAGCACTCTTGTACTGACTAAAGTGCGCACGCTCGGAGGTAGGGAGGTGGCGACGCACAGCAAGACGTGCAGCAGCGTTGTGCGTGGCCCACTGGGAGCGAACAGTGGCGTCAGCATCAGTAGCAGGGGCAGGAGAGGCGCCAGAGGTGAGGTCAAAGAGAGAGAGACCGTCTTCCCTATCACACTGTAAGAACAGCTGCAGGTCATCTACCCAGACGTCAAAGTCAATGGCTCGACCCTCAGCGTCAAAAGCGAGGACACTAGGGGTAGCCATGACCATAGTAGACTAGCAGTGCAACAGTAGGGTGAGGGCAGTGTAGCAAGAGAGGCACTGTGCTCACCGGACAAGGCAGCTCGGGCGGCTCGGCAGTAGGGCGGCTCGGCAGATCGGCGGCTCGGCTACTGGGCTGCTGGGCGGCCCGGCTGCAGTGCGGCTCGGCGGTCCGGCGGCTCGACTGTACGGCGGCTCGGCTGCTGGGCGGCTCAGTTGTAGGGCGGCTCGGCTGCTGGGCGGCTCGGCTGCAGGGCTGCTGGGCGGCTCGGCGGCCGGCTGTCCAGCTGCTCGGTTGCCCGGGCGGCTCGACGGTGCTGCTGCAGGGCGGCGCGGTGGTCGGCTGCTCGGCTGGGTGGGGCGGGTCGGGAAGCCCGGGTGGCGGGCGGCGTTGCAGCAGGTGACGGGGCCGCATATGAGAGCGGCGGGGCTGCCAACGAGAGGGGCGGGGCCGCAGGTGAAAGCGGCGGGGCCGCAGGTGAGAGCGGCGGGGCCGCAGCAGAGGGCGGCGGGGCCGCAGAGAAGGGCGGCGGGGCCGCAGTTGAGGGCGGCGGGGCCGCAGTAGTTGAGGGCGGCGGGGCCGCAGCAGTTGAGGGCGACGAGGCCGCAGGTGAAAACGGCTGGGCTGCAGGTGAGAGCAGCGGGGCCGCAGCAAAGGGCGGCGGGGCCGCAGAGAAGGGCGGCGGGGCCGCAGTTGAGAGCGGCGGGGCCGCAGCAGTTAAGGGCGGCGGGGCCGCAGCAGTTGAGGGTGGCGGGGCCGCAGTTGCGGGCGGCGGGGCCGCAGCAGTTGAGGGCGGCGGGGCCGCAGTAGTTGAGGGCGGCGGGGCCGCAGGTGAAAGCGGCGGGGCCGTAGAGAAGGGCGGCGGGGCCGCAGTTGAGGGCGGCGGGGCCGCAGTTGAGGGCGGCGGGCCGCAGGAGAAGGGCGGCAACGGGCCGCTTGTGAAAGGGCGGCGCGACGTGGCCGTTAGGGCTGCGCGACGCGGCCGCTAAGGGCGTCGCGACGGGCCGCTAAGGGCGACGCGACGGGCCGCTAAGGAGGGCGCGACCCTAGGCGCGCTTTGGGCAGGGGCAGGACGCGCCTCGGGCAGGAAAGAAAAAAAAAGGGAGGATCGGTGGGCCCTAGGAACAGTTCCCACGAGGGAACCTAATGAATGAATGAACTATGAGTGAAGTGGGTACAAGTACTAACCCTAATTGGGCTGTACCCCCTATGGGATACCCCAATACAGCCTACAAAAAAGCATAAGCTATAATGTTCTGACATTTATCACTTGAAAACAGGGTGACCAGTTTTTGGACTCGGCCCAAGGATGGCGTTTCAAATTTGCTCCCCCTGATCCAAAAAAAATATGTATTCATTTTACTCTGAGGCTACTTCGGCCAGATTTTGACCAGTCTGATTGCTCACTTTCCTGGGAAGTGGTACCGTACGGCCTCGGATAGTAGCGCATATGTACTTATACCGTCACCCCCCGGATATAAGCGCCACCCTAGGATAAGCGCCAGGCGCTTATAATTGGCATATGGCGCTTATATCCGGTCCTCGATTATAAGCGCACCCCTGATAGCTTTTTGAGTATAAACGCTTTTATCTGTATTGTTTTTTATATTTTTAATGAAACATCCGTAACGAAACACCCATTTTGTGTCCCAAATTTCGATGGCCTTTAACCTCGCGCGACTCACTTCGTGCGCATCTAGATAGAATGACCTGTCATGTGGAAAACATGACTCATTTTGACTGTGTGTGTTGGCACGGAGTCTTTCCCTGCCAACTTACGCGAGATTTCATTCACATCACTCGCTAATTTCGACGCGATTCAAATCGCAAGAACAAGATGAACACTCTGATGAAAAAACAATAAATTTCATAGATGTCATTATATAAGCCCCTGCGCTTATAAATTTGCTACATTATAAGCCCACCCCCTTAAAAAATCATGTTTTATTATACCCCCCCATGGGGGCTTATCCGAGGGGTGACGGTAATATATATATATACATATATGTATTTTAAGGGGTGGCGTTTGTAATTGAGTCACGGCCATAAGCACCGGCGCCTTTATCAAGGCAAATCTGAATTTCAAATTTAAATGTACCAGATTGAAGCTCTCAATAAGGCGAATATTGTGACGTTGTGTGCGTATGGGATCGTGCATGGAATCACGGCGAAACTTGCCGCAATTCGAATTCTCACCGCACAAAACCTGTCCCAGAGCAACGCATCTGCCAGCGCTGACGTGTAACCTGCCGTGCGGCCCAATCAGGTCGTCATGCGCTGCCAGGCAGGAGCATTTCGACCAAACCCTCTAGAAGGGGGTAGAAGATGCCCTGCCAACGAACCCTCCTCTGTGGGTTCAGGCAGTGGGGCAACCCTCGTTCATTGACGAGGACCCCGAGGCGCTGAGCCAAAGGAGTTCCCTTCAACATTTCATTTCTTCCCTCATCCATCCAGTTTTTCATTCAGTTTCTCGTTCTTTCCCCCCATGCTGCGAGAGCCATGGCGGAATTCACCAACACCCATTTCTTGTTCAAGAAGAAGCCTACCGCTAGGCCCGCGTTTAGAGTTGACGCTGACGGGTGGTATTCCCGTGTCCCACTAGAGCCACCACAACCTCCTGTGCCTCCTGCATCTCCTGCTCCTCTTGCTCCTCCTGTTCCTCCGTCCCCTGTGTATCCCGTGCCTCATGTGGTCACGGGCAATCAGCTCGTGCTCACGCTCATCCTCCCATCGGCGTTCGACGAGTACCTCTCGGAACCGGACTACGACAAGGCCCAAGATAAGTACGTAGAAGCTCCAGCCCTGGCACCACGATGGGGACAGCCCGCTGACTGCAATTGGGACGAATTTGTAGTCGGCGCAGACGACGACGTGGCTGATGCCGAGGAAGAGTGACACGATGAGTGCAACACCGGCAGCGAGGGTGGCACGGAGGGTGGCACCGAGGCTGGCACAGCTGAGGATGTGTTTCTCGAGGGTGCTCCGGGCGGCGACGGCTACGACGGCGCCGAATATTGGTCGCGCGGCGGGCTTCCCGAAAAGCTCCCGATACCCTCTTTCCCTCCTATAAATCGCAAGCGACCACACTCTGCTTCACAAAACCGTGATGCTCGCCCTCCCTCTCCCAGGCACAAGACGAACGAGCACAAGCATCAGGCCTACACCACCACCGAGAAGTTCAAGTGGGTTGCGCTGCTGAATGTTGCAGTGTCGGTGCGCTCTTTGGCTCGCGAGAGCGGCATCCATCGCAAATGTCTCACGAACTGGAAGCGCTCTGCAAACTTCCTCAAAGAGATACACTCTGCCTGTAAGCACATGCATGGTTGCAGGCGAGCGTCGTGGTACCGGCCGATGGAGCTGAAGGTCTACGAGAGGCCCCTCGAGTGGCGTCGCAAGGGAACAGCTATATCCGTTGGCTGCCTGCAGGAATGGTCTCGTGAATTTATGAAGCAACTCTTCCGTGACGAGAAGTGGAAGGGGAGCCTGTCAAACTCTTATACTATAGTCTGTGTAGGCTGTAGTGGGGTAGACTATATGGGGTACAACACTTCTAGGTTTTCCTACTTGTACCCACCTGCTTGCTAGTTCATTCATTCCTCATTCTTCACATGGTATAGAGCAGGTTCCCTAGTGGGAACGCTTCCCTGGGCCCGCCACTGAAAATTTCCTTTCTGACCGGAGCGCCAGTCGCTCCTGCCCGAGGCGCGCCTTTTTTGCCGCCCTTTCCAGGCCCCTAGTGGACCCTAGCGGCCTCGTTGCCGCCCCTCACGCGGCCCCGTTACCGCCCCTACGCGGCCCCGTCGCCGCCCTTAGCGGCCCCGTCGCCGCCCCTAGCAGCCCCGTCGCCGCCTCTCACCCTACGCGGCCCCGTCGCCGCCCCTACGCGGCCCCGTCGCCGCCCTTAGCGGCCTCGTTGCCGCCCCTAGCGGCCCCGTTGTCGCCTCTCACCCTACGCGGCCCCGTCGCCGCCCCTACACGGCCTCGTTGCCGCCCCTAGCGGCCACGTCGCCGCCCCTATCGGCCCCGTCGCCGCCTCTCACCCTACGCGGTCCCGTCGCTGCCCATACGCGGCCCGGTCGTCGCCCCTATCCTTGTCGACCTGGCTCTTCTTCCACCCGGCGCCGACCAGCACATCGTTGAGCGCCAAGTACCACAACAGCGGCGACTGCTTTAGACCGTACAGGCTCTTCAGCAGCTTGCACACCCGGCCGGTTCCATCGTTGAAGTAGTCCGGCTGGGACATGTACAGCACCCGGTCAAGCTTGCTCTGCAGGAAGGGGTTCTTCATGTCGAGCTGCATCAGGTTGAGGTTGAGGACGGCAATGATGCTGAGGAAGATCCTCACTGTGACGTAACTGCCCACCGGCGCGAACGTCTTGTCGTAGTCGGCGCCGTACACTTGCGTGAAGCCTTTCACAACCAACCTCGCCTTCTTTGCTTGATGGTGTCGTCGATGTGGTACTTCGTCGTCAACACCCACCGGTTCTTCATGATGTTCACTCTTGGTGGGCGTTCGACCAGCTCCCACGTGCCCATGTTGATGAGGCTGCGGATCTCCTCTTTCATGGTGGCCTTCAACGCCGGGCCCTTCCAGCTTGCCAGCGCCTCGTTCACCGTCATCGTCGAGATGTCCCAACGGTGCTCGGGGTCGGCTAGCATGTCGAGGTCGAGCTTCGGAAACTCCTCATCCTCCCCGGCATCGTCGTACAGCAGGTCGTTGTCATCATCGTCCACGTCGTACACTGTGGTGAAGACAGCGGGGACGAAGAAGTCAGGCGACCTTCGAAGTCGGCCTCAACGCCGTGGTCCCGGCTGGACCTCCTCGGCGTCCCCTCTATCGTCGCCGTCATCGCTGTCCTTGGCGTCCTGCTGCACCTCAGTCGGCGTCCCAGCCGACTGCTCCCCTGCGGTCGGCTCCCCTGCCGATTGCTCGGTCGCCGACTGCTCCTTGGTCGGCGTCGCTGCTACCTGCTCCCCTTTCAGCTGCTGTTCCGCAGGCGTCTCCTTCACCGGCTTCACCAAAGTCGGCGGCACCACCTGTTGCCTCCTGGTCGGCGTCAGCTTCGCTCCCGCGCCGCCTCGCACAACATCACGTCGGCCACCGGCAGCATCACACCGGCTATCGGCGATGATGGGGTCCGGCGCCACAGGTGACGCCCCACTTCTCCCCTCATCGACGGAGGCCGACATCGGGGTCAGCCCATGCAAGTGGGCATAAGGGGAAAGGCAGGTGAAGGGCAGGGAGAGAGGACGTCCTCGGCGTCTTCACCAGAAAGCTCACCGACCTCGGCAAGCAGAGGCAGCGTCGCCTCCGAGGTGTCCGTTGGCGGGTGAACCGGCATTCGCCGTGATGCCGGCCCGTGCACCGACTTCCACGCTTCCAGCGACATGCACTCATAGAACACCACGTCCGACGTGGTGACCACCCGGTTGTTGGCGATGTCGAGGAGCTCCCAGCCCTTGCTCTCCTCCGACACGCCGAGGTGGAGGCTCCACCGGGCCTTCGGCTGCAGCTTGCCACCACGCTGCTGCTCGGGGACCAGGAATTGCGCCATGCAGCCCCACACAGGTGCCAGCGACAAGTCGGGCTTCTTCCCGATGAGTAGCTGGTACGGCGTCGTCCCCAGCGGCAGCGCCGATCGCTCGAGGCAGTTGCGGACCCAGGCGGCCTGCCGCAGAGCGAGGTGCCACTAGTGGTGCTGCACGCCCATGTGCAGCAACATCGTGCGCACAGACTCCACCACCGTCCTCATCTCCCGCTCTTCCATGCCATTCTGCTGCGGGGTGTACGGGCAGGTCAGGTCGTGGACAATGCCCTTGCGGTTCACGAAGTCAGTGAACTGCTTCCCAAGGAACTCCCCTCCCCGGTCAGAGCGCAGCATCAACACCGGCCTCTTCATCTGCCTCTCAGCCACCACCAGCCACTGCACGAACTCCCGCAACGCATCCGACTTCTTGGCGACCGGCCTCACCCACACGTAGCGGGTCTTGCGGTCCTTCAGCAGCAAGAAGTACAGGCTGCCATCCTTGGCAGCCACACGAAACGGCCCGCACAGGTTGATGTGTACGACGGCCAGCACTTCGTCGGCGTCAGAGCCTTTGTCGGGGAAGGTGTGTCGCGCCAGCTTCCCACCGACGCACGAAACACACGGTGCGTCGGCGCCAGACGCCGACTTGAGGTCCAGCCCGGTGGCAACCTCGTGCTTCGCCGAGCTCCGGATGGTGTTCGTGCCGACGTGGGCTAGCCTTGCCTGCATCCTGGCCGGCGTCGACTTCGTCGCCGAGGCGATCGCCCGCAGAGCCTCTACCTCCGTGTTGAGCAACGTCGGCTTGGCCGAGCAGGGACGCATGTTGGTGTAGAGAACACGGCCAATGTACGTTGCCCAACTAAGCACCTCTCCCGCCGCTGAGACGAGCAGCATCCCGTCGCCGTCCTCCTGCAGCTTCACGCCGTGCTCCTTCAACTGGCCGGCCGAAAGCAGGTTTGCTCGCACGCTTGGAACATAGAGCACGTCGGGGATGAGCACCTGCTTCCCGGCCTCCCCTTGCAAAGCGACAGTGCCGCGTCCCTGAACGTCCTGCAGCGCCTCATTGAAGCCGCGCACGTGCTTCATGTCACCGCTCGGCTGCAGGTCGACGAAGGCCTCCTTCGTCCCCATCAGGTGGTGTGAGCAACCGCTGTCGAGGAGGACCACCGCCGTGTTTGCCTGCACAGCTGCACCACCGCCTGGTAGTCCTCACCGGCCTCCGGCGCTAGTGAGACAGTTGGCTCCACGACGCCGACAAGCGAGCACGACGCCGCCTTGTCGTCTCGCCCCTTGCCGCCAGCAAAGGAGTCGGCATCCTTCGCCGAGGTCGACTGGTTCGACTGCTTCTCCTTGCGCGGCTGGTTTCCTCAAAGTAGACTACGGCTGGCCGACCTCCCGCGGCCTCCCTTGGCGTCGTCGTCGTCGGAATCGCTGCGGTCGGGGCATTCGAAGGAGAAATGGTCGGGGTTGTGGCAGATCCAGCACTCCCGACGCCGACTTCCTCCTCCCCGACCACCACCCGTGGCCGACTTCTGCTTGTCGGCAAACTTCGCTAGCTTCCACCCGCTGCTCCCACCGCCGCCGGGCTGCCCACGCTGCCCCGGTCGGCCACCGTGCTTTGCCGGGGCTACGAAGTTTGCCTGCGCCAAGAGCTCCTGGGACCGCTCTGCCTCATGCATCGCCTCATCTTGCAGGATGTACGAGGTCAATTTGTCCTCGTTGAGGGTCGTCCTCGTGCTCGGCGCCATTGACATCCGCTTCAGGAGGTTGTAGCTGCTCAAGAGTGCCTGCATCACGTGGGTGACGTACGACGCCGTCGAGTACTGCGCACCGGCCATCCTGATGGTGGCGAGAATTCGCCGGGCTCGGTTACAGTAGTCGGTAGCCGTCTCCTCGTCGCCCATACGCAGGTGCGTCAGCTGCCCCTCTAGCTGGGCGATGAACAAGTTGTCGGTGACCTGGTAGGTCGACTCGATGAAGTGCCACGCCCGGTGGCCGGCGTCGAGGTACTCTTGGCACCACTTCAAGGCGATGTGCACGCCCGGTGAGCAGCACCGCGAGATGACTGTGAATGTCAGCAACTGCACGGTGCGAAACTCAGCACGCAAGTCAGGGTGGTGCTCCCCCGGCGTCGCCACGGTCCCTTGGGCGAAGCCGATCAGCCCAGCCACCTCTAGCTGGGGCTCGATGACTTCCTTCCAGGTGAGGATGTCCTGTCGACCAACGAGCGGCGGGGTGACTTAGATCCTATCCGGCGTAAACTTGAAGTACCCGTAGCTCGGTGCAATCCCGCCCGCCGTCACCTGGGTCGCCGACATCGGTGACACTCCACTTCGACGCCCACCGGCGTCGCCATGGAATGAGCCTGCAGCCGCCGACGACTGCATCCCTTGCGCCTGAACGTCGCCGGCTTCACCGGCGTGTATCACACCCCGCTGCCTCAACATGCCTCCCGCATTGCTGCCGACCTGGCCTCCACCGGCGTTGACCCCCACGTCGACGCCGCCGTCGTTGTTCACCGCTCGAGGAGAGGCAGGCCAAGAAGGGGGGTGCTCCGCTGCCCACATGGAGCAAAGTCCTGCCTCAACGCCTGCCCAGGGTATCGCCCCGTACTCCTGGGCCTCATGGCGTTTCCTCGCATCCTCCAGCTGTGCCTCCAGGGTGTCCATCACCTCGACGTTACCTATGCGCACGCTAGTGACTGCAGGGCTGCCGGCCTACGAACACGGTTGATGCAAAGTCGGCTAGACTGATTTTCGTTGCGGTGTCGTCCACGCTCACCGCACCATGCTGAGGTAATTGCTACAACGGGAGCTAAATTACGGGCTAGGCACGGGTGCTGGTGTGATCTCTGCGTTCCTTAGTCGCTTGCTTGTGTGTTCTCTACTTGCATATTCACGGGGAGATTTTGCAAGAGTTTCACTAGCAAAGATTGACAACAATGATGGTAACAACATTGGCAACACGGACAACATCAGAGCTAGCTAGGGTGCTGGTCGACCTCCAGCGCAGCATGGTCGACCGCGCTCTAGCGCAGCAGCGCTCGCACCGCTCCAGCGTTGCAGAGTAGCGGTTCGCCAACGTTGCAAGTCCACGCTGTGCCAACGCTGCAGCAAGTCGGCTACACAGCGGTGCACCCGCAGGACAACGGTGCACCTGCTTCGCAGGTGCGCGCAGCTGGTTGGCGCTCCACACCTCGTCACGAGCACAGCGCAGACGCCTGGCAGACTCCACGCCAGCGACTGCGCCCACCAGCCACGTCGACCTCGGGATACCACCCCCAAGGCCGGCCTCGCAGACTCCACCTGGCGACACTCGCGCACGTCGCCCGGGTATCCCGGTCGACCGGGCAACCACGCCTGGTCGACCAGCGCAGTCCGTAGCCGGCCACCCATGCCCGGCGTCCCCAGTTTGGCGTCCAGGCGCCCAGGACGCCGTCCTAACCCCCCCAGGTCGACATCCAGACGCCCAGGACGCCGTGCAGACCTCCAGAGTGGCGTCCAACCTCCCAGGCCGACCAGGCGCCCAGGTCGGCGTCCGGATCCCCAGGACGCCGTGCAGACGCCCACGACATCGTCCAGGCGCCCGGGTAGTCGTGCCGACTCCCAGGTCGGCGTCTAGATTCCCAGGACGCCATCCAAGCATCCAGGACGCCAACCAGGCGTCCAGGACGGCGTCCTCCTGCTCGTCGCCCTCCAGCCAGGCGCCCTCCAGCTCGGCGCCCTTGCAGTGGCCCCCGTGCCCTCTGCTGCAGGTTGGCTGCAACCCCCGCACATCCGACCTCAAGGTCGGCTCCGCCCAAGCAAAGACGGGGCCAGACAACACTCTCGTTGACACCTTGTTCCTCCGCCATCTCAACCACTAGCTCCTGCGGAGCCTCTCCAGCTTTTCACCTCGTTCTATCGGTATCTCAACCGCCAGCTGCTGCCTCATCGTCCCCAGATTCTTGCCTCGTACAATCGAAGCTCAATTGGTTACGGGGTCCATCAACGCCACCGACAGTACCCACAAACGTCCCGCTTCCGCCTGTACCCGAAGATGCAGCCTCAAACTAGCAGCCAGCAACTAACAAGGAGTTGTACTCCATTTCTCTTGAAAGATTCAAATCCCAGTAACAAGGTCAATATGCATGGTTGCAACTTGTAAAAACCTCAAGCTCCCTGCTTTCAAGTGTTCAGTATGCCTAGAACATGCAGGACTGACGGGCAAGACCGTAAGGGGCAGCCAAGGAGCAGGCCTTCATACAACACCCTGGCACCAACAAGCACAAGCTCGCCATCCAATGGCAGGATGCGCTCGTTGGAGCGACGAGGCACCTGCGGATTAACGAGCATCCGCTCGCGCACGATGGCGAGAAGACACGGGTAATCGCAATATTGAATGCTCTCGTGATCGTCAGCAAGCAAGGCGCACCCATGGAGCTTTGGGTGGGTTTGGTTCAATATCTGTCCGAGAAAGGAGTCGCCGGATTCTCGAAGAAAGGATACGGGACGTATTACATTACGTAAGTTTTTGTTGTAAAATAGTTCCAAGTTGTCGTATTTCAAAATGACGAGCTAATCTATCTTTTCTTGCTTGCATTTCAAGTACGGATTTGGCGAGCTGACCCAATCTACAGCAATATGGCTGCAGATAACTCAGCTCGAGCACATGCTCGCCAGTCCCTACATCGGCATATGGTGTGACGAGAGCTCCTACCACTGCAAAGGTAAACACCTGATTCCACTCATCATGTTCATTCGCGACTCACACCATGTCACCGAGTTCATGGAGCTGTTGGCGGTCAACAAGGCGAATGCAGCATTGCAGTTGCAGTTGTTGCTGCCCCACTTGCAGTCGCGTAGCGTGGACCTTCGGCGCATCGAGGGCATCACCACAGACGAGGCTTATGTGATTATGTGCCCAAAGTCAAGCTTGGTGGTGTGAAATGAGTAAGTAGGAATGAAATGACTAAGGAAAGATTGGGTACAAATACAACCCTAGAAACCCTGTACCCCATATGTGCTACCCCACTATAGCCTACAGCAACTATGTCATATAAATCTGACACACCCCCATAGGCAAAGTGGGGGAGAACAAGGGGTCACAAGACCAGTCAAGCAAAGCAAAACAAGCTCAGGGTGGATCACAAAGTCACCACACAGTCCGAGCACAAGAGTAGGGCCAGAGGCCAGTTCACATGCAGGAGTACAGACATATATATAAAACTAGACAAACAAGAGCAGGCATATATATATGTCACAGTACAAGTGAAGTCAAGAGGAGAGCAAGTGAGGCAAGACAGGCACAAGACCCAGCTGGGTGCAAAAGCGCTGATGGTCACAAGGCGCGAGTGCCTTGGTGAACACATCAGCAGTGTTGGCCTCAGAGGCCACGTACGCAAGTCGCAACTGACCACGCTGCTGCAGCTCACGAGCAAGGAAGTAGCGGAGAGCAATGTGCTTCGTTCTGTGCTCCAAGCGCTGCTCTCGACACAAGGCCAGCATAGCCTTGTTGTCTACGTACAGCACTGGAGGAGAACGAGGCGGCTCTCCAAGGTCAGTCAGCAGGTAGGTGAGCCAGCGAAGCTCCTGTGCAGCCATGGCCCCGGCGTAGATCTCAGCCTCACAACTGGAGCCGAGAACCGAAGACGAGCGAGTAGACCGCCACGAGACAGAGCCGGAACCAAGGCTGAAGGTGTAACCCTGTGACGACCGCTGCGTAGCCTGGTCGTCAGCCCAAGAAGCGTCCGCGTGGCCGGTAAGGACCACTGGACTCCGCCCTCCAAGCACTAGCCCCATGCCCGACGTACTGCACAGGTAGCGCAATACCCTCTTAGCTGCAGCCATGTGCTCCGGTCTGTGTCTCCCAGGAGCAACATAGCGTGCAAGAATGCTCAGAGGGTATGCAAGGTCAGGTCGTGTGCAGGTCATCAGGTACATGAGGCAGCCAACAAGCTCTGCATACGGACCACTCGACTCTACGGACTCATCCGAAGGCAGAGCTGAGAGTGAGTGGCGAGTAGGCAGAGGAGTGGCCTGAGGCGAGGAGTACGTGAAGCCGAAGCGCTGAAGGACCTGCTGCACCATGTGTGACTGAGTCAAGGTAATGGTGCGGCGTGCTCTGTCCCGAGTGATCTGCAAGCCAAGGTAGCTGCGCAGTTCACCCAGGTCTGTGCACGTGTGTCTCTTCAGCAGCTCGGACTTCACGTAGGCGAGTCCAGCAGTGTCCGCTGTGGCAAAGACCAAGTCGTCGACGTACACGAGGATGTAGAACGGCGGCAGGGAAGTGTCGGTGCGAAGAAACAGCGACGGGTCAGCAGTAGAAGGAGCAAACCCAAGAGCCGCAAGCGTAGTCCTCAGTGTGTCGTGCCACTCACGCGGTGCCTGGCGGAGACCGTAGACTGGCCGTCGGAGGCTCCACTGGGTGCCAGGAGGGAAAGTCCCAGTGAAGCCAGGTGGACGGCGAAGCCAGATCTCCTCGTGCAGGCTACCCTGCAAGAACGCAGTGCTGAAGTCGAGAGAGTGAAGCTCGTAGTCGCGCTGAGCGGCTATGTGCAGCAGCACTTGAAGAGTAGTCATCTTCGGGGTGGGAGAGAAGGTCTGAAAGTAGTCAACTCCCTGCCGCTGACTGAAGCCACGAGCAACGTACCGTGCCTTGAAGACAGGTGGAGAGCCCGGCGGCCGCTTCACCCTGAAGATCCACATGCCACTGACGATGTTCGCCCCAGGAGGGGGAACCGCGTCAATGTAGGTGCCTGTGGACTTCCAGGAAGCCATCTCTGCATCCATAGCTGCCTGCCACTGAGAGGAGTAGGGACCCTCTACGGCCTCCGCGTAAGAACGCGGAGTCGGGATGTCTAGTGCATCCGGGTCTCCCTCAAGGGCAAGCAGTACAAACGCGAGATGAGGTGAAGCAGCCGCTAGACACTGTAACTCCTCCTGCCTGTCCTCTAGGACGTCCGTGCTAAGAGCACACTCACCCCCGACGGACGGAGGACAGACAGACGCAGACTCAGCAACAAGACTAGTAGCGTAGTCGAGACGACAGCGAGCAGCAAAGTCGACGAGCTCAGCGACTAGAGCAGACGCAGCAGTGGACTCAAAAGAGGGGTCAGTGACGACAGTAGCAAGCAGACGCGTGACAGTAGGACTGGCAGCACGAAGAGAGTCCGACTCAGGGTCGGCAAGCGCAGGAAGAGAGGACTCAGGAGGAGAAGGCAAAGGGGCACGCAGAGGAGCAGTGGACGGACGCAAAGACATCCGGTGCGTGCCAGGAACTGGAGGAGGACGCTGACGCGAACTGCGACCACTAGCGCGAGCAGCACGAACAGGCGACGCGGGACGAGACGCAGGCTCACGACGCTCAGCAAGACCTCCAGTAGGACCAGTGTAAGGAGAGAGAGGAAGGCTCCAGCAGGGACTGCGACTGGACAGGCGGTGGAGCCTCTACTGGAGGAGAAAGACCAAGAACCTGCTGCAGGAGCGGAACGAAGTACGGCCGAGGCCGCGCGGCAGCTCCAGACTCAGCAGGGACAGCACCAGCACCCTCAGCGACAGCACCAGCGCCACCCACACCTCCAGCGGCAGGACCAACAGCAGTAGGCTCAGCACGAACGCCCTCAGCAGCTCCAGCTCCAGGAGGACCCGCAGGTCTAGCAGCTCCGGGACCGGCAGCACCCGCACCCTCGACGGTCGAAGAAGCTCCAGCTCCAGCTCCAGCAGCACCTCCAGACTCAGCAGCACGCCTCCAGCGGCGAGCGAACCACTCACGGAGCTCCTTTGGAGAGAGGGGCTCCCGGCGAGACGCAGCAGCAGGAGAAACCCCAGGCTCAGCAGCTCCAGACGCAGCACCCCCAGGCTCAGCAGCTCCCAGCACAGCACCCCCAGGCTCAGCAGCTCCCGACCCAGCACCCTCAGGCCCAGCACCTCCAGGCACAGCACCCCCCGGCTCAGCACCCCCAGGCTCCGCACCCACCGCAGTAGCACCCTCAGGCCCAGCACCCCCAGCAGTAGCACCCCCAGGCTCAGCACCCCCGCGCACAGTACCCCCAGAGTCAGCACCCCCAGGCTCAGCACCCGCAGCAGCACCAGAGTCACCAGTAACCTCGACCGGGTCAACAGCGTCTACCTGGGACACACCTGAAGGGGCAGGAACCTGAGGGGGGAGGGGGTCTACCGGGGGGGGAACCGGCACAAGGAAGTCCGGGGGAGGGGGGAGGGAAGGAGTGCGGTAGGGGAAGAGACGGTAGAAGGGGACTGACTCGTCGAACGTGACGTCCTGGGAGGACAGAACACGACGAGAGGAGGGGTGGTAAAACTGCCACCCTGGGGCGTCAGTGGGGAAGCCAAAGAAGACACAGGGAGCAGCACAAGGGGACAGCTTGTCCGCAGACAAGTCGCGGACAAACGCCCGAGATCCCCAGACACGGAACACAGACGCATCGCCAACCTTCCCCGTCCACAGCAAGGCTGGGGACATCGCAGGCCGAGAGACCCGGGGGTGAAGGTTGAGCTGATGCGTCGCGTACCTCACCGCAAACGGCCACAGAAAATGGGGGGCAGCCGCATGCATCATGGACGTACGAGCGACATCCATGACCATGCCAATGCGGCGCTCAGCAATCCCATTTTGCTGTGGTGAGTCCGGAAGCGTGAAGGTCTGGCGGATCCCCCGTGCACGACAGTAGTCTCGCAGAAGGCGAGAAGAGAACTCTCCGCCTCTGTCAGAGTGCAGACGCAGAACAGGAAAGTCCGAGCCGAAGCTCTTCCTGAGCTGGAGACGAGCCTCGCGGATCCAGTCGATCAGCACCTCTGTGACCGCACCCTTGCTGCGCAAGGGGAGGACCGTGGTGTAACGCGAGTAGTCGTCAACCACCAACAGGAAGTAGCGCTCGTAACCCTGCCCACGGACGGGGGCTGGGCCCCACACATCCATGTGAAGTGTCTGCAGGGGAGCCTCTGTCGGGGGGAAGTGGGAGGAGTGAGGAGTAGCCCGGAGGCGACCCTCGACACAGGGGACACAGGAAGGTCCTGGCCCGGAGGGGAGAGGAGGGAGAGACTGGGGAAGACCAGAGACAAGGACACGGGAAGCCATGCTCCGAAGACGGGGCAAGGAGGGGTGGCCAAGACGGTGGTGCCACAGGAGAGTCTCGTGAGACAGGAGGCGACAAGAACAGGGGGCAGACTCAGGACCTGACCGGGACGCAGCAGCAAGTACCTGACCCGACGCAGCCACCTGACCAGACGCAGGGACAGGAGGAGACTCAACGGTCAGGGTGTAGAGACTCGACCCCGGCCGACGCGAGAACGTGGCCAGGTGTCGGCCTGGGCGTGCCTCCGTGCAGTGGGTCACCCGCTGACTCGCAGGAGTGAACTGGTGAACACCCCCATCCTGCAGGTCCGCTCCACTCACCAAGTTCGTGGAGAACGAGGGAAGGTACAGACCCGACAGGGTGCCCGAAGGGGCAGCCGGACACGGGAGGACAGTGGAGAAGTGAGACAGGACAGGACCTCCAGAGGGGTCAGCAAGGGAGACTGCAACCGGCCGGCCGAGCGGCGTAAGGGTAGTGCGGTCTCGAAAGAAGGAGCGAGAAGCTCCGGAGTCAAGTGTGAAAGTGAGAGAGGACGAGGACGACGCAGTACCTGAGAGCGCAGTCTCACCAGTACCTGAGAGCGCAGACGCACTGGCACCTAGAGCAGCAGCCTCACAAGCACCTAGCGCAGCAGTACCAATGCCCGGGTCGGGCTGGAAACAACGGTAACCCTCATTCTCCTCACTATAATCCACAACATACATAGCAGTAAGGATAGCATCAAAATCAAGATCAAAGATCGCTACACCAGCCCTGAGAAGCTCATCCCAGCGAGGGATCTCACTAGCCCCAGGGAACTGCTGACGCCAGGCGTCCGTCAGGCGGCCAAAGCAGCGCTGGGTGGCGTGGGCACCCCCACACTGCTCACCCGCGCGGTCGCCGGAACGAAGAACGTAGGTGCAGGGACCAGTACCCCCACCCCTCTGACGCCCAGCGTACCACTCACGAAGCTGCTGAGGCGAAGGGATGTCCCGCGAGCGCTGCTGCTGCTGCCGGTGCGAGCGCTGGCCACCACCACCGCCGCTACGCTGCTGGGTACCACCCCGACCAGCTCCACCTCCTCCACCACCACTGCCTCCTCCGCTGCCGCCTCCACCGCCTCCACCTCCGCCGCCTCCACCTCCGCCGCTACCTCCACCACCACCGCTGGCACCACCACCACCGTCTCCGCCGCTGCTGCCACCACCACCACCACCACCCCCGCCACTAGTCCCGCCGCCACCCCCACTCCCTCCGCCGCCACCGCCGCCACCGCCCCCTCCAGCTCCACCCGCGCCCTTGCCCCCCTTGCCCTTGCTAGAGCGACGTCTCCCACTAGGGGCAGACGCCGCGCCGACCGACTCAAGACCAAGCAGGTCGGCAGCAGCAGCAGAGGCAACAGAGGGCAGCAAGGGGGAAGGAGAGCACCCCTCAAAGATGGGGGTGCGAGGGTCACCACGAGAAGCACCTACAGCGACTATGCTCTTCTCCGCTGCAAGGAGGGCCTTCTCGAGGAGGTCGACGGTGAGGGTGGTGGGACAGACTGCGAGAAAGTGGTCCCTGACGACGCGAAGGGAGTCAGGGAGGCGCGCGACTACGTAGTAGAGAGCGATGTACATGGGGGGGGGGTTCTTAGCGCAGAACTCAGCAGGAAGGGCGGCGCGGTAGTGAGTGTCACTAGTGCGGAGGTGCGTAATGAGGTCAGCGACAGTGGGAAAGGCAGAGAGGTCAGGAAAGAGGTAGGGAAGCATGAGACGGCTCAGTGCAGCAGTGGCGTGGGAGGAGTAGCGCGCAACTACAGCGTCGTACAAGGTCTGAGCACTCTTGTACTGACTAAAGTGCGCACGCTCAGAGGTAGGGAGGTGGCGACGCACAGCAAGACGTGCAGCAGCATCGCGGGTGGCCCACTTAGAGCGGACAGCGGGATCAGCATCAGCAGCAGGAGCAGGAGAGGCGCCAGAGGTGAGGTCAAAGAGAGAAAGGTCGTCAGCCCTGTCGCACTGTAAGAACAGCTGCAGGTCGTCTAACCAGACCTCAAAATCAATGGCGCGACCCTCAGCGTCAAAAGCTAGGACACTAGGGGTAGCCATGGCGACGACAGCGACGCAGTGCAAGTAGTAGGGAAAGAGCTCGCAGTGGCAGTGGGACTGTGCTCACCAGGCAGGGCAGGTCGAGTAGGTATGCAGAAAGGCGGCTCAGCGACCTGGCGGCTCGGGTGCCGGGCGGCTCGGGCGCAGGGCGGCTCGGCTC
This sequence comes from Closterium sp. NIES-65, assembly GCA_948144175.1. Classification (NCBI taxonomy): domain Eukaryota; kingdom Viridiplantae; phylum Streptophyta; class Zygnematophyceae; order Desmidiales; family Closteriaceae; genus Closterium; species Closterium sp. NIES-65. The sequence continues at coordinate 699,431 of CANXME010002442.1, read as the reverse complement.
CCGGGCGGCTCGGCGGCAGGGCAGCTCGGGGGCAGGGCGGCTCGGCTTCCGGGCGGCTCGGCGACAGGGCGGCTCGGGTGCTGGGCGGCTCGGCTCCCGGGCGGCTCGGCTGCAGGGCGGCTCGGCTCCCGGTAGTAGGTGGGCGGCGGGGCCGCGCGAGAAGACGGCCGGGGCCGCTACGGTAGTAGGCGGCGGGGCCGCGGTCGAACAGGCGGCTGGCGCCGCGGTCGTAGCAGGCGGCGGGGCCGTGCAAGCAGGCGGCCGGGGCCGCGGTAGTAGAGGGCGGCGAGGCCGCGCTAGCAGGCGGCCGGGGCCGCGACAGTAGCGGGCAGCGGGGCCGCGGTCGAACAGGCGGCTGGGGGGGGGGGGGGGGGCCGCGGTCGAGCAGGCGGCCGGGGCCGCGGTAGTAGCGGGCGGCGAGGCCGTGCGAGCAGGCAGCCGGGGCCGCGACAGGAGCGGGCGGTGGGGCCGCGGTCGAACAGGCGGCTGGGGCCGCGGTCGTAGCAGGCGGCTGGGGCCGCGATCGTAGTGGGCGGCGGCCGCGGCGTAGCGGGCGGCAGGGCCGCGTTGAGCAGGCGGCTGGGGGCTGCGTCGAGCAGGCGGCTGGGGGCCGCGACAGGAGCGGGCGGCGGGGCCGCGGTCGAACAGGCGGCTGGGGCCGCGGTCGTAGCAGGCGGCCGGGGCCGCGATCGTAGTGGGCGGCGGCCGCGGCGTAGCGGGCGGCAGGGCCGCGTCGAGCAGGCGGCTGGGGGGCCGCGTCGAGCAGGCGGCTGGGGGCCGCGTCGAGCAGGCGGCTGGGGCCGCGATCGTAGCGGGCGGCTGGGGCCGCGACTTAGCGGGCGGCTGGGCCGCGCGTGGGAGGGAGGCGACACGGAGGGTCGCTCGATAGCGGAAAAAAAAAAAAAAGTTGAGCGCGCCTCGGGGCGCGCTTCGGTGGGCCCTAGGCAGAGTTCCACAGGGAACCCGCTCTATACCATGTGAAATGAGTAAGCAGGAATGAAATGACTAAGGAAAGATTGGGTACAAATACAACCCTAGAAACCCTGTACCCCATATGTGCTACCCCACTATAGCCTACAGCAACTATGTCATATAAATCTGACAGGTGGCACGGTTGCGTATTCTCACACCTGGCCTCATCTCCTATCATTGCATTGCCCACCGATAAGTGGAAATTGCTTTCAGCAACGTGGTTATTGCATATTTATTTTATACTTTCTAATATATTATGTTATAGTGCGTATGGTTACAAGGAGGCTCTTGCAGCAAAGGATGCGGATGATAGCTTGCCTGTCTTTGACATGATTGAGAGCACCATTCGTGCTATTACAGAGCATCTGGGCTGTTCAGGTCTATGGCATCAGCCCTTCATGGACATGCAAGAGGTTTTCACCGAAACCTTTCTGGATCTGTAGGGCATACACTGTCAAACTTAGGAGCTACCTAGGCTAGGAGAAACCCTAGCCTAGGAGCATAGAGGTGGTTAGGAGAAGATGAGATGGCCAAAAGACGAGTTTCACTATAGAGAGTGAAGTACAAATAGGGGAGGAAAGGGGGTACACCACCAAGCAGGAAATTAGGATAACTACACTACAGCTAGAACTACATGCACTTATAACAACATAATTGTGACATACACAACATCCGATGGCTATCATGTGGTGATGCCATCGCTAGGTTTGTGGCGGTTCTGCCCACAGTCATTACTGTTAACTACTATTGAGATATAAAAACCCGTAAGCACACCTTTAACACACTATAGGTAGTCCCCACGGGGTCACCTCCAAGGGTCCTCAGGTACCTGGCAAAGCCAGCCCCTAACCAAGGGTCCGTGTTTGTTGAGGGATTTTCCCAAGTGTGAAAACGGTCGTGTGCACTAAGAGCATTCCTAAGCTCAATTGCGCAGAGTTGACGAACAATAGACACGTGTGCAGAAAAGCTCCTCGCGTCAATACGTCGATAGAGCAATGTTCATTCACTCCAAAAGTTGTTGACAATGAAACACAAGCACACATTTTATATTCTGCCTAACACACATGCAAAGTGGAGTGGCATACAGTTGGTAAACTGCATTTCTAAGACTTCGCCGTATAAGCAATAAAAACGGTTGTTCAACATCTCCTGCGTTTGGCATGATCCTTCTCTGTAGGAAAGCCTTCTTCAAATTCCATGTCCCCCAAACGCCTCTGCTGACTCCACTCGCAAACGCACACGTAAAATCATGAAAGCTCGTGTGAATTGACGTTCTCCCGTTGTAAAACGGACTTTACCGATTGGTACCTGAAACGAAATCATCACGTTATGTGTATGACATTTCTGGCGAAGATTCATGTTCGCCACGTCAGAAAAGACAAGAATCGAATTCACGTGCACGACATTTCTGGCGAAGATTCATGTTCGCCACGTCAGAAAAGACAAGAGTCGAATTTCAGTTAGTCAACTGAAATTTCGAGTCAATCCCAAGCACCCCTCGGGATCTCTCGGCATCCCCCAAAACACACGCGCACCTCTCAGGTGTGCAATCATGCACAACCAGCCAAAATGGTCGTGCTGTACAGTGACAAGACGTGCGTGTGAAGAAATGAGGAATGAATGAACTAGCAAGCAGGTGGGTACAAGTAGGAAAACCTAAAAGTGTTGTACCCCATATTGTCTACCCCACTACAGCCTACACAGACTATAGCATATGAGTTTGACACACCCCCATAGGCAAAGTGGGGGAGAACAAGAGGTCACAAGACCAGTCAAGCAAAGCAAAGCAAGCTCAGGGTGGATCACAACGTCACCACACATTCCAAGCACAAGTTCAAGGCCACAAGGCCAGTTCACATGCAAGATGATATATTAAGGTAAACAAGCAAGTGCAGGTATAGAAAGATCACAGTACAAGCAAGGTCAAGAAGTGAGCAAGTGAGGCCAAGTAGACACAAGACCTAGCATCGTACAAAAGCGCTGATGATAACAAGGCGAGGTGCCTTGGTAAAGGTATCAGCAGTGTTGGCCTCAGAGGCCACGTAAGCAAGGCGCAGCTGACCACGCTACTGCAGCTCACGAGCAAGGAAGTAGCGAAGAGCAATGTGCTTCGTTCTGTGCCCCAGTCTGTGCTCCCGACACTAGGCCAGCATGGCCTTGTTGTCTATGTATAGAACTGGAGGAGAACGAGGCGGCTCTCCTAGGTCAGTCAGCAGGTAGGTGAGCTAGCGTAGCTCCTGTGCAGCCATGTCCCCCGCATAGATCTGAGCCTCACAGCTGGAGCCGAGAACAGAAGACGAGTGGGTAGACCGCCACGAAACAGAGCCGGAACCAAGACTGAAGGTGCAACCCTATGACAACCGCTGCGTAGCCTGGTCGTCAGCCCAAGAAGCGTCTGCGTGACCTATGAGGACCACTGAACGTCGCCCTCCAAGCATTAGCCCCATGCCCGACGTACTGCACAAGTAGCGCAACACCCTCTTCGTTGCAGCCATGTGCTCTGGTCGGTGTCTCCCAGGAGCAACATAGCGTGCCAAGATGCTAAGAGGGTATGCAAGGTCAGGTCGTGTGCAGGTCATCAGGTACATGAGGCAGCCAACAAGCTCTGGGTACGGGCCACTCGGCTCTACGGACTCATCCGAAGGCAGAGCTGAGAGCGAGTGGCGAGTAGACAGAGGAGTGGCCTGAGGCGAGGAGTAGGTGAAGTCGAAGCGCTGAAGGACCTGCTGCACCATGTGTGACTGAGTCAGGGCAATGGTGTGCTGTGCTCTGTCCCGGGTGATGTGCAAGCCAAGGTAGCTGCGCAGTTCACCCAGGTCTGTGCACGTGTGTCTCTTCTGCAGCTCGAACTTCACGTGGGCGAGTCCAGCAGTGTCAGTAGTGGCAAAGACAAATTCGTCGACGTATACGATGTAGAACGGCGGCAAAGAGGTGTCGGTGCGCAGAAACAGCGACGGGTCGGCAGTAGAAGGAGGAAACCCAAGAGCCGCAAGTGTAGTCCTCAGTGTGTCGTGCCACTCACGCGGCGCCTGGCGGAGACCATAGACTGGCCGCCGGAGGCTCCACTGGGTACCAGGAGGAAACGACCCAGTGAAGCCAGGTGGGCGGCGTAGCCAGATCTCCTCGTGCAGGCTGCCCTGCAGGAAAGCAGTGCTGAAGTCAAGAGAGTGAAGCTTGTAGTCGCGCTGAGCGGCTATGTGCAGCAGCACACAAAGAGTGGTCATCTTTGGGGTGGGAGAGAAGGTCTGAAAGTAGTCAACTCCCTGCCGCTGACTGAATCCTCGAGCCAGGTAACGTGCCTTTAAGACAGGCAGAGAACCCAAGCGGCCGCTTCACCATGAAAATCCACATGCCACTGACGATGTTCGCCCCAGGTGGGGGAACCTCGTCGACGTAGATGCCTGTGGACTTCCAGGAAGCCATCTCTACGTCCATGGCTGACTACCACTATGAGGAGTAGGGACCCTCGATCGCCTCAGCGTATGATCGAGGAGTCGGGATGTCTGGTGCATCCGGGTCTCCCTCAGGGGCAATCAACATGGACAGGAGATGAGGCAAAGCAGCAGCAAAACACTGGAACTGCTCCTGCCTGTCCTTAAGGACGTCCGTGCTAAGAGCACACTCACCCTCGACGGACGGAGGAAAGACAGACGCAGACTCACCAACGAGACTAGCAGCGTAGTCTAGACGACAGCGAGCAGCTAAGTCGACAAGCTCAGTAACTAAGGCAGACGCAGCAGTGGACTCAAAGGAAGGGTCAGTGACAACAGTAGCCAGGAGACGAGTGACAGTAGGACTGGCAGCATGCAGAGAGTCAGACTCTGGGTCAGCAAGGACAGGAAGAGAGGACTCTGGAGGAGACGGAAAAGGGGCACGCAGAGGAGCAGTGGAAGGACGCAGTGCCATCTGGTGTGTGCCAGGGACCGCAGGATGACGCGGACGCGGAGCACGACTACTAGTGCGAGCAGCACGAACAGGCGACGTAGGACGAGACGCAGACGCACGACGCTCAGCAAGACCTCCAGTAGGACCAGTGTAGGGAGAAGGAGCAGGTAGGGGGGAGGCGGGCTGTAACTGTGACCGCGATTGGACAGGCTGTGGACACTCTAAGGGAGGAGCAGGACCAGTAGAGGGCGGGAGACCAAGAACCCTCTCAAGGAGCGGAACGAAGTACAGCCGCGGCCGCGCAGCGCCTCTAGAACCAGCAGGGACAGCACCAATACCCCCAGCATCAGCACCAGCACCAGCAGCACCTCCAGTTCCAACAGCGCCAACGCCAGCAACCTCAGAAGCACCAGCGCCAGCAGCACCTCTGGCGCCAACACCCCCAGCAGCTCCAGCTCCAGCAGCTCCAACTCCAGCAGGACCGTCAGCTCCAGCAGTCTCAGCACCACCCCTAGGCCCAGCAGCTCCAGTACCGCCAGTCCGAGCATCTCCACGACTAGCGGCTCCAGTAACTCCAGTGCCGACCCCAGGGTCAGCAGTAACAGCAGCACCTCCAGCTCCAGTAGGACGGCTCCAGCGCCGGGCAAACTACTCGCGCACCTCCTGTGGAGAGGGTAGCTCCCGCCTCGACGAAGCACCCAAAGTGGCCCCAAACTCAGCACCGCCACAGGCCACACGAGCAGACCCAGCACCCCCAGGCTTCGCACCCCCAGGCTCAGCACCCCCACGCTCCATACCCCCAGGCTCCGCACCCCCAGGCTCAACACCCCCAGGCTCCGTACCCCCTGGCTCCGCACCCCCACGCCTTGCACCCCCAGACTTAGCACCCCCAGGCTCAGCACCCCCAGACTCAGCACCCCCAGACTCTGCACCCCCAGGCTCAGCACCCCTAGTAGCACCAGAGTCAAGAGCTACCTCTACAGGCTCGTCTCCATCTACCTAGGACACACCTGACGGGGCAGGACCCTCAGGGGGGAATGGGTCTACCGGGGGGGGGACCTGACGCAAGGAAGAGCGGCGGTGAGGGGAGGGGTGACGTGCGGTCGGGGAAGAGACGGTAGTAAGGAACCGACTCGTCAAACGTGACGTCCTGGGAGGACAGAACACGGCGCGAGGTGGGGAGGTAAAACTGCCAACCAGGCGCATCAGGAAGATGCAGGGAACCGCACGGGGGGACAGCTTGTCCGCAGACAAGTTGCGGACAAACGCCCGATATCCCCAGACACGAAACGCAGATGCATCGCCAACCTTCCCCGTCCACTACAAGGTGGGGGAGGTCTCTAGCAAAGAGACCCGGGGCTGAAGGTTGATCTGATGCGCTGCGTACTAAACCGCAAACAGCCACAGAAAATGGGGAGAAGCCGCATGGATCATAGACGTACGAGCGACGTCCATGACCATGCCAATGCGGCGCTCAGCAATCCCATTTTGCTGAGGAGAGGCCGGAAGCGTGAAGGCCTGGCGGATGCCCTGTGCATGACAGAAGGCTCCCAGAAGGGCAGAGGAAAACTCCTCGCCTCTGTCAGACTGCAGACGCAGAACAGGAAAGTCCGAGCCAAAACTCTCTCTGAGCTGGAGACGAGCTGCGCGGATCTAGTCGATCAACACCTCAGTGACGCCACCCTTGCTGTGCAAGGGGAACACCGTGGTGTAACGCGAGTAGTCGTCAACCACCAACTGGAAGTAACGCTCGTGACCCTGGCCATGGACGCGGGCGGGGCCCCACACGTCCATGTGTAGAGTCTGCAGCAGAGCCTCTGTCGGAGGAAACTCGGAGGAGTGAGGGGCGGCGCGCTGCCGCCCCTCGACGCAGGAAACGCAGGTAGGGGCAGGCCCCGGAGGGAGGGGAGGGATGGACCGGGGGAGACCAGAGACAAGGACACGGGAGGCCATGCCTTGGAGATGAGGCAGGGAGGGTTGACCAAGGCGGTGGTGCCAGAGAAGAGTCTGGTGGGACAGGAGACGACACGAGTAGGGAGCAGACTCACGACCAGACCTGGACGCTGCAGCAAACAACTGACTCGATGCAGCTACTTGACCAGACTCAGCAACCGGAGGAGACTCAGTAGTCAGTGTGTACAAGCTCGACCCTGGCTGACGGGTAAACGTGGCCAAGTGTCGGCTTGTCCGAGCACACGTACAGTGGGTCACCCGCTGACTCGCGGGAGTGAACTGGTCAACCCCTCCATCCTGTAGATCAGCATCACTCACCAAGTTTGTAGAGAACGAGGGGAGGTAGAGACCTGACAGGGTGCCAGAGGGGGCTGCCGGACACGGTAAGACAGTGGAGAAGTGGGCAAGGACACGACCCCCAGAGGGTTCCGCAAGGGAGACCGCAACTGGTCGACCAAGCGGCGTAAGCGCGGTGCGGTCTCGAAAGAAGGAGAGGGAAGCACCCGAGTCAAGGGTGAAGGTGTGTAAGGCCTGAGCCGACTTGGTACCTGAGAGAGCAGACTCACCAGCACCTCGGGTAGGAGACGCAATAGCACCTAGAGCAGCAGCCTCACTAGCACCTAGAGCAGCAGCCTCAATGCCCGGGTCAGGCGGAACACACTGGTAACAGTCACCCTCATCACTAGTAGACACAACATACATGGCAGCAAGAATGGCATCATAATCGAGATCAAAGAAAGCAACCCCCGACCTAAGCAGCTCGCCCGAGCGGGGGATCTCAGTGGCGTCAGAGAAATAGAGATGCCAAGCGTCCGTCAGACGGCCGCAGCAGCGTTGGGTGGTGTGCGGGCCACCGCACGGCTCACCAGTGCGATCGCCGGTACGCAGGACATAGGCACAAGGACCAGTACCCCCACCCCGCTGACGCGCAGAGTATCACTCACGAAGCTGCTGTGGGGGCGGGGTCTCACGAGTGCGCTGCTGCTGCTGGCGCTGACCACCACCGAAGCCGCCCCGCTGCGCAGAGCCACCCCTACTAGCTCCACCTCCTCCGCCGCCACCTCCGCCACCGCCGCCACCGCCTCCTCCTCCGCACCCACCGCCACCGCCGCCGCGGCCTCAGCCTCCACCTCCGCCACCGAAGCCCCCACCCCCGCCACCACTCCCACCACCACCCCCACTCCCTCCGCCTCCACCGCCACCTCCACCGTCCCCGCCAGCCCCTCCAGCGCCCTTGCCCCCATTGCCTTTGCCGGTGCGGCGTGGCCTGCTAGGGGCAGACGCGACGCCGACCGACTCGGTGCCAACGAAGTCGACGGCAGCAGCAGAGGCAACAGAGGGCAAAAAGTGGGAGGGGGAGCACCCTTTAAAGACGGGGTTACGTGGGTCACCACGAGAGGCTCCTACAGCGACTATACTCTTCTCAGCTGCCAGGAGGCGCTCCTTGAGGAGGTCAACGGTAAGTGTGGTGGGGCAAACAGAGAGGAAGTGGTCCCTGACCGAGCAAAGGGAGTCAGGGAGCCGGGTGACTATGTAGTAGAGGGTGATGTACATGGGGGGGGGGGGGGGGTCTTGGCGCGGAACTCAGTAGAAAGCGCAGCGCGGTAGCGGGTGTCACTAGTGCGAAGGTGCGTAACAAGGTCAGCGACAGTGGGAAAGGCGGCGAGGTCAGGAAACAGGTACGGCAGCATGAGGCGGCTAAGGGCAGCAGTGGTAGGGGAAGAGTAGCGTGCAACTACACCATCGTACAAGGTCTTAGCACTCTTGTACTGACTAAAGTGCGCGCGCTCAGTGGACGGCAAGTGACTATGCACAGCAAGACGGGCAGCAGCATCGCGTGTGGCCCACTGTGAGTGAACAGTGCTGTAAGCATCGGCAGCAGGGGCAGTAGAGGCGCCAGACGTGAGATCAAACAGGGAGAGACCGTCCTTCCTATCGCACTGTAGGAAAAGGTGTAGATCATCAACCCAGACCTCAAAGTCAACAGCCCGACCCTCAGCATCAAAGACTAGAACACTAGGGGTAGCCATGACAGCAGTGGCAGCAGGCTAGGGGCAGCAGTAGCAGGCGTGGCTCGGCAGTACTCTCACTTGGGCTGGTAGGAAGGGGCCGGCAAGCGGTGGGGCAGGACCGAGGCACGTCGGCAGGGACAGAGCCGCGACCGCGGCGGCAGCTCCTGCTGTCAGTGGCGGCGGCAGTAGCTGCTCTCGGCGGCGACGGCTGCTGCTAGCGATGGCCGCCACTGTTGTTGGCGGCGTCTGCTGCTGACGGCTGCTGCTGGCGGCGTCCGCTGCTGGTGGCGGGGGAGCCGAGGAGGGGCCGGGAAGGGTGGCGACGGGGCCACGAAGGGTGGCGACGGGGCCGAGAAGAGGCAGCGAGGGGCTGTGAAGGGCGGCGACGGGGCCACTAGGGGCGGCGACGAGGCCGCGAAGGGCGGCGTCGGGGCCGCTAGAGGTGGCGACGGGGCCGCGAAGGGCGGAGACGGGGCCGATAGGGGCGGCGACGAGGCCGCGAAGGGCGGCGACGGGGCCGCTAGGGGCGGCGACGGGGCTGCTAGGGGCGGCGATGGGGCCGCGAAGGGCGGCGACGGGGCCGCTAGGGGCGGCGACGGGGCCGCGAAGGGTGGCAACGAGGCCGCTAGGGGTGGCGACGGGGCCGCTAAGGGCGGCGACGGGGCCGCTAGGGGTGGCGCGAGGGGCCGTGAGAGGGGCCTCTAGGAGGGCGCGACCGGCCGCTAAGGGCAGGGGACGCGACGAGAGGGAACGTGCTCTATACCGTGTGAAGAAATGAGGAATGAATGAACTAGCAAGCAGGTGGGTACTAGTAGGAAAACCTAAAAGTGTTGTACCCCATATTGTCTACCCCACTACAGCCTAGACTATAGCATATGAGTTTGACAGTGCGCCGTCCTGCGCACGCTCGCAATAGTGCGAGCCACAAGCGTGGGCCCTTTGGACCCATTCGCGAGATCTTGACCCCCACACGTGGTCCAGATTCTCGCGCACTTTTATCTTGATCAGCGTGGTACAGATGTTCTCGTTTATTGTCCAACGAATCAACATCGCCGCGCGCAGACTATGTGGCAAAACCTTCGAACCCCAGGCAAAGCGCGATACTTATAGACCCATTGAGGGAAAATTGCATAAACATTGGTTGTTTTGCTACTAGTTTCTGGAGTTCAGCATTTACGTAGATGTGGACCGCGCTTGCTTCAACTTTAAGTCGCACGGTTTTCCACACTGATCAATGTCAGATGACTAGCGATCAAAACAAAACGAAATCAACTATGGTTTGGGGGTCGAATAGTAACCCAAAAACTTATTTTCTACCCAGCAAGCGAGATAAATGAGATGCCATCGTCGATCGCGCTGAAGACAGAGCGACCAGATTGAAAAGTATTCGCGGTCAAGAGAAACAATTACTTACAATTTAGGGTTGATTTATCTAAAAAACAATCGAATCGATGATCTCTTCTTTGTTGTTTTTCATGAATGTTGGTCTGGTTTGATCTGGAGCCTCTGATTGGCTGCGGAGCTGATTCGTGCAATAATTCGGTCAAGGTGCCAAATTTCCCGCCCAAAATGGGACTATAGGGGTCGGGCCAACCCTAGGCGATATCGGAAAATTCTACTCAGGGGGGAAAAGGGACTCTCTCAGCGAGGGCCTCTAACCCGGAACACCTGTACAGATGTTCTGGCTTAGAAGCCCTTCCTAAGAGAGTCCATTTCCTGTGAAGAAATGAGGAATGAATGAACTAGCAAACAGGTGGGAACAAGTACGAAAACCTAAAAGTGTTGTACCCCATATTGTCTACCCCACTACAGCCTACACACACTATAGCATATGACTTTGACACACCCCCATAGGCAAAGTGGGGGAGAACAAGAGGTCACAAGACCAATCAAGCAAAGCAAAGCAAGCTCAGGGTGGATCACAACGTCACCACACAATCCGAGCACAAGAGCAAGGCCACAAGGCCAGTTCACATGCAAGATCATATATATAAAGGTAAACAGGCATGTGCAAATAAAGAAAGATCACAGTACAAGCAAGGTCAAGAAGTGAGCAAGTGAGGCCAAGTAGGCACAAGACCAAGCATCGTACTGAAGCGCTGATGATCACCAGGCGGAAGTGCCTTGGTGAAGATATCAGCAGTGTTGGCCTCAGAGGCCACGTAAGCAAGGCGCAGCTGACCACGCTGCTGCAGCTCACGAGCAAGGAAGTAGCGCAGAGCAATGTGCTTCGTTCTGTCCTCCAGTCTGTGCTCCCGACACAAGGCTAGCATGGCCTTGTTGTCTACGTACAGAACTGGAGGAGAACGAGGCGGCTCTCCTAGGTCGGTCAGCAGGTAGGTGAGCCAGCGTAGCTCCTATGCAGCCTTGGCCCCCGCGTAGATCTCAGCCTCACAACTGGAGCCGAGAACAAAAGACGAGCAGGTAGACTGCCACGAAACAGAGCCAGAGCCAAGGCTGAAGGTGTAACCCTGTGACGACCGCTGCGTAGCCTGGTCGTCTGCCCAAGAAGCGTCCGCGTGACCTGTAAGGACCACTGGACTCCGCCCTCCAAGCACTAGCCCCATGCCCGACGTACTGCACAGGTAGCGCAATACCCTCTTCGCTGCAGCCATGTGCTCTCGTCGGTGTCTCACAGGAGCAACATAGCGTGCAAGAATGCTCAGAGGGTATGCAAGGTCAAGTCGTGTGCAGGTCATCAAGTACATGAGGCAGCCAACAAGCTCTGGGTACGGGCCACTCGACTCTACGGACTCATCCGAAGGCAGAGCTGAGAGTGAGTGGCGGGTAGACAGAGGAGTGGCCTGAGGCGAGGAATACGTGAAGCCGAAGCGCTGAAGGACCTGCTGCACCATGTGTGACTGAGTCAAGGTAATGGTGCGGCGTGCTCTGTCCCGAGTGATCTGCAAGCCAAGGTAGCTGCGCAGTTCACCCAGGTCTGTGCACGTGTGTCTCTTCAGTAGCTCGGACTTCACGTAGGCGAGTCCAGCAGTGTCTGCTGTGGCAAAGACCAAGTCGTCGACGTACACGAGGATGTAGAACGGCGGCAGTGAAGTGTCGGTGCGCAGAAACAGCGACGGGTCAGCAGTAGAAGGAGCAAACCCAAGAGCCACAAGCGTAGTCCTCAGTGTGTCGTGCCACTCACGCGGTGCCTGGCGGAGACCGTAGACTGGCCGTCGGAGGCTCCACAGGGTGCCAGGAGGGAAAGTCCCAGTGAAGCCAGGTGGACGGCGCAGCCAGATCTCCTCGTGCAGGCTACCCTGCAAGAACGCAGTGCTGAAGTCGAGAGAGTGAAGCTCGTAGTCGCGCTGAGCGGCTATGTGCAGCAGCACCCGAAGAGTGGTCATCTTCGGGGTGGGAGAGAAGGTCTGAAAGTAGTCAACTCCCTGCCGCTGACTGAAGCCTCGAGCCACGTAACGCGCCTTGAAGACAGGCAGAGAACCCGGCGGCCGCTTCACCCTGAAAATCCACATGCCACTGACAATGTTCGCCATAGGTGGGGGAACCTCGTCGATGTAGGTGCCTGTGGACTTCCAGGAAGCCATCTTTGCGTCCATGGCTGACTGCCACTGGGAGGAGTAGGGACCCTCGATCGCCTCAGCATTCGATCGAGGAGTCGGGATGTCTGGTGCATCCGGGTCTCCCTTAGGGGAAATCAGCGTGGACACGAGATGAGGCAAAGCAGCAGCAAAACACTGGAACTCCTCCTGCCTGTCCTCAAGGACGTCCGTGCTAAGAGCACACTCATCCCCGACGGACGGAGGACAGACAAACTCAGACTCAGCAACAAGACTAGTAGCGTAGTCCAGACGACAGCGAGCAGCAAAGTGGACAAGCTCAGCAACTAGGGCCGACGCAGCTGTTGACTCAAAGGAGGGGTTAGTGACAACAGTAGGCAGGAGACGCGTGACGGTAGGACTAGCAGTACAAAGAGAGTCAGACTCCAGGTCAGCAAGGACAGGAAGAGAGGACTCTGGAGGAGACGGCAACGGGACATGCAGAGGAGCAGTGGAAGGACGCAGTGCCATCTGGTGTGTGCCTGAGACCGCAGGAGGAAGCGGACGCAGAGCACGACCACTAGTGCGAGCAGCACGAACAGGCAACGCAGGACGAGACGCAGGCTCACGACGCTCAGCAAGACCTCCAGTAGGACCAGTGTAGGGAGAAGGAGCAGGTAGAGGGGAGGCGGGCTATTACTGTGACCGCGACTGGACAGGCTGTGGACACTCTAAGGGAGGAGCAGGACTAGTAGAGGGCGGGAGACCAAGAACGTGCTCAAGGAGCAGAACGAAGTACGGCTGCGGCCGCGCAGCGCCTCCAGAACCAGCGGGGACAGCACCAGTACCGGTAGCAGTAGCACCTCCAGCTCCAACAGCGCCAACTCCAGCACCCTCAGTCACACTAGTGCCAGTAGAACCACCCGCGCCAACACCCCCAGCAGCTCCAGCTCCAGCAGCTTCAGCTCTAGCAACACCAACTCCAGCAGGACCGGCAGCTCCAGCACCGCCTGTAGCTCCAGCACTAACACCAGCACGACTAACTCCAGCAGCCCCAGCAGCACCCCCAGTCCCAGCAGCTCCAACACCAGTAGCTTTAGCAGCACCAACTCGAGTAGGACCGGCAGCTCCAGTACCGCCAGCAGCTCCAGCAGGACCTCCAGCAGCACCCCCAGCCCCAGCAGCTCCAGAACCGCCACTACAAGCACCTCCGGGACCAGCAACAACAGTAGTACCTCCAGCTACAGCAGCACGCTCCAACGCCGGGCAAACCACTCGCGAAGTTCCTGCGGAGAGAGTGGCTCCCGCCTTGACGAAGCACCACGAGAGGCCACACGAGCAGACCCAGCACCCCCAGGCTCCGCACCCCCAGGTTCAGCACCCCCAGGCTAAGCACCCCGAGACTCAGCACCCCCAGGCTCAGCACCCCCAGGCTCAACACCCCCAGGCTCCGCACCCATGGACTCAGCACCCCCAGACCTGGCACCCGCAGGCTCAGCACCAGAGTCAACAGCTACCTCGACAGGCTCGACTGCGTCTACCTGGGACACACCTGACGGGGCAGGACCCCGAGGGGGGAGGGGGTCTACCGGGGGAGGACCTGGCGCAATGAAGAGCCGCGGCGGGGGGAGGGGAGCAGTGCGGTAGGGGAAGAGACGGTAGTAAGGCACCGACTCGTCAAAGGTGACGTCCTGGGAGGACAGAACACGACGCGAGGTGGGGTGGTAAAACTGCCAACCAGGCGCGTCAGGGGGGAAGCCAAGGAAGACGCAGGGAACAGCACGTGGGGACAGTTTGTCCGCAGACAAGTCGCGGACAAACGCCCGAGATCCCCAGACCCGAAACGCAGACGCATCGCCAACCTTCCCCGTCCACCGCAAGGTGGGGGAGGTCTCCGGCAAGGAGACCCTGGGCTGAAGGTTGAGCTGATGCGCTGCGTACTGAACCGCAAATGGCGACAGAAAATGGGGGGCACCCGCATGGATCATGGACGTACGAGCGACGTCCATGACCATGCCAATGCGGCGCTCAGCAATCCCATTTTGTTGTGGAGAGGCCGGAAGCGTGAAGGTTTGGTGGATGCCCTGTGCTCGACTGAAGGCTCCCAGACGGGCAAAGGAAAACTCCCCGCCTCTGTCAGAGTGTCGTGGCAGCACACCGTCGCACGCCACGGGGCGCGTAACGAGCAGGGCACTGTCGCGGCGCCACGGGGCGCGCGACAGGTAGATAAAATGTCACACGCCACCGGACACGTGACAGAGTGAAAATCGCCACGCGCCCGAGGCGCGCGACCGGAAAAGGTGCAGGGGAAGCTAACGGTGGGCCCATTAAGGAAGGCGGCAGGAACGTGCTTGATCTGAATACCATGTCAAGAATAGTAGCACAAGTGGGGGCTAGGTTTAAGTGAGGGCCTAGGCTTAGTAGCCTAGGGCAAGGGGAGTCGAGAAAAGTTGTTGCAAGAAGGAAGTGAGAAGAAGCGAACGAGGATGAATGACTATGAACGAAGTGAGTACAAATAGGAAACCCTAATTGGGCTGTACCCCTTATGGGATACCCCACTATAGCCTACACAAATAAGTAAGCTATAATGTTCTGACACACCCCCATAGGCAAAGTGGGGGAGAACAAGGGGTCACAAGACCAGTCAAGCAAAGTAAAGCAAAGCAAAGCTCAGGGTGGATCACAAAGTCACCACACATTACGAGCGCAAGGTCAAGGGCCACAAGGCCAGTTCGCATGCAAGATCATATATAGAGATATACAAGAGTCAAGCAAGCAAGAGCAAGAGTATATACAGGACAAGGTAAAAGCAAGGTCAAGAAGTGAGCAAGTGAGGCAAGACAGGCACAAGACCCAACTGCGTGCAGCAACGCTGATGATCACAAGGAGCAAGTGCCTTGGTGAAGACATCAGCAGTGTTGGCCTCAGAGGCCACGTACGCAAGTCGCAAGTGTCCACGCTGCTGCAGCTCACGAGCAAGAAAGTAGCGGAGAGCAATGTGCTTTGTCCTGTGCTCCAGTCGCTGCTCTCGACACAAGGCCAGCATGGCCTTGTTGTCTACGAACAGGACTGGAGGAGAACGAGGCGGCTCTCCAAGGTCGGTCAGCAGGTAGGTGAGCCAGCGAAGCTCCTGAGCAGCCATAGCCCCGGCGTAGATCTCAGCCTCACAACTTGAGCCGAGAACAGAAGACGAGCGAGAAGCCCGCCACGAGACAGAGCCGGAACCAAGACCGAAGGTGTAACCCTGTGACGACCGCTGCGTAGCCTGGTCGTCAGCCCAAGAAGCGTCCGCGTGCCCAGTGAGGACCACTGGACTGCGCCCTCCAAGCACTAGCCCCATGCCCGACGTACTGCACAAGTAGCGCAACACCCTCTTCGCTGCAGCCATGTGCTCTGGTCGGTGTCTCCCAGGAGCAACATAGCGTGCGAGAATGCTGAGAGGGTATGCAAGGTCAGGTCGTGTGCAGGTCATCAGGTACATGAGGCAGCCAACAAGCTCTGCATACGGGCCACTCGACTCTACGGACTCATCCGAAGGCAGAGCTGAGAGTGAGTGGCGAGTAGGCAGAGGAGTGGCCTGAGGCGAGGAGTACGTGAAGCCGAAGCGCTGAAGGACCTGCTGCACCATGTGTGACTGAGTCAGGGTAATGGTGCGGCGTGCTCTGTCCCGGGTGATCTGCAAGCCAAGGTAGCTGCGCAGTTCACCCAGGTCTGTGCACCTGTGTCTCTTCTGCAGCTCTGACTTCACGTAAGCGAGTCCAGCAGTGTCCGCTGTGGCAAAGACCAAGTCGTCGACATACACGAGGATGTAGAACGACGGCAGAGAGGTGTCGGTGCGTAGAAATAGCGACGGGTCAGCAGTAGAAGGAGCAAACCCAAGTGCCGCAAGCGTAGTCCTCAGTGTGTCGTGCCACTCACGTGGAGCCTGGCGGAGACCGTAGACTGGACGCCGGAGACTCCACTGGGTACCAGGAGGGAAAGACCCAGTGAAGCCAGGTGGGCGACGCAGCCAGATCTCCTCGTGCAGGCTGCCCTGCAAGAAAGCTGTGCTGAAGTCGAGAGAGTGCAGCTCATAGTCACGGTGAGCAGCAACGTGCAGCAGTACCTGAAGAGTGGTCATCTTCGGGGTGGGGGAGATGGTCTGAAAGTAGTCAACCCCCTACCGCTGACTGAAGCCGCGAGCCACGTAACGCGCCTTGAAGACAGGCGGAGAACCCGGCGGCTGCTTCACCCTGAAAATCCACATGCCACTGACGATGTTCGCCCCAGGAGGGGGAACAGCGTCGACGTAGGTGCCTGTGGACTTCCAGGAAGCCATCTCTGCATCCATAGCTGCCTGCCACTGAGAGGAGTAGGGACCCTCTATCGCCTCCGCGTAAGAGCGCGGAGTCGGGATGTCTAGTGCATCCGGGTCTCCCTCAGGGGCTAGTAGTACAGACGCAAGATGAGGTGAAGCGGCGGCCAGACACTGGAACTCCTCCTGCCTGTCCTCAAGGACGTCCGTGCCAAGGGCACACTCACCCCCGACGGACGGAGGACAGGCAGACTCAGACTCAGCGACAAGACTAGCAGCGTAGTTTAGACGACAGCGCGCAGCAAAGTCGACGAGCTCAGTGATAAGGGCAGACGCAGCAGAAGACTCGAAAGAAGGGTCAGTGACAGCAGTAGCAAGAAGACGCGTGACAGTAGGACTGGCAGCACGAAGAGAGTCCGACTCCGGGTCGGCAAGAGCAGGAAGAGAGGAAGCAGGAGGAGAAGGCAAAGGGGCACGCAGAGGAGCAGTAGACGGACGCAGAGACATCCGGTGCGTGCCAGGGACAGGACGGGGACGCTGACGCGAACCACGACCACTAGTGCGCGCAGTACGAACAGGCGACGCAGGACGAGACGCAGGCTCACGATGCTCAGTAAGACCTCCAGTCGGACCAGCGTAGGGAGAAGGAGCAGGCAAAGGTGAGGAAGGCTGTAGCTGTGACTGTGACGAGACAGGCTGTGGACCCTCTAAGGGAGGAGGAGGAGGACTAGGAGAAGGTGTAAGACCAAGAGCCTGCTGCAGGAGCGGAACGAAGTACGGCCGGGGCTGCGCGGCGACGCTAGAAACAGCAGAGACAGCACCGGTACCCCCAGCAGGAGTACCCGCTCGAGCAGCACCTCCAGTAGCTCCAGAACCTCCAGCAGCACCACCAGGAGCACCACCAGTCGGACCTCCAGCGGCAGTCTCAGGGTCAACACCCTCAGCAGCACCAGCTCCAGGAGAACCCTCAGACCCAGCAGCTCCAGCACCCACAGTACGAGCACCGCCAGGACGCTCGGCAGCAGTACCCTCTGCAGCCGAAGAACCTCCAGCACCAGCAGCACGCCTCCAGCGCCTGGCAAACCACTCACGTAGCTCCTGAGGGGAGAGTGGCTCTCGGCGAGACGAAGCACCTCCACGCGGAGCACCCCCAGTCGCAGCACCTCCAGGCTCAGCACCCCCAGACTCAGTACCCCCAGGCTCAGTACCCCCAGGCACAGCACCCCCAGGCTCAGCACCTCCAGGCTTAGCACCCCCAGGCTCAGCACCCCCACGCTCAGCACCCCCAGGCTCAGCACCCCCAGGCTCAGCACCCCCAGTCTCAGCACCTCCAGACTCAGCACCTCCAGGCTCAGCTCCCGCAGCAGCACCAGAGTCACCAGTGACCTCGACAGGCTCGACCGCGTCTACTTGGGACACACCTGAAGGGGCAGGACCCTGAGGGGGGAGGGGGTCTACCGGGAGGGGACCTGGTACCAAGAAGAGCGGGGGCGGGGGGAGGGACGGAGTGCGGTAGGGGAAGAGGCGGTAGTAGGGCACCGACTCGTCGAACGTGACGTCCTGGGAGGACAGAACACGTCGAGAGGTGGGGTGGTAGAACTGCCACCCAGGGGCGTCGGGGGGGAACCCCAGGAAGACGCAGGGAGCAGCGTGAGGGGACAGCTTGTCCGCAGACAAGTCGCGGACAAACGCCCGAGATCCCCAGACTCGGAACGCCGACGCATCGCCAACCTTCCCCGTCCACAGCAGGGCTGGGGAGGTCTCCGGCCTGGAGACCCTGGGGTGGAGGTTGATCTGATGCGCCGCGTACCTGACCGCAAACGGCCACAGAAAATGGGGGGCAGCCGCATGCATCATGGACGTACGAGCGACGTCCATGACCATGCCAATGCGGCGCTCTGCAATCCCATTTTGCTGCGGTGAGTCCGGAAGCGTGAAGGTCTGGCGGATGCCTCGCGCACGACAGAAGGCACGCAGAAGGCCAGAGGAGAACTCTCCGCCTCTGTCCGAGTGCAGACGCAACACAGGAAAGTCCGAGCCAAAGCTCTGCCTGAGCTGGAGACGAGCTGCGCGGATCCAGACGATCAGCACCTCAGTGACATCACCCTTGCTGCGCAAGGGGAAGACTGTGGTGTAACGCGAGAAGTCGTCAACCACCAGCAGGAAGTAGCACTCGTGACCGAGTCCACGGATGCGGGCAGGGCCCCACACGTCCATGTGAAGCGTCTGCAACGGGGCCTCTGTCGGAGGAAACTGGGAGGAGTGAGGGGCAGCACGCTGGCGCCCCTCGACACAGGGGACACACGCAGGGCCAGGGCCCTGAGGAAGGGGAGGGAGGGACCGGGGGAGACCAGACACAAGGAGACGGGAGGCCATGCCTCTGAGCCGAAGCAAAGAGGGGTGGCCAAGGCGGTGGTGCCAGAGGAGAGTCTCGTGAGACAGACGGCGACACGAACAGGGGGCAGACTCAGGACCAGACCTGGACGCTGCAGCAAACGCCTGACCAGACAAAGGGACTCTACAAGACTCAGCACCTGGAGGAGAAGCAGTGGTCAGTGTGTACCGGCTCGACCCTGGCTGACGTGTAAACGTAGCTAGGTGGCGACCTGTGCTAGCCTCTGTGCAGTGTGTCACCCGCTGACGAGCAGGAGTGAACTCGTGGACACACCCATCCTGTAGGTCAGCACCACTCACCAGGTTCGTAGAGAACGAGGGGAGGTAGAGACCAGTTAGGGTGCCAGAGGGAGCCGCCGGACACGGGAGGACTGTGGAGAAACGAGACAGGAAAGGACCCCCAGAGGGGTCAGCCAGGGACACCGCAACCGGCCGACTAAGCGGCGTGAGAGTGGTGCGGTCCCGAAAGAAGGAGCGAGAAGCCCCAGAGTCAAGGGTGAAGGTGAGGGAGGCCGAAGCCGACGTAGTACCTGAGAGCGCAGACTCACCAGTACCTGAGGACGCAGACACACTAGCACCAAGAGCAGCAGCGTCGCAAGCACCTAGGGCAGCAGCCGCACCAGTACCCAGAGCAGCAGACTCAATGCCCGGATCGGGCGGGAAACACCGGTAACTGTCACCCTCATCACTAGCAGACACAGCATACATGGCAGCAAGAATAGCATCAAAGTCAAGATCAAAGATAGCTACACCAGCCCTAGAGAGCTCTCCCCAGCGGGGGATCTCAGAGGCCTCCGGAAACTGCTCGCGCCAAGCGTCGGTCAAGCGGGCAAAGCAGCGGCGGGCGGTGTGGGTGCCCCCACAATGCTCACCCGCACGGTCGCCGGTGCGAAGGACGTAGGTGCAGGGACCGATCGCCCCACCACGCTGACGCTTGGAGTACCACTCACGGAGCTGTCGTGGGGTGAGGACGTTGCGAGAGCGCTGCTGCTGCTGCTGCTGCTGCTGGCGCTGACTACCTCCAGTGGTGCTCCGCTGGGACGAGCCACTCCGACCACCTCCACCACCGCCACCTCCGCCTCCGCCGCCACCGCCGCCACCGCCACCCTCGCCCCCGCCGCTCCCACCGCCACCACCACCACCACCTCCGCCTCCACCGCCGCCACTAGTACCTCCACTCCCGCCACCACCTCCACTGCCACCCCCACTCCCCCCGCCGCCTCCACCGCCTCTGCCACCGCCCCCGCTAGCTCCACCCGCTCCCTTGCCCCCTTTGCCCCTGCCAGGGCGGCGCCTACCGCTGGGGGCAGACGCCGCACCGACCGACTCCAAACCAACGAGGTCGGCCGCAGCAGCAGAGGCGACAGAGGGAAGTAGGGGGGAAGGAGAACACCCCTCAAAAATGGGGGTGCGAGGGTCACCACGAGAGGCCCCTACAGCGACGATACTCTTCTCAGCCGCTAGCAGGGACTTCTCAAGGAGGTCGACAGTGAGGGTGGTGGGACAGACAGAGAGAAACTGGTCCCTAACGGCACGAAGGGACTCAGGGAGACGGGTGACTAGAAAGTAGAGAGTGATGTACATGGGAGGAGGGTTTGCGGCGCGGAACTCAGCAGGAAGCGCAGCGCGGTAGCGAGTGTCACTAGCGCGGAGGTGGGTAAAGAGGTCAGCGACTGTGGGAAAGGCAGCGAGGTCAGGGAAGAGGAACGGTAGCATGAGGCGGCTCAGTGTAGCGGAGGAAGGGGAGGAGTAGCGCGCAACTACAGCGTCGTACAAGGCCTGAGCGGTCTTGCACTGACTAAAGTGTGCACGCTTGGAGGAAGGGAGGTGGCGACGCACAGCAAGACGTGCAGCAGCATCGCGCGTGTCCCACTTGGAGCGAACAGAGGGGTCAGCATCAGCAGGAGGGGCAGGGACAGCGCCAGAGACAAAGTCAAAGAGAGAAACCTCATCGATCGCATCGCACAGTAAGTACAGCTGCAGGTCCTCGACCCAGACTGCAAAGTCAACGGCGCGACCCTCAGCGTCAAAAGACAGGACACTGGGGGTGGTCATTATTGCAGCTCACAGTCTCACCGGGCGGGAAGAGTCGGGTAGCTGAGGAGTACAGCCACACAGCAGCACAGCAGCTACGGCGGCCCAGGAGCAGCAGCAGCCCCCAGAGGAACAGGAGGCCGACGCCTCAGGCTGCTCGGGCGGCTCGGGCGGCCCGGGCGACTCGGGCGGCTCGGGCGGCTCGGGCGGCTCGGGCGGCTCGGGCGGCTCGGGCGGCTTGCGGGCGACAGCACGGGCGGCTGGGGTGGCTCGCGGGTGGCTCACGGGCGGCTGGGGCGGCTCGCGGGCGGCGCACGGGCGGCTGACGGGCGGCTGGGGCGGCTGCACGGGCGGCTCGAGGGCGGCGTCGTCTGCTCACGGGCGGCGTGGGCGGCGACGGCGGCGTCAGCGGCTCACGGGCGGCGTCGGCGGCTCACGGGTGACGTCGGCGGCGTCGGCGGTGCACGGGCGGCGTCGGCGGCGTCGGCGGCGTCGGCGTCGTGGGCGGCTCACGGGCGGGCGGCGCACGGGCGGGCGGCTCATAAGCGAGCGGCTCACGGGCGGCGGCTCACGGGCGGCGGCGTCACGGGCGGCGGTGCACCAGCGGCGGTTGACGGGCGGCTGCGCTGACGGGCGGCGCTCACGGGCGGCGTTCACGGGCGGCGCTCACGGGCGGCGGCGCACGGGCGGCAGCGCACAGACAGGCCGCGGGCGGCGAAAGGGCGCTAGGGCGGGCGCCGGGCGCTAGGACGCTAGGGCAGGCGCTAGGGCGGGCGCTTAGGCGGCTGCTAGGGCGGGCGCTAGGGTAGGCGCTAGGGCGCAAGGCGCTAGGGCAGAAAAAAAAAATTGAAGTGGTGGGCCCTAAGCAAAGTTCCCACAGGGGAACCTGCTCTAATTCCATGAGAAGAAGCGAACGAGGATGAATGACTATGAACGAAGTGAGTACAAATAGGAAACCCTAATTGGGTTGTACCCCTTATGGGATACCCCACTATAGCCTACAAAAATAAGTAAGCTATAATGTTCTGACAGGAAGTGGCTTTACTATGGAGCGAACAATATAAATAGGCAAGAAACAAGAATGGTGCACCACCAATAGTTTATGATTGCTACACTAAACTGCAGCTACAGGCAGTTACACACATTTATTTTGGCAGGTCTGCGCGATTTTCTAACAATCCCCTTGTTGAGAATAGAACGAGAATGAATGAACTATGAATGAAGTGAGTACAAATAGGAAACCCTAACTGGTTGTACCCCCTATGGGATACCCCACTACAGCCTACACAATAGTATAAGCTATATATATGTTCTGACACACCCCCATAGGCAAAGTGGGGGAGAACAAGGGGTCACAAGACAAGTCAAGCAAAGCAAAGCAAAGCTCAGGGTGGATCACAAAGTCACCACACAGTCCGAGCACAAGAGCAAGGCCAAAGGCCAGTTCACATGCAAGAGTACAGACATATATATAAAGCTAGACAAGCAAGAGCAGGTATATATATGTCACAGTACAAGTAAAGTCAAGAGGAGAGCAAGTGAGGCAAGACACGCACAAGACCCAGCTGGGTGCACAAGCGCTGATGGTCACAAGGCGCGAGTGCCTTGGTGAACATATCAGCAGTGTTGGCCTCAGAGGCCACGTACGCAAGCCGCAACTGTCCACGCTGCTGTAGCTCACGAGCAAGGAAGTAGCGAAGAGCAATGTGCTTCGTTCTGTGCTCCAGACGCTGCTCTCGACACAAGGCCAGCATGGCCTTGTTGTCTACGTACAGCACTGGAGGAGAACGAGGCGGCTCTCCAAGGTTAGTCAGCAGGTAGGTGAGCCAGCGAAGCTCCTGTGCAGCCATGGCCCCTGCGTAGATCTCAGCCTCACAGCTGGAGCTGAGAACCGAAGACGAACGAGTAGCCCGCCACGAGACAGAGCTGGAACCAAGGCTGAAGGTGTAACCCTGTGACGACCGCTGCGTAGCCTGGTCGTCTGCCCAAGAAGCGTCCGCGTGACCTGTAAGGACCACTGGACTCCGCCCTCCAAGCACTAGCCCCATGCCCGACGTACTGCACAGGTAGCGCAATACCCTCTTCGCTGCAGCCATGTGCTCTCGTCGGTGTCTCACAGGAGCAACATAGCGTGCAAGAATGCTCAGAGGGTATGCAAGGTCAAGTCGTGTGCAGGTCATCAAGTACATGAGGCAGCCAACAAGCTCTGGGTACGGGCCACTCGACTCTATGGACTCATCCGAAGGCAGAGCTGAGAGTGAGTGGCGGGTAGACAGAGGAGTGGCCTGAGGCGAGGAATACGTGAAGCCGAAGCGCTGAAGGACCTGCTGCACCATGTGTGACTGAGTCAAGGTAATGGTGCGGCGTGCTCTGTCCCGAGTGATCTGCAAGCCAAGGTAGCTGCGCAGTTCACCCAGGTCTGTGCACGTGTGTCTCTTCAGTAGCTCCGACTTCACGTAGGCGAGTCCAGTAGTGTCTGCTGTGGCAAAGACCAAGTCGTCGAAGTACACGAGGATGTAGAACGGCGGCAGTGAAGTGTCGGTGCGCAGAAACAGCGACGGGTCAGCAGTAGAAGGAGCAAACCCAAGAGCCACAAGCGTAGTCCTCAGTGTGTCGTGCCACTCACGCGGTGCCTGGCGGAGACCGTAGACTGGCCGTCGGAGGCTCCACAGGGTGCCAGGAGGGAAAGTCCCAGTGAAGCCAGGTGGACGGCGCAGCCAGATCTCCTCGTGCAGGCTACCCTGCAAGAACGCAGTGCTGAAGTCGAGAGAGTGAAGCTCGTAGTCGCGCTGAGCGGCTATGTGCAGCAGCACCCAATGAGTGGTCATCTTCGGGGTGGGAGAGAAGGTCTGAAAGTAGTCAACTCCCTGCCGCTGACTGAAGCCACGAGCGACGTACCGCGCCTTGAAGACAAGTGGAGAGCCCGGTGGCCGCTTCACCCTGAAGATCCACATGCCACTGACGATGTTCGCCCCAGGAGGGGGAACCGCGTCAACGTAGGTGCCTGTGGACTTCCAGGAAGCCATCTCTGCATCCATAGCTGCCTGCCACTAAGAGGAGTAGGGACCCTCTACGGCCTCCGCGTAAGAGTGCGGAGTCGGGATGTCTAGTGCATCCGGGTCTCCCTCAGGAGCAAGCAGTACAGACGCGAGATGAGGTGAAGCAGCAGCCAGACACTGTAACTCCTCCTGCCTGTCCTCTTGGACGTCCGTGCCAAGAGCACACTCACCCCTGACGGACGGAGGACAGACAGACGCAGACTCAGCAACAAGACTAGCAGCGTAGTCTAGACGACAGCGAGCAGCAAAGTCGACGAGCTCAACGACAAGAGCAGACGCAGCAGTGGACTCAAACGAGGGGTCAGTGACGACAGTGGCAAGCAGACGCGTGACAGTAGGACTGGCAGCACGAAGGGAGTCCGACTCAGGGTCGACAAGCGCAGGAAGAGAGGACTCAGGAGGAGAAGGCAAAGGGGCACGCAGAGGAGCAGTGGACGGACGCCGAGACATCCGGTGCGTGCCAGGGACAGCAGGAGGACGCTGACGCGAACAGCGACCACTAGCGCGAGCAGCACGAACAGGCGACGCGGGACGAGACGCAGGCTCACGAAGCTCAGCAAGACCTCCAGTAGGACCAGTGTAAGGAGAGGGAGCAGGTAGAGGGGAGGAAGGCTCCAACAGTGACTGCGACTGGACAGGCTGTGGACACTCTACCGGAGGAGAAAGATCAAGAACCTGCTGCAGGAGCGGAACGAAGTACGGTCGAGGCCGCGCGGCAGCTCCAGACTCAGCAGGGACAGCACCAGCACCCTTAGCGGCAGCACTAGCGCCACCAACACCTCCAGCGGCTGGACCTCCAGCAGCACCAGCAGGAGAACCACCGCGAGGACAGACAGCAGTAGTCTCAGCACCAACACCCTCAGCAGCCCCGGCTCCAGTAGGACCCGCAGGCCCAGCAGCTCCGGGACCGGCGGCACCAGCACCCTCGACGGTCGAAGAAGCTCCACCTCCAGCAGCACGCCTCCAGCGGCGAGCAAACCACTCGCGCAGCTCCTGTGGAGAGAGGGGCTCCCGCCGAGACGCAGCACCAGGAGAAACCCCAGGCTCAGCAGCCCCAGATGCAGCACCCCCAGGCCCAGTAGCTCCAGACGCAGCACCCCCTAGCTCAGCAGCTCCAGGCACAGCACCCCCCGGCTCAGCACTCCTAGGCTCAGCACCCTCCGCAGTAGCACCCCCAGGCTCGGCACCCCCGCGCACAGCACCCCTAGAGTCAGCACCTCCAGGCCCAGCCCCCTCCGCAGTAGCACCCCCAGGCTCGGCACCCCGGCGCACAGCACCCCCAGAGTCAGCACCCCCAGGCTCAGCACCCGCAGCAGCACCAGAGTCACCAGTGACCTCGACCGGGTCAACTGCGTCTACCTGGGACACACCTGAGGGGGCAGGAACCTGAGGGGGGGGGGGGGTCTACCGGGGGGGGAACCGGCACAAGGAAGTCCGGTGGTGGGGGAAGGGAAGGAGTGCGATAGGGGAAGAGGCGGTAGAAGGGGACTGACTCGTCGAACGTGACGTCCTGGGAGGACAGAACACGACGAGAGGAGGGGTGGTAGAACTGCCACCCTGGAGCGTCAGGGGGGAAGCCGAGGAAGACACAGGGAGCAGCACGAGGGGACAGCTTGTCCGCAGACAAGTCGCGGACAAACGCCCGAGATCCCCAGACACGGAACGCAGACGCATCGCCGACCTTTCCCGTCCACAGTAACACTGGGGACATCGCGGGCCGAGAGACCCTGGGGTGAAGGTTGAGCTGATGCGCCGCGTACCTCACCGCAAACGGCCACAGAAAATGGGGGGCAGCCGCATGCATCATGGACGTACGAGCGACATCCATGACCATGCCAATGCGGCGCTCAGCAATCCCATTTTGCTGTGGAGAGTCCGGAAGCGTGAAGGTCTGGCGGATCCCCCGTGCACGACAGTAGTCTCGCAGAAGGCAAGAGGAGAACTCCCCGCCTCTGTTTGAGTGCAGACGCAGAACAGGAAAGTCCGAGCCAAAGCTCCTCCTGAGGTGGAGACGAGCCTCGCGGATCCAGTCGATCAGCACCTCAGTGACAGCACCCTTGCTGCGCAAGGGGAGGACTGTGGTGTAACGCGAGTAGTCGTCAACAACCAAGAGGAAGTAGCGCTCGTGACCCTGCCCACGGACGGGGGCTGGGCCCCACACGTCCATGTGAAGCGTCTGCAGAGGAGCCTCTGTCGGGGGGAACTGGGAGGAGTGAGGAGCAGCCCGGAGGCGCCCCTCAACACAGGGGACACAGGAAGGTCCTGGCCCGGAAGGAAGGGGAGGGAGAGACTAGGGAAGACCAGAGACAAGGACACGGGAAGCCATGCTCCGAAGACGGGGCAAGGAGGGGTGGCCCAGATGGTGGTGCCAAAGGAGAGTCTCGTGAGACAGGAGGCGACACGAACAGGGGGCAGACTCAGGACCTGACCGGGACGCAGCAGCAAACACCTGACCTGACGCAGCTACCTGACCAGACGCAGGGACAGGAGGAGATGTAGTGGTCAGGGTGTAGAGGCTCGACCCCGGCTGACGCGAGAACGTGGCCAGGTGCCGGCCTATGCGTGCGTCCGTGCAGTGGGTCACCCGCTGACTCGCAGGAGTGAACTGGTGAACCCCCGCATCCTGTAGGTCCGCACCACTCACCAAGTTCGTCAAGAACGAGGGAAGGTACAGACCAGACAGGGTGCCCGAGGGGGCAGCCGGACACGGGAGGACAGTGGAGAAGTGAGAGAGGACAGGACCCCCAGAGGGGTCAGCCAGGGAGACCGCAACCGGCCGGCCAAGCGGCGTGAGGGTGGTGCGGTCTCGAAAGAAGGAGCGAGAAGCCCCGGAGTCAAGTGTGAAAGTGAGGGAGGACGAAGGCGACGCAGTACCTGAGAGCGCAGTCTCACCAGCACCTGAGAGCGCAGACGCACTGGCACCTAGAGCAGCAGCCTCACAAGCACCTAGCGCAGCAGTACCAATGCCCGGGTCGGGCGGGAAACACCGGTAACAGTCACCCTCCTCACTAATAGTCACAGCATACATAGCAGCAAGGATAGCATCAAAATCAAGATCAAAGATCGCTACACCAGCCCTAAGAAGCTCATCCCAGCGAGGGATCTCACTAGCCCCGGGGAACTGCTGACGCCAAGCGTCCGTCAGGCGGCCAAAGCAGCGCTGGTGGGGTGGGCACCCCCACACTGCTCACCCGCGTGGTCGCCAGTGCGGAGATAACTACTACAACGGGAGCTTAGAGTACTGGCTAGGCACGTGTGCTCGTGTGATGTCTGCGTTCATTGGTCCTTAGACGTTTTCCTAGTGCTCACACTGCTTGCTAGTTCATGGGGCAATTTGGCAAGAGTTTCACTAGAGAACGTTGTCAATCATAGTACAATCAAGTTGGCATGGCCAGACTACATCAGAGCTAGCATTCAGGTTGGTCGACTGCCA
The DNA here is from genome assembly GCA_948144175.1 of Closterium sp. NIES-65. Classification (NCBI taxonomy): domain Eukaryota; kingdom Viridiplantae; phylum Streptophyta; class Zygnematophyceae; order Desmidiales; family Closteriaceae; genus Closterium; species Closterium sp. NIES-65. The sequence continues at coordinate 671,898 of CANXME010002442.1, read as the reverse complement.
GCACAGCATGGTCGACCGCGTTCCAGCACGACTTGGTCGACCGCGCTCCAGCAGTGCAAAGTCGACAGCTTGCCAACGCTGCAGGTTGACGGTGTGCCAGCATTGCTCACGCAGGACAGCACTGCACCCGCTTTGGAGGTGCGCGCAGATGATTGGCATGCAAAGTCTCGTCATCTGCACAGCGCACATACCAGGTCAACCTCGGGCTAGCGACTGCCTCTGATCCGCCACGACGACCTCGGGATACCACCATGGAGGTCGGTCTCGCCAACTTCGCCTGGGTGACCGTCGCACTCCTTCGCAGAACCTCGTCACCCAGGTATCCTGGTCGACCGGGCAACTATGTCGACCAGCTGCTCCTGTATGTGCTCGTCGACCTCCCAAGTCGACAACCACACCAAGTCGACCTCACCAGGTCGACCACTCCTCTGGTCGACCAGCTCCAGGTCAACGTCACTCCTGGTCGACCAGTGCAGTTGTCAGCCGACCACCCAAGTCGGCTACCCAAAGTCGGCGTCACCAGGTCGACGCCCCTTCTACGTCGGCGCCGACTTCCAGGCTGACCTCTCGAAGTCGGCGTCCTCCCAAGTCGGTGACCTTGCAAGTCGGTGACCTTGCAAGTCGGTGACCTTGCAAGTTGGTGCCGACTTCCAGGTCGACGTGCCACATCGCCGACCACCAGTTGAAGTCGGCCGCCGGCTTCCCAAGTCGGCGGCATTGCAGTGGCGCCGTGCAAGTCGACCAACCCCGTCGACCAGCTCGTCCAAGTCGGCGTCCCCACTGCTGCAAGTCGGCTGTACCTTGCGTACACCCCACCACAAAATCGGCTCCGCCCAAGCGTGGACGGGGCCAACACACAACTCCGGTTGACACTCCCCTGCCGCGTTCACGCTTGGCCCCCCCAAGTCCACTCGGCAGTACTCCTCGGAGAATAGCTCGTCGACGTGCACCCAACACACAGCACGTCGTCCATCGCACCAGCCATGCAAGAGGGCATGGCACCTACTGCTGCACGTTGTCATCTTCGTCGCCCACGTCGGCCAAGCGCACCTGGCCGATGGCGACGGAGCACCGGTTGAAGGCCGGATAGTGCAGCGCCTTTGTCAGGAAGTCGGCCGGCTGCTCAGTGGTCAGGATGTACCTCAGCGAGAACTTCCCGCGCTTCACCATGTGCTGCAGCCAGGCCTGTCGCCGCTCCATGTGCTTGAGGTTGCCCGTTAACCCCATGCCCTCGACGACTGTGATGGCCGACTTGTTATCCACCCGAAGGACGGTCGGCTTCCCGACATCCAGCTGCCGGAACTCTGCAAGGAGGAAGCGAAGTCGGCGTCCTTCTTTGCCGGCTTCGGTGGCTGCCACGTACTCCGACTCAGTCGACGACAACGTCGCACACTTGATGCGCTGGCTCGACCAGGAGACTGCGGCCCCTCCATAGACGAACACGTAGCCACCCGTGCTCGTCCTGTTCTGCTTGTCACCGGCGTCGTCGGCGTCCACGTAGCCGACCAGCTCCAACGACTCAGGTCCACCGCCGAACTCCAGTGCGGTGTCGCGCGTATTGGCGAGGTAGGCGAGGCAGCGGTCGACCTCGCGCCAGTGCTGGTCACTCCTCACCGTGAGGCCGCTCCCCAGCTTGCTGCAGGCGAAGGCGATGTCCGGCCTCGACGTCGTCGCCGCGAATTGCAGCGAGCCGACCTTCTGCCGGAACTCCTCTTCCTGCCGCTCCTGTGCCTCCTCGTCATCGAACGTGAGCTCGGCGTAGGCATCGACCGAAACCGGCGTCTTCGGGGTGCGCCTGGTCTGCTCCTCGTCGATGAAGCGCCTACGAAGCTTGTCGGCGTAGCCCTGCTGGTGCAGCCACAGCTTCCCCGCCGACCTGTCGCGGATGATCTCCAGCCCGAGGTACTTCTGTACCGGCGAGATCTCACGCAGCTCGAAGGCGGCTTCCAGCAGCTCCTTCAGCTCCTTCAACATCGCGGCGCTTCTGCTGGCGGCAAGTAGGTCGTCGACGTAGACCAGCACCCAGCAGGCCACTCCGTCCTTTCCGTCCTTGAAGTAGAGAGCCTCATCGACCTGGCTCTTCTTCCACCCGGCGCCGACCAGCACGTCATTGAGCGCCAAGTACCATAGCAGCGGCGACTGCTTTAGCCCGTACAGGCTCTTCAGCAGCTTGCACACCCGGCCGGTCCCGTCGTTGAAGTAGTCCGGCTGGGACATGTAGAGCACCTTGTCGAGCTTGCTCTGCAAGAAGGCGTTCTTCATGTCGAGCTGCATCAGGTTGAGGTTGCGGACGGCGACGATGCTGAGGAAGATCCTCAGCGTGACGTAGCTGCCCACCGGCGCAAACGTCTCGTCGTAGTCGGCGCCGTACACCTGTGTGAAGCCCTTCACAACCAGCCTCGCCTTCTCGCGCTCGACGGTGTCGTCGACGTGGTACTTAGTCGTCATCACCCACTGGTTCTACATGACATTCACTCCCGGCGGACGTTCGACCAACTCCCACATTCCCATGTTGAGGAGGCTGCGAATCTCCTCCATGGCGGCCTTCACCGCCGGGCCCTTCCAGCTCGCCAATGCTTCCTTCACCGTCATCGTCGAGATGTCCCAACGGTGCTCGGGGTCGGCTAGTATGTCGGGGTCGAGCTCTGGAAACTCCTCATCCTCCTCGGCATCGTCGTACAGCAGGTCGTCGGCCTCATCGTCCACGTCGTACACCGTGGTGAAGGCAGCGGGGACGAAGAAGTTAGGCGGCCTCCGAAGTCGGCCTGAACGCCGTGGTCCTGGCTGGACCTCCTCGGCGTCCCCTCCATCGTTGCTGTTGTCGCTGCCCTCGGCGTCCTGCTGCTCCTCAGCCGGCGTCCCAGCCGACTTCTCCCCTATGGTCGGCTCCCCTGCCGACTGCCCGGTCGCCGACTGCTCCTTGGTCGGCGTCACTGCTGCCTGCTTCTTTGTCGGCCGCTGGTCCTCGACCTTCTTCTCAACCTGCTCCTCCCCTGTCGGCGTCGACTGCAATCCCACGTCGACCTGCCGCTCGTCACGTCGGCCACCGGCGATGCACTTGGCCGAAGGCGACGTCCCACTACTCCCCTCATCGCCGGAGGCCAACACCGAGGTCACCCCACGTAGGTCGGCCACGAGGGGAGGGGCAGGGGTCGGAGGGCGAGGGGTAGGGTGGCGGACGTCCTCGACGTCCGTAATAGCAAGCTCACCGACCTCGGCAAGCAGTGGCAGCGTCGCCAACGAGGTGTCAGAGGGCGGGGTGGGCGACGAGCGGCCGGACACCGACCCGTACTCCGTCTTCCACTCGGCTAGTGACAGCTCCTCGTAGAACACCACATCCGACGTGGTGACCACCCGGTCGGCGTCGACGTCGAGGAGCTCCCAGCCCTTGCTCGCCGCCGACACGCCAAGGTGCACGCCCCACCTGGCCTTCGGCTGCAGCTTCCCACCACGCTGCTGCTCAGGGACAAGGAACTGCGCCATGCAGCCCCACACCCGCGCCAGCGACAAGTCGGGCTTCTTCCCGGTCAGCAGCTGGTATGGCGTCGTCCCCGGTGGCAGCGTCGACCTCTCAAGACAGTTGCGGACCCAGATGGCCTGTCGCAGAGCGAGGTGCCACCAGTGGTGCTGCACGCCCATGTGCAGCAGCATTGTCCGCACTGACTCCACCACCGTCCTCATCTCCCGCTCCGCCATGCCGTTCTGCTGCGGGGTGTATGGGCAGGTCAGGTCGTGGACGATCCCCTTGTCGTTCACGAAGTCGGTGAACTGCTTCCCGAGGAACTCCCCTCCCCGGTCTGAGCGCAGCATCAACACCGACTTCTTCGTCTGCCTCTCAGCCACCGCCAGCCACTGCACGAACGCCGGCAACGCATCTGACTTCTTGGTGACCGGCTTCACCCACACGTAGCGGGTCTTGCGGTCCTTCAGCAACAAGAAGTACAGGCTGCCATCCTTGGCAGCCACGCGGAATGGCCCGCACAGGTCGATGTGCACGACGGCCAGCACATCGTCGGCGTCGGAGCCGTGGTCGGGGAAGGTGTGCCGCGCCAGCTTCCCGCCGACGCACGAGACACAAGGTGAGTCAGCGCCCGTCGCCGACTTGAGGTCCAGCCCAATGGCGACCTCGTTCTTCGCCGAGCTCCGTATGGTGTCCATGCCAACATGTGCAAGCCGGGCATGCATACGGTCCGGCGTCGACTGAGCGTTGACAGCCAGAGCGAAGGACGTAGGTACAAGAGCGAGTACCCCCACCCCTCTGACGTCGAGTGTACCACTCACGAAGCTGCTGGGGCGGAGGGATGTCGCGCGTACGCTGCTGCTGCTGCTGCTGCGAGCACTGACCACCACCACCGCCGCTCCGCTGCTGGGTACCGCCCCGACCAGCTCCACCTCCTCCGCCACCACCGCCTCCTCCGCCGCTGCCTCCCCCACCGTCACCGCCACCACCGCCGCCACCACCACCGCTGCCGCCACCAACGCCGCCTCCTCCGCCGCTGCCACCACTACCACCACCACCCCCTCCACCACTCCCGCCGCCACCCCCACTCCCTCCGCCGCCTCCACCGCCACCTCCACCGCCCCCTCCAGCTCCACCCGCGTCCTTGCCCCCCTTGCCCTTGCCAGAGCGGCGTCTCCCACTAGGGGCAGACGCCGCGCCAACCGACTCGAGACCAAGCAGGTCGGCAGCACCAGCAGAGGCAACAGAGGGCAGGAGGGGGGAAGGAGAGCACCCCTCAAAGATGGGGGTGCGAGGGTCACCACGAGAAGCTCCTACAGCGACGATGCTCTTCTCCGCCGCGAGGAGGGCCTTCTCGAGGATGTCGACGGTGAGGGTGGTGGGACAGACCGCGAGAAAGTGGTCCCTGACTACGCGAAGAGAGTCAGGGAGGCGCGCGACTACGTAGTAGAGACTGATGTACATGGGGGGGGGGGTTCTTGGCGCAGAACTCAGCAGGAAGGGCGGCGCGGTAGCGAGTGTCACTAGTGCGGAGGTGCGTAATGAGGTCAGCGACAGTGGGAAAGGCAGAGAGGTCAGGAAAGAGGTAGGGAAGCATGAGACGGCTCGGTGCAGCAGTGGCAGGGGAGGAGTAGCGCGCGACTACAGCGTCGTACAAGGTCTGAGCACTCTTGTACTGACTAAAGTGCGCGCGCTCAGAGGTAGGGAGGTGGCGACGCACAGCAAGACGTGCAGCAGCATCGCGGGTGGCCCACTGAGAGCGCACAGTGGGATCAGCATCAGCAGCAGGGGCAGGAGAGGCACCAGAAGTGAGGTCAAAGAGAGAAAGGCCGTCTGCTCTGTCGCACTGTAAGAACAGCTGCAGGTCGTCGACCCAGACCTCAAAGTCAATGGCGCGACCCTCTGCGTCAAAAGCTAGGACACTAGGGGTAGCCATGACAGCAGTAGAAGGTCTCACCAGACAGGACGGGTCGGGCAGCGCAGTAGCACAGCAGTACAGCAACACAGCAGCTCAACCGGCTCAGCAGCAACAGCAGCTACGCAGGACCAGCGGCTCGGTTCCTCAGGCGGTGCAGGCGGCTCGGGCGGCTCGGGCGGCTCGGGCGGCGAGGGCGGCTCGGGCGGCTCGGGCGGCTCGGGCGGCTCGGGCGGCGCGGGCGGCTCGGGCGGCTCGGGCTGTCAGCGACACAGGGCGGCCCGGGGCTGGGACGAACGGCGCGCGGGCGATCAGGGGCAGGGACGGGCGGCGCGCGGGCGTCGAGAGGACGGGATGGGCGGCCAGCGGGTGGCTAGGGGCCGGGGCGGCGGCGCGCGGGCGTCGAGGGGCCGGGACGGGCGGCCAGCGGGCGGCTAGGGGCCGGGACGGCGGCGCGCTGGCGTCGAGGGGGCCGGGACGGGCGGCCAGCGGGCGGCTAGGGGCCGGGACGGGCGGCCAGCAGGCGGCTAGGGGCCGGGACGGGCGGCGCGCGGGTGTCGAGAGGCCGGGACGGGCGGCCAGCGGGCGGCTAGGGGCCGGGACGGCGGCGCGTGGGCGTCGAGGGGCCGGGACGGGCGGCCAGCGGGCGGCTAGGGGCCGGAACGGGCGCGCGCGGGCGGCTAAGGGCCTGAACGAGCGGCGCGTGGGTGGCTAGGGGCCGGAACGGGCGCGCGCGGGCGGCTAAGGGCTTGAACGGGCGGCGCGTGGGTGGCTAGGGGCCGGGACGGGCGGCGCTTGGGCGGCTAGGGGCCTGAACAGGCGCGCGCGGGCGGCTAGGGGCCTGAACGGGCGGCGCGTGGGCGGCTAGGGGCCGGGACGGGCGGCGCGTGGGCGGCTAGGGGCCTGAACGGGTGCGCGCGGGTGGCTAGGGGCCACAGGGCAGGCCGAAAAAAAAAGTGAAAGCGAGGGCCCGGAGCGCGCTCCGAGCAGAGAAAAGAAAGTTTAAAGGTGGTGGGCCCTAAGCACAGTTCCCACGGGGGAACCTGCTCGATACCATGTTGAGAATAGAACGAGAATGAATAAACTATGAATGAAGTGAGTACAAATAGGAAACCCTAACTGGTTGTACCCCCTATGGGATACCCCACTACAGCCTACACAATAGTATAAGCTATATATATGTTCTGACACCCCTCGAACCGGTTTTCGAACACTCCTCAGGTCCAATGGCGAAAAAGTTGGAATTTCGACCGTCGGATCGATTCGAATCTCAACAGCCCTGAGAATTTCGCCAAAAAAGTTGGAATTTGAAGCGTCGGATCGATTTATTCTCAACAGCCGAGATCGGACGCGAAATTCGACTAACGGAGAATTACGCGACCTACAGAATCAGCGCTCGTCATTTCTACAGTCGATTCTACTTACAGTAAGATGACCAGCGCCTAGAATTCAATTAGTTTCGTCGCAAATCTTCCTGTAAATCGCCAAATGGAGGAAAACAGTGATAATTCCGTACGAAAAATTACGGAGTTACACACCAGCTTGGACCAGACGCGAGCGGCACTCCAGCGAATAGAGGAGCTTCTCGCGAACCAGTCGGCAACCGCCACGGCAGCAGCGAACGCAGCGGCGAATGCAGCAGCGACGTCAGCAGCAGCAGCGGCGACACCGACACTTCACCCAGTAGCACCGGCAGCGGCTACAGTGAATCTTGAGGCGGCACGTCCGAGGCTACCGGAGACGTTCAATCCGAATGCAAGAGACACCGACGTCCGTCGATTCATTGCGACCCTCGAAATTTACTTCGAGGCCGTTGGCTGTACGACCCCAACATATAATGCGATGCAAATTCGGCTCGCAGCGACACTGTTGCGAGGCCCGGCGCTCAAGTGGATTTACAATAGCAACGAGGTCCGAGGTGAGGGGTCATGGACGCAGTTTTGGGAAGCTTTAATTCAACGTTTTGAACCAATCAACTCCAGCTACATGGCGCGGCAACAGATTCATCGGCATAAACAGTTTGGCAGTGTAACACAGTACACGCAGCAGATGGAGAGCCTCTTCAACCAAATAACCGACCTGACCGAAGGGGAAAAAATCAAAGCGTATACTGTGGGGCTAAAGATGGAAGTCCGCCAATAGGTGATTGCCGCGAACTACAACAACTACCGTGACATGGTGTGTTCAGTAGAGAGATTCGATGCGCTGATGCGATGTGAACCCGAGACACGACGCCATGTGCCGAACAGATCATTAGATACGAAGCGATCGGCACCACCCACGACCGCCGACCCCATGGATATGGACAAGATCGACGCGAAGCAGTGGCCGACAAAATATGAGAAGTGCGAATTTTGCGGCACAGCAGGACATCGACTCTTGGCGTATTGGAAAATGAAGAAGGCACGAGCGGAGCTGCAGGGCAACAACAGTGCGACATCCACGATGGCGAAAAAAGGAGGACACGATGGCACGAATTTAAAACGCCACGACCGGTCGGCGACAGGGGAAATCGCTGAGACAAATGCAGGCTCCGCGAAACAAGACTCTGCACCGACCGGGAAACTCCAGCCGAACACCCCCGAGAGTAAGAATATTCCCTCTCAAGGTTTTCAAGCCTTTATAAAATTCAGGGGAGATTTCAAGGCCAAGAAAAAGCCTTCAGACATTATTCAGGTACCTGAGAAGTTGGGCAAACCACTCAGGAACGTTGAAAAGGGTCATGCATTCCAAGGAGTTAATATTCTCTCCCCGCAACACGGTGTTAAGGCTCCCTATTGCCCACAGGTGAAGCCTACACAACTGCAAAGGCTTAAGAGAAGGTTACAGGCCAAGACGAAGCTGAATCGGCCTCAGATAAATCCTTCTAACCCAACTCAGTTGAAAACTGATACGGAGTCAGCAGCTTCGACCATAGGACCTAGGGGAGATATATTCGATGTACCCTATGATCCTATAAGCGAGACCATCTACGGTTACTCGGAGCGGCAACAACCACTACTTCTCGAGGTGATCTGCAACGGGCGATGTCAATCTTATATGCTATAGTCTGTGTAGGCTATAGTGGGGTAGATAATATGGGGTACAACACTTTTAGGTTTTCCTACTTGTACCCACCTGTTTCCTAGTACATTCATTCCTCGTTCTTTCACATGGTATGGAGCAGGTTCCCTAGTGGGAACGTTTCCTAGGGCCCACCGAAAATCGATTTTTTTTTTCCTGCCCGGCCCGCGCTTCGCCCCTGCCCGAGTCGCGCCCCGTGTGCCTACCCTCCCGTCGCGTCCCCTGCCCTTAGCGGCCCGTCCCGCTCTCTTACGGCCCCGTAGTGGCCCCTCTCACGGCCCCTCGCAGCCCCTTTGCAGCTCCCTTGCCGCCCTTTGCGGCCCCTCGCGGCCCCTCTCACGGCCCTTCGCGGCCCCTTCCGGCCCCTCGCGGCCTCTTCGTGGCCCCTCGCGGCCCCGTCGCCGCCCCAGCAGTTCAGCTGCCGCCACCACTGCTGGGGCCGCGGCCGCCGCCGCTGCCGACAGCAGGAGCCGCCGCCGCCACTGCCGTGACAGCCGCCACCGCAGCTGCCGCCGACAGCAGCAGCCGCCGTCGCCGCCGACAACAGCAGCCGCCGCCGCCGCCGCTGCCATGACAGCCGCTGTCGCCACTACCGGGGCCTCAGCCGCCGCAGCCGCCGACAGCCGCAGCCGCCGCCGCTGCGGACAGCAGGAGCCGCCGCCGTCGTCCCGGCCCTGCCCTGCAGAGAGGAGCGGCACTCCTCTGCCGCCCAGTTGCGGCCCTTTCCCTGCCGGTGCGCCTCGGCCCTGCCCCACCACTTGCGGACCTCTACCCACCTGCCTTGGTAAGGGCACCGCTGAGCCGCGCCGCTTCTGCTGCTACTGCTACTAGCCTGTTGCTGCTGCTGTCATGGCTACCCCTAGCGTTCTCACCTTTGATGCTGAGGATCAGGCTGTCGACTTTGAGGTCTGGGTCGATGATCTGCAGGTTTTCCTGCAGTGCGATTGGACAGACGGTTTCTCACTGTTCGATCTCACGTCTGACGCCTCTCCTGCCCCTACTGCCGATGCTGACAGCACTGTTCGCTCACAGTGGGCCACACGCGATGCTGCTGCCCGTCTTGCTGTGCGTAGTCACTTGCCGTCCACTGAGCGCGCGCACTTTAGTCAGTACAAGAGTGCTAAGACCTTGTACGACGCTGTAGTTGGACGCTACTCTTCCCCTGCCACTGCTGCCCTTAGCTGCCTCATGCTGCCGTACCTGTTCCCTGACCTCGCCACCCCCCCCCCCCCCCCCCCCCCCCATGTACATCACCCTCTACTACCTAGTCACACGGCTCCCTGACTCCCTTCGCTCGGTCAGGGACCACTTCCTCTCTGTTTGCCCCACCACACTCACCGTTGACCTCCTCGAGTAGCGCCTCCTGGCAGCTGAGAAGTGTATAGTCGCCGTAGGAGCCTCTCGTGGTGACCCGCGTTCCCCCTTCTTTGAGGGGAGCTCCCTATCCCCGCTTTTGCCCTCTGTTGCCTCTACTGCTGCCGTCGACTTCGTTGGCACCGAGTCGGTCGGCGCTGCGTCTGCCCCTAGCAGGAGACGCCGCATCGGCAAGGGCAAGGGGGGCAAGGGCGCTGGAGGAGCTGGCGGGGTGGTGGAGGTGGCGGTGGAGGAGGCGAAGGGAGTGGGGGTGGCGGTGGGAGTGGTGGCGGGGGTGGGGGCTTCGGTGGCGGCGGTGGAGGCGGAGGCGGCGGTGGCGGTGGGAGCGGAGGAGGAGGTAGTGGCGGCAGTGGCGGAGGTAGCGACGGCGGCGGTGGAGCTGGTCGCGGAGGCTCTGGGCAGCGGGGCGGCTTTGGTGGTGGTCACCGCCAGCACCAGCAGCGCACTCGTGAGACCCCGCCCCCCCAGCAGCTTCGTGAGTGGTACGTTGCGCGTCAGCGGGGTGGGGTTGCTGGTCCTTGTGCCTACGTCCTGCGTACCGGCGACCGCACTGGTGAGCCGTGCGGTGGCCCGCACGCCACCCCGCGCTGCTTTGGCCGCCTGACGGACGCTTGGCGTCTCCAGTTCCCTGATATGAGAGTACGACGGATTATGGCAGCTATGCTTGCTTGCATTTACTCTATCATGCTATTTCTAGCATAGGATATTTATATGCATGCATGAATTGCTTGATTTCATAGGCTGGGTGCTTTCCTATATTTTATTGTAGTTATAGCACCGAGCTAGGTTGCGTGCACCGAATTCTGGCTTTTCGGTTGCCACCGAATTGCCTTTTACCAAATTCGGGAAGGATCTGTTCGGGACGCTTCGCGACCCGCAGAACCTTCGCGTTAACCTGCTTTTTGGGCCATGTGTCGAGCCTATATATAGCCTCGCGTTGTACCCACGTGATCATTCAATTCAATTCAATTCACATTCTCTTTTCTGAGCTCGATCCTAGATCCTCACACTTGGTAATGAGAGCCTGTTTGCACACGAAGTTTTTCGACCGCTAAAACCTAGTATTTAAAACCGCGGGAGCGACGACGGAAGGCGCCGATTTCGGGTACGTAAATCAGTTCCGCGCTATTTTCTAACGTCCCCCTCGAACCGGTTTTTGAACACTCCTCAGGTCCAGTGGCGAAAGAGTTGGAACTTTGACCGTCGTGGAGTGGAGCTAGCGGTGTAGCAGCGGGTATGTGCCAGGGGCAGTGGGATAGTTTGGGGAAGCTGTATGGAGGTTGCCGTCCTGTCGCCAGCAGCACCTGTATTCCGGGGACTTCGTCCGGTAGCCCAGTCGTAGCCAGCTGTGCCAGCCGCCCGTGGGTCCGTTGCTCGTCTGCCGCTACTTTAGCCGCGGGGCCTGTTACTCCTGTATTCCGGGGACTTCGTCCGGTAGCCGGTGTGCCAGTCTGCCTCCTGTTGCCCGTGTGTCTGCAGCTTCAGCCGACTCCTCCTATCTCCTCTCCTCTCACTCTCTCTCCTCCTCCTCGCTTGCCCGTTGTGACTATCACTAGCTTTGCTTATAATTGTGAACTCTAAAATATTGCTTCTTGAACTTGTGCTCAGAATGTGTGGTGACATTGTGATCCACCCTGAGCTTGTACTGCCTTGCTTGCTCTGCTGATTACACCCCACTTTGGCTATGGGGGTGTGTCAGAATGTTATCTTATGCTCTAGCCTGTAGTGGGGTGCTCTATTGCGAGTACAACCCTTCTAGGGTTTGCTATTTGTATCCTCATTCTTGCTAGTTCAACCCCCTTCTTTCTTCTAAAATTTAACACGTCGGATCGATTCGAATCTCAACGGCCCTGAGAATTTCGCCCAAACAAGTTGGAACTTGGAGCGTCGGATCGAATTTCTTCTCAACGACATAGATCAGACGCGAGTTTCGACTAAGGGAGAATAACGCGACCTACAAAATCAGCCCTTATTATTTCTGCGGTCAACTCGACTCACAGTAAGATGACCACCGCCATAAATTCATATATTTTCGTTGCAAATCTTCTTATAAATTGCCAAATGGAGGAAAACGGTGATAATTCAGTACGGAAAATTACGGAGTTAGACACAAGCCTGGACGAGACGCGAGCGGCACTCCAGCGAATAGAGGAGCTTCTCGTGAACCAGTCGGCAACCGCCATAGCAGCAGCGAACGCAGCTGCGAATGCAGCAGCGACGTCACCAGCAGGAGCGGCAACACCGACACTTAACCCAGCAGCAGCGGCAGCGGCTATAGTGAATCTTGAGGCGGCACGTCCAAGGCTACCGGAGACGTTCAGTCCGAATGAGAGAGACAGTAACGTTCGTCGATTCATTGCGACTCTCGAAATTTACTTCGAGGTCGTTGGCTGTGTGAAGAAATGAGGAGTGAATGAACTAGCAAGCAGGTGGTACAAGTAGGAAATCCTAGAAGTGTTGTACCCCATATTGTCTACCCCACTAGAGCCTACACAGACTACAGCATATAAGTTTGACACACCGCCATAGGCAAAGTGGGGGAGAACAAGAGGTCAAAAGACCAGTCAAGCAAAGCAAAGCAAGCTCAAGGTGGATCACAACGTCACCACACAATCCGAGCACAAGAGCAAGGCCAGAAGGCCAGTTGACATGCAAGATCATATATAAAGGTAAACAAGCAAGTGCAGGTATAGAAACATCATATTACAAGCAAGGTCAAGAAGTGAGCAAGTAAGGCCAAGTAGGCACAAGACCTAGCATCGTACAGAAGCGCTGATGGTCACCAGACGGAAGTGCTTTGGTAAATATATCAGCAGTGTTGGCCTCACAGACCATGTAAGCAAGGCGCAGCTGACCACGCTGCTGCAGCTCACGAGCAAGGAAGTAGCAAAGAGCAATGTGCTTCGTTCTGTGCTCCAGTCTGTGCTCCCGACACAAGGCCAGCATGGCCTTGTTGTCTACGTACAGAACTGGAGGAGAACGAGGCGGCTCTCCTAGGTCAGTCAGCAGGTAGGTGAGCCAGCGTAGCACCTGTGCAGCCATGGCCCCCGCGTAGATCTCAGCCTCACAGCTGGAGCCGAGAACAGAAGACGAGCGGGTAGACCGCCACGAAACAGAGCTGGAACCAAGGCTGAAGGTGTAACCCTGTGACGACCGCTGCATAGCCTGGTCATCAGCCCGAAAAGCATCTGTGTGACCTGTGAGGACCACTGAACGCCGCCCTTCAAGCACTAGCCCCATGCCCGACGTACTGCACAAGTAGCGCAACACCCTCTTCGCTGCAGCCATGTGCTCTGGTCGGTGTCTCCCAAGAGCAACATAGCGTGCCAAGATGCTAAGAGGGTATGCAAGGTCAGGTCGTGTGCAGGTCATCAGGTACACGAGGTTGTAGAACGGCGGCAAAGAGGTGTTGGTGCGTAGAAAGAGCGACGAGTCAGTAGTAGAAGGAGCAAACCCAAGAGCCGCAAGTGTAGTCCTTAGTGTGTCGTGCCACTCACGGGGCGCCTGGCGGAGACCGTAGACTGGCCTCCGGAGGCTCCACTGGGTACCAGGAGGAAACAACCCAGTGAAGCCAGGAGGGCGGCGCAACCAGATCTCCTCGTGCAGGCTTCTCTGTAGGAAAGCAGTGCTGAAGTCAAGAGAGTGAAGCTCGTAGTCGCGCTGAGCGGCTATGTGCAGCAGCACCCAAAGAGTGGTCATCTTCGAGGTGGGAGAGAAGGTCTGAAAGTAGTCAACTCCCTGTCGCTGACTGAAGCCTCGAGCCACGTAACGCGCCTTGAAAACAGTCGGAGAACCCGGTGGCTGCTTCACCCTGAAAATCCACATGCCACAGACGATGTTCGCCATAGGTGGGGGAACCTCGTCGACGTAGGTGCCTGTGGACTTCCAGGAAGCCATCTCTGCGTCCATGGCTAACTGCCACTGTGAGGAGTAGGGACCCTCGATCGCCTCAGCGTACGATCGAGAAGTCGGGATGTCAAGTGCATCCGGGTCTCCCTCAGGGGCAATCAGTGTGCACACGAGATGGGGCAAAGCAGCAGCAAAACACTGGAACTCCTCCTGCCTGTCCTCAAGGACGTCTGTGCTAAGAGCACACTCACCCCCGACGGACGGAGGACAGACAGACGCAGACTCACCAACGAGACTAGCAGCGTAGTCTAGACGACAGCGAGCAGCAAAGTCGACAAGCTCAGTAACTAAGGCAGACGCAGCAGTGGACTCAAAGGAAGGTTCAGTGACAACAGTAGCCAGGAGACGAGTGACAGTAGGACTGGCAGCACGGAGAGAGTCAGACTCTGGGTTAGCAAGGACAGGAAGAGAGGACTTGAGAGGAGACGGCAACGGGACACGTAGAGGAGCAATGGACGGACGCAATGCCATTTGGTGTGTGCCTGGGACCGCAGGAGGACGCGGACACGCAGCACGACGAATAGTGCGAGTAGCACGAACAGGCGACGCAGGACGAGACGCAGGCTCACGACGCTCAGCAAGACCTCTAGTAGGACCAGTGTAGGGAGAAGGAGCAGGCAGGGGGGAGGCGGGCTGTAACTGTGACTCCGACCGGACAGGCTGTGGACAGTCTAAGGGAGGAGCAGGACCAGTAGATGGCGGGAGACCAAGAACCTGCTCAAGTAGCGGAACGAAGTACGGCCGCGGCCGCGCAGCGCCTCCTGAACCAGCAGGGACAGCACTAGTACCCTCAGCAGTAGCACCAGTATCAGCAGCACCGCGAGCGCCAACAGCGCCAGCTCCAGCACCCTCAGACGCACCAGCGCCAGCAGAATCACCAGCGCCAACACCCCCAGCAGCTTCAGCTCCAGTAACTCCAGCAGCTCCAGCAGCACCAACTCCAGTAGGACCGGCAGCTCTAGTACCGCCAGCAGCTCCAGCAGTACCTCGAGCAGCATCCCCAGCCCCAGCAGCTCCACTACTGCCAGTACGAGCACCTCCGGGACCAGCAGCAACAGTAGTACCTCCAGCTCTAGCAGCACGGCTCCAGCGCCGGGCAAACCACTCGTGCAGCTCCTGCGGAGAGAGCGGCTCCCGCCTCGACGAAGCACCGCGAAAGGTCACACGAGCAGACCCAGCACCCTCAGGCTCCGCACCCCCAGGCTTAGAACCCCCAGGCTCAGCACCCCTAGACTCAGCACCCCCAGGCTCAGCACCCCCAGACTCAGCACCCCCAGGCTCCGCACCTCTGGACTCAGCACCCAAGGGCTCCGCACCCCCACACCCGGCACCCGCAGGCACAGCACCTTGAGCAGCACCAGAGTCAACAGCTACCTCAACAAGCGCGACTGCGACTACCTGAGACACAGCTGACGGGGCAGGACCCTGAGGGGGGAGGGGGTCTACCGGGGGAGGACCTGGCACAAGGAAGAGCGGCGGCGGGGGGAGGGGCGCAGTGCGGTAGGGGAAGAGATGGTAGTAAGGCACTGACTCGTTAAAGGTGACATCTTGGGAGGACAGAACGCGGCGCGAGGTGGGGTGGTAAAACTGCCACCCAGGCGCGTCAGGGGGGAAGCCAAGGAAGACGCAGGGAACAACACGAGGGGACAGCTGGTCCGCAGACAAGTCGCGGACAAACGGACGAGATCCCCAGACCTGAAACGCAGACGCATCTCCAACCTTCCCCGTCCACCGCAAGGTGGGGGAGGTCTCACGCAAGGAGACCCGGGATTGAAGGTTGAGCTGATGCGCTGCGTACTGAACCGCAAACGGCCACAGAAAATGGGGGGCAACCGCATGGATCATGGACGTACGAGCGACGTCCATGACCATGCCAATGCGGCGCTCAGCAATCCCATTTTGTTGTGGAGAGGCCGGAAGCGTGAAGGACTGACGGATGCCCTGTTCATGACAGAAGGCTCCCATACGGGCAGAAGAAAACTCCTTGCCTCTGTCAGAGTGCAGACGCAGAACAGGAAAGTTCGAGCCGAAACTCTCTCTGAGCTGGAGACGAGCTGCGCGGATCCAGTCGATCAGCACCTCAGTGACGTCACCCTTGCTGCGCAAGGGAAAGACTGTGGTGTAACGCGAGTAGTCGTCAACCACCAACAGGAAGTAACCCCTGTCCACGGACGCGGGCGGGGCCCCACACGTCCATGTGAAGAGTCTGCAGCGGAGCCTCTGTCGGAGGAAACTCGGAGGAGTGAGGGGCGGCGCGCTGTCGCCCCTCGACGCAGGGGACGCAGGAAGGGGCTGGCCCCGGAGATAGGGGAGGGAGAGACCGGGGAAGACCAGAGACAAGGACACGGGAGGCCATGCCTCGGAGACGAGGCAGGGAGGGGTGACCAAGGCGGTGGTGCCAAAGGAGAGTCTGGTGGGAGAGGAGACGACACGAGCAGGGAGCAGACTCAGGACCAGACCTGGACGCTGCTGCAAACACCTGACTCGATGCAGCTACCTGACCAGACTCAGCAGTCGGAGGAGACTTAGTAGCAAGGGTGTACAGGCTCGACCCCGGCCGACGGGTGAACGTGGCCAAGTGTCGGCCTGTCTGAGCACACGTGCAGTGGGTCACCCGCTGACTTGCGGGAGTGAACTGGTCAGCCCCCCTATCCTGTAGATCAGCTCAACTGACCAAGTTCATAGAGAACGAGGGGAGGTAGAGACCTGACAGGGTTCCAGAGGGGGCTGCCGGGCACGGTAAGACAGTGGAGAAGCTAGCAAGGACAGGACCCCCAGAGGGGTCCGTCAGGGAGACCGCATCGGCCGACCAAGCGGCGTAAGCGTGGTGCGGTCTCGAAAGAAGGAGCGAGAAGCACCCGAGTCAAGGGTGAAGGTGTGTAAGGCCTGAGCCGACGTGGTACCTGAGAGAGCAGACTCACCAGCACCTGGGGCAGCAGACGCACTAGCACCTAGAGCAGCAGCCTCACCGACACCTAGAGCAGCAGACTGGATACCGGGGTCAGGCGGCACACACAGGTGACAGAATCCCTCGGCACTAGTAGACAATGCATACATTGCAGTGAGAAATGCATCATAGTCAATAGCAAAGATATCTACCCTCTGCCTAAGCAGCTCCACCCAGTCGGGGAGCTCAGCGTCGTCGCCAAACTCTGTACGCCAAGTGACGCTCAGACGCGCGAAGCAGTGGGACTCTGTGTGACCACGCGTCCCGCAAGTCTGACCAGTCCGGACACCAGTGCTTATAATGTACAGGCAGCGAGCAGTACTCAGCGACCCTCCACTCTGAGTGTACCACTCACGAAGCTGCTGGGGTGAAAGAGTCTCGCGCGGACAACGCTGCTGTTGCACCGGGCCACTACAAGAAACTCCCAAACTACCCACTCCAGGACGACTCCCACTACTGCCACCCCGACAACCCCAACTGGTGTACCACTCACGAAGCTGTTGGGGGGTGAGGGACTCACGCGGGCGACGCTGGAGCTGCATCCTGCCACTACAAGCAACTGCGGAACTACTCACTCCAGGACGACTCCCACTACGGCCACCCGACAACCCCAACTAGCGTACCACTCACGAAGCTGTTGGGGGGTGAGGGACTCACGCGGGCGACGCTGGAGTTGCATCTGGCCACGCTAGGAGCAGCAGTAGCAGTAGAAAAAACAGCAGTAATAAGAGCAGCAGTAACAGTAGTACGGGCAGGGCAGTGCTCACCAGTGGCGAGAAGGGCAGGCGTACGACGGCGGCAACGGCGATGCCGCTACCACTGTAGAGCGAGAGCTCCGCGGCAGCTGCAAGGGTGGCTGCTCCAGGGGCGGCCGCTCCAGGGGCGGCTGGTGCAGTGGCGGCTGCTGCAGGGGTGGCTGTTGCAGTGGCGGCTGCTCCAGGGGCGGCTGCTGCAGTGGCGGCTGCTCCAGGGGCGGCTGCTGCAGTGGCGGCTGCTCCAAGGGCAGCTGCTCCACGGGCGGCTGCTGCAGTGGCGGCTGCTTCAGGGGCGGCTGCTGCAGTGGCGGCTGCTCAAGGGGCGGCTGCTGCAGTGGCGGCTGCTTCAGGGGCGGCTGCTGCAGTGGCGGCTGCTCAAGGGGCGGCTGCTGCAGTGGCGGCTGCTCCAGGGGCGGCTGCTGCAGTGGCGGCTGCTCCAGGGGCGGCTGCTGCAGTGGCGGCTGCTCCAGGGGCGGCTACCGCTGCTGGGCGGCTCGGCGGCTGGGCTGCCCGCTAGGGGCGGTGACGGGGCCGGGTAGGGGCGGCGACGAGGCCGCTAGGGGCGGCGACGAGGCCGTGTAGGGAGGGGAGCGGCGACGGGGCGGCTAGGAGCGGCGACGGGGCCGCGTAGGGGCGGCGACGGGGCTGCGTAGGGGCGGCAACGGGGCCGCGTAGGGAGGTCAGCGGCGACATGGCCGCTAGGGGCGGCGACGGGGCCGCTAGGGGCAGCGACGGGGCCGCGTAGGGGCGGCGACGGGGCCGCGTAGGGGCGGCGACGGGGCCGCGTAGGGAGGGGAGCGGCGACGGGGCCGCTAGGGGCAGCGACGGGGCCGCGTAGGGGCGGCGACAGGGCCGCGTAGGGGCGGCGACGGGGCCGCGTAGGGAGGGGAGCGGCTACGGGGCCTCTAGGGGCAGCGACAGGGCCGCGTAGGGGCGGCGACGGGGCCGCGTAGGGGCGGCAATGGGGCCGCGTAGGGAGGTCAGCGGCGACGGGGCCGCTAGGGGTAGCGACGGGGCCGCGTAGGGGCCGCTGCGGGGCCGCGTAGGGAGGGGAGCGGCTACGGGGCTGCTAGGGGCGGCGACGGGGCCGCGTAGGGGCGGCGACGGGGCCGCTAGGGGTGGCTACGGGGCCGCGTAGGGGCGGCAACGGGGCCACGTAGGGAGGGAGGCGGCAACGGGGCCGCTAGGGGCGGCGACAGGGCCGCTAGGGGCGGCGACGGGGCCGCGTAGGGGCGGTGACGGGGCCGCTAGGGGCCGCGAGGGGCTTGGAAGGGCGGCTACGGGGCCGCTAGGGGCGGCGACTGTCGAAATATTTTGTCATGTTTTATAATTGCTTGTAGTTGTAGTTAGTGTAGTTATGTAAACTTTTGTTGGTGGTGCACCTTATTTTGTTTCTATGCTATATGTACCCCTGAACCTATAGTGAAACCACCTTTTCACCAATTTCTCTCTCAACTCACTCGACATCGCTCCTAAGGAAAATACCGCTCGATACCTAAGTTCGGGCCTAGGCTACTAAGCCTAGGCCCCACCTTTTAACTCTTCATTTCTATTACTCTCGACATGTTATTGGAGCTTAGTGTTCGTCCTGGCCTGTGGGCCCGCTTTACTTCCGCTGCTAAGATTTTACGGTCGCGCGCCTAGGGCGCGTGACGGTTTTATTTTTACCTTGTCCCGCCCATGGGCGTGTGACTCCTTCCCTGCCCGTCGCGCGCCCCGTGGCACGCAACGGTGCCCTTCTACTACCCATCGTGCGCCCCGTGGCACACGATGGTGCCCTGCTCGTCGTGTGCCCTGAGGCACACGATCGGGCCCTTTTATTCTACCCGTCGTGCGCCCCGTGGCACTGGCCCGCGACGGGCCTTTCCGCCCCTGCACTCCCTGCTGCCGCCCCTGACCCATCTGCACCGACGCCTCTTCGCCGCTCTGCGGCTTTCTTCCTTCCCACCCCCCCCTTTCTCTTGTCTCCCTGCAGCCGTGGGGAGGAGGGTATGGGGGTGGAGGGTGTTGGAGCGTGGGGTCAACTCTCTCCCTTTCCCTCCTCCTTCTTTCAGTCCCACCGCTGCAGCTGCCGCTGGGGGAGGAGGGTGTGAGGATGTGGGTGAGGAGGGGGAGTGGTACCGGGGTGGCGGGAGTGAGGCAACAAGCAGCCGTCCCTCCACCTCTCCTCTCTTCCCCCTTTCTCTGCTGCTACTGCAGCAGTGTGGGGGAGGGGAAGGAGGAGGGTGAGGTGATGGTAGGGGTACCTGCTGTTGCTGTAACTACATACCTACCTACAAGCATTATGGGGGCGTGTCGAAATATTTTGTCATGTTTTATAATTGCTTGTAGTTGTAGTTAGTGTAGTTATGTAAACTTTTGTTGGTGGTGCACCTTATTTTGTTTCTATGCTATATGTACCCCTGAACCTATAGTGAAACCACCTTTTTCACCAATTTCTCTCTCAACTCACTCGACATCGCTCTTAAGGAAAATACCGCTCGATACCTAAGTTCGGGCCTAGGCTACTAAGCCTAGGCCCCACCTTTTAACTCTTCATTTCTATTACTCTCGACAGCGACGGGGTCGCTGAGGGTGGCGCGAGGGGGCGTGAGAGGGGCCTCTAAGAGAGGTCGACAGAAGGGCAGCCCACAAGGCGCGCCTCGGGCAGGAGTGACTGTCGCTCCGGTCAGAAAAAAAAGTTTCAGTGGTGGGCCCAAGGAAGCGTTCCCACTAGGGATCGTGCTCTATACCATGTGAAGAAATGAGGAGTGAATGAACTAGCAAGCAGGTGGTACAAGTAGGAAAACCTAGAAGTGTTGTACCCTATATTGTCTACCCCACTACAGCCTACACAGACTATATCATATGAGTTTGACAGACTTTACGACCTCGACACACGATCTAATGCGGATTCGGCTCGCAGCGACACTGTTACGAGGCCCAGCGCTCGAGTGGATTTACAATAGCAACGAGGTCCAAGGCGAGGGGTCATGGACGCAGTTTCGGGAAGCTTTAATTCAACGTTTTGAGCCAATCAACTCCAGCTACATGGCGCGCCAACAGATTCATCTGCAAAAACAGTTCGGCAATGTAACACAGTACACGCAGCATATTGAGAGCCTCTTCAACCGAATTACCGACCTGACTGAAGGGGAAAAAATCCAAGCGTATACTGGGGGGCTAAAGATGGAAGTCCGCCGACAGGTGATTGCCGCGAACTACGACAACTACCGCGACATGGTGTGTGCAGCAGAGAGATTCGATGCGCTAATGCGATGTGAGCCCGAGACACGACGCCACGTGCCGAACAGATCATTCGATACGAAGCAATCGGCACCACCCACGACTGTCGATCGGATGGATATCGACAAGATCGACGCGAAGCAGCGGCCGACAAAATATGAGAAGTGCGAATTTTGCGGCGCAGCAGGACATCGACTCTTGGCGTGTTGGAAAATGAAGAAGGCACGAGCGAAGCTGCAGAGCAACAACAGTGCAACATCCACGATGGCGAAAAAAGGAGCACACGATGGCGCGAATTTAAAACGCCACAACCGGCCGGCAACAGGGGAAATCGCAGAGACAAATGCAGGCTCCTGGAAAGAAGACCCTGCACCGACCGAGAAACTCCAGCTGAACACCCCCGAGAGTAAGAATATTCCCTCTGGAGGTTTTCAAGCCTTTAAAAAATCCAGGGGAGATTTCGAGGCCAAGAAAAAGCCTTCAGGCATTATTCAGGTACCTGAGAAGTTGGGCAAACCACTCCAGAGCGTTGAAAAGGGTCGTGCGTTCCAAGGAGTTCATATTCTCTCCCCGCAGCAAGGTGTTAAGGCTCCCCATTGCCCACAGGAGAAGCCTACACAGCTGCAAAGGCTTAAGGGAAGGTTCTTGGCCAAGACGAAGCTGAATCGGCCTCAGATAAATCCTTCCAACCCTACTCAGTTGGAAACTGATATGGAGACAGCAGCTTCGAGCGCGAGACCAAGGGATGATCTATTCGACGTACCCTACGATCCTATAAGCGAGACCATCTATGCTTACTTGGAGAAGCAACAACCACTACTACTCGAGGTGATCTGCAAAGAGCGACGCCTCAAGGCACTGGTGGACAGTGGTGTGTCCCACTTGGTGTGCGACCGCGGGACGTTGGAGAAAATTGGAGAATTTTTGGAGGAGACCAAGTTCTCGGCAACAATGGTGGACGGTATGAAACTTCCCATCCACGGCGAAGCATCACTGCAGCTGCACATAGGGGCGCTGAGGTGGAAGCCGACGTTGCCGATCACAAACATCAAAGGCTTAGATTTCATCTTGGGGCGAGATTTCTTGAAGCGGTTCAACCCCGAGATCGATTGGGTCAACAGGAAGGCGTGCATCTACAACAACGGGAAACGAGTGGAGCTACAAAACTGGATGGATAGATGGAGCGTTCTTGAAACGACACTGGCACGGTTCGAACGGACTGTGAACGAGAGTAACACGAGATACTCAGCACTGGTAATGGCAGCAGCAGAGGAGGAGAAGCTGAATTCGGAGCTACCTGCAGAAGTAAAGGAGGTGTTGGAGCAGTACAAGGATATAATGCCTGACGACCTACCCGCAGGCGTACCTCCAGCACGCACCCACGAGCACGAGATCGTGGAGGAACCAAGTGCGAAACCCGTCTCACATGCACCATACCGACTGAGTCCGACCGAGCTGACAGACATGAAGAAACAGATAGAGTATCTACTGGACAGACAATTGATCCGCCCATCCACCTCTCCCTACGGTGCACCAGTCCTCTTCACTCCAAAACCAGACGGCAGTTTACGGATGTGCATCGACTACCGCGCACTGAACAAACAGACAGTCAATAACAAGTATCCCATACCGCGCATAGACGACCTTCTCAATCAACTGCGTGGAGCAACAGTATTTTCGAAGCAGGACCTACGATCGGGTTACTGGCAGATCAAGATGGCGGACAACTCGATCCACAAGACGGCATTCCGTACCAAATACGGCTCCTACGAATACTTGGTGAAGCCGTTCGGACTCTGCAACGCACCAGCAACGTTTCAGGCGGAGATGAATCACATCTTACGACCCCTGCTAGACGAGTGCATGGTGGTGTACCTGGACGACATTCTCATCTACTCCAAGAACATGAAGGAGCACGTGGAGCATATGTGGAAGGTGTTCGAGATCATGCGGAAAAACAAGTTCTACGTGAAGCTGTCAAAGAGCGACTTCGCCCTGAAGAAAGTGCAGTTTCTCGGGCACATGGTGAGTGTGAGGATCTAGGATCGAGCTCAGAAAAGAGAATGAGAATGGAGTCGAATTGAATGATCACCTGGGTACAAGACGAGGATATATATATGCTCGACACAAGGCCCCATAACCAGGTGTTACGCGAAGGTTCCGCGGATCGCGTAGCGTCCCGAACAGATCCTTACTGAATTCGGTAGAAGGCAATTCGGTGGCAACAGAAAATGCCAGAATTCGGTGCACGCAACCTAGCTCGGTGCTATAACTATAATGAAATATAGGAAAGCACCTAGCCTAGGAAATCAAGCAATTCATGCATGCATATAATTATCCTATGCTAGAAATAGCATGATAAAGTAAAGGCAAGCAAGCGTAGCTGGCATAAGCCGTCGTACTCTCACACGTCCCCCCCTCAAAGCAGGGTGGCATGAGATACACCCTGCTTGACAAGATAGTCCTTGAGAGCACGGCGTGCGTTGCCCATATCAGCTTTTGCAACCCAACTGTCCTCAGTGGGGTCGTATCCCTTCCAGCGTATCAGGAACCCGAGGGTCTTGCCGCCGCGGCGCCGATGAGAGAGAACGCGCTCAATCTCGTACTCGCGTTCATCCTGCACAAGAACAGGTGGAGGTGGAGGTAGCTAGCGTCCCTCAAACTGTTGGTTGGGGTCCTTGTAGGGTTTCAGTAGCTGCACATGGAAAGCATTGTGAAGCTTCCAAGTAGTAGGTAAGCGCAAGCGGAATGTAACTGGTGTCGGAGTTTGGACGGGAGGTGAGACATGTTCAAGTTGCGCGTGTCAAGAAGCACCTGATCTCCGACTGCTACTGAGTGATCACGTCGCTGACGATCGGCATACTGCTTCTGGGAGGTCTGCATTGTGGTGAGTTGTCGCTGAGTCTTCTCCCATAGCTGCTGCATGGTGGTGACGAAGTCATGTGCGGCTTGGACGTGTGCCGGTGTGGTTGGCTGCTGTGGTGTGAGTGGTTCCCGTCCGTAACACAGGAAGAAAGGATTTTTCCCTGTGGCCGCATGTGATGCGTTGTTGTAAGCGAACTCTAGGGTCGGTAACTGTTTGTCCCAGTGGCTGACGTCGTCCTTGCAAGCTGTGCGCAGTAACTGTTCAATCATTTGATTGAGTTGCTCTGTCTGTCCGTCACTCTGGGGGTGGTATGTTGAAGACATTGCAAGCTTTTGTCTCCAACAGTCCCATGAGCTCCTTCCAGAACTTACTCGTGAATTTGGGGTCTCTGTCTGAGATGAGTGTAGCGGGGATGCCGTGGATGGTGATGATGCAGTTGAAGAAGAGGTGAGCAGTTGCTTCAGCTGTAGCTGTGGCGTTGGTCAGTATGAAGTGACCCATTTTGGAAAACTTATCGATGACTACGAGGATGGAATCGATCCCCCGTGAGGTCGAAGGAAGTCCTGTGATAAAGTCGAGGCTAACGACCTGCCATGGCTGCTACGGTACGGGTAGAGGCTGAAGTAACCCTGCTTTTTTTCTGCTTGCTACTCTTCATCCGCTAGCACGTGTCGCAAGAGGTGACGGACTGCTGCACGTCTGCTGCCATCCCGGGCCAGTAGTAATACTTTGCTATCCCTGCTAACGTCTTGTTGCTCCCGAAATGTCCCGCGTAAGGTACGTCGTGAAACTCCTCCAATAGGATCTACCGTAGCGGGGCGTAATTCGGTACCCAAATTTTCCTGAACCCTTCCTTACCGCTAGGTCTTTCTCCCATTGTAACAGCTTCTTAGTCTGTGCTGTAGCGATATCTGCGTCCACGGAGTACCCATATTGGAAAAGACCTTTGAGCAGAGGGTTCATCCCGTCGAGCTGGATGCCTGCTACATGTCCGGGGCGGCTCAACGCGTCTGCCTTGTTGTGTAGCCCGGGCTTGTAAACGATGTCGTAGTGGAAGTGAGTTTCGAGGAAGTCCACCCACCGCACCTGTCGTCGTGAGAGTGTCAGCTGCGACTTCAGGTATTTGAGACTGCAGTGGTCAGTATAGACTGTAGTCTTGGCTCCCTCTAGGTAACACCTCCACGCCTTGAAGGCTATGACTATCGCTAAGGCTTCGTTGTCGTGAATGGGGTAGTTTAGTTCTGCTCCGTGTAGTTTCTTACTGAGGTAGGCGATAGGCTGTAAACCGTGTCCGTGATCCTGCATCAGTACTGCCCCGACTGCCTGGTCACTCGCATCTGCTTCCACCACGTAGTCCTTGTCTGGATCCGGCAAGATGAGTACTGGCGCTGTAGTTAGTGCTGTCTATAGCTGCTCCATGGCTTGCTGATGAGGCGTATCCCATTTGTAGGGCGTATCCTTTTTCAGTAGGTCGGTCAGTGGCGCTGCTATCTTAGCGTACTGCGGCACGAACCTGCTGTAGTAGTTGGCGAAGCCTAGGAACTGCTGCAACTCCTTCACATTCTCCGGTACTTTCCACTTCTTGACGGCTTCGATTTTCTGCGGGTCCATGTGTACGCCCTCGGCACTCACCATGTGCCCGAGAAATTGCACCTTCTTCAGGGCGAAGTCGCTCTTCGACAGCTTCATGTAGAACTTGTTTTTCCGCAGGATCTCGGACACGTTCCGTAGATGCTCCACGTGCTCCTTCATGTTCTTGGTGTAGATGAGAATGTCGTCTAGGTACACCACCATGCATTCGTCCAGCAGGGGTCATAGGATGTGATTCATCTCCGCCTGAAACGTTGCTGGTGCATTGCAGAGTCCGAACGGCATCACCAAGTATTTATAGGAGCCGTATCTGGTACGGAACGCCGTCTTGTGGATCGAGTTGTCTGCCATCTTGATCTGCAAGTAGCCCGACCGTAGGTCCAGCTTCGAGAAGACTGTTGCTCCACGCAGTTGATCGAGTAGGTCGTCTATGCGCAGTATGGGATATCTGTTTTTGACTGTCTATTTGTTCAGTGCGCGGTAGTCGATGCACATCCGTAGACTGCCATCTGGTTTTGGAGTGAAGAGAACTGGTGCACCGTAGGGAGAGGTGGATGGGCAGATCAGTTGTCTGTCCAGTAGATACTCTATCTGTTTCTTCATGTCTGTCAGTTCAGTCGGACTCAGTCGGTATTGTGCACGTGAGATGGGTTTCGCACCTGGTTCCTCCACGATCTCGTGCTCGTGGGTGCGTGCTGGAGGTACGCCTTCAGGTAGGTCGTCGGGCGTTATATCCTTATATTGCTCCAAGACATCCTTTACTACTCCAGGTAACTCGGAACTTGGCTTCTCCTCCTCTGCTGCTGCCATAACAAGTGCTAGGTAACCCGTGTTACTCTCGTTCACCGTCTGTTCAAATCGTGCCAGTGTCGTTTCAGGTACGTCCCCTGTATGGGTCCAGCTTCGCAGTGCTATTCGCTTCCCGTTGTTGTAGATGCACACCTTGCTGTTGACCCAATCGATCTCGGGGTTGAACCGCTTCAGGAAATCTCGCCCCAAGATAAAATCTAATCCTTTGATGTTGGTGACTGGTAGCTTCGGCTTCCACCTCAACGCACCTATATGCAGCTGCAGGGATGCTTCGCCGTGGATAGGAAGCTTCATACCGTCCACCATGGTTGCTGAAAACTGGGTCTCTTCCGCCTTCTCTCCAATTTTCTCCAATGCTCCGCGGTCACACACCGAGTGAGATGCACCGCTGTCCACCAGTGCCTGGAGGCGTCGCCCATTGCATAACACCTCGAGGAGTAGTGGTTTTTGCTGCGCTGAGTAGCCAAAGAGGGTCTCGTTAATAGGATCATAAGGTACATCAAACTTAATACCTTCCCTTTTTCCTATACCTGACTCAGTGCTTTCCAACTTCACCTGGGGGGTAGGAGGATTTTTCCGAGGCTTGTATAATTTCTCCTGAGCCTGGATGTCTCCTCTAAGCCTTGGCAGCTGTGTAGGCTTCACCTGTGGGCAACGGGGAGCCTTAACACTGTGCTGCGGGGAGAGAATATTAACTCCACCGAACGCACGACCCTTTTCTACGCTCCGTAGTACTTTGCCCAACTTCTCAAGCACCTGAATAATTTCTTATGGCTTTTTCTTGGCCTCTAAACGTCCCCTGAATTTTTTGAAGGCTTGAAAACCATGGGAAGCAATATTCTTCGTTATGGCATCTTTATAGGATACTTTTAATGAATTCTTACTTTCGTGGGTGTTTGGCCGGAGTTTCCCGGTCGGTGCAGAGTCTTTTTTCGCGGAGCCTCCATTCGCCTCTACGATTTCCCCTGATGCCGGCCGGTCGTGACGTTTTAGATTCGCGCCATCATTTTCTCCCTCTTTCACCCGCTCCGAAGTTGCCACGTCGTCGCCTTTTCCTGCTTTTCGGATCTTTACACGATCGCCAAGTCGATCCACGGCTACTGGCGATTCCCGTTTTTTGACTTCGGGGGTGCTCGACTGTTTCCATCCCGGAGTGTCGCACGTGCTTTCTGTGAGAATTGAAACGAGAATGAATCAACTATGAAATCAGTGAGTACAAGTACTAACCCTAATTGGGTTGTACCCCCTATAGGATACCCCACTATAGCCTACACAAATGTATAAGCTATATAGCATTCTAACACACCCCCATAGGCAAAGTGGGAGAGAACAAGGGGTTACAAGACCAGTCAAGTAAAGCAAAGCAAAGCAAGCTCAGGGTGGATCACAAAGTCACCACATAGTCCGAGCACAGGGTCAAGGCCACACGGCCTATTCACAGCAAGAGTATACACATATATATAAAGCTAGACAAGCAAGAGCAGGTATATATATATGTGAGAGTACAAGCAAGGTCAAGAGGAGAGCAAGTGAGGCAAGACGCGCACAAGACCCAGCTGAGTGCAGAAGCGCTGATGATCACAAGGCGGAAGTGCCTAGGTGAAGACATCAGCAGTTTTGGCCTCAGAGGCCACGTACGCAAGCCGCAACTGTCCATGCTGCTGTAGCTCACGAACAAGGAAGTAGCAAAGAGCAATGTGCTTTGTTCTGTGCTCCAGTCGCTGCTCTCGACACAAGGCCAGCATGGCCTTGTTGTCTACGTACAGGACTGGAGGAGAACGAGGCGGCTCTCCAAGGTCAGTCAGCAGGTAGGTGAGCCAGCGAAGCTCCTGTGCAGCCATGGCCCCGCCGTAGATCTCAGCCTCACAACTTGAGCCAAGAACAGAAGACGAGCGAGTAGCCCGCCACGAAACAGAGCCGGAACCAAGGCTGAAGGTGTAACCCTGTGACGACCGCTGCGTAGCCTGGTCGTCAGCCCAAGAAGCGTCCACGTGCCCAGTGAGGACCACTGGACTCCGCCCTCCAAGCACGAGCCCCATGCTAGACGTACTGCACAAGTAGCGCAACACCCTCTTCGCTGCAGCCATGTGCTCTGGTCGGTGTCTCCCAGGAGCAACATAGCGTGCGAGAATGCTAAGAGGGTATGCAAGGTCAGGTCGTGTGCAGGTCATCAGGTACATGAGGCAGCCAATAAGCTCTGGGTACGGGCCACTCGACTCTACGGACTCATCCAAAGGCAGAGCTGAGAGCGAGTGGCGAGTAGACAGAGGAGTGGCCTGAGGCGAGGAGTACGTGAAGTCGAAGCGCTGAAGGACCTGCTGCACCATGTGTGACTGAGTCAGGGTAATGGTGCGGCGTGCTCTGTCCCGGGTGATCTGCAAGCCAAGGTAGCTGCGCAGTTCACCCAGGTCTGTGCACGTGTGTCTCTTCTGCAGTTCGGACTTCACGTAGGCGAGTCCAGCAGTGTCAGCTGTGGCAAAGACCAAGACGTCGACGTACACGAGGATGTAGAACGGCGGCAGAGAGGTGTCGGTGCGCAGAAACAGCGACGGGTCGGCAGTAGAAGGAGTAAACCCAAGAGCCGCAAGCGTAGTCCTCAGTGTGTCGTGCCACTCACGTGGCGCCTGGCGGAGACCGTAGACTGGACGCCGGAGACTCCACTGGGTACCAGGAGGGAAAGACCCAGTGAAGCCAGGTGGGCGACGTAGCTAGATCTCCTCGTGCAGGCTGCCCTGCAAGAAAGCTGTGCTGAAGTCAAGAGAGTGCAGCTCGTAGTCACGGTGAGCAG
Organism: Closterium sp. NIES-65; assembly: GCA_948144175.1. Lineage (NCBI taxonomy): Eukaryota > Viridiplantae > Streptophyta > Zygnematophyceae > Desmidiales > Closteriaceae > Closterium > Closterium sp. NIES-65. The sequence goes on along the minus strand of CANXME010002442.1, from coordinate 643,196 downwards.
CAACGTGCAGCAGTACCCGAAGAGTGGTCATCTTTGGGGTGGGGGAGAAGGTCTCAAAGTAGTCAACTCCCTGCTGCTGACTGAAGCCACGAGCCACGTAACGCGCCTTGAAGACAGGGGGAGAACCCGGCGGCCGCTTCACCCTGAAGATCCACATTCCACTGACGATGTTCGCCCCAGGAGGGGGAACTGCGTCAACGTAGGTGCCTGTGGACTTCCAGGAAGCCATCTCTGCATCCATAGCAGCCTGCCACTGAGAGGAGTAGGGACCCACTATCGCCTCCGCGTAAGAGCGCGGAGTCGGTATGTCAAGTGCATCCGGGTCTCCCTCAGGGGTAAGCAGTACGGACACGAGATGAGGTGAAGTTGCTGCCAGACACTGGAACTCCTCCTGCCTGTCCTCAAGGACGTCCGTGCCAAGAGCACACTCACCCCCGACGGACGGAGGACAGACAGACTCAGACTCAGCGACAAGACTAGCAGCGTAGTCTAGGCGACAACTAGCAGCAAAGTCGACGAGCTCAGCAACTAGGGCAGACGCAGCAGGGGACTCGAAAGAAGGGTCAGTGAGAACAGTAGCAAGGAGACGCGTGACAGTAGGACTGGCAGCACGAAGAGAGTCCGACGCCGGGTCGGCAAGAGCAGGAAGAGAGGACTCTGGAGGAGAAGGCAAAGGGGCACGCAGAGGAGCAGTGGACGGATGCACAGACATCCGGTGCGTGCCAGGGACAGGAGGAGGACGCTGACGCGAACCGAGACCACTAGTGCGTGTAGTACGGATCGGCGACGTAGGGCGAGACGCACGCTCACGACACTCAGCCAGACCTCCAGTAGGACCAGTGTAGGGAGAGGGAGCAGGCAAAGGGGAGGTAGGCTGCAACTGTAGCTGGGACGGGACAGGCTGTGGACACTCTAAGGGAGGAGGAGGACTAGTAGAAGGTGGAAGACCAAGAACCTGCTGCAGGAGTGGAACGAAGTACGGTCGAGGCCGCATGGCGACGCCAGAAGCAGCAGGGACAGCACTAGAACCCTCAGCAGGAGCACCTGCTCCAGCAGCACCACCAGTAGCTCCAGAACCTTCAGCAGCACCAAGAGCACCCCCAGCAGGACCGCCAGCGGTAGTCTCAGCGCCAACACCCTCAGCAGCACCTCCAGTAGGAGCACCCGCTCCAGCAGCACCTCCAGGAGCTCCAAAACCTCCAGCAGCAACAGGAGCACCCCCAGCAGGACCGCCAGTGGTAGTCTCAGCGCCAACACCCTCAGCAGCACCAGCTCCAGTCGAACGTGCAGGCCCAGCAGCTCCAGTACTCTCAAGACAAGCACCTCCGGAACCCGCGACAGCAACACCCTCAGTAGCCGACGAACCTCCAGCACCAGCAGCACGGCTCCAGCGCCGGGCAAACCACTCGCGCATTTCCTGTGGAGAGAGTGGCGCCCGGCGAGACGAAGCACCCGGAGAACCTCTCGGCGGAGACTGCAAGTGGTCGACCAAGCGGCGTGAGTGTGGTGAAGTCTCGAAAGAAGGAGCGGGAAGCCCCCAAGTCAAGGGTGAAGGTGTGAGAGGCCAGAGCCGACGCGGTACCTGAGAGAGCAGACTCACCCGCACCTGAGGAAGCAGACTCACTAGCACCTAGAGCAGTAGCCGCACCTGTATCTGGAGCAAGAGACACGCTAGCACCCAGAGCAGCAGCCGCACCAGCAGCTAGAGCAGCAGGATCTATACCCGGGTCAGGCGGTACGCACAGGTGACCGGCACGGTCAGCACTAGTAGGCAATGCATACATGGCAGTGAGAATAGCATCATAGTCAAGAGCAAATATACCTACCCTCTGCCTAAGCAACTCCACCCAGTCGGGGAGCTCTGCTTGGTTGCCAAACTCGGTACGCCAGGCGTCGCTCAGACGGGCGAAGCAGCGGGATGGTGTGTGCCTAGATGTCCCACAAGGCTGACCAGTCCGAGCACCAGTGCGAATCACGTAAGAGCAGCGAACAGAACTGAGAGACCCTCCACTCTGAGCGTACCACTCACGAAGCTGTCGGGGCGTGAGAGACGCGCGTGGGCGTCGTTGGAGCTGCATTTGGCCGCCGCCAGTAGAAGCAGAAGCAGGAGTAGCAGCAGTAAGGCAGGCAGCCAAGCAAGCAGTAGTCAACGCGCTAGTAAGGCAGGGGCTCACCAGTGGTGGGAAGATGAGGCTCGACGACTCGGCGACTCGGCGACTTGGCGGCACGGCGGCACTGCAGCAACTGCGGCTCGGCGGCTTGGGCGACTCGGGCGGCTCGGCTGCTCGGGCGACTCGGGCGGCTCGGCGGCTCGGCGGTACGGCTGCTCGGCAGCAACTGCAGCTCGGCAGCTCGGCGACCCGGCGGCTCGGGCGGCTGAGGTGGCGCTGCAGCTCGGGCGGCTCGGGCGGCTCGGGCGGCTCGGGTGACTCGGCACTAGCTCGGCGGCGCCGGCGGCTTGGTGGTGACGGCGGGGCCGCCTGGGGACGGCGGCGGGGCCGGGTGGAGCGGCGACGGGGCCAGCAGAGGCGGCGCCGGGGCCGGCAGAGGTGGAGCAGGGTCGCAGGGGCGCAGGGGCAGGCGACGGGGCCAGCAGAGGCGGGGCCGGGTCGGTGCAGGGCTGCGGGGCCGCAAGGGAGGTGGCGGGGCCGCGGTGGAGAATGGTGGCAGGGGCCGCGACGAAGGGCGGCAGGGGTCGCGACGAAGGGCGGCAGGGGCCGCGACGAAGGGCGGCAGGGGCCGCAACGAAGGGCGGGGCCGCGACGAGAGATGGCGGGGCCGCGACGAGAGGTGGCGGGGCCGCGACGAGGGGCGGGGCCGCGACGTAGGGCGGGGCCGCGACGTAGGGCGGGGCCGCGACAAGGGGCGGGGCCGCGACGAAAGAGGCGGGGTCGCGCGCCTCGGGGCGGGGCCGCGACGTAGGGCGGGGCCGCAATGTAGGGCGGGGCCGCGACAAGGGGCGGGGTCGCGCGCCTCGGGGCGCGCGCCAGAAAGAAAATAGGTCGCACGCCGCGGGGCGTGCGAAAGATCGAGTAGCAGCGGAAGCATTAGTAGGGCCTTAGGAACAGTTCCCACGAGGGAACCTGCTCGATACCATGAGAGAATTGAAACGAGAATGAATCAACTATGAGGTGTGTGTTTGGGATTTTTTTTTTTTTTTTGTGTATAATATATGCTGATGCTGTAAGTACTTATATCAAGTATAGTTTTTAGTGCTTCCATGTGCTGCATTACTGAATCATGGTTTTGTATGTTCTTGTTTGGAGCAACTACTACAAAATGCATGCAGTCTACTGTCAAATCATAATGTTCTGTTGGCTGTAGTGGGGTAGCCTATATGGGGTACACATTTCTAGAGTTGCATATTTGTACCCCATTCCATTCCTTAGTGCATCATTCTTGTTTCAGTTTTCACATGGTATCGAGCAGGTTCCCTCGTGGGAACTGTGCCTAGGGCCCACCAAGTCGAAAGTTTTTTTTTTTTCCTGCCCGGAGCGCGCTCAGCACGAGTCGCGCTCCCTTCTCTGACTTCGTCGAGCCGCCCTAGCGGCCAAGTCGCGCCGCCTTAGCGGCCCCTGATTCGTCGCCCTAGCGACCCCGTCGCCCTACCTACGGCCCCGGCCCCGTCGCCCTACCTGCGCCCCGGCCCCGTCGCCCTACCTGCGCCCCGGCCCCGTTGCCCTACCTGCGACCCCGGCCCCGTCGCCCCCCTTGCGACCCTGGCCCCGTCGCCATACCTGCGGCCCCGGCCCTAGCCCCGTCGCCCTACCTGCGCCCCGGCCCTGGCCCCGTTGCCCTGCTTGCGACCCCGGCCCCGTCGCCCCACCTCCGACCCCGGCCCCGTCGCCCTACCTGCGCCCTGGCCCCGGCCCCGTCGCCCTACCTGCGCACCGGCCCCGTCGCCCTACCTTCGACCCGGCCCCGTCGCCCTACCTACGGCCCCGCCCCGCCGCCCTACCTGCGGCCCAGCCGCCCTACCTGCGGCCCAACCGCCCTACCTGCGGCCCAGCCGCCCTACATGCGGCCCAGCTGCCCTACCTGCGGCCCAGCCGCCCTACTTGCGGCCCCGCCGCCCTACTTGCGGCCCCGCCGCCCCACCTGCGGCCCCGCCGCCCTACCAACGGCCCCGCCGCCCTACCTGCGGCTTCGGCGCACTACCTGCGGTCCCGGCCTCGTCCCCTACCGCCCAAACCGCCTACGTAGCCGAGCCCCCCGCGCCGCTAAGCAGCCCGAGCCGCCCGTTCCGCCCGAGCCGCCCGAGCCGCCCGAGCTTCCCGAGCCGCCCAAGTCGCCCAAGCCGCCCGAGCCACCCGAGCCGCCCGAGCCACCCGAGCCGCCCGAGCCGCCCGAGCCGCCTGAACAGCTGAGGAGCCGAGCCGCGGGTGCCGCCGAGCCGCAGTTGCTGCCGAGCCGCCCGAGCTGCCCGAACCGCCCTGTCTGGTGAGCGCAGCGCCTCTGTCAGTGCACTGCCCCTGCTCTACAGCTAGCACTGCTAGTCTACTGCTGTCATGGCTACCCCCAGTGTTCTCACTTTTGACGCTGAGGGTCGGGCCATTGACTTTGACGTCTGGGTAGATGACCTGCAGCTTTTCCTACAGTGCGATAGGGCAGACGCTCTCTCCCTCTTTGACCTCAAATCTCGTGCTTCCCCTGCCCCTGCTGCCGATGCCGACGCCACTGTTCGCTCACAGTGGGCCACTCGCGATGCTGCTGCTCGCCTTGCTGTGCGTCGCCACCTCCCTACCACTGAGCGCGCGCACTTTAGTTAGTACAAGAGTGCTCAGACCTTGTACGACGCTGTAGTTGCGCGCTACTCTTCCCCTGCCACTGCTGCACTGAGCCGCCTCATGCTAGCGTACCTCTTCCCTGACCTTGCTGCCTTTCCCATAGTTGCTGACCTCATTACGCACCTCCGCACTAGTGACAATCGCTACCGCGCTGCGCTTCCTGCTGAGTTCTGCGCCAGGAACCCCCCCCCCCATGTACATCACTCTCTACTACATAGTCACCCGCCTCCCTGACTCCCTTCGTGTAGTCAGAGACCACTTCCTCTCAGTCTGTCCCACCACTCTCACTGTTGACCTCCTCGAGAAGGCCCTCTTAGCAGCGGAGAAGAGCATAGTCGCTGTAGGAGCCTCTCGTGGTGACCCTCGCACCCCCATCTTTGAAGGGTGTTCCCCCTCCCCCCTTTTGCCCTCTGTTGCCTCTGCTGCTGCAGCCGACCTCGTTGGGCTTGAGTCGGTCGGTGCGGCGTCTACCCCGAGCGGGAGACGCCGCCCTGGCAAGGGCAAGGGGGGCAGGGACGCTGGAGGAGCTAGCGGGGGCCGTAGAGGCGGCGGTGGAGGCGGCGGAGGGAGTGGGGGTGGCGGTGGGAGTGGTGGCGGGGGTGGAGGTGTCGGTGGCGGCAGTGGAGTCCGACCGAATTGACAGACATGAAGAAACAGATAGAGTATCTACTGGATAGACAACAGATCCGACCATCCACCTCTCCCTATGGTGCACCAGTTCTCTTCACTCCAAAACCAGACGGCAGTTTACGGATGTGCATCGACTACCGCTCACTGAACAAACAGACAGTTAAATACAAATACCCCATACCGCGCATAGACGACCTACTTGACCAACTGCGTGGTGCAACAGTCTTTTCAAAGCTGGACCTACGGTCGGGTTAGTGGCAGATCAAGATGGCAGACAGCTCGATCCACAAGACGGCTTTCCGTACCAGATACGGCTCCTACGAATACTTGGTGATGCCGTTCGGACTCTGCAACGCACCAGCAACGTTTCAGGCGGAGATGAATCACATCTTACGACCCCTGCTGGACGAATGCGTGGTGGTGTACCTGGACGACATTCTTATCTACTCCAAGAACATGAAGGAGCACGTGGAGCATCTGCGGAAGGTGTTCGAGATCCTGCGGAAAAACAAGTTCTACGTGAAGCTATCGAAGAGCGACTTCGCCCTGAAGAAGGTGCAGTTTCTCGGGCACATGGTGAGTGCCGAGGGCGTACACGTGAACCCGCGGAAGATCGAAGCCGTCAAGAAGTGGAAAGTACCGGAGAACGTGAAGGAGTTGCAGCAGTTCCTAGGCTTTGCCAACTACTACAATAGGTTCGTGCCGCAGTACGCTAAGATAGCAGCGCCACTGATCGACCTACTGAAAAAGGATACGCCCTACAAATGGGATACGCCTCATCAGCAAGCCATGGAGCAGCTACAGACAGCATTGACTATAGCGCCAGTACTCATCCTACCGGATCCAGACAAGGACTACGTAGTGGAAGCAGACGCTAGTGCCCAAGCAGTCGGAGCAGTATAGATGCAGGATCACGGACACGGTTTGCAGCCCATCGCCTACCTCAGTAAGAAGCTACACGGAGCAAAACTGAACCACCCCATCCATGACAAGGAAGCCTTAGCGATAGTCATAGCCTTCAAGGCGTGGAGGTGTTGCCTAGAGGGAGCCAAGACTACAGTCTATACTGACCACTGCAGTCTCAAATACCTGAAGTCGCAGCCGACGCTCTCACGACGACAGGTGCGGTGGGTGGACTTCCTGGAAACTCACTTCCACTACGACATCATCTACAAGCCCGGGCTACACAACAAAGCAGACGCGTTGAGGCGCCCCGGTCATGTAGCTGGCATCCAGCTCGAAGGGATGAACCCTCTGCTCAAGGGTCTATTCCAACATGGGTACTCCGTGGACGCAGAGAACGCCACAGCTACAGCTGAAGCAACTGCCTGCCTCTTCTTTGACCGCATCATCACCATCCACGGCATCCCCGCTACACTCATCTCAGATAGAGACCCAAAATTCACAAGTAAGTTCTGGAAGGAGCTCATGGGACTGTTGGGGAAAAAGCTTGCAATGTCTTCAGCATACCACCCCATGACTGACGGACGGACAGAGCGACTCAATTAAGTGGTTGAACAGTTACTGCGCACAGCTTGCAAGGACGACGTCAGCCACTGGGACACACACTTACCAACCCTAGAGTTCGCTTACAACAACGCATCACATGCGACCACAGGGAAAACTCCCTTCTTCCTGTGTTACGGACGGGAACCACTCACACCACAGCAGCCAACCACACCGGCACACGTCCAAGCCGCACATGACTTTGTCACCACCATGCAACAGCTATGGGAGAAGACTCAGCGACGACTCACCACAATGCAGACCTCCCAGAAGCAGTATGCCGATCGTCAGCGACGTGATCACTCAGTAGCAGTCGGAGATCAGGTGCTTCTCGACACGCGCAATTTGAACCTGTCTCACCTACCATCCAAGTCTGGCCTCGCTTCTGTGGTCCTTTTTTCGTTGAGGCACAGGTGACACCAGTAACATTCCGCTTGCGCTTACCAGATACATGGAAGCTTAACAATGCTTTCCATGTTCTGCTACTGAAGCCCTACAAGGACCCCAACCAACAGTTCCAAGGACGCTAGCTACCGCCACCACCACCTGTTCTCATACAGGATGAACTCGAGTGCGAAGTGGAGCACGTTCTCACTCATCGGCGCCGCGACTGCAAGACCCTCGAGTTCCTGATCCGCTGGAAGGGATACCACCCCACTGAGGACAGATGGGTTGCAGAAGTTGATATGGGCAACGCACGCCATGCTCGGACTATCTTGTCAAGCAGGGTGTATCTCACGCCACCCAGCTTTGAGGGGGGGACGTGTGAGAGTACGACGGCTTATGCCAGCTATGCTTGCTTGCCTTTACTTTATCATGCTATTTCTAGCATAGGATAATTATATGCATGCATGAATTGTTTGATTTCCTAGGCGAGGTGCTTTCCTATATTTTTTTATAGTTATAGCACCGAGCTAGGTTGCGTGCACCGAATTCTGGCTTTTCGGTTGCCACCGAATTGCCTTCTACCATGGTGCGGCGTGCTCTGTCCCAGGTGATCTGCAAGCCAAGGTAGCTGCGCAGCTCACCCAGGTCTGTGCACGTGTGTCTCTTCTGCAGCTCTGACTTAACCAGGGCGAGAGCCTAAGTGTCAGCACTGGCAAAGACCAAGTCGTCGACGTACACATGGATGTAGAACGGCGGCACCGAAGTGTCGGTGCGCAGAAACAGCGACGGGTCAGCAGTAGAAGGCGCGAACCCAAGAGCCGCAAGTGTAGTCCTCAGTGTGTTGTGCCACTCACGTGGCGCCTGGCGGAGACCGTAGACTGGCCGCCGGAGGCTCCACTGGGTACCAGGAGGAAACGACCCAGTGAAGCCAGGAGGGCGGCGCAGCTAGATCTCCTCGTGCAGGCTGCCCTGCAAGAAAGCTGTGCTGAAGTCAAGAGAGTGAAGCTCGTAGTCACGCCGAGCGGCAACGTGCAGTAGCACCCGAAGAGTGGTCATCTTCGAGGTGGGGGAGAAGTTATGGAAGAAGTCTACTCCCTCTCGCTGACTGAAGCCTCGAGCAACGTAACGAGCCTTGAAGACAGGCGAAGAACCGGACGGCCGCTTCACCCTGAAAATCCACATGCCACTGACTATGTTCGCCCCAGGAGGGGGAACCTCATCGACGTAAGTGCTTGTGGACTTTCAGGATGCCATCTCTGCGTCCATGGCTGACTGCCACTTAGAGGAGTACTCACCCGCAATCGCCTCAGCGTAAGAGTGCGGGGTCGGGATGTCTGGTGCATCCGGGTCTCCCTCACGTGAAATCAGCATGGACACGAGGAGAGGTACAGCAGCGGCAAAGCACTCAAACTCCTCCTGCCTGTCCTCAAGGACGTCCGTGTTAAGAGCACACTCACCCCCGACGGACGGAGGACAGACAGACGCATACTCAACAACAAGACTCGCGGCGTAGTCTAGACGACAGTGAGCAGCAAAGTCGACAGCCTCAGTAACTATGGCAAACGCAGCAGCTGACTCAAAGGAAGGGTCAGTGACAGCAGTGGCCAGGAGACGCGTGACAGTAGGACTAGATGCACGAAGAGGGTCAGACTCAGGGTCAGCAAGGGCAGGAAGGGAGGACGCAGGAGGAGAAGGCAAAGGGACACGCTAAGGAGCAGTGGAAGGACGAAGTGTTATCTGGTGAGTGCCTGGGACAGCAGGAGGACGCTGACGCGGGACACGACGACCAGTGCGAGCATTACGAACAGGTGACGCGGAACGAGACTCAAGCGACACAGGACGAGACTCAGGCTCATGACGCTTCGTAAGACCTCCTGTCGAACCAGTGTAGGGAGTAGGACCAGGGAGTGGCGAGGCAGGTTGTAACTGTGACAGCGACTGGACAGGTGGAGGACACTCTAACGAGGGAGCAGGACAAGGAGGAGGCGGCTGACCAAGAACCTGCTGAAGGAGCGGAACAAAGTACGGCCGCAGCCGTGAAGTGCCCCCAGAACCAGCCGAGACAGCACCAGAACCCCCAGCAGCAGCTCCAACTCCTGCAGCACCACCAGCAGCGCCAATAGTGCCAACTCTAGACCCCTAGTAACACCAGCTCCAGCCGCACCGTCGACTCTAGCACCTGCAGGAGGACGAGCGTCAGCACCTCCAGCTCCAGGCCCTGCAGCACCACCAGCCCCAGTACCAGTAGCACCTCCAGCAGCTCCAGTAGCACCTCCAGTCCCAGCACCTCCAGTACCGCCAGTACGAGCACGTCCAGGACCAGTGTCTTCAGCACCTCCAGCACCAACCCCTGGGGCAGCAGCTACACCAGCTCCAGTAGGCCCACCGACCTCAGCTCCAGCTCCAGCAGCACCTTCAGCTCCCACAGCACCACGGCGGCAGTGATAGTACCGCGAGTACCACTCATGTAGCTGCTGGGAAGAAAGAGCGCCCCCAGGTGCAGCACCCCTAGGCTCAGGACCTCCAGGCTCAGCACCCCCAGGCACAGCTACCCCAGGCTCAGCACCCGCAGTCTCTACACCCCCAGGCTCAGCTCCCCAAGTCTCCGCACCCCCAGGCTCAGCACACCCAGTCTCTGCACCCCCAGGCGCAGTACCCCCAGTCTCAGTACCCCCAGACCCAGCACCACCAGGCTCAGCATGCACAGGCTCAGCATGCTCAGTATCTCGCGCAGGACCAAAGTCGACAGCTACCTCGACAGGCTCGACCGGGTCTACCTAGGAGACACCTGAAGGAGCAGGACCCTGGGGAGGCAGGGGGTCTACCAAAGCAGCACCTGGCGTGAGGAAGAACGGCGGAGGGGGGAGCGGGGCAGTGCGGTAGGGGAAGAGACGGTAAAAGGGGACCGACTCGTCAAACGTGACGTCCTGAGAAGGGAAGACACGGCGCGAGGTGGGGTGGTAATATTGCTAGCCAGGTGCGTCAGGGACAAAGCCAAGGAAAACACAAGGAGCGGCGCGGGAGGAGAGCTTGTCCGCGGACGTATCGCGGAAAAAGGCACGAGATCCCCAGACACGGAACACAGACACATTGCCAACCTCTCCCGTCCAATGCAGTGTGGGCGAGGTCTCCGGAACGGAGACACGGGGCCAGAGGTTGAGCTGATGCGCGGCGTACCGGACTGCAAACGGCCACAGAAAATGTGGGACAGCCGCATAGACCAAGGAGGTACGAGCGACCTCCATGACCAAGCCAATGCGGCGCTTAGCAACCCCATTCTGCTGAGGAGAGGCCAGAAGCGTGAACGTCTGCTCCATGCCATCCCCCTGACAAATGGCCTCCAAGAGGCCGGAGGAAAACTCACCACCTCTGTCAGAGTGTAGTCGCAGGACGGGAAGGTCCGTGCAAAAGCGCCTCTCCAGCTGGAGACGGGTAGCGCGGATCCAAGGGATCAAGATAGCAGGGACCTCTCCCTTGGTGCGCAAGGGGAAGACCGTGGTATAACGCGTGTAGTCGTCAACTACCAGCAGGAAGTAGCGCTCTCCACCCTGTCCACGGACGCGGCTGGACCCCACACGTCCATGTGAAGGGTCTGCAGAGGAGCCTCCGTCGGGGGGAACTCAGAGGAGTGAGGGGTGGCACGCTGCCACCCCTCGACACAGGGAAGGCAAGGAGGGGCAGGGGACGGTGGCAGGGGAGGCAGTGACCTGGGGAGACCAGAGACAAGGAAACGGGAGTGCATGCCACGAAGGCGCTGCATCGAAGGGTGACCAAGGCGGTGGTGCCAAAGGACCGTCCGGTGCGACAGGGTGCGACACGAGCAGGGGGCGGACAACTGACCTGACGCAGACGCAGACGCAGCTACCTGAGGGGACTCAGTGGTTAGTATGTACAAGTCCGACCCCGGCTGCCGAGTGAAGGTAGCCAGGTGACGACCTGTCTGGGCACACGTGCAGTGTGTCACACGGTTGTAGGCAGAAGTGAACTGGTGAACACCCGCGTCCTGGAGCGCGGAACCCGCCACCAAGTTCGTAGAGAACGAGAGGAGGTAAAGACCCGACAGTGTGCCGGACGGGACAGCAGAACAAGGGAAGGCAGTGGTGGAGGTCGCAAGGACTGGACCCCCGGAGGGGTCAGCCAGGGAGACAGCAACAGGCCTAGGAAGCTGCGCTAGGGCAGTGCGGTCACGAAAGAAACAGCGGGAAGCACCTGAGTCTAGTGTGAAGGTGTGCAGTGCCTTAGTAGACGTAGTACCTGAAGGCGCAGACTCACGAACACCTGAAGTAGTAGACATACCAACACCTAGAGCAACAGCCTCACGAGGACCTTGGGCAGCAGACGCACTAGCACCTAGAGAGGCAGCCTCACTGATCGCAATGCCTGGGTCTGGCGGGACATACAAGTAACAGTCACCCTCAACTCTAATAGTCAATGCATACATGGCTCCAAGGATAACATCAAAGTCAAGTGCCAAGACATCAATGTTCTTTTTAAGCAGCGCTGCGGCGTGTGGAACATCCCACACGTCTGACCAGCGCGGTCACCTGTGCGGATGACATAGGTGTAGGTACGTCCACCCCCAGACCCCCCATGCTGAGAGTACCACTCACGAAGCTGCTGGGGCAACGGGGTCTCTCCGAGACGCTGCTGTTGGCGCTGCACACCACCCGAACTTCCACGCTGCGCTGGTCCACCCCGACCACCACCCGAGCCGCCGCCACCACGCCCACTGCCGCTGCCATCACTCTTGTTCATTTTGACAATCCAAGCCCTGCTCCGCCCTTGTACATGTATGCGATCATGTTTGTACCGTGTACATTTTAATCCAACATCCATTTTCTCCCGCTTGTGCCTTGCTTCCACCCCAGCTTGATCTATTTGATGTTCATGCGCAGATTCGTTGGTCAAAAGGCCATCTTGAGGCCCGTTACATCGACTGCGGGAACGAGTTCAGGAGCGGTCTCTGCCCCAAGCTTTCACCATGGCTTGAGAAGTATGGTCCCGACGGCACCGTGAGGTCTGCATCGAGGGCGTTGACTTCGATGAGAGCCGACTACATTCACATTCACAATGCATGAAAATTTGCTTGATGGCTATCAACCCGGGCACCACGACGCATGCCTGGACATCTGCATCGAGTTTGCAGAGCTCATCGTGGCCAACCTCCTAGATTGGTTGGGCGACCTAGACAAGTTGTCGGGCGTGCACTTGTTCACACCCGACAATTGGCCTCTTGGCAGTCATGAGCGCCATGCAAAGTGTCAGGAATGGCTGTAGTCGCTCATCACTCTCTTCATGGCAGATGAGTGCGACAAAATCATACCAGGTGAGCCTATTGGTGTTGCGTGATGCATCTTCTTTTTGTGTTTTGTATTTTTCAGATTCTAAACTCTTTTGCTGTGGAATTTCTATACATGTCTGATCTAGCAGCAGGGATCGAAAAGAAGAAACGTGTCAAGGAGCTGCGCCTATTAATTCCCATCCTTGCAGGTGCACCAAAGAGTGAGCACGGTTTCCACACGAGGACTGTCAGGAGCACTATCCTAACCTGATGTGGTTGTGGGTGGCGGTGGCGGTCTTGCCGCTGAGCACCGTTGAGTGCGAGCGCGGTTTCTCGTGCCAAAACGATATCAATTCCTGGTAGCGAGGCAGCCTTACGAATGCACGGGTAATCGACTTGATGCGCATGTCCTTGCTTAAGTACGAGCTCAACTAGGACGAGATAGCAGAAATTTGGCGCAACTACTAAAGAAAGGAAGCCACTCAACACATGCATCATAGCCAGGTAGGATCAGACGAGGCGGAGGGGGAAGGAGGAGGTAGAGGCTGGAGGTCAGGCCAACCCGTAGACTTAGATGAAGATGATGTGGCAGATAGTGAGGATGATATATGGTATCTAGGTGGTTTGATGTTTGGTGGTGTGATTGAATCTATATTAAACACTATTGCTCCTCCATCGATACCTCTCGCCAAAAGTTTACAAGTCTACGGATGCACCAAAAGTTTACAAGCTCGCACCACCACTTAGGATGCACCACTACTCTAGCATGGCATCCCTCTCCCGCTTGGCCTAACGACCCCCCACCAGGTGCAGGCGTATCCACCATGCATGCTGTCACCTGCGTGACAGCACCACGCTATATTGCATCCATTTACCCAGCCACTTTCGCATTTCAATTTTGTCACCATTGTTGTTGCCGTGCTGCTGCTGTTGCTTGCTGAAACGTTCCTCAAATTCTTTTGTCATTCGAGCATATTTTCACTACATCTCAGCCCTCACGTTTTCCATGCATGCAACCATTAAAGCTCTGATCCCAGTACCCCCCTATTCCACCTCCGTCATGCATCACCTATGGCCATCATACATCCCTCTAAATGTCATGCATCCCTTTGAATGTCATGCATCACCTCTGGGTGTGACAAACGGATTCTGTATGCCCGCCTACCTGCCACTGCCCAGCTGTCATTATGACCCAACCCGCTATTTCTGTGTCTAATCTTGTTGGAACATACCTCTTGCAAACTCTTTTGAGCCTTGCGTGGTTCATGCCCAAGTTGGCTCCAAAGATTCATATGTTTAAAAGGGAGGTTCTAATACTACTATAGCTTCCAATAGTATCTTAGACCATTTTAACAGCAGTATCAGTGTAAATCATATGCTACACTTTCTAGTCAGGGAAATAAAACTCGAACACCGTTTTCCAATGGGTGAAAAATAGAACCACTCATTTTGAAAGAGGGTAACTATCAGGTTATACCACCTCGATCGGTATAACTGGAAAAAAATGGCCAGCAGAAAGGGCAAAAGGTATATTTTACCCTGATATTTTCGGGCCAGCGGGCGAAGGCGATCGTGGAGCGGGGGCGGCCGCGGGGCGGAAGCGGCCAGCGGGCGGGGGCAGCCGCGCTCTCGCCATCATCTTCTCCTGCATCCCATCTCACCTCAAAGGGGACCTCCGTCCCACCTCCTCCTTTGGACCCTGGAAAACGTTTTCTACTCAGTACGATCGCCAGGATCTTCGCTCCCTCCTTGGCATCTTAAGCAAATTCCAAGACACCAACATTGACTCCTCCCCCGCTATTGCTGCTTGTGAAGAAAGAGGAATGGGGAATCAAATGACTAGGAAACAAGTGGGTACAAGTAGGAAACCTAGAAGTGTTGTACGCTATAGTGTCTACCCCACTACAGCCTAGATAGACTATATCATATAAGTTTGACACAACCCCATAGGCAAAATGGGGGAGAACAAGGGGTCACAAGACCAGTCAAGCAAAGCAAAGCAAAGCAAGCTCAGGGTGGATCACAACGTCACCACACATTCCGAGCACATGTTCAAAGGCCACAAGGCCAGTTCACATGCAAGATTATATATAAAGGTAAACATGCATGTGCAGGTATATATAGATCACAGTACAAGCAAAGTCAAAGAGGTAAGCAGGTGAGGCCAAGTAGGCACAAGACCTAACATAGTACAGAAGCGCTGATGATCACAAGGTTGAAGCGCCTTGGTGAAGATATCAGCAGTGTTGGCCTAAGAGGTCACGTAAGCAAGACGCATCTGTCCAAACTGCTGCAACTCTTGAGTAAGGAAGTAACGAAGAGCAATGTGCTTCGTTCTGTGCTCAGTCTGTGCTCCCGACACAAGGCCAGCATGGCCTTGTTGTCTACGTACAGAACTGGAGGAGAACGAGGAGGCTCTCCAAGGTTAGTCAGCAGGTAGGTGAGCCAGCGTAAAGCCTGTGCAGCCATGGCCCCTGCGTAGATCTCAGCCTCATAGCTGGAGTTGAGAACAGAAGACGAGCGGGTAGACCACCACGAAACAAAGCTGGAACCAAGGCTGAAGGTGTAACCTTGTGACGACCGCTGCGTAGCCAGGTTGTCAACCCAAGACGCGTCTGTGTGACCAATGGGGACCACTAGACTCCGCCCTCCAAGCACGAGCCCCATGCCCGACGTACTGCACAAGTAGCGCAACACCCTCTTCGCTGCAGCCATGTGCTCTGGTCAGTGTCTCCCAGGTGTAAACAAAGCGTGTCAAGATGCTAAGAGGGTATGCCAGGTCAGGTCGACTGCAGGTCATCACGTACATGAGGCAGCCAACAAGCTTTGGGTACAGGCCACTCGGCTCTACGGACTCATCCGAAGGCAGAGCTGAGAGCGAGTGGCGAGTAGACAGAGGAGTGGCCTGAGGCGAGGAGTACGTGAAGTCGAAGCGCTGAAGGACCTGCTGCACCATGTGTCATTGACTCAGGGTAATGGTGCGCCGTGCTCTGTCTCGGGTGATATGCAAGCCAAGATAGCTGCGCAGCTCACCCAGGTCTGTGCACGTGTGTCTCTTCTGTAGCTCGGACTTTATGTGGGCGAGTCCAGCAGTGTCAGCAGTAGCAGAGACCAAGTCGTTGACGTACACGAGGATGTAGAACGGCGGGAAAGAGGTGTCAATGCGTAGAAATAGCGACGGGCCGGCAGTAGAAGGAGGAAACCCAAGAGCTGCAAGTGTAGTCCTCAGTGTGTCGTACCACTCACGGGGCGCCTGGCGGAGACCGTAGACTGGCCGCCGGAGGCTCCACTGGGTACCAGGTGGAAACGACTCAGTAAGGCCAGGTGGGCAACGCAACCAGATCTCCTCGTGCAGGCTTCCCTGTAGGAAAGCAGTGCTGAATCAAAGAGAGTGAAGCTCGTAGTCGTGCTGAGCGGCTATGTGCAGCAGCACTCGAAGAATGGTCATCTTTGGGGTGGTAGAGAAGATTTGAAAGTAGTCGAATCCCTGCCGCTGACTGAAGCCTCGTGCCACATAAAGCGCCTTGAAGACAGGCGGAGAACCCGGCGGCCGCTTCACCCTAAAAAGTGAGCAGCGAAGTCGAGAAGCTCAGCAACTAAGGCAGACGCAGCAGTGGACTCAAAGGAAGGGTAAGTGACAACAGTAGCCAGGAGACGCGTGACAGTAGGAATGGCAGCACAAAGGGAGTCAGACTCTGGGTCAGCAAGAGCAGGAAGAGAGGACTCTGGAGGAGACGGCAAAGGGACACGCAGTGGAGCAGTGGAAGGACGCAGTGCTGTTGGTGCAACCCTACGGTTTGCACTCGGCTTGTTGTCCGTGTGCGTGCATGTGTGTGTGTATGGAATGGTATGAGGGCATGGGATGATATATATTTCATGCTTTTAATTGTGTTTGAATGTTGAGTCATGATGGCGAGTGTGTGTGTCGAGTCAATAGCGAGTTATCGCTAGACACGTGTTACGCGGTCGTTCGTGTCTCGTGCGCGGTTTTTATTTTGTTGTGCGCGGTTTCTATTTTGTCCTGTGTCGAACGTTCAGTGTGTCACAGGTGTGTGCAGCAGACCCATGAAGAACTCAAGGATGAGTTTGTGATGAAGAGCCCGAGCCTTGGTGTCAAGCCTCAAGTGATTTCGAAGCTCGCCAAAAGGGTACACCTCAAGATATTGAAGATAGTTACATTACTTTGTGTAGTGTAACATTTCACTTGGTGTAGGCCCTAGTGAAGGGTAGTTTCGAGACCCTTCGTGGTTGGGGACAGTGTGGCACTGTTCCACATCACTGTACCTCGGCTCTTGGGGTTTGTAGGAGCTGGGAGTCATTCCCAACTCGTAACTCTTCATATCTCTTCCTATTTTGTGTTCTAAGACTATAGTGGCTGCCATAGTGCCGTTCGTTCAAACCAACATTGTGTCGTCAATACTTGGTGAAATTGTGCGATCTAAATTGCCTACTATAGGCGACGTTCACACGCTCCAGATCCAAGTTGAATCAGGTCATTTAAAGTTGTGACCAGAACGCTATGAACGTTTGAAGCCGCTGTGCAGAAATCCGGCTGTGCACTCTATCTTTCGTTTTAGGCACATTGGAGCCTATTGTGACTATAACAAGTGGTATCAGAGCCCCTTGGAGCAGTTTCGACAATGGCTGGACCTGAGGAAAGGGGTGGCAGAGGTGCTGGTGGCAGAGGAGAAGCCCAAGCTCAAGGCCAACCCCGTGATTCAGCCATGGCGCCTGTGCAATCAAGTGTTGGCCCATCTAGGGATGAGCCTAGAGTGTTTGGCCTTGACAAGTTCAATGGTGACAACTTTGCTGAGTGGTCCTTGATAATGGAGAACATATTTGACCACTATGACCTGCTGGAGGTAATGGAAGGAACGGAGAAGCGTCCCGAGAACGACCCGGAGAAGAGCCCGTGGGTGCGGAAGAGCGCACAAGGCTACCTCCTACTTGGGCAAGCGTTGGGGAGCAGCCAAATCCGTCACATCAAGCTTTTCCAGCGTGAACCAGAGAAGGGACCAAAGGCATGGGCTGCTATCAAGGGTGTACACACTCCTGCAACAGCGGCGGTAGCTGTGGTGTTGGAACGGCAAATGGCGACACTACGAATTAAAGAGGATGAAGCGGTTGAAGAAGGGGTGCAGAAATTCTTCGACTTGTTGACGCGGCTTGAGGGAGCTGATTTGAACTATAGTGAGCTCCAAAAGAAGACCAAGTTGCTGGCCCTACTCCCTGAGTCATGGTCCTCGCTCATCATCAACCTTAATCGCGACTTGCCCCGCCTCTCGCTTGAAGACGTGAAGCGAGCTATCCTTCAAGAGGATTTCTGCCGCCGTGAGTTGGCGAGTACGGATGGCGCTGGGGCAGTGAGCATCGGCCATGGATATGGTCGAGGAAGAGGTAGAGGACGAGGGGGAGGAAGGTTTGGTGGCAGCAACTTTGGCGGAGGCCGCGGGAGTGGCGGTTACGGCAGCGACGACAAGAGCTACGGACGCGGTCGCGGCCGATTCGACGGCGAGTGTCACTATTGCCACAAGAGCGGACACATGTGGCGCGACTGCTACAAACTCCCTGATGATTGGACCCCTGCTCAAGGCCAAGAGGGTAGAGGAGCAGGAGGAGGGAGAGGAAGAGGCCGTGGAGGCTGTGGCGGTCGCGGTGGCGGAGCTGCAAACATGAAGAGCGGAGACAACGACAAGGACCCGAGCAACGATCGGTACTTGGGTCTATTCTACTTCGTGTCGACACAAGTACCGACTGGTCCAGAGAAGGATGAAGGCTTTGAGGAGCCAGCAGCTGTGGGGAAGGTGACTCTACACCCTCTGGACTATTGGGTGATCGATAGTGGCGCTACCTATAGCATGACACCTCGCCCGGACTTGCTCACCGAACTCGAACCGTCACCGGTGAAGCATGTCACATCAGCTTTGGGGCAGCGAGCGGAGGTGAAAGGCATGGGCAAGGCCATGTTTAAGGGTGCTGATGGGAAGATGGTGGGCCTCAAGAATGTGCTTTGGGTGCCCAGCCTTGCTGCCAACCTGATTTCCGTGCGGCGGTTGGCAAAGGCCGGCATGGACACGAACTCTAAGGGAGCCAAGACCTACACCGCAAGGCTTGGCGATCGGATTCTTTGGGACCTTCATGAGGACAGAGATGTCTACAACGAGATGTGGCAGATCCCTGTGGTCCCAATGCCTAAGGAGAGGCAAGTGGCAGCAAGCGTCAGCACCAAAGGTGGAGCGGTTGGTAGCGGCGATTGCGCGGACGGTCGCGCTAAGGAGAAGGAGTCCAAGAAGTGCAATCTTGGAGGGACCAGCAAGCTTGGTGAACCTATGGAGAGAGGTGCAGCAGCCAAGGAGCAGCAAAAGGGTGAGGAGAACCCCGAGGCAGCAGCGGAGGAGGACTACGGAGAGAGTATGTGGGGCGCTATTGCGAGCGCGGCATTCTCCAATCCAACTTCGGCTACGGGGGAGTGTGATTGGCTCACCTTGCATCGGCGCATGGGGCATGTGGCCCTTCCCATCTTGCAGCAGCTAGTAAAGAATGAGATGGTTGCTGGCATATGTGTGAAGCGGGAGCCCGATGAGGTACTTGGCTGCCCGACGTGCATGCAAGCCAAGTTCACCCGTTTCCCATTCTCTAGTTCGGAGGCAACGGCTAAGGCACCACTTGATGAGGTGGTGATGGACGTGGTGGGCCCCCTGAAGCTTGGAGCTACTGGAGCTGAGTACTTCCTCACTATTGTGGACGTCTACACCCGTATGACTTGGGTGTACGTGCTGGCCAAGAAGAGCGACGTGGCTGAAACGTTGAAGGCGGATTGGTTCCCGATGGTGGAGCGGCAACAAGACCGTCTAGTCAAGTCAATCCGCACCGATCGAGGGGGAGAGTTCCTGAGCAAGGAGTTTGGGTTGTGGCTGAAGAAGAATGGTATTCGGCACTCCCTCACCATGCCATACTCCCCTGCAATGAACGGCATCGCCGAGCGAGCGAACCTCACAATCACGGAGGCGGCACGCGGGTTGCTCATTGAAGCCGGGCTACTCGACTATTTCTGGCTTGATGCGGTGCGGAGCGCGTGTGTGGCCAAGAACCGAGCCTTGACTCATGTGGGAGCAGACAAATGGGTGCCCTATGTGGAGTGGCTAGGAAGGAAGCCAAAGGTGGATATGCTTCGGGTGTTCGGGTGCATGTGCATGGCGCTCGTGCCTAAGCATCTTCGGCACAACAAGCTTGGTGCCAAGGCGGTGTGGGCCAAGCACTTGGGCATGGCTCAAAACAGCAAGGGATGGCTTCTTTGGGACCCATTCACCAAGAAGTTCTTGGTGAGCAGGGACTGCAACTTCATGGAGAACTTCATGTACAAGGATTGGAAGGCGGAGAATGAGGCGAAGATAGGCGTGCGGTTTGGGGAGGTGAAGAGTTCTGGTTTGGAGCATGTGGAGCTGCCTTTGGAGCTGAGCAGCGGCAGCACAACCACAAGGCAATCCTCCCTTGTGAATGGGGGAGAGGAGGCCAATGATGCAGACGAAGAAGAGGAGGAGGTGCAGCAAGTGAGCGAGCGTGCACCGTCACTCCCTTCCCGTACTACGAGTGCTCCACGGATTCGAGCCACACCGCAGCAACGCCAAGGCCTTCAAGTCCCTGCAGCTGAGGAGGAAGGAAGGGGCAAGAGGAGAGTTCAAGCCCCTAATAGGCTGACCTATGATGCGCCGGGAAAGCAGGGCAAGACAGCCCTGGCCGGAGCGGCAATGATGGTCGGAGACGATGAGGAGAGTGACTACGAGGAGTGTGCCTTCGCGTTCTTCTCTCCGGTGGAGATGCCGGGAGAACCAGCAACTCTCAAGGAGGCTTTGGAGAGTAGTGATGCTGAGGAGTGGAAGAAGGCCATGGAGAGTGAGCTGAAGAGCATCAAGGAGAATGACACGTTTGAATTGGTGGAGCTACCGGAGGGGCGTACGGCGAGAACGTCCAAGTGGCTCTTCAAAATCAAGTCGGATGCCGACGGCAAGATCGAGCGCTACAAGTCTAGGCTTGTAGCCAAGGGGTACCAGCCGAAGGAGAAGGTGGACTTCAAGGAGCTGTTTGCCCCTGTGGTGAAGCCGACGACGCTGCGAACCCTATTCACGGGAGCCGCCATCAAAGGATGGGTAGTAAAACAAATGGACATCGTAACGACATTCCTTGACGGCGTCCTTGAGGAGGAGATTTTTATGGCGCAACCAGAGGGGTTTGATGATGGTAGTGGCAGAGTGTGGAAGCTGAAGAAGGCCCTCTATGGGCTGAAGCAGGCCCCTAGGCAATGGTACATGAAGCTGCGCGAAGTGTTGGAGGGGATCGGCTTCACTCCCTCAACGGCCGATCACTCCTTGTTCATGCTTGGCGAGGGGGAGCAGAGGAGCTTCATGGTGGTTTATGTGGATGACATTCTTATATTCTCACCCTCCTCTGACCTTGTGAAGGAGGTGATGCTGAAGCTGCATGACAAGTTCAAGTGCAAGTCCCTTGGTGACGTAAAATTCTACCTTGGGCTCCACATCGAACGCGACGTGGAGAAGCGGAGCATGCGAGTGCACCAACAGAAGTACCTGGAGGCGTTGGCTGCCAACTTCGGCCAGAGTGAAGGTCATGTGGCTACTCCCTTTCCCTCTGGGTTCAAGTGAGTGAAGGGACCAGAGGAGGAGAGCGTTTGTGAAGAGGAGAGGCGCCGTTTTCACTCGTTGGTGGGCAGCCTCATGTATGCGGCGGTAAACACCCGACCGGACGTCGCGTTTGCTACCGGGCAGCTGGCTAGGGTTGTGCAATGCCCTAATGAGGAGCAGGTAGCAGCTGGAATGAGGGTGGCCAAGTATCTTGGCCAAACACCGACCGTTGGGCAGCAATACTCGGCGGCGGCACAAAGGCGCCAAAAGAGCGCGGATGGTGTTGAACCCGGGCGTTTGTTCCTCACCGCCTACTCGGATGCTTCATATGCATCGGAACCAGAGGACATGACAAGTGTGGGAGGCTTCATATGCTGTGTTGGTGGAGGCCCAATTGCTCGGGAGAGCAAGAAGCAGGTTGACCAAGCTTTGAGCTTGGTGGGGTCCGAGTACATGGCACTCTTCCGTGTCGTACGGGAGATTGTGTGGCAGCGGCGTTTGTTGGCTGAATTGGGGGAGGAGCAGCAAGGACCTACCCCACTCTACTGTGACAGCCAGGGTGCCATTGCTCTTGCTAAGAACCCTGTGTTGCATGGACTCACAAAGCACATGAGGGTGAAGTGGCATTGGACGAGGAGCATGGTGACCGCGGGTGAAGTTGAGTTGCGGTACGTGAAGACCACGGGGCAGCCGGCTGACATGATGACTAAGAGGCTGGTGGAGCAGCAGCATTGGAAGTGTTGCAAGCTGGCTGGGATGGCTCTGAACTGAGAGAGCAACATATCCTAAGGCCAACAATCCGAGGGGGAGTTTGTTGGTGCAACCCTACGGTTTGCACTCGGCTTGTTGTCCGTGTGCGTGCATGTGTGTGTGTATGGAATGGTATGAGGGCATGGTATAATATATATTTCATGCTTATAATTATGTGTGAATGTTGAGTCATGATGTCGAGTGTGTGTGTCAAGTCAATAGCGAGTTATCGCTAGACGCGTGTTACGCGGTCGTTTGTGTCTCGCGCGCGGTTTCTATTTTTGTCGTGCGCGGTTTCTATTTTGTCCTGTGTCGAACGTTCCGTGTGTCGCAGGTGTGTGCAGTAGACCCATCAAGAACTCAAGGATGAGTTTGTGATGAAGAGCCTGAGCCTTGGTGTCAAGCCTCAAGTGATTTCGAAGCTCGCCAAAAGGGTACACCTCAAGATATTGAAGATAGTTACATTACTTTGTGTAGTGTAACATTTCACTTGGTGTAGGCCCTAGTGAAGGGTAGTTTCGAGACCCTTCGTGGTTGGGGACAGTGTGGCACTGTTCCAAATCACTGTACCTCGGCTCTTGGGGTTTGTAGGAGCTGGGAGTCATTCCCAACTCGTAACTCTTCATATCTCTTCCTATTTTGTGTTCTAAGACTATAGTGGCTGCCATAGTGCCGTTCGTTCAAACCAACACTGTGTCATCAATACTTGATGAAATTGTGCGATCTAAATTGCCTATTGTAGGTGACGTTCAGACGCTCCAGATCCAAGTTGAATCAGGTCATTTAAAGTTGTGACCAGAACGCTATGAACGTTTGAAGCCGCTGTGCAGAAATCCGGCTGTGCACTCTATCTTTCGTTTTAGGCACATTGGAGCCTATTGTGACAATAACAAGTGCCATCTGGTGCGTGCCCAGGACCGCTGGAGGACGCTGACGCGGAACACGACGACAGTGTGAGCAGCACGAATAGGCAACGCAAGATGAGACTCGGGGTCACGACGCTCAGCAAGACCTCGAGTAGGACCAGTGTAGGGAGAAGGAGCAGGCAGTGGGGAGGCAAGCTGTAACTGTGACTCGGACTGGAGAGGCGGTCGACACTCTAAGGAAGGGGGAAGACCAGTAGAAGGTGGAAGACCAAGAATTCGCTCAATGAGCGGAACGAAGTATGGCCGTGGTCGCGCAGCACCTCCAAAACCTGCAGGGACAGCACCAGCACCCCCAGCGTCAGCTCCGACTCCAGCAGCTCCACCAGCTCCAGCAGCACCATCAGCTGCTCCAGTAGCGCCAATTCCAGCACCCACAGGAGCACCGGCTCCAGAAGCACCTCCAGCTCTAGCACCTCCAGGAGCTCCAGCTCTAGCAGGACCACCGGAAGACGCAGCAGCTCCGGCTCCAGTACCTCTAGCAGCACGTACTCCAGCAGCACCGCCAGCTCCACCTCCGCCACCAGCTCCAGACCAGTAGCACCACCAGGCCCACCAGCTCCAGGACCTCCAGTACGAGCACCTCCGGAACCCGTGGCTCTAGCACCCCCAGCAGCAGTAGAACCTCCAGCGCTGGCAGCACCACCAGCTCCAGTAGCACGGCTCCAGCACAGAGCAAACCACTCACGCAGCTCCTGTAGAAAGAGTATCTCCCGCCGGGACGAAGCACCCGAAGGACCTCCAAACCCAGCACCGCCAGACTCCACACGAGCAGGCCCAGCACCCTCAGGCTCCGCACCCCAAGACTCAGCAACCCCTGGCTCAGCACCCCCAAACTCTCCACCCCCAGACCCAGCACCCCCAGGCTCCGCACGCCCAGGCTCAGCACCCCTAGATCCGGAACCCGCAGGCTCAGCACCCCTAGCAGCACCAGAGTAAACGACTACCTCGACATGCTCGACTGCGTCTACCTGGGACACACCTGAGGGGGCAGGACCCTGAGGGGGGAGGGAGTCTACCGGGGGGGGGACCTCTGCACGAGGAAGAGCGGCGCGGGGGGGGGGGAGGGGGGCAGCGCGGTAGGGGAAGTACGGAACCGACTCGTCAAACGTGACGTCCTGGGAGGACAGAACACGGCGCGAGGTGGGGTGGGAAAACAGCCAACCTGGCGCGTCAAGGGGGGAGCCAAGGAAGACGCAGGGAACAGCACGGGATGACAGCTTGTCCACAGACAAGTCGCGGACGAAAGCTCGAGATCCCCAGACACGGAACACAGAAGCATCGCGAACCTTCCTCGTCCACCGCAGAGTATGGGGAGGTCTCCGGCATGGAGACCCGCGGCTGAAGGTTGAACTGATGCACAGCGTACTGAACTGCGAACGGCCACAGAAAATGGGGAGCAGCCGCATGGATCATGGACGTACGAGCGACGTCCATGACCATGCCAATGCGGTGCTCAGCAATCCCATTTTGCTGTGGAGAGGCCGGAAGCGTGAACGTCTGGCGGATGCCCTCCGCACGACAGAAGGCTCGTAGAAGGTCGGAGGAAAACTCTCCACCTCTTTCGGAGTGCAGACGCAGAACAGGAAAGTCCGAGCTGAAACTCTCTCTGAGCTGGAGATGGGCAGCGCGGATCCAGTCGATCAACACCTCAGTGACCTCGCCCTTGCGGCGCAAGGGGAAGACTGTGGTGTAACGCGAGTAGTCGTCAACCACCAGCAGGAAGTAACGCTCGTGACCCTCTCCACGGACGCGTCCAAGCTGAAACTCTCTTTAAGCTGGAGATGGGCAGCGCGGATCCAGTCAATCAACACCTCAGTGACCTCGCCCTTGCGGCGCAAGGGGAAGACTGTGGTGTAACGCGAGTAGTCGTCAACCACTAGCAGGAAGTAACGCTCGTGACCCTGTCCACGGACGCGGGCTGGGCCCCACACGTCCATGTGGAGAGTCTGCAGCAGAGCCTCTGTCGGAGAAAACTCGGAGGAGTGAGAAGCGGTGCGCTGCCACCCCTCGACGCAGAGAACGCAGGTAGGGCAGGCCCCGGGGGAAGGGGAGGGAGGCACCGGGGGAGACCAGAGACAAGGACACGGGAGGCCATGCCTCGTAGATGAGGCAGGGAGGGGTGACCAAGGCGGTGGTGCTAGAGGAGAGTCTGGTGAGACAGGAGACGACACGAGCAGGGGGCAGACTCAGGACCAGACCTGGACGCTGCAGGAAAAACCTAACCCGACGCAGCTACCTGACCAGACGCAATAACCGAAGGAGACTCGGTAGTCTGTGTGTACATGCTCGACCCTGGCTGACGGGTAAACGTGGCCAAGAGTCGGCCCGTCCGAGCACACGTGCAGTGGGTCACTCGCTGACTCGCAGGAGTGAACTGATCAACCCCCCCATCCTGTAGGTCAGCACCACTCACCAAGTACGTAGAGAACGAGGGGAGGTAAAGACATGACAAGGAGCTTGAAGGGGCCGCCAGGCACGGTAGGACAGTGGAGTAGTGGGCAAGGACAAGAACCCCAGAGGGGTCTACCAGGGAGACTGCAACTGGCCGAATAAGCGGCGTGAGTGTGGTGCGGTCTCGAAACAAGGAGCGGGAAGCACCCGAGTCAAGGGTGAAGGTGTGCAAAACTTGAGCCAACGCGGTACCTAAGAGAGCAGACTCACCAGCACATGGAGCAGCGGACTCAGTAGCACCTGGAGCAGCAGACTCACTAGCACCTAGAGCAGCAGCCTCAATGCCCGGGTCAGGCGGAACACACAGGTAATAGTCACCCTCAGCACTAGTAGACACAACATACATGGCAGCAAGAATAGCATCATAATCAAGATCAAAGATAGCTACACCCGACTTGAGTAGATCACCCCAGCGAGGGATCTCAGTGGCGTCAAGGAATTGGATACGCCAAGCGTGCGTCAGGCGGCCAAAGCAGCGCTGGGTGGCGTGCGGCCCGCTGCACGGCTCCCAAGTGCGGTCGCCTGTACGCAGGACGTAAGCACAGGGACCAGCACCTCCAGACCGCTGGCGCGCAGCGTACCACTCACGAAGCTGATGGGGCGACGGGGTCTCATGAGAGCGCTGCTGCTGCTGGCGCTGACTACCACCAAAGTCTCCCCGCTGCACTGCTCCACCCCGACCAGCTCCACCTCCCCCGACGCCGCCTCCCCTAGATAGACTATATCATATAAGTTTGACACTGCCTACACCCGTCGCCTCATTGATACTGCGCAACGCCTCAACGACCGCAACATCGTCATACATGAGTCCCTACTCCCTGCACGCATCCTCCGTCGAATTACGTTTGTATGTGTAGGCTGTAGTGGTATAGCCTCTACTGAGTACAATACTTTAGGTCAAACCTAGTACTTGTACTCATCCTTGCTTGCTAGTCCACCATTTCCTGCACTGTTGATTCTGACATGGTATTTTGAGCAGGAAACCTATTAGGTTTTGAGGGCCCACCGATAGTTCCGCTAGTTCCTGCCCGAAGCGCCCTTGCGCTGTCCGGCCTTGCTCGCACAGTGTCGCGCTGCCTTGCAGCTACTCGCACTGCCTGCCCTAGTGCGCTCCTCTGCTGCAGCCCGCCCGTCGTTCTCTGCAGCCCGCACGTTGAGCCCTGCTGCAGCCTGCAAGTCGCACCCTGCTGCCCTGCCCAGCGCGCGGCGCCCTGCCCTGCAGCCCCGCCTAGCTGCCCTACAGCCCGTGCATCGCGCTGCCTTGCCCTTAGGCTCGTGCACCGCCCTGCCTTGCAGCCCAGCACGTCGCGCCCTGCTGCCCTTCCCAGCGCGTGCCCCATTGTCCTGCGCGTCGCGCCCCACTGCCCCGCGCGTCGCACCCTGCTGCAGCCCGCGCCTCGCGCCCTGCTGCAGCCCAGTGCGTCGCGCCCTGCTTCCCTATCCAGCGCGTGCCTCGCTGCCCTGCAGCCCGTGCATCGCGCTGCCCTGCCCTTAGGCCCGCGCGCACTGCCTTGCAGCCCGCTGCGCGCCCTGCCTTGCCCAGCCGCGCAGCCCAGCCTTGCTGAGCCGCGCTGCCCAGCCTTGCCAAGCTGCTGGAGGTGCTGCTGGTGCTGGAGGTGCTGGACCTGCTATTGACCGTCACTGCCTGTCATGGCCACTATCACGGTAGTTGCAGTGGCTAGGGGTGGACAGCAGCGGTCAGTGCCTCTCCCGGACAACCCCACCCCTCAGCAACTTCCTGAGTTGGTTATTCAGCGAGGTAGTCCTGGTGGTGGAGATTTTGATCTTATGGGTACTGCACAGCGGGGGCAGCAGCGTCTGCATGACACCTTCTCCCTGCTGCAGCTTCGCGACTGTGCTTCTCAGCGATGCGTCCCTGGTTGTGTGAGGCTGCTGCTCTCGGTTCTAGTGAGTCTGCTGCCGCTCCAGGTGCTAGTGAGTTTGGTGCAGCTCTATGTGCTCGAGAGTCTGCCGACGCTCTAGGTGCTAGTGCGTCTACTGCCACAATTCCTGCCTCAGTTGAGGCCTTGCACACTTTCACACTTGACTCAGGCGCGTCACGCTGCTTCTTTCGTAATTGCACCACAGTCACACCACTCGCAGCACCTGTCCCAGTCTCACTGGCCGACCCCACTGGAGACCCAATAGTTGCGCGCGCCTCCACTATCCTCCAGTGTCCAGCAGTCCCCTCCGGGTCTCTCTCAGGTCTCCACCTCCCCGAGTTCTCGACGAACTTGTTGAGCAACGCAGTTCTCTAAAATGTATGGGTGGACACCTTCATTCCTGGAGGACAGTGTGTGGCGATCTGTACGTGCTCACGGACTGGCCATCACCGTGCTACGTTGACTCGTCAGCCTAGGTCCGGTCTGTACACACTAATCACTCCGTCTGCATAGGTGGCTGAGTCAGGTTAGGTGGTTGCGTCGAGTCAAGTGTCTGCGTTTGGTCAGTTTGCAGCGTCTTGCTCGTGTCGGGTACTCTCCCACCAGACTCTCCTCTGGCACCACCATCTCGGTCACCCGTCGCAACCGCGTCTCCACAGCATGCACTCCTGTCTCCTTGTCTCTGGCCTTCCCAGGTCCCTGCCCTCCCTCCCGCGCTCGCCTGCCCCGCCGTGCCTTCCTTGCGTCGAGGGGTGGCAGCGCGCCGCTCCTCACTCCTCCGAGTTTCCTCCGACCACTGCTCCTCTGCAGACTCTCCACATGGACGTGTGGGGCTCGGCCCCCATCGGTGGAACGGACCAGGAGCGCTACTTTCTGCTGGTTGTTGACGACTACACACGCTACACCATTGTCTTCCCCTTGTGGCGTGAGGCGGACGTCAGCAGTGTTTTGATCCCCTGGATATGTGCTACTCGTCGCCAGCTGCGCGAGTGGTTTCGTCGGCACTTGCCAGTCATGCGTCTGCACTCTCACAGGGGTGGTGAGTTCTATTCTGGCCT
The DNA here is from genome assembly GCA_948144175.1 of Closterium sp. NIES-65. NCBI lineage: Eukaryota > Viridiplantae > Streptophyta > Zygnematophyceae > Desmidiales > Closteriaceae > Closterium > Closterium sp. NIES-65. Next base: position 614,898 of record CANXME010002442.1, on the reverse strand, counting down.
CGTTGTGGAGTTTTGTCGAGACGAGGGCATCTGTCAAACGTTCACGCTTCCAGACTCTCCTCAGCAGAATGGGATTGTTGAGCGTCGCATTGGCCTGATCATGGAGGTTGCTCGTACCTCCATGATCCATGCGGCTGCTCCCCCATTTTTTGTGGCCGTTTGCGGTCCGATACGCTGTCCATCAGCTCAACCGCTGGCCCCGTGTCTCTGAGCCAGAGACCTCGCCCACACTCTGGTGGACGGGGAAGGTTGGCGATGCTTCGGTGTTTTGGGTGTGGGGCGTGCTCTCCCTTGTTCGCGATGGCAAAGTGAGCAAGCTCTTCTCTCGCACTCTCCGCTGCGTCTTCCTTGGCTTCCCCTTTGACGCCCCGGCGTGGCAGTTCTACCACCCGTGCTCGCGTCGAGTCTTCTCCTCCGAGGACGTCCCCTTTGACGAGTCTGTCTGTTTGTATAGGCTACACCCGCACGGGTCTCACCCGGTCCCCCTAGCGCCTCTCTTCTTGGTACCAGTCCCCATCCTGGTAGACCCCCTCCCCCCACAGGGTCCCGCTCCCTTAGGTGTGTCTTAGGTAGACCCACCCCCCTTTAGTTGAGCATTTGGAGATCTTTTCTGAATCATCTGGCCCAGCTGAGGAGGGTGACCCCGCCGCTGACAACACGGCGGCCACTGGCCACTCTCCACGCTTGAAGATCCCCCCTGGTTTTCCGCCTCGGCCGTCTTCGCCGCCTCCGCAGCCTGCTACTGTGGACTCTGGAGCTGAGACTGCTGGTGCTGAGCCTGGGGGTGTTCAGATAGAGGGTGAGGGTTCTGGGGGTGCTGCGACTAGGGGTGCTGGGTCTGGGGGTGCTGCGACTGGGGGTGCTGACTCTGGGGGTGCTGCGAGTCCTCGTGGCGATGGAGCCGTGGGTGACCCTGCTAGAGGTCCTGGAGTTGGACAGTCACCGCAGCCTGATCTACATGAGACACTCTCGATGCAGCAGATTCGTGCGTGGATCGTTCGGGAAGGTAGTCCTGGTGGTGGAGGGTTCGGTCCTGCTGGTGCTGGAGCTACTTGACGTGTAGGTACTGTTGGAGGTGCTGCTGGTGCTGGAGGTACTGCTGGAGGTTATGCTGGTGCTGGAGGTACTAGAGGTGCTGGAGGTGCTAGAGCTGCTAGTGCTGGAGGTGCTGCTTTTGCTGGAGGTACTGCTGGAGGTACTGCTGGAGGTGCTAGAGGTGCTGGAGCTGCTACTATTGGAGGTGCTACTTGTGCTGGAGGTGCTAGAGCTGCTAGTGCTGGAGGTGCTGCTGGTGCTGGAGGTACTGGTGGAGGTGCTGGAGCTGCTAGTGCTGGAGGTGCTGCTGGTGCTGAAGGTACTGGAGGTGCTGTTGGAGGTGTTGGAGCTGCTAGTACTGGAGGTGCTGCTAGTGCTGGAGCTGCTACTGCTGGAGGTGCTACTGGTGCTGGAGGTACAGGAGTTGCTGCTGGTGCTGGAGGTGCTTGACCTTCTTGTACGCTTCACCACCTTCTTGGTCTTCCGCCAGCTCCTACTGAGTTCCCTGTCACTGGTACTACTACGCCTTTACTGTTCCCACCAGCAGACCTGTCTCACCCACAGCAACTCCCTCACTCCCCACTGCCTAATCCTGCTCCTTACACTGCTGTGACAGAGTCCTTAACTGAGCGTCGAGAGAATGAGACTCGTGCTTCCACTCCTGAGACTAGAGCTTCCGTTCCTGCTCGTGTTCGTCATGTGCGTCGTCCTCGTGCTCCGACTGTCCCAGGCACTCACGATATGACACTCTGTCCTTCCTCTGTTCCACAGCATGTTTTCCTACCATCACCTCCTGCTTCTTCTTTTCCTGACGTTGCTGACTCTCCGTCTGACCTTGCTCGTGCTTCCAGTCTGAGTTTCACTCGCTTTCTTGTTACTGTTATGACAAACCCTACATTCTCGTCTCCTGCTGCGTCTACCTTAGTCGCTGAGCTCGTTGAATTTGCTGCTGTGTACTGCCTAGACTACCTTGCGAGTCTTGTTTCTGACCCTGACCCTGCCTGACCTCCGTCCGTCAGAGGTGAGGTTGCCCTTGGCTGTGACGTTCTTGAGGACAAACAAGAGGAGCTGGAGTGCCTTGCGGCCGCTGCACCCCATCTTGCTACCATGCTACTTGCCCCTGAGGGACACCCGGATGCACTTGACATCTCCACCCCGCGCTCTTACAAAGAGGCAATCTCGAGTGAGTAATCCTCACAGTGGCAGACAGTCATGGACGCAGAGATGGCTTCCTGGAAGTCCACAAGCACCTACGTTGACGAGGTTCCCCCACCTGGGGCGAACATCGTCAGTGGCATGTGGATTTCAGGGTGAAGCGGCCGCCAGGTTCTTCGCCTGCCTTCAAGGCACGTTACGTTGCTCGAGGCTGTTATGTGATGCTATCATTTGCATTCACGTCTGTCTGCCTCCCATCATCTGTTCGTGCGTTGCATGTGTGAAATGAGCGTGCGCAAGAATTTGTGTTTTGTGCGGTTTGGATTTTCTGAGTGTGTGTGAATGTAATTTGGTTTGAGCAGATATCTGAAGTGACTCCACTGCTCAAGAGCTTTCCGACGAACCAAGAATCACTTCAATCGGAGCACGAACAAGAAGGTTACGAACGTTGGAGTTCGTATGCTTTTGATATTTGGTTGTGGTGACCATGGAGAGTTGTGGGGTTGACTCAATATGGGGTACAGACTTTTGGGGGTTGGGAAACTCGTCACTACTACTGTAGTTGCTGCCAATTGGTTGGGAGAAACCAAACCAGGTTGGCAAGTGTGGCCAAGTTGGGTTGAGGTGGATTGTGGAGGTTGGGATAGTGACAAAGGTCAAAGTTGGGTTGCCTATAGGGAAGGGAATTGTGTGGCATGGAGTTTTCTTTGGTTGGGGACTCCTTGGGACCTTCCCTCTCGTCCTCCTCTTTCCTCCTACCTGGTTTAGTGCTACGCTAACTCTCTTGTGTGCAACTCTTGTGAACTTGTGAAACTATTGTGAGTGAATTTAATTTCTATGTGGCAGCATACCCCCTGGTGCGCCGAGACGCATAACTCGAGATTTACTCCACTTTTTGATACGATTCAAATTGGGAATGATAGCCACAAACAAGGGCTATAACATACTCGAGTTTGAGACGATTCTAACGGTGCACTTTTCGTCGACAACGTTTCTTGTGAAGTCGCGGTTTCTGTCCAGAATTTCAAGCCAACGATTTTGAGAAATTTAGGCTCCTAATCTCCACAGACTCGATCCTTAGTCTATAACAAGTGGTATCAGAGCTGATTAAGGACTTTGTGGAGAGTCTACTGAAGTATGAAGACCCTCCTAGACCCACCATGGCCTGTGGGCGTGCCTAAGTGGAGTTCTGGAGGTTGAATGTGACTTCCGCTAAGGGGAAACTCTGCCGAATTTTCGTTGGCGCCGACAGTTGTGAAGATTGTGTGGATCTACATATTGACCAGCAAAAGGGGGAGCTGAAACCTCTGATTGGGAGAAGAGGAGATGAGTCAAGGGAGTGGAGAAGCAGCTGAGAAGAAGAGTGAGCCGCCACCATCCAAGATTGAGGCATTGGATGGCTCCAACTATGAGGAATGGAGTGGGCGGATGAGGAGCGCCTTCAAGCGCTACAAGCTGCTAAAATTGGCTATGGGAGAAGAGAAGATGCCGGAGGAAGGAGATGCCCGCGATCGGTGGATTGAGCGGAGCGCGGTGATGTACGACCTCATTCTACAGTCGGTCAACAACGACATGTTCCAGCATATCAAGGATTTGGTGGAGCTCGATGACTCGGGACCGAAGGCGTGGAAGCTGCTACGCGACGTGGTTCAACCCAACACGCTGCCGATGGTGATCGTATTGGAGAAGGAGTTGGCTGCCCTCTCCATGCGGCCGGGAGATGATGTGAAGCCGGTCCTTGACAAGATCAAGGACACCTATGCGAGGATGGCAGCGGCGGGCAGCGAAGTATCGCAGATGCAACAATGCACCAAGATCATCTCGGTGCTCGACAACTCATGGGACAACCTCATCCCCACCCTCAACGTTCAGCAGGACAAATGGACGCCTGAGTGGCTACGGCAGCAGATCCTGCAGGAGGACTTCCGCAGGCGCCACACTGGAGGTGGTGCTGCCAACAAAACTGCTGAGGGGTATGGAGCTGCAGGAGGCAGCAGAGGGAGAGGGGGAGGGAGAGGCCGAGGCCGTGGGAGAGGCTTTGGCAGAGGGAGGGCCGAGGTGACTACAATGAGGGGCATAGGAGCTCTGGTGGCAGGGGGAGTACCCGAATGGAGGGTGCGTGCTGGTACTGCAAGAAGGCTGGACACCCATGGTTTAAGTGTTTCAGCCGGCCTGAAGGATGGGCGCCTCCAGGCATGAAGCCGCCAAGTGGTGAACGTGCACGAGTTGGTGCTGTGGAAGGTTCAGGTGCACAAGGTGATGGTGCACAAGGTAAAGCCGACCCTGGTATGTTCCTCATGGTTGAGGACGTGCAAGGGAGTGGAGGTGATGTGGGTTCAGTTGGGAAGGTTGTGATGCACCCCCTCACTCACTGGGTGATCGATTTAGGTTGCACGAGTCACATGACTCCACGGGCAGATTTGCTTGATGAGGTGAAGCCCCTGGGAAGATAAAGTTTGTGGCTGCCGCTTCAGGTGCCTTGCTCCCTGTGATTGGTGTTGGGAATGCCAAGGTTATGGGAGCTAATGGGGGGCTTGTGGGGCTGGGAAATGTGCTGTTGGTTGAAGGTTTATCCGCTAACCTCCTCTCTGTGCGCCGGCTGCAGAAAAGCAAGGCCAAAGTTACGTTCGGCCCAACCTGCTGCCGTGCAAAGCTTGGGAAGTTGCTGCTGTGAAATCTGGAAGAGAAGAGCAGCTGCATCAAGGACTTGTGGCAGCTGCCCATCATCCCTTGGAAAGGGAAACCACCAGCAACGGCAAAGGCAGCGGCAGCGGCTAAAGCAACTGCGGGAGGAGAGGAGACTGCACCAACTGATGGGGCCCTGGATGCAATCAAGAAGGTGCAGCAGCCACAACAGCCACATGGTGAGGTGCTTGCTGGTGTGGATGCGACAGCTGCATGGGCAAAGGCTTCATTTGGGAGTGGTGAGGCTGATTGGGAGACGTGGCATGAGAGGCTGTGCCATGTGAACATTCCTATGCTGCAGAAGTTGGGTGCTTGAAGGGGCTGGAGGTGAAGGGGGGAGCAAAGGAGGTTGGGAGCTGCCCTACCTGCCTTGAGACCAAATTCACGAAGTTTCCCTTCAGCAGCAGCACAGGACCAGCAAAGGCACCACTTGCACTAGTGCACATGGATGTGGTGGGCCCCACGAGGGCCCTTTCTCTCTCGGGCAGCCGCTACTTCTTGACAATTGTGGACGACCACACGCGTGCGGTGTGGGTGTACCCTCTCAAGACTAAGGGGGAGGTGGTAGCGGCTGTTCTTAAGGAGTGGATGCCGAGAGCACAAAGGGAGGGCGGACACAAGGTGAAGGTGATCCGCACTGACAACGGAGGAGAGTTCATCGGCGCTGATTTTGAGAAGGAGCTGAAGCGGAAGGGGATCCAGCATCAGCTCACAGTGCCTTACAACCCTCAGCAGAATGGCGTGGCTGAGCGGTTCAACCGGACCCTGCAGGAAGGTGCTCGCACTCTCCTTGGGCGTGCAGGGCTGCCGGATCCGTTTTGGGTGACAGCACTGCGGCAGGTCGTTGTTGTGAAGAACCGGGTGCTGGCGACTGTGGGGGACAAGCAATGGGTCCCCTACACCAAGTGGTATGGGAGTGTGCCTGCAGTCAACATGCTGAGAACTTATGGCTGTATGGTGGTGTTTCATGTGCCTAAGAAGAAGAGGGGAAAACTGGAAGCTTCTGGGAGATGGGGTGTGCACTTGGGGCTTGCAAAGGATCACAAGGGCTGGCTGATTTGGGACTTGACCAGCCAGCAGCTGACTGTGTCGAGGGATGTGAAGTTCCTTGAGTCCTTGTACTACAAGGAGTGGAAGCAGCAGCAGCAGAAGCTTCCCACTACACCGCTGATCATTGAGGCTAATGAGGTGCAGCGGCCTTCGAGGCAAGTGCAGGTCACTGTCTCAGAGGAGGAGATTTATGGGGTGACTGAGGATGGGGGAGAACCTGAGGTGGAGGAGCAGCAGCAGCAGCAGCAGCAGCCGCAGCAGCAGCAGCAGCAGCAGCCACAGCAGCAGCAGCAAGGTGCTCCACAAGGTGCCGCGCGTCCGGCTGACCGTCCCCGGAGGGAAGTGCGCCCTCCTAATCGGCTGACCTATCCGAGCTTTGGCAAGCCAAAGGTGGTACGGGCTGGGAGTGTGGCTGAGCAGTGTGATGAGGATGAGATAGCACACTGCTACTGGGCAGCCGTCCCTGAGCCCAAGACGTTAGCCGAGGCATTGAGCGGGCCCGACGCTGAGAAGTGGAAGCAGAGTGTGAAGGAGGAGTATGACTCTCTGCTGGAGAATGAGACGTGGGAGCTGTGTGAGCTGCCACCTGGGAAGAAGGCCATTTCTTCTAAGCTGATCTTCAGGCATAAGTACGGACCCGATGGGGAGCTGACCCGCTATAAGTCAAGGCTTGTGGCTAAGGGGTTCCAACAGACAAAGGGGAAGGATTTTGATGATATCTTTGCTCCTGTAGGGAAAGGCACTACACTGAGGACGATGTTGGCAATGGCTGCAAACCGTGGCTGGAAGATCAAGCAGATGGACATAATCACTGCATTCCTCAATGGAATCATTCTGGAGGAGCTGTACATGCTGCAGCCTGAGGGTTTGGATGATGGGAGCGGCAGGGTGTGCAGGCTCAAGAAGGCCATCTATGGCCTGAAGCAGGCTCCTCGCGCATGGTACCACAAGCTGGAGGAGACACTGCTGGCCGGGGGGTTCAAGAAGAGCGAGTGTGATCACAGCCTGTTCCTGCTGCAAGAGAAGGAGCAGTTTCTCATGCTCCTGGTGTATGTGGACGTCATCCTGCTCTTCTCTGAGTCGTCTGCGATGATTGAGCGTGTGGAGGAGATGCTGGAGATGCAGTTCAAGTGTTCCAAGATGGGAGATGTGAAGTACTACCTGGGTATGCATGTGGAGAGGGACCTTGACAAGGAAGTGTTGAGGTTGCACCAGAGGAAGTACTGTGAGGGGCTGGCCGAGAAGTATGGGCTGCAAAATGGAGGGAAGCCAGCCACCCCACTGCCTTCAGGGTTCACAGTGGAGCCTTGTGCTGATGAGGAGGTGGTGGGTGAGAGTGACAGGAAACTTTTTCATTCCATGGTTGGGGCACTCAACTATGCGGCTAACCACACACGGCCTGACATTGCCTTTGCAACATCTAGGCTTGCCAGTGTGGTTTCACGCCCCAGTCATGAGCAGTTGGAAGCGGCCAAGAGGTTGGTCCGCTATGTGAGCGCTACAGCGTCTGTGGGTCTGGAGTACAGTGCTGTGAGGCAAAGGCTGCAGAGGGGTGCAGCTGATTTGAGCAAGGGGGAGATGCGCCTGACTTGCTACACCGACGCTAGCTTCAACTCTGTGAAGGCAGATGGCACCAGCATTGGAGGCTATGTGTGCCTCTTTGGAGGTGGTGCAGTGAGCTGGCGCAGCAAGAAGCAGAACGAGGTGGGGCAGTCCTCGTGTGAGACCGAGTACATGGCCCTTCATCATGGGGCAAAGGAGGTGGTGTGGCTGAGGCGTTTGTTGGAGGAAATCGAAGTGTGTCAGAGGGAGCCGACTGTGATTTTCTGTGACAATGAGTCGGCGGTGAAGCTTGCGAAGAATGCCTGTCTTCATGGCTTGACAAAGCACATCAGGCCAAAGTGGCATTGGACAAGGAGGCTCCTGGACAAGGAGGTGCGGCTGGAGATTGTGAAGACCCATCAGCAGGCGGCTGACATTCTCACCAAACGCCTGGCAGAACCTGAGCATTGGAAGGGCATGAAGCTTTCTGGGATGAGTGTGCATTGAGGGTGCATGCTTGACCTATGGCATGTGGGATGATGGTTGGCAGCCAGAGGGGGAGTTTGTTATGTGATGCTATCATTTGCATTCACTTCTGTATGCCTCCCATTATGTGTTCGTGCGTTGCATGTGTGAAATGAGCGTGCGCAAGAACTTGTGTTTTGTGCGGTTTGGATTTTCTGAGTGTGTGTGAATGTAATTTGGCTTGAGCAGATATCTGAAGTGACTCTACTGCTCAAGAGCTTTCCGACGAACCAAGAATCACTTCAATCGGAGCACGAACAAGAAGGTTACGAACGTTGGAGTTCGTATGCTTTTGATATTTGGTTGTGGTGACCATGGAGAGTTGTGGGGTTGACTCAATATAGGGTACAGACTTTTGGGGGTTGGGAAACTCGTCACTACTACTGTAGTTGCTGCCAATTGGTTGGAAGAAACCAAACCAGGTTGGCAAGTGTGGCCAAGTTGGGTTGAGGTGGATTGTGGAGGTTGGGATAGTGACAAAGGTCAAAGTTGGGTTGCCTATGGGGAAGGGAATTGTGTGGCATGGAGTTTTCTTTGGTTGGGGACTCCTTGGGACCTTCCCTCTCGTCCTCCTGTTTCCTCCTACCTGGTTTAGTGCTACTCTAACTCTCTTGTGTGCAACTCTTGTGAACTTGTGAAACTATTGTGAGTGAATTTAATTTCTATGTGGCAGCATACCCCCTGGTGCGCCGAGAAGCATAACTCGAGATTTACTCCACTTTTTGATACGATTCAAATTGGGAATGATAGCCACAAACAAGGGCTATAACATACTTGAGTTTGAGACGATTCTAACGGTGCACTTTTCGTCGACAACGTTTCTTGTGAAGTCGCGGTTTCTGTCCAGAATTTCAAGCCAACGATTTTGAGAAATTTAGGCTCCTAATCTTCACAGACTTGATCCTTAGTCTATAACAGAGGCTTCAGTCAGCGTGAGGGGGTCGACTTCTTTCGGACCTTCTCCCCACCCCGAAGATGACCACTCTTCGGGTGTTGCTACACGTTGCAACTTAGCGTGACTATGAGCTGCACTCCCTCGACTTCTCGACATCTTTCTTGAAGGGTAGCCTTCACGAGGCCATCTGGCTGCGCCGTCCACCTGACTTCACTAGGTCGTTTCCTGAGGGTACATAGTGGAGCCTACGGCGGCCAGTGTACGGCCTGCGTCAGGCAACCTGCGAGTGGTACGACACATCGAGGATGACACTTGCGGCTCTTGGGTTTGCTCCTTCGATTCTTGACCCGTCGCTATTTTCGCGCACCGACCCTTCTCTGCCGCCGTTCTACATCCTCGTGTACGTCGGCGACTTGGTTTTTGCTACTGTTGAGATTGTGGCACTAGCCCTAGTGAAGGCAGAGTTGCAGGAGAGACACACCTGCACTGACCTGGATGAGCTGCGGAGCTACCTTAGCTTGCAGATCACCCGAGACAGAGCACGGAGCACAATCACCCTGACTCAGTCACACATGGTGCACCAGGTCTTCCAATGCTTCGGCTTCCAGTTCTCCTCGCCACAGCCCACTCCCCTGCCTACAGGCCACTCGCTCTCAGCTCCACCCTCGAACCAGTCCATAGAGCCGAATGGTCCATATCCAAAGCTTGTGGGTTGCCTCATGTACCTGATCACGACCCGACCTCGCATACCCTCTCAGCCTCCTAGCTCGTTACGTGGTTCCCGGTAGACACTGAAAGGTGCACTGGGATTCTACAAAGAGGGTACTGTGTTACTTGTGCAGTACATCGGGCATGGGGCTTGTGCTTGGAGGACGGGGCTCAATGGTACTCACAGGTCACTCAAACGCTTCCTGGGCCGACGGCCAGATGACTCAGCGGTCGTCACAGGGTTACATTTTCAGTCTTGGCTCTTGTTCTGTCTCGTGGAGGTCTACTCGTTCGTCTTCTGTGCTTGGTTCTAGTTGTGAGGCCGAGCTCTACACTGAGGCTATGGCTGCACAGGAGGTACGCTAGCTGACCTACCTGCTGACCGACTTGGGGGAGCGTCCTCGTTCTCCTCCAGTTCTGTACGTCGACAACACGGCCATGCTTGCCTTGTGTCGCGAGCAGAGACTGGAGCACAGAGCAAAGCATATTGCTCTTCGCTACTTTCTTGCTCGAGAGCTGCAGCAGCATGGTCAGCTCCGCCTTTCCTACGTGGCCTCTCGGGCCAACACTGCTGATGTCTTGACCAAGGCCCTCGGGTCTGGCGTTTTTGCACTCCTCTTGGGCTTCTGCCCACTCTGCCTCACTTGATGGTTGCTTGACTTGCTCTTGTTGTACACTGATATATATCTTTATATCTGCTTGTTTACTCTTGCTAGGTTGTGATCAATGTACCGCCTTGCTATTATAACTCTCCATGTGAACTGGCTTTGTGGCCGCTTGTTTGAGCTCGGATTGTGTGGTGTCCTTGAGATCCATCCTAAGCTTTGCTTTGCTTTGTTCTCTTGCTTGATTGGTCTTGTGACCGTTCGCTATGTTTTCTATCCCCCACTTTGCCTACGGGGGTGTGTCAAGTTACATTTGTATGTGTAGGCTGAAGTTGGGTAGCCTCTACTGAGTACAACACTTTAGGTCAAACCTAGTACTTGTACTCATCCTTGCTTGCTAGTCAATCATTTCCTGCACAATTGATTCTGACATCCTCGACTGCCTTCCCTCCACATATGGCACCTACCGCATCACCTTCACCTCCCGCTACCGTCATCCTCCTCCTGTGGCTAACACCATCGAGTGGCTTCTTGACAGCGAAGCGGACATTCAACGTGACTCTGCCACTGTCAATGAAGTCCAGACTCTCAATGCTCCCACAGGCAACCACAGCAACGAAAGAGGTGGCGTCTCAGATGGTGTTGGTAGTGGTGGTGGTGGACGAAGTGGCGGATGAGGAGGAGGACGTAGTGGTGGTCGCAATGATGGCCGTGGCGGGCGTGGCGGATACCCCTCACCCTCAGGCACCCTCCTCATGTGTCAGTACATCATTCGCTATGGCTCCACCTATTAAGAAAGATGGTACAGCAGAATGATTCCCTGCCATGAATGACAAGTAAAAGTAGGCAACCTAAAAAGGGTTGTACCCAATATGGGCTACCACTACAGGCTACAGATATACAGATGTATTTTGACACACCCCCATAGACAAAGTGAGGGACAACAAGAACAACCAACGATCACAAGACCAGTCAAGCAAAGGAACAAAGCAAAACAAAGCTCAGGGTGGATTTCAAAACTACCACGCAGTATGAGCAATAGCAAGTGGCCAAAATGCCACTTCGCATGCAGAGTTATAAAAGCACAAGCAAAACAGTGATAACAACAGCAAGAGAAAGCATGCAGGTGTAGATATATATGTGAAGAATGAGGAATGAATCAACTAGGAAAGAGGTGGGTACAAGTAGGAAAACCTAGAAATGTTGTACCCCATATAGTCTACCCCACTACAGCCTACACAGACTATAGCATATAAGTTTGACACACCCCCATAGGCAAAGTGGGGGAGAACAAGAGGTCACAAGACCAGTCAAGCAAAGCAAAGCAAGCTCAGGGTGGATCACAACGTCACCACACAATCCGAGCACAAGAGCAAGGCCAAAAGGCCAGTTTACATGCAAGATCATATATAAAGGTAAATAGGCAAGTGCAAGTAAAGAAAGATCACAGTACAAGCAAGGTCAAGAAGTGAGCAAGTGAGGCCAAGTAGGCACAAGACCTAGCATAGTAAAGAAGCGCTGATGAACACCAGGCGGAAGTGCCTTGGTAAAGATATCAGCAGTGTTGGCCTGAGAGGCCACGTAAGCAAGGCGCAGCTGACCACGCTGCTGCAGCTCACGAGCAAGGAAGTAGCAAAGAGCAATGTGCTTCGTTCTGTGCTCCAGTCTGTGCTCCCGACACAAGGCCAGCATGGCCTTGTTGTCTACGTATAGAACTGGAGGAGAACGAGGCAGCTCTCCTAGGTGAGTCAGCAGGTAGGTGAGCCAGCGTAGCTCCTGTGCAGCCATGGCCCCCGCGTAGATCTCAGCCTCAAAGCTTGAGCCGAGAACAGAAGACGAGCGGGTAGACCGCCACGAAACATAGCCGGAGCCAAGGCTGAAGGTGTAACCCTGTGACGACCGCTGCGTAGCCTGGTCATCCCAGGTGGGGGAACCTGGTCGACGTAGGTGCCTGTAGACTTCCAGGAAGCCATCTCTGCGTCCATGGCTGTTTGCCACTGAGAGGAGTAGGGACCCTCAGGGGTCTCCCTCAAGGGCAATCAGCATGGACACCAGATGAGGCAAAGCAACAGCAAAACACTGGAACTCCTCGTCCTTGTCCTCAAGGACGTCCATGCTAAGAGCACACTCACCCCCGACGGACGGAGGACAGACAGCCTCAGACTCAGCAATAAGACTCGCGGCGTAGTCTAGACGATAGTGAGCAGCAAAATCGACAAGCTCAACAACTAGGGCAGACGCAGCAGTGGACTCAAAGGAAGGGTTAGTGACAACAGTAGCCACGAGACGCGTGACAGTAGGACTGGCAGCACAAAGAGAGTCAGACTACGGGTCAGCAAGAACAGGAAGAGAGGACTCTGGAGGAGACGGTAACAGGACACGTAGAGGAGCAGTGGAAGGACGTAGTGCCATATGGTGTGTGCCTGGGACCGCAGGAGGACGCGGACGCGGAGCACGACCACTAGTGTGAGCAGCACGAACAGGCGACGGAGGACGAGACGCAGGCTCACGACGCTCAGCAAGACCTCCAGTAGGACCAGTGTAGGGAGAAGGAGCAGGCAGGGGGGAGGCAGGCTGTAATTGTGACCGCGATTGGACAGGTTGTGGACCCTCTAAGGGAGGAGTAGGACCAGTAGAGGGCAGGAGACCAAGAACCTGCTCAAGGAGTGGAACGAAGTACGGCCGCGGCCGCGCAGCGCCTCCAAAACCAGCAGGGACAGCACCTGTACCCCCAACGGCAGCTCCAGCGCCACGAGCACCTCCAGCTCCAACTGCGCCATCTCCAGCACCCTCAGAAGCACCAGCGCCAGCAGCACCAACAGCGCCAACACCCCAGCAGCTCCAGCTCCAGCAGCTCTAGCACCAGTAGCTCCTGCAGCTCCAGCTCCAGCAGGACCGCCAGCTCCAGTACCGCCAGCAGCTCGAACAGTACATCCAGCAGGACCAACTCCAGCAGCCCCAGCAGCACTCCGAGTTGTAGCAGCTCCAGTACCATCAGTACGAGCACCTCCAGGACCAACAGCAATAGTAGCACCTCGTGCTCCAGCAGCACGGCTCCAGCGCCGGACAAACCACTCGCGCAGCTCCTGCTGAGAGAGTAGCTCCCGCCTCGACGAAGCACCGCGAGAGGCCAGACGAGCAGACCCAGCAACCCCAGGCTCCGCACCCCCAGGCTCTGCACCCCTAGGCTCAGCAACCCCAGACTCAGCACCCCCAGAGTCCCCACCCCTAGTCTCAGCACCCCCAGGCTCCGCACCTCCAGACCCGGCACCCGCAGGCTCAGCACCCCTAGCAGCACATGAGTCAACAGCTACCTCGACAGGCTCGACTGCGTCTACTTGGGACACACCTGACGGGGCAGGACCCTGGGGGGGAGGGGGTCTACCAGGGGAGGACCTGGCGCAAGGAAGAGCGGCGGCGGGGGGAGGGGCGTAGTGCGGTAGGGGAAGAGACGGTAGTAAGGCACCGACTCGTCAAAGGTGACGTCCTGAGAGGACAGAACACGGCGCGAGGTGGGGTGGTAAAACTGCCACCCAGGCGCGTCAGGGGGGAAGCCAAGGAAGACGCAGGGAACAGCACGGGGGGACAGCTTGTCCGCAGACAAGTCGCGGACAGACGCCCGAGATTCCAAGACCCGAAACGCAGACGCATCGCCAACCTTCCCCGTCCACCGCAAGGTGGGGGAGGTCTCTGGCAAGGAGACCCGGGGCTGAAGGTTGAGCTGATGCGCTGCGTACTGAACCGCAAACGGCCACAGAAAATGGGGGGCAGCCGCATGGATCATGGACGTAGGAGCGACGTCCATGACCATGCCAATGCGGCGCTCAGCAATCCCATTTTGCTGTGGAGAGGCCGGAAGTGTGAAGGTCTGGCGGATGCCCTGCGCACGACAGAAGGCTCCCAGACGGGCAGAGGAAAACTTTCCGCCTCTGTCAGAGTGCAGACGCAGAACAGGAAAGTCCGAGCCAAAACTCTCTCTGAGCTGGAGACGAGCTGCGCGGATCCAGTCGATCAACACCTCAGTGACGTCACCTTTGCTGCGCAAGGGGAAGACCATGGTGTAACGCTAGTAGTCGTCAAGCACCAACAGAAGTAACGCTTGTGACCCTGGCCACCGACGCGGCCGGGGCCCCATAGGTCCATGTCAAGAGTCTGCAGTGGAGCCTCTGTCGGAGGAAACTCGGAGGAGTGAGGGGCGGCGCGATGTCGCCCCTCGACGCAGGGGACGCAGGTAGGGGCTGGCCCCGGAGGTAGGGGAGGGAGAGACCGGGGAAGACCAGAGACAAGGACACGGGAGGCCATGCCTCGGAGACGAGGCAGGGAGGTGTGACCAAGGCGGTGGTGCCAAAGGAGAGTCTGGTGGGACAGGACACGACACGAGCAGGGAGCAGACTCAGGACAAGACCTGGACGCTGCAGCAAACACTTGACTCGACGCAGCTACCTGACCAGACTCAGCAACGGGAGGAGACTCAGTAGTCAGTGTGTACAGGCTCGACCCCGGCCGACGGGTAAACGTGGCCAAGTGTCGGCCCGTCCGAGCACACGTGCAGTGGGTCACCTGCTGACTCGCAGGAGTGAACTGGTCAACCCCCCTATCCTGTAGATCAGCTCCGCCCACCAAGTTCGTAGAGAACGAGGGGAGGTAGAGACCTGACAGGGTGCCAGAGGGGGCTGCTGGGCACGGTAAGACAGTGGAGAAGCTAGCAAGGACAGGACCCCCAGAGGGGTCCGCCAGGGAGACCGCAACCAGCCTACTAAGCGGCATAAGCGTGGTGCGGTCTCGAAGGAAGGAGCGGGAAGCACCCGAGTCAAGGGTGAAGGTGTTTAAGGCCTGAGCCGACGTGGTACCTGAGAGAGCAGACTCACCAGCACCTGGGGCAGCAGACGCACTAGCACCTAGAGCAGCAGACGCACTAGCACCTAGAGCAGCAGCCTCACCAGCACCTAGAGCAGCAGCCTCAATGCCCGGGTCAGGCGGAACACACAGGTAACAGTCACCCTCATCACTAGTAGACATAGCATACATGGCAGCAAGAATAGCATTAATCAAGATCAAGGATAGCAACCCCCGCCCTAGACAGCTCTCCCGAGCGAGGGATCTCAGTGGCGTCAGGGAACTGGTGACGCCACGCGTCCGTCAGGCGGCCGAAGCAGCGCTGGGCGGAGTGCGGGCCCCCGCACTGCTAACCAGCGCGGTTGCCGGTACGGAGGACGTAGGTGCAGGGACCAGTACCCCCACCTCGCTGACGCCCAGCGTACCACTCTCAAAGCTGCTGGGGGGACGGGGTCTCACGATTGCGCTGCTGCTGCTGGCGCGGACCACCACCGGAAACACTCCTCTGCGCAGAGCCGCGACCAGCTCCACCGCTGCCACCGGCGCCTCCGCCACCTCCGCCGCCTCCGCCACCTCAGCCGCCTCCGCTCCCTCCGCCACCGCCACCGCCTCCTCCGCCTCCACTGCTGCCACCGACACCTCCACCCCCGCCACCACTCACACCACCACCCCCACGCCCTCCACTGCCTCCACCACCACCTCCACCGACCTGGCCAGCCCCTCCAGCGCCCTTGCCCCCCTTGCCCTTGCCGGTGCGGCGTCTCCCGCTAGGGGCAGACGGAGCGCCGACCGACTCGAAGCCAACGAGGTCGGCCACAGCAGCAGAAGCAACAGAGGGCACGAGGGGGGAGGGGGAACACCCCTTAAAGACGGGGGTGCGAGGGTCACCACGAGAGGCTCCTACAGCGACTATGCTCTTCTCTGCTCCTAGGAGGCGCTCCTCGAGGAAGTCAACGGTGAGTGGGGTGGGGCAAACTGAGAGGAAGTGGTCCTTGACTAAGCGATGGGAGTCAGGGAGCCGGGTGACTATGTAGTAGAGGGTGATGTACATGGGGGGGGGTTCTTGGCACAGAACTCAACAGGAAGCGCAGCGCGGTAGCGAGTGTCACTAGTGCGAAGGTACGTAATGAGGTCAGCGACTGTAGGAAAGGCAGCAAGGTCAGGGAACAGGTACGGCAGCATGAGGCGGCTAAGAGCAGCAGTGGCAGGGGAAGAGTAGTGTGCAACTACAGCGTCGTACAAGGTCTTAGCACTCTTGTACTGACTAATGTGTGCACGCTCAGTGGTCCGTAAGTGGCGATGCACAGCAAGACGGGCAGCAACATCGCGTGTGGCCCACTGTGAGCGAACAGTGCTGTCAGCAGTAGTCGGCGGGGCAGGAGAGGCACCAGAGGTGAGATCAAACAGAGATAGTCTGTCTGCCCTATTGCACTGTAGGAACAGCTGGAGGTCATCGACCTAGACCTCAAAGTCAACAGCATGACCCTCAGTATCAAAGGTAAGGACACTGGGGGTAGCCATGACTGCAGTGGCCTAGCAGGGAGTGATCTCACCAGTCCGAGTAAGTAGGGTTGGGGCGCGCTGGTAGGAACAGTAGCGGCTCGACGGTAGGGCGGCTCGGTGGCTCGGTTGCTGGGCGGCTCGGCGGCTTGGTTGCTGGGTGGCTCGGCGGCTCGGTGGCTCGGCTGCTGGGCGGCTCGGCGGCTTGGTTGTTGGGCGGCTCGGCTGCTGGGCGGCTCGGCTGCTGGGCGGCTCGGCTGCTGGGCGGCTCGGCTGCTGGGCGGCTTGGCGGCTCGGCAGCTTGGTGGCTCGGCTGCTCAGCTGCTAGGCGGCTCAGCGGTGAAGGGGCCGGTAGAGGCGGCGACGGGGCCGGTAGAGGCGGCGACAGGGCCGGTAGAGGCGGCGATGGGGCCGCGAAGAGCGGCGACGGGGCCGCTAGGGGCCGCGACGGGCTGCGAAGGGCGGAGAGGTGGCCTTTAAGGGCGGCGACGGGGCCTCCAGTGGCGGCGACGGGGCCACAGAGGGGCCGCAAGGGCCCTAGAGGGGCGGCGACGAGGCCGCGAAGGGGCCGTAAGGGGCCTAGAGGGGTGGCGACGGGGCCGCTAGGGGCGGCGACGGGGCCGCGAAGGGGCCGCGAGGGGCCTAGAGGGGCGGCGATGGGGCCTTGAAGGGGCCGCGAGGGACCTAGAGGGTCGGCGACGGGGCCTAGAGCGGTGTGGACAGGGCCGCGAAGGGGCCTAGAGGGGCTTAGAGGGGCCGCGACGGGTCCGGAAAGGACGGCGACGGGGCCGCTAAGGGTGGCGCGAGGGGCCTCTAGGAGGGCGCGACGTGAGGGCGGCCTACGGGGCGCGCCTCGGGCAGGAAAAAAAAGATCGAGTTAGGTGGTGGGCCCTGAGAAGCGTTCCCACAAGGGAACCTGCTCCATACCATGTGAAGAATGAGGAATGAATCAACTAGGAAAGAGGTGGGTACAAGTAGGAAAACCTAGAAATATTGTACCCCATATAGTCTACCCCACTACAGCCTACACAGACTATAGCAGATAAGTTTGACAATATATAGATCACAGTACAAGGCAAAGTCACGCAAAAAGCAAGTGAGGCAGAGTAGGAACAAGGCCTGTCAGAAAGTAGGAATGAGTAATGAAACAGAGAAGAGGGTTTGCACTAGCAAGCAATTGAGAACATATAGGAAACCCTAATTTGGGCTATATCCGCAAAAGAGTACCCCACTGCAGGCTAGACAAATATCACATTTTGACAAGGCCTAGAGCAATGAAAAAACGCTGATGATCACCAGACACAAGAGCCTTGGTGAAAGACGGAGCTAACCACGCTACTGTAACTCTTGAGGGAGGAAGTAACGAAGAGCAACGTGCTTCGTTCTGTGCTCCAGTCTCTGCTCCCGACACAAGGCAATCGTGTCCTTGTTGTCAACGTAAGTCGGAGGAGGAGAACGAGGAGAACGAGGAGAACGAGGCTGCTCACCCAAGTCTGTCAGCAGGTAGGTCAGCCAGCGTAACTCCTGAGCAGCCATAGCTCGAGCTTAGATCTTGGCTTCACAGCTGGAACTAAGTACAGAAGACGAGTGGGTGGACCTCCAGGAGACAGAGCCAGTGCCGAGACTGAAAGTGTAACCCTTTGACGAGCGCTGAGTCTCCTGGTCGTGGGCCCAAGAAGTGTCTGAGTGTTCTGTACGTACCACTGAGCCCCGTCCTCCAAGCACAAGCCCCATGGCTGGCGTACTGCACAAGTAACGCAGCACCCTCCTAGCAGCCTGCCAGTGCTCTGGTCGGTGTCTCCCGGGCGCAACGTAGCGGCCATGATGCTGAGGGGTACAAGAGGTCAGGTCTAGTGCAAGTTATTGCGCACATGAGGAAGCCTAGAAGCCTTGGATACTGACCACTCGACTCTACGGACTCGTCCGGTGGTGGAGCTGAGAACGAGTGGCCTGTATGCAGGGGAGTGGACTGTGGCGAAGGACTTGCTACACCATGTGTGACTGAGTCAAAGTGATGGTGCACCGTGCTCTGTCCCGGGTGATAAAAAAGCCAAGATAGCTGCGCAGCTCACCCAGATCAGTGCAGGTGTGTCACTCCTGCAGCTCCGCCTTCACAACGGCCAATGCCTCAGTATCAGCAGTAGCAATGACCAAGTCGTTGACGTACACGAGGATGTAGAACGGTGGCAGCGAAGAGTCGGTGCGCAGAAACAGTAATGGGTCAGCAGTCGAAGGGGCAAACCCAAGGGTTGCAAGTGTAGTCCTCAGTGTGTCGTGCCACTCCCGTCGCGCCTGACGAAGACCGTAGACTGGCCGCCGAAGGCTCGATTGGGTACCCTCAGGAAACGACCCAGTGAAGCCAGGTGGGCGGCGCAGCCAGATCTCTTCGTGAAGGCTGCCCTGCAAGAAAGTTGTTCTGAAGTAAACCGAGTGGAGCTCGTAGTCACTCTGTGCTGCAACGTGCAGTAACATCTGAAGAATGGTTATCTTCGGGATGGGGGAGAAGGTCTAGAAGAAGTCGACCCCTTGTCGCTGACTGAAGCCTCGTGCAACGTAACACGCCTTGAAGGCAGGCGGAGAACCCGACGGCCGCTTTACTCTGAAAATCCACATGCCATCAACTATGTTCGCCCCATGAGGGGGAACTAAGTTGACGTAAGTGCCTCTGGACTTCCAGGAAGCCATCTCTACATCCATGGCTGTTTGTCAATGATAGGAGTACTCACCTGTGATTGCCTCAGCGTAAGAGCCGCGGGGTCGAGATGTCTAGTGCATCCGAGTCTTCCTCAGGGCAAAGCAGCATGGAAGCGAGATGCGGTACAGCAGCCGCGAGGCACTAGTGCTCAAATTGCATATCCTTAAGGACGTCACTACCAAGGGCAAGCTCACCCAAGATGGACGGAGGACAATCAGACTCAAACTTAGTAACAAGACTCGCGAAGTAGTCTAGATGACAGGTAGCAGCAAAGTCAACGAGCTCTGTGATTAAGGCAGACGCAGCAGTAGACTCACAAGAAGGGTTAGTGACAAGGGTGGCCAGGAAACGCGTGACAGTAGGACCAGCAGCACGAGCAAGGCCGGACTCAGGGTCAGGAACGTCAGGAAGAGAGGACTCTGAAGGAGACGACAGAGCAACACGCTGTGGAACAGAGGAAGGACGAAGTGCCATAGTGTGTGTGCCAGGGATAAGTGGAGGACGAACACGATGAGCACGGCGAACAATGCGAACAGGTGAGGCAGGACTGTCACTGCATATGCACTTAATGCATATGCAATAACAGTAGAATGATGGTATAGTGTGGGCTGCATACTAAGACCATAGGAAGACTAGATAGGAATAAGAGAATAAGTAATAGGTGTAGCATGTAGCAAAGTTATTGTTAGTAGCGGGGGTGTAGAAGGGGGGGGGGGGGAACATGATAAGAGCAGTTGAGGTAAAAAGGGGGAAAGACTCCGAAGGGCGAAATGTGAAACCAATCTACCCCAACCCCAAACTGTACATTTGGAAATGTGCAGCCAGGGGTGGGGTAAGGTCACTCGCCTCCAACCCATCGATGCTTTCTTGTTGTTATTCTCTCAAACTAGTGAAAGTTGTCTCATGCTCTAGCACACTGCAGCACGGCACTAGGAGGGAACCTACGGGGTGAGGGACGTAGCTCTTTCATGTGGGTAAGTGAGGCTATGCAACACGTAGAAGGAAGAAACAGGAGAGAAAGCATGTGAAGAATAGGTGCAGGGAGAAGAGCAGGTGCAGGATGAAGAGCAGGTGCATGAAGAAGAGCAGGGGCTGAGAGGAGGAAGATTCTCCGACAGCCCCGTCCTCCCTTGGGTAGAGCCGACTTCGTGGTCGGGTGTGCGGGGAGTGCAGCCGACCGGCAGCAGTGGGCGAGCTGGTCGACGGGTCTGGTTGACCTGCACGGGGGCCACTGCAAGGGTGCCGACTTCGGGAGGGCGCCAATATCGGGTGGTCGACTTGGGAAGTCGACTTGTGAAGGGCGTCAACTTGGGGACGCCGATTTTGGGCAGCCGACTTTCTGTGGTTGGCTGGCTGGGCTGGTCGACTAAGTGTGCAATCGATTTGGGCCGGTCGACCAGTGGTGGTCGTCGACTTGCGGGGTCGGCGGGTACAAAAAGGAGGTGGTCGACGAGGTGGTTGCCCGGTCGACCAGGTTACCCAAGGGGGTTTCTGCTGAGGCACGCAATAGTTGCCCATGTGTTCGTGACGAGGCCGACCTCGGTGTGGTATCCCGAGGTCCACATGGCTGATCAGATGCAGTCGTCAGCAAAAGGACAATCTGGTGTGTGCGCTGTGCAGGTGACAGGGCACGGGACGCCAATCAACTTCGAGCACCTGCGAAGCGGGTGCGCTGCTGTCCTGCGGGTGCAACACTGTGCAGCTGACTTGCTAGCATTGGCACGCCGTCCACTTGCAGTGTTGGCGAGCCGCAACTTTACACTGCTGGAGCGCGGTCGACCAAGTCATGCTGGACCGCGGTCGACTGTGCTGCGCTGGTAGTCGACCGAGTTGTATGCTAGCTGTAATGTAGTCAGTCTTGCTAGCTTTATTGCTATCCTTGTTGTGAACTTTTGCTAGTGAAACTCTTGCCAAATTCCCCAGTGAACAAGCAAGTAGTGCGAGCACAAGCAAACGACTAAGGAACGAACGCAGAGATCACTCTAGCCCCGTGCCTAGCCCGTAACCTATCTCCCGATGAATTAGTTATCTCCGCAGGTCCTATGAGGACGGAGGGGATTGGGGGAGTGTTGTACTTACTCACATGGGCACATCCCTTGTCCAAGAAGAGCGATGATGCAGCGGCAATCAAGGAGGATTGGTTGCTGATGGTGGAGCGACAAGTGATGCGGCTGGTGACTGTGCTGAGGAGTGACCGAGGTTAAGAGTTCCTTGATACGGAATTCACCATGTTTCTTAGGAGGAATGGCATGCGACACTAGCTGACCTGCCTAGGAACACTGCAGCAGACTGGCATAGCTGAGCGTGCCAACTGGACCATTGGCGAGGCGGTAAAGTTTTTGTTAGGGGTTGCTGGCATGCCCTACAAGTTCTGGCCAGAAGCTGTTTGCCATGTCATCACGGTCAAGAACAGGGTCTTGACACATGTTGGCGACAAGCAATGGGTGCCGTACGAGCTTTGGCTTGGGAAGAAGCCATCCATTCACATGCTGCGGGTGTTGCGGAGAGTCACTCTACAACGGTCGGGAGCTAGACTACGGGGGAAGGCACGTCTTCTACGAGTGATCGTAGCTTTGCATGTGTTCCTTAGCACTTGCACATCCACGGGAGAATTTGGTAAGAGTTTCCACTAGCAAAGTTGGGATCACAGATTGATTGATACAACAATGGCAAGAGTGACTACATCAGAGCCTAGCAACCTAGTAGGGCAGCTGGTCGACAGCCAGCGCAGCATGGTCGGCCGACTGCCAGCGTTGCGTAGAGGAGTTGCGTAGAGGAACTGCAGAAACGCGGCCTGCCAACAGAGCAGGTTGACGGCGTGCCAACGCTGCAGCAAAGCGGCCGTCCAGCGTTGCACCCGTAGAAAACAACAGTGAGCACGCTCGCAGGTGGGCGCAGACGATTGGCCCGACATGCACCGTCACGTGCTTGTCGGCTGGTGTCTGCGCCCGACGAGCCACATCGACTTCGGGAAACTAGCCTGAGATCGCCTCGCCATTGCGACCGTCGACCACAGGTTCCGTTGAGGAACACCCTCCGTCGACCAGCACGATCTACTGCTGCCGTTGAACCCACTCCGTCGACGTCTTCGTAACGTCCGCGCAGGTCGACGGACTGCTCCGTCGGCCTCCCCTCCCGAACTCGGCCACCAGCTCCCATCGGTGACGGCATCACAACGATCGCCTGCAGGTTCACAACCCCGTGGACCAGCACACGTCGAACCCCGCAAAACAGTCGGCCGCACCACCCGCACGCCTGACCACGAAGTCAGCGTCGCCCAAGTGAGGGCGAGGCCAGCAACTATTCCCAACAACAGGTGTGGGGCTGCATGGGGCTTGTGATGGTGCCTAAGGATCAAAGGCACAAGCTAGAAGTTGCTGCTGTGTGGGCTGTCCATCTTGGGATGGCTCCTGACTCGAAGGGGGCTGATGTGGGACCCTACAAGCAAGAATACGCTGGTCTGTTGTGACGTCCAAGTTTGTGGAGGATGTCATGTACAAGGATTGGCAGAAGCAGTAGGGTGCAGATTCGCTCGCGTCTACAGGAGATTGAGCAGTCTGCAGTGGAGGAGGTTTAGCTGCACCTTGATGATCTCCATGTAACAGAGCTGACCAGTGACCACAGTGGCGGTGGTGAGCAGCAAGGTGCTGGTCCTGCTGCGGAGGAGGGGTTGGAGGATGAGTCGGCACGTGTGGACTCACCATCTCAGCCTGAGCCTGCTGCATCAGCCAAGGTCACGAAGAGGAGTGTGCAGAGAGGAGCTTCACCACATGGGCAGCAGGCTGCAACCCGCAAGAAGGTAGTGGCAGCACCACCTTCAAGGCTGAAGCATAGCAGTTTGTGAGGACCTAAGCAAGGTGCCATGGCGGTTCAAGTGAAAGAGGGAGATGATGAGGAAATGGCCTTTTGTTTTTCACACCCTTGCGTGGAGATATAGCCACTTTGGAGGAGGCGCCAAGTGGACCCCAAAAGGATGAGTGGAAGGCTACCATGGATGCAAAGTTCAATAGTCTCATTGAGAATGGGACTTGGGAGCTTGTTGAGTTACCAGAGGGGCGATGACCAATCAGCAGCAAATGGATCTTCAAGGTGAAGATTGGATCTGATGGTGCCTTGGAGCGGATCTAGAGCCGCTTGGTCGAGAAGGGGTTTCAGCAGAAAGTTGACCCCGCAGGTCGACGACCACCACCGATTGACCGGCCCAAGTCGACCGCACACCCGGTCGACCAGCCCGAGGTCGACCAGCCCAGCTGCCAGCCGACCACACCAAGTCAGCTGCCCAAAATTGGCGTCCCCAAGTCGACGCCCTCCACAAGTCGACTTCCCAAGTCGACCATCCGATTTTGGCGCCCTCGCGAAGTCGGCGCCTTTGCAGTGGCACCCGTTAAAGGTTGACCAGACCCGTCGACCAGCTCGCCCACTGCTGCAGGTCGGCTGCACTCCCCGCACACCCGACCACGAAGTCGGCTCCGCCCAGGCGAGGACGGGGATTCATAACGACTCCCGTTGACAGGACCCACCAGGTATATGTGCACGACCTCCAATGGTGCCTTCGCCGATCCCTCCGCACGTGGAAACGAGAACCGCATGAACTTGTTTTGCATGCACGCCTTTCAGTTGCCAAAGGGAGCGCCATCTCCATGCAGTTGGAAGCCATGCACGCACTTCTCGTTGTGCATCACCTTCAATGTAGAAACAGCCACGTGTGCTAGCCGCCGATGCCAAGTCTCCCATGTTGCTTGGCCCAAGATAGCCGACGCCTTCACTGCCACGCTTTCTCAAATTAGCTCCTCTCCTTGCACACTTTGCTGCCCCTCCTCGGTGACGCTCTCCTCCATCGATGCCGCGGCTGCCAATTTCCGCCAAGAGAGGAACAAGATCTGCCACATCTGTTTGTAGACATCTCCCTTGCGCTGCAGGTCTCAAATGAGCCGCTCGTTGTTGTAGGCACGATAGCGCTCCGAGCCAATCGTCTTGGTGTTCACATTGAGTAGGTCCGCACGAGGAGTCATGTGCCAGGAGCTCCCGGAGTCAATCACCCAATGGGTGAGGGGGTGTATGAGAACCTTGGCAGCCATGGCGGGGTCGGTTGCGCCTTTGTTCACAAAGAAGAAAAACCCGGCCTTCCGCTATGAGATTTGTCGCCTTTCTCCTCATCCTCCTCCTCTCCACTAGCTCCCATGACTCCCTCGCTCCTCTTGCCACCATGCTGGTTGCTTGATGAAGGCGGGGTCCAATTCTTAGGCCGTTGGTAGCACTTCCTCCGACGGTGTCCGCGCTTCTTGCAACAGAAGCATACATTCCTTTGCCCCCCACCGATATCCTCCTTGGGGCTATCCTTGTTCTTGCCCTTCCACTTTTTATTGAAGAAACTCTTTCCACCTCCAACTCCATAGCCAGCCCCCTCCTCCGAGCACTCCACACTTCGTCGCCGCAAGTCCTCCTCAAGGATGCGCGCCCGAATGAAATTCATGCTCCATTGGGGCTGTTGGGAGTTGAGTTTGATAGCAAGGGTAGACCACGACTCCGGCAGCCGTATCACGATCTCTACGCATTGAACGAGCTCCGGGTACACTACATCGCTACCTTGGAGCTTGGTAAAGATGTCGCTCATCTCATCCAACACGGGCTGCATCAGCTCTCCATCAACAAACTTGATGTCGCGCAGCCGCTGCGCAAGTAACACAATGCCGGTAGCGTGTCGCGGTGAGTGCACTTCCAGAAGCTTCCTTGGGGCCACACCCTGGATCACCCAAGAGGTCCTTGATGTGGTCAAGTCGTTTTCCGCCAACCGCTTGCACCATGAGCATGTACGCGTTGAACAAGCGCTTCATCCATGGTCCGACATCTTCTCCTTGCCCTCCACCAGATCCAAAAGCTTCTATTGG
Source organism: Closterium sp. NIES-65 (assembly GCA_948144175.1). Lineage (NCBI taxonomy): Eukaryota > Viridiplantae > Streptophyta > Zygnematophyceae > Desmidiales > Closteriaceae > Closterium > Closterium sp. NIES-65. Next base: position 589,779 of record CANXME010002442.1, on the reverse strand, counting down.
GTGTACATCAGCCTTGTGCGGAAGCTCCAGTGCTCGTAGTCCTCGCCCTTGAACTTCTCAATAGAGAACGTCTTGACATGATCCACAGTTGTTGAAGATGATGTAGCAGATGTAGGTGGCGTCGGGTTGGCTGGTTGGTCTGCACGGGATGCCGGTCTACGATTGACTTAGGTAAGTGATAAGTCGGCTCCTAAATGAAGGTCGTGTGTTCATTCCACGCTCGCCGCACCATGCGAAGAGTCACTCTACACCGGGGGCTGGACTACGGGGAAGACACGGGTTCTAGGAGTGCTCATAGCATTCCTTAGCGTTCTCTAGCACTTGTGCGTCACACCAAGATTTGGGAAGAGTTTCACTAAGGAAATTTGCATCACAGAATGATTGAATAGTAAATAGAAAGAATGACTACATCAGAACCTAGCAACCTACCAACCAACCAATTCGACCGCCAGCACAGCAAGGTCGACAGCCTGCCAGCGTTGCGTAGAGGAACCGCGTCAGCGCTGCAGAAAGGCGGCCTGCCAACAGAGCAAGTTGACGGCGTGCCAACACTACAGCAAGGCGGTCGTCTAGCGTTGCACCCGTAGATAACAGCACAGCGCCCGCTCGCGCCCACTTTGCAGGTGCTCGCAGATGATTGGCCAGACACACATCGTCATGTGTTTGTCGGCTTTTGTCTGCGATTGATGAGCCACATCGACTTTGGGATACCAGCCCGGAGTCGCCTTCGCCATCGCAGCCTCGACGATGTTCGCGTGCTTCCATATAACCTCGTCGTGGAGGTAACTTGGTCGACCGAGTCGACCACTCGGCGCCCTGGTCCACGACTGCCCTCATCGACCACCACACTGTCAAAGACCACCTTGTTGACCAACCCAGTCAGCAGCGGCAATCAAACTCCCATCTTTGTCGACCTCCCCTATCAAACTAGGCCGCTGACTTCGCTTCGTCGGCGTCATCACAGCGGTTCCCTGCAGGTCGACCAACTTCGTCGACCTGCATGCGTCAAACCTGTAGACGGTCAGCCGCACCTCCCGCACACCCAGCCACAGAGTCGGCTTCACCGCGGAGGATGGGGCCAACACCCAATTCCCGTCAACACTCCCCTACCGCGCTCACGCTTGGGCACCCACCCCACGTGGCAGAACTACACGGAGAATACTCCTCGCCGGCGTACATTCAATACACAGAATGCCGTCACCGCACCAGCCATGCAGAAGGGCACGGCGCGTACTACTGCACGTTGTCGTCGTCGACATCAGCCAGACGCACTTGGCCAATTGCAACGGAGCACCAATTGAAGGCTGAAAAGTGCAGTGCCTTTGTCAGGGTGTGGACCAGCTGCTCAGAAGTTGGGATGTACTTCAGCACAAACTTAAGTTGACTCTCGTGCTATTAGAGCTGTTGAGCCTGCGGGTGTCGGGTCTGGCGGTGCTGAGTCTGGGGGTGCTGAGCCTGGGGGTGCTGAGTCTGGGGGTGCTGAGCCTGGGGGTGCTGAGTCTGGAGGTGCTGAGCCTGGGGGTGCTGAGTCAGGGGGTGCTGAGCCTGGGGGTGCGGAGCGTGGGGGCGCTGGGTCTGCTCGTGTGGCCGCCGGCGGTGCTTCGTCGAGGCAGGAGCCACTCTCTCCACAGGAGCTGCGCGGGTGGTTTGCCCAGCGCTGGAGCCGTGCTGCTGGAGCTGGAGGTACTACTGTTGCTGCTGGTCCCGGAGGTGCTCGTCCTGGAGGTACTGGAGCTGCTGGGACTGAGGGTGCTACTTGGGCTGCTGGAGTTGGTCCTGCTGGAGCTGCTGGCGGTACTAGAGCTGCCGGTCATGCTGGAGTTGGTGCTGCTGGAGCTACTGGAGCTGGAGCTGCTGGGGGTGTTGGCGCTGATGTTTTTGTTGGCGCTGTTGGAGCTGGAGGTGCTGCTGGCGCTAGTGCTACTGCTAGAGGTACTGGTGCTGTCCCTGTTGGTTCTGGAGGTGCTGCGCGGCCGAGGCCGTACTTCGTTCCGCTCCTTGAGCAGGCTCTTGGTCTTACGCCTTCTACTGGTCCTGCCCCTCCCTTAGCGTGTCCACCGCCTGTCCAGTCGCAGTCATAGTTACAGCCCGCCTCCCCCCTACCTGCTCCTTCTCCCTACACTGGTCCTACTGGAGGTCTTGCTGAGCGTCATGAGCCTGCGTCTCGTCCTGCGTTGCCTGTTCGTGGTGCTCGCACTAGTGGTCGTACTACGCGTCCGCGTCCTCCTGTAGTCCCAGACACACACCGGACCTTCTCTCCCACCCCGAAGATAACCACTCTTCGGGTGCTGCTGCACATAGCTGCTCAGCGCAACTACGAGCTTCACTCTCTTGACTTCAACACATCTTTCCTGCAGGGCAGCCTGCACGAGGAGATCTGGCTGCGCCGCCCACCTGGCTTCACTGGGTCGTTTCCTCCTAGTACCCAGTGGAGCCTCCGGCGGCCAGTCTACGGTCTCCGCCAGGCGCCCCGTGAGTGGCACGACACACTGAGGACTACACTTGCGGCTCCTGGGTTTGCTCCTTCTAATGCCGACCCATCGCTGTTTCTGCGCACCGACACCTCTTTGCCGCCGTTCTACATCCTCGTGTACGTCAACGACTTGGTCTTTGCCACTGCTGACACTGCTGGACTCGCCCACGTGAAGTTGGAGCTCCAGAAGGGACACACGTGCACAAACGTGGGTGAACTGCGCAGCTACCTTGGCTTGCAGATCACCCGGGACAGAGCACAGCGCACCATTACCCTGACTCAGTCACACATGGTGCAGCAGGTCCTTCAGCGCTTCGACTTCACGTACTCCTCGCCTCAGGCCACTCCTCTGCCTACTCGCCACTCGCTCTCAGCTCTGCCTTCGGATGAGTCCGTAGAGCCGAGTGGCCCGTACCCAGAGCTTGATGGCTGCCTCATGTACCTGATTACCTGCACTCGACCTGACCTTGCATACCCTCTTAGCATCTTGGCACGCTATGTTGCTCCTGGGAGACACCGACCAGAGCACATGGCTGCAGCGAAGAGGGTGTTGCGCTACTTGTGCAGTATGTCGGGCATGGGGCTAGTGCTTGGAGGGCGACGTCGAGTGGAACTCACCGGTCTCGCTGACGCTTCTTGGGCTGAAGACCAGGCTACGCAGCGGTCCTCACAGGGTTACACCTTTGGCCTTGGCTCTGGCTCTGTTTCGTGGCGGTCTACCCGCTCTTCTTCTGTTCTCGGCTCCAGCTGTGAGGCTAAGATTAGAGCTCAACAGACTCAGAAGTAGGAAACCCTAAAATTGTGTAACCCCTATAGGCTAACCCACTGTAGCCTAAACAACTACAACATATATAATGTTTGACAATGGCTGCAGCGAAGAGGGTATTGCGCTACTTGTGCAGTACGTCGGGCATGGGGCTTGTGCTTGGAGGGCGGAGTCCAGTGGTCCTCACTGGGCACGCAGACGCTTCTTGGGCTGACGATCGTGGCCTCTAGGGGCAAGCGCGGGGCCGATCGGGGCCTCTAGGGGCAAGCGCGGGGCCGATCGGGGCCTCTAGGGACGAGCGCGGGGCCGACGGGGCCTCTAAGGGCGAGCGCGTGGGCCGTTCGGGGCCTCTAGGGGCGAGAAAACCGAGGCGCCCTAGGGCGTAGGTAGGTAGGTAGTGGTGGGCCCTAAAAAAATTGGTCCTAGGAAGGACCTGCTCTATACCATGTTGAACAGGAATGAATGAACTAACAGTGAAATGAGTACAAGTAGGAAACCCTAGAATTGTGTAACCCCTATAGGCTTTCCCACTGTAGCCTAAACAACTACAACATATATAATGTTTGACAATGGCTGCAGCAAAGAGGGTGTTGCGCTACTTGTGCAGTACGTCGGGCATGGGGCTTGTGCTTGGAGGGCGGAGTCCAGTGGTCCTCACTGGGCACGCAGACGCTTCTTGGGCTGACGACCAGGCTACGCAGCGGTCATCACAGGGTTACACCTTCAGCCTTGGTTCCGGCTCTGTTTCATGGCAGGCTACTCGCTCGTCTTCTGTTCTCGGCTCCAGTTGTGAGGCTGAGATCTACGCAGGAGCCATGGCTGCACAGGAGCTTTGCTGGCTCACCTACCTGCTGACTGACCTCGGAGAGCCGCCTCGTTCTCCTCCAGTGCTGTGCGTAGACAACAAGGCCATGCTGGCCTTGTGTCGGGAGCAGCGACTGGAGCACAGAACGAAGCACATTGCTCTCCGCTACTTTCTTGCTCGTGAGCTACAGCAGCGTGGTCAGCTGCGTCTTGCGTACGTGGCCTCTGAGGCCAACACTGCTGATATCTTCACCAAGGCGCTTGCGCCTTGTGACCATCAGCGCTTCTGTACTCAGCTGGGCCTTGTGCCTGTCTTGCCTCACTTGCTCACCTCTTGACCTTGCTTATACTGTTACATACATAAATACACCTGCTCTTGCTTGTCTAGCCTTCTTATATATATGTACTCCTGCATGTCAACTGGCCTTGTTGCCTTGAACTTCCCGCGCTTCACCATCTGCTGCAGCTAGGCATATCGCCGCTCCATGTGCTTGAGGTTGCCCTTCATCCCTAAGCCTTCGGCAGCCATGTTGGCCGACAGGTTGTCCACACGAAGGACGGTCGATGTCCCAGCGTCAAGCAGCTGGAACTCTGCAAGAAGGAACCAAAGTCGTCGAGCCTCCTTGCCGGCTTCCGTAGCCGCGACGTACTCCGACTCGGTCGACGAGAGCATCGCGCCTTTGATGCGCTGGCTCAACCAGGAGAATGCGGCCCCTCTGAAGACAAACATGTAGCCGTCCGTGCTCGTCCGGTTCTGCTTGTCACCGGCGTCGTCACAATCTGCGTAGCCGACCAGATACAGCGACTCTGGTCCACCGCCAAACTCTTGGGTGGTGTCACGGGTGTCGGCGAGGTAGGCAAGGCAGCACTCGACCTCGCGCTAATGCTGGTCGCTCTTCACCATCAGGGCGCTCCTCAGCTTGCTGCAGGCGAAGGCAGTGTCCTGCCTCGTAGTCGTCGCCGCAAACTGAAACGAGTCGACCTTCTTCCGGTACTCCTCCTCCTCGCGCTTGTGAGCCTCCTCGTCGTCGAACGTCGGCTAAGCGTAGGCTTCTTCAGTCTGTTCCTCGTCGATGAAACGACTGCACAAGTAGCTCTGCTTGTGCAGCCACAGCTTCCTCGGTGAGCGGTCGCGCACGATCTCCAGCCCGAGGTACTTCTTGACCGGCCGGATTTCGCGCAGCTCGAAGGCGGCCTCTAGCAGCTCCTTCAGCTCCCTCAGCATCGTTAGGCTGCTATTGGCAGTCGGTCGTCGACGTCCCTCAGCAGGCCACTCCGTCATTGCCGACCTTGAAGTAAAGCGCCTCATCGACTTGGCTCTTCTTACAGCCAGCGCCAACTAGCACGTCGATGAGCGCCTTTTACCACAGCAGCGGCGACTGCTTCAGCCCGTAAAGACTCTTCAGCAGCTTGCAGACCCAGCCGGTCCCATCGTCATAGTAGTCCGGCTGGTACATGTACAGCACCCTGTCGAGCTTGCTCTGCAGGAAGGCATTCTTCATGTCAAGCTGCATGAGGTGCAAGTCGAGGACGACGATGATGCTGCGGAAGATCCTCAGCATAACGTAGCTCCCAACTTGCGCGTACGCCTACGCCGTACGCTTGTGTGAAGCCCTTCACGACCAATCTCGCCTTCTTGCTGGCGACCGTGTCGTCGATGTGGTACTTCGTCATCAGCACCCACCGGTTCTTCATGATTTTCACATCGCGCGGGCGTTCGACCAGCTCCCACGTGCCATTGCTGATGAGGCTGCGGATCTCCTCGTCCATGACGACCTTCACCGCCTCGCTCTTCCAGCTCGCCAACGCCTCCTTCGCCGTCATGTTGGCGATATCCCAGCGGTGCTCTCGGTCGGCGTGCATGTCGGGGTCGAGCTCTGGCAGGCCGAGGTCCGCCTCCCTGTCGTCGAGCAGCGTGGTGTAGGCGGCTGGCGGCAGACAGGCAAGGAAGCTCAGCCACGATGGCGGCTTCCGAGTTTGGCCTGAGCGTTGCAGTTCAGGCTTCTCGACCGAAACCTCCACCACATCGCTGTCGATAGATTCCTCTCCTGTCGACCGTACCCCTTCGTCGTCGACACCTTACTCATCGATAAGTTGCTTCACCAGCGTCGGTCCCTCGACGGGCTGCTCCCCTCTCGTCGGTCTGCTTGCCAACTTCTCTTTCGTCGACAACTCCCCTGTCCACTTTCCCGTCTGCTGCTCCCTTGTCGATGGCATTTCTGTCGCTGCCTCCTTCTCTGCCGGCTCCCCTGTTGTTGACGGATGCATGCCATCATCGACGGGCTTGGCGTCATGTCAGCGCCGGCGATGTTACTGGCCGATGCCATAGGCGATGCCTCAAGGCTCCCCTCATCGCCGCAGGCCGACAACGGTGTCAGCGCAGGTAGGTCGGCGACAAGGGGCGGAGAGGTGGGAACAGGGGGAGGAGGAGAGGGCTGGACGTCCGCGATGTCCTCATCAGCAGGCTCGTCGACTTCGGCGAGCTGCGAGAACGTCACCGTCGAGGTATCCGTCGGCAGGTGTGCCGGCATCCGGCCCGACGTTGGCTCATACATCGCCTTCCACACCTCCAGCCCTTGTACTTTAGCGACACCCCCAGGTGAAGCCCCCACCGGGCCTTCGGCGCCAACTACCCACCGCGCTGTTGCTCGGGGCCATGAACTGCACCATGCAGCCCCACACCCGCGCCAGCGTAAGGTCGGGCTGCTTGCCGCCCAGCGGCTGGTACGGCGTTGACCGTGGCGGCGTCGTCGACCACTCCAAGCAGTTGCGCACTCAGACGTCCTGCAGCAAAGCGAGGTGCCATCAGTGGTGCTGCATTGTCCAAATAGCCTCGACGACCATGCGCATCTCTCGCTCCGCCATGCCGTTCTGCTGCGGAGTGTACGGGCATGTCAAGTCGTAGACGATGCCCTTCCCGTCGACGAAGTTGGCTAACTCCTTCCCCAGGGATTCGCCGCCGCGGTCGGAGTAGAGAATCGACACCAACTTCTTCGTCTGCCGCTCCACTACTGGCAGCCACTTCCCAAACACCCGCAGAACGTCGATCTTCTTCGCGACCGGCGTCACCCACACATACCGCGTGTGGCGATCCTTTAGCAGGAGAAAGTACAGGCTGCCGTCCTTGGAAGCCACCCGAAACAGCCTGCACAAGTCGATGTGAATGACGGGCAAAGGCTCCTCTACGTCCGATTCCTTGCCGGGGAAGGTGTGCCGCGCCAGCTTCTCGCCAACGCACGAGATACACTGCAAGTCGGCCCCAGTCGACGGCTTGATGTCGAGGCCGGTGGCAACTTCGTGCTTCGCCGAGCTCTTGATTGTGAAGACGTTGACGTGCGCGAGCCTCGCGTGCCACCGGTCGGGGGTCGACTTAGTCGCAGAAGAAATCGTCCGCAGAGCCACCACATCGGTCGACGTTGAGCACGACTTCGTCGAGCAGGGGCAAAGGTAAGTGCAGAGGACTCGACCAGTATAATGTGCTCGGTTAAGCACATCCCCGTGTTACGATAGCAACTTAGCTGGTAAACAGGTTTAAAGAGGCCTAGGCTTAGAAGCCTAGGCCGAGCGGGTGTCGAGACTAGCTTGCCAAAGGAGAATCGAGAATGATGGGGTTTCACTATAGCACATAAGGTACATATAGCAAAATGAACTAAGGTGCACCACCAAACAATAGGAACTACACTAAAGTAAATCCTACAGGCAGTTATATAACAGAACATATAATTATAATGTTTGACACACCCCCATAACTGCTTGCAGGAGAAAACCTGTGTAGAACACCCTTTAAAGGGGTACACCTTGCTATGATACGGATAGAATATAGGCAACGGGTTTAACTAATAGGCCTAGGCTTAGAAGCCTAGGCCCAACAGGTCGAGAGGTTTGTGCAAAAGGAGAATATCGAGAATGAGTGGCTTCACTATAGGTTTGCAAGAACATATAGCAAAGGAACAAGGAAGGTGCACCACCAAACAAATAATGAAAGAACTACACTACAATAACTACAACAAGAAGGATTGATATAAAATATAACATTAACACACCCCCTTAGCCTACTTGCAGTAATAACTAGTGCAATCGACATTCCTGAAGGGGTACACCTGGCGCAGTGGAAGACGGCAGAGAGTTAAATGAGGAGGAGGAGGCGAAAGGGAGAGAGGAGATGAGAGGAGAGAAGTACCAAGGAGGAGGTGAGAGAGGGATGAGGAGAGGAGGTGAGGGGAGCCACCCATGGCGAAACCCTCTTACTAACCCCCTTTATCAAAGGGGGAGGTGAGAGAGTGATGAGGAGAGGAGGTGGGGGGGAGCCAAGCGCGGCGAAACCCCTCTTACTAATCCCCAAATCCCCACACCCATTCAACCACCCCCCTTTAACCTCACCCCCCATTTCAGCCGCCCCCTGGGACCGCACCCCCTCCCCCCCTTCCTTCCTCCACATCCTTGCCCCACCCACGATACTCCTGCACTGTCCTTCATACGGCACTCAGCCCCCCCACCCCCCCGTCCCTGCCACCTCCCCCCCACAGCAGCAGCCGCGGAATGGGAGAGGCAGGGTAGAGGGTAGTGCTGCAGTGGCTCACGGCGGCCACCATTTTTACACCACATCCCCCCCCACAGCCGCAGTCGCAAAGGGGAAGGCGACGGGGGAGGAGGGAGGGATGGAGGGACGGGCGGCAGTCAGGCTGTTGCTGGCGGACGTCCCGCCGTCATCCCCTTCCCCCTTTCCTCCCCCACACAGAGACCGCCGCTGCAAACGCGCAGGGCCAGGACAGGTGGGGAGCATTCGGGCGACGTGGTTCAGGTGGCGGGTGGCGAGAGTGCTGGCGGTGGCGCTGGCGGATGGCGCTGGTGCCGGCGCTGGCGATGGCGGTTGGCGCCGGTGCTGGCGGGTTCGACGGCGGGTCCTTCAGCTCACTTGCTTGCGGGCCTGCGAGTCCACACGCCTGCTTGGAACCCCACACGCGCAGGTGGGAGATGTCGGGTTTTACGGAAGTCCAGAGTGCGGTGGGTGTGGTGGTGGGCCGGGAGGGATAGGGGTAGAGGTTATTGAGGATGGCAACATGAAGGATGGCATAAACCCAAAGTGAGGGCGGGCAGGAGGCATGGACAATGAGGCACCGAGCAGTCTTCGTGACCTCCTGGACCCTGCTTTCTGCCACGCCATTCTGCTGAGGGGAACGAGGGAGGATGTAGGTGTGGATAATGCCATGAGTAGTATAGTAGGAGGAGAGCATACTGTTCAGGAACTCACTACCACCATCAGAGTGGAAGCAGTAGACAGGGCGTTTGAAATGGTTGTGTGCTTGTTCAACCCAGGCAATAATGGCACATGGGGCCTCCACCTTCTTGCGAAGGAGGGAGACGGTGGAGTACCGACTATGGTCATCTTTCGGTATGAGCAGGTAGCAATGACCTTGCCTAGTGGGGGAGGGATTGGGGCCCCAGAGGTCCATGTGGACGAGATCAATGGGCTGGGGAGAGAAGGAGGGATGACTCTTGTGGGGGGCTTGCTTCAGTTTGCTTTCAACGCATACTGAGCAGGGAGGGGAGGGCGACGGGGGGAGAGGGGGAAGGGTGAGGGGGAGTCCTTCAAGAAGTTGAGAGGAGACCGATTGACAGAGGGTGGCAAAGTTGGGATGACCCAAACGATGGTGAAGGAGAATGGCGGGGTGGGTGAGGTCACGATAGTGACAGGAGGGAGAGGGGGAATGGGGGAGGGGAGGGAGGGAAGGGGGAGGGGAGGGGAGGGAAGGTGGGGGGGGAAGGGAGTGGGGAAGGGAGGGGAGGGGGGGGAAGGGAAGGGAGGGGGGGAGGGAGGGGAGGAGAGGGGGTAGGAGGGAGAAGTGAGGTGGGATTTGTGATTGGAGGGGCAAGGAGTGCGGTACGTGTACATGTTTGTGTGTAGGCAGAAGGGGATGCGGCAGATGAAGCGACCAGTGGGGGTGTAAAAGAGGTCGCAGTGGAGTGCATTACCAAGAAAGATGGCGGTGACACCTAACCATTGGAGGTCACGGAGTGCTACCAGATTGTTGCATAGTAAGGGAACGTGTAGACATGTGACTGTGCTTGAGGGGAAGATGGGACATGGGAGGGTGGAGGTGTGTCGACCGGTGATGGTGAAGCTGGAATCAGCTCTGTAGATAGTGGAGTGAGTGGGGAGGGGTACAAGTGTGCCTGCGTCGCGAAGGACAGTGTGTGTGGCTCCATTGTCAATCATGAACTCAAGAAGTGCAGAGGAGGAAGAGGCAGGATACTGGAAGAGAGTCTCATTAATAGCATGGCCATACAGAGAAGCAGCAGGAGCAGTGCTAATTTGTCCCATGAATCCAGTGGAGGGGAATGGAGTAAAGCCAGGAGGGCTGGAGGAGGAGTAGGGCTGTTCAGTAAGGTTAGCAGCAGATGCAGTAGGTCCAAGGCCATATCCGGGAGGTGGGTAGGGAGAGTAAGGCCAGCCAACATAGGGTGGAGGGTAGTGAGGAGGGGGGGCTTGAGGCGGAGGTGTGGGTGGAGGAGGAGTGGGAGTGGTGGGAGTGGGGGTGGATGAAGGGAGATGATGCTATAGACTTGCTGAAGGATGTGAGATGGGAGATGCTGAGTGAGGACATTGTGGAGGTTGGGGGTAGAGGGTTGATAGGCAGGGAGAGTGCGGATGTCATGGAGAGAGGGGCCTGGGAAAACAGATTTTCAGTGAGGTGGGGTGCCAACGTTGCCACGTGCAAACCATTCGTCAGTTAGGGCTTTGACGCACGTGTTAGTGGTGTGAGTGGTCTGAGAGCATGGCCGACCTTTGGTGGTGTCAAAAACATTTGTATGTCTGTAGGCTGTAGTGGGGTAGCCCATATAGGGTACAACCCTTTTAGGGTTGCCTACTTGTACTTGTCATTTCTTAAACATGGTATCAGATTCTGGGTTAAGTCCGACTACTGAACCTACTACCATACCTGCTGTCGCATGCCCCACTACTGCCGCACTGCCCTGCACCACGCGCCACCGCGCTGCCCTGCCCAGCGCGCCACCGTGCCGCCCTGCCTAGAGCGCCTACGCACGGCCCTGCCCCGCGCGCCGCTGCGCTGCCCTGCCCAGCGCGCCGCCACGCTGCCCTGCCGAGCGCGCTTACGCGCTGCCCTGCCCAGCGCGCCAACGCGTCGCCCTGCCCCGTACGCCTACGTGCTGCCCTTCCCAGCACGCCGCGGCGCTGCCATGCCCAGCGCGCAGGAGCGCTGCCCTGCCCAACGCACCACCGCGCCGCCCTGCCCTGCGCGCCTACGTGCTGCCCTGCCCAACGCGCACCCGCGCTGCCCTGCCCAATGCGCCACCACGCCGCCCTGCCCCGTGCGCCAACGCGCTGCCCTGCCCCACGCGCCAGCGCGTCGCCCTGCCCCGTACGCCTACGTGCTGCCCTTCCCAGCACGCCGCGGCGCTGCCCTGCCCAGCGCGCATGAGCACTGCCCTGCCCAATGCGCCACCGCGCCGCCCTGCCCTGCGCGCCTACGTGCTGCCCTGCCCAACACGCACCCGCGCTGCCCTGCCCAATGCGCCACCACGCCGCCCTGCCCCGTGCGCCAACGCGCTACCCTGCCCCACGCGCCAGCGCGCCGCCCTGCCTTGCACGCCGTGCGTGCCCTGCTGCCAAACGCGCCCTGCGTGCCCTCATGCCCTGCGTGCTTGCACTGCCAGCGCGCCCGTGAACTGGCCTGCCCACGCTGCTAGGGCGCCCCTGCCCGGCTCACGCGCGCTGCCCCTGTTGCCCTGCGTGCACTGCCGCTTGCAGCCGCCCTAGGTGCTACCGCCAGCAGCTTCCGCCCTTGCTGCCGCTAGTGCACGCTGCTACAGTCACTACCGCTACTACTCCTACCACTGCTGCCACTGCATCTACCATTCCAGCTACAGCCGCTGCAGTCGCTACTTCAGCCCTTGCGCCGCTACTGCTGACTGCCGCCACCTATCATGGCCACTATCACTATCCTAGCCGTTGACGCGGGCGGGCGCTATGCGCGCTAGACTTGTGGCTCGCCAGCCTGCGCCGGTATCTTCGGCATTGCATTAGAGATGGTGCCTCCCTGTTCAAGCACACGTCAAGGTCCCTCCAGGCCCCCACGACTCCCCCTGAGCCTGCTGGTGACGCTGGCGAGCACTTGCAATGGCGGTACTGGGCGGCCAATGTTGCCTGCACACGGTGGATGGAGCGTGACGCTGTCGCGCAGCTTGCTGTCCGCGCTCACCTACCGGTCGACCAGAGGGCCCACTTTTGTCATGTGACGTCGACCCAGACTCTCTACGACGATGTTGTTAGCCACTACTCCTCTCTTTCTCCTACCACCGGGCCACTGCGACAGAAGCTTCCGTTGTTAGAGGAGGTGCAGAAGCTGGTCGAGGAGTGTAGGTACGTGTGAGCGTCTGCTCGTACGGGTGGTGCTGCTGGTGGAGGCGGCAGTTCTGGGGGTGGACAGTGGCGAAAGCAGCGTCAGCCAGAGACCTCTCGTCGCAGCAGCCTCAGGAGTGCGTCTAGTGGTGGTCCCTGGTGGTGTAGAGGCAACTAGTCTAGTTGCCTGTGAGCCTGCTAGTACAGGTGCAGCTCCTGTGGAGGCATTGCACACCTTCACGCTTGACTCAGGCGCGTCTCGCTCCTTCTTCTGCAACTGCACCACAGTCACACCACTCAATGCACCTGTTCCGGTCACTCTGGCTGACCCCTCTGGTGGGCCAATCGTTGCACGTGGCTCCACTGTTCTCCCATATCCGGAAGCCCCTTCCGGCTCCCTCACAGGTCTCCACATCCACTCGTTTGCTACGAACTTGGTGAGTAACGCTGTCCTCCAAGACCAGTTTGTCACTGTCACTACTCCTGGGGGTGAGCTTGTGGCGATCTGTACGGACTCACGGAATGGCACCCACCTCGCTACGTTCACGCAGAGACCCGGGTCTGGCTTGTACACACTAACCACCGAGTCTGCACAGGTAGATGCGTCTTGCTCGTGTCGGTTACTAACGCATCCGTCTCTCCTATTGCACCACCGTCTGGGTCACCCCTCTCTGCCGCGTCTACGTAGAATGTACTCCTGTATTCTAGTCTCAAGCGTTCCCAGGTCCCTGCCCTCACTCCCACGCTCGCCTGCACCACCGTGCCTTCCCTGCGTCGAGGGGCGGCAGCGCACCGCTCCTCACTCCTCCTCGTTTCCTCCGACCACTGCTCCTCTTCAGACTCTCCACATGGACGTGAGGGGCCCCGCCCGCGTCAGTGGGCTTGACAGAGAGCGCTATTTTATTCTGATTAACAACTACACTCGTTACACCATGGTCTTCCCCTTGCAGCGCAAGGGGGATGTCCACATTGTCTTGATCCCTTGGATCTGCGCTGACCGTTGCCAGCTGAGCGCACGGTTCCAGCAGGACCTCCAGGTCGTGCGACTGCACTATGACCGAGGTGGTGAGTTTTCCTCCCGCCTCCTTGAGGACTTTTGTCGTGCAGAGGGCATTGCCCAGTCATTCACGCTTCTGGCCTCTCCGTAGTAGAATCGGATTGCTGAGCGCCGCATTGGCTTGATCATGGAGGTTGCTCGCACCTCCATGATCCATGCGGCTGCTCCCCGTTTTCTGTGGCCGTTTGTGGTCCGATAGGCCGCGCATCAGCTCAACCTCTGGCCCCGCGTCTCCGTGCCAGAGACCTCGCCTACACTGCGTTGGACCGGGGTAGGTTGGCGATGCGTCGGCGTTTAGGGTCTAGGGCTCGCTCTCCCTTGTCTACGATACCACCACGGGGAAGCTCTTTTCTTGCACCGCTTGTTGCGTCTTCCTTGGCTTTCCCACTGACGCGCCTGGCTGGGAGTTTTACCACCCCGCTTCGCATAGTGTCCTGTCTTTATAGGAAATCACCTTTGACGAGTCGGTTGGCTTTTACCCTCACAGCCAGGCCTGTCGATTCAAGAGCATTTGCCCTTAATGCACTGAACATTCTGGACTACAATCGGAACATTTCGGTCCAGCTCGACTACATAAAGTGTTAGATTCGCATTGCACCTGTGCCACTAAGTGTCTCGTTCGATCCTTCCCCGGATGCGTTGAGGGCTCAACCAGGCCTTTCCCTGTCTCAAAGTTTTGGTTTCCGGCTCTAGGACCCTCCCCCCCCCCCCAAATTTCTGCCTGACCCTCCCCCACCTCCCCCTCTTTCTCCTTAGGTTGCGCGAGAGCGCGCCGAGTGGATTTTTCCCTTAGCAGTTTCTAGCCAATCTCGTGTTTCTAGCCAAAACGCTCAGCTACGGCCAAAACAGGGTCATATGGGGAGGAGCTGGGGACTCTAAATATGGGCCCCAAGAACTTCGACAGGCCTGGTCACAGCACTTCCCCCGTCCCCCCCCCCCCCCCCCCGCCCGCCTCTCTTCCTAGTTCCAGGTTTCCCCCTGGTAGACCCTCTCCCCCCACAAGGTTCTGCTCCCTCAGGTGTGTCTCAGGTTGACCCACCCCCCTTGGTTGAGCCTTTGGAGGTCTCCTCTAACACCTCTAGCCCAGCTGAGGGGGGTGACCCTGTTGCTGACGACACAGCGGCCACTCGCTCCTCACCGCGCTTAGAGACCCCTCCTGGTTTTACGCCTCGGCCGTCTTCGCCGCCTCTGCAGCTCGTTGCTGTAGACTTTGGTGGTGCTGGAGGTGGTGACACTGGAGGTGCAAACTTTGGGGGTGCTGATTCTAGAGGTGCTGAGCGTTCTATTGGTGGTGGAGTTGTGGGTACTTCTACTGGAGACTGTAGGGGTGGACGTCAGTGACAGCCGAGTCGACGGGAGTCTTTCTCGCCGCAGCAGGATCCCGAGTGGGCTGTCCGTTGGGGCAGCTTCCGTAGCGGAGCTGGAGGTGCTGGAGACACTGGTGCTAGAGGTGCTGGTGCTGGGGGTACTGGTGCACGTCGGCAGGAGTCTCTCTCGCCGCAGCAGCTTTGCGAGTGGGCTGTCCGGTGGGGCAGCTCCAGTGGCGGAGCTGGAGGTGCTGGAGGCACTGGTGCTGGAGGTGCAGGTTCTGGAGGTGCTGGTGCTGGAGGTATTGGAGCTGGAGGTGCTGGTGGTATTGGTGCAGGCGGTGCTAGTGCTGGAGGTACTAATGCACGTCGGCAAGAGTCTCTGTCACCGCAGCAGCTTTGCGAGTGGGCTGTCCAGTGGGGCAGCTCTGGTGGCGGAGCTGGAGGTGCTGGTGCTGGAGGTACTGGAGCTGCTGGTGATGGAGGTGCTGGAGGTGCTGGAGGTGCCAGAGCTAGAGGTACTGGAGCTGCTGGTACTGGAGGTGCTGGTGCTAGAAGTGCTGGAGGCACTGGTGCTGGAGGTGCCGGAGCTGGAGCTAGAGGTGCTGGAGCTGGTGGAGCTGGAGGTTCTCGTGCTGGAGTTGGAGGTCCTAGCGGACCTATTCCTAGAGGTTCTGGGGGTGCGACTACTCAGCAGCAGCCGTCTGCCCTTCGCCACCTTCTCCGTCTCCCGCATGTCGCTGGTATTACTCCTCCATTACTGTTTCTACCGGCTGACCCGTCTCAAACCCTGTTGCCACCTGACTCCCCACTACCTGCTCCTTCTCCTTACACTGAGGTGTCAGACTCCTTGACTCAGCGTCGCGAGCCTGAGTCTCTTCCTGTCGGAGAATCTTCCTCCTCTCAGCCCCTGCTCTTCTTCATGCACCTACTCTTCATCCTGCACCTGCTCTTCTCCCTACACCTATTCTTCTCATGCTATCTCTCCTGTTTCTTCCTTCTCCGTGTTGCATAGCCTCACTTACCCACTGCCCCCTCCTGTGCTCGTATTCTAGCTGCTTGAGCTCGAGTCACAGGACCCTTCTCTTAAGGCTTGCCCCCCTTCACCATGGCCATGTTACTCTGGTGCTCTTTCAGGAGTGCCCCTTTTTCATTTTCCAAAACCAAGATCCTTGAGGGACGGACCTGTGAAATCAAAGAACGAGAATGAAATGAGTATGAACGAAGTGAGTACAAATAGGAAACCCTAATTGGGTTGTACCCCCTATGGGATACCCCACTATAGCCTACACAAATAAGTAAGCTATATGTTCTGACACACCCCCATAGGCAAAGTGGGGGAGAACAAGGGGTCACAAGACCAGTCAAGCAAAGCAAAGCAAAGCTCAGGGTGGATCACAAAGTCACCACGCATTCCGAGCACAAGTTCAAAGGCCAGAAGGCCAGTTCACATGCAAGATCATATATAGAGGTATACAAGAGTCAAGTAAGCAAGAGCAAGGGTATATATATGCGAAGGTACAAGCAAGGTCAAGAGGAGAGCAAGTGAGGCAAGACAGGCACAAGACCCAACTGCGTGCAGCAACGCCGATGAGCACAAGGCGCAAGTGCCTTGGTGAAGACATCAGCAGTGTTGGCCTCAGAGGCCACGTACGCAAGTCGCAGCTGTCCACGCTGCTGTAGCTCACGAGCAAGAAAGTAGCGGAGAGAAATGTGCTTCGTTCTGTGCTCGAGTCGCTGCTCTCGACACAAGGCCAGCATGGCCTTGTTGTCTACGTACAGGACTGGAGGAGAACGAGGCTGCTCTCCAAGGTCGGTCAGCAGGTAGGTGAGCCAGCGTAACTCCTGTGCAGCCATAGCCCCAGCGTAGATCTCAGCCTCACAACTGGAGCCGAGAACAGAAGACGAGCGGGTAGCCCGCCACGAGACAGAGCCGGAACCAAGGCTGAAGGTGTAACCCTGTGACGACCGCTGCGTAGCCTGGTCGTCAGCCCAAGAAGCGTCTGCGTGCCCAGTGAGGACCACTGGACTGCGCCCTCCAAGCACTAGCCCCATGCCCGACGTACTGCACAAGTAGCGCAACACCCTCTTCGCTGCAGCCATGTGCTCTGGTCGGTGTCTCCCAGGAGCAACAAAGCGTGCGAGAATGCTAAGAGGGTATGCGAGGTCAGGTCGTGTGCAGGTCATCAGGTACATGAGGCAGCCAACAAGCTCTGCAAACGGGCCACTCGACTCTACGGACTCATCCGAAGGCAGAGCTGAGAGCGAGTGGCGAGTAGGCAGAGGAGTGGCTTGAGGCGAGGAGTACGTGAAGCCGAAGCGCTGAAGGACCTGCTGCACCATGTGTGACTGAGTCAGGGTAATGGTGCGGCGTGCTCTGTCCCGGGTGATCTGCAAGCCAAGGTAGCTGCGCAGTTCACCCAGGTCAGTGCACGTGTGTCTCTTCTGCAGCTCGGACTTCACGTAGGCGAGTCCAGCAGTGTCAGCTGTGGCAAAGACCAAGTCGTCGACGTACACGAGGATGTAAAACGGCGGCAGAGAGGTGTCGGTGCGCAGAAACAGCGACGGGTCGGCAGTAGAAGGAGCAAACCCAAGTGCCGCGAGCGTAGTCCTCAGTGTGTCGTGCCACTCACGTGGCGCCTGGAGGAGACCGTAGACTGGACGCCGGAGACTCCACTGGGTACCAGGAGGGAAAGACCCAGTGAAGCCAGGTGGGCGACGCAGCCAGATCTCCTCGTGCAGGCTGCCCTGCAAGAAAGCTGTGCTGAAGTCGAGAGAGTGCAGCTCGTAGTCACGGTGAGCAGCAACGTGCAGCAGAACCCGAAGAGTGGTCATCTTCGGGGTGGGGGAGAAGGTCTGAAAGTAGTCAACCCCTTGCCGCTTACTGAAGCCACGAGCCACGTAACGCGCCTTGAAGACAGGCGGAGAGCCCGGCGGCCGCTTCACCTTGAAAATCCACATGCCACTGACGATGTTCGCCCCAGGAGGGGGAACAGCGTCAACGTAGGTGCCTGTGGACTTCCAGGAAGCCATCTCTGCATCCATAGCTGCCTGCCACTGAGAGGAGTAGGGACCCTCTATCGCCTCCGCGTAAGAGCGCAGAGTCGGTATGTCAAGTGCATCCGGGTCTCCCTCAGGGGTAAGCAGTACGGACACGAGATGAGGTGAAGCAGCAGCCAGACACTGGAACTCCTCCTGCCTGTCCTCAAGGACGTCCATGCCAAGGGCACACTCACCCCGGACGGACGGAGGACAGGCGGACTCAGACTCAGTGACAAGACGAGCAGCGTAGTCTAGACGACAGCGCGCAGCAAAGTCGACAAGCTCAGTGACAAGGGCAGACCCAGCAGATGACTCGAAGGAAGGGTCAGTGACAGCAGTAGCAAGGAGACGCGTGACAGTAGGACTGGCAGCACGAAGAGAGTCCGACTCCGGGTCGGCAAGAGCAGGAAGAGAGGAAGCAGGAGGAGAAGGCAAAGGGGCACGCAGAGGAGCAGTGGAGAGACGCAGTGACATCCGGTGCGTGCCAGGGACATGAGGAGGACGCTGACGCGACCCGCGACCACTAGTGCGCTCAGTACGAACAGGCGACACGGGACGAGACGCAGGCTCACGACGCTCAGTAAGACCCCCAGTCGGACCAGCGTAGGGAGAAGGAGCAGGCAAAGGGGAGGCAGGCTGTAGCTGTGGCTGTGACCGGACAGGCTGCGGACCCTCTAAGGGAGGAGGAGGAGGTGTAAGACCAAGAACCTGCTGCAGGAGCGGAACGAAGTACGGTCGGGGCCGCGCGGCGACGCTAGAAACAGCAGGAACAGCACCAGCAGCCCCGGCAGGAGCACCCACTCCAGCAGCACCTCCAGCAGCACCACCAGAAGCTCCAGAACCTCCAGCAGCAGCACCAGGAGCACTGTCAGTCGGACCGCCAACGGCAGGCTCAGCGCCAACACCCTCAGCAGTACCAGCTCCAGGAGAACTCTCAGACCCAGCGGCTCCAGCACCCACAGTACGAGCACCAGCGGGACGCGCGGCAGCAGTACCCTCTGCAGCCGAAGAACCACCAGCACCAGCAGCACGCCTCCAGCGCCTGGCAAACCACTCACGCAGCTCCTGTGGGGAGAGTGGCTCCCGGCGAGACGAAGCACCCCCAGGTACAGCACCCCCAGGCTCAGCACCCTCAGGCTCAGCACCCCTAGGCACAGCACCCCCAGGCACAGCACCCCCAGGCTCGGCACCCCCAGGCACAGCACCCCCAGGCTCGGCACCTCCAGGCTCAGCACCCCCAGGCATAGCACCCCCAGGCTCAGCACCCCCAGACTCCGCACCCCCAGGCTCAGCTCCCCCAGGCACAGCACCCCCAGGCTCAGCACCCTCAGACTCCGCACCCCCAGGCTCAGCTCCCGCAGCAGCACCAGAGTCACCAGTGACCTCGACAGGCTCGACCGCGTCTACCTGGGACACACCTGAAGGGGCAGGACCCTGAGGGGGGAGGGGGACTACCGGGGGGGGACCTGGTACCAAGAAGAGCGGGGGTGGGGGGAGGGACGGAGTGCGGTAGGGGAAGAGGCGGTAGTAGGGTACCGACTCGTCGAACGTGACGTCCTGGGAGGACAGAACACGTCGAGAGGTGGGGTGGTAAAACTGCCACCCAGGGGCGTCGGTGGGGAACCCCAGGAAGACGCAGGGAGAAGCACGAGGGGACAGCTTGTCCGCAGACAGGTCGCGAACAAACGCCCGAGATCCCCAGACCCTGAACGCCGACACATCGCCAACCTTCCCCGTCCACAGCAGGGCTGGGGAGGTCTCCGTTCGAGAGACCCTGGGGTGGAGGTTGATCTGGTGCGCAGCGTACCTGACCGCAAACGGCCACAGAAAATGGGGAGCAGCCGCATGCATCATGGACGTACGAGCGACGTCCATGACCATGCCAATGCGGCGCTCAGCAATCCCATTTTGCTGTGGTGAGTCCGGAAGCGTGAAGGTCTGACGGATGCCTCGCGCACGACAGTAGGCACTCAGGAGGTCAGAGGAGAACTCTCCGCCTCTGTCCGAGTGCAGACGCAAAACAGGGAAGTCAGAGCCAAAGCTCCTCCGAAGCTGGAGACGAGCTGCGCGGATCCAGTCGATCAACACCTCAGTGACCTCACCCTTGCTGCGCAAGGGGAAGAGTGTGGTGTAACGCGAGTAGTCGTCAACCACCAGCAGGAAGTAGCGCTCCTGACCCTGTCCACGGACGCGGGCTGGGCCCCACACGTCCATGTGAAGCGTCTGCAACGGGGCCTCTGTCGGAGGAAACTGGGAGGAGTGAGGGGCAGCACGCTGGCGCCCCTCGACACAGGGGACACAGGTAGGGCCAGGGCCCGGAGGAAGGGGAGGGAGAGACCGGGGAAGACCAGACACAAGGACTCGCGAGGCCATGCCTCTGAGCCGAAGCAGAGAGGGGTGGCCAAGGCGGTGGTGCCAGAGGAGGGTCTCGTGAGACAGACGACGACACGAGCAGGGGGCAGACTCAGGACCAGACCTGGACGCTGCAGCAAACACCTGACCAGACGAAGGGACCCTACCAGACTCAGCACCTGGAGGAGAAGCAGTGGTCAGTGTGTACAGGCTCGACCCTGGCCGACGTGTAAACGTAGCCACGTGGCGACCTGTATCCGACTCCGTGCAGTGAGTCACCCGCTGACGAGCAGGGGTGAACTGGTGGACACCCGCATCCTGGAGGTCAGCACCACTCACCAAGTTCGTCGAGAACGAGGGGAGGTAGAGACCAGTCAGGGTGCCAGAGGGGGCCGCCGGACACGGGAGGACAGTGGAGAAGCGAGACAGGACAGGCCCCCCAGAGGGGTCAGCCAGGGACACCGCAACCGGCCGACTCAGCGGCGTGAGAGTGGTGCGGTCCCTAAAGAAGGAGCGAGACGCTCCAGAGTCAAGGGTGAAGGTGTGAGAGGCCGAAGCCGACACAGTACCTGAGAGGGCAGACTCACCAGTACCTGAGAGCACAGACGCACTGGCACCTAGAGCAGCAGCCTCACTAGTACCTGACGCGGCAGTACCAATGCCCGGGTCGGGCGGGAAACACCGGTAACAGTCATCCTCATCACTACCAATCGCAGCATACATAGCAGAGAGAATAGCATCAAAATCAAGATCATAAATAGCTACACCAGCCCTAGACAGCTCTCCCCAGCGGGGGATCTCAGCTGCCTCCGGAAACTGCTGACGCCAGGCGTCAGTCAGGCGGCCAAAGCAGCGGCGGGCTGTGTGGGCGCCTCCACACCTCTCCCCTGCACGGTCACCGGTGCGAAGAACGTAGGGGCAAGGACCAAGCGCACCACCACGCTGACGCTGCGAGTACCACTCACGGAGCTGCTGAGGGGCGGGGACGGTGCGAGAGCGCTGCTGCTGCTGTGGCTGCTGCTGCGGCTGCTGCTGCTGCTGCTGCTGCTGCTGGCGCTGACCACCCCCAGAGCTGCTCCGCTGGGACGAGCCACTCCGACCCCCGCCTCCACCGCCACCCCCGCCTCCACCGCCACCCCCGTCTCCACCGCCACCTCCCCCACCAGGACCGTCGCTCCCACCGCTCCCACCGCCTCCTCCGCTACCACCTCCGCCGCCACCTCCGCCTCCACCGCCGCCACCAGTACCTCCACCCCCGCCACCACCCCCACCGCCACCCCCACTCCCCCCGCCACCCCCACCGCCTCCTCCACCGCCCCCTCTAGCTCCACCCGCTCCCTTGCCCCCCTTGCCCTTGCCAGAGCGGCGTCTGCCGCTGGGGTCAGACGCCGCGCCGACCGACTCAAAACCAGTGAGGTCGGCCGCAGCGGCAGAGGCGACAGAGGGCAGCAGGGGGGAAGGACCACACCCCTCAAAGATGGGGGTGCGAGGGTCACCCCGAGAGGCCCCTACAGCGACAATACTCTTCTCAGCCGCTAGCAGGGACTCCTCAAGGAGGTCGACAGTGAGAGTGGTGGGACAGACAGAGAGAAACTGGTCCCTAACGACACGAAGGGACTCAGGGAGACGGGTGACGAGAAAGTAGAGAGTGATGTACATCGGAGGAGGGTTCGCAGCGCGGAACTCAGCAGGATGGGCAGCGCGGTAGCGGGTGTCACTAGCACGGAGGTGGGTAACGAGGTCAGCGACAGTGGGAAAGGAAGCGAGGTCAGGGAAGAGAAACGGTAGCATGAGGCGGCTAAGGGTAGCGGAGGAAGGGGAGGAGTAGCGTGCAACTACAGCGTCGTACAAGGCCTGAGCGGTCTTGCACTGACTAAAGTGGGCACGCTCAGACAAAGGGAGGTGGCGACGCACAGCAAGACGTGCAGCAGCATCGCGGGTCGCCCACTTGGAGCGAACGGCAGAGTCAGCATCAGCAGGTGGGGCAGGGACAGCGCCAGAGACAAAGTCAAAGAGAGAGACCTCATCTATCGCATCACACAGTAAGTACAGCTGCAGGTCTTCAATCCAGACGGCAAAGTCAATGGCCCTCCCCTCAGCGTCAAAAGTAAGAACATTGGGGGTGGCCATGGCAGCAGCTGAAAGTCTCACCGGGCTGGGAGAGTCGGGTAGGTCAGCAGCAGAGGAACACAGCTCAGGAGCAGCAGCACGGCTCCTCAGGCGGCTCGGGCGGCTCGGGCGGCTCGGGCGGCTCGGGCGGCTCGGGCTGCTCGGGCGGCGGCTCGGCTGCAGCTCAGCGGCGGCTCGGCGGCGGCTCGGGCGGCGGCTCAGGTGGCCCGGGCAGCGGCTCAGGCGGCCGCGGCTCGGCGGCGGCTCGGCTGCTGCTGGGCGGCTCGGCTGATGCTGGGCGGCTCGGCGGGGCCGCGTAGCAGAGGGCGGCGGTGCCGCGTAGCAGAGGGTGGCGGGGCCGCGTAGCAGAGGGCGGCGGGGCCGCGACTGAAGAGGGCGGCGGGGCCGTGTAGCAGAGGGCGGCGGGGCCGCGTAGCAGAGGGCGGCGGGGCCGCGTAGCAGAGGGCGGCGGGGCCGCGTAGCAGAGGGCGGCAGGGCCGCAATCGAAGGGCGGCGGGGCCGCGTATCAGAGGGCGGCGGGGCCGCGTGGCAGAGGGCGGCGGGGCTGCGTAGCAGAGGGCGGCGGGGCCGCGATCGAAGGGCGGTGGCGGGGCCGCGTAGCAGAGGGCGGCGGGGCCGCGATCGAAGGGCGGCGGGGCCGCTAGGGAAGGGCGGCGGAGCCGCTAGGGGAAGGGCGGCGCAACGGGCCGCTAGGGGCGACACGACGGGTCGCTAAAAAAAAAAACGCGCCTCGGGGCGCGGTTCGGTGGGCCCTAGAAGAAGTCCCTAGGAGGGAACCTGCTCTGATTCCATGTGAAATCAAAGAACGAGAATGAAATGAGTATGAATGAAGTGAGTACAAATAGGAAACCCTAATTGGGTTGTACCCCCTATGGGATACCCCACTATAGCCTACACAAATAAGTAAGCTATATGTTCTGACAGGACCTCCTTCACTGTGAGAGTACGACGGCTTATGGCAGCTATGCTTGCTTGCCTTTACTTTATCATGCTATTTCTAGCATAGGATAATCATATGCATGCATGAATTGCTTGATTTCCTAGGCTAGGTGCTTTCCTATATTTTATTATAGTTATAGCACCGAGCTAGGTTGCGGGCACCGAATTCTGGCTTTTCGGTTGCCACCGAATTGCCTTCTACCGAATTCCGTAAGGATCTGTTCGGGACGCTTCGCGACCCGCGGAACCTTCGCGTAACACCTGGTTACGGGGCCTTGTGTCGAGCCTATATATAGCCTCGTGTTGTACCCAGGTGATCATTCAATTCAATTTGAATCATCTTTTCTGAGCTCGATCCCAGATCCTCACACTTGGTAATCAGAGCGGGTTTACACGCGAGGTGTTCAACCGCTTAGTTCCGGCCTTTAAAAGCCGCGGGGGCGACGACGAAAGCGCCAATACGGGTAAGTAAAACCAGTTCTGCGCAATTTTTCTAAGTCCCCCTCGATTCGGTTTTTGAACAACCCTCGGATTTGTTGAGAATAGAACAAGAATGAATGAACTATGAATGAAGTGAGTACAAATAGGAAACCCTAACTGGGTTGTACCCCCTATAGGATACCCCACTAAAGCCTACACAATAGTATAAGCTATATATATGTTCTGACACACCCCCATAGGCAAAGTGGGGGAGAACAAGGGGTCACAAGACCAGTCAAGCAAGACAAAGCAAAGCTCAAGGTGGATCACAAAGTCACCACACAGTCCGAGCACAAGAGCAAGGCCAAAGGCCAGTTCACAAGTAAGAGTACAGACATATATATAAAGCTAGACAAGCAAGAGCAGGTATATATATGTCACAGTACAAGTAAAGTCAAGAGGAGAGCAAGTGAGGCAAGACAGGCACAAGACCCAGCTAGGTGCAGAAGCGCTAATGGTCACAAGGCGCAAGTGCCTTGGTGAACACATCAGCAGTGTTGGCCTCAGAGGCCACGTACGCAAGCCGCAACTGTCCACGCTGCTGTAGCTCACGAGCAAGGAAGTAGCGAAGAGCAATGTGCTTCGTTCTGTGCTCCAGACGCTGCTCTCGACACAAGGCCAGCATGGCCTTGTTGTCTACGTACAGCACTGGAGGAGAACGAGGCGGCTCTCCAAGGTCAGTCAGCAAGTAGGTGAGCCAGCGAAGCTCCTGTGCAGCCATGGCCCCTGCGTAGATCTCAGCCTCACAACTGGAGCTGAGAACCGAAGACGAACGAGTAGCCCGCCACGAGACAGAGCCGGAACCAAGGCTGAAGGTGTAACCCTGTGACGACCGCTGCGTAGCCTGGTCGTCAGCCCAAGAAGCGTCCGCATGACCTGTAAGGACCACTGGACTCCGCCCTCCAAGCACTAGCCCCATGCCCAACGTACTGCACAGGTAGCGCAATACCCTCTTCGCTGCAGCCATGTGCTCTGGTCGGTGTCTCCCAGGAGCAACATAGCGTGCAAGAATGCTCAGAGGGTATGCAAGGTCAGGTCGTGTGCAGGTCATCAGGTACATGAGGCAGCCAACAAGCTCCGGGTACGGGCCACTCGACTCTACGGACTCATCCGAAGGCAAAGCTGAGAGCGAGTGGCGGGTAGACAGAGGAGTGGCCTGAGGCGAGGAGTACGTGAAGCCGAAGCGCTGAAGGACCTGCTGCACCATGTGTGACAGAGTCAAGGTAATGGTGCGGCGTGCTCTGTCCCGAGTGATCTGCAAACCAAGGTAGCTGCGCAGTTCATCCAGGTCTGTGCACGTGTGTCTCTTCAGCAGCTCGGACTTCACGTAGGCGAGTCCAGCAGTGTCCGCTGTGGCAAAGACCAAGTCGTCAACGTACACGAGGATGTAGAACGGCGGCAGAGAAGTGTCGGTGCGCAGAAACAGCGACGGGTCAGCAGTAGAAGGAGCAAACCCAAGAGCCGCAAGTGTAGTCCTCAGTGTGTCGTGCCACTCACGCGGTGCCTGGCGGAGACCGTAGACTGGCCGTCGGAGGCTCCACTGGGTGTCAGGAGGGAAAGTCCCAGTGAAGCCAGGTGGACGGCGCAGCCAGATCTCCTCGTGCAGGCTACCCTGAAGGAACGCAGTGCTGAAGTCGAGAGAGTGAAGCTCGTAGTCGCGCTGAGCGGCTATGTGTAGCAGCACCCGAAGAGTGGTCATCTTCAGGGTGGGAGAGAAGGTCTGAAAGTAGTCAACTCCCTGCCGCTGACTAAAGCCACGAGCGACGTATCACGCCTTGAAGACAGGTGGAGAGCCTGGCGGCCGCTTCACCCTGAAGATCCGCATGCCACTGACGATGTTCGCCCAAGGAATGGGAACCGCGTCAACGTAGGTGCCTGTGGACTTCCAGGAAGCCATCTCTGCATCCATAGCTGCCTGCCACTGAGAGGAGTAGGGACCCTCTACGGCCTCCGCGTAGGAGCGCGGAGTCGGGATGTCTAGTGCATCCAGGTCTCCCTCAGGAGCAAGCAGTACAGACGCAAGATGAGGTGAAGCAGCAGCCAGACACTGTAACTCCTCCTGCCTGTCCTCTAGGACGTCCGTGCCAAGAGCACACTCACCCCCGACGGACGGAGGACAGACAGACGCAGACTCACCAACAAGACTAGCAGCGTAGTCTAGACGATAGCGAGCAGCAAAGTCGACGAGCTCAGCAACAAGAGCAGACGCAGCAGTGGACTCAAACGAGGGGTCACTGACGACAGTAGCAAGGAGACGCGTGACAGTAGGACTGGCAGCACGAAGGGAGTCCGACTCAGGGTCGGCAAGCGCAGGAAGAGAGGACTCAAAAGGAGAAGGCAAAGGGGCACGCAGAGGAGCAGTGGACGGACGCAGAGACATCCGGTGCGTGCCAGGGACAGGAGGAGGACGTTGATGCGAACCGCGACCACTAGCGCGAGCAGCACGAACAGGCGACGCGGGACGAGACGCAGGCTCACGACGCTCAGCAAGACCTCCAGTAGGACCAGTGTAAGGAGAGGGAGCAGGCAGTGGGGAGGAAGGCTTTAACGGGGACTGCGACTGGACAGGCTGTGGACACTCTACCGGAGCAGAACGAAGTACGGACGAGGCCGCTCAGCAGCTCCAGGCTCAGCAGGGACAGCACCAGCACCCTCAGCGGCAGGACCTCCAGCAGCACCAGCAGCAGAACCACCTCCAAGACAGACAGCTGGAGTCTCACCACCAACACCTCCAGCAGCTCCAGCTCCAGTAGGACCCGCAGGCCCAGCAGCTCCGGGACCGGCGGTACCGGCACCCTCGACGGTCGAAGAAGCTCCAGCTCCGGCAGAACGCCTCCAGCGGCGAGCAAACCACTTGCGCAGCTCCTGTGGAGAGAGGGGCTCCCGCCGAGACGCAGCACCGGGAGAAACCCCAGGCTCAGCAGCCCCAGACGCAGCACCCCCAGGCTCAGCAGCTCCAGACGTAGCACCCCCAGGCTCAGCAGCTCCAGACCCAGCACCCCCAGGCTCAGCACCTCCAGACTCAGCACCCCCAGACTCAGCACCCCCTGGCTCAGCAGCTCCAGGCACAGCACCCCCCGGCTCAGCACCCCCAGGCCCAGCACCCTCCGCAGTAGCACCCCCAGGCTCGGCACCCCCGCGCATAGCACCCCTACAGTCAGCACCCCCAGGCTTAGCACCCGCAACAGCACCAGAGTCACCAGTAACCTCGACCGGGTCAACTGCGTCTACCTGGGACACACATGAGGGGGCAGGAACCTGAGGGGGGAGGGGGTCTACCGGGGGGGGGAACCGGCACAAGGAAGTCCGGTGGCGGGGGAAGGGAAGGAGTGCGGTAGGGGAAGAGGCGGTAGAAGGGGACAAACTCGTCGAACGTGACGTCCTGTGAGGACAGAACACGACGAGAGGAGGGGTGGTAGAACTGCCACCCTGGAGCGTCAGGGGGGAAGCCAAGGAAGACACAGGGAGCAGCACGAGGGGACAGCTTGTCCGCAGACAAGTCGCGGACAAACGCCCGAGATCCCCAGACACGGAACGCAGACGCATCGCCAACCTTCCCCGTCCACAGCAAGACTGGGGACATCGCAAGCCGAGAGACCCTGGGGTGAAGGTTGAGCTGATGCGCCACGTACCGAACCGCAAACGGCCACAGAAAATGGGGGGCAGCCGCATGCATCATGGACGTACGAGCGACATCCATGACCATGCCAATGCGGCGCTCAGCAATCCCATTTTGCTGTGGAGAGTCTGGAAGCGTGAAGGTCTGGCGGATCCCCCGTGCACGACAGTAGTCTTGCAGAAGGCGAGAGGAGAACTCCCCGCCTCTGTCCGAGTGCAGACGCAGAACAGGAAAGTCTGAGCCGAAGCTCCTCCTGAGCTGGAGACGAGCCTCGCGGATCCAGTCGATCAGCACCTCAGTGACAGCACCCTTGCTGCGCAAGGGGAGGACTGTGGTGTAACGCTAGTAGTCGTCAACCACCAAGAGGAAGTAGCGCTCGTGACCCTGCCCACGGATGGGGGCTGGGCCCCACACGTCCATGTGAAGTGTCTGCAGAGGAGCCTCTGTCGGGGGGAACTGGGAGGAGTGAGGAGCAGCCCGGAGGCGCCCCTCGACACAGGGGACACAGGAAGGTCCTGGCCCCGAAGGAAGGGGAGGGAGAGACTGGGGAAGACCAGAGACAAGGACACGGGAAGCCATGCTCCGAAGACGGGGCAAGGAGGGGTGGCCCAGACGGTGGTGCCACAGGAGGGTCTCGTGAGACAGGAGGCGACACGAACAGGGGGCAGACTCAGGGCCAGACCGGGACGCAGCAGCAAACACCTGACCTGACGCAGCTACCTGACCAGACGCAGGGACAGGAGGAGACGTAGTGGTCAGAGTGTAGAGGCTCGACCCCGGCCGACGCAAGAACGTGGCCAGGTGCCGGCCTGTGCGTGCGTCCGTGCAGTGGGTCACCCGCTGACTCGCAGGAGTGAACTGGTGAACCCCCGCATCCTGTAGGTCCGCACCACTCACCAGGTTCGTCGAGAACGAGGGAAGGTACAGACCAGACACGGTGCCCGAGGGGGCAGCCGGACACGGGAGGACAGTGGAAAAGTGAGAGAGGACAGGACTCCCAGAGGGGTCAGCCAGGGAGACCGCAACCGGCCGGCCAAGCGGCGCGAGGGTGGTGCGGTCTCGAAAGAAGGAGCGAGAAGCCCCGGAGTCAAGTGTGAAAGTGAGGGAGGACGAAGGCGACGCAGTACCTAAGAGCGCAGACTCACCAGTACCTGAGAGCGCAGACGCACAGGCACCTAGAGCACCAGCCTCACAAGCACCTAGTGCAGCAGTGCCAATGCCCGGGTCGGGCGGGAAACACCGGTAACAGTCACCCCCCTCGCTAATACTCACAGCATACATAGCAGCAAGGATAGCATCAAAGTCAAGATCAAAGATCGCTACACCAGCCCTAAGAAGCTCATCCCAGCGGGGGAGCTCACTAGCCTCAGGGAACTGCTGACGCCAAGCGTCCGTCAGGCGGCCAAAGCAGCGCTGGGTGGGGTGGGCACCCCCACACTGCTCACCCGCGCGGTCGCCGAAACGAAGGACGTAGGCACACGGACCAGCACCCCCACCCCTCTGACGCTGAGCGTACCACTCACGGAGCTGCTGGGGCAGAGGGATGTCCCGCGAACGCTGCTGCTGCTGCTGCTGCAGGCGCTGACCACCACCACCACCGCTCCGCTGCTGGGTACCACCCCGACCAGCTCCACCCCCTCCGCCACCACCGCCTCCTCCTCCGCCTCCTCCACCGCCTCCACCGCCACCGCTGCCGCCACCTCCGCCTCCTCCGCCGCCACTGCCACCACTACCACCGCCACCCCCTCCACCACTCCCGCCGCCACCCCCACTCCCTCCGCCGCCTCCACCGCCACCTCCACCACCCCCTCCAGCTCCACCCGCGCCCTTGCCCCCCTTGCCCTTGCCAAAGCGGCGTCGCCCACTAGGGGCAGACGCCGCGCCGACCGACTCAAGACCAAGCAGGTCGGCAGCAGCAGCAGAGGCAACAAAGGGCAGTAGGGGGGAAGGAGAGCACCCCTCAAAGATGGGGGTGCGAAGGTCACCCCGAGAAGCTCCTACAGCGATGATGCTCTTCTCCGCCGCGAGGAGGGCCTTCTCGAGGAGGTCGACAGTGAGGGTGGTGGGACAGACTGCGAGAAAGTGGTCCCTGACTACGCGAAGAGAGTCAGGGAGGCGCGCGACTACGTAGTAGAGAGTGATGTACATGGGGGAGGGGGTTCTTGGCGCAGAACTCAGCAGGAAGGGCGGCGCGGTAGCGAGTGTCACTAGTGCGGAGGTGCGTAATGAGGTCAGCGACAGTGGGAAAGGCAGAGAGGTCAGGAAAGAGGTAGGGAAGAAAGAGACGGCTCAGTGCAGCAGTGGCAGGGGAAGAGTAGCGCGCAACTACAGCGTCGTACAAGGTCTGAGCACTCTTGTACTGACTAAAGTGCGCGCGCTCAGAGCTAGGGAGGTGGCGACGCACAGCAAGACGTGCAGCAGCATTGCGGGTAGCCCACTGAGAGCGCACAGTGGGATCAGCATCAGCAGCAGGGGCAGGAGAGGCGCCAGAAGGGAGGTCAAAGAGAGAAAGGCCGTCTGCTCTATCGCACTGCAAGAACAGCTGCAAGTCGTCGACCCAGACCTCAAAGTCAATGGCGCGACCCTCAGCGTCAAAAGCGAGGACACTAGGGGTAGCCATGACAGCAGTAGACGGTCTCACCAGACATGACGGGTCGGGCAGCGCAGTAGCACAGCAGCACAGCAACACAGCAGCTCAACCGGCTCAGCAGCAACAGCAGCCTCGCAGGACCAGCGGCTCGGCTCCTCAGGCGGGCTCGGTTCCTCAGGCGGTGCAGGCGGCTCGGGCGGCTCGGGCAGCTCGGGCGGCTCGGGCGGCTCGGGCGGCTCGGGCGGCTCGGGCAGTCAGCGGCACAGGCGGCTCGGGCGGCTCGGCTCCTCAGCTGCGGAGACGGCTCGGGCGGCTCAGGTCGCACGGCGGCCAGCGGGCGGCGTGGGGGCCGGGACAGCGTCGTGCAGCAGGGACGGGAGATCGCGGCCGGGACGGGCGGCACAGGGCGGCTCGGGACCGGGTCGGGCGGCGCGCGGGCGGTGAGGGGCCGGGACGGGCGCGCAAGGGTGGCTAGGGGCCGGGACGGGCGCTCGAGGGCGGCGAAGGGCCGGGACGGGCTCGCGTGGGCGGCTAGGGGCCGGGACGGGCGCGCGTGGGTGGCTAGGGGCCGGGACGGGCGCTCGAGGGCGGCTAAGGGCCGGGACGGGCGCGCGTGGGTGGTTAGAGGCCGGGACAGGCGGCGCGCAGGTGGCGAGGGGCCGTGACGAGCGGCGCGCGGGCGGCTGTGGGCCTGAACGGGCGGCGCGTGCGCGTCTAGGAGCCCTGACGGGCGGCGCGCGGGCGGCTAGGGGCCTGAACGGGCGGCGCGCTGGCGGCTAGGGGCCTGAACGGGCGGGCGCGCTGGCGGCTAGGGGCCTGAACGGGCGGGCGCGCTGGCGGCTAGAGGCCTGAACGGGCGGGCGCGCTGGCGGCTAGGGGCCTGAACGGGCTGCACGCGAGCGGCTAGGAGCCCTGACGGGCGGCGCGTGGGCGGCTAAAGGCCGGAACGGGCGGCGCGCGGGCGGCTAGGTGCCTGAATGGGCGGGCGCGGGCGGCTAGGTGCCGAGACGGGCGGTGCGCGGGCGGCAAAGGGCGGCTCGCGCGGGCGTCTAGGGGGCCGTAGGGCAGGCCAAAAAGGAGAGAGCAAGGGCCCGGAGCGCGCTCCGGGCAGAAAAAAAGTTTTGAAGGTGGTGGGCCCTAAGCACAGTTCCCGCGGGGGAACCTGCTCGATACCATGTTGAGAATAGAACGAGAATGAATGAACTATGAATGAAGTGAGTACAAATAGGAAACCCTAACTGGGTTGTACCCCCTATAGGATACCCCACTAAAGCCTACACAATAGTATAAGCTATATATATGTTCTGACAAGATTTACTGGTGGAAAGGTTGGAGTTTCGACCGTTCGATCGAGTTTCATCTCAACGGCCCAGAGAATTTCACCCAAAAAAGTTGGAATTTGGAGCGTCGGATCGATTTTCTCCTCAACGGCCAAGATCGGACGCGAATTTCGCCTAAGGGAGATTTACGCAACCTACAGAATTCGCGCTCGTCAATTCTACAGTCAATTTGACTCGCAGTAAGTCGACCAGCACCTAGAATTTGATTATTTTTGTTGCGCATCTTCCTGTAAATCGCCAAATGGAGGAAAAAAACAGATATTTCAGTACAGAAAATCGCGGAGTTACGTGCTGAGCATAAGCAAATACGTGCAGCGCTCCCACGACTCGAAAAACTCCTTGCAAACCAGTCGGCAACCGCCACAGCAGCAGCGACAACAGTAGCAGCAGCACCAGCGGCTACACCGACAATTCTACATGCGACAACGGCAGCAGCTACAGTTAACCTCGAAGCAGTGAAGCTGAGGCTACCGGAGGCGTTCGATCCTACACTAAAAAGGAATGACGTTCGTCGATTTGTAGCTGAACTCGAAATTTACTTCGAAGCCGTTAGATGCACAACCCCGACAAAAGACGCAATGCGCATACGACTCGCAGCAACACTGTTACGAGGCCCAGCTCTAGAGTGGATCAACAACAGAATAGTCCAAGGCGAGGGGACGTGGGCGCAGGTTCCGGCAGCAATGATCGAACAGTTCGACACGTTGAACAGTAGCTACTACTGAACACGACGCAACAAGCCAACTAGTGGCATGGGGCGATTGGCACCACCCACGACTGCCGACCCGATGGAGAACAACGAGGGCGATGTGGAGCAGCGGCTAGCAAATAATGAGACGTGCAAATTTTGCGGCGCTACAGGACATCGTATCTTGGCGTGTTGGAAAATGGAGAGAAGGTGTGCGGAGCTGAAGGACAAGAACAGTGCGGCACCCCCGAAGCAGAAAACGGAAAACGTGGCAACTTTGGAGAGGGCGAAAAAAGGAGAATATGGTGGCGCAAATTTAAAACGTCACGACCAGCCGGCACCAGGGGAAATCGCCAAGACTAATGGAGGATCCGTGAAACAAGACCCTGCACCGACCGGGAAACTCCAGCCGTATACCCCGACAAGTAAGAATATTACTTCTCGTGGGTTTCAAGCCTTTATTAAGGGAGAGTCATAAATTAAACCGGTACCGAGTATTATGGGGACCCTACTCCAGAGCGCTAATACTGGTCGAGCGTTCCGAGGAGTTAATATTCTCTCCCAGCAGCACTATTTAAAGGCTCCCTGTTCCCCACAGATGAAGCCTACACAGCTGCAAAGGCTTAGTGGAAGGTTCCAGGCCCAAGAGAAGCCGAATCGACCTCGGATAAATCCTTCTAACCTTTCTCAGTTGAAAACTGATACTGAAGCTACATCTTTGAGCGCAGGACCTAGGGATAACATATTCGACGTACCCTACGATCCTATAAGCGATACCATCTACGAATACTCGGAGCAGCAGCAACCACTTGTACTCGAGGTGATCTGCAACGGGCATCGCCTCCAGGCCCTGGTGGACAGTGGTGCGTCCCACTCGGTGTGCGACCGCGGGACGTTGGAGAAAATTGGAGAATCCTAAGAAGAAACCCAGTTTACAGCAACGATGGTGGACGGTACGAAGCTTCCCATCCACGGAAGGCCAACACTGCAGCTGCAGATAGGGGCGTTGAGGTGGAAGCGGACGTTGCCGATCACGAACATCAAGGGATTAGATTTTATCTTGGGGCGAGATTTCCTGAAGCAATTCAACCCCTAGATCGATTGGGTCAACAGAAAGGTGTGCATCTACAACAACGGGAAACGAGTGGAGCTGCGAAGCTTGACGGATACAGGGAGCGTTCCTGAAACGACACTGGCACGGTTCGAACGGACAGTGAACGAGAGTAACACGGGTTACTTAGCACTGGTTATAGCAGCAGCAGAGGAGGAGGTCTTGGAGCAGTACAAGGATATAATGCCCGACGACCTACCCACAGGCGTATCTTGAGCACGCACCCACGAGCACGAGATCGTGGAGGAACCAGGTGCGAAACCCATCTCACGTGCACCATAACGATGGAGTCCAACTGAACTGACAGACATGAAAAACAGATAGAGTATCTACTAGACAGACAACTGATCCGCCCATCCACCTCTCCCTACGGTGCACCAGTGACAAAAGTTAGAAGAAAGAAAGAGGATTGAACTAGTAGGAATGAGGATACAAATAGCAAAACCCTAGAAGGGTTGTACTCGCTATAGAGCACCCCACTACAGGCTAGAACATAAGATAATATTCTGACAACCAGTTCTCTTCACTCCAAAGCCAGACGGTAGTTTACGGATGTGCATCGACTACCGCGCACTGAACAAACAGACAGCACTGACTACAGCGCCAGTACTCATCCTACCGGATCCAGACAGAGACTACGTGGTGGAAGCAGACGCCAATGACCAAGCAGTCGGAGCAGTACTGATGCAGCATCACGAACGCAGTTTGCAGCCCATCGCCTACCTCAGTAAGAAGCTATTACAGTGGAAGAAGGACTTAGCTGTAAGGAAGGGTTCAGGAAAGATTTGGGTACCGAATTACGCCCCGCTACGGCAGATCCTATTGGAGGAGTTTCACGACGTACCTTACGAGGGACATTTCGGGAGCAACAAGACGTTAGCAGGGATAGCGAAGTATTACTACTGGCCCGGGATGGCAGCAGACGTGCAGCAGTTCGTCACCTCTTGCGACACGTGCCAGCGGATGAAGAGCAGCAAGCAGAAAAAAGCAGGGTTACTTCAGCCTCTACCCGTACCGGAGCAGCCATGGCAGGTCGTTAGCCTCGACTTCATCACAGGACTTCCTTCGACCTCACGAGGACATGATTCCATCCTCGTGGTGATCGATAAGTTCTCAAAAATGGGTCACTTCATACCGACCAACGCCACAGCTACAGCTGAAGCAACTGCTCGACTCTTCTTCGACCGCATCATCACCATCCACGGCATCCCCGCTACACTCATCTTAGACAGAGACCCCAAATTCACGAGTAAGTTCTGGAAGGACCTCATGGGACTGTTGGGGACAAAGCTTGCAATGTCTTCAGCATACCACCCCTAGACTGACGGACAGACAGAGCGACTCAATCAAGTGGTTGAACAGTTACTGCGCACAGCTTGCAAGGACGACGTCAGCCACTGGGACACACAGTTACCGACCCTAGAGTTCGCTTACAACAACGCATCACATGCGGCCACAGGAAAAACTCCTTTCTTCCTGTGTTACGGACGGGAACCACTCACACCACAGCAGCCAACCACACCGGCATACGTCCAAGCCGCACATGACTTCGTCACCACCATGCAGCAGCTATGGGAGAAGACTCAGCGACGTCTCACAACGATGCAAAACTCCGAGAAGCAGTATGCCGATCGTCAGTGACGTGATCACTCAGTAGCAGTCGGAGATCAGGTGCTTCTTGAAACGCGCAACTTGAACCTGTCTCACCTCCAATCCAAACTCCGGCCTCGCTTCTGTGGTCCTTTTCTCGTTGAGGCACAGGTGACACCAGTTACATTCCGCTTGCGCTTACAAGATACATGGACCCTACTCCAGAGCGCTAATACTGGTCGAGCGTTCAGAGGAGTTAATATTCTCTCCCAGCAGCACTATTTAAAGGCTCCCTCCCCTATATACGAGCTGTACTGTGCCTCTGCCGAGTTGCAGCTCCTGCTCGCGTAAGCCACAGTAGTAGCATAGGAAGCCCAGCACCGCTCTCAACCCTGACTTGTCCTTCGGCTCCCGCAGTCTGTCCAGGACCTCCACCTTGGCCTGTTGGATACCAATCTGCCCCCCTTTCACCTCATATCCCAGGTATTGCACGGTTTGCTCACCCCATCTGCACTTCTTGGGGTGACATGTCAGCCCTGCTGACTCTTTCGCCGTCAGTGTCTTTTCTACATCTTGCAAGTGCTGCTGCTCGGTCGTGCTGAAGGTCACTACATCGTCAATGTAGCAAGCCGCACATTCCACTCCCTGCAGCACACTGTCCATCACTCTGTGGAACACAGCTGATGCATTCCTCAACCTGAAAGGCATGTACAGCCACTCGTACAGCCCGTCCGGCCCATGGAATGTCGTTTTCCTTGTATCTTCATCCGTGATCTTGATTTGGTTGAACCCCTGCCTCAGGTCCAGCGTCGTGAAGAACACACCCTCGGCCAGCTTGTCAAAGATCTCCTCTGCCATCGGCATCAGGTACCTATCCGCTGTCGTGATCTTGTTGAGTGCTCTGTAGCCCCCACACATCCTCCTGCTCAGTACCTCCCCCGTCAGGTCCTTCCTGGCTGCTACCACCGTCGGTGTGGCGTATTCTGATTCTGACCTCCTGATCAGTCCTGCTTCCAACAGCTCTTTTATCTTCTCTTTGCAGGTTTCCTCATCCCCGTGCAGCATCTTCCTCCTGCGGTGGAACATGGGTTCTTTGCTGCTCAGTTTCAGCTCCATCTCCTTCACCTCGCATCTTCCCAACTCCTGCAGGGTGAAGGCGAAACATTTCTTGTGCTTGGCCAGCAGCTGCTGCATGGCCTCCTTCCCTCCTTCACTCATTGCATCTCCCACCTTCCACTTCTCCTCACCTTCCTCTCGACAGTTCTATGCTCCTTGTGGCACTAACTCCACCCCTTCTTCCTCTCCCTCCTACCCCCAGCTCAAAACCGTCTCCCGCCACATCCTCTGGACCAACCATCTCAGCATGTGCCCATCCATCGCGTTCCCCAAAGCCTTTCTCATGTCTGCTTCACTCACCCTTGGCGCCGCCGTTACATTCTCTCCATACCCCATGGCCAGCTCTCCTTCCAGTGCAGTTGGTTCCTCCCATCGCCCCTTCCTATGATCATACACCATTCCTGGCCCTGGTTTCCCCGTTGCCCACTTGTACCCGGCTGCCCTTGCATAGGCCACAAGGGTGGGCAAGGCCCTCCTGTCCTGCCCGACCTGGTTGCACGGAGAATGCCTGTGATAGCCCTTCCGGCATACTGGTGCTGGGGTCCGCCCTGGCTCTAGTATGTCCTGCACCTTCTTCCCTGGTGCTCTCTTCACTCCCTCTATCTCCTCCTGCGGATTTCGGGCCGGGACGACATTCTGCCAATACATCCTGAGTCGATGCACGTAGGACCCTGCCCTGGCGGCATCACAGCTCACTCCTCTTCCTAGTTTCCCCCTTATCCTTTCCCTCACTATTCGGATTGGCCCTCGGCTGTCCTCCTCCAGGTCCAAGTTCTCTAGTAGGTAAGCCACTCTGCCCTGCCTCTCTTGCAGCCATTCCATGATGCGAAACAAGTCCTCCATCAGCTTTGTCCTGGGGTCTCCTGCTCCCTTCCCCTTTCCTGCCCAGGACACCCCTTGGCATTCCCAACCCGCCACCAGCATGTCCACTTGCCCCCAGCTGGCCACTTCCGCCTCTATTATCTCCCTCACGTCATGAACAGTTCCGCCCATGGCCTCGTGAATCACCTTCCCACTCAGTAGTTCCGGGAACTCTCCCTGCAATTTCCACGCATGGTGCTCTGCCATTCTTCTCACCACCAGCTCCTTTTCCACATATATCCACCATCTCACCGCCATCCCACTCCTCACTACTGCCGACGGCCCTGCCCCTATTCCCCCAAACAGCTCTAACAGGCAGATGGGTTGCTGCCAATCACTCTGTTGCTTCAGCCCATCCATCTGCTTCTTCCTGGGCCCTTCCCCCGACCACCTTGCTCCTCCCTTCTCCCCCGCCTCTTGCTTCCCTGGCTGCATTTCTATCTGGCTCCTCCTATCCCCTTCGCCACATGTCTCTCAGGTGCCATCAACCCCAGCCTCTCCGCCATCCCCTTGCCTAATATCACACTTTGTGCTCCCGTGTCTATGATGGCGGTCTTCACTTTCTCTCCCTCCACCTCCATCCCTCCCCCTTCTAGTAGTAGCACTGAGGTCTGGCACGCCAGCCTTTCTTGTAGGTGGAGTGCTGGTGGTTTCTCCTGTGATGGCTCGCCCGGCTTCTGCCCCCTCTCGCTCTCCTTCCTGCCCTGCTCCCGCCTACCGTCCTTCCCTCCACTCCTCAGTCCCATCTCTTCTATTTCCCTCCATGCCATGAGGGCACACTGCACATCTTGCTCCACTTCCTCCCCTTCCTCATCCCTGGCATACATCCCTGCTTCTGCTTCCGCCCTTGGTCCTGGTGCTTGCAGCTGTGCCTGCAGCCTGCTGATCTGCCGCTGCAACTCTTCCGGGGTTCTCCTGGCCCCTCCCTCTCTCTGATAGCAGTCCTTTGCCTCGTGCCTTCGCTTCTTGCAAATCTCACACCTGGCGGCATCTGGGCATTCCCACCTCCAATGCCCTGGCTTCCCGCAGCCATCACAGTTCTTGCAGTCCCTGCGAATGTGTCCCATCTACCTGCACCGTTGACACATCCTAGTGTCAACTCCTGCCTCTCCTCGCCCCTCCGTCCTTCCTCCTCCCTCTGGTATCATTGCTGCTTTTCAGGTTGGCCAGCGGCTCCTCTCTGCTGGTCTTGGCAGATGGGCCTCATACCTCCTCTAGGCGAGCTCCACCCTTTCGGCCAGGTCAAAAACCTCATCTAGTCTTGCCTCCTCTCCCAGTTCGTACACTTTCATCCTCAGCCCTCCCCCCAGCGCCTCGTCCAGCCCTCCAGGAACTTACTAATGAGGAGGCTACTATCCGAGCATTTCACATCCTCTGCTACATTGATTAGTCGATTGTAATATGTCAGCAGCGACTCAGCCCGCCCCCTTCTCAACTCGCGTATAAGGATGGCCAGAGGATCAGGAGGTCAGACGAATCTGACCGCTGAAGCGCAGCCCAATCCAGTTGCGACAAATGAGGAGACAACGACGATTGGAACCGCCGTCCTCGCACAAATGCTTTAGCGACTCACCAGCTTAGAGCAAGGACTCTAAACATTGCAGAATGGCGACGCGGGAACATCTTCCCAACCCTCTCAACCGGCCTCAAATTGTCACAATACTACCCTGCACGCCTTCTCCCTCGACACAAATGGCTTAACTTCCAAGACTCCCCGTCCCGGCGAAGAGGCAATTCTCTCTGCTCAATCAAGGTTCCTGAGCATATCAAAAATAAAGACAAGTGTGTGTTTTGACGGCAGAGACTTCTATACGTGGAGCTTCAAGTTGGAGCTGTTGCTGCAAAACGCACAGATATTCCACTATTTTGACGGGAGTTACGAGGGACCCACTGAAGACACCGCTAACGCAAGGGCGCACTACTACAACGAGTCATTGATGTCGTACGGCGTCCTGCTGCGAAACATGTTGCCGGCAGAGCAGCTGAGCATTCGATCATACAAGACAATATCTACTCCAGCTCTCGACGCCTGGCGACATTTGAACGGTATCTACCAACGGACGGATTGGGTCTCATCGAGCCGCCTACTCTAGCAGCTATTGGAGACAAAAATGGCCCCAGTGGAGAAGGCCAACAGCTACATCAATCGCTGTCGGAGTCTACGCGATCAAATCGCAAAATTGGGCAGCACCATCTTCAAAGAACTCTTCGTGAATATCGTGCTCCAAGGGCTCACCCCAGAATGGCGGCCCTGTAAGGCGCTACTCCGACAGCAGGGGGTTATCTTGGAAGCTGCCCTATGCGCCACCCTTCTCAACGAACTGAGAGACATGGACCAGCAGCAACCAGCGCCGCGACAGACCGAAGACGCCTCGCCTTCTACGCAGACAACACATAAGAGCGACAGCCGCAACGCCTTTACTGCAAAATCTGCATAAACTTCGGGCACCTGGCAAAGCGATGTAAATTCTGCTCTCGCCCATGCCAGACCAATCCGAGCACCTGGTCCAGCCAACAAGACGCACGAAACGACATGCGTCACGCCTAGGGGCACCAACCCCCATCGCGCAACCTGAACCCAGCGGTTAAGGATCAGCAACAGCCGCCGTCATAGTCTGCTCCCGCCCGCAACGTCATCGGCAACATGGCCATGACGGAAATAAGCAGATCTCGTCGTCATCCCTATGTGCGCACGCCGTCACCTGAGCCAGCACGCCACCCAATCGGGGCGTTCACGGATCACAATCTGTTCACTACCCGCCACGATTTCAATGACGACGATAATCAGGACTGGAATCTTCCAGTCCCGCTGCTTGAAATCCCCTCGCGCGCACCTGATTCGCGGGCTGCACCGATCGATTGGATCTCGCGCGAGCAATTTCTGAAGTTCGAAACACCGCACATCGTCACGCCGCGATTGGCGCTGCTCGCACGTGACGACAACAAGCACTACAACACCTGGTACCTGTACAGCTGTTGCGGGCAACACATGGTCCGATCTGAGCGTTTTGTCTCCAACGCCGTCTCGACCCCAACGGTCACTTACGTCACCGTGGCCAACGACAACAGGAGTGTTGTTAGGCCCCGTCCTCGCTTGGGCGGAGCCAACCTTGTGGTTGGATGTGCGGGGGTTGCAGCCGACTTGCAGCAGTGGGCACGGGGGCCACTGCAAGGGCGCCGAGCAGGAGGACAGCGCCCTGGACGCCTGGCCGGCGTCCTGGGAAGCTGGACGCCGAGCTGGGCGTTGCCACGACTACCCGGGCTCCTAGTCGACGTCGTGGGCGCCTGCACAGCGTCCTGGAAGGCCAGACACCGACCTAGGCGTCTGCACAGCGAGCCTAGGAGTCAGGGACGTCGCCCTGGGCGTTTGCACAGCGTCCTGGGGGCCCGGACGCGGACCTGGGCGTCCTAGGGGGCACAAACACCGGCCTGGGCGTCTGGTCGGCGTCCTGGGAGGCTGGACGCCGCTCTAGAGGTCTGCTCGGCGTCCCGGGCGTCTGGACGCCGACCTGGGGGTTCGGAAGGCGACCTGGGCGCCTGGATGGTGGACTGAGGACGCCGGGCATTGGTGGCCGGCTGCGGACTGTACTGGTTGACCGGGCGTGGTTGCCCGGTCGACCGGGATACCCGGGCGACGTGCGCGAGTGACGCCAGGGTGGAGTCTGCGAGGCCGACCTCGGGGGTGGTATCCCGAGGTCGACGTGGCTGGTAGGCGCAGTCGCTGGCGTGGAGTCTGCCAGGCGTCTGCGCTGTGCACGTGACAAGGAAGTGCGCACCAACCAGCTGCGCGCACCTGCGAAGCAGGTGCACCGTTGTCCTGCGAGTGCAACGCTGTGCAGCCGACTTGCTGCAGCGTTGGCACCCCGTGGACTGCAACGTTGGCGAACCGCTACTCTACAACGCTGGAGCGGTGCGAGCGCTGCTGCGCTAGAGCGCGGTCGACCGTGCTGCGCTGGAGGTCGACCAGTAGCCTAGCTAGCTCTGATGTAGTCAATGCTGCAAATGTTGTTGCAATCATTATTGTGATGTTATCCTAGTGAAACTCTTGCCAATTCTCCCCGTGAACTAGCAAGCAGCGTGAACACAAGGAAACAACTAAGTGAACGAACGCAGAGATCATACGAGCACCCGTGCCTAGCCCGTAGTCTAGCTCCCGTTGCAGCAATTATCTCCGCAGCCAACAATACCCGCCTGCGCGCAAGGAATCGCCATGCTCAAAGCACGAGGAAGCCGCACACAGATCACACTTAATGACGTGCTCATAGTCCAAAACCTGCGCTTCAATCTCCGTTCCGCCGCTCAACTCATGGATTCCAGCGTCGAGCGCAAACCCTCGCACCAGTAACATAATTCTGCACTACTCGTCGCCGACAAAAACGTGCAGGCAGAGGTGGGGTGCTAAGGAAGAGGAGAGCGCCTCCAATGAAGGGGGGTGGGGAAGTGCAGATATAACTTCAGCAACGAGAGCTAGAATACGGGCTAGGCACGGGTGCTCGTGTGATCTCTCCGTTCGTTTGTTCCTTAGTCGTTTCCAAGTGCTCACACTGCTTACTAGTTCATGGGGAGAATTGGCAAGAGCTCCACTAGAAAAACGTTCACAACAATGATAGCAACAACATTCGCATGCAAGACTACATCAGACCTAGCAAAGCTGCTGGTCGAACTCCAGCGCAGCACGGTCGACCGCGTGCCAGCACGACTTGGTCGACCGCGCTCCAGCAGAGCAAAGTCGCGGCTTGCCAACATTGCAAGTCCACGGTGTGCCAATGCTGCAGCAAGTCGGCTACACAGCGTTGCACCCGCAGAACAACGGTGCACCTGCTTTGCAGGTGCGCGCAGCTGGTTGGTGCTCCACGCGTTGTCACGAGCCCAGCGCAGACGCCTAGCAGACTCCACGCCAGCAACTGCGCCCACCAACCACGTCGACCTCGGGATACCACTTCCGAGGCCGGCCTCGCAGAAACCAACCCGGCGACCTTCGCATGCTTCCGCAAAAGTCCGTCGTCCGAATAACACAGTCGACCGGGCAACCAGGTCGATGCCGTCGGGTCGGCGTCCACTCGTCGACCACTTTGGGACTAGGCAGCTGACTTTGCCAAGTCGTCGGCCACCCAAGGTCGGCGCCCTGACGTAAGCGCCCTGTCTGGTTGAACCCGCCAAATCGACCACCCCACACTCGACGCCCTCTAAAGTCGACACTCTCGCAGTGGCCCCCACGCAAGTTAACCAGCCCTGTCAACCAGCTCGCCCACTGCTACAGGTCGGCTGCACTCCCCCGTACATCCGACTACGAGGTCGGCTCCGTCCAAGCAAGGACGGGGCCTAATACAACTCCCGTTGACACTCCCCTGCCACGTTCACGCTTGGGCCACCAGCCCACACACGGCAGTACAGCTCCGAGAGTAGCCCGTCGGTGTGCACCCAACACATAGCACGCCGGTCACCGCACCAGCCATGCAAGAGGGCATGGCACCTACTACTGCACGTCGTTGTCGCCGTCGCCCACGTCTGCCAGGCGCACTTGGCCGACTGCAACAGAGCACCGGTTGAAGGCCGGATAGTGCAGCGCCTTCGTTAGGAAGTCGGCCGATGCTCAGCGGTCGGGATGTACGTCAGCAAAAACTT
This sequence comes from Closterium sp. NIES-65, assembly GCA_948144175.1. Taxonomy (NCBI): domain Eukaryota; kingdom Viridiplantae; phylum Streptophyta; class Zygnematophyceae; order Desmidiales; family Closteriaceae; genus Closterium; species Closterium sp. NIES-65. Next base: position 547,527 of record CANXME010002442.1, on the reverse strand, counting down.
TTTGCGCTTCACCATGTGCTGTAGCCAGGCCTGTCGCCGCTCCATGTGCTTGAGGTTGCCCGTCAACCCCATGCCTTCGGCGACCGTGATGGCTGACTTGTTGTCCACCCAAAGGACGGTCGGCTTCCCGACATCCAACTGCCAGAACTCTGCAAGAAGGAAGTGAAGGCGGCGTCCCTCCTTTCCGGCTTTAGTGGCCGCCATGTACTCCGAGTCGGTCAACGACACCTTCACGCACTTGATGCGCTGGCTCAACCAGGAGAGTGCGGCCCCTCCGTAGACAAACACATAGCCTCTTGTGCTCGTCCAGGTCTGCTTGTCGCCGGCATCGTCGGTGTCCACGTAGCCGACAAGCTCCAACGACTCAGGTCCACCGCCGAACTCCAGGGTGGTCTCGCAGGTATTTGCGAGGTAGGTGAGGCAGCAGTCGACCTCACGCCAGTGCTAGTCGCTCCTCACAGTGGGGCCGCTCCCCAACTTGCTCCAGGCGAAAGCGATGTCCGGCCTCGTCGCCGTTGCCGCAAACTGCAGCGAGCCGACCTTCTGCTGGTACTCCTCCTTCTTGCGCTCCTGCGCCTCTTCGTCATCGAACGTCAGCTCGGCGTAGGCGTCGACCGAAACTGGCGTCTTCAGGGTGCGCCCGGTCTGCTCCTTGTCGATGAAGCACCTATTCAACTTGTTGGCGTAGCCCTTCTGGTGCAGCCACAGCTTCCTCGCTGGCCTGTCGCGCACGATCTCCAGCCCAAGGTACTTCTACACCGGCGAGATCTTGCGCAGCTCGAAGGCGGCCTCCAGCAGCTCCTTCATCATCTTGGCACTACTGCTGGCGGCAAGCTGGTCATCAACCAGCACCCAGCAGGCCACCTTGTCGTCGCCGTCCTTGAAGTAGAGCGTCGTGTCGACCTGGCTCTTCTTCCAGCCGGCGCCGACCAGCACATCGTTGAGAGCCTTGTAAGACAACAGCAACCACTGCTTCAGCCCATACATTCTCTTCAGCAGCTTGCACACCCAGCCGGTTCCGTCGTTGAAGTAGTCCAGCTAGAGCATGTACAGCACCCAGTCGAGCTTGCTCTGCAGGAAGGCGTTCTTCATGTCGAGCTGTATCAGGTTGATGTTGAGGACGGCGATGATGCTGAGGAAGATCCTCGGCGTGACGTAGCTGCTCACCAACGCGTACGTCTCGTCGTAGTCGGCGCCATAAACCTACGTGAAGCCCTTCACGACCAGCCTTACCTTCTTGCGCTCAACAGTGTCGTCGATGTGGTTCTTCGTCTTAAGCACCCACCGGTTTTTTATGATGTTCACCCCAGGTGGGCGTTCGACCAGCTCCCATGTCCCCATACTGATGAGGCTGCGGATCTCCTCCTCCATTGCGGCCTTCACCGCCTTGCCCTTCCAGCTTGCCAACGCCTCCTTCACCGTCATTGTGGCGATATCCCAGCGGTGCTTGGGGTCGGCGTGCATGTCGGGGTCGAGCTCCGGCAACTCCTCATCGTCCTCGGCACCGTCATATGTCAGGTCATTGTCGTCCACGTCGTACACCATGGTGAAGGCAGCGGGGACGAAAAAGTCAGGTGGCCCCCGAAGTCGGCCTATACACTGTGGTCCATGCTGGACCTCCACCACGTTGCTGTCCGTGGACTCCTCGGCGTCCCCTCCATCGTACACCATGGTCGGTGTCCCCGCCGACTGCTCCCCTGTGGTCGGCTCCTCTGCCGACTGCCCGGTCGCCGACTGCTCCTTGGTCGACTTCGCTGCTGCCTGCTCCCCAGTGAGCTGATGCCGTGCCGCTACTCCCTTTGCCGGCTGCACCACCGTTGGCTGCAATTCCTCGGCCTGCTCCTCCCCTGCCGTCGACTTCACTCCCACGTCGACTTGCTGCTCGTCACGTCGGCCATCAGCGATGCTCTTGGCCAGCGCCGCGGGTGACGTCCCACTGCTCCCCTCATCGCCGGAGGCCGACACTGGAGTTAGCCCACGCAGGTCGACCACGAGGGAAGGGGCAGGAGGGGCAGGGGAATTGGAGGTAGAGCGGACGACTTCACCGTCCTCATCAGCAAGCTCACTGACCTCGGCAAGCAGAGGCAGTGTCGTCGTTGAGGTATCCGTCGGTAGGGTGGTCGGCGTCCGTCTCGACGCCGGCCCGTGCTCCGACTTCCACACCTCCAGCGACATATTTTCGTAGAACACCACGTCCGACGTGGTGACCACCCGGTTGTCAGCGATGTCAAGGAACTCCCAACCCTTGCTCTCCTCCGACACGCCGAGCTGAAGACCCCACCGGGCCTTTGACTTCAACTTTCCACCACGCTTCTGCTCGGGGACGAGGAACTGCGCCATGCAGCCCCACAGGCGTACCAGCAACAAGTCGGGCCTCTTCCTGGTCAGCAGCTGATATGGTGTCGTCCTCGGCGGCAGCGCCGACCTCTCAAGGCAAATGCAGACCCAGACGGCCTAACATAGAGAGAGGTGCCACCATTGGTGTTGCACGCCCATGTGCAACAGCATTGTCCGCACCGACTCCACCACCGTCCTCATCTCCCGCTCTACCATGCCGTTTTGCTGCGGTCTGTATGGGCAGGTCAGGTCGTGGACGATCCCCTTTCCGTCCACAAAGGCGGTGAACTCCTTCCCGAGGAACTCCCCTCCTCGGTCAGAGCGCAGCATCAACACCGACTTCTTCGTCGTCCGCTCAGCCACCGCCAGCCACTGCACGAACTCCTGCAACACATCCGACTTCTTGGCGTCCGGCCTCACCCACACGTAGCGGGTCTTGCGGTCCTTCAACAGTAAGAGGCTGCCGTCTTTGGCAGCCACTCGGAACGGCCCGCACAAGTCGATGTGCATGACGGCCAACACGTCGTCGGCGTCGGAGCCCTGGTCGGGGAAGGTGTGCCGCGCCAGCTTCCTGCCGACGCACGAGACACACGGTGAGTCGGCGCCAGCAAGACGGCCGGCTCCACGATGCCGACGAGCGAGCACGACGCCTCCTTGTCGTCTCACCCTTTACCGCCAGGTGAGGAATCGGCGTCCTTTGTCGAGGTCGACTTGGTCGACTGCTTCTCCGTGCGCAACTTGTTTCCTCATTGACAAGGACGACGGTTGCCAAACCTTCCGCGGCCTCCCTTGGCGTCGTCGTCGTCGGAATCACTGCGGTCGGGGCACTCAAAGGAGAGGTGGTCGGGGCTGCGGCAGATCCAGCATTCCCGACGCTGACTTCTTCCTCTTCGACTGCCATCCTTGGCTGACTTCTGCTCGTCGGCATCCTTGGCCATCTTTCAGCCACTACTACCACTACCGCCAGACTGCCCGCGCCGTCCCGTTCGACCACTTTGTTTCATCGGGGCGGTGTAGTTCACCTGCGGCAGGAGCTCCGAGGACCGCTCAGCTTCCTGCATCGCTTCATCCTACAGGATCTACGAGGTAAGGGAGTCCTCGTTGATTGTTGCCCGCGTGCTCGGCGCCAGCGACAGCCGCTTCAGCAGGTTGTAGCTACTCGTGAGCCCTTTGATGACGTGCGTGACGTACGACGCCGTTGAGTAGTGCACGCCAAGCATCCTCATGGTGGCAAGAATTCGCCGAGCCCGGTTGCAGCAGTCGATTGCCGACTCCTGTTCGCCCATCCGTATGTGCGACAGCTGCGACACCTGGCCGACGTACAGGTTGTCGGTGACCTGGTATGTCGACTCGATGAAATGCCACGCCCGGTGGCCGGCGTCGAGGTACTCCCTGCACGACTTCAAGGCGATCTGCATGCCCGGCGAGCAGCACCACGAGATGACCATGAAGGTTAGCTAATGCACAGCACGAAACTCTGTACGCAGGTCGGGGAAGATCTCCTCCGGCGTCGCCACGCAGCCCGGCCATCTCCAGCTGGAGCTCGATGGCTTCCTTCCACGTGAGTATGTCAAGGCGGCCGACTAGTAGGGGGGTGACCGAGATCCTGTCCGGCGTAAACTTGAAGTAGCCGTAGCTCGGTGCAATTCCGCCTGCTGTCACGTGGGTCGCCGACATCGGCGACAAACCGCTTCGTCGACCTCCGAAGTCGCCTTGCGAGGAGCCTGCGGCCGCCGATGACCGCATCTCTCGCGCCTGAACGCCGCCGACTTCATCGGCGTGAATCACACCTCGCTGCCTCGACGTGCCTCCCGCACTGCTGCCGACTAGGTCACCACCGGCGTTGACGCCCTCGTCGACGCCGCCTTCGTCGTTCACCGGTCGAGGAGAAGCCGGTCGAGAAGGGTGCTCTGTCGCCCACACGGTGCGGAGGCCAGCCTCGACAACCGGATTGCTTCGTACTCCTGGGCCTCATGGTGTCTCCTCGCATCTTCCAAGGTGTCCATCACCTCTGTGTCACCTACACGCACGTTAGTGACCGCGAGCCGGCCCACAAGCAATATAGGTAATTGACCACTACGTCGACCTGACTGAAAGGTAAGTCGTGTGCCGTCCACGCTCACCGCACCATGCGGAGATATCTTCAGCAACGGGAGCTAGAATACGGGCTAGGCACGGGTGCTCGTGTGATCTCTGTGTTCGTTTGTTCCTTAGTCATTGGCAAAAGTTCCACTAGGAAAAGATCACAACAATGATAGCAACAACATTGGCATGCAAGACTACATCAGACCTAGCAAAGCTGCTCGTCGACTTCCAGCGCAGCACGGTCGACTGTGTGCAAGTACGACTTGGTCGACCGCGCTCCAGCAGAGCAAAGTCGTGGCTTGCCAACGTTGCAAGTCCATTGTGTGCCAACGCAGCAGCAAGTCAGCTACACAGCGTTGCACCTGTAGAACAACGGTGTACCTGCTTCGCAGGTGCGCGCAGCTGGTTGGTGCTCCACGCGTTGTCACAAGCCCAGCGCAGACGCCTAGCAGACTCCACGCCAGCGACTGCGCCCACGAGCCACGTCAACCTCGAGATACCACTTCCAAGGCTGGCCTCGCAGAAACCACCCCGGCGACCTTCGCATGCTTCCACAGAAGTCCGTCGTCCGGGTAAGACGATCGACCGGGAAACCAGGTCGATGCCGTCAGGTCGGCGTCCTCCCTGGTCCACGTCCCCTCGTCGACCACTTCGAGACTAGGCCGCTGACTTTGCCAAGTCGTCGGCCACCCAAGGTCGGCGCCCTGAAGTCGTCGGCCACCCAAGGTCGGCGCCCTGCCAGGTTGACCCCGCCAGGTCGACCACCCCACACTCAACGCCCTCCAAAGTTGGCGCCCTCGCAGTGGCCCCCACGCAAGTCGACCAGCTCGCCCACTGCTGCAGGTCGGTTGCGCTCCTCTGTACATCCGACTATGAGGTCGGCTCCGCCCAAGCAAGGACGGGGCCTAATACAACTCCCGTTGACAAGAAGCGCCTGCGGATGGGGAACGAGCAACACCGGCGAATGGGGCGCCGCAACTGGCGGCAACACTCGTGGATGGAGCGCCGCATCTGGTGGCAAAACATGCGGTTGGGGCACCTCCGGCGGAGGCTGGGGAACTTCCCGCGACAAACAAAGGGGGAAAGAAGAAGCAGAGACCGAATTTCCTGTTGTTCCCCTTGGTCGTCCCCCGCGCCGCCTTGCACCTGCGCTACCCCCACCTGATGTCCAGCCACACCGCGACCCTTGTGACACCATCGACTGGGGCAATGAGCCCTCGACCCCGCGGCGCACCGTTTACGGACCTGACCCCGAGCCGTGCGAACCAACCTTTGTCCGTGGAACCATCCCCGGGACCAACATTCCCCTCTCCGTGGTTCTCGACAGGGAACTTTTGGCGCTGATGTTGACGACGATGAACGAAGAAGAAGAAGAAGCATCGGCGGAACCTGCCCCTACCTGACGAGGACCCGGAAGTAGAGCGCGCACTCTACATCTGCACCTCTGGATTCCGCGCCACGATGACCTTTGGCACCAACGCCTCTGTCACCCCTCGCGCGTGACACTGAAGAACTGCATCGAAGCCGGCGTGTTTGGCGTCTGCCGCACTCCTGCGCCCTGATGGCTCTGAAGTGAGGAGCAGAACACAGTCGCGAAGTTGCATCGACTGTCTTGAAGCGGCGCTGAGTCATCAGCCATTCCCCCTGCTAGAACCTGGAACCAACCGCTTCCCCAGCTGCACAACGTGTACAGCGCCTTCCTCGTCGTGGGCTATTGCGAAACCAATGACGAGCAGTATATGCTCACCTTTGTCGACGCGGAGGCTACGTCTGGACCGTGAACGTGGAGGCGTGCAGCAGAGCGTACGAAGTCCTCCGCCTCTGGTTGGCGCACGCGCAGAGATAGTCTAGAAAGAAACTAGAGATTTGGCAGTTGGATGGCGCAGCAGAATTCCGCAGCAAGGAGCAGCACAAGGGGATCGAGCACCATATCTCCCTTCCTTACGCACACCCGCAGCAAGGTGTTGCCGAGCGCACAAATCACACACTCATGACGAAGGTGCGAGCGCTCCTGAAGCAATCAAAGCTTCCACCGACGTACTGGACTTACGCAATGCACCACGCCGTACGGGTACACAACCTATTGTCAACCACCGCCATCACCGGCAACCTGTCCCCGCATTTGAAGTGGACAGGCATGAAGGGCGACACATCCATGCTCCGCGTGTGGGGATGCATGGTGCAGTACCACCCGCCAATGTCAACCATCGGCAGATTCGCAATCCGCGCACGCTGGGGAATTCGCCTTGGCATCAGTCGCGAATACAAGGCATGGATTATTCTGGATCTGCTCAGTCAGAAGATTACGAACGCGCGCGATGTCATTTTCTACGAACGGCTCAACCTCGCCCAATTCCGCGAAGATGAACAGACAAATGCGAACCGCGTTTACACCAACGATGGGCATAGCTACGCCACACCTGAGGACGAAGCCGCGGCAGCCATCCTGGAGCAGGACACCAGAGGCGAGTTCACAGATGGTGATCGCCACAGCAGTGATGACAACGAGGAACACTCCCCTGGAGGAGTCGGCGGAGCAGTAGGAAGTAGAAGAGGCGCAGCACCGCCACCACCACCTGAACCAGAGAGCGACGACGATGACGTGCAGGAGGTTATCCCACAGCATCGCCACGACAGCACCGTCTTAGGACTGCAGCTTCTAGGACTCCACGCCGCCACCTCATCGGCGCCACATGTCATCGAGCCGAAGAACCCGCGCGAAGCTCTCAAGGGACCACACATCAAGGAACGGCGCAAGGCAATGGACGCAGAGATCAAGGCGCTCGAGTCCCGCAACACCTGGGTGCTCGTCGATCGCGCCGCAATCAAAAGGAGATGGATTCTCTCTGACAAATGGGTCTTCCGCGTGAAGACCGCAACGGATGGCGCGATCGAGCAATTCAAAGCATGCTAGGTCGTACGCAGCTACGATCAGAGGCACGGCATAGACTTCGACCACACGTTTGCACTGGTCAGCCGTCACACCTCCGTCAGAGTTCTACTCGCCATCGCCGCCGCAAGGCACTTGTCGCTTTGGTGATCACACAAATTGATGTGAAGAACGCGTTCCTTTACGCGTTAGTGGACGCGGTGGTCTATGTGGAGCAGCCCCACACATACGGCGAGGGAGAATCACGCGTGTGTCAGCTGCGAAAGTCCCTTTACGGGGTCAAACAGGCACCAAGGCTCTGGCAGCAGTAGCTGCATAACATCTTGCTTGAGATAGGCTTCAAGCAGCTGCCTCACAATCCAGGAATGTACCGCTGAGACTTCCGCGGCGAATACATCCTGCTCACGGTCTATATCGACGACCTCCTCTACACAGGGTCAAGCATGGGGTTACTTGAGCAATTCAAGAAGAATCTCGCAGGGCGCGTCGACATCACATACAACCATGACGTGAAGCAGTTCCTAGGGCTGAACATCTCCAACTCACCAGAAGCCATTCACCTCTCAGTAGCCAAGTACGCATAAGAACTTGGAAAACGCTTCAGCATTGCACCTGCACCGCTCTCCACCCCTTACCGCACTCCAGGACCGAACCACAAGCCTGACAACAAAGCCCTGTCCCCCGCTAAACTCCAGACTTACCAGCAGCAGCAGGGATGCCTGCTCTTCGCCTCTATCACTTGCAGGCCCGATCTATCATACATTGCGAGCCAACTAGCTCAATACTCATACAAACCAATGGCTGAGAATCTTCTAGACCTTCAGCGCGCTCTGCAATTCTTCATCTCAACGCCCAATGTTGGGCTCTACTACTCCACAGCCCCAACCACGTCGTTCAACCTCATCGGCTACGTGGATGCTGATCATGCTGCTGACATAACCAATCGACGGTCCAGAACCGGGTTCCTGTTTCGCCTCGAACCAACAGGACCCATCTCCTGGAATTCACAAAAGAAGGAGTTGGTTGGCCTGTCAACATCGTGTCAGAACATTATAGCTCATGCATATTGTGTAGGCTATAGTGGGGTAGCCCATAAGGGGTACAACCCAATTAGGGTTAGTACTTGTACCCAATTCATTCATAGTTCATCCATTCTCGTTTCAATTCTCTCATGGTATCGAGCAAGTTCCCTCATGGGAACTGCTCCTAGGGCCCACCAATTCGACTTTTTTTTCCTGCCCGGAGCGCGCTCAGCCCTAGCCCGAGTCGCGCTCCCCCTTTTTTCTCGCCCCGTCGTGCCGCCCTAGCGGCCCTGTCGCCTGCCTTGCGGCCCTCGCGCCGCCCTTTCTGGCCCTGACCCGCCGCCCGGCGGCCTCGTCACCTACCCCGCGGCCATCGCGCCGCCCTTTCCCGGCCCCGATTCGCCGCCCTGCGGCCTCGTCGCCCACCCAGCGGCCCTCGCGCCGCCCTGTGGCCCTGACGCCGCCCTTACCAGCGCCTACCTGCTGGCCCCGCCACCTACCAGCGGCCCCGCCACCTACCAGCGGCCCCGCCACCTACTTGCGGCCCCGCCACCTATCAGCAGCCCCGTCACCTACCTGCAGCCCCACCACCTACCTTTTCGGCCCCGCCGCCTCCTCTCAGCGGCCTCGCTGCCTCCTCCCAGCGGCCTCGGACGCCGCCCTCTCAGCGGCCCCGCCGAGCCGCCCAGCAGCCGAGCCGCCCAGCAGCCGAGCCGCCCAGCAGCCGAACCGCCCAACAGCCGAGCCGCCCAGCAGCCGAGCCGCCCAGCAGCCGAGTCGCCCAGCCGTCGAGCCGCCCAGCAGCCGAGCCGCCCAGCAGCGGAGCTGCCGAGCCGCCGAGCCGCCCAGCAGCCGAGCCGCCGAGCCGCCCAGCGGCCGAGCCGCCGAGCCGCCCAGCAGCCGAGCCGCCGAGCCGCCCAGCTATCGAGCCGCCGAGTCACCCTGCACCCGAGCCGCCCGAGCCGCCCTGTCCAGTAAGAGCAGCGCCTCTTTCACAGCACTGCCCTCACCCTACTGTTTGCGCTGCTAGTCTACTGCTGTCATGGCTACCCCTAGTGTCCTCGCTTTTGACGCTGAGGGTCGGGCCATTGACTTTGACGTCTGGATAGATGACCTGCAGCTTTTCTTACAGTGCGATAGGGCAGACGGCCTCTCCCTCTTTGATCTCACTTCTGGTGCCTCTTCTGCCCCCGCTGCTGATGCTGACGCCACTGTTTGCTCACAGTGGGCCACGCGCGATGCTGCTGCACGTCTTGCTGTGCGTCGCCACCTGCCTACCTCTGAGCGTGCGCACTTTAGCCAGTACAAGAGTGCTCAGACCTTGTACGACGCTGTAGTTGCACGCTACTCCTCCCCTGCCACTGCTGCACTGAGCCGCCTCATGCTACCGTACCTCTTCCCTGACCTTGCTGCCTTTCCCACAGTCGCTGACCTCATTACGCACCTCCGCACTAGTGACACTCGCTACCGCGCTGCGCTTCCTGCTGAGTTCTGCGCCAAGAACCCCCCCCCCCATGTACATCACCCTATACTACATAGTCACCCGTCTCCTTGACTCCCTTCGCGTAGTCAGGGACCACTTCCTCTCAGTTTGCCCCACCACTCTCACCGTTGACCTCCTCGAGAAGGCCCTCCTTGCAGCAGAAAAGAGCATAGTAGCTATAGGAGCCTCTCGTGGTGACCCTCGCACCCCCATCTTTGAGGGGTGTTCCCCCTCACCTGTTTTGCCCTCTGTTGCCTCTGCTGCTGCGGCCGACCTCGTTGGTCTTGAGTCGGTCGGTGCGGCGTCTACCCCTAGTGGGAAGCGTCGCTCTGGCAAGGGTAAGGGGGGCAGGGGCACTGGAGGAGCCAGCGGGGGCGGTGGAGGCGGCCGTGGAGGCAGTGGAGGGGGTGGGGGTGGTGGTGGGAGTGGTGGCGGGGGTGGAGGTGTCGGCGGCGGCAGTGGAGGCGGAGGCGCCGGCGGCGGTGGCGGTGGGAGCGGAGGTGGTGGAGGTGGCGGAGGTGGAGGAGGCGGTGGCAGAGGAGGAGGAGGAGGAGGAGGAGGAGGTCATGGCTCTTCGCAGAGGAATGGCTCCGGTGGTGGTCAGCGCCAGCAGTAGCAGCGCAGTCGGGAGACCCTGTCCCCTCAGCAGCTCCGTGAGTGGTACGCTACACGCCAGCGGGGTGGGGGTACTGGTCCGTGCACCTACGTCTTGCGCACCGGCGACCGTGCGGGTGAGCAGTGTGGGGGTGCGCACCCCACCCAGCGCTGCTTTGGCCGCGTGACGGACGCTTGGCGTCACCAGTTCCCTGAGGCCACTCAGATCCCTCGCTGGGGCGAGCTGTCTAGGGCAGGGGTAGCTATCTTTGACCTTGACTTTGATGCTATTCTTTCTGCTATGTATACTGTGTCTATTAGTGAGGAGGGTGACTGTTACCGGTGTTTCCCGCCCGACCCGGACATTGAGACTGCTGCTCTAGGTGCTAGTGAGGCTGCTGCTCTTGGTGCTGGCGAGGCTGCTGCTCTAGGTGCTAGTGCGTCTGCTTCCTCCGGTACTGGTGAGTCTGCGCTATCAAGTGCTGCGTCGGCTTCGGCCTCCCACACCTTCACACTTGACTCGGGGGCTTCTCGCTCCTTCTTTCGAGACCTCACCACACTCACGCCGCTTGGTCGGCCAGTTGCAGTCTCCCTGGCAGACCCCTCTGGGGGTCCTGTCCTTGCTCACTTCTCCACTGTCCTCCCGTGTCAGGCGGCCCCCTCTGGCACCCTGTCTGGTCTTTACCTCCCCGCGTTCTTTACAAACTTGGTGAGTGGTGCTGACCTACAGGATGGGGGGGTTCACCAGTTCACTCCTGCGAGTCAGCGGGTGACCCACTGCACGGACGCTCGGACACGCCGACACCTGGCCATGTTTACACGTCGGCCGGGGTCGAGCCTGTACACACTGACCACTGCGTCTCCTCCAGTCCCTGCTTCTGGTCAGGTAGCTGCGTCGGGTCAGGTGTTAGCTGCAGCGTCCAGGTCTGGTCCTGAGTCTGCCCCCTGCTCGTGTCGCCTCCTGTCTCACGAGACTCTCCTCTGGCACCACCGCCTTGGTCACCCCTCTCTGCTTCGTCTCCGAAGCATGGCCTCCCGTGTCCTTGTCTCTGGTGTTCCCCGGTCCCTCCCTCTCCTTCGTCCGGGGCCTGGCCCTACCTGCGTCCCCTGTGTCGAGGGGCGGCAGCGGGCTACCCCTCACTCCTCCCCGTTTCCTCCGACAGAGGCCCCGCTGCAGACGCTTCACATGGACGTGTGGGGCCCAGCCCGCGTCCGTGGACAGGGTCACAAGCGCTACTTCCTGCTGGTGGTTGACGACTACTCGCGTTACACCACAGTCTTCCCCTTGCGCAGCAAGGGTGATGTCACTGAGGTGTTGATCGACTGGATCCGCGCAGCTCGTCTCCAGCTCAGGCGGAGCTTCGGCTCGGACTTTCCTGTTCTGCGTCTGCACTCTGACAGAGGCGGAGAGTTCTCCTTTGGCCTTCTGCAAGCCTACTGTCGTGCACGAGGCATCCGCCAGACCTTCACGCTTCCGGACTCTCCACAGCAAAATGGGATTGCTGAGCGCCGCATTGGCATGGTCATGGACGTCGCCCGTACGTCCATGATGCATGCGGCTGCCCCCCATTTTCTGTGGCCGTTTGCGGTTCGGTACGCGGCGCATCAGATCAACCTTCAGCCCAGGGTCTCCAAGCCGGGGACCTCCCCAGCTTTGCTGTGGACCGGGAAGGTTGGCGATGTGTCTGCGTTCCGTGTCTGGGGATCTCGGGCGTTTTGTCCGCGACTTGTCTGCGGACAAGCTGTCCCCTCGTGCTGCTCCTAGAGCACAGAACGAAGCACATTGCTCTCCGCTACTTTCTTGCTCGTGAGCTGCAGCAGCGTGGTCAGCTGCGTCTTGCGTACGTGGCCTTTGAGGCCAACACTGCTGATATCTTCACCAAGGTGCTTGCGCCTTGTGACCATCAGCGCTTCTGTACTCAGCTGGGCCTTGTGCCTACCTTGTCTCACTTGCTCACCTCTTGACCTTGCTTGTACTATTACATATATATATACCTGCTCTTGCTTGTCTAGCCCTTTATATATATATGTACTCCTGCATCTGAACTGGCCTTGTGGCCTTGAACTTGTGCTCGAAATGTGTGGTAACTTTGTGATCCACCCTGAGCTTGCTTTGCTTGACTGGTCTTGTGACCCCTTGTTCTCCCCCACTTTGCCTATGGGGGTGTGTCAGAACATTATAGCTCATGCATATTGTGTAGGCTATAGTGGGGTAGCCCATAAGGGGTACAACCCAATTAGGGTTAGTACTTGTACCCAATTCATTCATAGTTCATCCGTTCTCGTTTTAATTCTCTCACATCGGAAGCCCAATTCATCGCTGCGACAGCAGAAGTTTGCGAAGGGCTATACCTCCAGGAGCTGCTGCAAGAGGCGAAAATATCAGCTTCGCTGTACTTCGCCTGCACTGCGACAACCATAGCGCGATCAGAATCGCGAACAAGCTAGGATTCGTCAACCGCACCAAAGACATCGCGCTGCGGTATTTCTTCGCCAAGGACGAAGTGGACAAGGGCAAGGTTGACTTAATATATTGCCTGACATGTGATATGGCAGCCGGCTTCCTCACGAAGCAACAGCTACGTCAGCACTTTCAGCACTACTACAAACTCGGCGGAGTAGTCAAGCGGGTAAAGACTAGCTACGGCCAGGAGAGAAGGGGGGTGTTACGAATAGTGAAATGAGAAAGGCACTGTGCACTCCTAACCGCAGCAAGTGAAGCACACAATATCGAGGTTGAATGCGAAGAGGCAGGGCGCGAAGAGTCGCGTGCGATTACGGATAATATGGACAATTAGGGCAGACAGCAACAGGCAGCAGCAGTGGCGAGAATTCTGCCCTGAAAGTTTCGTAACCGTCTGGAATCGCACGGTTGGATTTCGCTGTAATAAGAGACTATATCCCTTAGAGTACATGGCTAGTTAGGTCGTTTCATATTCCACCTGTACTCTTATTTATATGTTTGTTTTTGCATGCTTTTATTTTCTCATGTGAAAATCATGAGGAATGAATGACTAAGGAAGAAGTGGGTACAAGTATGACACCTAGAAGTGTTGTACCCTATAGTGTCTACCCCACTACAGCCTAGATAGACTATAGCATACAAGCTTGACACACCCCCATAGGCAAAGTGGGGGAGAACAAGAGGTCACAAGACCAATCAAGCAAAGCACAGCAAGCTCAGGGTGGATCACAACGTCACCACACATTCCGAGCACACGTTCAAGGCCACAAGGCCAGTCCACATGCAGAAATATATATGAAGGTAAACAAGCAAGTGCAGGTATAGATAGATCACAGTACAAGCAAGGTCAAGAAGTGAGCAAGTAATGCCAAATAGGCACAAGACCTAGCATCGTACAAAAGCGCTGATGATCACAAGGTTGTGGTGCCTAGGTAAAGATATCAGCAGTGTTGGCCCAAGAGGCCATGTAAGCAAGGCGCTGCTAACCACGGTGCTGCAGCTCACGAGCAAGGAAGTAGCGAAGAGCAATGTGCTTCGTTCTGTGCTCCAGTCTGTGCTCCCGACACAAGGCCAGCATGGCCTTGTTGTCTACGTACAGAACTGGAGGAGAACGAGGCGGCTCTCCTAGGTCAGTCAGCAGGTAGGTGAGCCAGCGTAGCTTCTGTGCAGCCATGGCCCCTGCGTAGATCTCAGCCTCACAGCTGGAGCCGAGAACAGAAGACGAGCGGGTAGACCGCCATGAAACAGAGCCGGAACCAAGGCTAAAGGTGTAACCCTGTGACGACCGCTGCGTAGCCTGGTCGTCAGCCCAAGAAGCATCTGCGTGACCAGTGAGGAGCACTGGACTCCGCCCTCCAAGCACGAGCCCCATGCCCGACGTACGGCACAAGTAGCGCAATACCCTCTTAGCTGCAGCCATGTGCTCTGGTCGGTGTCTCCCAGGAGAAACATAGCGTGCCAAGATACTAAGAGGGTATGCAAGGTCAGGTCGAGTGCAGGTCATCAGGTATATGAGGCAGCCAACAAGCTCTGGGTACGGGCCACTCGGCTCTACGGACTCATCCGAAGGCAGAGCCAAGAGCGAGAGGCGAGTAGACAGAGGGGTTTCCTGAGGCGAGGAGTACGTGATGTCGAAGCGCTGAAGGACATGCTGCACCATGTGTGACTGATTCAGGGTAATGGTGCGCTGTGCTCAGTTCCGGGTGATCTGCAAGCCAAGGTAGCTGCGCAGTTCACCTCGGTCTGTGCACGTGTGTCTCTTCTACAGCTCGAACTTCACGTGGGCGAGTCCAGCAGTGTCAGCAGTGGCAAAGACCAAGTCATCGACGTACACGAGGATGTAGAACGGCGGCAAAGAAGTGTCGGTACGTAGAAACAGCGACGGGTCGGCAGTAGAAGGAGCAAACCCAAGAGCCGCAAGTGTAGTCCTCAGTGTGTCATGCCACTCACGGGGCGCCTGGCGGACACAGTAGACTGGCCGCCGGAGGCTCCACTAGATACCAGGAGGAAACGACCCAGTGAAGCCAGGTGGGCGGCGCAGCCAGATCTCCTCGTGCAGGCTGCCCTGTAGGAAAGTAGTGCTGAACTCAAGAGAGTGAAGCTCTTAGTCGCGCTGAGCGGCTATGTGCAGCAGCACCAAAAGAGTGGTCATCTTTGGGGTGGGAGAGAAGGTTTGAAAGTAGTAAACTCCCTGCCGCTGACTGAAGCCTCGAGCCACGTAAAGCGCCTTGAAGACAGGCGGAGAACCCGGCGGTCGCTTCACCCTGAAAATCCACATGCCAGTGACGATGTTCGCCCCACGTGGGGGAACCTCGTCCACGTAGGTGCCTGTGGACTTCCAGGAAGCCATCTCTGCGTCCATGGCTGACTGCCACTGTGAGGAGTAGGGACCCTCTATCGCCTCTGCGTAAGAGAGCGGAGTCGGGATGTCTGGTGCATCCGGGTCTCCCTCAGGAGCAATCAGCATGGACACGAGATGAGGCAAAGCAGCAGAAAAATACTGGAACTCCTCCTGCCTGTCCTCAATGACGTCTGTGCTAAGAGCACACTCACCCCCGACGGACGGAGGAGAGACAGACTCAGACTCAGCAACAAGACTAGCGGCGTAGTCTAGACGACAGCGAGCATTGAAGTCGACAAGCTCAGCAACTAAGGCAGACGCAGCAGTGGACTCAAAGGAAGGGTTAGTGACAATAGTAGCCAGGAGACGCGTGACAGTAGGACTGGCAGCACGAAGAGAGTCAGACTCCGGGTCAGCAAGAGCAGGAAGAGAGGACTCTGGAGGAGATGGCAAAGGGACACGCAGTGGAGCTGTGGAAGGACGTAGTGCCATCTGGTGCGTACCCGGGACCGCAGGAGGACGCAGACGCGGAACAGGAGGACTAGTGCGAGCAGCACGAACAGGCGACGCAGGACGAGACGCAGGCTCACGATGCTCAGCAAGACCTCCAGTAGGACCAGTGTAGGGGAGCACGCAGGGGAGGCGGGCTGTAACTGTGACTTGGATCGGAAAGGCAGTGGACACTCTAAAGAAGGAGCAGGACCAGTAGAAGGCGGAAGACCAAGAACCTGCTCAAGGAGCGGAAGGAAGTACGGCCGCGGCCGCGCAGCGCCTCTAGAACCAGCAGGTACAGCACCAGCACCCCCACCGTCAGCACCAACGCCAGCAGCATTCCCAGCTCCAGCAGCGCCAACTCCAGCACCCTCAGAAGCACTAGCACCAGCAGCACCTCCAGCGCCAACACCCCCTGCAGCTCAAGCACCAGCAGGACCACCAGAAGACTCAACAGCCCCAGCCCCAGCAGCTCCAGCACCACCTACGCCAGCAGCACCACCAGCTCCAGCACCGCTAGCAGGTCTAGCACCAGGAGCACACCCAGGCTTAGTAGCTCCAGCACCCCCAGCAGGAGGAGAACCTCTAGCTCCGGCAGCACCTCCAGCTCCAGCAGCACAGCTCCAGCGCCGAGTAAACCACTCGCGCAGCTCTTGTGGAGAGGGTAGCTCCCGCCGGGACGAAGCACCCGAAGGACCTCCAGACCCAGTACCGCCAGACTCCACACGAGCAGGCCCAACACCCTCAGGCTCCGCACCCCCAGTCGCAGCACCCCCAAGCTTAGCACCCCAAGACACAGCACCCCCAGGCGTAGCACCCCTAGACTCAGCACACTTAGGCTCAGCACTCCCAGGCTCAGCACCCCTAGACCCAGCACCCCTAGCAGCACCAGAGTCAACAGCTACCTCGACAGGCTCGGCTGCGTCTACCTGGGACACACCTGAGGGGGCAGGACCCTGAGGGGGAAGGAGGTCTACCGGGGGGGGACCTGGCGCGAGGAAGAGCGGCGGCGGGGGGAGGGGTGCAGTGCGGTAGGGGAAGAGACGATAGTAAAGAACCGACTCGTCAAACGTAACGTCTTAGGAGGACGGAACACGGCGCGAGGTGGGGTGTTAAAACTCCCAACCAGGCGCGTCAGGGGGGAAGCCAAGGAAGACGTAGGGAACAGCACGGGGGGGACAGCTTATCCGCAGACAAGTCGCAGACAAAAGCTCGAGATCCCCAGACACGGAACGCAGACGCATGGCCAACCTTCCCCGTCCACCGCAGAATAGGGGAGGTCTCCAGCAAAGAGACCCGGGGCTGAAGGTTGTCTGTAGATATGCACTGTGGATGCCCGATTGATCCTGGAGAGGGTTACAGGCGCGTTCGCCTGGGGGGTTATGGGTGCACTGACCCGCTACGGAAACAAGCCCTTTTATCCCAATGGTCTAGTGGTTGGGATTCTGACATGGTATCAGAACGGTCTCGGGTTCGATTCCCGGTGTATGCATATGTAGGCCGTTGGCGCTGTGCTTAGTCCTGGGCCTCCCAGTGTGGGGGGGTGTTATTAGATATGCACTGTGGATGCCCGATTGATCCTGGAGAGGGTTACAGGCACGTTCGCCTGGGGGGTTATGGGCGCACTGACCCGCTACTGAAACAAGCCCTTTTATCCCAGTGGTCTAGTGACTGGGATTCTGACATGGTATCAAAGCGGTCTCGGGTTCGAATCCCGGTGTATGCACATGTTGGCCGTTGCCACTGTGCTCAGTCCTGGGCCTCCCAGTGTGGGGGGGTGTCAGTAGAGCTACACTGTGAGATCCCCGATCGATCCTAGGGAAGGGTTACAGGCTCGTTGTCCTGGGGGGTTTTGGGCGCACTAACCCGCTACTTAACAAGCCCTTATATCCCAATGGTCTAGTGGTTGGGATTCTGACATGGTATCAAAGCGAACGTCTCGGGTTCGAATCCCAGTCTATGCACTTCAGGCATCCCAGTGCGGGGGGGTGCCAGAGGTCCACTGGTGATCCCCGATTGATCCTAGGGAAGGGTTACAGGCACGTTGGCATGGGGGGTTATGGGCGCACTGACCCGCTACTGAAACAAGCCCTTTTCTCCCAATGGTCTAGTGGTTGGGATTCTTACATGGTATCAGAACGGTCTCGGGTTCGATTCCCGGTGTATGCACATGTAGGCCGTTGGCGCTGTGCTTAGTCCTGGGCCTCCCACTATGGGGGGGTGTCAGTAGATCTGCACTGTGGATGCCCGATTGATCCTGGAGAGGGTTACAGGCGCGTTCGCCTGGGGGGTTATGGGCGCACTGACCCGCTGCTGAAACATGCCCTTTTATACTAATGGTCTAGTGGTTGGGATTCTGACAAAGGTTGATCTGATGCGCGGTGTACTGAACTGCGAACGGCCACAGAAAATGGGGAGCAGCCGCATGGATCATGGACGTACGAGCGACGTCCATGACCATGCCAATGCGTCGCTCAGCAACCCCATTTCGCTGTGGAGAGGCCGGAAGCGTGAACGTCCGGCGGATGCCCCGTGCACAACAGAAGGCTCACAGAAGGTCAGAGGAGAACTCTCCGCCTTCGTCGGAGTGCAGACGCAAAACAGGAAAGTCCGAGCTGAAACTCTCTCTGAGCTGGAGACGAGCTGCGCGGATCCAGTCGATCAACACCTCAGTGACCTCACCCTTGCTGCACAAGGGGAAGACTGTGGTGTAACGCGAGTAGTCGTCAACTACCAGCAGGAAGTAACGCTCGTGACCTTGTCCACGGACGCGGGCGGGGCCCCACACGTCTTGGTGAAGCGTCTGCAGCGGAGCCTCTGTCGGAGGAAACTCCGAGGAGTGAGGAGCGGCGCGCTGCCGCCCCTTGACGCAGGGAATGCAGGTATGGGCAGGCCCTGGAGGAAGAGGAGGGAGGGACCGGGGGAGACCAAAGATAAGGACACGGGAGGCCATGCCTCGGAGACGAGGCAGGGAGGGGTGACCAAGGCGGTGGTGCCAGAGGAGAGTCTGGTGAGACAGGAGACGACACGAGCAGGGGGCAAACTCAGGACCAGACCTGGACGTTGCAGCAAACTCTTGACCCGACGCAGCTACCTGACCAGATGCAGCAACCGGAGGAGACTCAGTAGTTAGTGTGTACAGGCTCGACCCCGGCTGATGGGTAAACGTGGCCAAATGTAGGCCCGTCCGAGCACACGTACTGTGGGTCACCCGCTGACTCGTACGAGTGAACTGGTCAACCCCCCCATCCTGTAGGTCAGCACCAGTCACCACGTTCGTAGAGAACGAGGGGAGGTAAAGACCTGAGAGGGTGCCAGAAGGGGCCGCCGGACATGGTAAGACAGTAGAGAAGTCGGCAAGGACAGGACCCCCAGAGGGGTCTGCCAGGGAGACTGCAACCGGCCGACTTAGCGGCGTGAGTGTGGTGTGGTCTCGAAAGAAGGAGCGGGAGGCCCCTGAGTCAAGACTGAAGGTGTGTAAGACCGCAGTAGGCGGGGCACCAGAGAGAGCAGAAGCACCAGCACCTGGTGTAGGAGACCCACTAGCGCCTAGAGTAGTAGCCTCACTGACACCCGGAGCAGGAGACTCACGAGCATCTAGAGCAGCAGTCTCACCAGGACCTAGAGCAGTAGACTGGATACCGGGGTCAGCCGGCACACACAGGCAACAGGCACCCGCAGCACTAGTAGGCAATGCATACATGGAAGTGAGGATAGCATCATAGTCAAGAGCATAGATATCTACCCTCTGCCCAAGCAGCTCCACCCAGTCGTGGAGCTCAGCCGCGTCGCCAAACTCCGTACGCCAGGCGTCGCTTAGACGGGCGAAGCAGCGGGACGCTGTGTGACCAAACGTCCCGCAAGGCTGACCAGTCCGAGCACCAGTGCGAATGACGTACGGACAGCGAGCAGTACTCCGGGACCCTCCACGCTGAGCGTACCACTGAGGAAGCTGATGGGGCGAAAGGACCGCGCGCGGACAACGATGGAGCTGCTCCCGGCCACTACAAGAAGTCCCCGAACTACTCACTCCTAGACGACTCCCACTATAGCCACCCCGACAACCCCAACTAGCGTACCACTCAGGAAGCTGCTGGGACATGAGGGACTCACGCGGACGTCGCTAGAGCTGCATCTGGCCACCGCCAGGAGCAACAGTAGCAGTAGTAGTCGCAGTAGCAGCAGTAGTAGCAGTAGTAGCAGTAGCAGCAGTAGCCGCAGTAGTAGTAGTAGTAGTAGCGCGGCCACCCCTACAACCCCAACTAGCGTACCACTCACGAAGCTTTTGGTGGGTGAGGGACACACGCGGACGGCGCTGGAGCTGCATCTGGCCACGCCAGGAGCAGCAGTAGCAGTAGAAAGAGCAGTAGCAGCAAGAGCAGCAGTAACAGCAGTACGGGCAGGGCAGTGCTCACCAGTTGCGAGAAGGGCAGGCGTACGACGCCGGCAACAGCGATGGCGCTACCACTGCAGGGCGAGGGCTCCGCGGCAGCTGCAGGGGTGAATGCTCCAGGGGCGGCTGTTCCAGGGGCCAGGGGCGGCTGCTCCAGGGGCCAGGGGCGGCTGCTGCAGGGGCGGCTGCTCCAGGGGCCAGGGGCGGCTGCTGCAGGGGCGGCTGCTCCAGGGGCCACGGGCGACTGCTGCAGGGGCAGCTGCCCCAGGGGCCAGGGACGGCTGCTGCAGGGGCGGCTGCTCCAGGGGCTAGAGGCGGCTGCCCCAGTGGCCAGGAGCGGCTGCTCCAAGGGTCAGGGGCGGCTGCTGTAGGCGCGGCTGCTCCAGGGCCAGGGGCGGCTACTGCAAGGGTGCGGGTTAGGGTAGGGGCGAAGCCACGCGGGTCCCGCAGGGGCGTCGCGACGCGCAGGAGCCGCGCCTCGCGGGTCCCGCAGGGGCATCGCGACGAGGCAGGGGCGACAGGGCGGGGCCGCGACTGGCAACGGGGCGGGGTCGCTATTGGCGACGGGGCGGGGCCGCTACGGGCAGCGGGGCGGGCCCGCGAAGGGGCTGCGTAGGGGGCCGCTAAGGGGCCGCGAAGGGGCCGCGAAGGGGCCCGCTAAGGGGCCGCGAAGGGGCCGCAAAGGGGCTGCTAAGGGGCGATGAAGGGGCTGCAAAGGGGCCGAGAAGGGGCTGCGAAAGGGGGGGGGGCGATAAGGGGCCGCTAAGGGGCCGCGAAGGGGCCGAGATGGGGCCGTGAAGGGGCCGTGAAGGGGCCGTGAAGGGGCCGCTAAGGGGCCGGGAAGGGGATGCGAAGGGGCCGTAAAGGGGGGCCGCGACGGGCCTCAGGAGCAGGGTAGGCCGCTAAGGGGCCGCGAAAGGGTAGGGCAGGTCAGAGCGCGAAGCGCGCTTCGGGCAGGTTAGGACAAAAAAAAAATGGTGGGCCCTTAGGAAGAAATGGTCCCACTATAAAACCCGCTCTATACCATGTGGAAATCACGAGGAATGAATGACTAAGGAAGAAGTGGGTGCAAGTATGACACCTAGAAGTGTTGTACCCTATAGTGGCTACCCCACTACAGCCTAGATAGACTATAGCATATAAGTTTGACATCTCAATCATTTTGCATTCACTCTGATTTGAGGTCAAGGGCCCACTACTACTATTCAGTTGTGTGCAAACCTTTCCGATGTGATCCTAGGGTCGATCTACTTTCTGATCGCAGCACGACACACCCTGTCATTGCCCCAGAAGCAAATGCAAAACACTTTCGGGTACTTAGGGCGTGTAACTATTATCTCCCTGACGGTTCGTTTATCGGACCGTCTGTTCGAAATAACGGTTGCAACTGTCGCCAGGGTTTGCTTGCTATTTCGCACATAGCTGTCAAACTGTATGTTTGTGTTATCTCTAGGCTATAATGGGTAAGCCTACAAGGGGTACAACACTTAAGGGTTAGGTACTTGTACTCATGCATGCTACCTAGTCCATCATTCCTGCCTGCTTATTCTAACATGGTATTAGAGCAAAATCGTTCCTAGGGCCCACCGAACGTTCCGCCCTGCCCTAACCGTAAATTTTTTCTTCCTACGCTGCCCCTGCAGCCGCGCTGCCCTAGCAGCCCGCGTGCTGCCCCTACGACCGCGCTGCCCCTGCAGCCATGCTCGCCCCTGCGACCGTGCTGCCCCTGCAGCCGTGCTCGCCCCTGCGTCCGTGCTGCCCCTGCAGTCGTACTCGCCCCTGTGACCGTGCTGCCCCTGCAGCCGTGCCTGCCCCTGCGACCGTGCTGCTCCTGCAGCCGTGCTTGCCCCTGCAGCCGTGCCTGCCCCTGCAGCCGTGCCTGCCCCTGCAGCCGTGCCTGCCCCTGTGGCCCGCGTGCTGCCCCTGCAGCCCGCGAGTTCGCCCCTTCAGCCCGTGGGCGCTGCCCCTGCAGCTCGCGCGCCGCCCTGCCGAGCCGTGCGTTGCCCCTGCAGCCTGTGGGCGCTGCCCCTGCAGCCCGTACACCGCCCTGCAGAGCCGCGCGTCGCCCCTGCTGCCCGTACGCCGCCCTGCAGAGCCGCACGTCGCCCCTGCAGCCCGTGAGCGCTGCCCCTACAGCCTGCGCGCCGCCCTGCCAAGCCGAGCGTCGCCCCTGCAGCCTGGGCGCCGCCATGCCTAGCCGCATGCCGCCCCTACAGCCCGCGCGCCGCCGTGCTGAGCTGCGCGTCGCCCCTACAGCCTGTGGGCGCTGCCCCTGCAGCCCGTGGGGGCTGCCCCTGCAGCCCGCGTGCCACCCTGCCGAGCCGCGCGTCGCCCCTACAGCCCGTGTGCCGCGCACAACCCCAAACCCTAAAAATAATAATAATAATAATAAGAATAATAATAATAATAATAATAATAATAATAACAATACTTGTGATACTACTACTACTGCTACTACGCGTGCTACTACTGCTGCTGGTGGAGGTGCTGCTGGGAGTGCTAGAGGTGTTGCTGTTGCTGGAGGTGCTAAACCTACTCCTGACCATCTCTGTCTGACATGGCCACTATCGCGGCAGTTGCTGCGGCCAGGGGTGGACAGCAGCGGACACTGCCTCTCCCGGACGACCCCACCCCTAAGCAGCTTCGTGAGTGGGTTGTTCAGCAAGGCAGGCCTGGTGGTGGAGGTTATCGTGGTGTTAAGGCTGCTGCTCTTGGTGCTAGTGAGTCTGCTGCCACTCCAGGTGCTAGCGAGTCTACTGCCGCTCCAGGTGCTAGTGAGTCTGCTGCAGCTCTAGGTGCCCGTGAGTCTGCCGACGCTCTAGGTGCTAGTGCGTCTACTGCCACAGGTCCTGCCTCCGCTGAGGTCTTGCACACTTTCACACTTGACTCAAGCGCGTCACGTTGCTTCTTTCGTGATTGCACCACAGTCACACCACTCACAGCACCTGTCCCAGTCTCACTGGCTGACCCCTCTGGGGGACCAGTAGTTGCGAGAGCCTCCACGGTCCTCCCTTGTCCAGCAGTCCCCTCCGGTTCTCTGTCAAGTCTCCACCTCCCAACATTCTCGATGAACTTGGTGAGCAACGCTGCCATTCAGGATGTCTGAGTTGATACCTTTATTCCTGCAAGGCAGCGTGTGGCGATCTGTACGTGCTCCCGGACTGGCCGTCACCTGGCTACGTTCACTCAACAGCCTGGGTCTAGCCTGTACACATTGACCACTGCGTCTGCACAAGTGGCTGAGTCATGTCAGGTGGCTGCTTCGAGTCGGGTGTTTGCGTCGGGACAGTTAGATGCGTCTTGCTCCTGCAGAGTACTCACGCACGAGACTCAGCGCTGGCACCACCATCTTGGTCACCCCTCCCTGCCGCGTCTACGCAGTATGCACTCCCGTCTCCTTGTCTCTAGCCTCCCCAGGACCCTGCCCCCCCTGCCGCACTCGCTTTCCCCGCTGTGCCTTCCTTGCGTCGAGGGGCGGCATCGCGCCGCTCCTCACTCCTATGAGTTTCCTTCGACCATTGCTCCTCTGCAGTCTCTCCACCTGGACGTGTGGGGTCCGGCCCCAGTCGGTGGAACGGACCACGAGCGCTACTTCCTACTGGATGTTGACAACTACACACGCTACACACCCGTCTTCCCCTTGCAGCGCAAGGTGGACAGCAGCGGTGTTTTGATCCCCTGGATCCGTGCTACTCATCTCTAGCTGCACGAGCGTTTTCAGCAGGAGTTCCCAGTCCTGCGTTTGCACTCTGACAGGGGTGGTGAGCTCTCCTCTAGCGTCCTTGAGACGTTCTGTCGGGACGAGGGCATCGCCCAGACGTTCACGCTTCCGGCCTCTCCCCATAAAAATGGGATCGCTGAGCATCGCATTGGCCTGATCATGGAGGTTGCTCGTACCTCCATGATCCATGCGGCTGCTCCCCATTTCCTGTGGCCGTTTGCGGTCTGATACGCCGCGCATCAGCTCAACCTCTCGCCCCGTGTCTCTGTGCCAGAGACCTCGCCCACACTCTGGTGGACGGGGAAGGTTGGCGATGCGTCGTCGTTTCGGGTCTGGGGCGCGCTCTCCCTTGTTTGCGATACTAAATCGAGCAAGCTCTCTCCTCGCACTCTCCACTGTGTCTTCCTGGGCTTCCCCACCGGCACCCCGCCGTGGCAGTTCTACCACCCTGCCTCGCGTCGTGTTCTGTCCTCTCAGGACGTCACCTCTGACGAGTTGGTCTGTTACTACCGACTTCACCCACACGCGTCCCACCCAGTCCCCCTCGCGCCTCTCTTCCGGGTACCAGTCCCCCCCCCGGTAGACCCCCTTCCCCCACAGGGCCTTGCTCCCTCAGGTGTGTCTCAGGTAGACCCACCCCCCTTGGATGAGCCAGTGGAGATCTCTTCTGACTCCTCTGACCCAGCTAAGGGGGGTGACACCGCCGCCGACGACACAGCGACCACTCGCCGCACTCCTTGCTTGGAGACCCCCCCGGGTTTCCCGCCTCGGCCGTCTTCGCCACCTCCGCAGCCTGCTGCTGTGGACTCTGGAGCTGAGACTGCTGGAGCAGGGCTTGGGGTTGGTACGTCTGGGGGTGTCCGCTCTCCTCGTTTGGCTACCCCCCCCGGTTTCCCGCCTCTACAGCTTTCTGGAGTGGACACTGGAGCTAAGACTGAGGGTGCAGGGACTGAGAGTACTGAGCGTGCGGGTGCAAGGACTAAGGGCACTGAGCCTGCGAGTGCTGGGACTGAGGGTATTGAGACTTTGGGTGCTGACTCTTGGGGTGCTGAGACTTCGGGTGCTGACTCTGGGGGTGCTGCGAGTCCTTCTGGAGGTCCTGGAGCTGGAGGTACTGGAGGCACTACTGGAGGTACTAGAGGTGCTACGAGTGCTGGAGGTACTGGAGCTGCTAGGCCTTAAGGTGCTGGAGGTGCTGCTGGTGCTGGGGGTACTAGAGCTGCTGCTGGTGCTGGAGGTACTGGAGCTGCTAGTACTGGAGGTACTGCCGGTGCTGGAGGTACTGGAGATGCTGGTGCTGGAGGTACTACTGTTACTGGAGGTGCTAGGGGTGCTAGAGCTGCTGGCACTGGAGGTGCTGGTGCTACTGGTGCTGGAGGTGCGGGAGCTGCTGACCCTGGAGGTGCTGGTGCTGCTGGTGCTGGAGGCGTTGGAGCTGGAGGTACTGGAGGTGCTGGAGTTACTGGTCCCGGAGGTGCTCGTACTGGAGGTGCTGGAGCTGCCGGAGCATGTGGTGCTGCTGGTGCTGGAGGTACTGGAGGTGCTATTGGAGCTGCTGGCACGGGACGTACTGGAGGTACTACTGGTGTTGGAGGCGCTGGAGCTGGAGCTAGAGGCACTGGAGGTGCTGGAGGTACTACTGGTGCTCGAGGTGCTGGCGCTGTCGGAGCTCGTGGTGCTGGAGGTGCTGGTGCTATTGGTGCTGGAGGTGTTGCTGGAGGTACTAGAGGATCTGCTCGTGCAGGAGGTACGGGAGCTGCTGGTGCTCTACGCCACCTTCTCAGTCTTCTGCCCGGTGCTACTGACTTCCCTGTGGCATGTACTACTCCCCCGTTGCTGTTTCCACCGGCACACCAGTCACAGCCGCCGCTGCTACCACACTCCCTACTGCCTGCTCCTGCTCCTTACACTGCGGTGACACACTCACTGACTAAGCATCGAGAGGCTGAGACTCGTGCTTCCACCCCTGAGCGTCAAGAACCTGAGTCTAGCTTTCACCTCGAGCCTGAGCCTAGCGCTGCTGTCCGTGCTCGTGTTCCTCGTGTTCGTCGTTAGCGTGCTCCGGCTGTCCCAGGCACTCAAGATATGACACTCCGTCCTTCCTCTGTTCCACAGCGTGTTGTCCTACCGTTACCTCCTACGTCCTCTCTTCCTGACGTTGCTGACCCTCCATCTGACCTTTCTCGTGCGTCCTGTCTGACTGTTACTCACTTCCTTGCTACGGTTGTGACAGACCCTACGTTCTCGTCTCCTGCTGCGTCTGCCTTAGTCGCTGAGCTCATTGACTTTGCTGCTGTGTACCGCCTAGAATACCTTGCGAGTCTTGTCTTTGACCCTGGCCCTTCCTGACCTCCATCCGTCGAGGATGAGACTGCCCTTGGCTGTACTGCCCCTGTCTGTGACGTTCTTGAGGACAGACAGGATGAGCTGGAGTGCCTTACGGCCGCTTCACCCCATCACGCGACCATGCTGCTTGCCCCTGAGGGAGACCCGGATGCACTTGACATCCCCACCCCGCGCTCCTACAGGGAGGCGATTTCGGGTGAGTACTCCTCTTAGTGGGAGACAGCCATGGACGCAAAGATGGCTTCCTGGAAGTCCACGGGTACCTATGTCAACGAGGTTCCCTCACCTGGGGCGAACATCGTCAGTGGCATGTGGATTTTCAGGGTGAAGCGGCCGCCGGGTTCTCCGCTTGCCTTGAAGGCACGTTACGTTGCTCGAGGCTTCAGTCAGCGTGAGGGGGTCGACTTCTTTCAGCCCTTCTCCCCCACCCCGAAGATGACCACTCTTCGGGTGTTGCTACACGTTGCAGCTCAGCGTGACTACGAGCTGCACTCCCTCGACTTCTCGACAGCTTTCTTGCAGGGTACCTTCACGAGGTCATCTGGTTGCGCCGTCCACAGGGCTTCACTGGGTCGTTTCCTGAGGGTACCCAGTAGAGCCTACGGCGACCAGTGTACGGCCTGCGTCAGGCGCCTCGCAAGTGGCACGACACACTGAGGACGACACTCGCGGCTCTTGGGTTGGCTCCTTCGACTGCTGACCCGTCGCTGTTTCCACGCACCGACACTACTCTGCCGCCGTTCTATATCCTCATGTACGTCGACGACTTGGTTTTTGCTACTGCTAACACTGAGGCACTAGCCCTAGTGAAGGCGGAGCTGCAGGAGAGACACACCTGCACCGACCTGGGTGAGCTGCGGAGCTATCTTGGCTTGCATATCACCCGGGACAGAGCACGGCGCACCATCACCCTGACACAGTCACACATGGTGCACCAGGTCCTTCAGCGCTTCCGCTTCACGTACTCTTCGTCACAGCCCACTCCTCTGACTACTGGCCACTCGCTCTCAGCTCCACCTTCGGACGAGTCCGTAGAGCCGAGTGGTCCGTACGCAAAGCTTGTGGGTTGCCTCATGTACCTGATGACGTGTACACGACCTGACCTTGCGTACCCTCTCAGCCTCTTGGCTCGCTACGTGGCACCTGGTCGACACAGAAAGGTGCACTTTGATGCTGCGAAGAGGGTACTGCGTTACTTGTGCAGCACATCGGGCATGGGGCTCGTGCTTGGAGGACGGGGTTCAGTGGTCCTCACAGGACACTCAAACGCTTCTTGGGCCGACAACCAGGCGACTCAGCATTCGTCACAGGGCTAAACCTTCAGTCTTGGCGCTGGTTGTGTCTCGTGGAGGTCCACTCGTTCTTCTTCTGTGCTTGGTTCCAGCTGTGAGGCCGAGATCTACGCTGGGGCCATGGCTGCACAGAAGCTCCGCTGGCTGACCTACTTGCTGTGAAACAAGTGAACAGGAATGAAATGACTAAGTCAGAGTTGGGTACAAATACAACCCTAGAAAGCTGTACCCCATATATGCTACCCCACTATAGCCTACAAACATGCATCAACTATAATACTCTGACACACCCCCATAGGCTAAGTGGGGGAGAACAAGGGGTCACAAGACCAGTCAAGCAAAGCAAAGCAAAGCAAGCTCAGGGTGGATCACAAAGTCACCACACAGTCCGAGCACAAGAGTAGGGCCAGAGGCCAGTTCACATGCAGGAGTACAGACATATATATAAAACTAGACAAACAAGAGCAGGCATATATATATGTCACAGTACAAGTGAAGTCAAGAGGAGAGCAAGTGAGGCAAGACAGGCACAAGACCAAGCTGGGTACAAAAGCGCTGATGGTCACAAGGCGCGAGTGCCTTGGTGAACACATCAGCAGTGTTGGCCTCAGAGGCCACGTACGCAAGTCGCAACTGACCACGCTGCTGCAGCTCACGAGCAAGGAAGTAGCGGAGAGCAATGTGCTTCGTTCTGTGCTCCAAGCGCTGCTCTCGACACAAGGCCAGCATGGCCTTGTTGTCTACGTACAGCACTGGAGGAGAACGAGGCGGCTCTCCAAGGTCAGTCAGCAGGTAGGTGAGCCAGCGAAGCTCCTGTGCAGCCATGGCCCCGGCGTAGATCTCAGCCTCACAACTGGAGCCGAGAACCGAAGACGAGCGAGTAGACCGCCACGAGACAGAGCCGGAACCAAGACTGAAGGTGTAACCCTAAGACGACCGCTGCGTAGCCTGGTCGTCAGCCCAAGAAGCGTCCGCGTGGCCGGTAAGGACCACTGGACTCCGCCCTCCAAGCACTAGCCCCATGCCCGACGTACTGCACAGGTAGCGCAATACCCTCTTCGCTGCAGCCATGTGCTCCGGTCTGTGTCTCCCAGGAGCAACATAGCGTGCAAGAATGCTCAGAGGGTATGCAAGGTCAGGTCGTGTGCAGGTCATCAGGTACATGAGGCAGCCAACAAGCTCTGCATACGGACCACTCGACTCTACGGACTCATCCGAAGGCAGAGCTGAGAGTGAGTGACGAGTAGGCAGAGGAGTGGCCTGAGGCGAGGAGTACGTGAAGCCGAAGCGCTGAAGGACCTTCTGCACCATGTGTGACTGAGTCAAGGTAATGGTGCGGCGTGCTCTGTCCCGAGTGATCTGCAAGCCACGGTAGCTGCGCAGTTCACCCAGGTCTGTGCACGTGTGTCTCTTCAGCAGCTCGGACTTCACGTAGGCGAGTCCAGTAGTGTCCGCTGTGGCAAACACCAAGTCGTCGACGTACACGAGGATGTAGAACGGCGGCAGGGAAGTGTCGGTGCGAAGAAACAGCGACGGGTCAGCAGTAGAAGGAGCAAACCCAAGAGCCGCAAGCGTAGTCCTCAGTGTGTTGTGCCACTCACGCGGTGCCTGGCGAAGACCGTAGACTGGCCGTCGGAGGCTCCACTGGGTGCCAGGAGGGGAAGTCCCAGTGAAGCCAGGTGGACGGCGAAGCCAGATCTCCTCGTGCAGGCTACCCTGCAAGAACGCAGTGCTGAAGTCGAGAGAGTGAAGCTCGTAGTCGCGCTGAGCGGCTATGTGCAGCAGCACCCGAAGAGTGGTCATCTTCGGGGTGGGAGAGAAGGTCTGAAAGTAGTCAACTCCCTGCCGCTGACTGAAGCCACGAGCAACGTACCGCGCCTTGAAGACAGGTGGAGAGCCCGGCGGCCGCTTCACCCGGAAGATCCACATGCCACTGACGATGTTCGCCCCAGGAGGGGGAACTGCGTCAACGTAGGTGCCTGTGGACTTCCAGGAAGCCATCTCTGCATCCATTGCTGCCTGCCACTGAGAGGAGTAGGGACCCTCTACGGCCTCCGCGTAAGAACGCGGAGTCGGGATGTCTAGTGCATCCGGGTCTCCCTCAGGGGCAAGCAGTACAGACGCGAGATGAGGTGAAGCAGCCGCTAGACACTGTAACTCCTCCTGTCTGTCCTCTAGGACGTCCGTGCCAAGAGCACACTCACCCCCGACGGACGGAGGACAGACAGACGCAGACTCAGCAACAAGACTAGCAGCGTAGTCGAGACGACAGCGAGCAGCAAAGTCGACGAGCTCAGCGACTAGAGCAGACGTAGTAGTGGACTCAAAAGAGGAGTCAGTGACGACAGTAGCAAGGAGACGCGTGACAGTAGGACTGGCAGCACGAAGAGAGTCCGACTCAGGGTCGGCAAGCGCAGGAAGAGAGGACTCAGGAGGAGAAGGCAAAGGGGCACGCAGAGGAGCAGTGGAAAGTCGCAAAGACATCCGGTGCGTGCCAGGGACAGGAGGAGGACGCTGACGCGAACTGCGACCACTAGCGCGAGCAGCACGAACAGGCGACGCGGGACGAGACGCAGGCTCACGACGCTCAGCAAGACCTCCAGTAGGACCAGTGTAAGGAGAGGGAGCAGGCAGTGGAGAGGAAGGCTCCAGCAGGGACTGCTACTGGACAGGCGGTGGACCCTCTACTAGATGAGAAAGACCAAGAACCTGCTGCAGGAGCGGAACGAAGTACGGCCGAGGCCGCGCGGCAGCTCCAGACTCAGCAAGGACAGCACCAGCACCCTCAGCGACAGCACCAGCGCCACCCACACCTCTTGCGGCAGGACCAACAGCAGTAGGCTCAGCACCAACGCCCTCAGCAGCTCCAGCTCCAGGAGGACCCGTAGGTCCAGCAGCTCCGGGACCGGCAGCACCCGCACCCTCGACGGTCGAAGAAGCTCCAGCTCCAGCTCCAGCAGCACCTCCAGACTCAGCAGCACGCCTCCAGCGGCGAGCGAACCACTCGCGCAGCTCCTGTGGAGAGAGGGGCTTCCGGCGAGACGCAGCAGCAGGAGAAACCCCACGCTCAGCAGCTCCAGACGCAGCACCCCCAGGCTCAGCAGCTCCCGACCCAGCACCCCCAGACCCAGCACCTCCAGGCACAGCACCCCCCGGCTCAGCACCCCCAGGCTCCGCACCCTCCGCAGTAGCACCCTCAGGCCCAGCACCCCCAGCAGCAGCACCCCCAGGCTCAGCACCCCCGCTCACAGCACCCCCAGAGTCAGCACCCCCAGGCTCAGCACCCGCAGCAGCACCAGAGTCACCAGTAACCTCGACCGGGTCAACGGCGTCTACCTGGGACACACCTGAGGGGGCAGGAACCTGAGGGGGGAGGGGGTCTACCGGGGGGGGAACCGGCACAAGGAAGTCCGGGGGAGGGGGGAGGGAAGGAGTGCGGTAGGGGAAGAGACGGTAGAAGGGGACTGACTCGTCGAACGTGACGTCCTGGGAGGACAGAACACGACGAGAGGAGGGGTGGTAAAACTGCCACCCTGGGGCGTCAGTGGGGAAGCCAAGGAAGACACAGGGAGCAGCACGAGGGGACAGCTTGTCCGCAGACAAGTCGCGGACAAACGCCCGAGATCCCCAGACACGGAACACAGACGCATCGCCAACCTTCCCTGTACACGGCAAGGCTGGGGACATCGCAGGCCGAGAGACCCGGGGGTGAAGGTTGAGCTGATGCGCCGCGTACCTCACCGCAAACGGCCACAGAAAATGGGGGGCAGCCGCATGCATCATGGACGTACGAGCGACATCCATGACCATGCCAATGCGGCGCTCAGCAATCCCATTTTGCTGTGGTGAGTCCGGAAGCGTGAAGGTCTGGCGAATCCCCCGTGCACGACAGTAGTCCCGCAGAAGGCGAGAAGAGAACTCTCCGCCTCTATCCGAGTGCAGACGCAGAACAGGAAAGTCCGAGCCGAAGCTCTTCATGAGCTGGAGACGAGCCTCGCGGATCCAGTCGATCAGCACCTCAGTGACCGCACCCTTGCTGCGCAAGGGGAGGACTGTGGTGTAACGCGAGTAGCCGTCAACCACCAACAGGAAGTAGCGCTCGTGACCCTGCCCACGGACGGGGGCTGGGCCCCACACATCCATGTGAAGCGTCTGCAGGGGAGCCTCTGTCGGGGGGAAGTGGGAGGAGTGAGGAGTAGCCCGGAGGCGACCCTCAACACAGGGGACACAGGAAGGTCCTGGCCCGGAGGGGAGAGGAGGGAGAGACTGGGGAAGACCAGAGACAAGGACACGGGAAGCCATGCTCCGAAGACGGGGCAAGGAGGGGTGGCCAAGATGGTGGTGCCACAGGAGAGTCTCGTGAGACAGGAGGCGACAAGAACAGGGGGCAGACTCAGGACCTGACCGGGACGCAGCAGCAAGCACCTGACCCGACGCAGCCACCTGACCAGACGCAGGGACAGGAGGAGACTCAACGGTCAGGGTGTAGAGACTCGACCCCGGCCGAGTCGAGAACGTGGCCAGGTGTCGGCCTGTGCGTGCCTCCGTGCAGTGGGTCACCCGCTGACTCGCAGGAGTGAACTGGTGAACCCCCACATCCTGCAGGTCCGCTCCACTCACCAAGTTCGTAGAGAACGAGGGAAGGTACAGACCAGACAGGGTGCCCGAAGGGGCAGCCGGACACGGGAGGACAGTGGAGAAGTGAGACAGGACAGGACCCCCAGAGGGGTCAGCAAGGGAGACCGCAACCGGCCGGCCGAGCGGCGTAAGGGTAGTGCGGTCTCGAAAGAAGGAGCGAGAAGCCCCGGAGTCAAGTGTGAAAGTGAGGGAGGACGAGGACGACGCAGTACCTGAGAGCGCAGTCTCACCAGTACCTGAGAGCACAGACGCACTGGCACCTAGAGCAGCAGCCTCACAAGCACCTAGCGTAGCAGTACCAATGCCCGGGACGGGCTGGAAACACCGGTAACCCTCATTCTCCTCACTATAATCCACAGCATACATAGCAGCAAGGATAGCATCAAAATCAAGATCAAAGATCGCTACACCAGCCCTTAGAAGCTCATCCCAGCGAGGGATCTCACTAGCCCCAGGGAACTGCTGACGCCAAGCGTCCGTCAGGCGGCCAAAGCAGCGCAGGGTGGCGTGGGCACCCCCACACTGCTCACCCGCGCGGTCGCCGGAACGAAGAACGTAGGTGCAGGGACCAGTACCCCCACCCCTCTGACGCCCAGCGTACCACTCACGAAGCTGCTGAGGCGGAGGGATGTCCCGCGAGCGCTGCTGCTGCTGCCGCTGCGAGCGCTGGCCACCACCACCGCCGCTACGCTGCTGGGTACCACCTCGACCAGCTCCACCTCCTCCACCACCACCGCCTCCTCCGCTGCCGCCTCCACCGCCTCCACCTCCGCCGCCTCCACCTCCGCCGCTGCCTCCACCAGAACCGCTGGCACCACCACCACCGTCTCCGCCGCTGCTGCCACCACCACCACCACCCCCGCCACTAGTCCCGCCGCCACCCCCACTCCCTCCGCCGCCACCGCCGCCACCGCCACCGCCCCCTCCAGCTCCACCCGCGCCCTTGCCCCCCTTGCCCTTGCTGGAGCGACGTCTCCCACTAGGGGCAGACGCCGCGCCGACCGACTCAAGACCAAGCAGGTCAGCAGCAGCAGCAGAGGCAACAGAGGGCAGCAAGGGGGAAGGAGAGCACCCCTCAAAGATGGGGGTGCGAGGGTCACCACGAGAAGCACCTACAGCGACTATGCTCTTCTCCGCTGCGAGGAGGGCCTTCTCGAAGAGGTCGACGGTGAGGGTGGTGGGACAGACTGCGAGAAAGTGGTCCCTGACGACGCGAAGGGAGTCAGGGAGGCGCGCGACTACGTAGTAGAGAGCGATGTACATGGGGGGTGGGTTCTTAGCGCAGAACTCAGCAGGAAGGGCGGCGCGGTAGCGAGTGTCACTAGTGCGGAGGTGCGTAATGAGGTCAGCGACAGTGGGAAAGGCAGAGAGGTCAGGAAAGAGGTAGGGAAGCATGAGACGGCTCAGTGCAGCAGTGGCAGGGGAGGAGTAGCGCGCAACTACAGCGTCGTACAAGGTCTGAGCACTCTTGTACTGACTAAAGTGCGCACGCTCAGAGGTAGGGAGGTGGCGACGCACAGCAAGACGTGCAGCAGCATCGCGGGTGGCCCACTAAGAGCGGACAGTGGGATCACCATCAGCAGCAGGAGCAGGAGAGGCGCCAGAGGTGAGGTCAAAGAGAGAAAGGTCGTCAGCCCTGTCGCACTGTAAGAACAGCTGCAGGTCGTCTAACCAGACCTCAAAATCAATGGCGCAACCCTCAGCGTCAAAAGCTAGGACACTAGGGGTAGCCATGGCGACGACAGCGACGCAGTGCAAGCAGTAGGGAAAGAGCTCGCAGTGTCAGTGGGACTGTGCTCACCAGGCAGGGCAGGTCGTGCAGCTCTGCAGAAAGGCGGCTCAGCGACCGGGCGGCTCGGGTGCACAGCGGCTCGGCTCCCGGGCGGCTCGGCGGCTGGGCGGCTCGGGCGCAGGGCGGCTCGGCTCCCGGGCGGCTCGGCGGCAGGGCGGCTCGGGTGCAGGGCGGCTCGGCTCCCGGGCGGCTCGGCGGCAGGGCGGCTCGGGTCCCGGGCGGCTCGGCGTTGGGCGGCTCGGCTCCCGGGCGGTTCGGCTGCTGGGGCGGCTCTGCTGCTGGGGCGGCTCGGCCGGGAGATGCAGGGGCGGGGCCGTCTGGTGCAACGGCGGGTCGACCGGTGCAGCGGCGGGCCGGCAAGTGCAGCGGCGGGGCCGTAGGGTGCAGCGGCGGGCCGACCAGGTGAGGCGGCGGGCCGTAGGGTGCAGCGGCGGGCCGTAGGGTGCAGCGGCGGGCCGGCAGGTGCAGCGGCGGGGCCGTCAGGTGAAGCGGCGGGCCGCTGGGTGCAGCGGCGGGCCGGCAGGTGCAGCGGCGGGCCGGCAGGTGCAGCGGCGGGGCCGTCAGGTGAGGCGGCGGGCCGTAGGGTGCAGCGGCGGGCCGTAGGGTGCAGCGGCGGGCCGGCAGGTGCAGCGGCGGGGCCGTCAGGTGAGGCGGCGGGCCGTAGGGTGCAGCGGCGGGCCGGCAGGGCCGCGTCAGAGCCGGCGGCAAGGCCGCGTCAGTGGAGGCGGCGGGGCCGCGTCAAGCAGGCGGCGGGGCCGCGACGAAGCGGGCGGCAGGGCCGCGTCAGAGCCGGCGGCTGGGCTGCGTCAGTGGAGGCGGCGGGGCCGCGTCAAGCAGGCGGCGGGGCCGCGACGAAGCGGGCGGCAGGGCTGCGTCAGAGGAGGCGGCGGGGCCGCGTCAAGCAGGCGGCGGGGCCGCGATCAGGAGGGGTGGCGGGGCCGCGTCTGAGGGACAGCGGGGCCGCGAGGGAAAAGGCGACCCGAGGGGTCGCTAAAAAAAAAAGGGCGCGCCTCGGGGCGCGCTTCGGTGGGCCCTAAAAAAAACCGTCCTAAGGAAGGACCCGCTCTATACCATGTGAAACAAGTGAACAGGAATGAAATGACTAAGTCAGAGTAGGGTACAAATACAACCCTAGAAAGCTGTACCCCATATATGCTACCCCACTATAGCCTACAAACATGCATCAACTATAATACTCTGACACTTGCTGACCGACTTGGGGGAGCGGCCTCGTTCTCCTCCAGTTCTATACGTCGACAATAAGGCAATGCTTGCCTTGTGTCGCGAGCAGGGACTGGAGCACCGAACGAAGCACATTGCTCTTCGCTACTTCCTTGCGCGTGAGCTGCAGAGTGTGGTCAGTCGCGCCTTGCTTTTGTGGCCTCTCGGGCCAACACTGCTGATGTCTTCACCAAGGCCCTTGGGGCTGGAGATCATCAGCGTTTCTGCACTGTTCTTGGGCTTGTTTCCACTCTGTCTCACCTGCTGGTTGCTTGACTTGCTCTTGTTGTACACTGATATATATCTTTATGTCAGAACTTATAGCTTACTTGTTTCTGTAGGCTATAGTGGGGTATCCCATAGGGGGTACAACCCAATTAGGGTGTCCTATTTGTACTCACTTCGTTCATAGTCATTCCATTCTCGTTCTTTGTTTTCACATGGAATCAGAGCAGGTTCCCTCCTAGGGACTGCTTCTAGGGCCCACCGAACCGCGCCCCGAGGCGCGTTTTTTTTTAGCGACCCGTCGTGTCGCCCCTAGCGGACCGTTGCGCCGCCCTTCCCCTCGCGGCTCCGCCGCCCTTCCCTAGCGGCCCCGCCGCCCTTTGATCGCGGCCCCGCCGCCCTCTGCTACGCGGCCCCGCCGCCGCCCTTCGATCGCGGCCCCGCCGCCCTCGGCTACGCGGCCCCGCCGCCCTCTGCCTCGCGGCCCCACCGCCCTCTGCTACGCGGCCCCGCCGCCCTCTGCTACGCGGCCCCGCCGCCCTTTGATCGCGGCCCCGCCGCCCTTTGCCACGCGGCCCCGCCGCCCTCTGCTACGCGGCCCCGCCGCCCTCTGCCACGCGGCCCCGCCGCCCTTCGATCGCGGCCCCGTCGCCCCCTGCTACGCGGCCCCGCCGCTCTCTTCGGTAGCGGCCCCGCCGCCCTCTGCTACGCGGCCCCGCCGCCCTCTGCTACGCGGCCCCGCCGCTCTCTTCGGTCGCGGCCCCGCCGCCACTTTGCTACGCGGCCCCGCCGATCCGCCCAGCAGCAGCCGCCGCCGCCTGAGCCGCCGCCGAGCCGCCGCCGAGCCGCCGCCGAGCCGCCGCCGAGCCGCCGCTGAGCCGCCGCCGAGCCGCCGCCGAGCCGCCGCCCGAGCCGCCGCCGAGCCGCCCGTGCCGCCCGAGCCGCCGCCGAGCCGCCCGTGACGCCCGAGCCGCCCGCGCCGCCCAGCAGCAGCCGAGCCGCCGCCGAGCCGCCGCCGCCTGAGCCGCCGCCGAGCCGCCGCCGAGCCGCCGCCGAGCCGCCGCCGAGCCGCCCGTGCCGCCCGAGCCGCCCGCGCCGCCCGAGCCGCCTGCGGAGCCGTGCTGCTGTTCCTCTGCTGCTGACCTACCTGCCTCTCCCCGCCCGGTGAGATTTTCAGCTGCTGTCATGGCCACCCCCAATGTTCTTACCTTTGACGCTGAGGGGAGGGCCATTGACTTTGCCGTCTGGATTGAAGACCTGCAGCTGTACTTACTGTGTGATGCGATAGATGAGGTCTCTTTCTTTGACTTTGTCTCTGGCGCTGTCCCTGCCCCACCTGCTGATGCTGACTCTGCCGTTCGCTCCAAGTGGGCGACCCGCGATGCTGCTGCACGTCTTGCTGTGCGTCGCCACCTCCCTTCCTCTGAGCGTGCCCACTTTAGTCAGTGCAAGACCGCTCAGGCCTTGTACGACGCTGTAGTTGCACGCTACTCCTCCCCTTCCTCCGCTACCCTTAGCCGCCTCATGCTACCGTTTCTCTTCCCTGACCTCGCTTCCTTTCCCACTGTCGCTGACCTCGTTACCCACCTCCGTGCTAGCGACACCCGCTACCGCGCTGCCCTTCCTGCTGAGTTCCGCGCTGCGAACCCTCCTCCCATGTACATCACTCTCTACTTTCTCGTCACCCGTCTCCCTGAGTCCCTTTGTGTCGTTAGGGACCAGTTTCTCTCTGTCTGTCCAACCACTCTCACTGTCGACCTCCTTGAGGAGTCCCTGCTAGCGGCTGAGAAGAGTATTGTCGCTGTAGGGGCCTCTCGGGGTGACCCTCGCACCCCCATCTTTGAGGGGTGTGGTCCTTCCCCCCTGCTGCCCTCTGTCGCCTCTGCCGCTGCGGCCGACCTCACTGGTTTTGAGTCGGTCGGCGCGGCGTCTACCCCCAGCGGCAGACGTCGCGCTGGCAAGGGCAAGGGGGGCAAGGGAGCGGGTGGAGCTAGAGGGGGCGGTGGAGGAGGCGGTGGGGGTGGCGGGGGGAGTGGGGGTGGCAGTGGGGGTGGTGGCGGGAGTGGAGGTACTGGTGGCGGCGGTGGAGGCGGAGGTGGCGGCGGAGGTGGTAGCGGAGGAGGCGGTGGGAGCGGTGGGAGCGACGGTCCTGGTGGGGGAGGTGGAGGTGGAGACGGGGGTGCCGGTGGAGGCGGGGGTGGCAGTGGAGGCGGGGGTCGGAGTGGCTCGTCTCAGCGGAGCAGCTCCGGGGGTGGTCAGCGCCAGCAGCAGCAGCAGCAGCAGCCGCAGCATCATCCACAGCAGCAGCAGCGCTCTCGCACCGTCCCCGGCCCTCAGCAGCTCCGTGAGTGGTACTCGCAGCGTCAGCGTGGTGGTGCGCTTGGTCCTTGCCCCTACGTTCTCCGCACCGGTGACCGTGCAGGGGAGAGGTGTGGAGGCGCCCACACTGCCCGCCGCTGCTTTGGCCGCCTGACTGACGCCTGGCGTCAGCAGTTTCCGGAGGCAGCTGTGATCCCCCGCTGGGGAGAGCTGTCTAGGGCTGGTGTAGCTATTTATGATCTTGATTTTGATGCTATTCTCTCTGCTATGTATGCTGCGATTGGTAGTGATGAGGATGACTGTTACCGGTGTTTCCCGCCCGACCCGGGCATTGGTACTGCCGCGTCAGGTACTAGTGAGGCTGCTGCTCTAGGTGCCAGTGCGTCTGTGCTCTCAGGTGCTGGTGAGTCTGCCCTCTCAGGTACTGTGTCGGCTTCGGCCTCTCACACCTTCACCCTTGACTCTGGAGCGTCTCGCTCCTTCTTTCGGGACCACACCACTCTCACGCCGCTGAGTCGGCCGGTTGCGGTGTCCCTGCCTGACCCCTCTGGGGGGCCTGTCCTGTCTCGCTTCTCCACTGTCCTCCCGTGTCCGGCGGCCCCCTCTGGCACCCTGACTGGTCTTTACCTCCCCTCGT
The DNA here is from genome assembly GCA_948144175.1 of Closterium sp. NIES-65. Lineage (NCBI taxonomy): Eukaryota > Viridiplantae > Streptophyta > Zygnematophyceae > Desmidiales > Closteriaceae > Closterium > Closterium sp. NIES-65. The sequence continues at coordinate 509,235 of CANXME010002442.1, read as the reverse complement.
TCTCGACGAACTTGGTGAGTGGTGCTGACCTCCAGGATGCGGGTGTCCACCAATTCACCCCTGCTCGTCAGCGGGTGACCCACTGCACGGAGGCGGATACAGGTCGCCACCTGGCTACGTTTACACGTCGGCCAGGGTCGAGCCTGTACACTCTGACCACTGCTTCTCCTCCAGGTGCTGAGTCTGGTAGGGTCACTTCGTCTGGTCAGGTGTTTGCTGCAGCGTCCAGGTCTGGTCCTGAGTCTGCCCCCTGCTCGTGCCGTCGTCTGTCTCACGAGACCCTCCTCTGGCACCACCGCCTTGGCCACCCCTCTCTGCTTCGGCTCAGAGGCATGGCCTCGCGAGTCCTTGTGTCTGGTCTTCCCCGGTCTCTCCCTCCCCTCCCTCCGGGCCCTGGCCCCACCTGTGTCCCCTGTGTCGAGGGGCGCCAGCGTGCTGCCCCTCACTCCTCCCAGTTTCCTCCGACAGAGGCCCCGTTGCAGACGCTTCACATGGATGTGTGGGGCCCAGCCCGCGTCCGTGGACAGGGTCAGGAGCGCTACTTCCTGCTGGTGGTTGACGACTACTCGCGTTACACCACAGTCTTCCCCTTGCGCAGCAAGGGTGAGGTCACTGCGGTGTTGATCGACTGGATCCGCGCAGCTCGTCTCCAGCTTCGGAGGAGCTTTGGCTCTGACTTCCCTGTTTTGCGTCTGCACTCGGACAGAGGCGGAGAGTTCTCCTCTGGCCTCCTGAGTGCCTACTGTCGTGCGCGAGGCATCCGTCAGACCTTCACGCTTCCGGACTCACCGCAGCAGAATGGGATTGCTGAGCGCCGCATTGGCATGGTCATGGACGTAGCTCGTACGTCCATGATGCATGCGGCTGCTCCCCATTTTCTGTGGCCGTTTGCGGTCAGGTACGCTGCGCACCAGATCAACCTCCACCCCAGGGTCTCTCGACCGGAGACCTCCCCATCCCTGCTGTGGACAGGGAAGGTTGGCGATGCGTCGGCGTTCCGAGTCTGGGGATCTCGGGCGTTTGTTCGCGACCTGTCTGCGGACAAGCTGTCCCCTCGTGCTTCTCCCTGCGTCTTCCTGGGGTTCCCCCCCGACGCCCCAGGGTGGCAGTTTTACCACCCCACCTCTCGACGTGTTCAGTCCTCCCAGGACGTCACGTTCGACGAGTCGGTACCCTACTACCGCCTCTTCCCCTACCGCACTCCGTCCCTCCCCCCACCCCCGCTCTTCTTGGTACCAGGTCCCCCCCCGGTAGTCCCCCTCCCCCCTCAGGGTCCTGCCCCTTCAGGTGTGTCCCAGGTAGACGCGGTCGAGCCTGTCGAGGTCACTGGTGACTCTGGTGCTGCTACGGGAGCTGAGCCTGGGGGTGCGGAGTCTGGGGGTGCTGAGCCTGGAGGTGCCGAGTCTGGGGGTGCTGAGCCTGGAGGTGCTGTGCCTGGGGGTGCTGAGCCTGGAGGTGCCGAGTCTGGGGGTGCTGTGCCTGGGGGTGCTGTGCCTGGGGGTGCTGAGCCTGGGGGTGCTGAGCCTGGGGGTGCTGTGTCTAGGGGTGCTGAGCCTGGAGGTGCTGTGCCTGGGGGTGCTTCGTCTCGCCAGGAGCCACTCTCCCCACAGGAGCTGCGTGAGTGGTTTGCCGGGCGCTGGAGGCGTGCTGCTGGTGCAGAGGGTACTGCTGCTGCGCGCCCCGCCGGCGCTCGTACTGTGGGTGCTGGAGCTGCTGAGTCTGAGAGTTCTCCTGGAGCTGGTCCTGCTGAGGGTGTTGGCGCTGAGCCTGCCGTTGGCGGCACGACTGACAGTGCTCCTGGTGCTGCGGCTGGAGGTTCTGGAGCTTCTCGTGGTGCTGCTGGAGGTGCTGCTGGAGTGGGTGTTCCTGCCGGGGCTGTTGGTGCTGTTCCTGCTGTTTCTAGCGCCGCCGCGCGGCCCCGACCGTACTTTGTTCCGCTCCTGCAGCAGGTTCTTGGTCTTACACCTCCTCCTCCTCCCTTAGAGGGTCCGCAGCCTGTCCGGTCACAGCCACAGCTACAGCCTGCCTCCCCTTTGCCTGCTCCTTCTCCCTACGCTGGTCCGACTGGAGGTCTTACTGAGCGTCGTGAGCCTGCGTCTCGTCCTGTGTCGCCTGTTCGTACTGAGCGCGCTAGTGGTCGCGGCTCGCGTCAGCGTCCTCCTCCTGTCCCTGGCACGCACCGGATGTCACTGCGTCCGTCCACTGCTCCTCTGCGTGCCCCTTTGCCCTCTCCTCCTGCTTCCTCTCTTCCTGCTCTTGGCGACCCGGAGTCGGACGCTCTTCGTGCTGCCAGTCCTACTGTCACGCGTCTCCTGGCTACTGCTGTCACTGACCCCTCCTTCGAGTCGTCTGCTGCGTCTGCCCTTGTCACTGAGCTTGTCGACTTTGCTGCGCGCTGTCGTCTAGACTACGCTGCTCGTCTTGTCACTGAGTCTGAGTCCGCCTGTCCTCCGTCCGTCAGGGGTGAGTGTGCCCTTGGCACGGACGTCCTTGAGGACAGGCAGGAGGAGTTCCAGTGTCTGGCCGCCGCTTCACCTCGTCTCGCGTCTGTACTGCTAGCCCCTGAGGGAGACCCGGATGCACCAGACATCCCGACTCCGCGCTCTTACGCGGAGGCGATAGAGGGTCCCTACTCCTCTCAGTGGCAGGCAGCTATGGATGCAGAGATGGCTTCCTGGAAGTCCACAGGCACCTACGTTGACGCTGTTCCCCCTCCTGGGGCGAACATCGTCAGTGGCATGTGGATTTTCAGGGTGAAGCGGCCGCCGGGTTCTCCGCCTATCTTCAAGGCGCGTTACGTGGCTCGTGGCTTCAGTCAGCGGCAGGGGGTTGACTACTTTCAGACCTTCTCCCCCACCCCGAAGATGACCACTCTTCGGGTTCTGCTACACGTTGCTGCTCACCGTGACTACGAGCTGCACTCTCTCGACTTCAGCACAGCTTTCTTGCAGGGCAGCCTGCACGAGGAGATCTGGCTGCGTTGCCCACCTGGCTTCACTGGGTCCTTCCCTCCTGGTACCCAGTGGAGTCTCCGGCGTCCAGTCTACGGTCTCCGCCAGGCGCCACGTGAGTGGCACGACACACTGAGGACTACGCTCGCGGCACTTGGGTTTGCTCCTTCCACTGCCGACCCGTCGCTGTTTCTGCGCACCGACACCTCTCTGCCGCCGTTCTACATCCTCGTGTACGTCGACGACTTGGTCTTTGCCACAGCTGACACTGCTGGACTCGCCTACGTGAAGTCCGAGCTGCAGAAGAGACACACGTGCACTGACCTGGGTGAACTGCGCAGCTACCTTGGCTTGCAGATCACCCGGGACAGAGCACGCCGCACCATTACCCTGACTCAGTCACACATGGTGCAGCAGGTCCTTCAGCGCTTCGGCTTCACGTACTCCTCGCCTCAGGCCACTCCTCTGCCTACTCGCCACTCGCTCTCAGCTCTGCCTTCGGATGAGTCCGTAGAGTCGAGTGGCCCGTTTGCAGAGCTTGTTGGCTGCCTCATGTACCTGATGACCTGCACACGACCTGACCTCGCATACCCTCTTAGCATTCTCGCACGCTTTGTTGCTCCTGGGAGACACCGACCAGAGCACATGGCTGCAGCGAAGAGGGTGTTGCGCTACTTGTGCAGTACGTCGGGCATGGGGCTAGTGCTTGGAGGGCGCAGTCCAGTGGTCCTCACTGGGCACGCAGACGCTTCTTGGGCTGACGACCAGGCTACGCAGCGGTCGTCACAGGGTTACACCTTCAGCCTTGGTTCCGGCTCTGTCTCGTGGCGGGCTACCCGCTCGTCTTCTGTTCTCGGCTCCAGTTGTGAGGCTGAGATCTACGCTGGGGCTATGGCTGCACAGGAGTTACGCTGGCTCACCTACCTGCTGACCGACCTTGGAGAGCAGCCTCGTTCTCCTCCAGTCCTGTACGTAGACAACAAGGCCATGCTGGCCTTGTGTCGAGAGCAGTGACTGGAGCACAGAACGAAGCACATTGCTCTTCGCTACTTTCTTGCTCGTGAGCTACAGCAGCGTGGACAGCTGCGACTTGCGTACGTGGCCTCTGAGGCCAACACTGCTGATGTCTTCACCAAGGCACTTGCGCCTTGTGATCATCAGCGTTGCTGCACGCAGTTGGGTCTTGTGCCTGTCTTGCCTCACTTGCTCTCCTCTTGACCTTGCTTGTACTTTCGCATATATATACTCTTGCTCTTGTATATCTCTATATATATGATCTTGCATGTGAACTGGCCTTGTGGCCTTTGAACTTGTGCTCGGAATGCGTGGTGACTTTGTGATCCACCCTGAGCTTTACTTTACTTTGCTTGACTGGTCTTGTGACCCCTTGTTCTCCCCCACTTTGCCTATGGGGGTGTGTCAGAACTTATAGCTTACTTGTTTCTGTAGGCTATAGTGGGGTATCCCATAGGGGGTACAACCCAATTAGGGTTTCCTATTTGTACTCACTTCGTTCATAGTCATTCCATTCTCGTTCTTTGTTTTCACACTTTATACCTGCTCGTTTACTTTTGCTAGGTTGTGATCAGTGTATTGCCTTGCTATTATAACTTTGCATGTGAACTGGTCTTGTGGCCGCCTATGTGAGAGGACGTCCCCGTTATAATATTTTCTCACTATTATATTTTTCTGTTATCCTATTCTCCCTTTTCTTCTCTTTATTTTGGTCTTTATCTCATCTCAATCGGCCTACTATTCTATTTTCTAGAGCCTTCTATTTATTTCTCTTATTTCCTACTTTTCCCACCGACATACCTATTATACGGCACCGACAGCGCCGACAGTGGTGTATACGGTGCAATCTGGGCGTAATCCCAAGTGCCCATAGCCTTGCGTGCTTGTGCGCACTTGTGATTGTAGTATCGCGAAGGGCGTGTTCCCGAAGGTTCGTTTTATCTCGTTTATCCTTGTATTTTCCGAGTATAAAAATGCCTTGTATTCAGTTTTAGTGACAAGTTTTGATTGAGAATTCGATCCTGTGACACTTGGTAATCAGAGCCGTTCTCACTCGACGACTCTCGGCTAAGCAGCGGTCGCGGAAAAAATCGCCTCGAAAAACCGCCGGGGGCGACCAATTCGACGCCGATTTCTGGTAAGCACCAGTTCCGCGCTTTTCAAATTAATCCTCTCGCGTGGTTTCAGAACAGGATGGGTTCGTCGGCGACCAACGACGTTACGCAGCAGCTCTTCGCGCGAATCGCCAAGATGGAAGCAGAGATGCGAGCGACGACTGAACGGTCCGATTGGAGAACGAGCAGCTGCAAAACGAAATGCAACGCGTTATGCAGCTCCTCTCGACCATAAACATTCCTGCTTCGACGACTTCGCAGCAGTCGCAGCGTCAGTTCGAGGCTCCGAAATTTCGCTCGCCGGAATCGTTCGACCCTAGCGATCGAAAATCCGACGTCAGGCAGTGGCTCGCAACGATGGAAATTTATTTCGCGGCGATCGGATGGTCCACGACGGAGTACGACGGCGAGAAAATTCGTCTCGCGACAACGTTGATGCGCGGTCCAGTGTCAACTTATATTTGTAACTGCCTGTAGCTGTAGTTAGTGTAGTTATTTAAACTTTGTGTGGTGGTGCACCTTATGTGTTTCCTTTGCTATATGTACTTCGAACCCTATAGTGAAGCACACATTTCTCCCAACTTTTCTCAACTCACTCGATACTCTCCCCTAGGGCAAAACCCGCTCGACACCTAAGTACGGGCCTAGGCTACTAAGCCTAGGCCCTTCCTTTCAACTTAGCCTCTTATTTTAACATCCAGCTCTCGAGTGGCTCGGAAGCAACAGTAGCGTTTTCCAGGGCGAAGCCACGTGGCAGCAGTTCCGGGCACACCTTCTCAAACGTTTTGAGCCGATTAATTCCACTTATACTGTGCGCGAAAAATTACATCACCATAGGCAATTCGGGAGTGTTGCGCAATACACGCAGCAGATGGAGGAATTTTATAAACGCATTCCCGACATTACCGAGGGCGAAAAAATTCAGTCCTACATCGCGGGGCTGAAAACCGACATTCGGCGCCAGGTTGCAGCAGCGAATTGCAGCAGCTACAGCGAAATCGTATCGAACGCGGAGCGTTTTGACTTGGTCAACTCCGGAAGACGACGGCCCCATGTCGTCGGATCACGACAAGGGGATCGCTCGGCTTCAACCACGTTCGCCGACCCCATGGAAGTCGACAAATTCGACGCGAATTCACGACCTGCAAAAAACAAAACGTTTTGCGAATTTTGCGGCGGAAACGGACATCGGATTGTCGACTGTTTTCACATGAAATCTGCACGTGCGGCATTCCGAGCTCGTGGGAGTGACGAAACTAAAGACAAAAAGTCAAAAAACGGATCTCGCCAGTGATTGGGAATCGTGCTGGTGAGGAAAAGCAGATCCGAAAGCGTCAGCGCAATCTGGACCGAATCGAAATTGAAGGACAGCATTGGGCGCGAGATTTGGAGAATCAAGGGCGAAATCCCAAGCCCCTTGACGGAAATTTGTCAGAGGGATTCGCCGAGGAAAAGAAAACCTCCGCGAAAACAGACTCGACCAAGACGGGAACTCTCCAATTCGACCCCAGAAAAAAACAGAATTCGTTAAAGTTATCTTTCAAAGATGCTTTAATGAAGACTGGTGATTTTCGCGGGTCCGAAGCCATAAACAAATTCCGGGAAGAACTCCAGAGGAAGCAGACAATTAAAGAAGTGGTACCGGTGCCTACGGAGCTGGGGAAAAAATTATGGAGTGTGGAAAGGAGTAGACCTTTTCACGCGTCAACGTCCTCTCCCGGAACCAGCCCAAGACGACTCTCCACTCCCCAGGGAAGAAGTCTATGGAGCTGAAGCAGCTGAAGAGGCAGCTGGGAGTTCAAAAGAAGCTGCGAAAACTCCGAAAACCCCTCCTGGATGCATCCAGTGGATCGTACGCGTCGACCGGATCCACCCCCTCAGGGTCAACCTGTACGGTTACTACCTCTACTCGTGGCGTTGGAGAGGAGCTTTTCTCCACGCAGCCTAGGCCAGGTGGTTGTCCAGGAGCAAACACTGGAACCACGGTGTGTACTGAATATTGGGATGTACGCTATGATCCTATTAATGAGACTATTTTTGGGTACTCCGAGCAACGCTCACCACTCCTGCTCGAGGTGATCTGCAACGGACAGCGCCTCCAAGCACTCGTGGACAGCGGGGCGTCGCACAGCGTCTATGACAAAAAGGCAATCGATCGACTCGGAAGTGACATCAAGTCATCAAGCTTCTCTGCAACGATGGTGGATGGCAGTAAGCTACCTATCTACGGGGAAACATGGTTACTACTCCAGATTGGACCCCTCCGATGGAAGCCTGCTCTCCCCGTCACAAATATCAAAGGACTCGACGTAATCTTCGGGAGAGACTTTCTTAAAAAGTTCAACCTCGAGATCAACTGGGTTAACCAGAGGGCCAACATCAACAACAACGGGAGGAAAATCAGCCTTCCCAAATGGGACGACACGGGAAATATTCCAGTCGAGACACTCGCACGCTTTGAAAAGGACGTCAAACGGACCACGGCGGGATTCATGGCGATAGTCAACAAAGCAGACTTGTATTTCCTGAAAAAACAAATAGAGTATCTCCTGGAGAAAGGGCTGATTCGACCTTCGACTTCGCCGTACGGAGCTCCAGTTCTCTTCACTCCGAAGCCAGACGGAAGTCTGCGAATGTGCATCGACTACCGAGCCTTGAACAAGCAGACTGTAAAAAATAAATATCCGATACCACGGATCGATGACTTACTCGATCAACTTCGCGGTGCTACGGTATTCTCCAAGCTCGACCTCAGATCGGGATACTGGCAAATTCGTATGGCGGACAACTCTATCCACAAAACAGCCTTTCGAACTCGGTATGGGTCATACGAGTATCTCATGATGCCGTTCGGACTCACTAACGCACCAGCCACATTTCAGGCGGAAATGAACCACATCTTTCTGCCCCTTCTGGACGAGTGCGTGGTGGTATATTTGGACGATATCCTGATCTACTCGAAAGACATGAAGAAGCACGTTGAGCATCTGCAACGGGTGTTTGAAATTCTTAGACGAGAACGCTTCTACGTGAAACTATCCAAGAGCGAGTTTGCGTTGAAAAAAGTCCAGTTCCTTGAACATATGGTGAGCGCTCAAGGAGTTCACGTGGATCCTAAGAAGATCGAAGCAGTGCGAACGTGGAAGACCCTGTCAAACATTATACATGTTATGCTTGTGTAGGCTACAATGGGTTAGCCTATAGGGGGTACACAATTCTAGGGTTTACTACTTGTACTCATTTCACTTCTAGTTCATTCATTCCTGTTCGCTTATTCTCACATGGTATAGAGCGGGTCCTTCTACGGACCGTTTTTTTGGGCCCACCGAAGCGCCCCTCGAGGCGCGATTTTTTTTAGCGACCCCTCGGGTCGTCATTTCCCCTGCAGCCCCGCCGCCTTCACTGACGCGGCCCCGCCGCCCTCTCTGACGGGGCCCCGCCGCCGGCCCTTACGCGGCCCCGTCGCCGGCTCTCACGCGGCCCCGCAGCCGGCTCTGTCGCGGCCCCGCCCCGGCCTTTACGCGGCCCCGCCGCCTGCTCTCACGCGGCCCCGCCTCGGCTCCTTCGCGGCCCCGCCGCCTGCTCTCGCGCGGCCCCGCCCCGGCTTCTACGCGGCCCCGCCCCGGCTTTCACGTGGCCCCGCCGACGGCTCTGTCGCGGCCCCGCCCAGGCCCTTACGCGGCCCCGCCGCCTGCCCCCGTCGCGGCCCGGTCGCCTCCTGACGGCCCCGCCGTCCCTTCGTGACGGCCCCGCCGTCCCTTCCTGACGGCCCCGCCGTCCCCTCCTGACGGCTCCTGCCGTCCCCTTCTACCGGCCCCGCAACTGCACCTGCTGGCCCCGCCACTGCACCTACCGGCCCCCACCACCCCCCCCCCCTTTTCCCGTCGCCCGTCGCGGCTCCTTCGGGGGCCGCAGCAGAGGGGTGGCAGGTGTGTGGCCTCCCCTACTTCTCCTCCTCCTTCATCTCCCACTGCAGCAGCCGAGCCGCTCACCTGCAGCAACCGAGCCGCCCCACCGCCGAGCCGCCCTGCACCCGAGCCGCCCAGCAGCCGAGCCGCCCAGCAGCCGAGCCGCCCTACCGCCGAGCCGCCGGGTCGCTGAGCTGCTGAGCTGCAGTTGCTGCCGTGCCGCCCTGCCGCCAAGCCGCCGAGTCACCGAGCTGCTGAGCTGCAGTTGCTGCCGAGCCGCCTTGCCGCCGAGCCGCCCGAGTCGCCCGAGCCGCCGAGCCGCCGAGCTGCCGAGCCGCTGAGTCGCCGAGCCTACTCTTCCCACCACTGGTGAGCTCTTGCCCTGCTAGCACGCTGCGCGTCGCCTGCTTGCCTGCCTGCCTGCCTTTTGGCTTGCCTGGCTGCCTGCCTTCCTGCTGCTAGTCCTGCTCCTGCTTCTACTTGCGGAGCCAGATGCAGCCCCAGCGACGCCTGCGTGAGTCCCTCACGCCCCAGCAGCTGCGTGAGTGGTACGCTGGTTGGGGCTGTAGGGGTGGCGACGCTACTCCTACTACCACTCCTGCTGCTTCTACTCGTGGTGGCGGCCAAATGCAGCTCCCGCGACCCTCTCGCGTGTCTCTCACGCCTCGCCAGCTTCGTGAGTGGTACGCTCAGAGTGGAGGGTCTCTCAGTGCTGTTCGCTGCTCTTACGTGATTCGCACTGGTACTCGGACTGGTCAGCCTTGTGGGACACATAGTCATACACAGTCCCGCTGCTTCGCCCGTCTGAGCGACGCCTGGCGTACCGTGTTTGGCGACGAGGCTGAGCTTCCCGACTGAGTGGAGTTGCTTAGGCAGAGGGTAGATATATATGCTCTTGACTATAATGCTATTCTCACTGCCATGTATGCATTGCCTACTAGTGCTGACCGTGCCGGTCACCTGTGCGTCCCGCCTGACCCAGGTATAGGACCTGCTGCTCTAGCTACTGGTGAGGCTGCTGCTCTGGGTGCTAGTGAGTCTCCTGCTCCAGGTACAGGTGCGGCTGCTGCTCTAGGTGCTAGTGAGTCTGCTTCCTCACGTGCGGGTGAGGCTGCGCTCTCAGGTACCGCGTTGGCTTCGGCCTCCCTCACCTTTACACTTGACTCTGGGGCTTCTCGCTCCTTCTTTCGGGACCGCACCACACTCACGCCGCTTGGTCGGCCGGTTGCTGTCTCCCTGGCTGACCCCTCTGGGGGTCCTGTCCTCGCTCACTTCTCCACTGTCCTCCCGTGTCCGGCTGCCCCCTCGGGCACCCTGTCTGGCCTGTACCTCCCCTCGTTCTCGACGAACTTGGTGAGTGGTGCAGACCTACAGGATGCGGGGGTTCACCAGTTCACTCCTGCGAGTCAGCGGGTGACCCACTGCACGGACGCACGCACAGGCCGGCACCTGGCCACGTTCTCGCGTCGGCCGGGGTCGAGCCTCTACACCCTGACCACTGAGTCTCCTCCTGTCCCCGCGTCCGGTCAGGTAGCAGCGTCGGGTCAGGTGTTTGCTGCTGCGTCCAGGTCTGGTCCTGAGTCTGCCCCCTGCTCGTGTCGCCTCCTGTCTCACGAGACTCTTCTGTGGCACCACCGTCTAGGCCACCCCTCCTTGCCCCGTCTTCGGGGCATGGCTTCCCGTGTCCTTGTCTCTGGTCTTCCCCAGTCTCTCCCTCCCCTTCCTTCGGGACCAGGACCTTCCTGTGTCCCCTGTGTCGAGGGGCGCCTCAGGGCTGCTCCTCACTCCTCCCAGTTTCCCCCGACAGAGGCTCCTCTGCAGACGCTTCACATGGACGTGTGGGGCCCGGCCCCCGTCCGTGGGCAGGGTCACGAGCGCTACTTCCTGTTGGTGGTTGACGACTACTCGCGTTACACCTCAGTCTTCCCCTTGCGCAGCAAGGGTGCTGTCACTGAGATGCTGATCGACTGGATCCGCGAGGCTCGTCTCCAGCTCAGGAGGAGCTTCGGCTCGGACTTTTCTGTTCTGCGTCTGCACTCTGACCGAGGTGGGGAGTTCTCCTCTCGCCTTCTGCGAGACTACTGTTGTGCACAGGGGATCCGCCAGACCTTTACGCTTCCGGACTCTCCACAGCAAAATGGGATTGCTGAGCGCCGCATTGGCATGGTCATGGATGTCGCTCGTACGTCCATGATGCATGCGGCTGCCCCCCATTTTCTGTGGCCGTTTGCGGTTCGGTACGCGGCGCATCAGCTCAACCTTCACCCCAGGGTCTCTCGGCCCGCGATGTCCCCAGTGTTACTGTGGACGGGGAAGGTCGGCGATGCGTCTGCGTTCCGTGTCTGGGGATCTCGGGCGTTTGTCCGCGACTTGTCTGCGGACAAGCTGTCCCCCCGTGCTGCTCCCTGTGTCTTCCTTGGCTTCCCCCCTGACGCTCCAGGGTGGCAGTTCTACCACCCCTCCTCTCGTCGTGTTCTGTCCTCCCAGGACGTCACGTTCGACGAGTCAGTCCCCTTCTACCGCCTCTTCCCCTACCGTACTCCTTCCCTCCCCCCCCCACCGGACTTCCTGGTACCAGTTCCCCCCCCGGTAGACCCCCTCCCCCCTCAGGTTCCTGCCCCTTCAGGTGTGTCCCAGGTAGACACGGTCGAGCCAGTCGAGGTTGCTGCTGAGTCTGGTCCTGCTGCGGGTGCTGAGCATGGGGGTGCTGCTGCTGGGGGTGCTGAGCGTGGGGGTGCTGAGCCTGGGGGTGCGAGGCCGGGGGGTGCTGAGTCTGGGGGTGCTGAGCCGGGGGGTGCTGAGCTGGAGGGTGCTACGTCAGGAGCTGCTGAGCCTGGGGGTGCTGGGCCTGGAGGTGCGGAGCCTGCGCCTGCTGGACCTGGGGGCTCTCCGGTTCTTCCGTCTCGGCGTGAGCCGCTCTCTCCACAAGAGCTGCGCGAGTGGTTTGCTCGCCGCTAGAGGCGTGCTGCTGGAGCTGGAGCTTCTTCGCCTGCTGAGGGTGCTGCCGGTCCCGGAGCTGCTGGGCCTGCGGGTCCTACTGGAGCTGGAGCTACTGAGTCTGGGGGTGCTGAGTCTGGAGCTGCTGAGCCTGGAGGTGCTGAGTCTGGAGCTGCTGAGCCTGGGGGTGCTACGTCTGGAGCTGCTGTGCCTGGGGGTGCTGAGTCTGGAGCTGCTGAACCTGGGGTTTCTCCTGCTGCTGCGTCTCGCCGAGAGCCCCTCTCTCCACAGGAGCTGCGCGAGTGGTTTGCTCGCCGCTGGAGGCGTACTGCTGAAGCTGGAGCTTCGTCGACCGTCGAGGGTGCTGGTGCTGCCGGTCCCGGAGCTGCTGGGCCTGCGGGTCCTACTGGAGCTGGAGCTGCTGAGGGTGTTGGTGCTGAGACTACTGCTGTCTGTCCTGGCGGTGGTTCTGCTGCTGGTGCTGCTGGAGGTCCTGCCAATGGAGGTGTTAGTGGCGCTGGTGCTGTCGCTGAGGGTGCTGGAGCTGTCCCTGCTGAGTCTGGAGCTGCCGCGCGGCCTCGGCCGTACTTCGTTCCGCTCCTACAGCAGGTTCTTGGTCTTTCTCCTTCGGTAGAGTGTCCACAGCCTGTCCAGTCGCAGTCACTGTTGGAGCCTTCCTCTCCTCTGCCTGCTCCCTCTCCTTACACTGGTCCTACTGGAGGTCTTGCTGAGCGTCGTGAGCCTCCTTCTCGTCCCGCGTCGCCGGTTCGTGCTGCTCGCGCTAGTGGTCGCGGTTCGCGTCAGCGTCCTCCTCCTGTCCCTGGCACGCACCGGATGTCTTTGGTCCGTCCACTGCTCCTCTGCGTGCCCCTTTGCCTTCTCCTCCTGAGTCCTCTCTTCCTGCGCTTGCCGACCCTGAGTCGGACTCTCTTCGCGCTGCCAGTCCTACTGTCACGCGTCTGCTTGCTACTGTCGTCACTGACCCCTCTTTTGAGTCCACTGCTGCGTCTGCTCTAGTCGCTGAGCTCGTTGACTTTGCTGCTCGCTATCGTCTCGACTACGCTGCTAGTCTTATTGCTGAGTCTGCGTCTGTCTGTCCTCCGTCCGTCGGAGGTGAGTGTGCTCTTGGCACGGACGTCCTAGAGGACAGGCAGGAGGAGTTACAGTGTCTAGCGGCTGCTTCACCTCATCTCGCGTCTGTACTGCTTGCCCCTGAGGGAGACCCGGATGCACTAGACATCCCGACTCCGCGTTCTTACGCGGAGGCCGTAGAGGGTCCCTACTCCTCTCAGTGGCAGGCAGCTATGGATGCAGAGATGGCTTCCTGGAAGTCCACAGGCACCTACGTTGACGCAGTTCCCCCTCCTGGGGCGAATATCGTCAGTGGCATGTGGATCTTCAGGGTGAAGCGGCCGCCGGGCTCTCCACCTGTCTTCAAGGCGCGGTACGTTGCTCGTGGCTTCAGTCAGCGGCAGAGAGTTGACTACTTTCAGACCTTCTCTCCCACCCCGAAGATGACCACTCTTCGGGTGCTGCTGCACATAGCCGCTCAGCGCGACTATGAGCTTCACTCTCTCGACTTCAGCACTGCGTTCCTGCAGGGTAGCCTGCACGAGGAGATCTGGCTGCGCCGTCCACCTGGCTTCACTGAGACTTTCCCTCCTGGCACCCAGTGGAGCCTCCGACGGCCAGTCTACGGTCTCCGCCAGGCACCGCGTGAGTGGCACGACACACTGAGGACTACGCTTGCGGCTCTTGGGTTTGCTCCTTCTACTGCTGACCCGTCGCTGTTTCTGCGCACCGACACTTCACTGCCGCCGTTCTACATCCTCGTGTACGTCGTTGACTTGGTCTTTGCCACAGCGGACACTACTGGACTCGCCTACGTGAAGTCCGAACTGCTGAAGAGACACACGTGCACAGACCTGGGTGAACTGCGCAGCTACCTTGGCTTGCAGATCACTCGGGACAGAGCACGCCGCACCATTACCTTGACTCAGTCACACATGGTGCAGCAGGTCCTTCAGCGCTTCGGCTTCACGTACTCCTCGCCTCAGGCCACTCCTCTGCCTACTCGCCACTCACTCTCAGCTCTGCCTTCGGATGAGTCCGTAGAGTCGAGTGGTCCGTATGCAGAGCTTGTTGGCTGCCTCATGTACCTGATGACCTGCACTCGACCTGACCTTGCATACCCTCTGAGCATCCTTGCACGCTATGGTGCTCCTGGGAGACACCGACCAGAGCACATGGCTGTAGCGAAGAGGGTATTGCGCTACCTGTGCAGTACGTCGGGCATGGGGCTAGTGCTTGGAGGGCGGAGTCCAGTGGTCCTTACAGGCCACGCGGACGCTTCTTGGGCTGACGACCAGGCTACGCAGCGGTCGTCACAGGGTTACACCTTCAGCCTTGGTTCCGGCTCTGTCTCGTGGCGGTCTACTCGCTCGTCTTCGGTTCTCGGCTCCAGTTGTGAGGCTGAGATCTACGCCGGGGCCATGGCTGCACAGGAGCTTCGCTGGCTCACCTACCTGCTGACTGACCTTGGAGAGCCGCCTCGTTCTCCTCCAGTACTGTACGTAGACAACAAGGCCATGCTGGTCTTGTGTCGAGAGCAGCGCTTGGAGCACAGAACGAAGCACATTGCTCTCCGCTACTTCCTTGCTCGTGAGCTGCAGCAGCGTGGTCAGTTGCGACTTGCGTACGTGGCCTCTGAGGCCAACACTGCTGTGTGTTCACCAAGGCACTCGCGCCTTGTGATCATCAGCGCTTTTGCACCCAGCTGGGTCTTGTGCCTGTCTTGCCTCACTTGCTCTCCTCTTGACTTTACTTGTACTGTGACATATATATATACCTGCTCTTGCTTGTCTAGTTTTATATATATGTCTGTACTCCTGCATGTGAACTGGCCTCTGGCCCTGCTCTTGTGCTCGGACTGTGTGGTGACTTTGTGATCCACCCTGAGCTTGCTTTGCTTTGCTTGACTGGTCTTGTGACCCCTTGTTCTCCCCCATTTTGCCTATGGGGGTGTGTCAAACATTATACATGTTATGCTTGTGTAGGCTACAGTGGGTTAGCCTATAGGGGGTACACAATTCTAGGGTTTACTACTTGTACTCATTTCACTTCTAGTTCATTCATTCCTGTTCGCTTATTCTCACAGACCCCTGAGAACGTGAAGGAGTTACAACAGTTCCTTTGATTCGCCAACTACTACAACCGGTTCGTACCGAACTACGCCAAGATTGCCGCACCATTAACGAACCTGTTGAAGAAGAATACACCATATCAATGGGAGGCGAAGCACCAGGAAGCCGTGGAACAACTTAAAACCGCACTCACGTCCGCACCTGTCCTTATCCTGCCAGACCCTGAACTTGACTATGTCATCGAGGCCGATGCGAGCGATCAAGCAGTGGGCGCAGTACTCATGCAGGATCAAGGGAAGGGAGTGCAACCCATTGCATACCTCAGTAAAAAACTTCATGGGGCAGAACTCAATTACCCCATCCATGACAAAGAGGCCTTCGCCATCGTCAACGCATTTAAGGCATGGAGGTGTTATCTCGAAGGAAGAAAAACGACCGTCTACACCGACCACCGACCACTACAGCCTCAAGACCCAACCAACACTCTCCAGGCGGCAAGTTTGGTGGATTGACTTTCTCGAAACCCACTTCCATTACGACATCGTGTATAAGCCGGGGCACAAGAACAAGGAAGACGCACTCAGTCGCCCTGCACACGTTGCCGCCCTACAAGTCGATGGCATGAACCCACTTTTGAAGGGACTCTTTACGCATGGAAACACCATCGACTCCGAAGTCTCTGTAGCAGAAAAGCGCCATCTTCTACATTAGGATCAAGACATCGCATACCGCACGGGATCCACAAAAATATGGGTACCTAATTACCCTCCTTTACGCCAGTTACTACTCGAAGAATATCATGATGTTCTCTACGCGGGCCACTTCGGTAGTAACAAGACGCTTGCCGGTATTGCGAAGCATTGTTATTGGCCCCACATGGCGGATGACGTACAAAAATTCGTCACCTCATGCGACACATGCCAACGGATGAAGAGCAGAAAACAGAAGAAAGCAGGGTTACTACAGCCTCTTCCAGTCCCTGAACAGCCTTGGCAAGTGGTTAGCCTCGACTTCATCACCGGGTTACCACCTACCAAAGCTGGTTACGACGCCATTCTAGTCGTCATCGACAAATTCTCCAAAATGGGACACTTCATTCCGACACACACAACGGCTCGCACCGAGGAGACAGCGCAATTATTCTTCCGCTACGTCATCTCGCAACATGGCATTCCAACCACGCTGATCTCCGACAGAGACCCGAAATTCACGAGTAAATTCTGGAAGGAGCTCATGTCGCTCATGGGGACCAAACTCGCCATGTTATCAGCCTATCATCCCCAAACGGATGGTCACACTGAGCGCCTCAACCAGATTGTCGAACAACTACCGACTTCACCCACACGCATCCCACCCAGTCCCCCTCGCGCCTCTCTTCCGGGTACCAGTCCCCCCCCGGTAGACCCCCTTCCCCCACAGGGTCTTGCTCCCTCAGGTGTGTCTCAGGTAGACCCAACCCCCTTGGATGAGCCAGTGGAGATCTCTTCTGACTCCTCTGACCCAGCTGAGGGGGGTGACACCGCCGCTGACGACACAGCGACCACTCGCCGCACTCCTCGCTTGGAGACCCCCCCGGGTTTCCCGCCTCGGCCGTCTTTGCCACCTCCGCAGCCTGCTTCTGTGGACTCTGGAGCTGAGACTGCTGGAGCAGGGCTTGGGGTTGGTACGTCTGGGGGTGTCCGCTCTCCTCGTTTAGCTACCCCCCCCCACTTTCCCGCCTCTACAGCTTTCTGCAGTGGACACTGGAGCTAAGACTGAGGGTGCAGGGACTGAGAGTACTGAGCGTGCGGGTGCAGGCACTGAGGGCACTGAGCCTGCGAGTGCTGGGACTCAGGGTATTGAGACTTTGGGTGCTGACTCTTGGGGTGCTGAGACTTCGGGTGCTGACTCTGGGGGTGCTGCGAGTCCTTCTGGAGGTCCTGGAGCTGGAGGTACTGGAGGCACTACTGGAGGTACTAGAGGTGCTACGAGTGCTGGAGGTACTGGAGCTGCTAGGCCTGAAGGTGCTGGAGGTGCTGCTGGTGCTGGGGGTACTAGAGCTGCTGCTGGTGCTGGAGGTACTGGAGCTGCTAGTAGTGGAGGTACTGCCGGTGCTGGAGGTACTGGAGATGCTGGTGCTGGAGGTACTACTGTTACTGGAGGTTCTAGGGGTGCTGGAGCTGCTGGCACTGGAGGTGCTGGTGCTACTGGTGCTGGAGGTGCGGGAGCTGCTGACCCTGGAGGTGCTGGTGCTGCTGGTGCTGGAGGCGTTGGAGCTGGAGGTACTGGAGGTGCTGGAGTTACTGGTCCCGGAGGTGCTCGTATTGGAGGTGCTGGAGCTGCCGGAGCATGTGGTGCTGCTGGTGCTGGAGGTACTGGAGGTGCTATTGGAGCTGCTGGCACGGGACGTACTGGAGGTACTACTGGTGTTGGAGGCGCTGGAGCTGGAGCTGGAGGCACTGGAGGTGCTGGAGGTACTACTGGTGCTCGAGGTGCTGGCGCTGTCGGAGCTCGTGGTGCTGGAGGTGCTGGTGCTACTGGTGCTGGAGGTGTTGCTGGGGGTACTAGAGGATCTGCTCGTGCAGGAGGTACGAGAGCTGCTGGTGCTCTTCGCCACCTTCTCAGTCTTCCGCCCGGTGCTACTGACTTCCCTGTGGCAGGTACTACTCCCCCGTTGCTGTTTCCACCAGCACACCAGTCACAGCCGCCGCTGCTACCACACTCCCTACTGCCTGCTCCTGCTCCTTACACTGCGGTGACACACTCACTGACTAAGCATCGAGAGGCTGAGACTCGTGCTTCCACCCCTGAGCGTCAAGAACCTGAGTCTAGCTTTCACCTCGAGCCTGAGCCTAGCGCTGCTGTCCGTGCTCGTGTTCCTCGTGTTCGTCGTTAGCGTGCTCCGGCTGTCCCAGGCACTCAAGATATGACACTCTGTCCTTCCTCTGTTCCACAGCGTGTTGTCCTACCGTTACCTCCTACGTCCTCTCTTCCTGACGTTGCTGACCCTCCATCTGACCTTTCTCGTGCGTCCAGTCTGACTGTTACTCGCTTCCTTGCTATGGTTGTGACAGACCCTACGTTCTCGTCTCCTGCTGCGTCTGCCTTAGTCGCTGAGCTCATTGACTTTGCTGCTGTGTACCGCCTAGACTACCTTGCGAGTCTTGTCTTTGACCCTGACCCTGCCTGTCCTCCATCCGTCGAGGGTGAGACTGCCCTTGGCTGTACTACCCCTGTTTGTGATGTTATTGAGGACAGACAGGAGGAGCTGGAGTGCCTTGCGGCCGCTTCACCCCATCACGCGACCATGCTGCTTGCCCCTGAGGGAGACCCGGATGCACTTGACATCCCCACCCTGCGCTCCTACAGGGAGGCGATTTTGGGTGAGTACTCCTCTCAGTGGGAGACATCCATGGACGCAAAGATGGCTTCCTAGAAGTCCACAGGTACCTACGTCGACGAGGTTCCCTCACCTGGGGCGAACATCGTCAGTGGCATGTGGATTTTCAGGGTGAAGCGGCCGCCGGGTTCTCCGCTTGCCTTGAAGGCACGTTACGTTGCTCGAGGCTTCAGTCAGCGTGAGGGGGTCGACTTCTTTCAGACCTTCTCCCCCACCCCGAAGATGACCACTCTTCGGGTGTTGCTACACGTTGCAGCTCAGCGTGACTACGAGCTGCACTCCCTCGACTTCTCGACAGCTTTCTTGCAGGGTACCTTCACGAGGCCATCTAGTTGCGCCGTCCACAGGGCTTCACTGGGTCGTTTCCTGAGGGTACCCAGTAGAGCCTACGGCGACCAGTGTACGGCCTGCGTCAGGCGCCTCGCAAGTGGCACGACACACTGAGGACGACACTCGCGGCTCTTGGGTTGGCTCCTTCGACTGCTGACCCGTCGCTGTTTCCACGCACCGACACTACTCTGCCGCCGTTCTACATCCTCATGTACGTCGACGACTTGGTTTTTGCTACTACTAACACTGAGGCACTAGCCCTAGTGAAGGCGGAGCTGCAGGAGAGACACACCTGCACCGACCTGGGTAAGCTGCGGAGCTATCTTGGCTTGTAGATCATCCGGGACAGAGCACGGCGCACCATCACCCTGACACAGTCACACATGGTGCACTAGGTCCTTCAGCGCTTCCGCTTCACGTACTCTTCGTCACAGCCCACTCCTCTGACTACCGGCCACTTGCTCTCAGCTCCACCTTCGGACGAGTCCGTAGAGCCGAGTGGTCCGTACCCAAAGCTTGTGGGTTGCCTCATGTACCTGATGACGTGCACACGACCTGACCTCGCGTACCCTCTCAGCCTCTTGGCTCGCTACGTGGCACCTGGTTGACACCGAAACGTGCACTTTGATGCTGCGAAGAGGGTACTGCGTTACTTGTGCAGCACATCGGGCATGGGGCTCGTGCTTGGAGGACGGGGTTCAGTGGTCCTCACAGGACACTCAAACGCTTCTTGGGCCGACAACCAGGCGACTCAGCATTCGTCACAGGGCTAAACCTTCAGTCTTGGCGCTGGTTGTGTCTCGTGGAGGTCCACTCGTTCTTCTTCTGTGCTTGGTTCCAGCTGTGAGGCCGAGATCTACGCTGGGGCCATGGCTGCACAGGAGCTCCGCTGGCTGACCTACTTGCTGACCGACTTGGGGGAGCGGCCTCGTTCTCCTCCAGTTCTGTACGTCGACAACAAGGCAATGCTTGCCTTGTGTCGCGAGCAGGGACTGGAGCACCGAACGAAGCATATTGCCCTTCGCTACTTCCTTGCGCGTGAGCTGCAGTAGTATGGTCAGTCGCGCCTTGCTTTCGTGGCCTCTCGGGCCAACACTGCTGATGTCTTCACCAAGGCCCTTGGGGCTGGAGATCATCAGCGTTTCTGCACTGCTCTTGGGCTTGTGTCCACTCTGTCTCACCTGCTGGTTGCTTGACTTGCTCTTGTTGTACACTGATATATATCTTTATACCTGCTCGTTTACTTTTGCTAGGTTGTGATCAGTGTACTGCCTTGCTATTATAACTCTGCATGTGAACTGGTCTTGTGGCCGCCTGCTTGTGCTCAGATTGTGTGGTGTTCTTGAAACCACCCTGAGCTTTGCTTGTTCTCTTACTTAACTGGTTTTGTGACCGTCTGTTGTGTTTGCTATCTCCCATTCAGCCTATGGGGGTGTGTCAATCTGTATGTTTGTGTTATCTTTAAGCTATAGTGGGTTAGCCTACAAGGGGTACAACACTTTAGGGTTAGGTACTTGTACTCATGCATGCTACCTAGTCCATCATTCATGCCTGCTTATTCTAAAAGTAGCCATACGACGTTGCACACGAAACGGAACCAGATAAAACCTTTTGGAAACACGGTTCGTCGGAAAACACAGGGGATATGAAACCGTTCGATTACCGTTCGTCTACCTTCCGTTCGAATATAAACATAACCTCATACAAAAGAGAAATACATAACATCAGACAAAAGCGAAATGGTTACGCACCCTTGAAGCTTTTGTTGATTTGGGGGCTTTAAGATTTTGCTCCGAACCAGGTTTCCAAGCCTAGAAGGTTCGGGTACACTCAGCGATCTGAGTTCGCCTCGCACCCCTCGCTTCTCCCCAACTCAAACCCTTTCACCTCGCCAACCAATCACAGCCCAACTTTCAACTTCAACTGCAAAACACTCTAGACTCGAGACATAGCAAGTTTCTTAGCACCTCGCTTAAGTTTTTTTCTAGGAAATCAGTCTTTCTGCCTACGTTCCTCAGGTCCCACCTCTCGATCAGGCTAGGACCCTCGCCCCCGTCATTCACGACTGTCGCGACTTGCCTCCCAGCCCTCCCATCACGCCTGTCCTTCCCATAGCTCCCGTCGCGCCTATAGCTCCCGTCGCGCCCATAGCTCCCGTCGCGTCCATAGCTCCTTCGCGCCCATAGCTCCTTCGCGCCCATAGCTGTCGTCACGCCCATAGCTGTCGTCGCTTCCATCGTTCCCGTTGCTCCCGTCCCTCCCGTCCCTCCCGTCCCTCCCGTCCCTCCCTTCGCCCCCCTCGCTCTCTTTCATTCGGTCCCTCCCGTCCCTCTCCGCCTCTCGCCTCTCCCCTTTCCCTACACTGTTCTACCCTCCGCGCAATTCACCCCCTTCCCTCCGCGCAGTTCACCCCCTTCCCTTCGCGCAGTTCACCCCCTTCCCTCCGCGCAGTTCACCCCCTTCCCTCCGCGCAGTTCACCCCCTTCCCTCCGCGCAGTTCAACCCCTTCCCTCCGCGCAGTTCACCCCCTTCCCCCCGCGCAGTTTCCCCCCTTCCCTCCGCGCAGTTCCTCCCCTTCCCTCCGCGCAGTTCCCCCCTTCCCTCCGCGCAGTTCCAGCCCTTCCCTACGCGCAGCCCCTTCCCTAAGCGCAGTTTCCTCTCTTCCCTACGCGCATTTCCCCCCCTTCCCTACGTGCAGTTTCCAACCTTCCCTACTCACCGTTTTCCCCTCGTGGCCTGTTTCGCCTTCGCCCAGCCAAAATCCACGGAAACATCTATCGCTAAAGCTCGCTTACAACTTTTCAAGTCCAGTTTTTTGGAAAATCTGCCACTCTAGGCGTGGGCTATAATATCTGCCAGATGGCCTCTCAACCCCAAGTTAGGTATGCGCGTGTTCCTAATTCAGACTCCGACGCTGCTCTCAACTTCGCCGCCTCGAACGCATCCGCCGCTCCTCCGTCAACCGCGGGAAAAGCGCGATGCTCCAACGACGCAGATATCCGTTTCTCCGGTCCGGACATCCACAGGCGCGTTCCGAAGCGGTCGGTGCTTCTCGCGTTGTTCCTGCTGTTCCTTGGGTGCACGTCGCTAGCCGTTTTCTACCTCATGCAGACGGGGCAGGTCGAGGCTGGCGTGCAGCAGAAGTGGACGTGTCTCGCCATCGCCTTCCTCACGCTCATGCCCGGTGAGCCTTCCTCACGGTCATGCCCGGTGAGCCTTCCTCATGCTCATGCCCGGTGAGCCTTCCTCACGCTCATGCCCAGCGAGCCTTCCTCACGCTCATACCCGGTGAGTCTTCCTCACGCTCATGCCCGGCGAGCCTTCCTCACGCTCATGCCCGGTGAACCTTCCTCACGCTCATGCCCGGTGAACCTTCCTCACGCTCATGCCCGGTGAGCCTTCCTCATGCTCATGCCTGGTGAACCTTCCTCACGCTCATGTCCGGTGAGCCTTCCTCACGCTTATGCCCGGTGAGCCTTCCTCACGCTCATTCCCAGTGAGCCTTCCTCACGCTCATGCCCGGTGAGCCTTCCTCACGCTCATGCCCGGTGAGCCTTCCTCACGCTCATGCCCGGTGAGCCTTCCTCACGCTCATGCCCGGTGAGCCTTCCTCACGCTCATGCCTGGTGAGCCTAACAGCTGAGTCTAATGGTAGCTGCGTTCCTGCCCAGGGTGTGCCTGGGTGTGTGCACTCTTGCTGAGAGATGCGTATGGTTTGCCGGACTCCAGTTCACGTCTACATGTGTCTCGGGGCTGTTTCATGGAAGGGAGCACCGTGATTTCACCGTGAGCCACTTAGTTTCCCCATTCCCTCCTCTCCCTCGCGGCCTCACCTCTCCACCATCCTCACCTCTCCACCATCCTCACTCTGCCTCACCCACACCTCTCCACCACCACCACTCAGGAGAGGTAAGGTCGCGAGAGAGAGGAGGTGTTTGCTGAAACGTTCCTCAGTTTCATACGTCATTCTGTCATATACATATGTATGACAGAATATATATTTACATAGATATTTTTGTTTTCCAGCAGAACTGAGCCCTCACGGTGTCCATGCATGCAATCATTAGAGTTCTGATCTCAATACCCCCTGATCCACTTGCACTCCACCCCTTTCTCTCACTCCCCTCCCCATAGCATTTCATTGGGCTTTCACTCTGTCGACGCACTCTAAGTCATCCCCACTCTGCCCCATTCACATCTGAGCCGCTTTTGATAGTTCTCAAAGGCGACTCAAATCGTCAGCATTAGCTGAAGCATTTACATGCATGCATCACCTATGGGTGCATGCATCACCTCTGCCTGTCATGCATCACCTCTGGCTGTCACCTTTTCAGTGACAAACGGATGTTGTGTGCATGCCTGCCTGCCACTGCAGAGCTGTCTTCATAACCCAACTCTCTGTTTCTGTGACTGCTCCTCTGTGTTAAGAATATGTTTGTATGCTTTTATTATAAGTGCACTGTTCGAAGTGTGCTTACAGGGGCTCGCCACAGCGAGGGATTTGAACCTGGTGGCGAGTCAACGGGCCGCAACCGAACACAGCGGTTGCGACCCGCGTGGCAGCTCAAGAGTCGAATCGACAGCAGGAGTCATCGTCTACAGTACGCGAAACTGACCTGTGGGGCACGGCAGGATACCGCGCCCTTGCCGAAGCTGAAAAGTCTCGCCAGCGCGACTGTAACAAGGCAACCCAAGCGACGCAGCGCAACTGTTATACAGTTGCGCCTTGGTAACTGTTTGCCCTATGCGTTTGCTATATAACAGAATGTAATGCCTTGCTCATATTACACAATTCTCAAGCTTGTGTCTGGCCTACCCTCGGCCGCTGCTTTGGCACCACGTTACAAGCCAGGAGAGCTACCTCTGAGTGACCAATAGCCCCGCCGTAGGGACGTCGTTAATTCCTAGAGCTTCCGCTGCGCTCTAGCGACTTCTTATTTCCAACACTCTGCGCCCCTTACTCCGGCCTTCACCCAATAAGACTAGCATCATTCATTCCTCGTCCCTTTCTGCCCTTGGTTCCTTCCTTCTCCTTTGCCGTGCCAATATTGCAGGCTTTTACGAGAGCCGCATTGCATACTACTCGTGGAGACAAGCCCCGGGATACTCCTTCTCACAAATACCGCGCTACTAGTAGCTTCATCTGGATGAGCCTGCATGTTGGTCAGGGCCTCAGATTCGTTTTTAGCTTGGCTGATACGTCAGCCTTAGCAGGCTATGCTGGGCTGATCAATCAGAGTTGGTTAAAAAATAAAAACTGAAATTTTAGACAAGTCACAAAAAAAAAACGCTGACTAATCAGCCTCACTAAAAAACGCAGGCTGAACTGGATTGGTTCTATGTTTAGGGCACGCACATGGATGCAGGTTCGGGGTGGGTGAGATGGGGTGAGGTGGGTGTCCTTGTCGTGAGTGCGTGCGGTGCGTTGCTGTGCTGCACTGGTGGTGGGTGATTGGCGCATAAGGGATGTGACAACCAATCACATCAATTAAAGCGTTCTGTCGGTGACAACGAAGCACCGACGCGTCGGGGAAATTCGTTTTCCCCCGCGTCGGCGCTGTACATGGTGACTTGTGCGTGATTGACAAGTGGATGTACCTGGACAGCCGAAACTCACGGCTCTGGCACGAATCTGTAATAGCGTGAGAGTTCAGCCTACACTCTCGTTATAAATCAGCCAACACTTGTAAAAAAACGCTGGAAAATCAGCCAATACCGTCTCCCCCCGGATATACCCCCATGGGGGGCAATAATAAAACAGGTTTTTTCATGGGGGTGGGCTTATAATCGAGTAAATTTATAAGCGCCGGCGTTTATAAAATGACATATATATTTTTTTATATCTTTTAACACCAAACTGTAGGTCTCGTGCTTGCCTTTTCAATCGAGTCGAAGTTACATGGGATCGTCTGTGAAATTCTCGCGCGCGCTGGGAGATACAACCAATCTGACTCACATCCAGCTCCTGACAGGTCCTGCTGACTGGACCCGCATCCAGTGCAGGGTCCGAATGTGAAGGGAACCGAATCTGCAACATATCCGCCTGCTAAAGTAAAAATCGTTACAGCTTTTTGAACACATTTCAAATTTTAAAGTTTACGTGCGCTTATAATAAAACAAGTTTTTTCAAGGGGTGCGCTTATAATCGAGGAGGGGATATAAGCGCCATATGCCAATTAGAAGCGCCAGGCGCTTATCCTAGGGTGGCGCTTATATCCGGGGGGAGACGGTACATTAAAAAAAAACCTGAACAATCAGCCAACACTCATAAAAAAAAAACTGAATTATCAGCCAACACATCAGCCACAAGTCTGGGAAATCAGCGTCCAGACCCTAAATCAGCCTTTTTTCGCTGACTTCTGAGGCCCTGATGTTGGTGCTTTGAAGTTGAAGGCCTGCATGCCTGCCTGTTGTCCATTCTCTAGTTTAGGTTGGGTAGAATGTGCTTGTTCAGAGTCCTCAAAGGTTGTACATTGATCTGCACCA
Organism: Closterium sp. NIES-65; assembly: GCA_948144175.1. Taxonomy (NCBI): domain Eukaryota; kingdom Viridiplantae; phylum Streptophyta; class Zygnematophyceae; order Desmidiales; family Closteriaceae; genus Closterium; species Closterium sp. NIES-65. The sequence continues at coordinate 483,972 of CANXME010002442.1, read as the reverse complement.
CACATACGGTGACGGTATAGATTGTTATTGTTGGGCTGAACGCCCTAGGATCTTTAGTAGAGTTAAAGTCTGAGTAAATGATGTAGTAGCGGAAGCGTTTTAATAAAGTCCTTGAACCACCTTGCGCTAGTATGTGAGGGCAAAGTAAGTTGATTAAAACAAAGAGATACAAGAATATATATATGAGTACAGAGAATATGAAGAGACATAATTGTTGTCAGATTTATATGACATAGTTGCTGTAGGCTATAGTGGGGTAGCACATATGGGGTACAGGGTTTCTAGGGTTGTATTTGTACCCAATCTTTCCTTAGTCATTTCATTCCTGCTAACTCATTTCACATGGTATAGAGCGGGTTCCATGTGGAACTCTGCCTAGGGCCCACCGAAGCGCGCCCCGAGGCGCGCTCAACTTTTTTTTTTCCGCTATCGAGCGACCCTCCGTGTCGCCTCACTCCCACACGCGGCCCAGCCGCCCGCTAAGTCGCGGCCCCAGCCGCCCGCTACGATCGCGGCCCCAGCCGCCTCCTCGACGCGGCCCCCAGCCGCCTGCTCGACGCGGCCCCCCCCAGCCGCCTGCTCGACGCGGCCCTGCCGCCCGCTACGCCGCGGCCGCCGCCCACTAATCGCGGCCCCGGCCGCCTGCTACGACCGCGGCCCCAGCCGCCTGTTCGACCGCGGCCCCGCCGCCCGCTCCTGCCGCGGCCCCCCCAGCCGCCTGCTCGACGCGGCCCCCCAGCCGCCTGCTCGACGCGGCCCTGCCGCCCGCTACGCCGCGGCCGCCGCCCACTACGATCGCGGCCCCGGCCGCTTGCTACGACCGCGGCCCCAGCCGCCCGTTCGACCGCGGCCCCACCGCCCGCTCCTGTCGCGGCCCCGGCTGCCTGCTTGCACGGCCCCGCCGCCTGCTACGACCTCGGCGCCAACCGCCTGTTCGACCGCGGCCCCGCCGCCTACTTCCGTAGCGGCCCCGGCCGTCTTCTCGCGCGGCCCCGCCGCCCACCTACTACCGGGAGCCTAGCCGCGCTGCAGCCGAGCCGCCCGGGAGTCGAGCCGCCCTGCACCCGAGCCGCCCTGTCGCCGAGCCGCCCGGGAGCCGAGCCGCCCTGCCCCCGAGCTGCCCTGCCGCCGAGCCGCCCGGGAGCCGAGCCGCCCTGCGCCCGAGCCGCCAGGTCGCTGAGCCGCCTTTCTGCATACTTACTCGACCTGCACTGCCTGGTGAGCACAGTCCCACTGCCACTGCGAGCTCTTTCCCTACTGCTTGCACTGTATCGCTGTCGTCGCCATGGCTACCCCTAGTGTCCTAGTTTTTGACGCTGAGGGTCGCGCCATTGATTTTGAGGTCTGGTTAGACGACCTGCAGCTGTTCTTACAGTGCGACAGGGCTGACGACCTTTCTCTCTTTGACCTCACCTCTGGCGCCTCTCCTGCTCCTGCTGCTGATGCTGATCCCGCTGTCCGCTCTAAGTGGGCCACCCGCGATGCTGCTTCACGTCTTGCTGTGCGTCGCCACCTCCCTACCTCTGAGCGTGCGCACTTTAGTCAGTACAAGAGTGCTCAGACCTTGTACGACGCTGTAGTTGCGCGCTACTCCTCCCCTGCCACTGCTGCACTGAGCCGTTTCATGCTTCCCTACCTCTTTCCTGACCTCTCTGCCTTTCCCACTGTCGCTGACCTCATTACGCACCTCCGCACTAGTGACACTCGCTACCGCGCCGCCCTTCCTGCTGAGTTCTGCGCTAAGAACCCCCCCCCCATGTACATCGCTCTCTACTACGTAGTCGCGCGCCTCCCTGACTCCCTTCGCGTCGTCAGGGACCACTTTCTCGCAGTCTGTCCCACCACCCTCACCGTCGACCTCCTCGAGAAGGCCCTCCTTGCAGCGGAGAAGAGCATAGTTGCTGTAGGTGCTTCTCGTGGTGACCCTCGCACCCCCATCTTTGAGGGGTGCTCTCCTTCCCCCTTGCTGCCCTCTGTTGCCTCTGCTGCTGCTGCCGACCTGCTTGGTCTTGAGCCGGTCGGCGCGGCGTCTGCCCCTAGTGGGAGACGTCGCTCCAGCAAGGGCAAGGGGGGCAAGGGCGCGGGTGGAGCTGGAGGGGGCGGTGGCGGTGGCGGCGGTGGCGGCGGAGGAAGTGGGGGTGGCGGCGGGACTAGTGGTGGTGGTGGTGGTGGTGGTGGCAGCAGCGGCGGAGACGGTGGTGGTGGTGCCAGCGGTGGTGGTGGAGGCAGCGGCGGCGGTGGAGGCGGCGGAGGTGGAGGCGGTGGAGGCGGCAGCGGAGGAGGCAGTGGTGGTGGAGGAGGTGGAGCTGGTCGAGGTGGTACCCAGCAGCGTAGCGGCGGTGGTGGTGGCCAGCGCTCGCACCGGCAGCAGCAGCAGCGCTCGCGGGACATCCCTTCGCCTCAGCAGCTTCGTGAGTGGTACGCTGGGCGTCAGAGGGGTGGGGGTACTGGTCCCTGCACCTACGTTCTTCGTTCCGGCGACCGCGCGGGTGAGCAGTGTGGGGGTGCCCACGCCACCCAGCACTGCTTTGGCCGCCTGACGGACGCCTGGCGTCAGCAGTTCCCTGGGGCTAGTGAGATCCCTCGCTGGGATGAGCTTCTCAGGGCTGGTGTAGCGATCTTTGATCTGGATTTTGATGCTATCCTTACTGCTATGTATGTTGTGGATTATAGTGAGGAGAATGAGGGTTACCGTTGTTTCCAGCCCGACCCGGGCATTGGTACTGCTGCGCTAGGTGCTTGTGAGGCTGCTGCTCTAGGTGCCAGTGCGTCTGCGCTCTCAGGTACTGGTGAGACTGCGCTCTCAGGTACTGCGTCGTCCTCGTCCTCCCTCACTTTCACACTTGACTCCGGAGCTTCTCGCTCCTTCTTTCGAGACCGCACTACCCTTACGCCGCTCGGCCGGCCGGTTGCGGTCTCCCTTGGTGACCCCTCTGGAGGTCCTGTCCTGTCTCACTTCTCCACTGTCCTCCCGTGTCCGGCTGCCCCTTCGGGCACCCTGTCGGGTCTGTACCTTCCCTCGTTCTCTACGAACTTGGTGAGTGGAGCGGACCTGCAGGATGGCGGTGTTCACCAGTTCACTCCTGCGAGACAGCGGGTGACCCACTGCACGGAGGCACGCACAGGCCGACACCTGGCCACGTTCTCGCGTCGGCCGGGGTCGAGTCTCTACACCCTGACCGTTGAGTCTCCTCCTGTCCCTGCGTCTGGTCAGGTGGCTGCGTCGGGTCAGGTATTTGCTGCTGCGTCCCGGTCAGGTCCTGAGTCTGCCCCCTGTTCTTGTCGCCTCCTGTCTCACGAGACTCTCCTGTGGCACCACCGTCTTGGCCACCCCTCCTTGCCCCGTCTTAGGAGCATGGCTTCCCGTGTCCTTGTCTCTGGTCTTCCCCAGTCTCTCCCTCCTCTCCCCTCCGGGCCAGGACCTTCCTGTGTCCCCTGTGTCGAGGGTCGCCTCCGGGCTACTCCTCACTCCTCCCACTTCCCCCCGACAGAGGCTCCCCTGCAGACGCTTCACATGGATGTGTGGGGCCCAGCCCCCGTCCGTGGGCAGAGTTACGAGCGCTACTTCCTGTTGGTGGTTGACGACTACTCGCGTTACACCACAGTCCTCCCCTTGCGCAGCAAGGGTGCGGTCACTGAGGTGCTGATCGACTGGATCCGCGAGGCTCGTCTCCAGCTCAGGAAGAGCTTTGGCTCGGACTTTCCTGTTCTGCGTCTGCACTCTGACAGAGGCGGAGAGTTCTCTTCTCGCCTTCTGCGAGACTACTGTCGTGCACGGGGAATCCGCCAGACCTTCACGCTTCCGGACTCACCACAGCAAAATGGGATTGCTGAGCGCCGCATTGGCATGGTCATGGATGTCGCTCGTACGTCCATGATGCATGCGGCTGCCCCCCATTTTCTGTGGCCGTTTGCGGTGAGGTACGCGGCGCATCAGCTCAACCTTCACCCCCGGGTCTCTCGGCCTGCGATGTCCCCTGCCTTGCTGTGGATGGGGAAGGTTGGCGATGCGTCTGTGTTCCGTGTCTGGGGATCTCGGGCGTTTGTCCGCGACTTGTCTGCGGACAAGCTGTCCCCTCGTGCTGCTCCCTGTGTCTTCCTTGGCTTCCCCACTGACGCCCCAGGGTGGCAGTTCTACCACCCCTCCTCTCGTCGTGTTCTGTCCTCCCAGGATGTCACGTTCGACGAGTCAGTCCCCTTCTACCGTCTCTTCCCCTACCGCACTCCTTCCCTCCCCCCTCCCCCGGACTTCCTTGTGCCGGTTCCCCCCCCGGTAGACCCCCTCCCCCCTCAGGTTCCTGCCCCCTCAGGTGTGTCCCAGGTAGACGCTGTTGACCCGGTCGAGGTTACTGGTGACTCTGGTGCTGCTGCGGGTGCTGAGCCTGGGGGTGCTGACTCTGGGGGTGCTGTGCGCGGGAGTGCTGAGCCTGGGGGTACTACTGCTGGGGGTGCTGGGCCTGAGGGTGCTACTGCGGAGGGTGCGGAGCCTGGGGGTGCTGAGCCGGGGGGTGCTGTGCCTGGAGGTGCTGGGTCTGGGGGTGCTGGGTCGGGAGCTGCTGAGCCTGGGGGTGCTGAGCTGGGAGCTGCTGAGCCTGGGGGTGCTGCGTCTGGAGCTGCTGAGCCTGGGGTTTCTCCTGCTGCTGCGTCTCGCCGGGAGCCCCTCTCTCCACAGGAGCTGCGCGAGTGGTTCGCTCGCCGCTGGAGGCGTGCTGCTGAGTCTGGAGGTGCTGCTGGAGCTGGAGCTGGAACTTCTTCGACCGTGGAGGGTGCGGGTGCTGCCGGTCCCGGAGCTGCTGGACCTGCGGGTCCGCCTGGAGCTGGAGCTGCTGAGGGCGTTCGTGCCGAGCCTGCTGCTGTTGGTCCTGCCGCTGGAGGTGTGGGTGGCGCTGGTGCTGTCGCTGAGGGTGCTGGTGCTGTCCCTGCTGAGTCTGGAGCTGCCGCGCGGCCTCGGCCGTACTTCGTTCCGCTCCTGCAGCAGGTTCTTGGTCTTTCTCTTCCAGTAGAGGGTCCACCGCCTGTCCAGTCGCAGTCCCTACTAGAGCCTTCCTCTCCACTGCCTGCTCCCTCTCCTTACACTGGTCCTACTGGAGGTCTTGCTGAGCGTCGTGAGCCTGCGTCTCGTCCCGCGTCGCCTGTTCGTGCTGCTCGCGCTAGTGGTCGCAGTTCTCGTCAGCGTCCTCCTCCTGTCCCTGGCACGCACCGGATGTCTCTGCGTCCGTCCACTGCTCCTCTGCGTGCCCCTTTGCCTTCTCCTCCTGAGTCCTCTCTTCCTGCGCTTGTCGACCCTGAGTCGGACTCTCTTCGCGCTGCCAGTCCTACTGTCACGCGTCTGCTTGCTACTGTCGTCACTGACCCCTCTTTTGAGTCCACTGCTGCGTCTGCTCTAGTCGCTGAGCTCGTTGACTTTGCTGCTCGCTGTCGTCTCGACTACGCTGCTGGTCTTGTTGCTGAGTCTGCGTCTGTCTGTCCTCCGTCCGTCGGGGGTGAGTGTGCTCTTGGCACGGACGTCCTAGAGGACAGGCAGGAGGAGTTACAGTGTCTAGCGGCTGCTTCACCTCATCTCGCGTCTGTACTGCTTGCCCCTGAGGGAGACCCGGATGCACTAGACATCCCGACTCCGCGTTCTTACGCGGAGGCCGTAGAGGGTCCCTACTCCTCTCAGTGGCAGGCAGCTATGGATGCAGAGATGGCTTCCTGGAAGTCCACAGGCACCTACGTTGACGCGGTTCCCCCTCCTGGGGCGAACATCGTCAGTGGCATGTGGATCTTCAGGGTGAAGCGGCCGCCGGGCTCTCCACCTGTCTTCAAGGCACGGTACGTTGCTCGTGGCTTCAGTCAGCGGCAGGGAGTTGACTACTTTCAGACCTTCTCTCCCACCCCGAAGATGACTACTCTTCAGGTGCTGCTGCACATAGCCGCTCAGCGCGACTACGAGCTTCACTCTCTCGACTTCAGCACTGCGTTCTTGCAGGGTAGCCTGCACGAGGAGATCTGGCTTCGCCGTCCACCTGGCTTCACTGGGACTTTCCCTCCTGGCACCCAGTGGAGCCTCCGACGGCCAGTCTACGGTCTCCGCCAGGCACCGCGTGAGTGGCACGACACACTGAGGACTACGCTTGCGGCTCTTGGGTTTGCTCCTTCTACTGCAGACCCGTCGCTGTTTCTTCGCACCGACACTTCCCTGCCGCCGTTCTACATCCTCGTGTACGTCGACGACTTGGTCTTTGCCACAGCGGACACTGCTGGACTCGCCTACGTGAAGTCCGAGCTGCTGAAGAGACACACGTGCACAGACCTGGGTGAACTGCGCAGCTACCTTGGCTTGCAGATCACTCGGGACAGAGCACGCCGCACCATTACCTTGACTCAGTCACACATGGTGCAGCAGGTCCTTCAGTGCTTCGGCTTTACGTACTCCTCGCCTCAGGCCACTCCTCTGCCTACTCGCCACTCACTCTCAGCTCTGCCTTCGGATGAGTCCGTAGAGTCGAGTGGTCCGTATGCAGAGCTTGTTGGCTGCCTCATGTACCTGATGACCTGCACACGACCTGACCTTGCATACCCTCTGAGCATTCTTGCACGCTATGTTGCTCCTGGGAGACACAGACCGGAGCACATGGCTGCAGCGAAGAGGGTATTGCGCTACCTGTGCAGTACGTCGGGCATGGGGCTAGTGCTTGGAGGGCGGAGTCCAGTGGTCCTTACCGGCCACGCGGACGCTTCTTGGGCTGACGACCAGGCTACGCAGCGGTCGTCACAGGGTTACACCTTCAGCCTTGGTTCCGGCTCTGTCTCGTGGCGGTCTACTCGCTCGTCTTCGGTTCTCGGCTCCAGTTGTGAGGCTGAGATCTACGCCGGGGCCATGGCTGCACAGGAGCTTCGCTGGCTCACCTACCTGCTGACTGACCTTGGAGAGCCGCCTCGTTCTCCTCCAGTGCTGTACGTAGACAACAAGGCCATGCTGGCCTTGTGTCGAGAGCAGCGCTTGGAGCACAGAACGAAGCACATTGCTCTCCGCTACTTCCTTGCTCGTGAGCTGCAGCAGCGTGGTCAGTTGCGACTTGCGTACGTGGCCTCTGAGGCCAACACTGCTGATGTGTTCACCAAGGCACTCGCGCCTTGTGACCATCAGCGCTTTTGCACCCAGCTGGGTCTTGTGCCTGTCTTGCCTCACTTGCTCTCCTCTTGACTTCACTTGTACTGTGACATATATATATGCCTGCTCTTGTTTGTCTAGTTTTATATATATGTCTGTACTCCTGCATGTGAACTGGCCACTGGCCCTACTCTTGCGCTCGGACTGTGTGGTGACTTTGTGATCCACCCTGAGCTTGCTTTGTTTTGCTTGACTGGTCTTGTGACCCCTTGTTCTCCCCCACTTTGCCTATGGGGGTGTGTCAGATTTATATGACATAGTTGCTGTAGGCTATAGTGGGGTAGCACATATGGGGTACAGGGTTTCTAGGGTTGTATTTGTACCCAATCTTTCCTTAGTCATTTCATTCCTGCTAACTCATTTCACAATTGTAACTACTTTACTGTTGCGGTTCGATACAGTGCGACTCGGGAAACTGCTCAATGTCGAGTAAGTTGTGTGTCCTTGCTGTCGCGCTGCTTTTGTCAAGTCAAAGGTCGTTGACCTTTGACTTTCTCGTAACCTCCAGCGGTTACATCAACTCCGAGGTACTGGAGCTGCTAGTAGTGGAGGTACTGCCGGTGCTGGAGGTACTGGAGATGCTGGTGCTGGAGGTACTACTGTTACTGGAGGTTCTAGGGGTGCTGGAGCTGCTGGCACTGGAGGTGCTGGTGCTACTGGTGCTGGAGGTGCGGGAGCTGCTGACCCTGGAGGTGCTGGTGCTGCTGGTGCTGGAGGCGTTGGAGCTGGAGGTACTGGAGGTGCTGGAGTTACTGGTCCCGGAGGTGCTCGTATTGGAGGTGCTGGAGCTGCCGGAGCATGTGGTGCTGCTGGTGCTGGAGGTACTGGAGGTGCTATTGGAGCTGCTGGCACGGGACGTACTGGAGGTACTACTGGTGTTGGAGGCGCTGGAGCTGGAGCTGGAGGCACTGGAGGTGCTGGAGGTACTACTGGTGCTCGAGGTGCTGGCGCTGTCGGAGCTCGTGGTGCTGGAGGTGCTGGTGCTACTGGTGCTGGAGGTGTTGCTGGGGGTACTAGAGGATCTGCTCGTGCAGGAGGTACGAGAGCTGCTGGTGCTCTTCGCCACCTTCTCAGTCTTCCGCCCGGTGCTACTGACTTCCCTGTGGCAGGTACTACTCCCCCGTTGCTGTTTCCACCAGCACACCAGTCACAGCCGCCGCTGCTACCACACTCCCTACTGCCTGCTCCTGCTCCTTACACTGCGGTGACACACTCACTGACTAAGCATCGAGAGGCTGAGACTCGTGCTTCCACCCCTGAGCGTCAAGAACCTGAGTCTAGCTTTCACCTCGAGCCTGAGCCTAGCGCTGCTGTCCGTGCTCGTGTTCCTCGTGTTCGTCGTTAGCGTGCTCCGGCTGTCCCAGGCACTCAAGATATGACACTCTGTCCTTCCTCTGTTCCACAGCGTGTTGTCCTACCGTTACCTCCTACGTCCTCTCTTCCTGACGTTGCTGACCCTCCATCTGACCTTTCTCGTGCGTCCAGTCTGACTGTTACTCGCTTCCTTGCTATGGTTGTGACAGACCCTACGTTCTCGTCTCCTGCTGCGTCTGCCTTAGTCGCTGAGCTCATTGACTTTGCTGCTGTGTACCGCCTAGACTACCTTGCGAGTCTTGTCTTTGACCCTGACCCTGCCTGTCCTCCATCCGTCGAGGGTGAGACTGCCCTTGGCTGTACTACCCCTGTTTGTGATGTTATTGAGGACAGACAGGAGGAGCTGGAGTGCCTTGCGGCCGCTTCACCCCATCACGCGACCATGCTGCTTGCCCCTGAGGGAGACCCGGATGCACTTGACATCCCCACCCTGCGCTCCTACAGGGAGGCGATTTTGGGTGAGTACTCCTCTCAGTGGGAGACATCCATGGACGCAAAGATGGCTTCCTAGAAGTCCACAGGTACCTACGTCGACGAGGTTCCCTCACCTGGGGCGAACATCGTCAGTGGCATGTGGATTTTCAGGGTGAAGCGGCCGCCGGGTTCTCCGCTTGCCTTGAAGGCACGTTACGTTGCTCGAGGCTTCAGTCAGCGTGAGGGGGTCGACTTCTTTCAGACCTTCTCCCCCACCCCGAAGATGACCACTCTTCGGGTGTTGCTACACGTTGCAGCTCAGCGTGACTACGAGCTGCACTCCCTCGACTTCTCGACAGCTTTCTTGCAGGGTACCTTCACGAGGCCATCTAGTTGCGCCGTCCACAGGGCTTCACTGGGTCGTTTCCTGAGGGTACCCAGTAGAGCCTACGGCGACCAGTGTACGGCCTGCGTCAGGCGCCTCGCAAGTGGCACGACACACTGAGGACGACACTCGCGGCTCTTGGGTTGGCTCCTTCGACTGCTGACCCGTCGCTGTTTCCACGCACCGACACTACTCTGCCGCCGTTCTACATCCTCATGTACGTCGACGACTTGGTTTTTGCTACTACTAACACTGAGGCACTAGCCCTAGTGAAGGCGGAGCTGCAGGAGAGACACACCTGCACCGACCTGGGTAAGCTGCGGAGCTATCTTGGCTTGTAGATCATCCGGGACAGAGCACGGCGCACCATCACCCTGACACAGTCACACATGGTGCACTAGGTCCTTCAGCGCTTCCGCTTCACGTACTCTTCGTCACAGCCCACTCCTCTGACTACCGGCCACTTGCTCTCAGCTCCACCTTCGGACGAGTCCGTAGAGCCGAGTGGTCCGTACCCAAAGCTTGTGGGTTGCCTCATGTACCTGATGACGTGCACACGACCTGACCTCGCGTACCCTCTCAGCCTCTTGGCTCGCTACGTGGCACCTGGTTGACACCGAAACGTGCACTTTGATGCTGCGAAGAGGGTACTGCGTTACTTGTGCAGCACATCGGGCATGGGGCTCGTGCTTGGAGGACGGGGTTCAGTGGTCCTCACAGGACACTCAAACGCTTCTTGGGCCGACAACCAGGCGACTCAGCATTCGTCACAGGGCTAAACCTTCAGTCTTGGCGCTGGTTGTGTCTCGTGGAGGTCCACTCGTTCTTCTTCTGTGCTTGGTTCCAGCTGTGAGGCCGAGATCTACGCTGGGGCCATGGCTGCACAGGAGCTCCGCTGGCTGACCTACTTGCTGACCGACTTGGGGGAGCGGCCTCGTTCTCCTCCAGTTCTGTACGTCGACAACAAGGCAATGCTTGCCTTGTGTCGCGAGCAGGGACTGGAGCACCGAACGAAGCATATTGCCCTTCGCTACTTCCTTGCGCGTGAGCTGCAGTAGTATGGTCAGTCGCGCCTTGCTTTCGTGGCCTCTCGGGCCAACACTGCTGATGTCTTCACCAAGGCCCTTGGGGCTGGAGATCATCAGCGTTTCTGCACTGCTCTTGGGCTTGTGTCCACTCTGTCTCACCTGCTGGTTGCTTGACTTGCTCTTGTTGTACACTGATATATATCTTTATACCTGCTCGTTTACTTTTGCTAGGTTGTGATCAGTGTACTGCCTTGCTATTATAACTCTGCATGTGAACTGGTCTTGTGGCCGCCTGCTTGTGCTCAGATTGTGTGGTGTTCTTGAAACCACCCTGAGCTTTGCTTGTTCTCTTACTTAACTGGTTTTGTGACCGTCTGTTGTGTTTGCTATCTCCCATTCAGCCTATGGGGGTGTGTCAATCTGTATGTTTGTGTTATCTTTAAGCTATAGTGGGTTAGCCTACAAGGGGTACAACACTTTAGGGTTAGGTACTTGTACTCATGCATGCTACCTAGTCCATCATTCATGCCTGCTTATTCTAAAAGTAGCCATACGACGTTGCACACGAAACGGAACCAGATAAAACCTTTTGGAAACACGGTTCGTCGGAAAACACAGGGGATATGAAACCGTTCGATTACCGTTCGTCTACCTTCCGTTCGAATATAAACATAACCTCATACAAAAGAGAAATACATAACATCAGACAAAAGCGAAATGGTTACGCACCCTTGAAGCTTTTGTTGATTTGGGGGCTTTAAGATTTTGCTCCGAACCAGGTTTCCAAGCCTAGAAGGTTCGGGTACACTCAGCGATCTGAGTTCGCCTCGCACCCCTCGCTTCTCCCCAACTCAAACCCTTTCACCTCGCCAACCAATCACAGCCCAACTTTCAACTTCAACTGCAAAACACTCTAGACTCGAGACATAGCAAGTTTCTTAGCACCTCGCTTAAGTTTTTTTCTAGGAAATCAGTCTTTCTGCCTACGTTCCTCAGGTCCCACCTCTCGATCAGGCTAGGACCCTCGCCCCCGTCATTCACGACTGTCGCGACTTGCCTCCCAGCCCTCCCATCACGCCTGTCCTTCCCATAGCTCCCGTCGCGCCTATAGCTCCCGTCGCGCCCATAGCTCCCGTCGCGTCCATAGCTCCTTCGCGCCCATAGCTCCTTCGCGCCCATAGCTGTCGTCACGCCCATAGCTGTCGTCGCTTCCATCGTTCCCGTTGCTCCCGTCCCTCCCGTCCCTCCCGTCCCTCCCGTCCCTCCCTTCGCCCCCCTCGCTCTCTTTCATTCGGTCCCTCCCGTCCCTCTCCGCCTCTCGCCTCTCCCCTTTCCCTACACTGTTCTACCCTCCGCGCAATTCACCCCCTTCCCTCCGCGCAGTTCACCCCCTTCCCTTCGCGCAGTTCACCCCCTTCCCTCCGCGCAGTTCACCCCCTTCCCTCCGCGCAGTTCACCCCCTTCCCTCCGCGCAGTTCAACCCCTTCCCTCCGCGCAGTTCACCCCCTTCCCCCCGCGCAGTTTCCCCCCTTCCCTCCGCGCAGTTCCTCCCCTTCCCTCCGCGCAGTTCCCCCCTTCCCTCCGCGCAGTTCCAGCCCTTCCCTACGCGCAGCCCCTTCCCTAAGCGCAGTTTCCTCTCTTCCCTACGCGCATTTCCCCCCCTTCCCTACGTGCAGTTTCCAACCTTCCCTACTCACCGTTTTCCCCTCGTGGCCTGTTTCGCCTTCGCCCAGCCAAAATCCACGGAAACATCTATCGCTAAAGCTCGCTTACAACTTTTCAAGTCCAGTTTTTTGGAAAATCTGCCACTCTAGGCGTGGGCTATAATATCTGCCAGATGGCCTCTCAACCCCAAGTTAGGTATGCGCGTGTTCCTAATTCAGACTCCGACGCTGCTCTCAACTTCGCCGCCTCGAACGCATCCGCCGCTCCTCCGTCAACCGCGGGAAAAGCGCGATGCTCCAACGACGCAGATATCCGTTTCTCCGGTCCGGACATCCACAGGCGCGTTCCGAAGCGGTCGGTGCTTCTCGCGTTGTTCCTGCTGTTCCTTGGGTGCACGTCGCTAGCCGTTTTCTACCTCATGCAGACGGGGCAGGTCGAGGCTGGCGTGCAGCAGAAGTGGACGTGTCTCGCCATCGCCTTCCTCACGCTCATGCCCGGTGAGCCTTCCTCACGGTCATGCCCGGTGAGCCTTCCTCATGCTCATGCCCGGTGAGCCTTCCTCACGCTCATGCCCAGCGAGCCTTCCTCACGCTCATACCCGGTGAGTCTTCCTCACGCTCATGCCCGGCGAGCCTTCCTCACGCTCATGCCCGGTGAACCTTCCTCACGCTCATGCCCGGTGAACCTTCCTCACGCTCATGCCCGGTGAGCCTTCCTCATGCTCATGCCTGGTGAACCTTCCTCACGCTCATGTCCGGTGAGCCTTCCTCACGCTTATGCCCGGTGAGCCTTCCTCACGCTCATTCCCAGTGAGCCTTCCTCACGCTCATGCCCGGTGAGCCTTCCTCACGCTCATGCCCGGTGAGCCTTCCTCACGCTCATGCCCGGTGAGCCTTCCTCACGCTCATGCCCGGTGAGCCTTCCTCACGCTCATGCCTGGTGAGCCTAACAGCTGAGTCTAATGGTAGCTGCGTTCCTGCCCAGGGTGTGCCTGGGTGTGTGCACTCTTGCTGAGAGATGCGTATGGTTTGCCGGACTCCAGTTCACGTCTACATGTGTCTCGGGGCTGTTTCATGGAAGGGAGCACCGTGATTTCACCGTGAGCCACTTAGTTTCCCCATTCCCTCCTCTCCCTCGCGGCCTCACCTCTCCACCATCCTCACCTCTCCACCATCCTCACTCTGCCTCACCCACACCTCTCCACCACCACCACTCAGGAGAGGTAAGGTCGCGAGAGAGAGGAGGTGTTTGCTGAAACGTTCCTCAGTTTCATACGTCATTCTGTCATATACATATGTATGACAGAATATATATTTACATAGATATTTTTGTTTTCCAGCAGAACTGAGCCCTCACGGTGTCCATGCATGCAATCATTAGAGTTCTGATCTCAATACCCCCTGATCCACTTGCACTCCACCCCTTTCTCTCACTCCCCTCCCCATAGCATTTCATTGGGCTTTCACTCTGTCGACGCACTCTAAGTCATCCCCACTCTGCCCCATTCACATCTGAGCCGCTTTTGATAGTTCTCAAAGGCGACTCAAATCGTCAGCATTAGCTGAAGCATTTACATGCATGCATCACCTATGGGTGCATGCATCACCTCTGCCTGTCATGCATCACCTCTGGCTGTCACCTTTTCAGTGACAAACGGATGTTGTGTGCATGCCTGCCTGCCACTGCAGAGCTGTCTTCATAACCCAACTCTCTGTTTCTGTGACTGCTCCTCTGTGTTAAGAATATGTTTGTATGCTTTTATTATAAGTGCACTGTTCGAAGTGTGCTTACAGGGGCTCGCCACAGCGAGGGATTTGAACCTGGTGGCGAGTCAACGGGCCGCAACCGAACACAGCGGTTGCGACCCGCGTGGCAGCTCAAGAGTCGAATCGACAGCAGGAGTCATCGTCTACAGTACGCGAAACTGACCTGTGGGGCACGGCAGGATACCGCGCCCTTGCCGAAGCTGAAAAGTCTCGCCAGCGCGACTGTAACAAGGCAACCCAAGCGACGCAGCGCAACTGTTATACAGTTGCGCCTTGGTAACTGTTTGCCCTATGCGTTTGCTATATAACAGAATGTAATGCCTTGCTCATATTACACAATTCTCAAGCTTGTGTCTGGCCTACCCTCGGCCGCTGCTTTGGCACCACGTTACAAGCCAGGAGAGCTACCTCTGAGTGACCAATAGCCCCGCCGTAGGGACGTCGTTAATTCCTAGAGCTTCCGCTGCGCTCTAGCGACTTCTTATTTCCAACACTCTGCGCCCCTTACTCCGGCCTTCACCCAATAAGACTAGCATCATTCATTCCTCGTCCCTTTCTGCCCTTGGTTCCTTCCTTCTCCTTTGCCGTGCCAATATTGCAGGCTTTTACGAGAGCCGCATTGCATACTACTCGTGGAGACAAGCCCCGGGATACTCCTTCTCACAAATACCGCGCTACTAGTAGCTTCATCTGGATGAGCCTGCATGTTGGTCAGGGCCTCAGATTCGTTTTTAGCTTGGCTGATACGTCAGCCTTAGCAGGCTATGCTGGGCTGATCAATCAGAGTTGGTTAAAAAATAAAAACTGAAATTTTAGACAAGTCACAAAAAAAAAACGCTGACTAATCAGCCTCACTAAAAAACGCAGGCTGAACTGGATTGGTTCTATGTTTAGGGCACGCACATGGATGCAGGTTCGGGGTGGGTGAGATGGGGTGAGGTGGGTGTCCTTGTCGTGAGTGCGTGCGGTGCGTTGCTGTGCTGCACTGGTGGTGGGTGATTGGCGCATAAGGGATGTGACAACCAATCACATCAATTAAAGCGTTCTGTCGGTGACAACGAAGCACCGACGCGTCGGGGAAATTCGTTTTCCCCCGCGTCGGCGCTGTACATGGTGACTTGTGCGTGATTGACAAGTGGATGTACCTGGACAGCCGAAACTCACGGCTCTGGCACGAATCTGTAATAGCGTGAGAGTTCAGCCTACACTCTCGTTATAAATCAGCCAACACTTGTAAAAAAACGCTGGAAAATCAGCCAATACCGTCTCCCCCCGGATATACCCCCATGGGGGGCAATAATAAAACAGGTTTTTTCATGGGGGTGGGCTTATAATCGAGTAAATTTATAAGCGCCGGCGTTTATAAAATGACATATATATTTTTTTATATCTTTTAACACCAAACTGTAGGTCTCGTGCTTGCCTTTTCAATCGAGTCGAAGTTACATGGGATCGTCTGTGAAATTCTCGCGCGCGCTGGGAGATACAACCAATCTGACTCACATCCAGCTCCTGACAGGTCCTGCTGACTGGACCCGCATCCAGTGCAGGGTCCGAATGTGAAGGGAACCGAATCTGCAACATATCCGCCTGCTAAAGTAAAAATCGTTACAGCTTTTTGAACACATTTCAAATTTTAAAGTTTACGTGCGCTTATAATAAAACAAGTTTTTTCAAGGGGTGCGCTTATAATCGAGGAGGGGATATAAGCGCCATATGCCAATTAGAAGCGCCAGGCGCTTATCCTAGGGTGGCGCTTATATCCGGGGGGAGACGGTACATTAAAAAAAAACCTGAACAATCAGCCAACACTCATAAAAAAAAAACTGAATTATCAGCCAACACATCAGCCACAAGTCTGGGAAATCAGCGTCCAGACCCTAAATCAGCCTTTTTTCGCTGACTTCTGAGGCCCTGATGTTGGTGCTTTGAAGTTGAAGGCCTGCATGCCTGCCTGTTGTCCATTCTCTAGTTTAGGTTGGGTAGAATGTGCTTGTTCAGAGTCCTCAAAGGTTGTACATTGATCTGCACCACACATACGGTGACGGTATAGATTGTTATTGTTGGGCTGAACGCCCTAGGATCTTTAGTAGAGTTAAAGTCTGAGTAAATGATGTAGTAGCGGAAGCGTTTTAATAAAGTCCTTGAACCACCTTGCGCTAGTATGTGAGGGCAAAGTAAGTTGATTAAAACAAAGAGATACAAGAATATATATATGAGTACAGAGAATATGAAGAGACATAATTGTTGTCAGATTTATATGACATAGTTGCTGTAGGCTATAGTGGGGTAGCACATATGGGGTACAGGGTTTCTAGGGTTGTATTTGTACCCAATCTTTCCTTAGTCATTTCATTCCTGCTAACTCATTTCACATGGTATAGAGCGGGTTCCATGTGGAACTCTGCCTAGGGCCCACCGAAGCGCGCCCCGAGGCGCGCTCAACTTTTTTTTTTCCGCTATCGAGCGACCCTCCGTGTCGCCTCACTCCCACACGCGGCCCAGCCGCCCGCTAAGTCGCGGCCCCAGCCGCCCGCTACGATCGCGGCCCCAGCCGCCTCCTCGACGCGGCCCCCAGCCGCCTGCTCGACGCGGCCCCCCCCAGCCGCCTGCTCGACGCGGCCCTGCCGCCCGCTACGCCGCGGCCGCCGCCCACTAATCGCGGCCCCGGCCGCCTGCTACGACCGCGGCCCCAGCCGCCTGTTCGACCGCGGCCCCGCCGCCCGCTCCTGCCGCGGCCCCCCAGCCGCCTGCTCGACGCGGCCCCCCAGCCGCCTGCTCGACGCGGCCCTGCCGCCCGCTACGCCGCGGCCGCCGCCCACTACGATCGCGGCCCCGGCCGCTTGCTACGACCGCGGCCCCAGCCGCCCGTTCGACCGCGGCCCCACCGCCCGCTCCTGTCGCGGCCCCGGCTGCCTGCTTGCACGGCCCCGCCGCCTGCTACGACCTCGGCGCCAACCGCCTGTTCGACCGCGGCCCCGCCGCCTACTTCCGTAGCGGCCCCGGCCGTCTTCTCGCGCGGCCCCGCCGCCCACCTACTACCGGGAGCCTAGCCGCGCTGCAGCCGAGCCGCCCGGGAGTCGAGCCGCCCTGCACCCGAGCCGCCCTGTCGCCGAGCCGCCCGGGAGCCGAGCCGCCCTGCCCCCGAGCTGCCCTGCCGCCGAGCCGCCCGGGAGCCGAGCCGCCCTGCGCCCGAGCCGCCAGGTCGCTGAGCCGCCTTTCTGCATACTTACTCGACCTGCACTGCCTGGTGAGCACAGTCCCACTGCCACTGCGAGCTCTTTCCCTACTGCTTGCACTGTATCGCTGTCGTCGCCATGGCTACCCCTAGTGTCCTAGTTTTTGACGCTGAGGGTCGCGCCATTGATTTTGAGGTCTGGTTAGACGACCTGCAGCTGTTCTTACAGTGCGACAGGGCTGACGACCTTTCTCTCTTTGACCTCACCTCTGGCGCCTCTCCTGCTCCTGCTGCTGATGCTGATCCCGCTGTCCGCTCTAAGTGGGCCACCCGCGATGCTGCTTCACGTCTTGCTGTGCGTCGCCACCTCCCTACCTCTGAGCGTGCGCACTTTAGTCAGTACAAGAGTGCTCAGACCTTGTACGACGCTGTAGTTGCGCGCTACTCCTCCCCTGCCACTGCTGCACTGAGCCGTTTCATGCTTCCCTACCTCTTTCCTGACCTCTCTGCCTTTCCCACTGTCGCTGACCTCATTACGCACCTCCGCACTAGTGACACTCGCTACCGCGCCGCCCTTCCTGCTGAGTTCTGCGCTAAGAACCCCCCCCCCATGTACATCGCTCTCTACTACGTAGTCGCGCGCCTCCCTGACTCCCTTCGCGTCGTCAGGGACCACTTTCTCGCAGTCTGTCCCACCACCCTCACCGTCGACCTCCTCGAGAAGGCCCTCCTTGCAGCGGAGAAGAGCATAGTTGCTGTAGGTGCTTCTCGTGGTGACCCTCGCACCCCCATCTTTGAGGGGTGCTCTCCTTCCCCCTTGCTGCCCTCTGTTGCCTCTGCTGCTGCTGCCGACCTGCTTGGTCTTGAGCCGGTCGGCGCGGCGTCTGCCCCTAGTGGGAGACGTCGCTCCAGCAAGGGCAAGGGGGGCAAGGGCGCGGGTGGAGCTGGAGGGGGCGGTGGCGGTGGCGGCGGTGGCGGCGGAGGAAGTGGGGGTGGCGGCGGGACTAGTGGTGGTGGTGGTGGTGGTGGTGGCAGCAGCGGCGGAGACGGTGGTGGTGGTGCCAGCGGTGGTGGTGGAGGCAGCGGCGGCGGTGGAGGCGGCGGAGGTGGAGGCGGTGGAGGCGGCAGCGGAGGAGGCAGTGGTGGTGGAGGAGGTGGAGCTGGTCGAGGTGGTACCCAGCAGCGTAGCGGCGGTGGTGGTGGCCAGCGCTCGCACCGGCAGCAGCAGCAGCGCTCGCGGGACATCCCTTCGCCTCAGCAGCTTCGTGAGTGGTACGCTGGGCGTCAGAGGGGTGGGGGTACTGGTCCCTGCACCTACGTTCTTCGTTCCGGCGACCGCGCGGGTGAGCAGTGTGGGGGTGCCCACGCCACCCAGCACTGCTTTGGCCGCCTGACGGACGCCTGGCGTCAGCAGTTCCCTGGGGCTAGTGAGATCCCTCGCTGGGATGAGCTTCTCAGGGCTGGTGTAGCGATCTTTGATCTGGATTTTGATGCTATCCTTACTGCTATGTATGTTGTGGATTATAGTGAGGAGAATGAGGGTTACCGTTGTTTCCAGCCCGACCCGGGCATTGGTACTGCTGCGCTAGGTGCTTGTGAGGCTGCTGCTCTAGGTGCCAGTGCGTCTGCGCTCTCAGGTACTGGTGAGACTGCGCTCTCAGGTACTGCGTCGTCCTCGTCCTCCCTCACTTTCACACTTGACTCCGGAGCTTCTCGCTCCTTCTTTCGAGACCGCACTACCCTTACGCCGCTCGGCCGGCCGGTTGCGGTCTCCCTTGGTGACCCCTCTGGAGGTCCTGTCCTGTCTCACTTCTCCACTGTCCTCCCGTGTCCGGCTGCCCCTTCGGGCACCCTGTCGGGTCTGTACCTTCCCTCGTTCTCTACGAACTTGGTGAGTGGAGCGGACCTGCAGGATGGCGGTGTTCACCAGTTCACTCCTGCGAGACAGCGGGTGACCCACTGCACGGAGGCACGCACAGGCCGACACCTGGCCACGTTCTCGCGTCGGCCGGGGTCGAGTCTCTACACCCTGACCGTTGAGTCTCCTCCTGTCCCTGCGTCTGGTCAGGTGGCTGCGTCGGGTCAGGTATTTGCTGCTGCGTCCCGGTCAGGTCCTGAGTCTGCCCCCTGTTCTTGTCGCCTCCTGTCTCACGAGACTCTCCTGTGGCACCACCGTCTTGGCCACCCCTCCTTGCCCCGTCTTAGGAGCATGGCTTCCCGTGTCCTTGTCTCTGGTCTTCCCCAGTCTCTCCCTCCTCTCCCCTCCGGGCCAGGACCTTCCTGTGTCCCCTGTGTCGAGGGTCGCCTCCGGGCTACTCCTCACTCCTCCCACTTCCCCCCGACAGAGGCTCCCCTGCAGACGCTTCACATGGATGTGTGGGGCCCAGCCCCCGTCCGTGGGCAGAGTTACGAGCGCTACTTCCTGTTGGTGGTTGACGACTACTCGCGTTACACCACAGTCCTCCCCTTGCGCAGCAAGGGTGCGGTCACTGAGGTGCTGATCGACTGGATCCGCGAGGCTCGTCTCCAGCTCAGGAAGAGCTTTGGCTCGGACTTTCCTGTTCTGCGTCTGCACTCTGACAGAGGCGGAGAGTTCTCTTCTCGCCTTCTGCGAGACTACTGTCGTGCACGGGGAATCCGCCAGACCTTCACGCTTCCGGACTCACCACAGCAAAATGGGATTGCTGAGCGCCGCATTGGCATGGTCATGGATGTCGCTCGTACGTCCATGATGCATGCGGCTGCCCCCCATTTTCTGTGGCCGTTTGCGGTGAGGTACGCGGCGCATCAGCTCAACCTTCACCCCCGGGTCTCTCGGCCTGCGATGTCCCCTGCCTTGCTGTGGATGGGGAAGGTTGGCGATGCGTCTGTGTTCCGTGTCTGGGGATCTCGGGCGTTTGTCCGCGACTTGTCTGCGGACAAGCTGTCCCCTCGTGCTGCTCCCTGTGTCTTCCTTGGCTTCCCCACTGACGCCCCAGGGTGGCAGTTCTACCACCCCTCCTCTCGTCGTGTTCTGTCCTCCCAGGATGTCACGTTCGACGAGTCAGTCCCCTTCTACCGTCTCTTCCCCTACCGCACTCCTTCCCTCCCCCCTCCCCCGGACTTCCTTGTGCCGGTTCCCCCCCCGGTAGACCCCCTCCCCCCTCAGGTTCCTGCCCCCTCAGGTGTGTCCCAGGTAGACGCTGTTGACCCGGTCGAGGTTACTGGTGACTCTGGTGCTGCTGCGGGTGCTGAGCCTGGGGGTGCTGACTCTGGGGGTGCTGTGCGCGGGAGTGCTGAGCCTGGGGGTACTACTGCTGGGGGTGCTGGGCCTGAGGGTGCTACTGCGGAGGGTGCGGAGCCTGGGGGTGCTGAGCCGGGGGGTGCTGTGCCTGGAGGTGCTGGGTCTGGGGGTGCTGGGTCGGGAGCTGCTGAGCCTGGGGGTGCTGAGCTGGGAGCTGCTGAGCCTGGGGGTGCTGCGTCTGGAGCTGCTGAGCCTGGGGTTTCTCCTGCTGCTGCGTCTCGCCGGGAGCCCCTCTCTCCACAGGAGCTGCGCGAGTGGTTCGCTCGCCGCTGGAGGCGTGCTGCTGAGTCTGGAGGTGCTGCTGGAGCTGGAGCTGGAACTTCTTCGACCGTGGAGGGTGCGGGTGCTGCCGGTCCCGGAGCTGCTGGACCTGCGGGTCCGCCTGGAGCTGGAGCTGCTGAGGGCGTTCGTGCCGAGCCTGCTGCTGTTGGTCCTGCCGCTGGAGGTGTGGGTGGCGCTGGTGCTGTCGCTGAGGGTGCTGGTGCTGTCCCTGCTGAGTCTGGAGCTGCCGCGCGGCCTCGGCCGTACTTCGTTCCGCTCCTGCAGCAGGTTCTTGGTCTTTCTCTTCCAGTAGAGGGTCCACCGCCTGTCCAGTCGCAGTCCCTACTAGAGCCTTCCTCTCCACTGCCTGCTCCCTCTCCTTACACTGGTCCTACTGGAGGTCTTGCTGAGCGTCGTGAGCCTGCGTCTCGTCCCGCGTCGCCTGTTCGTGCTGCTCGCGCTAGTGGTCGCAGTTCTCGTCAGCGTCCTCCTCCTGTCCCTGGCACGCACCGGATGTCTCTGCGTCCGTCCACTGCTCCTCTGCGTGCCCCTTTGCCTTCTCCTCCTGAGTCCTCTCTTCCTGCGCTTGTCGACCCTGAGTCGGACTCTCTTCGCGCTGCCAGTCCTACTGTCACGCGTCTGCTTGCTACTGTCGTCACTGACCCCTCTTTTGAGTCCACTGCTGCGTCTGCTCTAGTCGCTGAGCTCGTTGACTTTGCTGCTCGCTGTCGTCTCGACTACGCTGCTGGTCTTGTTGCTGAGTCTGCGTCTGTCTGTCCTCCGTCCGTCGGGGGTGAGTGTGCTCTTGGCACGGACGTCCTAGAGGACAGGCAGGAGGAGTTACAGTGTCTAGCGGCTGCTTCACCTCATCTCGCGTCTGTACTGCTTGCCCCTGAGGGAGACCCGGATGCACTAGACATCCCGACTCCGCGTTCTTACGCGGAGGCCGTAGAGGGTCCCTACTCCTCTCAGTGGCAGGCAGCTATGGATGCAGAGATGGCTTCCTGGAAGTCCACAGGCACCTACGTTGACGCGGTTCCCCCTCCTGGGGCGAACATCGTCAGTGGCATGTGGATCTTCAGGGTGAAGCGGCCGCCGGGCTCTCCACCTGTCTTCAAGGCACGGTACGTTGCTCGTGGCTTCAGTCAGCGGCAGGGAGTTGACTACTTTCAGACCTTCTCTCCCACCCCGAAGATGACTACTCTTCAGGTGCTGCTGCACATAGCCGCTCAGCGCGACTACGAGCTTCACTCTCTCGACTTCAGCACTGCGTTCTTGCAGGGTAGCCTGCACGAGGAGATCTGGCTTCGCCGTCCACCTGGCTTCACTGGGACTTTCCCTCCTGGCACCCAGTGGAGCCTCCGACGGCCAGTCTACGGTCTCCGCCAGGCACCGCGTGAGTGGCACGACACACTGAGGACTACGCTTGCGGCTCTTGGGTTTGCTCCTTCTACTGCAGACCCGTCGCTGTTTCTTCGCACCGACACTTCCCTGCCGCCGTTCTACATCCTCGTGTACGTCGACGACTTGGTCTTTGCCACAGCGGACACTGCTGGACTCGCCTACGTGAAGTCCGAGCTGCTGAAGAGACACACGTGCACAGACCTGGGTGAACTGCGCAGCTACCTTGGCTTGCAGATCACTCGGGACAGAGCACGCCGCACCATTACCTTGACTCAGTCACACATGGTGCAGCAGGTCCTTCAGTGCTTCGGCTTTACGTACTCCTCGCCTCAGGCCACTCCTCTGCCTACTCGCCACTCACTCTCAGCTCTGCCTTCGGATGAGTCCGTAGAGTCGAGTGGTCCGTATGCAGAGCTTGTTGGCTGCCTCATGTACCTGATGACCTGCACACGACCTGACCTTGCATACCCTCTGAGCATTCTTGCACGCTATGTTGCTCCTGGGAGACACAGACCGGAGCACATGGCTGCAGCGAAGAGGGTATTGCGCTACCTGTGCAGTACGTCGGGCATGGGGCTAGTGCTTGGAGGGCGGAGTCCAGTGGTCCTTACCGGCCACGCGGACGCTTCTTGGGCTGACGACCAGGCTACGCAGCGGTCGTCACAGGGTTACACCTTCAGCCTTGGTTCCGGCTCTGTCTCGTGGCGGTCTACTCGCTCGTCTTCGGTTCTCGGCTCCAGTTGTGAGGCTGAGATCTACGCCGGGGCCATGGCTGCACAGGAGCTTCGCTGGCTCACCTACCTGCTGACTGACCTTGGAGAGCCGCCTCGTTCTCCTCCAGTGCTGTACGTAGACAACAAGGCCATGCTGGCCTTGTGTCGAGAGCAGCGCTTGGAGCACAGAACGAAGCACATTGCTCTCCGCTACTTCCTTGCTCGTGAGCTGCAGCAGCGTGGTCAGTTGCGACTTGCGTACGTGGCCTCTGAGGCCAACACTGCTGATGTGTTCACCAAGGCACTCGCGCCTTGTGACCATCAGCGCTTTTGCACCCAGCTGGGTCTTGTGCCTGTCTTGCCTCACTTGCTCTCCTCTTGACTTCACTTGTACTGTGACATATATATATGCCTGCTCTTGTTTGTCTAGTTTTATATATATGTCTGTACTCCTGCATGTGAACTGGCCACTGGCCCTACTCTTGCGCTCGGACTGTGTGGTGACTTTGTGATCCACCCTGAGCTTGCTTTGTTTTGCTTGACTGGTCTTGTGACCCCTTGTTCTCCCCCACTTTGCCTATGGGGGTGTGTCAGATTTATATGACATAGTTGCTGTAGGCTATAGTGGGGTAGCACATATGGGGTACAGGGTTTCTAGGGTTGTATTTGTACCCAATCTTTCCTTAGTCATTTCATTCCTGCTAACTCATTTCACAATTGTAACTACTTTACTGTTGCGGTTCGATACAGTGCGACTCGGGAAACTGCTCAATGTCGAGTAAGTTGTGTGTCCTTGCTGTCGCGCTGCTTTTGTCAAGTCAAAGGTCGTTGACCTTTGACTTTCTCGTAACCTCCAGCGGTTACATCAACTCCGAGGGTTGACTCGCTGGTGCTTCGATTTGCGCTGCTTCACTTGTGTCTTGAAGTTTCGACACGACATAAGCGCTTAAGGCTATTTGTTCCCAACACTCCCCTTCGCTTCTGGAGTGTCGCTGATGGTGACGTGGCTTTGTCCAGTCAGCAGCATGTAGTACTCGAACTTCTGTTTTCCGAGCTTCTTGGTCAAGTAGTCGGCTGCCATCTCGGACGTGGGACAGTAGGATAGTTCGAGTTTCCCTTTCTCGATCTCGTCTTTCACGAAGAAATATCGCAGAGCGATATGCTTCGTTCTGTTTGCGAATCCGCTTTTGTTGGCGATGCGAATCGCAGATTGGTTGTCGCAGAACAGAGTGAAGTTGGGTAACTTGGCTAACTTCGCTTCTTCCAGCAGCTCGCGAAGGTAGAGTCCTTCCTTGGTGGCTGAGCAGAGTGCGATATATTCTGCTTCAGCTGAGGAGAGAGCAATTAGTTCCTGCTTGCTCGATTGCCAGGAGATAGGTCCGATAGGTTCCAGGCGGTAGATGTAGCCAGTGCGGGAGCGCCTGTTGTCTGAGTCGCTGGCGTGATCGGCGTCGACGTAGCCGATTAGTTTCGTCGGTGTAGTTGTATTCTTGTGGTATGTTAGACCGATTGTTGAGGTGCTTACGAAGTAGTGGAGTGCGCGGTCGAGCTCCGCCAGGTGTTCTGCTTCGGGTTTCTTGAGGTAGGTGGCGAGTTGACTTGCGGAGTAGGACAGATCTGGGCGGCAGGTGACGGCCGCAAAGAGAAGGCAGCCCAGCTTTCTCTGGTAGTCGCGTATTCCGGCGGTTTTGAGTAGAGTGGGACCTCCCTTGTCGTTCCCTGCCATGTAGCGGTATGGCGTGGAGATAGTAGTAGGTGTGAGTGCGAAGCGTTTGGCGATAGTGTCGGCATACTTTTCCGCGCTGAGATAGATCGCGTTCTCTTCTTCGCGGATGTTGAGTCCGAGGTACTGAGTGACGGTAGAGGAGACCGTGAGTGTGAGGTCCCTCTTCAGCTCTCCTTCGAACCAGGTGGTGACGTCGTCGGTGGAGCCAATGTAGAGTAGGTCGTCGACGTAGACGATCAGCAGGATATAGTCGGCGTTTTTGGTGAGTCGATACATTCCTTGGTCGTGAGGTAGTTGGCGGAATCCGATGCGAGTGAGGCGAGTGTGTAGGTGCTGTTGCCACAGCTGCGGGGCTTGTTTGATTCCGTAGAGCGATTCTAGTAACTGACAGCCTTGGTTAGGTTCCCCGTGGGTACCATGTGGAAGTTCGACGAAGATTTCGGCGTCGACGGGTGCGTAGAGGAAGGCGTTAGCGACGTCGATTTGCCGTAGTTTCCTTTTCTTCATGGCGGCGATCGCGAGGAGGATTCGGAGTAAAGTGTGTCGGCTAACCGGGGCGAATGTCTCGGTGAAGTCCCGTCCGTGTTCCTGATCGAATCCACGCACGACCTAACGTGCTTTGAACTTCTCGATTGTGCCGCCTGCCTTCGTTTTGATGCGGAAGACCCATTTCCCGGTGAGGATGGTATTGTTCCTTGCCACGCTTACGGGAACGACTTTCCAGGTGTTACGTTCCTCCAGCGCCTTTAATTCTCTGTCCATGGCTTCACGCCATTTTTCCCTGTGTTCCCCCCCCAGAGCCTGCTGAACCGTCGCAGGCTCTTTAGGAAGTGCGTTGCTGTGGACTGCGGTGACGAGGCCGAGAATCTGCAGTCCAGTCTGGGAGTAGCGGGGCAGTGTTGTGTCCTCGGGATAAGCTGCTTCATCTCCCGCTTCTGGGCCGGGTTCGAAACTCGGCCCTATCCGTTCTGCTCCGTTGGTGTTGACTGTCGCAGGTGTTACGTAACCGTTGTCGGCGAAGTGGTAGAAGACTTCGGCGTTGGCGCTTTCGCGAGGATTTTCTTCGTCCATGGGGACGTTGACGGAGCAGAACGGTAGAGGTCCGGCTTCTTCTGATGCGTTGTCGACGTTCTGCTCGTCCCAGCCTGCTTCGTCCGCTGCTGAGGTGAAGGCTCGGTCACCACGAAAGCCACCTGTGGGGTCCTGATTTTCGTGCAAGTTGGCGAGGTACGTCTCAAGCGTGAGTCGTTCGTAGAAGATCACGTCACGTGCTGCTACTGTTTCCTTGGAGTGGACGTCGAAGATTTTCCACGCGTTGTAATTCTTTTCGATGCCGAGGTGTAGTCCCTATTGTGCGCGTTGTGAAAATCTTCCCGCTCGTGCCTCTGGGGGTCGGTACTGTACCATGCACCCGAAAACTCGTAACATTCTCGTGCTGCCCTGTTTCCCTGTCCACAGCAGATGCAGTGATGCGTTGTTCGGAAGTGAGGACGACGACATCAAGTTGTGCAGCATGACAGCATGGTCCATTGCTGCAGGCCACTGGTGGTTGGGTAGCCGCATGCCACGAAGCAGTTTGCGCATGCTGTTCTGCAGAGTCCTGTTCATTGTTTCTGCGACACCTTGCTGCTGATGGGCGTAGGGAAGGGAGAGGAGCTGCTTGATTCCTCTTTCCGCCAGGTACTGCTTGAATCACTGAGAGGTGTATTCTCCTCCTCCGTCTGACTGGAAGCTTTTCAGCTGTGCTCCCGACTCTCTCTCTGCTACTGGTAGCCAGGCGGCGAACGCTGCGAGTGCAATGTCGCGGCTGGGTAGGTTTAGATGCCAGACGTATCGAGTGGCGGCGTCGATGAAGGTGATCGTGTAGTTGTAAGTAACTTGTCCTGGTTCTCGATTGAAGAGAATATCGCTGTACACCTTCTCGAGTGGTGCGTATGCGGGTGCGCTCGGGTTGTGGTGAGGAGTGAACGGTCGATGTGGTAAGTCGGCTTCGGGGCAGGTAAGGCAAGTTCCTCGTGCCCGTTGAAGTTCTCTGCCGTCGAGTAGTAGTAATGAGTCCTTGTCTAGGACTCCTGCTCTTATTGTATTATTTAACACGGTGTTGCTTGGATGTCCCATGCGTGCGTGCCAGATGTCTTCGGAGGCGCGGTGTCCGGGTGAGCGTCGATATGCGTCGGAGTTGGAGTAGAAGCTCGCGACGACGTTTGCGCTTCTGTGGACTTCCCGTTAAGTTGGGTTCAGCTGCTGTGCGGGTGTTGGTGTTGCTTCGTCAACGAGAACTGGTGTCGCTACAGCTGACGATGGTTCTGCTGCCGCCGGTGTTGCCTCTGCTGCTGCCGATGTTGTCTCTGCTGCTGCCGATGTTGTCTCTGCTGCTGCCGATGTTGTCTTTGCTGCTGCCGAATGTTGAATAGTTGCTAACGCGCGTGTTCGTTCTGCTTCAAGGATGGTGTGCGAGTACCAGAAGCCTTCCGGGCTGAAGTCTGGATCAAGATCTAGAGGGTGCGTCCAGTCGGCGAAGTTCACGATGGCATCGCTGTCTGCGGTGCCCAGGTCAGGGACGAAGTCAAGGACAAAGACGTTATTCTTCAGAACCGCCTTTCCGATGTAGAGGCCACCCTTCCCGTGGTATAGTTTGAACTCCTGGGTGGTGCTGTCGGCTTCCAGGTGTATGCCTTTCGCCATCAGCTGACTGACGCTCAGTAAGTTGTAGCCGAGTCCCTCTGCTATTAAGACTTTCGACATTTGTAGTACGACGTTCGTCTCCCGTGACTGAAGCTGTACTATGCCTTGTCGTCTTGTTCGCAGGTTCTGATTATTGGCGACGGTGATGACGACTTCTCGTTGAAGTCGGTGCTCGCGTTGAACGAAACGTCCTGAGGAGCACATGTGTTGTCCGCAGCAACTGTCCAAGAACTAAGTGTCTCTTCCGGATGGCTCGCTTTGAGCGATGGCGGCGTATGTCGGGTTCGGCTGAAGTGACTCGCGTCGAGGTGTGGTTTCGTCGAGTCGTTCTTCTGGTGAGTAGTGCGGTGGTGACTCGGTGATGCAGGAATCTGTTATCTTTGCCATACAGTTGACAATGTTTCTTGCTCCTTGTGCAGGTTGTCCTGTTGGAGTCGTTGAGGCTTGAATCTTTGTCGTGGGATTTACTTGCGTTGAAGTGACTTGGGAGCTTGAAGGCCGAAGTTGTCGCTGTGATGTTGTCGTTTGCTGACGATGCGGGCAGTGCGTACGACGATGCCTTGAAGTCTTGCAAATGTGGCAAAACGGAGGTACTGGCTTCAATTGTTGTTGCTGCCGATTGTTGTTGTTGTTGTAGCGTCGCTGGGTGTGAAACACGAACTCTGGTACTGCCGTTTTCTTCTTATGTCATTCTTCTTGCAGGTCCATGTCCTGCTGCTCGGCATGGATTTCGGCGCAGAGTGCTGCTTCGGAGATTCTCTCGTGTGCTCGTAGTATGGCGCGAGTGGAGCGCCAGTGAGGGCCAAGACCGCCGATGACAACCGTGACGAAGGTGTCTTCTGAGATCGATCCTCCACATCGAAGAAGCTTGTCGCGCAGCTCGCGACAGCGACTGATATATGCCATTCCCTTCTCGCCTGGTTTCATTTCGATTGTTGTCAGCTGCGCCATTAACCGACTTTGATTTACGCTGTCTGTTGCTTGATACAGGTTCTTCAAGTGGTTGTACGCGAGCTCCGCGGAGTTACCGTAGTCGGGGTGATGTTCCTCAGTAGTATTTTGTACGCCATCATTGATTGATAGGTGTACTGCTGCTTCTCATACTGTGTGCCGTTTGTTGGATATGGCAAGGACCCGTCGAAGAAGCCAAGGATCTGCGCTCCTTCCATCATCAGCTCGAATTTGAACGACCAGGTAAAGAAATCCTTCCCGTCAAAGGGTTTTGTCGTTTGTCGTTTCAAAACATGCGCGAATTGCGACTTAACTTGTAGTGCGTCCAGTGCTCTTTCTTGTCCCGGTGCAGGTTGTGGTTGCGGCATGAAGCTGACGGAGCCGCGCTGGGGCTCGTACGGAGCGAAGGTAGGTTGTTGATGTTGATTCCCGCGTGCGTAGGATGAGCCATTGAGACTCATGGGTGTCACGTTGTTGTTGTTGTTGCTGTTGTTTGATTGCGCAGGTACTCCTTGCTGATGCTGCTCGTAGAAGGACAAGAAGGAGAAGAATTTCTCCATCATACTTGGATCGAAGCCCGCGCCTTGGTTTGCGGGTGTTTCCGTAGACCCAGGTGCTGGTCTAGTTGTTGTCCCTTCCTCTGTTTGTAGGCCAGAGACAGGAGGTGGAGTAGGGGTAGTGCCGGGAGAGCCGTTGGAGGAGCTCCTCTCCTTTCTAGCAGACATGTCTTCTTGATGTATTAAGTGTTGAAGAGAAAATATTAACTCTAACCTGATCTCATACCATGTTGGGCTGAACGCCCTAGGATCTTTAGTAGAGTTAAAGTCTGAGTAAATGATGTAGTAGCGGAAGCGTTTTAATAAAGTCCTTGAACCACCTTGCGCTAGTATGTGAGGGCAAAGTAAGTTGATTAAAACAAAGAGATACAAGAATATATATATGAGTACGGAGAATATGAAGAGACATAATTGTAACTACTTTACTGTTGCGGTTCGATACACTGCGACTCGGGCAACTGCTCAATGTCGAGTTAGTAGTGTGTCCTTGCTGTCGCGCTGCTTTTGTCAAGTCAAAGGTCGCTGACCATTGACTTTCTCGTAACCTCCAGCGGTCACATCAACTCCGAGGGTTGACTCGCTGGTGCTTCGATTTGCGCTGCTTCGCTTGTGTCTTGAAGTTTCGACACGACATAAGCGCTTAAGGCTACTTGTTCCCAACAGTTATGAGTATCACATACGCACATACCGTCATACCCTGGATATACCCCCATGGGGGGCAATAATAAAACAGGGTATTTTAGGGGGGTGGGCTTATAATCGAGTAAATTTATAAGCGCCGGCGTTAATATAATGACATATGTATTTTTATATTATTTAACACCAAACTGTAGATCTCGTGCTTGCCTTTTCAAATGGGTCGAAGTTACATGGGTGTCAGAACATTATAGCTTATACATTTGTGTAGGCTGTAGTGGGGTAGCCCATAAGGGGTACAACCCAATTAGGGTGAATACTTGTACCCAAACTCTTTCATAGTTCATTCATTCTCGTTTCAGTTTTCTCATGGTATCGAGCAGGTTCCCTCGTGGGAACTGTTCCTAGGGCCCACCGATTTGATTTTTTTTTTCCTGCCCGGAGCGCGCTCAGCCCTTGCCTGAGTCGCGCTCCCCTCCCCCCCCTTTTCTCACTGTGTCGCGCCGCCCTAGCGGCTATGTCGCGCCGCCCTTAGCGGCCCCGTCGCCTACCCCGCGACCCTCGAGCCGCCCTTCCCGGCCCCGATTCGCCGCCCTTTCGGCCCCGTCGCCTACCCCGCGGCCCTCGCGCCGCCCTTCCCGACCCGGCCCCACCCTTGCTGGCCCCGTCGCCTATCTGCGGCCCCGACGCCTACCTGCGGCCCTGTCGCCTACCTGCGGCCCCGTCGCCTACCTGCGGCCCCGTCGCCTACCTGCGGCCCCGTCGCCTCCTTGCGGCCCCGACGCTGCCCTTCCCGGCCCCAACGCCGCCCTTCGCGACCCGGCCCCGCCTCTGCTGGCCCCGTCGCCTAGCCTTGCGGCCCTGACGCTGCCCTTCTCGGCTCCGGCGCTGCCCTGTCTCGGCCCCGACGCCGCCCTTCCCGACTCGGCCCAGCCTCTGCTGGCCTCGTCGCCTACCTTGCGGCCCCGGCGCTGCCACTTCCCGACCCCTGCCCAGCCCCTGCTGGCCCCATCGCACGCCCTTCCTGGCCCCGAACCCGCCTTCACGCGGCCCCGCCGAGCTACTGCCGAGCCGCCAGCGCCACCCGAGCCGCCCGAGCCGCCGCGCCACCTGAGCCGCCCGAGCCGCCGTCCCACCAAGCCGCCTGAGCCGCCCGAGTCGCCCGAGCCGCCCGAGCCGCAGAGTAGCCGAGCAGCCGAGCTGCAGTTCCTGCCGAGCTGCCGAGCCGCTCGAGCTGCCCTGTCCGGTAAGAGCAGCGCCTCTGTCACTGCACTGCCCTTACCCCACTATTCGCGCTACTAGTCTACTGCTGTCATAGCTACCCCTAGTGTCCTCGCTTTTGACGCTGAGGGTCGGGCCATTGACTTTGATGTCTTGGTAGATGACCTGCAGCTTTTCCTACAGTGCCATAGGGCAGACGGGCTCTCCCTCTTTGACCTCACCTCTGGTGCCTCTCCTGCCCCTGCTACTGATGCTATTGCCACTGTTCGCTCACAATGGGCCACACGCGATGCTGCTGTACGTCTTGCTGTGCGTCGCCACCTGCCTACCTCTGAGCGTGCGCACTTTAGCCAGTACAAGAGGGCTCAGACCTTGTACGACGCTGTAGTTGCACGCTACTCCTCCGCTGCCACTGCTGCACTGAGCCGCCTCATGCTACCGTACCTCTTCCCTGACCTTGCTGCCTTTCCCACAATCGCTGACCTCATTACGCACCTCCGCACTAGTGACACTCGCTACCGCGCTGCACATCCTGCTGAGTTCTGCGCCAAGAACCCCCCCCCATGTACATCACTCTCTACTACATAGTCACCCGCCTCCCTGACTCCCTTCGCGTAGTCAGGGACCACTTCCTCTCAGTTTGCCCCACCAATCTCACCGTTGACCTCCTCGAGAAGGCCCTCCTAGCAGCGGAGAAGAGCATAGTTGCTGTAGGAGCCTCTCGTGGTGACCCTCGCACCCCCATCTTTGAGGGGTGTTCCCCCTCCCCCCCTTTTGCCCTCTGTTGCCTCTGCTGCTGCGGCTGACCTCGTTGGGCTTGAGTCGGCCGGTGCGGCGTCTACCCCTAGCGGGAGACGCCGCCCTGGCAAGGGCAAGGGGGGCAGGGGCGCTGGAGGAGCTAGCGGGGGCAGTGGAGGCGGCGGTGGAGGCGGCGGAGGGAGTGGGGGTGGCGGTGGGGGTGGTGGCGGGGGTGGAGGTGTCGGTGGCGGCAGTGGAGGCGGAGGCGGCGTCGGTGGCGGTGGGAGCGGAGGTGGTGGCGGAGGTGGCGGCGGTGGAGGAGGCGGTGGCGGAAGAGGTGGAGCTGGTCGGGGTGGCGCTGCGCGGAGGGTCAGCTCCGGTGGTGGTCAGCGCCAGCAGCACCAGCAGCGCACTCGTGACATCCCCTCCCCTCAGCAGCTCCGTGAGTGGTACACTGCACGCCAGCGAGGTGGGGGTACTGGTCCGTGCACCTACGTCCTACGCACCAGCGACAGCGCGGGTGAGCAGTGTGGGGGTGCGCACTCCACCCAGCGCTGCTTTGGCCGCCTGACGGACGCTTGGCGTCACCAGTTCCCGGAGGCCACTGAGATCCCCCGCTGGGGTGAGCTGTCTAGGGCGGGAGTAGCTATCTTTGACCTTGACTTTGATGCTATTCTTGCTACCATGTATGCTGTGACTAATAGTGATGAGGGTGACTGTTACCGGTGTTTCCCGCCCGACCCGGGCATTGAGACTGCTGCTCTAGGTACTGGTGAGGCTACTGCTCTAGGTGCTAGCGAGGCTGCTGCTCTAGGTGCTCGTGCATCTGCTCCCTCAGGTGCTGGTGAGTCTGCTCTCTAAGGTACTGCGTCGGCTTCGACCTCCCAAACCTTCACCCTTGACTCGGGGGCTTCTTGCTCCTTCTTACAAGACCGCACCACACTCACGCCACTTGGTCGGCTAGTTGCAGTCTCTCTGGCAGACCCCTCTGGGGTCCTGTCCTTGCTCACTTCTCCACTGTCCTCCCGTGTCCGGCGGCTCCCTCTGGCACCCTGTCTGGTCTTTACCTCCCCTCGTTCTCTACGAACTTGGTGAGTGGTGCTGACCTACAGGATGGGGGAGTTCACCAGTTCACTCCGGCGAGCCAGCAGGTGACCCACTGCACGGACGCTCGGACGGGCCGACACTTGGCCACGTTTACTTATCGGCCGGGGTCGAGCCTGTACACACTGACCACTGCGTCTCCTCCTGTCCCTGCGTCTGGTCAGGTAGCTGCGGCGGGTCAGGTGTTTGCTGCAGCGTCCAGGTCTGGTCCTGAGTCTGCCCCCTACTTGTGTCGCCTCCTGTCTCATGAGACTCTCCTCTGGCACCACCGTCTTGGTCACCCCTCCCTGCTTCGTCTCCGAGGCATGGCCTCCCGTGTCATTGTCTCTAGTGTTCCCCGGTCCCTCCCTTCCCTTCCTCCGGGGCCTGGCCATACCTGCGTCCCCTGTGTCAAGGGGCGGCAGCGGGCTGCCCCTCACTCCTCCCAGTTTCCTCCGACAGAGGCCCCGCTGCAGACGCTTCACATGGACGTGTGGGGCCCCGCCCGCGTCCCTGGACAGGGTCACGAGCGCTACTTCCTGCTGGTGGTTGACGACTACTTGCGTTACACCACAGTCTTCCCCTTGCGCAGCAAGGGTGATGTCACTGAGGTGTTGATCGACTGGATCCGCGCAGCTCGTCTCCAGCTCAGGCAGAACCTCGGCTCGGACTTTCCTGTTCTGCTCTGACAGAGGCGGAGAGTTCTCCTCTGGCCTTCTGCGAGCCTACTGTCGTGCACGAGGCATCCGCCAGACCTTCACACTTCCTGACTCTCCATAGCAAAATGGGATTGCTGAGCGCCGCATTCGCATGGTCATGGACGTCGCCCATACGTCCATGATGCATGCGGCTGCCCCCCATTTTCTATGGCCGTTTGCGGTTCGGTACGCGGCGCATCAGATCAACCTTCACCCCAGGGTCTCCATGCCGAAGACCTCCCCAGTTTTGCTGTGGACGGGGAAGGTTGGCGATGCGTCTGCGTTCCGTGTCTGGGGATCTCGGGCGTTTGTCCGCGACTTGTCTGCGGACAAGCTGTCCCCTCGTTCTGCTCCTTGCGTCTTCCTTGGCTTCCCCCCTGACGCGCCCGGGTGGCTGTTCTACCAACCCACCTCTCGCCGTGTTCTGTCCTCCCAGGACGTCACGTTTGACGAGTCGGTCCCCTACTACTGTCTCTTCCCCTACCGTACTCAGTCCCTTCCCCCGCCACCGCTCTTCCTTGTGCCAGATCCCCCCCCGGTAGACCCCCTCCCCCCTCAGGATCCTGCCCCTTCATGTGAGTCCAAGGTAGACGCAGTCGAGCCTGTTGAGGTTACTGGTGACTCTGGTGGTGCTGAGGGTGCTGAGCGTGGGGGTGCTGACTCTGGGGGTGCTGAGCGTGTGGGTGCTACGCCTGCGGGTGCTGAGCCTACGGGTGCTACTACTGGGGGTGCTGAGCCTGGGGGTGCTGAGCCTGGGGGTGCTTAGACTGGGGGTGCTGAGCCTGGGGGTGCTGAGCCTGGGGGTACTATGCCTGGAGGTGCTGAGCTTGGGGGTGCTACATCTGGAGGTGCTGAGCCTTGGGGGTGCCACGTCTGGAGGTGCTGAGCCTGGGGGTGAGGAGCCTGCGGGAGCTGGGCCTGCTCGTGTGGCGTCTGGCGGTTCTGGGCCTGGAGTTTCTCAGGGTGCTTCCTCTCGGCAAGAGCCACTCTCTCCACAGGAGCTGCGTGAGTGGTTTGCCCGGCGTTGGAGGATTGCTGCTGGAGCTGGAGTTTCTTTGGCTGCTGAGGGTGCTGGTGCTGCGGGTCCCGGAGGTGCTCGTACAGGGAGTACTGGAGCTGCTGGGCCTGCGGGTACGACTGGAGCTAGAGCTGTTGAGGATGTTGGCGCTGAGGCTACTGCTGTCGGTCCTGGAGGCGGTCCTACTGGGGTTGCTACTGGTGCTGCTGGAGGTACTGGAGCTGGAGGTGCTGTTGGCGCTTGTGCTTCCACTGGGGGTGCTGGTGCTATCCTTGCTGTGTCTGGAGACGCCGCGCGGCCTCGGCCGTACTTTGTTCCGCTCCTACAGCAGGTTCATGGTCTCCCGCCTTCTAGTGATCCTCCTCCTCCCTTAGAATGTCCACAGCCTGTCCCGTCACAGTTACCGTTACAGCCGGCCTCCCATCTCCCTGCTCCTTCTCCCTACACTGGTCCTACTAGAGGTCTTGCTGAGCGTCGTGAGCCTGCGTCTCGCCCTGGGTCGCCTGTCCGTGCTGCTCGCGCTAGTGGTCGTAGTTCGCGTCAGCGTACTCCTCCTTTCCCTGGCACGCACCGGATGTCTCTGCGTCCGTCCACTGCTCCTCTGCGTGCCCCTTTGCCTTCTCCTCCTGAGTCCTCTCTTCCTGCTCTTGCCGACCCGGAGTCGGACTCTCTTCGTGCTGTCAGTCCTATTGTCACGCGTCTCCTTGCTACTGTCGTCACTGACCCTTCCTTTGAGTCCACTGCTGCGTCTGCCCTAGTTGCTGAGCTCGTCGACTTTGCTGCTCGCTGTCGTCTAGACTACGCTGCTAGTCTTGTTGCTGAGTCTGCGTCTGTCTGTCCTCTGTCCGTCGGGGGTGAGTGTGCCCTTGGCACGGACGTCCTCGAGGACAGGCAGAAGGAGTTCCAGTACTTGGCTGCTGCTTCACCTCATCTCGTGTTCATGCTGATTGCCCCTGAGGGAGACCCGGATGCACTATACATCCCGACTCCGCGCTCTTACGCGGAGGCGATAGAGGGTCCCTACTCCTCTCAGTGGCAGGCAGCTATGGACGCAGAGATGGCTTCCTGGAAGTCCACAGGCACCTACGTTGACGAGGTTCCCCTGCCTGGGGCGAACATCGTCAGTGGCATGTGGATTTTCAGGGTGAAGCGGCCGCCGGGTTCACCGCCTGTCTTCAAGGCGCGTTACGTGGCTTGTGGCTTCAGTGAGCAGCAGGAAGTTGACTACTTTCAGACCTTCTCTCCCACCCCGAAGATGACCACTCTTCGGGTACTGCTGCACATAGCTGCTCACCGTGACTACGAGCTGCACTCTCTTGACTTCAGCACTGCTTTCTTGCAGGGCAGCCTGCACGAGGAGATCTGGCTGCGTCGCCCACCTGGCTTCACTAGGTCTTTTCCTCCTGGCACCCAGTGGAGCCTCCGGCGGCCAGTCTACGGTCTCCGCTAGGCACCGCGCGAGTGGCACGACACACTGAGGACTACGCTTGCGGCTCTTGGGTTTTCTCCCTCTACTGCCGACCCGTCGCTGTTTCTGCGCACCGACATTTCTTTGCCGCCGTTCTACATCCTCGTGTACGTCGACGACTTGGTCTTTGCCACTTCTGACACTGCTGGACTCGCCCATGTGAAGTTCAAGCTGCAGTAGAGACACACGTCCACAGACCTGGGTGAACTGCGCAGCTACCTTGGCTTGCAGATCACCCGGGATAGAGCACAGCGCACCATTACCCTGACTCAGTCACACATGGTGCAGCAGGTCCTTCAGCGCTTCGGCTTCACGTACTCCTCGCCTCAGGCCACTCCTTTGCCTACTCACCACTCGCTCTCACCTCTGCCTTCGGATGAGTCCGTAGAGTCGAGTGGCCCGTACCCAGAGCTTGTTGGCTGCCTCACGTACCTGATGACCTGCACACGACCTGACCTTGCATACCCTCTTACCATCTTGGCACGCTATGTTGCTCCTGCGAGACACCGACCGGAGCACATGGCTGCAGCGAAGAGGGTGTTGCGCTACTTGTGCAGTACGTCGGGCATGGGACTTGTGCTTGGAGGGCAGAGTCCAGTGGTCCTCACTCGGCATGCAGACGCTTCATGGGCTGACGACCAGGCTACGCAGCGGTTGTCACAAGGTTACACCTTTAGCCTCGGTTCTGGCTCTGTTCCGTGGCGAGCTACTCGCTCGTCTTCTGTTCTTGGCTCTTGTCGTGAGGTTGAGATCTACGCCGGGGCCATGGCTGCACAGGAGCTTCGTTGGCTCACCTACCTGCTGACTGACCTTGGAGAGCCGCCTCGTTCTCCTCCACTGCTGTACGTAGACAACAAGGCCATGCTGGCCTTGTGTCGAGAGCAGAGACTGGAGCACAGAACGAAGCACATTGCTCTTCGCTACTTCCTTGCTCGTGAGCTACAGCAGTGTGGTCAGCTGCGTCTTGCGTACGTGGCCTCTGAGGCCAACACTGCTGATATCTTCACCCAGGCACTTGCGCCTTGTGACCATCAGCGCTTCTGTACTCAGCTGGGCCTTGTGCCCACCTTGCCTCACTTGCTCACCTCTTGACCTTGCTTGTACTGTTACACATATATTTATACACACCTGCTCTTGCTTGTCTAGCCTTTATTATATATGTACTCCTGCATGTGAACTGGCCTTGTGGCCTTGAACTTGTGCTCGGAATGTGTGGTGACTTTGTGATCCAGCCTGAGCCTGCATTGCTTTGCTTTGATTGACTGGTCTTGTGACCCCTTGTTCTCCCCCACTTTGCCTATGGGGGTGTGTCAGAACATTATAGCTTATACCTTTGTGTAGGCTGTAGTGGGGTAGCCCATAAGGGGTACAACCCAATTAGGGTTAATACTTGTACTCAACTCTTTCATAGTTCATTCATTCTCGTTTCAGTTTTCTCAATGGGGTCGTCTGTGAAATTCTCGCGCGCGCTGGGAAATACACCCAATCTTGTAAAACATTATATATGTTATTGTTGTGTAGGCTACAGTGGGTTAGCCTTTAGGGGGTACAATACTCTAGGGTTCCATACTTGAACCACCAATGTTCATAGTTCAATCACTTCTTGTTTATGACATGGTTTTAAGAGCTTAGGTTCTAGACCTAAGGGCCCGCCGTTCCGCTAGAGGTGCCCTCGTGCGCCTTTTTTTTTAGCGCCCTCGTGCGCCTCTCTCCTAGTGCGCCCTCGTGCGCTCTCCTCTCACGCTGCTCGTTTGCAGCCCGCTAGCAGCCTGATTGCGGCCCCGCGTTTTTAGCGCGCGTAGGACATTCGCCTCCTAGGGCGGCCCGAGTTTTTCTCGCGCGCCCCAGCAGGCTGTCGCCCGTAGGCCCCGCTCACCCCTAGGCCGACGCTCGACCCACCGCCGCCTGCCCGCAGGTCGCAGCCCGCGCGCAGTGGCGATCGTGCGTCGGCTGCTGCAGCTAGCGCTTAGTCGCCGCACGAACACAGCCGCGGCCCGCGCGCAGCCGCACCCTAGGCGCCGCCGCACACCAAGCATAGGCCCGCCGTCGCCCCGCCCTACCTACCCGAGCCGCGCCGCCCGAGCTGCGCCGCCCGAGTCGCGCCGTCCGAGTCGCGCCGCCCTGACCGAGCCGCGCCGCCCCTACTGCCGCTACTGCTACTGCTACTACTGCTACTGCTACTGCTTCTGTTACTCCTGCTACTACTACTGCTGGTAATTCTACTGCTACTGCTACTACCACTATGGCTAGTCCTACCGTTCTCACGTTTGACTCTGAGGGCCGTCCGATTAAGTTTGACGTTTGGCTAGATGATTTACACCTATTCCTCCAGATCACTGCCAAGGACGATGTTTCCCAGTTTGACCACACGTCTGGCGCCGCTCCCGCACCTGCTGCTACTTCTCACAGCACTACTCGCTCACAGTGGCAGACCCGTGACGCTCATGCTCGCCTAGCCGTTCGCAGCCACCTACCGTTAGATGAGCGCGAGCAAATTGGCCAGCATAAGACCGCTAAAAAGCTGTACGACGCTGTAGTTGCACGCTACTCCTCCCCTGCTACTGCTGCGATAGGCTGTCCCTCACTGCCTTATCTCTTCCCCAATCTGTCTGCTTTTGCCACTGTAGCTGACCTCATCACGCACCTCCGTACTAGTGATTTTCGCTACCGTGCCGCGCTTCCCCCTGATTTCCTAGCCAAGAATCCTCCCCCGATGTACCTCACACTTTATCACCTAGTCACCCGCCTCCCTGACTCCCTTCGCACAGTCAGGGACCACTTTCTCGCCCTCTCCCCTACCGACCTCACTATCGACCTGCTCGAGAAGGAACTCCTAGCAGCTGAGAAGAGCATTGTAGCTATAGGTGCCTCTCGTGGTGACCCTCTCTCTCCCTTCTTTGAGGGGTGCTCCCCCTCCCCCCTCCTCCCCTCCATTGCATCTGCTGCTACTGTCAACCACCTCGGTGCTGAGGGGGTCGGGGCTGCGTCTGCTCCCAGTGGGAGACGCAAGGGCGGCAAGGGCAAGGGGGGCAGGGGTAGCGGAAGTGGCAGCGGGGGCAGCGGCAGTGGAGGGGGTGGAGGGGGCGGGGGTGGTGGCGGTGGTGGGAGTGGCGCTGGTGGTGGGAGGGTCAGTGGCGGAGCAGGGGGTGGAGAC
This sequence comes from Closterium sp. NIES-65, assembly GCA_948144175.1. NCBI lineage: Eukaryota > Viridiplantae > Streptophyta > Zygnematophyceae > Desmidiales > Closteriaceae > Closterium > Closterium sp. NIES-65. Next base: position 445,410 of record CANXME010002442.1, on the reverse strand, counting down.
GGCAGAGGTGGCGGGGGTGGTGGTGGCAGTGGTGGCGGCGGTGGAGCTGGTGGCGGGCGCGGCGGAGCAGTGCAGCATGGGGGGTTCGGCGGTGGCCAGAGGCAGCAGCAGCAGCGTCCCGGCGAGACTCCTTCGCCCCAGTAGCTCCGTGAGTGGTACTCTCAGCGTGGGGGGTCTGGGGGTGGAGGTACTTGCCCGTACGTCATCCGCACAGGTGACCGCACTGGTCAGACCTGTGGGAGGTTCCACACGGCGCAGCGCTGCTTCTTTCGTCTCGACGACGCCTGCCGCGAGCAGTTTCCTGACGCCGCTGAGCTGCCCCGCTGGGCTGATCTGCTTAAGAAAGGAGTTGATATCTTTGCTCTTGATTATGATGCTATCCTTGGTGCTATGTATGCATTGACTATTAGTGTTGAGGGTGACTGCTACCTGAGTGTACCGCTCGACCCCCGTATTGGGACCAGTGAGACTGCCGCTCTAGGTGCTAGTGCGTCTGCTGCCCTAGGTCCTGGTGAGGCTGTTGCTCTAGGTGCTGTTATAATGAACGAGAATGAATCAACTATGAAAGAGTTGGGTACAAGTACTAACCCTAATTGGGTTGTACCCGTTATGGGCTACCCCACTATAGCCTACACAATATGCATAAGCTATAATGTTCTGACACACCCCCATAGGCAAAGTGGGAGAGAACAAGGGGTCACAAGACCAGTCAAGCAAAGCAAAGCAAAGCAAGCTCAGGGTGGATCACAAAGTCACCACACATTCCGAGCACAAGTTCAAGGCCACAAGGCCAGTTCACATGCAGGAGTACATATATAATAAAGGCTAGACAAGCAAGAGAAGGTGTGTATATATATATATGTAACAGTACAAGCAAGGTCAAGAGGTGAGCAAGTGAGGCAAGGTGGGCACAAGGCCCAGCTGAGTACAGAAGCGCTGATGGTCACAAGGCGCAAGTGCCTTGGTGAAGATATCAGCAGTGTTGGCCTCAGAGGCCACGTACGCAAGACGCAGCTGACCACACTGCTGTAGCTCACGAGCAAGGAAGTAGCGAAGAGCAATGTGCTTCGTTCTGTGCTCCAGTCTCTGCTCTCGACACAAGGCCAGCATGGCCTTGTTGTCTACGTACAGCAGTGGAGGAGAACGAGGCGGCTCTCCGAGGTCAGTCAGCAGGTAGGTGAGCCAGCAAAGCTCCTGTGCAGCCATGGCTCCTGCAAAGATCTCAGCCTCACAACTAGAGCCGAGAACAGAAGACGAGCGAGTAGCCCGCCACGAAACAGAGCCGGAACCAAGGCTGAAGGTGTAACCCTGTGACGACCGCTGCGTAGCCTGGTCGTCAGCCCAAGAAGCGTCTGCGTGCCTAGTGAGGACCACTGGACTCTGCCCTCCAAGCACAAGCCCCATGCCTGACGTACTGCACAAGTAGCGCAACACCCTCTTCGCTGCAGCCATGTGCTCCGGTCTGTGTCTCCCAGGAGCAACATAGCGTGCGAGAATGCTAAGAGGGTATGCGAGGTCAGGTGGTGTGCAGGTCATCAGGTACATGAGGCAGCGAACAAGCTCTAGGTACGGGCCACTCGACTCTACGGACTCATCCGAAGGCAGAGCTGAGAGCCAGTGGCGAGTAGGCAGAGGAGTGGCCTGAGGCGAGGAGTACGTGAAGCCGAAGCGCTGAAGGACCTGCTGCACCATGTGTGACTGAGTCAGTGTAATGGTGCGGCGTGCTCTGTCCCGAGTGATATGCAAGCCAAGGTAGCTGCGCGGTTCACCCAGGTCTGTGCACGTGTGTCTCTTCTGCAGCTTGGACTTCACGTGGGCGAGTCTAGCAGTGTCAGCTGTGGCAAAGACCAAGTCGTCGACGTACACGAGGATGTAGAACGGCGGCAGAGAGGTGTCGGTGCGCAGAAACAGCGACGGGTCGGCATAGAAGGAGCAAACCCAAAGAGCCGCAAGTGTAGTCCTCAGTGTGTCGTGCCACTCACACGGTGCCTGGCGGAGACCGTAGACTGGCCGCCGGAGGCTCCACTGGGTGCCAGGAGGAAAAGTCCTAATGAAGCCAGGTGGGCGGCGCAGCCAGATCTCCTCGTGCAGGCTGCCCTGTAGGAAAGCAGTGCTGAAGTCAAGAGAGTGTAGCTCGTAGTCACGGTGAGCAGCTACATACAGTTGTACCCGAAGAGTGGTCATCTTCGGGGTGGGAGAGAAGGTCTGAAAGTAGTTAACTCCCTGCCGCTGACTGAAGCCGCGAGCCACCTAACGCGCCTTGAAGACAGGCGGAGAACCCGGCGGCCGCTTCACCCTGAAAATCCACATGCCACTGACGATGTTCGCCCCAGGAGGGGGAACACCGTCAACGTAGGTGCCTGTGGACTTCCAAGAAGCCATCTCTGCGTCCATAGCTGCCTGCCACTGAGAGGAGTAGGGACCCTCTATCGCCTCCGCGTAAGAGCGCGGAGTCGGGATGTCAAGTGCATCCGGGTCTCCCTCAGGGGCAATCAGCATGGACACGAGATGAGGTGAAGCAGCAGCCAAGTACTGAAACTCCTCCTGCTTGTCCTCGAGGACGTCCGTGCCAAGGGCACACTCACCCCCGACGGACAAAGGACAGACAGACGCAGACTCAGCAACAAGACTAGCAGCGTAGTCTAGACGACAGCGAGCAGCAAAGTCGACGAGCTCAGCAACTAGGGCAGACGCAGCAGTGGACTCAAAGGAAGGGTCAGTGACGACAGTAGCAAGGAGACGCGTGACAATAGGACTGGCAGCACGAAGAGAGTCCGACTCCGGGTCGGCAAGTGCAGGAAGAGAAGACTCAGGAGGAGAAGGCAAAGGGGCACGCAGAGGAGCAGTGGACAGACGCAGAGACATCCGGTGCGTGCCAGGGACAGGAGGAGGACGCTGACGCGAACCGCAACCACTAGTGCGAGCAGCACGGACAGGCGACGCAGGGCGAGACGCAGGCTCACGACGCTAAGCAAGACCTCTAGTAGGACCAGTGTAGGGAGACGGAGCAGGCAGTGGGGAGGCCGGCTGTAACTGTAACTGTGACGAGACAGTCTGTGGACACTCGAAGGGAGCAAGAGGACCAGTAGAAGGCGGGAGACCAAGAACTTGCTGAAGGAGCGGAACGAAGTACGGCCAAGGCCGCGCAGCGACTCCAGACACATCAGGGACAGCACCAGTACCCCAAGCGGCAGCACCAGCACCAGCAGCACCTCCAACTCCAGTACCTCCAGCAGCACCAGTAGCACCCCAAGCAGGACCGTCTCCAGGACCGACAGCAGTAGCCTCCGCGCCAACACCCGCAGCAGCTCCAACTCCAGAAGTACCCGCAGGCCTAGCAGCTCCAGTACTCCCTGTACAAGCACCTCCGGGACCCGCGGCACCAGCACCCTCAGCAGCAGCAGAATCTCCAGTACCCGCAGCACCTCCAGCTCCAGTAGCTCGCCTCCAGCGCCGGGCAAACCACTCACGCAGCTCCTGTGGAGAGAGTGGCTCTCGGTGAGATGAGGCACCCGGAGAACCGCCAGGCACACCATCGCCAGACACCACACGAGCACGCCCAGCTCCCTCAGGCTCAGCACCTCCAGGCTCAGCACCACCAGGCGTAGCACCCCTAGGCTCAGCACCCCCAGGCTCAGCACTCCCTGGCTCTGCACCCCCAGGCTCAGCACTCCCAGGCTCAGCACCCCCAGGCTCAGCACCCCCAGGCTCAGCACCCCCAGGCTCAGCTCCCCCAGGCTCAGCACTCCCACGCTCAGCACCCCCAGGCTCAGCACCCCCAATCTCAGCACCCTCAGCAGCACCAGAGTCACTAGCGACCTTGACAGGCTTAACAGCGTCTACCTGGGACACATCTGAAGGGGCAGGACCCTGAGGGGGGAGGGGGTCTACCGGGGGGGGGACCTGGCACAAGGAAGAGCGGTGGCGGGGGGAGGGACTGAGTGCGGTAGGGGAAGAGGCAGTAGTAGGGGACCGACTCGTCGAACGTGACGTCCTGGGAGGATAGAACACGGCGGGAGGTGGGGTGGTAGAACTGCCACCCTGGCGCGTCAGGGGGGAAACCCAGGATGACGCAGGGAGTAGCACGAGGGGATAGCTTGTCCGCAAACAAGTCGCGGACAAACGCCCGAGATCCCTAGACACGGAACGCAGACGCATCGCCAACCTTCCCCGTCCACAGCAAAGCTGGGGAGGTCTCCGGCATGGAGACCCTGGGCTGAAGGTTGATCTCATGGGCCGCGTACCGTACAGCAAACGGCCACAGAAAGTGGGGGGCAGCCGCATGGATCATGGACGTACGGGCGACGTCCATGACCATGCCAATGCGGCGCTCAGCAATCCCATTTCGCTGTGGAGAGTCCGGAAGCGTGAAGGTCTGGCGGATGCCTCGTGCACGACAGTAGGCTCGCAGAAGGCCAGAGGAGAACTCTCCTCCCCTGTCAGAGTGCAGATGCAGAACAGGAAAGTCCGAGCCGAAGCTCTGCCTGAGCTGGAGACGAGCTGCGTGGATCCAGTCGATCAACACCTCAGTGACATCACCCTTGCTGCGCAAGGGGAAGACTGTGGTGTAACGCGAGTAGTCATCAACCACCAGCAGGAAGTAGCGCTTGTGACCCTGTCCACGAACGCGGGCGGGGACCCACACGTCCATGTGAAGCGTTTGCAGCGGGGCCTCTGTCGGAGGAAACAGGGAGGAGTGAGGGGCAGCCCGCTGCCGCCCCTCGACACAGGGAACTCACGTAGGGCCAGGCCCCGGAGGAAGGGGATGGAGGGACCGGGGAAGACCAGAGACAAGGACACGGGAGGCCATGCTTCGGAGACGAAGCAGGGAGGGGTGACCAAGGCGGTGGTGCCAGAGGAGAGTCTCGTGAGACAAGAGACGACACGAGCAGGGGGCAGACTCAGGACCAGACCTGGACGCTGCAGCAAACACCTGACCCGACGCAGCTTCCTGACCAGACGCAGTGACTGGAGGAGACGCAGTGGTCAGCGTGTACAGGCTCGACCCCGGCCGACGTGTAAACGTGGCCAGGTGTCGGCGTGTCCGAGCGTCCGTGCAGTGGGTCACCCGCTGACTCGCAGGAGTGAACTGGTGAACCCCCGCATCCTGTAGGTCAGCACCACTCACCAAGTTCGTAGAGAACGAGGGGAGGTAAAGACCAGACAGGGTGCCAGAGGGGGTCGCCGGACACGGGAGGACAGTGGAGAAGTGAGCAAGGACAGGATTCTCAGAGGGGTCTGCCAGAGAGACTGCAACTCGCCGACCAAGCGGCTCGAGTGTGGTGAGGTCTCGAAAGAAGAAGTGGGAAGCCCGCGAGTCAAGAGTGAAGGTGTGAGAGGCCGGAGCCGACGCGGTACCTGAGAGAGCAGACTCACCCGCACCTGAGGAAGCAGACTCACTAGCACCTAGAGCAGCAGCCGCACCTGTACCTGGAGCAGGAGACTCACTAGCACCCAGAGCAGCAGCCTCACAAGCAGCTAGAGCAGCAGGCTCTATACCCGGGTCAGGCGGTACGCACAGGTGACCGGCACAGTCAGCACTAGTAGGCAATGCATACATGGCAGTGAGAATAGCATCATAGTCAAGAGGAAATATATCTACCCTCTGCCTAAGCAACTCCACCCAGTCGGGGAGCTCAGCCTCCATGCCAAACTCGGTACGCCAGGCGTCGCTCAGACGGGCGAAGCAGCGGGACTGCGTGTGACTAGGTGTCCCACAAGGCTGACCAGTTCGAGCACCAGTGCGAATCACGTAAGAGCAGCAAACAGAACTGAGAGACCCTCCACTCTGAGCGTACCACTCACGAAGCTGCTGGGGTGTAAGAGACGCGCGTGGGCGTCGCTGGAGCTGCATCTGGCCGCCGCCAGTAGTAGTAGCAGCAGTAGTGGTAGCAGTAGCAGCGCCGCCACCCCTACAACCCCAACCAGCGTACCACTCACGCAGCTGCTGGGGCGTGAGGGACTCACGTGGACGTCGCTGGGGCTGCATCTGGCTCCGCCAGTAGAAGCAGGAGCAGGAGCAGCAGCAGTAAGGCAGGCAGCCAGGTAGGCCGAAAGGCAGGCAGGCTGGCAAGCAGGCGGTGGGCAGTGCGCTAGCAGGGCAGGGGCTCACCAGTGGTGGGAAGAGCAGGCTCGGCGACTCGGCGACTCGGCGGTGCGGGCGGCTCGGGCGGCTCGGCGGCACGGCAGCTCGGCAACAACTGCGGCTCGGCGGCTCGGGCGACTCGGGCGGCTCGGCGGCAACTGCGGCTTGGCGACTCGGCGGCTCGGGCGGCTCGGCAGCAACTGCAGCTTGACGGCTCGGCGACCCGGCGGCTCGGGCGGCTCAGGTGGCGCTGCGGCTCGGGTGGCTCGGGCGGCTCGGTAGCAGTTCGGCGGCGCCGGCGGCTCGGTGGTGACGGCGGGGCCGCTTGGAGACTGCGGCGGGGCCGGGTGGAGCGGCGACGGGGCCAGCAGAGGTGGCGCCGGGGCCGCAGGGTAGGTGACGGGGCCAGCAGAGGCGGCGCCGGGGCCGGGAAGGGCGGCGCCAGGGCCGTAGATGTAGGCGACGGGGCCAGTAGAGGCGGCGCCGGGGCCGGTAAGGGCGGCGTCGGGGCCAGCAGAGGTGGCGCCGGGGCCGGGAAGGGCAGCGCCGGGGCCGCAGGGGTAGGCGACGGGGCCAGCAGAGGCGGGGCCAGGTCGGGAAGGGCGGCGTCTGGGTCGCCGGGGTAGGCGACGGGGCCAGCCGAGGTGGCGCCGGGGCCAGGTAGGGCAGAGCCGGGGCCGCAGGGGCAAGCGACGGGGCCAGCAGAGGCGGGGCCGGGACGGGAAGGGCGGCGTCGCGGTCGCCGGGGTAGGCGACGGGGCCGGCCGAGGTGGCGCCGGGGCCAGGAAGGGCGGAGCCGGGGCCGGGATGGGCGGCGCCGGGGCCGCAGGGGTAGGTGACGGGGCCGCTAGGGTGGCGGATCGGGGCCGCGAGGGCGGCGCGACGCGGCCGCTAGGGCGGCGCGACGAGATGGGGCCGCGACGGGGTAGCGGGGAGCAGCGCGCCTAGAAGGAACGGGGCCGCGCGCCAGAGAGCGCGCGGCGAGATGAAAAATAGGTCGCACGTCACGGGGCGTGCGACAGATTGAGTAGCAGCGGAAGCAGTAGTGGGGCCCACAGGCCAGGAGCATATGTGCTCTGATATCATGTGATAATGAACGAGAATGAATCAACTATGAAAGAGTTGGGTACAAGTACTAACCCTAATTGGGTTGTACCCCTTATGGGCTACCCCACTATAGCCTACACAATATGCATAAGCTATAATGTTTTGACAGGTGCCAGTGAGTCTGCTGCTCCAGGTGCTGGTGAGTCTGCGCCAACTGGTACTGAGTCTTCTGAGGCACTGCATACCTTCACACTGGACTCTGGTGCTTCCCGCTGCTTCTTTCGTGACCGCACGATCCTTGAGCATCTAGCTCGACCAGTTGCTGTCTCTCTCGCTGACCCCTCTAGGTGCCCAGTTCTTGCGACGTCCTCCACTGTCCTTGTTCGGCGGTTCCGACCGGTACGCTGTCGGGTCTTTACCTCCCCTCATTCTCTACGAACTTGGTGGCGGGCTCTGCTCTCCAGGACGGGGGTGTTCACCAGTTCACCCCTACCTATGAGCGTGTGACCCACTGTACGTTTGCTAGGACGGGTTGCCACCTGGCTATCTTTACTCGGCAGCCGGGGTCGGACCTGTACACACTGACCACTGAGTCCCCTCAGGTAGCTGCGTCTGCGTCAGATCAGCTAACGCCCCCTTGCTCGTGTCGCACCCTGTCGCACCAGACCGTCCTCTGGCACCAACGCCTTGGTCACCCTTCAGTGTAGCGCCTTCGTGGCATGCACTCCCGGTACCTTGTATCTGGTCTTCCCAGGGTTCTCCCTCCTCTCCCGCCCTCGCCTGCTCCTCCCTGTCTTCCTTGTGTCGAGGGGCGGCAGCACGCCACTCCTCACTCCTCCTCGTTCCCTCCCACAGAGGCTCCTTTGCAGACTCTCCACCTGGACGTGTGGGGCCCAGCCCGAGTCCGTGGACAGGGCCACGAGCGGTACTTCCTGCTGGTCGTCGACGACTCTACGCGTTACACCACGGTCTTCCCCTTGCGCACCAAGGGTGAGGTCCCTGATGTTTTGATCCCTTTGATCCGCGCTGCTCGGCTCCAGCTCCACGACCGGTTCCAGTCGGACTTTCCAGTCCTGCGTCTGCACTCTGGCAGAGGTGGTCCTCCGACCTCTTGGCAGCCTACAGTGCGGAGCATGGCATCCGCCAGACGTTCACACTGCCGGCCTCTCCACAGCAAAATGGGATTGCTGAGCGCCGCATTGGCTTAGTCATGGAGGTCGCTCGTACCTCTATGATCCATGCGGCTGCCCCCCATTTCCTGTGGCCGTTTCCAGTGCAGTACGCTGCGCATCAGCTCAACCTCTGGCCTCGGGTCTCTGCTCTGGAGACCTCACCCACACTGCGTTGGACGGGGAAGGTTGGCTATGCGTCGGTGTTCCGAGTCTAGGGATGTCGAACCTTTGTCCGCGATACGTCAGTGGACAAGCTCTCCTCCCGTGCCGTTCCCTGCATCTTTCTTGGCTTTGTCCCTGATGCGCCTGGCTGGCAGTTTTACCACCCCACCTGGCGCCGTGTCTTCCCCTCTCAGGACGTCACTTATGACGAGTCAGCACCCTTTTACCGCCTATTCCCCTACCGCACTGCGCCGCTCCCACCCCCGCCTCTCTTCTTCACACGAGGTGCTGCTTCGGTAGACCCCCTCCCTCCCCAGGGTCCTGCTCCCTCAAGTGTTTCCCAGGTAGACCCGGTCGAGCCTGTCGAGGTAGCTGTCGACTTTGGTCCTGCAAGGGGTACTGAGACTGGGGGTGCTGAGACTTGTGGTGCTGAGCCTGGGGGTGCTGAGCCTGGGGGTGCTGTGCCTAGGGGTGCTGAAAATGGGGGTGCTGAGCCTGGGGGTGCTGAGCCTGGGGGTGCTGAGCCTGGGGGTGCTGAGCCTGGGGGTGCTGAGCTTGGGGGAGCTGAGCCTTGGGGTGCTGAGCCTTGGGGTGCTGAGCGTGGGGGTGCTGCGCCTGGTGACGCTCCCTCTTCACAGTAGCTGCGTGAGTGGTACTCTCAGCGTTACAGCTTCCGGCGTGGGGCCGATGGAGCTGGGGGTTCTGCTACGGGTGCTGGGTCGCAACCATCGCCTCCCTCCCCACAGCAAGTGCGTGAGTGGTACGCTCGGCGATGCAGCCTCCGTAGCGGCGCTCCTGGCACTGGGGTGCCGCCCGCTGGAGGCCCTCGTGCTGCTGGAGGTACTAGAGGCTCTGGTCCTCGAGGTGCTCATACAGGCGGTACTGGAGCTGTTGGGACTAGGGGTTCTGTTGGAGCTGGTGCTATTGGAGGTGCTGCTGGTGCTGGAGTTGGAGCTGCATGTGCTGGAGCTGCTGGAGCTGCCGGAGTTGGTTCTACACGAGGTGCTGCTGGTCCTGGAGTTGGAGCTGGAGGTGATGGAGCTGCTGGTGCTGGAGTTGGAGCTGCAAGTGCTGGAGCTGCTGGAGCTGGTGGTAGTGCTAATGGAGTTGGAGCTGCTGCTGGGGGTTTTGGTGCTCTCTCTGCTGGTTCTGGGGGCGCTTCACGGCCGTGGCCGTACTTCGTTCCGCTCCTTCAGCAGGTTCTTGGTCAGCCTCCTCCTCTTTGTCCTGCTCCCTCCTTAGAGTGTCCTCAGCCTGTTTGGTCGCAATTACAGTTAAAGCCTGCCTCGCCACTCCCTGGTCCTTCTCCCTACACTGGTCCGACAGGAGGTCGTACTGAGCGTCGTGAGCCTGAGTCTCGTCCTGTGTCGCCTGGGTCTCGTTCTGCGTCATCTCTTCGTGCTGCTCGCACTAGTCATCGTGTCCCGCGTCAGCGTCCTCCTGCTGTCCCAGGCACTCACCAGATGACGCTTCGTCTTTCTACTGATCCACAGTGTGTCCCTCTGCCTTCTCCTCCTGCATCCTCTCTTCCTATCCTTGGTGACCCGGAGTCTGACTCTCTTCGTGCTGCTAGTCCTACTGTCACGCGTCTCCTGGCCACGGCTGTCACTGACCCTTCCTTTGAGTCTGCTGCTGCGTCTGCCCTAGTTGCTGAGCATGTCGACTTTGCTGCTCGTTGTCGTCTAGACTACGCCACGAGTCTTGTTGCTGAATCTGAGTCTGTCTATCCTCCGTCCGTCGGGGGTGAGTGTGCTCTAGGCACAGACGTCCTTGAGGACAGGCAGGAGGAGTTTGATTGCTTTGCCGCTGCTGTACCTGATCTCATGTCCATGTTGATTGCACCAGAGGGAGACCCGGATGCACCTGACATCCCGACCCCGCGCTCTTACGCTGAGGCGATCGCGGGTGAGTACTCCTCTGAGTGGCAGTCAGCCATGGACGCAGAGATGGCATCTTGGAAGTCCACTGGCACTTACGTCGACAAGGTTCCCCTTCCTGGGGCGGACATCGTCAGTGGCATGTGGATTTTCAGGGTGAAGCGGCCGCCAGGTTCTCCGCCTGTCTTCAAGGCTAGTTACCTTGCTCGAGGCTTCAGACAGCGGGAGGGAGTAGACTTCTTCCAGAAATTCTCCCCCACCCCAAAGATGACCACTCTTTGGGTGCTACTGCACGTTGCCGCTCAGCGTGACTACGAGCTTCACTCTCTTGACTTCAGCACAGCCTTCTTGTAGGGCAGCCTGCACGAGGAGATCTGGCTGCGCCGCCCTCCTGGCTTCACTGGGTCATTTCCTCCTGGTACCCAGTGGAGCCTCCGGCGGCCGGTCTACGGTCTCCGCCACGCGCCACGTGAGTGGCACGACACACTGAGGACTACTCCTGTAGCTCTTGGGTTCGCGCCTTCTACTGCTGACCCGTCGCTGTTTCTACGCACCGACACTTCTCTGCCGCCGTTCTACATCCTCGTGTACGTCGACGACTTGGTCTTTGCCATTGCTGACACTGAGGCCCTTGCCCACATGAAGTTGGAGCTGTAGAAGAGACACACGTGCACAGACCTGGGTGATCTGCGGAGCTACCTTGGCTTGCAGATCACCCGGGACAGAGCACGCCGCACCATCACACTGACTCAGTCACACATGGTGCAGCAGGTCCTTGAGCGCTTCGCCTTCACCTGGTCCTTGGCACAGACCACTCCTCTGGCTACAGGTCACGCGCTCTCAGCTCTGCCTTCGGATGAGTCCGTAGAGCCGAGTGGTCCTTGCCTAGAGCTAGTTGGCTGCCTCATGTACCTGATGACTTGCACTCGTCCTGACCTAGCGTACCCTCTTGGCCTTTTGGCCCGCTAAGTGGCTCCTAGTAGGCACCAAAAGGTGCACTGGGATGCTGCAAAGAGGGTATTGCGCTACTTGTGCAGTACATCGGGCATGGGGCTCGTGCTTGGAGGGAGGAGCTCAGTTGTTCTCGTTGGGCACTCAGAGGCTTCTTGGGTTGACGACCAGGCTACGCAGCGGTCGTCACAGGGTTACACCTTCAGCCTTGGCTCTGGTTCAGTTTTGTGGCGTTCTACGCGTTCGTCTTCAGATCTCAGCTCCAGTTGTGAGGCTGAGATCTACGCCACAGCCATGGCTGCATAGGAGTTACGCTGGCTCACCTACCTGCTGACCAACTTGGGAGAGCGGCCTCGTTCTCCTCTTGTGCTGTACGTCGACAACAAGGCTGCCATTGCCTTGTGTGAGGAGCACAGACTGGAGCACAGAACGAAGCACATCGCTCTACGTTACTTCCTGGCTCGAGAGTTGCAGCAGCGTGGTCTGCTTCGTCTGCGTTACGTGGCCATTCAGGCCAACACTGCTGATATATTCACCAAGGCACTTGAGTCAGGCAATCATCAGCGTTTGTGCACTTTGTTAGGGCTTGTGCCCACTTTTCCTCACTTGCTGTAGGCTTTGCCTGTACTGTGATATATATATATATTTATATGTACCTGCATGCTTGCATTGCTAGGTAGAGATCATTGTGATGTTTGTGTTGCATATATGCCTCTGCATGTGAACTGGACTTGTGGCTCTTTGTTTGTGCTCAGTGTGTGTTGTGACTTTGTGATCCACCATGAGCTTGCGTTCTCTTTCTTAACTGGTTTCATGAGTCCTTGCTCTACCCCCCTTAGCTTATGGGGGTGTGTCAAACATTATATTTGTTATTGTTGTGTAGGCTACAGTGGGTTAGCCTTTAGGGGGTACAATACTCTAGGGTTTCTTACTTGTACCACCAATGTTCATAGTTCAATCACTTCTTATTTCTGACAAATCTGACTCACATCCAGTTCTTGATAGCTCCTGCTGACTGGACCCACATCTAGTGCAGGGTCTGAATATGAAGGGAACTGAATCTGCAACACATCCGCCTGCTAAAGTAAAAATCGATACAGCGTTTTGAACACATTTCAAAATTTATGTGCGCTTATAATAAAACAAGTATTTGTCAAACTCATATGCTATAGTCTGTGTAGGCTGTAGTGGGGTAGACAATATGGGGTACAACACTTCTAGATTTTCCTACTTGTACCCACCTGCTTGCTAGTTCATTCACTCCTCATTTCTTCACATGGTATAGAGCAGGTTCCCTAGTGGGAACGCTTCCTTGGGCCCACCACTGAAATTTTTTTTTTTTTCTGACCGGAGCGAGAGTCGCTCCTGCCCGAGGCGCGCCTTGTGGGCTGCCCTTCTGTCGACCTCTCTTAGAGGCCCCTCTCACGGCCCCTCGCACCACCCTCAGCGGCCCCGTCGCCGCCCCTAGTGGCCACGTAGCCTCCCTTTCAAGCCCCTTGCGGCCCTTAGCGGCCCCGTCACCACCCCTACGCGACCCCGTCGCCGCCCCTAGCGGCCCTATCGCCGCCCCTAGCGGCCCTGTTGCCGCCTCCCTCCCTACGCGGCCCCGTTGCCGCCCCTACGCGGCACCGTAGCCGCCCCTAGCGGCGCCCGTCGCCACCCCTACGTGGCCCCGTCGCCGCCCCTAACGGCCCCGTAGCCGCTACCCTCCCTACGCGGCCCCGCAGCCGCTCCTACGCGGCCGCGTCGCCGCCCCTAGCGGCCCCGTCGCCGCCCCTCGCGGCCCCGTCGCCGCTGACCTCCCTACGCGGCCCCATTGCCGCCCCTACACGGCCCCGTCGCCGCCCCTACGCGGCCCTGTCACCGCCCCTAGCGGCCCCGTAGCCGCTCCCCTCCCTACGCGGCCCCGTCGCAGCCCCTACGCGGCCCCGTCGCCACCCCTACGCGGCCCCATCGCCGCCCCTAGCGGCCCCGTAGCCGCCCCTAGCGGCCCTGTCGCCGCTGACTTCCCTACGCGGCCCCGTTGCCGCCCCTACGCGGCCCCGTCGCCGCCCCTATGCGGCCCCGTCGCCGCTCCTAGCGGCCTCGTCGCCGCTCCCCTCCCTACGCGGCCCCGTCGCCGCCCCTACGCGGCCTTGTAGCCGCCCCTACGCGGCCCCGTCACCGCCCCTAGCGGCCTCGTCACCGCTCCCGTCCCTACGCGGCCCTGTCGCCGCCCCTAGCGGCCCGGTCGCCGCCCCTAGCGGGAAGCCGAGCTGCCGAGCCGCCCAGCAGGAGCAGCCGCCCCTGGAGCAACCGCCACTGCCGCAGCCGCCCGTGGAGCAGCCGCCACTGCAGCAGCCGCCCCTGGAGCAGCCGCCACTGCAGCAGCCGCCCCTGGAGCAGCCGCCACTGCAGCAGCCTCCCCTGGAGTAGCCGCCACTGCAGCAGCCGCCCCTGGAGCAGCCGCCACTGCAGCAGCCGCCCCTGGAGCAGCCGCCACTGCAGCAGCCGCCCCTGGAACAACCGCCACTACAGCAGCCGCCCCTGGAGCAGCCGCCACTGCAGCAGCCGCCTTTGGAGCAGCCGCCACTGCAGCAGCCGCCTCTGGAGCAGCCGCCACTGCAGCAGCCGCCCTTGGAGCAGCCGCCATTGCATCAGCCGCCTCTGGAGCAGCGACCCCTCCAGCTGCCGTGGAGCTCTCGTTCTACAGTGGTAGCGGCATCGCCGTTGCCGCTGTCGTACGCCTGCCCTTCTCGCCACTGGTGAGCATTGCCCTGGCCGTACTTCTGTTACTGCTGCTCTTACTACTGCTGCTCTCTCTATTGCTGCTGCTGCTCCTCGCGTGGCCAGATACAGCTCTAGAGTCGCTCGCGTGAGTCCCTCACCCCCCAACAGCTTCGTGAGTGGTACGCTAGTTGGGGTTGTTGGGGTGGCCGTAGTGGGAGTCGTCCTGGAGTGAGTAGTTCCGCAGCTGCTTGTAGTGGCAGGATGCAGCTCCAGCGTCGCCCGCGTGAGTCCCTCACCCCCCAACAGCTTCGTGAGTGGTACACCAGTTGGGGTTGTTGGGGTGGCAGTAGTGGGAGTCGTCCTAGAGTGGGTAGTTCGGGAGTTTCTTGTAGTGGCCCGGTGCAGCAGCACCGTTGTCCGCGCGAGACTCTTTCACCCCAGCAGCTTCGTGAGTGGTACGCTCAGAGTGGAGGGTCGCTGAGTACTGCTCGCTGCCTGTACATTATAAGCACTGGTGTCCGGACTGGTCAGACTTGCGGGACGCGTAGTCACATTGAGTCCCGTTGCTTCGCGCGTCTGAGCGACACTTGGCGTACAGAGTTTGGCGACGATGCTGAGCTCCCCGACTGGGTGGAGCTGCTTTGGCAGAGGGTAGATATCTTTGCTCTTAACTATGATGCTATTCTCACTGCAATGTATGCATTCTCTACTAGTGCCGAGGGAGTCTGTCACCTGTGTGTGCCGCATGACCCCGGTATCCAGTCTGCTGCTCTAGGTGCTGGTGAGGCTGCTGCTCTAGGTGCTAGTGCGTCTGCTGCCCCAGGTGCTGGTGAGTCTGCTCTCTCAGGTACCACGTCGGCTCAGGCCTTACACACCTTCACCCTTGACTCGGGTGCTTTCCGCTCCTTCTTTCGAGACCGCACAACGCTTACGCCGCTTAGTCGGCCGGTTGCGGTCTCCCTGGCGAACCCCTCTAGGGGTTCTGTCCTTACTAGCTTCTCCACTGTCTTACCGTGCCTGGCAGCCCCCTCTAACACCTTGTACGGTCTCTACCTCCCCTCGTTCTCTACGAACTTGGTGAGTGGAGCTGATCTACAGGATAGGGGGGTCGACCAGTTCACTCCTGCGAGTCAGCGGGCGACCCACTGCACGTGTGCTCGGACAGGCCGACACTTGGCCACGTTCACCCGTCGGCCGAGGTCGAGCCTGTACACACTTACTACTGAGTCTCCTATGACTGCTGAGTCTGGTCAGGTAGCTGCATCGAGTCAGGTGTTTGCTGCAGCGTCCAGGTCTGGTCCTGAGTCTGCTCTCTGCTCGTGTCGTCTCCTGTCCCACCAGACTCCCCTTAGGCACCACCGCCTTGGTCACCCCTCCTTGCCTCGTCTCCGAGGCATGGCCTCCCATGTCCTTGTCTCTGGTCTCCCCCGGTCTCTCCCTCCCCTACCTCCGGGGCCTGCCCCTAGCTGCGTCCCCTGCGTCGAGGGGCGACAGCGCGCCGCCCCTCACTCCTCCGAGTTTCCTCCGACAGAGGCTCCGCTGCAGACTCTTCACATGGACGTGTAGGGCCCCGCCCGCGTTTGTGGACAAGGGCACGAGCGTTACTTCCTGTTGGTGGTTGACGACTACTCGCGTTACACCACGGTCTTCCCCTTGCGGAGCAAGGGTGACGTCACTGAGGTGTTGATCGACTAGATCTGCGCAGCTTGTCTCTAGCACAGAGAGAGTTTCGGCTCGAACTTTCCTGTTCTGCGTCTGCACTCTGACAGAGGCGGGGAGTTTTCCTCTGCCCGTCTGGGAGCCTTCTGTCGTGTACAGGGCATCTGACAGACCTTCACGCTTCCGGCCTCTCCTCAACGAAATGGGATTGCTGAGCGCCGCATTGACATGGTCATGGACGTCGCTCGTACGTCCATGATCCATGCGGCTGCCCCCCATTTTCTGTGGCCGTTTGCGGTTCAGTACGCAGCGCATCAGCTCAACCTTCAGCCCCGGGTCTCCTTGCCTGAGACCTCCCCCGCCTTGCGGTGGACGGGGAAGGTTGGCGATGCGTCTGCATTTCGGGTCTAGGGATCTCGCGCGTTTGTTCGCGACTTGTCTGCGGACAAGCTGTCCCCCCGTGCTGTTCCCTAGGTCTTCCTTGGCTTCCCCCCTGACGCGCCTGGGTGGCAGTTTTACCACCCCACCTCGCGCCGCGTTCTGTCCTCCTAGGACGTCACCTTTGACGAGTTGGTGCCTTACTACCGTCTCTTCCCCTACCGCACTGCGCCCCTCCCCCCGCCGCCGCTCTTCCTTGCGCCAGGTCCTCCCCCGGTAGACCCCCTCCCCCCTCAGGTTCCTGCCCCGTCAGGTGCATCCCAGGTAGACGCTGTCGAGCCTTTCGAGGTAGCTGTTGACTCTAGTGCTGCTCGAGGTGCTGTGCCTGCGGGTGCTGAGTCCAGGGGTGCGGAGCCTGGGGGTGCTGAGTCTGGGGGTGCGGAGCCTGGGGGTGCTGAGTCCAGGGGTGCGGAGCCTGGGGGTGCTGAGTCTGGGGGTGCTGAGCCTAGGGGTGCTGAGTCTGGGGGTGCTGAGCATGGGGGTTTTGAGTCTAGGGGTGCGGAGCCTAGGGGTGCTGGGTCTGCTCGTGTGACCTCTCGCGGTGCTTCGTCGAGGCGGGAGCCGCTCTCTCCGTAGGAGCTGCGCGAGTGGTTTGCCCGGCGCTGGAGCGGTGCTGCTAGAGCTGGAGGTACTACTGTTGCTGCTGGTCCCGGAGGTGCTCGTACTGGCGCTACTGGAGCTGCTCGGGCTAGGGGTGCTGCTGGAGGTACTGCTAGAGCTGCTGGCCGTACTAGAGCTGCCGGTCCTACTGGAGTTGGTGCTGATGGAGCTGTTGGAGTTACTAGAGCTGGTACTGCTGGTGTTGGCGCTGGTGGTTCTGCTGGCGCTGGTGGTTCTGCTGGCGCTGGTGCGTCTGAGGGTGCTGGAGTTGGCGCTGTTGGCACTGGCGGTGCTGCTGACACTAGTGCTGCCGCTGGGGGTACTGGTGATGTCCTTGCTGGTTCTGGAGGCACTGCGCGGCGGCGGCCGTACTTAGTTCCGCTACTTGAGCAGGTTCTCGGTCTCCCGCCCTCTACTGGTCCTGCTCCTCCCTTAGCGTGTCCACAGCCTGTCGAGTCGCAGTCACAGTTACAGCCTGCCTCCCCCCTGCCTGCTCCTTCTCCCTACACTGGTCCTACTGGAGGTCTGGCAGAGCGTCGTGAGCCTATGTCTCGTCCTGCGTTGCCTGTTTGTGCTACTCGCACTAGTCGTTGTGCTCCGCGTCCGCGTACTCCTGCGGTCCTAGTCTCACACCAAATGGCACTGCGTCCGTCCATTGCTCCTCTGTGTGTCCCGTTGCCGTCTCCTCCAGAGTCCTCTCTTCCTGTCCTTGCTGACCCGGAGTCTGACCCTCTCCGTGCTGCCAATCCTACTGTCACTTGTCTCCTGGCTAATGTTGTCACTGACCCTTCCTTTGAGTCCACTGCTGCGTCTGCCTTAGTTGCTGAGCTTGTCAACTTTGTTGCTCGCTGTCGTCTAGACTACGCTGCTAGTCTCGTTGCTGAGTCTGCGTCTGCCCTAGTTGCTGAGCTTGTCGACTTTGCTGCTCGCTGTCATCTGGACTACGCTACTAGTCTTGTTGCTGAGTC
Organism: Closterium sp. NIES-65; assembly: GCA_948144175.1. NCBI lineage: Eukaryota > Viridiplantae > Streptophyta > Zygnematophyceae > Desmidiales > Closteriaceae > Closterium > Closterium sp. NIES-65. Next base: position 427,742 of record CANXME010002442.1, on the reverse strand, counting down.
TGAGTCTGACTGTCTTCCGTCCGTCGGGGGTGAGTGTGCTCTTAGCACGGACGTCCTTGAGGACACGCAGGAGGAGTTCCAGTGTTTTGCTGCTGCTTTGCCTCATCTCGTGTCCACGCTGATTGCCCCTGAGGGAGACCCGGATGCACCAGACATCCCGACTCCTCGATCGTACGCTGAGGCGATCGAGGGTCCCTACTCCTCTCAGTTGCAGTCAGCCATGGACGCAGAGATGGCTTCCTGGAAGTCCACAGGCACCTACGTCGACGAGGTTCTGTCACCGCATATGCAAGGGATGCATATGCAATAACAGTAGAGTGCGGTGCTGGGAAGTAGTATAGCAAATAGCTAAGAATGCATTGAGGTAGATAGATAAGAAGTAGTGTAGGAGGTGTAGCTTGTAGCAAAGTGTCGGTTGCAAAGGGGTGCAGAAAGGGGGAAATATGTGGGAGCAGTTGGGATGAAGGGGGAAAAGCACCGAAGGGCGAAATATGGGATTCGAACAAATCCCAACCTCGAGCTGCACATTGGAAATGTGCAAGCCGAGGTTGGGTAAGGTCACCCACGCCCACTCACTCGATGCCTATTGTTCAGTATTCTTTCATACTAGTGCAGGGCTGTTATCCTAGCTACTACACGCGGTGGCACAGCACTAAGAAGGAACCGGTGGGGTGAGGGAGTGATCTCGTTCATACTGAACAATAGGCCGCGACACGCAGTCATGGATAAATATGAGCTACGTTGGGGTAGGGTGTTTAGTCGTCGGGAGGAGGAACGAGCACGAGGTGAGCCGTCACGCGAGCGCGGGCGATCTCTGGAGCGCTCGCCGCGAAGGCCGGCATTTCGCGAAGATAGAGTCCCCGTCGCTGGGGACCGACGGGCGGAAGGGAGGCCTAGCGTGGCAGCGGGTGGAGAAGGATACGCCGCAAGCGCGGACGGAGACGTGTGGCGAAGAGGGCATGATCGCGGAGATGGATACGGGAGCGGAGACCGACGCGCTGTGGGAGTGTTCCGCTCGCCGGAAGAGCGCGGGCGCCGCCGTGATGAGAGGGGCCGTTGGCAGGGCGTCGAGCGATTTGACGCCAACCAAGGAGGGGAGGCCGCAGAAAAGGAAGAAGCGTGGGAGACGTCCGGCGAGGAAGAGGCAGAGGAGGACGCAGCGAATCTGGAACGGGCGGTTGAAGACGCCAACAGAGAAGATGACGGCGAGGAACCCGCGGCTGGGCTCGGAAGCGCCGAGCCTGAAGAGGCGGAACTTGCCGGGGGCGCAAGCCAGGCAGGGGCGGAAGGATCGCGGTCGGGAGGGTCGGAATCACGCGGCCGCGACGCAAGCCGCCAGGAGGAGCATTACGCAGAGAGGTCGCGTCAGCAGGAGTGGCGGGACTGGGGCGTGCATGCCGGCGCTGTGGGGACGCAAGGAGAACGCGGCAAAAGGGAGGAAGAGGGACCGCGCGCGTCAAGGGAAGGATCGCGGCGCTGGGAGCGGCCTTCTGTTAACCCTCGCGCACTCGACTGGCGCCAGGCATAAGGGGGCTGGGGCGAAGACGGCGCACGATCGCCGGACAGGCAGTTGATGCACAAGGGAGGATGGGAGGGCGAGCCACGCGCAGCCAGCCACCACTGGCGGCGGGAAGAAGGACGCGAGGAGGGGCCCAGCTCATCAGAGAGGCGCGGCCAGCGGCAAGAGGGGTGCGGCGGGGAGGCACGGACGTCTGGCCCGCAAGCGCAATGGGAGAGGAGGGTGAGCGGCGGATTCCGCTCGCCTCTCGTCCGGCAGCAGCGGGGAAGAGAAGGCGGCGGAGACAGGCGCTCGCCCGGAGATCGTCGGCAGCAAGGAAGGGGAGAAGCATGGGAACCGTCGCCAGAGAGGCAGCGGCAGCGAGAGACGAGCACGGCGAGGTGGAGAGAGACACGAGTCTCGCCGGCACGAACGCGAGGGTGTGCGGGGGAGGAGAGGGGCCCGAGAGAAAGGCACGGTGACTCGGGCTGGAACCGGCGGGAGAGCAGAGCTGGAGGGGGGAGCTTAGCATATGGCGCTGAGCGGGCCCGAGAGGCCAGGGAAGGCATGGAGAGGGCCAAGGAGAGAAGGACTGGGGAAGAGCGGTTGGGAGGGGCCAGGGAATCGTGGGGAGAAGGGCGGGGAAGTACAGCCAGCGCGACGCGGGTGGAAGTGCCGGCGAGGTTCTCGGGGGACCAACGGGTGGGGCCGGCCCTCAAGAACTACTTGATGCAGGTGGGGAACGTGAGATACCGCTGTGACAGGCAAGGCATGGACCCAGTAGACTTCTTCTTGAGCCTGCCCAACACACTAGAGGGAGAGGCGGAGACCCTGTACCGCATGAGGATGGACGAGCTGCTGTGGAGAGCAGGGAGGTACGGGGAGGATCCCACGGAGGCATTTCTGGAGCGGCTTCAGCGTCAATTCCCGGGACACACGACGGAGCGCATAAGGGAGTTTCAGGAGTTCAGGAGGGGACGAACAGAATCCCTACTGACCTACTACAACCGACTGATAAACTTGGCGGAGGATGTGAAATGTTCGGACAGTAGCCTCCTCATCAGTAAGTTTCTTGGAGGCCTGGACGAAACACTGGGGGGGGGACTGAGGATGAGGGTGTACGAGTTGGGGGCGGATGCGGCACTAGAGGAGGTGTTTGACCTGGCGGAAAGGGTGGAGCTGGCACAAAGGAGGTATGAGGCCTACCTGCCGAGGCCGACAGAGAGGAGCCGCAGACCGACATGGGCGGCGGCTATGATACTAGAGGAGCGAGGGAGGGTGGACCCACACGGAGAAGAGAGAGCCGACGCGCGCACCTGCTACCGGTGTGGACAGATGGGGCACCTCCGCAGAGAGTGCAAAAACTGTGATGGATGTGGGAAGCCTGGGCACTGGAAACGAGAATGTCCGGATGCGGCGAAGTGTGAAATCTGCGGGAAGAAGGGGCACGAGGCCAAGGAGTGTTACCAGCGGGAGGGAGGGGCAAGGAGGAAACCAGAGGAGCTGCAGCGGCAGATCAGCAGGCTGCAGTCTCAACTGCAGGCCATGGGGTCAGGGTGGGGAGCAGAGGCGGGGATGTACGCTAGGGACGAGGAGGGAGAAGGGGTGGAGCCGGACGTGCAGTGTGCCCTCATGGCCTGGAGAGGCAGGGAACAGATGGGGCTGCGTAGCGGGGGGAAGGATGGCAGGCAGGAGCATAGCCGGAAGCCACGTGAGCAGGGGTCCAGGCCGGACACGCCAGGAGGAGAGAAGACCCCAGCCCGCCACCCGCAGGAAAGACTCGCGTGCCAGACCTCGGTGCTGCTCGTGGAAGCAGGAGCGGTGGAAGTGGGGGGGATGAAGGTAAAGACGGCGATCATTGACATAGGAGCACAGAGCGTGATGCTGGGTAAGGGGATGGCCGAACGGTTGGGGCTGATGGCCCCTGAGAGGCACGTGGCGAAGGGGATGTTAGTCATGACAGCAGAGGGAGGGGAACCAAAGTGGATGCCGTGCACACGGACCCCCATAGAGTTGACACTGCTGCCAGGAGGGGAGCATGAAACAAGGATCAGGATGAAGTGTGGAATCTCGGAGTCCGAGGACTTTGATCTGCTGATGGGGACGGAATTGGTGTTCGCTGTAGGCATGAGCATATGTACCTGGATGGAGAAGGTGGAGTTCCGAACGAGATACTGGAAGAAGGAGGGGCCATTGGGGCAGCTGCCAGTGCAGTTTGTAAGGGTGGAGCCGAAGCGGGCCTATCAGGTCGGAGCAGGAGGGGCACAAAGGGGGCAGAGAGGAGCAGCAGAGACCAAGGAGGGGCCCAGGATGAAACTGATGGACAAGCCGGGGCAGCATAGCGATTGGCAGCAGCCCATCCGGCTAGTAGAGTTGTTCGGAGGAATCGGGGCAGGGCTGGCGGCAGCAGTGAGGAGTGGGATTGCACTGCAGCAGTGGGTCTATGTGGAACTGGCACCACAGGTGAGAAGGATGGCTGAGCATCACGCGCGGAAGCTGAGAGCTGAGTTCCCGGACCTCCTGAGTGAGAAAGTAATTCAGGAAGCCATGAGCAGTACGGTGCACGATGTGAGTCAGATCACAGAGGAGCAGGTGGCCAGCTGGGGGCAGGTGGACCTGCTGGTGGCGGGATGGGAGTGTCAAGGGGTGTCATGGGCAGGAAAAGGGAAGGGAGGGGAGGACCCGAGGATGAAGCTGATGGACAACCTGTTCAATATCCTGGAGTGGCTGCAGGAGAGGCAGGGCAGAGTGGCTTACTTGCTAGAGAATCTGGATCTAGAAGGGGATTGTAGAGAGCCGATTCGGCTGGTGAGGGAGAGGATTGGCCGGCACGTGGGAAAAGGGATGAGCTGTGATGCAGCCAGGGCAGGGTCGTACGCTCACCGCCTCAGGATGTACTGGCAAAACGTGGTTCCCGTGCTGGATCTGCAGGAGGAAGTAGAGGGGATGAGGAGGGCTACAGGGAGGAGGGTGGTGGACATCCTGGAGCCGGGACGGACTCCCGCGCCAGTTTGTCAAAGAAGTTACAGCAGGCACTACCCATGCAACCAGGTGGGGCAGGACAGGAGGGCTCTGCCCACCTTGGTCGCTTTTGCAGAGGCAGCAGGCTACAGGTGGGAAAAGGGGGAGCCCGGACCCGGGCTGATATATGACCACAAGCGGGGACGGTGGGAGGAACCGACGGCATTAGAGAGGGAGCTGACTATGGGATATGGAGAAAACGTGACGGCAGCACCAGGGGTGAGCGAGGAAGACAGGAGGAGGGCAATGGGGAATGCCATGGATGGCTACATGATGAGGTGGCTGGTGCAGAGGATGTGGCGAGAGATGGACTTGGGTGGGGGGCAAGAGGCAGATAAGGTGGCGGCAGCAGCAGCCCCACAAGGAGCATGGACCTGCCAGGAGGAGGAGGGAGAGAAGTGGACAGTGGGGGAAGCGACGAGTGAAGAGGGAAGGGAAGCTATGCTGGGACTGCTGGCCAAGCATAGGAAGTGCTTTGCCTTCACACTGCAAGAACTGGGAAGGTGCAAAATGAAGGAGATGGAGCTGAAACTGAGCAGCACAGAGCCGGTGTTCCAACGGCGTAGGAAGATGCCGCACGGAGATGAAGAGATATGCAAGGAGAAGATTAAGGAGCTGCTAGCGGCCGGACTAATCCGGCGCTCAGAATCAGAATACACCACACCAACAGTGGTGGCAGCGAGGAAGGACTTAACAGGGGAGATCCTGAGCAGGAGGATGTGCGGAGATTACCGAGCGCTCAACAAGATTACCGTGGCGGACAGGTACCCAATGCCGATGGCGGAGGAGATATTTGACAAGTTAGCAGAGGGGGTGTTCTTTACGACGCTGGACCTGCGGCAGGGGTTCAATCAGATAAAAATCAGGGAGGAGGACGTTAGGAAGACGGCATTTCACGGGCCGGATGGGCTGTACGAGTGGCTTTACATGCCATTCGGGCTGAGGAACGCATCAGCAGTGTTTCAGAGAGTCATGGATGCAGTGCCGAGGGACGTAGAATGTGCAGCGTGCTACATAGATGACGTGGTGATCTTCAGCACCTCCGAACAGCAGCACCTGCAGGATGTGGAGAAGACACTGGCAGCAATAGAAGCAGCGGGACTCACGTGTCACCCGAAGAAGTGTAGGTGGGGTGAGCAGACCGTTCAATATCTGGGCTACGAGGTGACAGGGGGGCAGATCGGGATCCAGCAAGCAAAGGTGGAGGTGCTGGATAGGCTGCGAGAACCAAAGGACAAGACAGGGCTGAGAGCGGTGTTGGGGTTTCTGAGTTACTACCGGCGATTTGTGCCCAACTTCAGCAGGCGGGCAGCGGTGTTGAACGGGCTGTTAAGGGAGGACAAGACATGGGAGTGGGGGGAAGCGCAGAAGGGGGCATTGCAGGACCTGATGGCGGCGGTGAAAACAGCAACCGTCTTGCAGCTGCCAGCAGCGGACCAACCCTTCACCCTCTACACCGACTGGAGCAGCCAAGGGATGGGCGGGATACTCTGCCAGGAGGTGGAAGGGGATGAGAAGGTGGTGGCCTACGCGAGTAGGAGCTGCAACTCGGCGGAGGCACAGTACAGCTCGTACACAGGGGAGGGACTGGCGGCAGTATGGGCTGTGGGGCACTTCAGGGTCTACTTGCAGGGGCGGGAGTTCACCCTGGTGACGGACCACCAGCCACTGACATGGCTGATGACTACACCAGGGTTAACAGGCAGGAATGCACGATGGGCAATGAAGCTGCAGGAGTATGACTTCAAAATCAAGCACAGGCCAGGAAAAACCTTGCAGCATGTGGACGGCCTCTCCCGTAACCCCCCACCGCTAGAGCCAACAGTGACCCTTGCGCTGCTGGCCAGACAGGTGGAGCTGAGCGGGGCCAGGAGGAGCAAGGGGCCGGCTGATATCTGGGAGGATGAGCAGGCTGTGAGATGGGTGAAGGGAGAGACAGGGGCAGACGAGGAGATGAGCGAGAGGGTGAGAGCAAGGGGGCACCACTACAGGTGGTACCAGCAGCAGTTGCAGATACAAACCGAGGGTGGGTGGAAGCTGGTGCCAGCCCCAGGTGACAGGGAAGCAGTGATAAAGGAGGTGCACTCAAAGCTGGGGCACTTCGGGCATGAGAGGACAGTGCAGTTGTTGAAGACGGGCTGGTGGTGGGAGGGAATGCGCAGGCAGGTGCAGAAGTGGGTGGAGGGATGTGAGGCCTGCCAAAGGAGCCGAGCAAACCTGACCCAAGCCAAGGCCGAGCTGCAGTCCCTGCCCATCCGCGGGTTAGGCTTCAGATGGTCCTTGGACCTGGCGGGGGAACTGCCGCTGAGCCGGCGGGGGAAACGGTACATAGTGCTCATGGTGGAGCACGTGAGCAAGTGGCTGGAGGTGAGGGCTATCCCCAGCAAGAGCTCAAGACATGTGGCAGCAGCATTCAAGGAGCAAGTAATATGCAGATTTGGGGCGTGTGCAGAGGTGCTCACCGATCAAGGCACAGAGTTTCAAAGGGAGTTCAGGGAGCTGTTAGAGGAAGCGGGAATCACCCACAGGCGCACCTCTCGGTATCACCCACAGAGTGATGGGCTGACCGAGCGCCTAGTGCAGACGTTGAAGCGAGGGCTACGGGCATACGGGGAGAAAAGGAAGCGGGAATGGGACAATGAGCTACACTGGATTGCGGCAGGATATAGGTTTGGGAAGCAGGCAGCCCTGAGAGACCATTCACCCTACAGCCTTCTGTTTGGTTGTGAGCCGGTGCTACCTGTGGGGGCACCACGGGTCCTCACGGACACAGTGACAGCAGGCACCATAGGCAACTGGGTGGCCTTGTCAGAGGCCAGAGCAAGGTACCTCCGAGTGATAATGCCAGCGGCGCTAGAAAACCTACACACGGCACAGCTGAGAGACGCCAGACGTTATGAGAAACGCCAGCAGCAGGGGATGTTGGGAAGGAGAGAGAAAAAGGGAGCAAGTGAGGGGCAGGAGGTGTACCTGAAAAGGGCAAAACAGGACACGCTGGACGTCGGGGTGGGGACCGAGAGGTGGAGAGTGAAGGAAGTTCGGCCCTCGGGTATTCTCGTGCTGGAGAACGAAAAGGGGGCACAGCTGAAGGAGCACCAGACCAACACGGCCCTGGTGAGGGGGAGCAAGCCTCAGCAAGCTGGTCCTGTGACACGAGCTCGAGCTACCCAAGCACGGGCACAGGAGGGGGCAGTGAGTGACTGAGGCAGGGCAGCACAGAGCAGGGAGTGTTGAAGAAGAACAACAGGAAGAAGAGCAAGTGCTGGTGAGGGTCACACACTCCGACAGCTGTCACCGCATATGCAAGGGATGCATATGCAATAACAGTAGAGTGCGGTGCTGGGAAGTAGTATAGCAAATAGCTAAGAATGCATTGAGGTAGATAGATAAGAAGTAGTGTAGGAGGTGTAGCCAGTAGCGAAGTGTCGGTTGCAAAGGGGTGCAGAAAGGGGGAAATATGTGGGAGCGGTTGGGATTAAGGGGGAAAAGCACCGAAGGGCGAAATGTGGGATTCGAACAAATCCCAACCTCGAGCCGCACATTGGAAATGTGCAAGCCGAGGTTGGGTAAGGTCACCCACGCCCACTCACCCGATGCCTATTGTTCAGTATTCTTTCATACTAGTGCAGGGCTGTTATCCTAGCTACTACACGCGGTGGCACAGCACTAAGAAGGAACCGGTGGTGTGAGTGACTGAGGCAGGGCAGCACAGAGCAGGGAGTGTTGAAGAAGAACAACAGGAAGAAGAGCAAGTGCTGGTGAGGGTCACACACTCCGACAGTTCCCCCACGTGGGGCGAACATCGTCAGTGGCATGTGGATTTTCAGGGTGAAGCGGCCGCCGGGTTCTCCGCCTGTTTTCAAGGCGCGTTACGTGGCTCGAGGCTTCAGTCAGCGGCAGGGAGTTGACTACAATCAGACCTTCTCTCCCACCCGGAAGATGACCACTCTTCGGGTGCTGCTGCACATAGCCGCTGAGCGCGACTACGAGCTTCACTCTCTTGACTTCAGCATTGCTTTCCTACAGGGCAGCCTGCACGAGGAGATCTGGTTGCCCCGCCCTCTTGGCTTCACTGGGTCGTTTCCTCCTGGTACCCAGTGGAGCCTCCGGCGGCCAGTCTACGGTCTCCGCCGTGCGCCCCGTGAGTGGCACGACACACTGAGGACTACACTTGCGGCTCTTGGGTTTGCTCCTTCTACTGCTGACCCGTCGCTGTTTCTATGCACTGACACCTCTTTGCCGCCGTTCTACACCATCGTATACGTCGACGACTTGGTCTATGCTACTGCTGACACTGCTGGACTCGCCCACGTGAAGTCCGAGCTGCGAAAGAGTCACACGTGCACAGACCTGGGTGAACTGCGCAGCTACCTTGGCTTGCACATCACCCGGGACAGAGCACAGCGCACCATTACCCTGACTCAGTCACACATGGTGCAGCAGGTCCTTCAGTGCTTTGGCTTCACGTACTCCTCGCCTCAGGCCACTCCTCTGTCTACTCGTCACTCGCTCTCAGCTCTGCCTTCGGATGAGTCCGTAGAGCCGAGTGGCCCGTACCCAGAGCTTGTTGGCTGCCTCATGTACCTGATGACTTGCACACGACCCAGAACGCACATTTTCACTCCCAAGAACGCAAATTTTGACTCCCAGGAATGCACCTTCTGACTCCCAGGAAAACACCTTTTGACTCCCAGGAACGCACCTTTTGACTCCTTGGAACGCACCTTTTGGCTCTCAAGAGCGCACATTTTGACTCCCAGGAACGCACCTTTTCACTTTCAGGAATGCACCTGTTGACTCCCAGGAACGCACCATTTAACTCCCAGGAACGCACCTTTTGAATCCCAGGCATGCACCTTTTGAGTCCCAGGAACGCACCTTTTGACTCTCAGGAACGCACCTCTTGACTACGAGGAACGCACCTTTTGACTCCCAGGAACGCACCTTTTGACTCCTAAGAACGCACCTTTTGACTCCCAGGAACGCACCTTTTGACTCCCTGGAACGCACCTTTTGCGTCCCACGAACACACCTTATGACTCCCAGGAACGCTCCTTTTGACTCTCAGGAATGCACCTTTTGACATCCAGGAACGCATTTTTTTACTCCCAGGAACAGATTTTTTGACTCCTACGAATGCGCCTGTTGACTCCCAAGAACGCACCTTTTGACTCCCAAAAACACACCTTCTGACTCCCAAGAACGCACCTTTTTGACTCCCAGGAACGAACCTTTTGACTTCCAGGAACGCACCTTTCGACTCCCAGGAACACACCTTTTGACCCCCAAGAACGCACCTTTTGAGTCCCAAGAACGCACCTTTTTGACTCCCAGGAACGCACATTTTCACTCCCAGGATCTCACCTTGTGACTCGAAGGAATGTACCTTTTGACTCCCAGGAACACACCTTTTGACTTCCAGGAACACATTTTTTTAATCCCATGAACGCATTTTTTGACTCCCAGAACGCACATTTTGACTCCCAAGAACGCACCTTTTGAATCCCAGGAACGCACCTTTTGACTTCCAGGAACGCACCTTTGACTATGAGGAACGCACCTTCGACTCTGAGGAACGCACCTTTTGACTCCCAGGAACGCACCTTTTGACTCTCACGAACGCACCTCTTGACTCCGAGGAACGCACCTTTTGACTCCCAAGGAACACACCTGTTGACTCCCAAGAACGCACCTTTTGACTCCCAGGAACGCACCCTTTGACTTTCAGGAACGCACCTTTTGACTCCCAGGAACGCACCATTTAACTCCCAGGAACGCACCTTTTGAATCCCAGGAACGCACCTTTTGAGTCCCAGGAACGCACCTTTTGACTCTCAGGAACGCACCTCTTGACTACGAGGAACGCACCTTTTGACTCCCAGGAACGCACCTTTTGACTCCCAAGAACGCACCTTTTGACTCCCAGGAACGCACCTTTTGACTCCCAGGAACGCACCTTTTGCGTCCCAGGAACACACCTTTTGACTTCCAAGAACGCATTTTTTTACTCCCAGGAACGCATTTATTTGCTCCGAGGGACGCACCTTTTGACTCCTAAGAACGCACCTTTTGACTCCCAAGAGCATTCCTTTTGACTCCTAGGGACGCACCTTTTGACTCCCAGGAACGCACCTTTTGACTCCCAGGAACGCACCTTTGGACTCCCGAGAACACACCTTTTGACTTCCAGGAACGGATTTTTTTACTCCCTGGAACGCATTTATTTACTCTGAGGAACGCACCTTTTGACTCCCAAGAACGCACCTTTTGACTCCCAAGAACGCACCTTTTCACTCTCAGGAACGCACCTCTTGACTCCCAGGAACGCACCTTTTGACTCCCAGGAACGCACCTTTTGACTCCCAGGAACGCACCTTTTGACTCCCAGGAACGCACCTTTTGACTTCCAAGAACGCACCTTTTGACTCCCAGGAACGCACCTTTTGACTCCCAAGACCGCACCTTTTTCACTCCCAGGAATGCACCTTTTAACTCCCAGGAACGCACCTTTTGACTCCCACGAACACACCTTTGGACTTCCAGGAACGCATTCTTTGACTCCCAGGAACGCAATTTTCGACTCCCAAGAACGCACCTTTTGACGCCCAAAAACGCAGCTTTTGACTCCCACGAACGCACCTTTTGACTCCCAGGAACGCACCTTTTGACTACCAGGAACGCACCTTTTGACTCCCAAGAACACACCTTTTGACCCCCCAGAACGCACCTTTTTAGTCCCAGGAACGCACCTTTTTGACTCCCAGGAACGCACATTTTCACTCCCAGGAACTAACCTTGTTACTCGAAGGAACGTACCTTTTGACTCCCAGGAACACACCTTTTGACTTCCAGGAACACATTTTTTTAATCCCATGAACGCATTTTTTGACCCCCAGAACGCACCTTTTGACTCCCAAGAACGCACCTTTTGACTCCCAGGAACGCACCTTTTGACTTCCAGGAACGCACCTTCTGACTATGAGGAACGCACCTTCTGACTCCGAGGAACGCACCTTTTGTGAGGATCTGGGATCGAGCTCAAAAAAGATGATTCAAATTGAATTGAATCGAATTGAATGTCCACCTAGGTACAACACGAGGCTATATATAGGCTCGACACAAGGCCCCGTAACCAGGTGTTACGCTAAGGTTCCGCGGGTCGCGAAGCGTCCCGAACAGATCCTTACCGAATTCGGTAGAAGGCAATTCGGTGGCAACCAAAAAGCCAGAATTCGGTGCACGCAACCTAGCTCGGTGCTATAACTATAATATAATATAGTAAAGCACCTCGCCTAGGAAATCAAGCAATTCATGCATGCATATAAATATCCTGTGCTAGAAATAGCATGATAAAAGTAAAGGCAAGCAAGCATAGCTGGCATAAGCCGTCGTACTCTCACACGTCCCCCCCTCAAAGCTCGGTGGCGTGAGATACACCCTGCTTGACAAGATAGTCCTTGAGAGCACGGCGTGCGTTGCCCATATCAGCTTCTGCAACCCAACTGTCCTCAGTGGGGTCGTATCCCTTCTAGCGTATCAGGAACTCGAGAGTCTTGCCACCGCGGCGCCGATGAGAGAGAACGCGCTCGATCTCGTACTCGGGTTCATCCTGTATGAGAACGGGTGGTGGTGGCGGTAGTTGCCGTCCCTGGAACTGTTGGTTGGGATCCTTGTAGGGCTTCAGTAGCTGGACATGGAAAGCGTTGTGAAGCTTCCATGTATCTTGTAAGCGCAAGCGGAATGTAACTGGTGTCACCTGTGCCTCAACAAGAAAAGGACCACAGAAGCGAGGCGCGTGTCAAGAAGGTGAGACAGGTTCAAGTTGCGCGTGTCAAGAAGCACCTGATCTCCGACTGCTACTGAGTGATCACGTCGCTGACGATCGGCATACTTCTTCTGGGAGTTCTGTATCGTGGTGAGACGTCGCTGAGTCTTCTCCCATAGCTGCTGCATGGTGGTGACGAAGTCATGTGCGGCTTGGACGTGTGCCGGTGTAGTTGGCTGCTGTGGTGTGAGTGGTTCCCGTCCGTAACACAGGAAGAAAGTTTTTTCCCTGTGGCCGCATGTGATGCGTTGTTGTAAGCGAACTCTAGGGTTGGTAACTGTGTGTCCCAGTGGCTAACGTCGTCCTTGCAAGCTAAGCGCAGTAACTTTTCAACCACTTGATTGAGTCGCTCTGTCTGTCCGTCAATCTGAGGGTGGTATGCTGAAGACATTGCAAGCTTTGTCCCCAACAGTCCCATGAGCTCCTTCCAGAACTTACTCGTGAATTTGGGGTCTCTGTCTGAGATGAGTGTAGCGAGGATGCCGTGGATGGTGATGATGCGGTCGAAGAAGAGTCGAGCAGTTGCTTCAACTGTAGCTGTGGCGTTGGTCGGTATGAAGTGACCCATTTTGGAGAATTTATCGATCACCACGAGGATGGAATCATGTCCCCGTGAGGTTGAAGGAAGTCCTGTGATGAAGTCGAGGCTAACGACCTGCCATGGTTGCTCCGGTACGGGTAGAGGCTGAAGTAACCCTGCTTTTTTCTGCTTGTTGCTCTTCATCCGCTGGCACGTGTCGCAAGAGGTGACAAACTGCTGCACGTCTGCTGCCATCTCGGACCAGTAGTAATACTTCGCTATCCCTGCTAACGTCTTGTTGCTCCCGAAATGTCCCGCATAAGGTACGTCGTGAAATTCCTCCAATAGGATCTGCCGTAGCGGGGCGTAATTCGGTACCCAAATCTTTCCTGAACCCTTCCTTACAGCTAAGTCTTTCTCCCACTGTAATAGCTTCTTGGTCTGTGCTGTAGCAATCTCTGCGTCCACGGAGTACCCATGTTGGAATAGACCCTTGAGCAGAGGGTTCATCTCGTCAAGCTGGATGCCTGCAACATGTCCGGGGCGGCTCAACGCGTCTGCCTTGTTGTGTAGCCCGGGCTTGTAGACGATGTCGTAGTCAAAGTGAGTTTCCAGGAAGTCCACCCACCGCACCTGTCGTCGTGAGAGTGTCGGCTGTGACTTCAGGTATTTGAGACTGCAATGGTCAGTATAGACTGTAGTCTTGGCTCCCTCTAGGTAACACCTCCACGCCTTGAAGGCTATGACTATCGCTAAGGCTTTGTTGTCGTGAATGGGGTAGTTTAGTTCTGCTCCGTGTTGCTTCTTACTGAGGTAGGCGATGGGCTGCAAACCGCGTCCGTGATCCTGCATCAGTACTGCTCCGACTGCTTGGTCACTAGCGTCTGCTCTCCGTGTTGCTTGGTCACTGGCGCTGTAGTGAGTGCTATCTGTAGCTGCTCCATGGCTTGCTGATGAAGGGTATCCCATTTGTAGGGCGTATCCTTTTTCAGTAGGTCGGTCAGTGGCGCTGCTATCTTAGCGTACTGCGGCACGAACCTGTTGTAGTAGTTGGCGAAGCCTAGGAACAGCTGTAACTCCTTCACGTTCTCCGGTACTTTCCACTTCTTGACGGCTTCGATCTTCCGTGGGTCCTTATGTACGCCCTCGGCACTCACCATGTGCCCGAGAAACTGCACCTTCTTCAGGGCGAAGTCGCTCTTTGACAGCTTCACGTAGAACTTGTTTTTCCGTAGGATCTCGAACACCTTCCGCAGATGCTCCACGTGCTCCTTCATGTTCGTGGAGTAGATGAGAATGTCGTCCAGGTACACCACCACCCATTCGTCCAGCAGGGGTCGTAAGATGTGATTCATCTCCGCCTGAAACGTTGCTGGTGCGTTGCAGAGTCCGAACGGCATCACCAAGTATTCGTAGGAGCCGTATCTGGTACGGAACGCTGTCTTGTGGACGGAGTTGTCTGCCATCTTGATCTGCCAGTAGCCTGATCGTAGGTCCAGCTTCGAAAATACTGTTGCTCCACGCAGTTGATCGAGTAGGTCGTCTATGCGCAGTATGGGTTATTTGTTTTTGACTGTCGGTTTGTTCAGCGCGCGGTAGTCGATGCACATCCGTAGACTGCCGTCTGGTTTTGGAGTGAAGAGAACTGGTGCGCCGTAGGGAGAGGTGGATGGGCGGATCAGTTGTCTGTCCAGTAGATACTCTATCTGTTTTTTCATGTCTGTCAGTTCAGTCAGACTCAGTCGGTATGGTGCACGTGAGACGGGTTTCGCACCTGGTTCCTCCACGATCTCGTGCTCGTGGGTGCGTGCTGGAGGTACGCCTGCAGGTAGGTCGTCGGGCATTATATCCTTGTACTGCTCCAAGACCTCCTTCACTGCTGCAGGTAGCTCGAAACTCGGCTTCTCCTCCTCTACTGCTGCCATAGCCAATGCTAGGTTACCTGTGTTACCCTCGTTCACCGTCTGTTGGAACCGTGCCAGTGTTGTTTCAGGTACGTCCCCTGTATCCGTCCAGCTTCGCAGTGCTATCCGCTTCCTATTTTTGTAGATGCACACCTTGCTGTTGACCCAATCGAACTCGGGGTTGAACCGCTTCAGGAAATCTCGCCCCAAGATAAAATCTAATCCTTTGATGTTGGTGACTGGTAGCTTCGGCTTCCACCTCAACGCACCTACATGTAGTTGCAGTGATGCTTCACCGTGGATAGGAAGCTTCGTACCGTCCACCATGGTTGCTGAAAACTGGGTCTCTTCCGCCTTCTCTCCAATTTTCTCCAATGCTCCGCGGTCACACACCGAGTGAGATGCACCGCTGTCCACCAATGCCTGGAGGCGTCGCCCATTGCATAACACCTCGAGGAGTAGTGGTTTCTGCTGTGCTGAGTAGCCAAAGAGGGTCTCGTTAACAGGATCATAGGGTACATCAAACTTAATACCTTCCCTTTTTCCTATACCTGACTCAGCGCTTTCCAACTTCACCTGGGGGGTAGGAGGATTTTTCCGAGGCTTGTATAATTTTTCCTGAGCCTGGATGTCTCCTCTAAGCCTTGGCAGCTGTGTAGGCGTCACCTGTGGGCGACGGGGAGCCTTAACACTGTGCTGCGGGGAGAGAATATTAACTCCACGGAACGCACGAACCTTCTCTACGCTCCGTAGTATTTTGCCCAACTTCTCAGGTACCTGAATAATTTCTTAAGGCTTTTTCTTGGCCTCTAGACCTCCCCTGAATTTTTTGAAGGCTTGTAAACCACGAGAAGCAATATTCTTCGTTAGAGCATCTTTATAGGATACTTTTAACGAATTCTTACTTTTGTGGGTGTTCGGCTGGAGTTTCCCGGTCGGTGCAGAGTCTTTTTTCGCGGAGCCTCCATTCGCCTCGGCGATTTCCCCTGATGCCGGCCGGTCGTGACGTTTTAAATTTGCGCCATCATTTTCTCCTTTTTTCACCCGCTCCGAAGTCGCCACGTCGTCGCCTTTTCCTGTTTTTTGGATCTTTACGCGATCGCCAGGTCGATCCGCGGCTACTGGCGATTCCCGTTTTTTGACTTAGGGGGTGCTCCACTGTTTCCGTCCCAGAGTGCCGCACGTGCTTTCTTCATTTTGTAGCACGACAAAAACTGATGTCCTGCTGTGCCGCAAAATTCGCATTTTGTCGGCTGCTGCTTCGCCTCGTATTTGGCGATATCCATCGGTTCGGTGAACGTGGGGGGTGCCGATCGCTCCGTGCCGAATGTACGGTTCGGCGTGAAGCGTCGTGTTTCGGGTTGATTTCGAGTCACCGCGTCGTATCGCTCGGCAGCACGCACGATGTCTCTGTAGCTGTCGCAATTCGCCGCAATCACCTGCCGCCGAATCTCCATTTTTAATCCTTCGGTGTACGCCTGGATTTTTTTGCCTTCGGTCAGGTCGGTGATGCGGTTGAACAGTAACTCCATCTGCTGCGTGTACTCTGTTACTCTACTGTATTGCTTGTGTCGGTGTATCTGCTGCCGCGCCATGTAGGTTGTATTAATTGGTTCAAAACGCTCGATTAAATCTGCCCGAAACTGCTGCCACGTTTTCTCCCCGCGGGCTACGTCGGTGTAGTAAATCCATTCGAGAGCCGGTCCACGTAACAGTGTCGCTACGAGCCGAATCCTTGTTGCGTCGTGTTGCGGGGTCGAACAGCCAATGGCCTCGAAGTAAATTTCGAGGGTGGCCACGAATCGCCGGACGTCGGATCCCTTCGCGCTTGGATCGAACGCCTCCGGGAGCCTCGATCGTGCTGCTTCGAGGTTCGGCGACAGTGGTGCCATTGGTCCGTGAAATGTCGGTGTCGCCACTGCTGCTGGAGTTGTCGGTGCTGCAGTCGCTGTGGTCGCTGCTGCTGCGGTGGTGAACCCTAGTTGGCTTGATAGAAAAGCCTCGAGTCAACGAAGCGTCGCCTGCGTCTGCTCCATATCGGTGCGGAGGCTCGCAATGTCGCTCGTAGTCGCGTAGTTGTCGCCTTGGCCCTCCATTTGGTGATTTAAGGGAAGATGCGCGACGAAAATAATCGAATTCTAGGTGCTGGTTGACTTACTGCGAGTCAAATTGACTTTAGAATCGACGAGCGCGAATTCTGTAGGTTGCGTAAATCTCCCTTAGGCAAAATTCGCGTCCGATCTTGGCCGTTGAGGAGAAAATTGATCCGACGCTCCAAATTCCAACTTTTTTGGGCGAAATTCTCTGGGCTGTTGAGATGAAGCTCGATCGAACGGTCGAAACTCCAACCTTTCCACTAGTAGGAGTTCGAAAACCGAATCAAGGAGGACTTAGAAAAATTGCGCGGAACTGGTTTTACATACCCGTATCGGCGCTTTCGTCGTCGCCCCCGCGGTTTTTAAAGGCCGGAACTAAGCGGTTGAAGACCTCGCGTGTAAACTCGCTCTGATTACCAAGTGTGAGGATCTGGGATCGAGCTCAAAAAAGATGATTCAAATTGAATTGAATCGAATTGAATGTCCACCTGGGTACAACACGAGACTATATATAGGCTCGACACAAGGCCCCGTAACCAGGTGTTACGCGAAGGTTCCGCGGGTCGCGAAGCGTCCCAAACAGATCCTTACCGAATTCGGTAGAAGGCAATTCGGTGGCAACCGAAAAGCCAGAATTCCGTGCACGCAACCTAGCTCGGTGCTATAACTATAATACAATATAGGAAAGCACCTAGCCTAGGAAATCAAGCAATTCATGCATGCATATAAATATCATATGCTAGAAATAGCATGATAAAAGTAAAGGCAAGCAAGCATAGCTGGCATAAGCCGTCGTACTCTCACACCTTTTGACTCCCAGGAACGCACCTTTTGACTCTCAGGAACGCACCTCTTGACTTCGAGGAACGCACCTTTTGACTCCCAAGGAACACACCTGTTGACTCCCAAGAACGCACCTTTTGACTCCCAGGAACGCACCTTCTGACTTTCAGGGACGCACCTTTTGACTCCCAGGAACGCACCATTTAACTCCCAGGAACGCACCTTTTGAATCCCAGGAACGCACCTTTTGAGTCCCAGGAACGCACCTTTTAACTCTCTCTACGAGGAACGCACCTTTTGACTCCCAGGAACGCACCTTTTGACTCCCAAGAACGCACCTTTTGACTCCCTGGAACGCAACTTTTGACTCCCAGGAACGCACCTTTTGACTCCCTAGAACACACCTTTTGACTTCCAAGAACGCATTTTTTTACTCCAAGGAACGCATTTATTTACTCCCAAGAACGCACCTTTTGACTCCCAAGAGCACACCTTTTGACTCCTAGGGACGCACCTTTTGACTCCCAGGAACGCACCTTTTGACTCCCAGGAACGCACCTTTGGACTCCCGAGAACACACCTTTTGACTTCCAGGAACGCATTTTTTTACTCCCAGGAACGCATTTATTTACTCCGAGGAACGCACCTTTTGACTCCCAAGAACGCACCTTATGACTCCCAAGAGCATACCTTTTGACTCCTAGGGACGCACCTTTTGACTCCCAGGAACGCATCTTGACTCCCTGGAACGCACCTTTTGCGTCCCAAGAACACACCTTATGACTCCCTGGAACGCACCTTTTGACTCTTAGGAATGCACCTTTTGACTTCCAGGAACGCATTTTTTTACTCCCAGGAACGGAATTTTTGACTCCTAGGAATGCACCTTTTGACTCCCAAGAACGCACCTTTTGACTCCCAAAAACACACCTTCTCACCCACAAGAACGCACCTTTTTGACTCCCAAGAACGCACCTTTTGACTCCCAGGAACGCACCTTTTGACTCCCAGGACCGCACCTTTTCACTCCCATGAATTCACCTTTTAACTCCCAGGAACGCACCTTATGACTCCTAGGAACACACCTTTGGACCTCCAGGAACGCATTTTTTGACTCCCAGGAACGCACCTTTTGACTCCCAAGAACGCACCTTTTGACTCCCAAAAACGCACCTTTTTACTCCCAAGAATGCACCTTTTGACTCCCAGGAACGCACCTTTCGACTCCCGGGAACACACCTTTTGACCCCCAAGAACGCACCTTTTGAGTCCCAGGAACGCACCTTTTTGACTCCCAGGAATGCACATTTTCACTCCCAGGAACTCACCTTTTGACTCGAAGGAACGTACCTTTTGACTCCCAGGAACACACCTTTTGACTTCCATGAACAGATCTTTTTAATCCCATGAACGCATTTTTTGACTCCCAGAACGCACCTTTTGACTCCCAAGAACGCACCTTTTGACTCCCAGGAACACACCTTTTGACTTCCAGGAACACACCTTTTGACTATGAGGAACGCACCTTCTGACTCCGAGGAACGCACCTTTTGACTCCCAGGAACGCACCTTTTGACTCTGAGGAACGCACCTCTTGACTCCGAGGAACGCACCTTTTGACTCCCAAGGAACACACCTGTTGACTCCCAAGAACGCACCTTTTGACTCCCAGGAACGCACCTTTTGACTTTCAGGAACGCACCTTTTGACTCCCAGGAACGCACCACTTAACTCCCAGGAATGCACCTTTTGAATCCCAGGAACGCACCTTTTGAGTCCCAGGAACGCACCTTTTAATTCTCCGGAATACACTTCTTGACTACGAGGAGCGCACCTTTTGACTCTCAGGAACGCACCTCTTGACTACGAGAAACGCACCTTTTGACTCCCAGGAACCCACCTTTTGACTCCCAAGAACGCACCTTTTGACTCCCAAGAACGCACCTTTTGACTCCCAGGAACGCACCTTTTGACTCTCAGGAACGCACCTCTTGACTCCGAGGAACGCACCTTTTGACTCCCAAGGAACACACCTGTTGACTCCAAAGAACGCACCTTTTGAATCCCAGGAATGCACATTTTGACTTTCAGGAACGCACCTTTTGACTCCCAGGAACGCACCACTTAACTCCTAGGAACGCACCTTTTGAATCCCAGGAATGCACCTTTTGAGTCCCAAGAACGCACCTTTTAACTCTCAGGAACACACTTCTTGACTACGAGGAGCGCACCTTTTGACTCTCAGGAACGCACCTTTTTGACTCCCAAGAACGCACCTTATGACTCCCAAGAACGCACCTTTTGACTCCCAGGAACGCACCTTTTGACTCTCAGGAACGCACCTCTTGACTCCGAGGAACGCACCTTTTGACTCCCAAGGAACACACCTGTTGACTCCCAAGAACGCACCTTTTGACTCCCAGGAACGCACCTTTTGACTTTCAGGAACGCACCTTTTGACTCCCAGGAACGCACCTTTTGACGACTACTTGCATTACAACACAGTCTTCCCCTTGCGCAGCAAGGGTGATGTCACTGGGGTGTTGATCGACTGGATCCGCGCTGCTCGTCTCTAGCTGAGGCGGAGCTTCGGCTCGGACTTTCCTGTTCTTCGTCTGCACTCTGACAGAGGCGGAGAGTTCTCCTCTGGTCTTCTGTGAGCTTACTGTCGTGCACGAGGCATCCGCCAGACCTTCAGGCTTCCGGACTCTCCACAGCAAAATGGGATTGCTGACCGCCGCATTGGCATGGTCATGGACGTTGCCCGTACGTCCATGATGCATGCGGCTGCCCCCAATTTTCCGTGGCCGTTTGCGGTGCGGTACGCGGCGCATCAGATCAACCTTCAGCCCAAGGTCTCCATGCCGGAGACCTCCCAAGCTTTGCTGTGGACGGGGAAGGTTGGCGATGCGTCTGCGTTCCGTGTCTGGGGATCTCGGGCGTTTGTCCACGGCTTGTTTGCGGACAAGCTGTCCCCTCGTGCTGCTCCTTGCGTCTTCCTGGGTCTCCCACCTGACGCGCCAGGGTGGCAGTTCTACCACCCCGCCTCTTGCCGTGTTCTATCCTCCTAGGACGTCACGTTCGACGAGTCGGTCCCCTACTAACGCCTCTTCCCCTACCGCACTCCGTCCCTCCCCCTCCACCGCTCTTCCTTGTACCAGGTCCCCCCCCCCCCAGACCCCCTCCCCCCTGAGGGTCCTGCCCCTTCAGGTGTGTCCCAGGTAGACGCTGTTGAGCCTGTCGAGGTCGCTGGTGACTCTGGTGCTGCTGAGGGTGCTGAGCCTGGGGGTGCTGACTATGGGGGTGCTTAGCGTGTGGGTGCTATGCCAGGGGGTGCTGAGCCTGAGGGTACTACGACTGGGGGTGCTGAGCCTGGGGGTGCTGAGTCTGGGGGTGCTGAGCCTGGGGGTGCTACGCCTGGGGGTGCTGAGCCTGGGGGTGCTGAGCCTGGGGGTGCTACACCTGGAGGTGCTGGGCCTAGGGGTGCGGAGCCTGAGGGAGCTGGGCCTGCTGGTGCTGTGCCTGGCGGTTCTGCGGGTGCTTCTTCTCGCCGGGAGCCACTCTCTCCACTGGAGCTGCGTGAGTGGTTTGCCCAGCGCAGGAGGCGAGCTACTGGAGCTCGAGGTACTGCGGGTACTGGAAGTTCTGTTGCTGCTGAGGGAGCTGGTGCCACGGGTCCCTTAGGTGCTCGTACTGGGAGTATTGGAGCTGCTGGACATGCTGCGGGTGTTGGCGCGGAGGCTACTGCTGTCGTTCCTGGAGGCGGTCCTGCTGGGGGTACTACTGGTGCTGCTGGGGGTACTGGAGCTGGAACTGCTACTAGTGCACGTGCTGCGACTGGGGTTGTTGGTGCTGTCCTTGGTGTGTCTAGAGTCGCCGCGCAGCCTCGGCCATACTTCGCTCCGCTCCTTCAGCAGGTTCTTGGTCTCCCGTCTTCTACTGGTCCTCCTCCTCCCTTAAAGTGTCCACAGCCTGTCCCGTCGCAGTTACAGTTACAGCCGGCCTCCCCATTGCCTGCTCCGTCTCCCTACACTGGTCCTACTGGAGGTCTTGCTGACGCCGTGAGCCTGCGTCTCGCCCTGCGTCGCCTGTCCGTGCTGCTCGCACTAGTGGTCGCGGTTCGCGTCAGCGTCCTCCTCCTGTCCCTGGCACGCACCGGATGTCTCTGTGTCCGTCCACTGCTCCTCTGCGTGCCCCTTTGCCTTCTCCTCGTGAGTCTTCTCTTCCTGCTCTTGCCGACCCGGAGTCGGACTCTCTTCGTGCTGCCAGTCCTACTATCACGCGTCTCCTTTCAACAGTTGTCACTGACCCTTCCTTTGAGTCCACTGCTGCGTCTGCCCTAGTTGCTGAGCTCGTCGATTTTGCTGCTCGCTCTCGCCTAGACTACGCCGCCAGTCTTGTTGCTGAGTCTGAGTCTGTCTGTCCTGCGTCCGTCGAGGGTGAGTGTGCCCTTGGCACGGACGTCCTTGAGGATAGGCAGGAGGAGTTCCAGTGTTTGGCCGCTGCTTCACCTCATCTCGTGTCTGTACTGCTTACCCGTGAGGGAGACCCGGATGCACTTGACATCCCGACTCCGCGCTCTTACGCGGAGGCAATAGAGGGTCCCTACTTGTCTCAGTGGCATGCAGCTATGGACGCAAAGATGGCTTCCTGGAAGTCCACAGGCACCTACGTTGACGCTGTTCCCCCTCCTGGGGCGAACATCGTCAGTGGCATGTGGATTTTCAGGGTGAAGCGACCGCCGGGTTCTCCGCCTATCTTCAAGGCGCGTTACGTGGGTCGTGGCTTCATTCAGCGGCAGGGAGTTGACTACTTTCAGACCTTCTCTCCCACCCCGAAGATGACCACTCTTCGGGTACTGCTGCACATAGGTGCTCACCGTGACTACGAGCTACACTCTCTTGACTTCAGCACTGCTTTCTTGCAGGGCAGCCTGCACGAGGAGATCTGGCTGCGTCGCCCACCTGGTTTCACTAGGTCTTTTCCTCCTGGCACCCAGTGGAGCCTCTGGGGGCCAGTCTACGGTCTCCGCCAGACACCGCGTGAGTGGCACGACACACTGAGGACTACACTTGCGACTCTTTGGGTTTTCTCCCTCTACTGCCAACCCGTCGCTGTTTCTGCGCACCGACACTTCTTTGCCGCCATTCTACATCCTCGTGTACGTTGATGACTTGGTCTTTGCCACTGCTGACACTGCTGGACTCGCCCACGTGAAGTTCGAGCTGTAGAAGAGACACACATGCACAGACCGGGGTGAACTGCGCAGCTACCTTGGCTTGCAGATCACCCGGAACCGAGCACTGCGCACCATTACACTGACTCAGTCACACATGGTGCAGAAGGTCCTTCAGCGCTTCGACTTCACGTACTCCTTGCCTCAGGAAACCCCTCTGTACCTGATGACCTGCACACGGCCTGACCTTGCATACCCTCTTAGCATTCTCGCACGCTATGTTGCTCCTGGGAGACACAGACCGGAGCACATGGCTGCAGCGAAGAGGGTGTTGCGCTACTTGTGCAGTACGTCGGGCATGGGGCTTGTGCTTGGAGGGCAGAGTCCAGTGGTCCTTACTGGGCACGCAGACGCTTCTTGGGCTGACGACCAGGCTACGTAGCGGTCGTCACAGGGTTACACTTTCAGCCTTGGTTCCGGCTCTGTTTCGTGGCAGGCTACTCGCTCGTCTTCTGTTCTCGGCTGCAGTAGTGAGGCTGAGATCTACGCAGGAGCCATGGCTGCACAGGAGCTTCGCTGGCTCACCTACCTACTGACTGACCTCGTAGAGCCGCCTCCTTCTCCTCCAGTGCTGTACGTAGACAACAAGGCCATGCTGGCCTTGTGTCGGGAGCAGCGACTGGAGCACAGAACGAAGCATATTGCTCTCAGCTACTTTCTTGCTCGTGAGCTACAGCAGCGTGGACAGTTGCTGCTTGCGTACGTGGCCTCTGAGGCCAACACTGCTGATGTGTTCACCAAGGCACTTGCGCCTTGTGACCATCAGCGCTTCTGCACCTAGCTGGGTCTTGTGCCTGTCTTGCCTCAGTTGCTCTCCTCTTGACTTTACTTGTACTGTGACATATATATACCTGCTCTTGCTTGTCTAGCTTTATATATATGTCTGTACTCTTACTTGTGAACTGGCCTTTGGCCTTGCTCTTGTGCTCGGAATGTGTGGTGACTTTGTGATCCACCTTGAGCTTGCTTTGCTTTGCTTTGCTTGACTGGTCTTGTGACCCCTTGTTCTCCCCCACTTTGCCTATGGGGGTGTGTCAGAACCTATAGCTCATGCATATTGTGTAGGCTATACTGGGGTAGCCCACAAGGGGTACAACCCAATTAGGGTTAGTACTTGTACCCAATTCATTCATAGTTCATTCATTCTCGTTTCAATTTCACAGAAAGCACCTTTTGACTCCCAGGAACGCACCTTTTGACTCCCGAGAACACACCTTTTAACCCCCAAGAACGCACCTTTTGAGTCCCAGGAACGTACATTTCTTACTCCTAGGAACGCACCTTTTCACTCCCAGGAACGCACCTTTTGACTCCTAGGAATGTACCTTTTGACTCCCAGGAACACACCTTTTGACTTCCAGGAACACCTTTTTTTCAATCCCATGAACGCATTTTTTTACTCTTAGAACGCGCCTTTTGACTCTTGAGAACGCACATTTTGACTCCCAGGAACGCACCTTTTGATTCCCAGGAACGCACCTTCTGACTCCCAGGACCACACCTTTTGACTTCCAAGAACGTACCTTTTGACTCTGAGGAACACACCTTTTGACTCCAAGGAACGCACCTTTTAACTCCCACGAACGCACCTTTTGACTCTCAAGAACGCACCTTTTGATTACGAGGAACGCACCTTTTGACTCCCAAGGAACACACCTTTTGACTCCCAAGAACGCACCTTTTGACTCCCAGGAACGTACCTTTTGACTCTCAGGAACGCACCTTTTGACTCCCAGGAACGCACCATTTAACTCCCATGAACGTACCTATTGAGTCCCTGGAACGCACCTTTTGACTCCCAAGAACACACCTTTTGACTCTCAGGATTGCACCTTTTGACTTCCAGGAACGCATTTTTGTACTCCCAGGAACGCATTTTTTGACTCCGAGGAATGCACCTTTTGACTCCCTAGAACGCACCTTCTGACTCTCAAAAAAACACCTTTCGACTCCCAAGAACGCACCTTTTTGACTCCCAAGTACGCACCTTTTGACTCCTAGGAACGCACCTTTTGACTCCCAGGACCGCATCTTTTGACTCCTAGGAACGCACCTTTTGACTCCCAGAAACGCACCTTTTGATTCCCAGGAACGCACCTTCTGACTCCTTGGAACACACCTTTTGTCTCCCAGGAACGCACCTTTTGACTCTCTAGAACGCACCTTTTGACTCCGAGGAACGCACCTTTTGACTCCCAGGAGCGCACCTTTTGACTCCCAAGAACGCAACTTTTGACTCCCAGGTTTGCAACTTCTGACTCCCAAGAAAACACCTTTTGACTCCTAGGAACGCACCTTTTGACTCCCAGGAACACACCTTTTGACTCTCACGAACGAACTTTTCGACTCCCTGGATCGCACCTTTTGACTCCTAGGAACGCACCTTTTGACTTCCAGGAACACATCTTTTGACTTCCAGGAACGCATTTTTTTACTCCCAAGAACGCATTGTTTTACTTCGAGGAACGGACCTTTTGACTCCCAAGAATGCACCTTTTGACTCCCAAGAACACACCTTTTGACTCCTAGGAACGCACCTTTTGACTCCCAAGAACGAATCTTTTGACTCCCTGGAAGGCACATTTTGAGTCTTAGGAACACACCTTTTACTCTCAGGTATGCACCTTTTGACTTCCAGGAACGCATTTTTTTACTCACAGGTACGCATTTTTTGACTCCCAGGAATGCACCTTTTGACTCCCAAAAAAACACCTTTTGACTTCTAGGAACGTATTTTTTTAATCCCATGAATGAATTTTTTGACTCCCAGAACGCACCTTTTGACTCCCAAGAACGCACCTTTTGACTCCCAGGAACGCACCTTTTGACTTTCAGGAACGAACCTTTTGACTTTCAAGAACGCACCTTTTGACTCCCAGTAACGCACCTTTTGACTTTCAGGAACGCACCTTTTGACTCTTAGGAACGCACCTCTTGACTCCGAGGAACGCACCTTTTGACTCCTAGGAAGGCACCTTTTGACTCCCAAGAACGCACCTTTTGACTCCCAGGAACGCACCTTTTGACTTTCAGAAACGCACCTTTTGACTCCCAGTAACGCACCATTTAACTCCCAGGAACGCACCTTTTGACTCCCAGGACGAACCTTTTGAGTCCCAGGAACACACCTTTTGACTCTTGGGAATGCACTTTTTGACTTCCAGGAACGCATTTTTTTACTCCTAGGAACGCATTTTTTGACTCCCAGGAATGCACCTTTTGACTCCCAAGAACGCACCTTTTGACTCCCAAAAAAACACCTTTTGATTCCCAAAACGCACCTTTTGACTCCCAAGAAGGCACATTTTGACTCCTAGGAACGCACCTTTGCGTCCTAGGAACGGACATTTTGATTCCCATGAACGCACCTTTTGACTCCTAGGAACACAACTTTTGACTCCCAGGAATGCACCTTTTGACTCCTAGGAACGCACCTTTTGACTCCCAGGAACGCACCTTTTGACTCCCAAGAATGCAACTTTTGTTTCCTAGGAATGCACTTTCTGACTCCCTGGAAAACACCTTTTGACTCCCAGGAACGCACCTTCTGACTCCCAGGAACGCACCTTTTGACTCTAAGGAACGCACCTTTTGACTCCCAGGAATGCACCTTTTTATTCCCAGGAACGCACGTTTTGACTCCCAGGAACGCACCTTTTGACTCCCAGGAACGCACCTTTTCACTCCCGGGAACACACCTTCTGACTTCCAGGAACGCATTTTTATACATCACAAAAATGTGTGCGTCTGGAAATCATCTTACCAATTTTTTTTAAGCAAGCTTCAGAAAATTGTCTGACAATCATCCAGGAATCATCTACGAATCGTTTGTATAGTATTCTTGTCAGACCAAACGTTTTGGTGATATTTTAGTAATGGTTTCGCGGTGTTACAATTGAATGTTTGTTAGATGTTAATTGTTGAGACAATAATAAGGTGGCTTGAAAGCGTGTTTCACAATCAAAGAAGGTTATGGTAAATTGACATAGTTACTACTTAATTTGCATCACCAGATGAACCTATTGAGCAGCTTCACAGCAGGGTCTTTGCAGCACGGGACAACATGCACGATGCTAAGAATGCAATCTGCATCTACAACTGCATAGTTGAAGGTGCCCTTCGTGGGCAACAGTCGTTTGCAGCCAGTGTACCGGCAGACTCGCCGATCCTCCGTGTAGTACTCGATGTAGGCGGCTTTTTTTGCCACGCCATCTTTCACGTAATGGAACAGCATCAAGCAGCGGCCGTACCAGTTGGCCCCTTTGCCAGCTGGATTTATGGCTACATCTGAAAAGTGCCTGTCGGAAGGGCTTGCTTTGACAAACTGGCCCTTCTCGGTCCACTCCATCCTGTCGTGCGGTGGGATTGCCATGGCAGTGTGCACCTGCGAATAGGCAAGCAGGGGTTGCAGCACCACAATGGAAGTTTCTGTTAGGGTTGAGACAATGGGGTGCTGACGGGTGCGTGGATACAACAGGGTGCCATGCCTGGGTTTGGCCCATTAAGGAGGTTGATGGTCCGCGTTTAACAGGTCTACGTGGCAGTGGCATTTGATTCTCACATTGATTCTCCCGCATTGAGCACCATATTGATTCTCACATTGAGCACTTGGTCGTGAATTCCCTCCCTGGCCAGCCGCTTCTTCAAGTAGCCCATCGCTTCATCTCCGTGAACAAGGACATAGCTCCTGAACACATCATCCGTGATCTGCCCCACGGTCATCTTCTTGTGTGTCTTAGTCAGCACCCGACGCCCAAGCGTGCAAGCCTGGGTAGGAGGGTGATGGGTGCATGGTGTACATGGGGGGCAGCAGGAGAGGGGCAGCACTTGAGTACAACAGGGGCAGCAGTGGGAGGGAGCAAAGATTAGGGACCAGTCGGTTAGTATAGCGGGGCAGTTCCAGAGGTCAAAGGGTGCAGCAAGAGGAGGGAGCATAGGTGGACAAGTGTAGATCAAGGGAGAGCAAAGGAAAGACAAACGGCAGGAGGGAATGGGAAGTGCCGGGGATGGACATGGAGGAGGATGGGGGGGAGGGGGGGGGGGACCGAGGGGGCGACGTGTTTAGCAGCACGAAGGTATATGGTGGATTAGTAGGGGAGCATTGGGGGCTGAACGACGGATAGTCCCACGGGGGCCGGGGGAGGGGCATGGGTGGTTAAGTGGGAAAGCATGTGGGGCAAGACGGAATGTGAAGGGTGGCAGCTAGTGGAAGGAGCGATGGGTGGACAAGAATGCGAGCATGTAGATGCAAAACGGGATGTCAAGGGGGGCAGCGGTAGAGGCATTTCATGGGTGGACATGATGGTGAGCACGTGGATGCTAGAAGGGATGTCTGGGGGGGCAGCGGGAGGAAGGGAAGAGGCAGGGTCTAAACAAAAACACGAGGTGATGAGGGTTTCATGCGGCAGGAGCAGGCGGGGAACATTGGTGGGCAAGATTGGCATTAGGTCGTACACATGCTCACCTCCTTCATGGCTGTCTCGTATGTTTTGTCCCCGCCGGAGGCTCGAGACAGCTGTCGAACAACGGCTTGCTCGATATGCTTCTTCACAATGCGATCCTCCACACCCTTCCAGTTGGTGCCGCGAGAAGGGCGCTTCACTGTTGTCTTGTGGGACTGCTCGTACCGGTTCGACGAGTACTCCTGTGGCAATCCCCGTGCACGGATCGTCGGCGGGAGGTGCGATACAAGATGCACCTTGATAATAAGCCACTTCGACTTCTGGTTGTCGAATGCTAGAACAAGCGCATCGACCATCCTGGAAAGGACGTGTTTGGGTGGATTGAAAGGTTCGGAATCGGGGCATTGGGTGTTGGGGATCGGTTTAGCGTGCGTAAGCATATAAACAACAATTCAGCCACAAACAACATACAATGCCCCATACCCGGGTTCATGTACTACTACCCTCTCTCAAACCCTCCCCCCTCCTCTCATCTCCCCCCCCCCCCCCCCACCCACTCACAACTCAGCTTCCATGTTTCTGCCACTCCATTCCCCCACTCTAAGCCCCTCCTGTCGTCATTATGCCCCTCCTTCCCTTTTTCAGCGCATGCGGAACAGTCCACAGCCCATCGTTCCCTCCCCCCCTCCCCTCTTTCCCTCCTTCGTCCCCTCTTTCCCTCCCTCGTCCCCTCTTTCCCCCCCTCGTCCCCTCTTTCCCTCCCTCGTCCCCTCTTTCCCTCGCTTTTACCCCCTTTCCTTATCTTTTCCCTTTTTCCCCCGTTCTCTGCACCCTATTTCCCACACACTGCCTCTTAATCCCTCCCTCCACCCCTTCAGCCATCTCACTGTCCCTCGTTCCCTATGCGCATGGCACCCACACCCATTCACGCTATACTTACTCGCAGGAGACCTCCTCCATGCGCTCAAGCGTGGCATCGATGTGATACTCAGCCCGGATTAACTCCTTGTACCATTCTGACATGAGCGTGATGGCATGTCGAATATCGGCGCGCTTGGGGAGGTCGATGATGAGGGGCAGCACTTGCATCATGGCACGATGCTCCGACGCTGAGAAGCAGGCCGTTGTGGTGAAGTACGCCCATGCGGATGGGAGTCTCAGCAAAGACGCAGGAGTCACTGCCTTGAGAATCTTGTAGCGTCTGCACGTACGGGATGCAGTAAGGGTATCGGTTTAGGGTTTGTGTTGGGCCGGTGGGGTGGGTTAGGGAGGGGGGCAGGAGAGGGGTGGGGCTGGCGGGGTGGTCTAGTAGTTAGGTGCATCAAATCGCACCTCATCTCCCCGCTGCCTCCCTCTCAGTGAATCCCTTTCCGTCCTCTGCCCCACTCCCCCAGCCTCTATGCCTCATCATCCCTCTCTCTGCCCCTTGTTCCCTCGCTCTGCCCCATGGTCACCTCTCTCCGCCCCTCGTTCTCTCCCCCTGCCCCAATTTCCCCTTGCTTGGTCCCAATTTCTTTCTCCAGGCCCCCATTTTCCTCACTCTGCCCCACTTGCCCTCTCCCAGCCGCAATCTCCCTTACTCTCTGCCCAATTTTACTCCTACATTACCTCCATGCGGTCCCTATGCCCCGAGACACTATTCTGAATCCCGCGTTCACCTCACACGACCAAACCCCCCCCCCCCCCTCCCCCTTCTATGCCCCTCCTTCCCGCTAGCAGCCCCACCTTCCTGCTCGCAGCGCCTCCTTCCCCCATGGTGCCCCTCCCTCAACGTCTCTGTCCCAAATTCCCTCTTTCTGCACCACTTCCCCCTCTCTCCACCCCGCATTCCTCCAACGCTGCTACAAATTCCCTCACTCTTCCCCCTTTTCTGTGCCCTGCATTCACTCATCCCTGCCCCTCCTTCCACACCACCGCCCTACCCTCCCTCCGGCTGCCCCTTCTTCCATCTCTCTGCCCCGAATTCCCCCTCTCTGCCCAACTTCTTGCAACACTCTGCCCCACTCTCCGTCTCTCTTAGTGCAACCTTCCCCCTCGCTGCCCCTCTTCCCCTCTCAATCCCTCTAGTTCCCCCTCGATGCCTCTTTCTCTTGCACGTATGACTCTCGCCCCACCGGGGGAAAAGGGAAACTTACTCGAGAAGTATTTTTCGCTCTGACGGTTTCAACTTCTTCACGAGGCACCTCATTGCATGAAGCCAAAGCCCTGCCTCGATGATGTGCATGATGTCAGGTGTCTGGGCGAGGTACGTGTTGCCCCACTTGGTTTTGGAGAACTCCCAATCCCACAGCAATGACTGGCCGCAAGGGGAGGCACGCGGAATGGGAAAATTGGCCCCTTTGGGGATTTGAATGAAGAAAAGGGAAAAAAACGACCAGGGTGGGATTGTGTGCCAAGAACTAGGATGGGCGGGGTAGGGGGAGGGTATGTGTGTGGACCGTACGGACAGCAAGGATAGGGTGGGGGTTTAGGGATTTGCTGAACGAGGGCGGGATCATGTGAGGTGTGGGTGCGTGCCTGTCCAAGGGTGGAACATGGCGAGGTGTCCACCTCCAACACGACGAGGAGGTGGCGACGTGAGTTGATGTGGAGGCATGGGCGTTTTGAGCGTGGGGTTGACAAATGGGCAGTGGGGGCGGGATAGTTCATTTTAGACCCAAGTGCGGTGGGAGGATATAGGGGTGGGACTACGGGACCACGGCGTCAAACCAACGAAAACGGACAAGAAGTGATACCTTCACGAAGTGGGTAGAATACTTCTTCTTCAGACGGGTCAATTCCTTCTTGGTGTCCGCTTCCTCCATTAGCTTGTACACGGCTTTCTGATCTTTCACGGTTCGAGGAACGATCTTGTCATCCACGTCTCGAAGATTTTCTCGCGTAACCATGCAGATGGAGCAAGGTCGGTAGGAGCTACATGACATGGTGCATGAGACCTTGCTAGACTTGGGATGGTCGTTCCCGACTGAGTACAGCAGCGGGATGGCCAAGTACTCAACCCCGTTGCTGTCCTCGACCTTCAAACCCCCGCTGCACAACCAAACATGGAACCATGCCAATATGGTGGTTTTAGGGTGAGGAAACCAGACTGACAGCATGGCAGCAATGTGCAAAGGGGTTGTTCGTTACCGAACCGATAGGGGCAGCAATTCAAATATGCACTCCAATTAACCCCACACGCAATACATGGCATGGTGGTTTCACACACGTATGATGCACAAAACTATGACATGGGCGCAGGATTGTAGCATATGAGATTAAGGGAAGCGTACCCGCGGAGCTTGGAGAGGTGTTTCAGCGGCTGTAGCATGTATTCAGCCGCTAGCTGGAACACCCTAATCTTCTCCTCTGGCTTCAGGTCGGAGGGAATGTTAGGGAAGAGGCCCACCAGCTCTGTGCCGCCCTCCAACCAACGCGCCCATTCCGGTGTGTTACCAAATGACAGGACGAACGGGTGTGCTGATTGTCTGCCATTGTGAGACAAGTTAGTTTGATTCGAATAGAGAATGATCGCCAAGACGATCGCACCAACGGCACGAACGCGGTCCTGTCATGTGTGAGAGCATAAAGTATGGTTAGCTGAACAAATGAGTAAGGGGATAGAGCACGGGGACAAGAAAGGGAGCACGGGGCAGGAATCAAAGTGAATGTCTGGAGTTACAAAATGATCAAAAGGTTGGCGAGCGAAAGCGATGGCCAGAACTCACGAGATTAGTGACATATTGCAACAGTCATGGGCTCAAGATTGCAAGACGTGAAGATTAGGGAGCTTCACGCTAAGAAGAGAGATGAAAGAGCGGGAGATCAGAGAGTAAAGAGCGGGTGATCAGAGAGCACCAGAGAGGGGAGAGCAGATAGCAAAGGGCGGGAGAGCAAATGAGCGAAGTGTGGGTGATCGGGGAGTTAAAGGAGGGAAGTGAGAGAGCAAAGGGCGGAAGATCGGACAGAAACGGGCGGAGATTTGATAGCAAATAATGGAGCTCGTGGAGCATATGGTCGTAGTCAGTGAGCAAAGGGCGGGAGATTGGCGAGCACAAGGGTCTTAATCAGCCACCAAACGGCAGGAGATCAGCGAGCAAAGGGCGGGGATTATAAAGAAAAGAGACAAGATCAGCCAGCAGAGGGCGGAGATTAGGGAGCAAAATGACAAAATCAGCGAGCAAACGGTGGGACATCAGCGAGCAAAAGGTCGGAACAAATGCGGGTCATCTCCCCTCACAAGAGAGAAAAATACCGTGGTGGGTGACGAACAACGAGCTAGGGCGACAGAGATTCCATGACAAAGGACATCGCGCTTTGGATGCTAACTAACCCAAGCCTTCAGCATCCAGTCCGTGTTGCCGGGAGTGCTATAGCGCCTTTCCCCCTCCACCTTCCACTCCTTCGGCTCGATGATGAATCCGCGTACTGCGGACATCTTCTTGAACATTGCCTGCGCCAACTGCAGAGAGGGATGGGCATTGTTTATTGGTGCGTACTAGTGGAAGCAGTGAAGATAAGAGTTGTCGACTAAGACTTGAGACTGGTAAGGGGTGCAGCAGAAACAGCTTGGGCCGTGTTACAGAGGTAGTAACACATACAAAGAGCACATTATGTTGCGACGGACGCACCACGTTAATATCGCGACATCTGAAGGTGAGGAATCCCACTTCATGATCCACTTTAATCTCCAAAACTCGCCACGACTGCTCCGGTCCCAACTCGAAGCTGCTCTCGTACTTTTCAAGGTCTCTGTAGGTCGTCCAGCCTTGTAGCTGTTCGATATCAAGGTCTGGAATTCGGAACAGGTCTATAAGGTCCGTTATAGCACCGTTCGTAAGGCCGTGCTTCCGTGATAAAATGCAAATTTCGGCCTTCAAGTCTATCGGATCGTCTTCACCATCAGATTCCACGACAACCGTGCCTTCGCAAGGCGCCTCCGCGATCTGCCTCACTTGTTCGCTCGGTTCTGATGGCGTGACAACTCGGTACTCGTTTCCTGTCAGTGGGAGCTGCGGATACGGACGAGGAAGTGGTGCAAGGTTTAAAATGGCGCCAGGATTTGAAGCCCCGCCCAGCCTCCAGTGTTTCGGAATCGGCTGCTTGAGAACCAGCTTACGTTTCTGCTTGAGCTTGCAGACTTCCCCGCCATTTACTTGGTGGCTCCTAAGGGTCTGATAACAGAAGGCAACGTATCCACAGCCACACTTCTGGCCTTTCATTGTTACTACTCAGTAGCACATAACACTGGGCAGCATAGCCACCCCTGAAATATAACCCATAGCATCTTCGAGCTCTAAGATTGCCCATCGTTGAGTTCGGGATCTGATGGCTTGGCGGGAAAGGCGTTTCAATGTCACGCACAACTCAGCTTGTCTAGGCATGCATAAAGGCGTCTCATCACCAGTGACCTAAAAGTGGCGGATTAGAACACCTGAACTAGTTACCGATATATTCGCTCTTTTATTGCTACCAGACCATTCTTCACACCTAGAATCTCAAGAATATCTTTTGTTTGCAAGGGTTGACGCCCGATGAATGGTTTGCCAAACTTCCGCCAACTCGCCCACAAATCGGTTCTGACAGCCCTCTGTGTTTCGACCAATCATGCTGCGTCGCGCAACATTTGTGGCATTCGTGTGGCGCGGAACCCTAACCAAGCAGCGAAGATCGTTATGCCTTGGCTAACTGACCGTAGATTTCCAGCACTGTCCATCACATTATACCGGTCAACCACGGGAACGCCCAGAACATGGGAGCGTGAACGTGTGAACACTGAGGAGAGGACCTATGCCAGCCATAACCGAAGTAAACGTGCCCCTTTACCAGTGCGTGTAGAAGGGCACATACATCATAGCCTGACGCGTGGAATTGCTAGCCCCGAACAGCACAGTTCCACCTCGTCAGCGAGGTGTTTGATTGGCCGAAAGGCCGTTAAAGGGGGCTGTATCTGCCTAGTCAGCAGGTTAAAACACACTGACCATTGCTAAGGCCCCGACAAGTGGGGGCGCTTTGGCGACTCTCGATCGCTCATGCGATTGCGAAACTAGTTTGGACCAGGCTGGCTCAAAACCCTTTAGTGAAATTTGACGACTAGTGTAACAACCTTCGCGGCTGCTCTTGACTCATAGTGTCGTGACTGCTGAAGCCCAAATTCCAGTTTGGTGCTCGTCCTCCAAATTATCCCTAGTGCCACACGCATCTTAGGGTCGTCAAAGTCCTAGCCATGGCTCTACCGTGTTTAGATGGTAAGCTGTCCTTTCAGCCGATTTCTATGCCCTTTCCCTACGGCGGAGGCTGGCTCGACATAAACGTGGAACACGCCGACAGGCTACGACCCGGTGAATGGGTCAGCGGGATCGTAATTGATTGGCTCGGTGTGTGAGTATCACGGTTGGGAAATCAAAAGGTCAGATTCGTCACGGTTATCTCATGCGTTTCCTTTGTCGCAAATACGCGCGTGCGCAGGATGCTGCAGTACGAACACGGTCGCGACAGCAACAAATGGCTTTACAGTGGATCATATTTCAGGGAATATGCTAAGAAGGACATTTCGCGGCGTGAAAACGCCTATACTTTCGGGCTGGGTATTTTCGATTTCACATATGTACTCGTTCCGATAAATACCGAGTGAGTAGTCGTCGCGTCTAGCCGTAGCACCACATGTATTTCGGTAGTCTAACATCGGCGTTACTGATGTTAGACCTCATGTGTGCCTTAGGAGTCACTGGAGCCTGATCGTGATCGAGCGCATCCCGAGGCCCGACGACCCGATTCCCATGAACTGCGTGCTCTGGCACGCTGACTCGTACGGCACGCATGCCGGTGTCGATGCCCCGTTGCGAAGGTACTCTCTTTTTAAGGGCAGTCTGCTATTGTCACGTACAGAAGTTCGGGGTTACGATAGCATTGAATCTATGTCTCCCGGTGTGTAGGTACTTGCGAAACGAGGTGTTAAGATACTGTGCATGGATCAGTGAGTCAAACGCAGATGCATGGGCGGCGAGCATCCCACTAAGGCAGGTCACGGTGAGTGCTGTTGCCTTGTGTGTACGAACTTTGAAACAATCGCATCTCCCTTTCCGTGCACGCAATTTCCACACCGAAACCCCACTCCCATCCCGGCCCTCACCACGCGCTCACGCACCCTGTGATTGTCCAGATACCCGTGCAGGCAAATGAGAACGACTGTGGTGTGTTCACGACGCGTGTGATGCACACGTTGGTCGAGGATGGTTTCCATAAACTACCGGCGTGTGAGCTTGTAGGGACGCCACTCCATTGGCGCCGTCAGTATTGTCACGATTTGAGGAAGTGGTCTGTGTATTTTCGGGCAAAAACAATGTTGGAGGTTGGAGGTGGGGCAGGCGGCGGTGATAAAGCTGGTAATGGGGCGGGTATCAAGCGAGAATGAGGCGGGAAGCATGGGGGAATGAGGCCCGAAGCAAGGGGGAATGGGGCCTGTAGCAAGGGAGAATGAGGCGGGTAGCAGTGAAGAATGGGGTGGGAAGCAAGGGGAAATGGGGTGGGTAGCAGGGGGGAATGAGGCCGGAAGCGAGGGGACATGAGGCGGGAAGCAGAGGGAATGAGGGGGGTCGCAAGGGAGAATGAGGCGGGAAGCAAGGGGGACGCGGCTCTGAAGCAAGGGGGAATGAGGGAGGTAGCAAGGGAGTATGAGGCCCGAAGCAAGGGGGAATGAGGGAGGTAGCAAGTGAGTATGAGGCCCGAAGCAAGGGGGAATGAGGCCTGAAGCAAGGGGGAATGAGGGAGGTAGCAAGTGAGTATGAGGCCCGAAGCAAGGGGGAATGAGGCCTGAAGCAAGGGGGAATGGGGAGGGTAGCAAAGGAGAATGAGGAGGGTAGCAGTGAAGAATGGGGTGGGAAGCAAGGGGGAATGGGGTGGCTAGCAAGGGGGGATGAGGCCGGAAGCGAGGGGACATGAGGCGGGAAGCAAAGGGGAATGAGGGGGGTAGCAAGGGAGAATGAGGCGGGAAGCAAGGGGAATTGGGGCCTGAAGCAAGGGGGAATGAGGGGGGTAGCAAGGGAGTATGAGGCCCGAAGCAAGGGGGAATGAGGCCTGAAGCAAGGGAGAATGAGGCCTGAAGCAAGGGGGAATGGGGAGGGTATCAAGGGAGAATGAGGAGGGTAGCAGTGAAGAATGGGGTGGGAAGCAAGGGGGAATGGGGTGGGTGGCAGGGGGGAATGAGGCCAAAAGCGAGGGGACTAGAGGTGGGAAGCAGAGGGAATGAGGGGGGTAGCAAGGGAGAATGAGGCGGGAAGCAAGGGGGACGAGGAGCTGAAGCAAGGGGGAATGAGGGAGGTAGCAAGTGAGTATGAGGCCCGAAGCAAGGGGGAATGAGGCCTGAAGCAAGGGGGAATGGGGAGGGTATCAAGGGAGAATGAGGAGTGTAGAAGTGAAGAATGGGGTGGGAAGCAAGGGGGAATGGGGTGGCTAGCAAGGGGGGATGAGGCCGGAAGCGAGGGGACATGAGGCGGGAAGCAGAGGGAATGAGGGGGGTAGCAAGGGAGAATGAGGCGGGAAGCAAGGGGGACGCGGCTCTGAAGCAAGGGGGAATGAGGGAGGTAGCAAGTGAGTATGAGGCCCGAAGCAAGGGGGAATGAGGCCTGAAGCAAGGGGAAATGGGGAGGGTATCAAGGGAGAATGAGGAGGGTCACAGTGAAGAATGGGGTGGGAAGCAAGGGGGAATGGGGTGGGTAGCAAGGGGGGATGAGGCCGGAAGCGAGGGGACATGAGGCGGGAAGCAGAGGTAATGAGGCGGGAAGCAGGAGGGAGTGAGGCGGGTACATGGGAGGAATAAGTGTGTGAGTGAAGAACAAGGAAGCGGGTAGCATGGGGGAATGAGGACAAGATCAATACGGAATTGTTTGTTCATCCGTCCTGCCAGCTTGATATGCCAACAAACATGACACAAAGCGCAATGGAGAGGCCTTGAATCAGTCCTGCATGACTTGACAACAAGTGTGGCCAAATGAGAGTGTTGGCCACAACCAGTCCTCCATGTCTAGAGAACACTATCCGTAGGGAAGTGTTTGTCACTGGCGTTCCTGCTTGACATGTATACAAACAATACA
This sequence comes from Closterium sp. NIES-65, assembly GCA_948144175.1. Taxonomy (NCBI): domain Eukaryota; kingdom Viridiplantae; phylum Streptophyta; class Zygnematophyceae; order Desmidiales; family Closteriaceae; genus Closterium; species Closterium sp. NIES-65. The sequence goes on along the minus strand of CANXME010002442.1, from coordinate 390,386 downwards.
CAATGGGTCGGTGTGATGCTGCAAAACATACCTGCATGTCGCCACAACTCTAGTGGGTAGAACAGCAGGGGTTTCTCAACTCCGTTCCAGCATGAACCTAGAACATACAACACAGCATGGTCTTGGGTCCCTGCATAAAGGTTGCCCTGTATGGCATGAGAGCAGCCATGCCCCATACGGGGAGTTTGTGTCTGGCTCTATTACCGTATTATTGCACCTCAATTGGCATGAGAGGAGACATGCCCATACGCGTTGCATAACGACCAGGCAGCAATCAAATAATGCGTACTTACTAATCAATCGATGTATCAGAATGACTGCTCCACCGCAGACCGTTATGTACATGTTCTGTGAAGGTGGTGTTTGGTTTTACACTGTTATGTTGCATACTTGTCACTATGCTAATGGGTTAGGGGGACTCCTGTTACGAGTGCAATTGAGTGAGCGAACGAGGATTGCACTATCGGGAAAAAAGTACAACTGAGCGAAGGTATGAGTGAAAGGTTATATAGCGAAACCACAGTGGTAACGGTAATGGACTGTGGTTGTCGCGCGACGGGCATGGCACTGAGGTTGGGAAAATGTCGAGGCGAAGGTCCGGAGCGCGGGTTACCGCCGAGCCGTGAGGTCGGGGTGCGACGTGCGAAAGTGGGGGGCGGATTGTCGATGCGAGTGGTAACGGTGCTGACTGAGGTGCTACAGTGATGGACGCGTTGAGCAGGGATGCGAAGTAAGGAAAACGAGATTTTCCTTACAACTCCATAACCCCCTAATTCTATTTTTATCATTTACGTACACCACACTATTGAGCCTTTGCAAACTAATGTGCCATTACGTGCCCCGCCCTGCGCCATTCCACTCGACTCCACGCTATGCCACGTACGCGAATCTCCCTGATTTGCGAACCAGTCGCAACCACACACAAGGAACTTTTGAGTTTGCGTTTTTATCGCACGCGTGCCGCAACGGCTTCGTGTCGACCTGTCGCATCGCTGTACGACTTGCTGCGATCGAGCGTCGCCGTTTCTCCGCAGACCCTATGTGACTCTTGACGTGCAGCTTGTGTAGGTTTGTGTGGCACGCGAGGCACTTCATTGTAAACAGTACGACAACCCGGGCAGAATAATTATGACCCTCGCAAACCTAGATACAGTAGCGCATTTGACTGTCGGGTTTAACAAAAAGAAGCCCACACTGCCGCTTGTGGACTGATACTCAATTAAGCACGTTAGGTCCCACGGAATCTTAACACGGCAGTGCTGCATTTTTTTCCTTAATACACCTCAACCACCAGGCGATTGGTTGAGGGCGGAAAAGGGGGACCTGGCAGTCGCAACGTGCACCATAGCTGGAAACACTCAAACCCTCATCACCTCCGTGCTCCCCTTGCATGCCTCCAGCTGTGACGATCGTCTGCTCTAGGCCCCAGACTTTGCCTCGTCCCTCTCCCTCCTCAACCATTTTTTTATGCTCGTAGACTGCTGTCAGGTTCTAGGCGGTAGCACAACCCGCAACCTCATAGTACTACGTGAATGGAAAGCTAGACATGGTAACAAGGAAGTCAGACAATGAAGGGGCCCGAGGGGGCGATCGTACTGGCTGAATCGACAAAAACCCCCGACGAAACAAAGTTTGCGGAGTTAGTAACAGCAGATAAGACGGCCGAGCTCGTAATCGAGTATCGCAAAAATAATGCATCGACGGCGCGAGATGTTTTTGATTCCAGACGTGTCTCGTCATCCGGTGACGAATCGAATAGCGACTGCGATGTGGAGCCATACGCAAACAAAGGCATATCATCCGCTTCGAAACCAAGGGATAAGCGCGTGAAGCGCTTAGATGATCTCGTTCCCAAAGGCGGCCAGAAAGGTATGTGTTTATGGTCGCAGATGCGGAATATTCTACTTGTATGCATGAATTGATGCTTGTAGTTGTGTCTGACCTGTTAGAGGTTATCGTCTCTCCAATTGTGTTTCCACATCAGCGATAGCGGACAAGCGTGACAACCGGGGGGGGCGTAAGCACCGTCCAAGAAAAAGAGGCACTCGTTCACATCGTGAGGAAACGCCTGCGTCTGAAGGCGACGAGGAGGGCAAAGACGGGGGACCTGACAGCTTAGGTATGCTGTGGGTGTGATATCGACGGTTTATATTTTGCACGTTACTCATAACAATGACGCCGCATGTCATGCTGCAACTTCCTGCCAATAAGATAATGTGTGCACAGTATTTCTTATGTACCTGTCATGTCCGCCTTCGCAGATGGGACGGCAGGCCAACGCGCTCATAGTGGCGGAAAGCGCAAGGGCGGCAGGGCTGTTGCGGCCAAGGGCGGTCCCTCGGGCAGGCAGTCGCAGGATGCGGATGGAGGCGACGAGGGGGATCATGCCGAGCCGGAAGCTCGTGGTGGCGGAAAGCGCACCGGCGGCAGGGCTGCCGCGACCAAGGGCGGTCCCTCGGGCTCGCATGATGCGGATGGTGGCGACGAGAAGGATCATGCCGAGCCGGAAGCTCGTGGTGGCGGCATACGCAACGGCGGCAGGGCTGCCGCGGCTAAGGGCGGTCCCACGGGCAGGCAGTCGGAGGATGCAGATGGTGGCGACGAGGGGGATCATGCCAAGCCGGAAGCTCGTGGTGGCGGCATGCGCAACGGCGGTAGGGCTGCCGCGGCCAAGGCCGGTCCCTCGGGCTCACAGGATGCGGATGGTGGCGAGGAGAAGGATCATGCCGAGCCGGAAGCTCGTGGTGGCGGCATGCGCAACGGCGGCAGGGCTGCCGCGGCTAAGGGCGGTCCCACGGGCAGGCAGTCGGAGGATGCAGATGGTGGCGACGAGGGGGATCATGCCAAGCCGGAAGCTCGTGGTGGCGGCATGCGCAACGGCGGTAGGGCTGCCGCGGCCAAGGCCGGTCCCTCAGGCTCACAGGATGCGGATGGTGGCGACGAGAAGGATCATGCCGAGCCGGAAGCTCGTGGTGGCGGCATGCGCAACGGCGGCAGGGCTGCCGCGGCTAAGGGCGGTCCCTCGGGCAGGCAGTCGCAGGATGCGGATGGTGGCGACGAGAAGGATCATGCCGTGCCTGCATGCCGTGGCGTTAACGATCATGATGAGGACGAGCCAGCAGCTGTGACTGATGGGAAAGGTGGACGTGAAGCTGTGATTCCCTACCAACGGCGCAAGGCTGTGGATCCAGGCAGTTGCGACCATAAGGCGAGACAAGCTCGGCACGGCCCCAATGTGCACGTCTCGAGCTCGTCTGGTTCCGAGGAAGATTCGAGTGACAGTGAGTCGGGCAGCTCATCTGGGAGTGAGGAGGTATACGAGGACGAGGTTGAGGAGGAGGAGGACGAGGATGATGAGGAGTTGGAGCCGGAGAGCGAGGATGGGGAGGAGGCTCGGCCTTTGAAGAGGAGGAGTGTGCGGAAGCTCAAGAAGGGCAACGCTAAGCAAAAATCGGAGAGGGGACGGGTGAAGATCTGTAAACAAAGTGTGCGTCGTGCCAAACCACATGGCAAGCGCCAGAGACCTCGATTCGAAGCTAAAATAGTGGGTGTGCGTAGCAAGGCGAAGCGGGAGTTGAATTTTTACGAATCAATGGGGATACGATGTCCATCAAGCTCTCATGAACGGCAAGCCGCGGACCCGTACGCTGCGTTACGCGATCTGATGGGTTCGGCTGGGAAGGGAGATCAGATGGCTTGGGGGTCAGCGCGGTTTGGCAAAGAAGCGACGGACCCGCCCCCCAACCATATGGGGGGTCGCGCGGTTCATGTGAAGAATGAGGGGGCAACGAAGCGGCACGAACCCTCGGTAGCTGCAGCAGCGAATGGCGGTGTGGGAGGAGGTGTGTGGGCGAATGCCTTGGGCGAATGTGGCGGCGGTGTGGAAGGCTCCATGTGGGATGTACAGGAGAGCAGGGGAGAAGGGGGGGACAAAAAAATGGATCCAGCGACTAAGGAGGGGAGGGGAGAGAGTATGGGCACACCTGGCGCATCCAGTCGGCCGGATGTGGCTGGCGGCAGGACTGTGGAGCAGCTCATGCGAGAGCTTGCCCAGCGGGATCGCGAAATCGCTGCACTCAAGGCAAGGCCAGGATCAAAAGGAGCTGTCAAGCCCTGCACCCCTCCATCTAGGCCTCCTCCTCTAGCATCTCTGTCGAGCGGCCCATCTATAGGGGGCCTCGATCCAGACGTGGCGCCAGAAAGCCCAGCGACGGTAGACGTACCGGTCCGTCGAACGCGTGGGATGCCCACACCCAAGCTGCTGAAGGTGAGATTGTTTTAGTGTTAAACAATGTGTGGCATGGGGCTTTGTGATAGCTGCAGCTCTCTCTCTCTCAACCCCTCTTGCTGCTGATAAGCGTGTTTGTGGCATTATGCGCAGTGATAGCGGCAAGTCTGCAGTGGGATAGGCATTCCCAGTACGCCTCGCTTCAGGGACGTGGCGCTGGGCGTACGATGCTCTCACATTCTGCCCGCGACCCAGAGCTCACCATAGCAGTTATCCATCCTCATTGGCCCCTCTCTCCCATCCCTTCCCACCCTAAACCAGAGCCCCTGTTCATGGTGCTGGTGCTGGTGTGGGTGGCACGCGGCGCAAGGATAGCTCATTGTAGCAGTTATCCTTCCTATCCCTCCCCCCTCTCTCCCATCCCTCGCCTAGCTCTTCCAGAGCCCCTGTTCCTGGTGCTGGTGGTGGTGTGAGTGTCATGCGGCGGATGGATAGCTAAGAATAGCAGTTATCCTTCATCTCACTTCCCTCTCTCTCCCGTCCCTCCCCTCCCTTTGTGAGAGCCCCTGTTCCTGGTGCTGGTGGTGGTATGGGTGTCATGCGGCGGAGGGAATAGAGGAAGCCGTATCCGTCAACCCCATGCGGCCCCCTTTCTGTCTGCCGCTCCTCCCTCCCCTCTCTATCCCGTCCCTCTCCCTCCTCGTCCAGAGCCACTGTAAAAGGTGCTGCTGGTCACGCGTGTGGCATGCGGCGTAGCGTGCAGGGGGGTGGCTGCAGTGGAAGTTGAGACTCCTCGTACGAGGAGAACATGAACCCTCGCGCTGGGCGTACGTTGCCCTCTCACTCTGCCTACTCTCCCGTCTTTCGCTCTGACTATTTAATCCCCTCTCTCTCCACTCTCACTCGTGCATCGCTCCCCTACCTCAACCAGAGCTCCTGTTCATGGTGCTGGTGGTGGGGTGGGTGTCATGCGGCGGAGTGATCATAAATCGCAGCAGTTATCCTTCCCATCCCTCCCCCCTCTCTCCCATCCCTCCCCTCCCTCTACGAGAGCCCCTGTTCATGGTGCTGGGGGTGGCGTGGGTGTCATGCGGCGGAGGGAATAGAGGAAGCCGTATCCGTCAATCCCACGCGGCCCCCTTTCTGTCCGCCGCTCCTCCCTCCCCTCTCTATCCCGTCCCTCTCCCTCCTCGTCCAGAGCCAGTGTAAAAGGTGCTGCTGGTCACGCGTGTGGCATGCGGCGTAGCGTGCAGGGGGGTGGCTGCAGTGGAAGTTGAGACTCCTCGTACGAGGAGAACATGAACCCTCGCGCTGGGCGTATGTTGCCCTCTCACTCTGCCTACTCTCCCGTCTTTCGCACTGACAATTTTATCCCCCCTCTCTCCCCTCTCACTCTACCATCGCTCCCCTACCTCAACCAGAGCTCCTGTTCATGGTGCTGGTGGTGGGGTGGGTGTCATGCGGCGGAGTGATCATAAATCGCAGCAGTTATCCTTCCCATCCCTCCCCCCTCTCTCCCATCCCTCCCCTCCCTCTACGAGAGCCCATGTTCATGGTGCTGGGGGTGGTGTGGGTGTCATGCGGCGGAGGGATAGCTAAGCATAGCAGTCATCCTTTATCTCACTCCCCACTCTCTCCCATCCCTCCCCTCCCTCTGCGAGAGCCCATGTTCATGGTGCTGGGGGTGGTGTGGGTGTCATGCGGCGGAGGGATAGCTAAGCATAGCAGTCATCCTTTATCTCACTCCCCACTGTCTCCCATCCCTCCCCTCCCTCTGCGAGAGCCCATGTTCATGGTGCTGGGGGTGGTGTGGGTGTCATGCGGCGGAGGGATAGCTAAGCATAGCAGTCATCCTTCATCTCACTCCCCTCTCTCTCCCATCCCTCCCCTCCCTCTGCGAGAGCCCCTGTTCATGGTGCTGGGGGTGGCGTGGGTGTCATGCGGCGGAGGGAATAGAGGAAGCCGTATCCGTCAATCCCACGCGGCCCCCTTTCTGTCCGCCGCTCCTCCCTCCCCTCTCTATCCCGTCCCTCTCCCTCCTCGTCCAGAGCCAGTGTAAAAGGTGCTGCTGGTCACGCGTGTGGCATGCGGCGTAGCGTGCAGGGGGGTGGCTGCAGTGGAAGTTGAGACTCCTCGTACGAGGAGAACATGAACCCTTGCGCTGGGCGTACGGTGCCCTCTCACTCTGCCTACTCTCCCGTCTTTCGCTCTGACTATTTTATCCCCCCTCTCTCCCCTCTCACTCTACCATCGCTCCCCTACCTCAACTAGAGCTCCTGTTCATGGTGCTGGTGGTGGGGTGGGTGTCATGCGGCGGAGTGATCGCTCACCATAGCAGCTATCCTTCCTCTCCCTGCACCCTCTCTCCCATCCCTCCACCACCTCTTCCAGAGCCCATGTTCATGGTGCTGTTGTTGGTATGTGAGCCATGCGGCGCAGTGATGGCAACAGCCCTCTCTCTCAACCTCTGAATTCCGCCCTTCATTTGGAGGCATCACTCAAATTTACGTTTCCAATCCACCCGTCCGTCATAGGTTCATTTCGCCGTGGGGCGGGACCGGATGTGCCTAGAATGGCCAGACGATGCCATAGACTTCTACCCAACGCTTGAAGAGCGCCTTCAGGTTTTGTATCAGGTTATCAGCGAGACGCACATAATTAAGCTGATGCAGCTGCGAGAGGCTATGGAAGACAAAAACATCGTCGACGGCTTCAAACGCGCTTGGACGTCATGGAAGAACGATCGTGGCTTCCACCTCAAGCGCAGAGTGCTTGTAACTTTCGGCAAGAATGTGCAAGGCCTGCGTGCAGCCGATCTCTGGATGGGCACCAAGAAGAAGAAGAAGAAGATGTGGAGAAAATACCAACCGAGTGAGTACGCGCGTTTCTGTTTTACTTCACCATTCATTTCATCTGCTCGTGCACCCCTCGTGACGGTGATGAACAACTTACCCTAATGCATCCCCACTGTGGCACGCAACTACATACCCGCTCTCCTTGCCTAGCCTTGTAGCGCATGTGCAGTCACATCCGCATGACAGCTTAACGTTGGTTCTTCTCCCACTGTCCCCTTCTCCCGCCCCCCCTTTAATCTACACCTCTCCCCTCCCCTCCTGCCATCCCGTTCTCTCCCTCCCTCCATTTCTCTTCAGCCATCCCCTTCTATCCCGCCCTCCATGTCTCTCCTGCCCTCCCCCTCTCCCCTGCCCTCCCCTTCTCTCCTGCCCTCCCCTTCTCTCCCGCCCTTCCCTGCTCTACTGCCCTCCAGCCAACCCTCCATTCATTCTATACCGCCCTCCACTTCATCCATACCCTTTGGACAACCCCTAAACCATGTCGTGCATGATCTTCGTCCCCGCCTTGCCCTGCGTGCGCGCAGGAGGGAATCAGCCGGTCAGCTCGTGGGGAAACAGCAGAGACGGGCTCCCGTTTGCCAACGGCCAGTTTGTAGATGCGGTCCGGGAAGCATTTCGGAATCTCTGTGTCGGGCGCCGGGTGTGCGTCAAAGCCTACCACATTGCCTGGTCAATCATGGTGGTAAGGCATTATTGCTCTCCCGTCAGTTCGCTCTAGCTTTGCTTGCAATTCTTGCCCGCCAGACTGGAATGTGGGGCTATTTGCGCAGCCCGTGAACACTACACGCGAGTGTCCACATATGTCTCTATTTCCCCTCTTTCCCATACTTTGCTACGCTTTTTCAGATTGACCAGGGCTTGGCAAAGGTTAAAAAGACCGACTGGAACGTCTCGAACTCCCACCGCAAGAACACCGAGTGGATGACGGGTTTGCACCGAAATGTGCGGTGGATCATCAAGGACCACTTCACACGCCACACCCCCGTGTACAACACAGTCGTGCAGGGCTTCAAGTGGGGCAACCGTGGCCTGTATGTTCACGAGTCAGGATTTGAGGCGTTCAAGGGGAAGGCCGTGCCTGACGAGGAGAAGAAGGACTTGAAGGAGGAAGAGCAGGAGGTGTACGACGCGGAGGACTTGAAGACGGATGACGAGGAGGATGACGAGGATCAGGAGGAGGAGGAGGAGGAGGAGGAGGAGGAGGAGGAGGAGGAGGAGGAGGAGGAGGAGGAGGAGGAGGAGGATGAGGAGGAGGAGGAACAGTGGGGGCAGGAGCGGAGGAAGAGCAAAAGGCACAAGAGATGCAAAAGCAGGGGAGGCAAGAGGGATGAGCAAGAGGATGAGGATGAGGAAGAGGAGGAGGAGGATGTGGAACGGGGGGGGCGGGAGCTTAGGAAGGGCAGAAGGCAGAAGAGAGGGAAAATCAGAGGAAGCAGGGGGGAAGAGGAAGAGGATGAGGAGGGGGAGGAGGGGGAGCAGGCGGATGAAAATCATAGGGGGCAGGAGAGGAGGAAGGGCAGAAAGCACAAAAGAGGCGGAGGCAAGGGAAGCAGGAGGGAAGAGGAAGAGGAGGAAGAAGTGGAAGAGGAGGAAGAGGATGAGGATGAGAAGGGGGGGGGCCAGGAGCGAAGGAGGGGCAAAAGACACAAGAGTGGCAAACACCGGGGAGGCAAGAGGGTCAAGCGATGGGGCGACTAAACAAGGGGGGCAGCAGATGAGGCATGAGTGGAGTTTACAAGGGGGGGCAGCAAGATAGGCATCACACACTTGCGAGGAGACATCAAAACGGAGGTAGAGGCATTGGTGGAGACAGCAAGGGGAGCAGCACGCCAGGCAAGAAAGTAGAGTCAGCATGGGGGGTAGCACGGGCGGCAAAAGCGTGGAGTCAGCAAGGGGGGCAGCAGTAGAGACAATGTGAAGAGTGTCCAAGGGTGGGCAACCAGCAAGGCAACCAGATAGTGCAAGAGGGTGCAGCAGAAAAGGCATGAGTTGAGAGAGTTAGGGGGGCAGCAGAAAAGGCACGAGCAGATAGAGGGGAGTGCACAAGGGGGGCAGCAGGTTAGGCATGACTGGAGCAAGCAGCAGTAAAGGCAAGACTGGGGAGCGCCAGGGGCGGAGCAGCAGACGCATGAGAGGGCAGAGCATGCAATGAAGCAGTGGACGCAGGGGCACGCTCAACCTAGAGCACCAGAGATGGGGTTCAGTGGAAGACATAGTGTACTGGAGCATGCTAAGCAGGTCGTAGGATGCAGCTCAACCTAACTGACTAGGCACAGAGGGTTTAGGATGCTGTTTTATGTGCGTTTTTAGGGTGGAATTATCAGCTTTTACCAAAGCTTCTGTACTGTTCATTTTGAATGCAAGATTGAGGCAACTTAACATAGTTTTAAAATACATCTAAGGTCGTGCAAGTCTCCTACATAAGCTTATTTTAATGAACCCGAAATCCCATAAAGAGAACATTGCAATGAGATCCGATCTTCGAAATTGCTCTGCAAAAACTTGTACCAAACTTCTTCCGAAGGTGTTCACCTGGCAGGTTTGAACAGAAAAGCATTGGAGAAGCATTTGAAAAGCGTTCGAGAAAGCATTTGGAAAGCAACCTATACTTTCTCAAAAAAGGGTTCGAAAAACGTCGTTCATGAATCATTCGACAAAACTCCAAAGCAACTTTCTTCATCGGTTTTCCGGATGCAGGATTTTTGTGATGTGCGTTCCTGGGAGTAAAAAAGGTGCATTCCTGGGACTCAAAAGGTGCGTTCTTGGGGGTCAAAAGGTGTGTTCTTGGGAGTCAAAAGGTGCGTTCCTGGGAGTCAAAAGGTGCGTTCGTGGGAGTCAAAAGGTGCGTTTTTGGGAGTCAAAAGGTGCGTTCCTGGGAGTCAAAAAATGCGTTCTTGGGAGTAAAAACATGCGTTCCTGGAAGTCAAAAGGTGTGTTCCTGGGAGTTGAAAGGTGCGTTCTTGGGAGTCAAAAGGTGCGTTTTTTAGAGTCAAAAGGTGCGTTTTTGGGAGTCAGAAGGTGCGTTTTTGGGAGTCAAAAGGTGCGTTCCTGGGAGTAAAAAAATGCGTTCCTGTAGGTCAAAAGGTGTGTTCCTGGGAGTCAAATGGTGCGTTCCTAGGAGTCGAAAGGTGCGTTCCTCGGAGTTAAAAGGTGCGTTCCTAGGAGTCAAAAGGTGCGTTCCTGGGACTCAAATGGTGCGTTCCTGGGAGTCAAACGGTAAGTTCTTGGGAGTCAAAAGGTGCGTTCTTGGGAGTAAAAGTTGCGTTCTTGGGAGTCAAAAGGTGTGTTCTTGGGAGTCAAAAGGTGCGTTCTTGGGAGTCAAAAGGTGTGTTCCTCGGAGTCAAAAAATGCGTTCCTAAAAATTCAAAAGGTGTGTTCCTGGGAGTCAAAAGGTGCGTTCCAGGGACTCAAAAGATGCGTTTTTGGGAGTCAAAAGGTGCGTTCCTCGAAGTAAAGATTGCGTTCCTGGGAGTAACAAAATGCGTTCCTATAAGTCAATAGTTGTGTTTCTGGGAGTCAAAAGGTGCGTTCGTGGGAGTCAAAAGGTTCATTCCTTGGGATCAAAAGGTGCGTTTATGGGAGTAAAAAGGTGCGGTCCTGGGAGTAAAAATGTGCATTCCTGGGAGTCAAAAGGTGCGTTCTTGGGAGTCAAAAGGTGCGTTCTTGGGAGTCAAAAGGTGCATTTTTGGGAGTCAAAATGTGCATTCTTGGGAGTCAAAAGGTGTGTTCCTAGGAGTAAAAAAATGCGTTCGTGGGAGTCAAAAGATGCGTTCTTGGGAGTCAAAAGGTGCGTTCTTGGGAGTCAAAAGGTGCATTTTTGGGAGTCAAAAGGTGCATTCTTGGGAGTCAAAAGGTGCGTTCCTAGGAGTAAAAAAATGCGTTCCTGGGAGTAAGAAAATGCGTTCCTGGAAGTCAAAAGGTGCATTCCTGGGAGTCACAAGGTGCGTTCCTAGGAATCAAAAGGTGTGTTCCTGGGACTCAAAAGGTGCCTTCCAGGGAGGTAAAAGATTCGTTAATAGGTGTCGAAAGGTGCATTCGTAGGAGTCAAAAGGTGTGTTCTCGGGAGTCAAAAGGTGCGTTCTTGGGAGTCAAAAGGTCCGTTCCTCTGAGTAGAACAATACGTTCCTGGGAGTCAAAAGGTGCGTTCCCGAGAGTCAAAAGTTGCGTTCCTGGGAGTCAAAAGGTGCGTTCCTGGGAGTCAAAAGGTGCTTTCCTGGGAGTCAGAAGGTGCATTCCTAGGAAACAAAAGTTGCGTTCTTGGGAGTCAAAAGGTGCGTTCCTTGGAGTCAAAAGGTGCGTTCCTAGGAGTCAAAAGGTGCGTTCCTGGGAGTCAAAAGGTGCGTTCGTGGGAGTCAAAAGGTGCGTTCCTAGGAGTAAAAAAATGCGTTCCTGGGAGTAAAAAAATGCGTTCCTGGAAGTCAAAAGGTGCATTCCTGAGAGTCACAAGGTGCGTTCTTGGGAGTCAAAAGGTGTGTTCCTGGGACTCTAAAGGTGCCTTCCAAAGAGGTAAAAGACTCGTTCCTGGGAGTCAAAAGGTGCGTTCGTAGGAGTAAAAAGGTCTGTCTCGAGAGTCCAAAGGTGGGTTCTTGGGAGTCAAAAGGTCCGTTCCTCAGAGTACAACAATGCGTTCCTGGGAGTATAAAAATGCGTTCCTGGAAGTCAGAAGGTGTGTTCCCGGGAGTCAAAAGGTGCGTTCCTGGGAGTCAAAAGATGCGTTCCTAGAGTCAAAACGTGCGTTCCTGGGAATAAAAAGGTGCGTTCCTGGGAGTCAAAAGGTGCGTTCCTTAGAGTCAAAAGGTGCGTTCCTAGGAGTCAGAAGGTGCGTTCCTGGGAGTCAAAAGGTGTTTTCAAGGGAGTCAGAAAGTGCATTCCTAGGAAACAAAAGTTGCGTTCTTGGGAGTCAAAAGGTGCGTTCCTGGGAGTCAAAAGGTGCGTTCCTAGGAGTCAAAAGGTGCGTTCCTGGGAGTCAAAAGTTGTGTTCCTAGGAGTCAGAAGGTGCGTTCATGGGAATCAAAATGTCCGTTCCTACGACTCAAAAGGTGCGTTCCTAGGAGTCAAAATGTGCCTTCTTGGGAGTCAAAAGGTGCGTTTTGGGAATCAAAAGGTGTTTTTTTGGGAGTCAAAAGGTGCGTTCTTGGGAGTCAAAAGGTGCATTCCTGGGAGTCAAAAAATGCGTTCCTGGGAGTGAAAAAATGCGTTCCTGGAAGTCAAAAGGTGCATTCCCAAGAGTCAAAAGGTGTGTTCCTGGGACTCAAATGGTTCGTCCTGGGAGTCAAAAGGTGCGTTCTTGGGAGTTAAATGGTGCGTTACTGGGAGTCAAAAGGTGCGTTCCTGAAAGTCAAAAGGTGCGTTCCTGGGAGTCAAAAGGTGCGTTCTTGGAAGTCAAAAGGTGCCTTCCTAGGAGTCAAAAGGTGCGTTCCTCGGAGTCAAGAGGTGCGTTCCTAAGAGTCAAAAGGTGCGTTTCTGAAAGTCAAAAGGTGCGTTACTGGGAGTCAAAAGGTGCGTTCTTGAAAGTCAAAAGGTGCGTTCTTGAGAGTCAAAAGGTGCGTTCCTGGGAGTCAAAAGGTGCGTTCTTGGGAGTCAAAAGGTGCGTTGTGGGAGTCAAAATATTCATTCATGGGATTAAAAAAATACGTTCCTAGAAGTCAAAAGGTGTGTTCTTGGGAGTCAAAAGGTGTTTTTTTGGGAGTCAAAAGGTGCATTCCTGGGAGTCAAAAAATGCGTACCTGTGAGTAAAAAAATGCGTTCCTGGAAGGCAAAAGGTGCATACCTGAGAGTAAAAGGTGTGTTCCTAAGACTCAAAATGTGCCTTCCAGGGAGTCAAAAGATTCGTTCTTGGGAGTCAAAAGGTGCGTTCCTAGGGGTCAAATGGTGTGTTCTTGGGAGTCAAAAGGTGCATTCGTGGGAGTCAAAAGGTTCATTTGTGGGAGTCAAAAGGTGCGTTTATGGGAGTAAAAAGGTGCGGTCCTGGGAGTAAAAATGTGCGTTCCTGGGAGTCAAAAGGTGCGTTATTGGGAGTCAAAAGGTGCGTTCTTGGGAGTCAAAATGTGCATTTTTGGGAGTCAAAATGTACATTCTTGGGAGTCAAAAGGTGTGTTCCTAGGAGTAAAAAAATGCGTTCGTGGGAGTCAAAAGGTGCGTTCTTGGGAGTCAAAAGGTGCGTTCTTGGGAGTCAAAAGGTGCATTTTTGGGAGTCAAAAGGTGCATTCTTGGGAGTCAAAAGGTGCGTTCCTAGGAGTAAAAAAAAGCGTTCTTGGGAGTAAAAAAATGCGTTCCTGGAAGTTAAAAGGTGCATTCCTGGGAGTCAAAAGGTGCGTTCCTAGGAATCAAAAGGTGTGTTCCTGGGACTCAAAAGGTGCCTTCCAAGGAGGTAAAAGATTCGTTCATAGGTGTCAAAAGGTGCATTCGTAGGAGTCAAAAGGTGTGTTCTCGGGAGTCAAAAGGTGCGTTCTTGGGAGTCAAAAGGTCCGTTCCTCTGAGTAGAACAATACGTTCCTGGGAGTCAAAAGGTGCGTTCCCGAGAGTCAAAAGTTGCATTCCTGGGAGTCAAAAGGTGCGTTCCTGGGAGTCAAAAGGTGTTTTCCTGGGAGTCAGAAGGTGCATTCCTAGGAAACAAAAGTTGCGTTCTTGGGAGTCAAAAGGTGCGTTCCTTGGAGTCAAAAGGTGCGTTCCTGGGAGTCAAAAGGTGCGTTCCTGGGAGTCAAAAGGTGCGTTCGTGGGAGTCAAAAGGTGCGTTCCTAGGAGTAAAAAAATGCGTTCCTGGGAGTAAAAAAATGCGTTCCTGGAAGTCAAAAGGTGCATTCCTGAGAGTCACAAGGTGCGTTCCTGGGAGTCAAAAGGTGTGTTCCTGGGACTCAAAAGGTGCCTTCCAGAGAGGTAAAAGACTCGTTCCTGGGAGTCAAAAGGTGCGTTCGTAGGAGTAAAAAGGTCTGTCTCGGGAGTCCAAAGGTGGGTTCTTGGGAGTCAAAAGGTCCGTTCCTCGGAGTACAACAATGCGTTCTTGGGAGTACATCACAAAAATCCTGCGTCCAGAAAACCTTTGGAAAGAGTTGCTTTAAAGCTTTGTTGAATGATTTATAAACGTCTTGTTTGGTACGCTATTTTGAGAAAGTATATACCTTTTTCTGGATGCTTTGTCGAACGCTGTTCGCATGCTTCTGCGATGCTTCTCTGTTCAAACCTCTCAGGTGAAAACCTTCGGCAGAAGTTTGGTTGGAGTTTCCGCAGAGCAATTTCGGAGATTGGATCTCATTGCATTGTACTCTTCAAGGACATCCGGTTTAGTTATAATGAAGTTGGATTGGAGACTTGCAATGGTTAACATGTTGTTTAACAAGATGTTTAGTTGCCTCATCCTAGCATCCAAAATGACCATTACAGAAGCGTTGGTAAATGGGTTTTATTCTCAACAAAAAAGGCACATACAACAGCAACCTACACCCCACCCTCTCTAGTCAAAGATCCCCGCCAGTTAGGGTGATCTGCATCAACCTGCTTCTCATGCTCCCGTACACTATGCCTCCCACTACACCCCATGTCTCGTGCTCTAGGCTGAGCATGCTCGCCCCTACACCTAGCCCCCATGATCCATGCCTTGGCTGCGACCCCACTTCCTGCCTCTCTCTCAGTGAATCCCTTTCCGTCCTCTGCCCCACTCCCCCAGCCTCTATGCCTCATCATTCCTCTCTCTGCCCCTTGTTCCCTCGCTCTGCCCCATGATCACCTCTCTCCGCCCCTCGTTCTCTCTCTCTCTGCCCCAATTTCCCTTCCTCGGTCCCAATTTCTTTCTCCATGCCCCCAATTTCCTCACTCTGCCCCACTTGCCCTCTCCCAGCCGCAATCTCCCTTACTCTTTGCCCAAATTTACCCCTACATTACCCCCATGTGGTCCCTATGCCCCGAATACACTATTCTGAATCCCGCGTTCACCTCACGCGACCTCCCCCCCCCCCCCCCCCCCTCCTATGCCCCTCCTTCCCGCTAGCAGCCCCACCTTCCTGCTCGCAGCGCCTCCTTCCACCTTTCAGCCCCTCCCTCAACGTCTCTGTCCCAAATTCCCTCTTTCTGCACCACTTCCCCCCTCTCCACCCCGCATTCCTCCAACGCTGCTACAAATTCCCTCACTCTTCCCTCCATTCCTCCTTATGTGTGTATCGTTCCCTCTCAACCCCGCAGTACCTCCTTAGCTCTGTCTCTTTCCCTCTCTCTACCTGCCATTCCTCCTTTGCCGCTTACTTTCTCAGGCGCCGTATTCCGCCATTCCCGCTTGATACCCCAACGTCCCTCTCTCTGCCCCTCTTACCCTCTCTCGACCCCGCATTCCCTATCTCTGCCCCGCCCTCCCTAACTCTCTCTGCCCCACTGTCCCCCTCCATTCCCCTCCTTACCTCTCTCCGTCCCTAGTTCCCACTTCACTCGCCGCATGCTCTCACTCTGGCTCGCAATCACTTCTCTCTGCATCTCCTACCTTCTCCCTGCCCCGTAGTCGTTTATAGCTGCCCCCCTTCAATCCACCTCCCCGTCCTTCCCTCAGTCTGCCACAACATACGTCTCTCTGACCATCTTCCCCACTCTCTGCCCCAATATCCCTCTCTCTTAGTGCAACCTTCCCTCTCGCTACCCCTCTTCCCCTCTCTATTCCTCTGGTTCCCCCTCGATGCCCCTTTCCCTTGCACGTATGACTCTCGCCCCACCGGGGGAAAAGTGAAACTTACTCGAGAAGTATTTTTTGCTCTGACGGTTTCAACTTCTTCACGAGGCACCTCATTGCATGAAGCCAAAGCCCTGCCTCGATGATGTGCATAATGTCAGGTGTTTGGGCGAGGTACGTGTTGCCCCACTTGGTTTTGGAGAACTCCCAATCCCACAGCAATGACTGACCGCAAGGGGAGGCACGCGGAACGGAAAAAGAGGGCGCCTTGGGGATTAGGGTGAAGAATAGGGAAAAGAACGACCAGGGTGGGATTGTGTGCCAGGAACTAGGATGGGCGGGGTATGGGGAGGGTATGTGTGTGAGCTGGACGGACAGCAAGGATAGGGTGGGGGTTTAGGGATTTGATGAACGAGGGCAGGATCATGTGAGGTGTGGGAGCGTGCCTGTCCAAGGGTGGAACATGGCGAGGTGTCCACCTCCAACACAAGGAGGAGGTGGCGACAAAAGTTGAGGTGGAGGCATGGGTGTGTTGAGCGTGGGGTTGACAAATGGGCAGTGCAAACGGGATAATTTATTTTAGACCCAAGTGCGGTGGGAGGATATAGGGGTGGGACTTCGGGACCACGGAGCCTAATCAACTTAAGCGGACAAGAAGTGATACCTTCACAAAGTGGGTTGAATACTTCTTCTTTAGACGGATCAATTCCTTCATGGTTTCTGCTTCCTCCATTAGCTTGTACACGGCTTTCTAATCTTTCACGGTTCGAGGAACGCTCTCGTCATCCACGTCCCGAAGATTGTCTCTCGTAACCATGCAGATGGAGCACGGTCGGTACGAGCTACATGACATGGTGCACGAGACCTTGTTGGACTCGGGATGGTCGTTCACGACTGAGTACAGCAGCGGGATGGCCACGTACTCAACCCCATTGCTGTCCTCGACCTTCAAGCCCCCTCTGCGCAACCAAACATGGAAGCATGCCATGAATGGTGGTTATCGGCGAGGAAAACAGCGGGTAACAGGATGGAAGCAATGTTGCAGGGGGGTGTGCGTTACAGGAACGAAATGAGTGGGAAATGGATGAGTGAATACTAACCAAACACATCGAGAGTGGCAGCAAGTCAAATATGCACACCATCACAAAATACATGGCAAGGACATGTCACAAAGGTATGATGCACAAAACTACAAGATGTTCATACGATTGATGGTGATGCGTTTAAGGGCTGCGTACCCCCGGAGCTTGGACAGGCGTATCAGAGGCTGTAGCATGTATTCCGCCGCCAGCTGAAACACCCTAATCTTCTCCTCCGGCTTCAGGTCGGAGGGGATGTTAGGGAACAGGCCCACAAGCTCAGGGCCGCCGTCCCACCAAAGCGCCCATTCCGGTGTGTTACTGAACGACAGTACGTAAGGGTGTGCCGATTGTCTGCCGTTGTTGGACAAGTTCGTTTGGTCCGAATAGAGAATGATCGCAAAGACGATTGCACCGATTTTACGGACGCGGTCCTGTCAAGTGTGCGATGATGTAATATGGTTAGGTGAAAGAGGGCGAAGGGGGAATAGCACGGTCACAAGAAAGGGGGTACAGGGCGGGGATCAAAGTGTATGTCAAAGGTTAGAAAACGATTAAAGGGAGGCGAGCAAAGGCCGTTGGGCAGAACACACAAGAACGGCCGTTGTGAGCAACACTAGGGGAGCTCAGTGGTTCAAAACGCGGAGATTCGGGAGCTTTCGAATTGAGAATAGAGAGGAAAGGGCAGGTGAACAGACAGTTAAGGTCGGGATATCAGAGAGCAATGGGCGAGAGAGCATAGAGAAACAGGCGGGAGAGCAGAGAGCCCTAGGCGGTAGAGATAGCAGCAACAAACGGGAGGGCATTGAGCAACAGGCGTGAGTGACCAATGACAAAGGACATCGAGCTTTGGATGATCACTAACCCAGGCCTTCAGCATCCAGTCCGTGTTGCCGGGAGTGCTATAGTGTCTTTCACCCTCCACCTTCCACTCCTTCGGCTCGATGATGAATCCGCGTACAGCGGACATCTTTTTGAACATCGCTTGCGCCAACTACAGAGTGGGGTGGGGGTTGTTCTATTGGTGAGTAGTGGACGCAGCCATTTGATGAGTGGTTGACTAAGGTTAGTGACTCTTGAGGGGCGCAGCAGAGATACCCACGATTGTGTTACGCAGGTAGTAACACACACAAAGCGCACGTTCTAAGGCGTGAGACGCACCACGTTAATATCGCGGAACCTGAAGGAGAGGTATCCCACTTCATGATCCACCTTAACCTCCGCCACATGCCAAGACTGCTCCGGTCCCAGCTCGAAGCTGGTTTCGTACTTTTCAAGATCTCTGTAGGTTGTCCAGCCTTGTAACTGCTTGATATCAAGGTCTGGTATGCGGAACAGGTCTATGAGGTCAGTAATAGCCCCGTTCGTAAGGCCGTGCTTCCGTGACAGTATGCAAATCTCGGCCTTCAAGTCAATCGGATCTTCTTCATCATCAGGTCCCACAACATCGGGGCCTTCGCAAGGCGCCGCAACGGCCTGTCTCACTTGTTCTGATGGCTCTGATGGGGGTACAGCTATCTGCGCGGATTCTGTCAAAGGCAGCTGGATATACGGTCGTGGAAGTAGTCCAGGGATCAAAAGTGCGCCAGAATTCGAACCTCCACCTAGCCTTTTGTGCTTGGGGTCCGACTGCTTGAGAACCAGCTTACGCTTCTGCTTGAGCTTGCACAATTCGACGCCATTGACCTGGTGGCTTCTAAGGGTTTGATAACAAACAGCAACGTATCCACATCGACACTTCTGGGCTTTCATCTTTTCTACTCAATAATGCAAGACAGCGGGCACAATAGCAACTCTGGCCATATAACCCATAACACACGTATCGCTCCATGGTTCCCCATTGTTGAATTCTGGATCGGAGTGTTTGGCGCGAAGAGCGCATCACTGTCGAGCAGTACTTAGCGTGGAAAATTAAGGTGGAAGGGCGTCTCACTGGCGTGTCCCGGGGACTTAGCGGAACTTGCAGTGTGTTTTTGTGACGCGCTGCACTTCCGAGTGCTCGTGTGACGTAGCCTAATTTCCAATGTGTTTGGGCGACTTCGGCGAATACACACGGTCTCCAGTGATTTAGACGAGTTTCTATTGTGCCCTTAGACTTTGCAGAATGTCCAGTGCGTACTAGATGCGAACTAGTTAAACTTCCAGATTATTACAGTGTCGCAATACACATTTCGAGTATATTTCCATATTCTTGTCCGCATTCCGAGAGTTCCAGTGCTCATGCCAGATGCCAGAGACTTAGTCGAAATTCGAGAGCAAGAAGAGCCCTAGCAGTGTTGGAATGTCTTGTATGCGAAAACATTAGGGCTGACGACACTCTCTTATACTGAATTATAAGGTACGATTTTACTCATGTCAAGGTCCTGAGAGTAACATGAATGTCAAACTCAATTTCACGGAGCGGGAAGTGACAAAACCACACTGAACAACAGGTCGAGCAAGGGAAAAACTCTATGAATTCCAGGGGCCTGGCTCCGATTCTTCCAGGGATTAATTCTGACAGCCCTACACGTATGCACCAATCACGCTGCTTTGTGCAACAAACGTGTTAGGCTGTTAGATGGGAACCCTAAACAGTTGGAGGATTTCATCCTGTCTTCACCGTTAGATTTCATCTAACGGGCATCCACTACTGCGCCCAAAAGATGGGAGAGTGCATGTGTGGAGTGGACGGACCTCTGCGCGCCGTAACATTATTAGGGATGGCGCGTGCCCAAATCGGGGAAAAAGGACACATTCATAACAGCCACCAAGTTACCGGTGAGAGTCTGACGCGTGGAATCGCAAGCCCCGAGAAGGGGTTCCACCTCGTCGTTCCGATGTTTTGATTGGCTCTCCCCCTGTTAAGGGGGATGTATCTGTGATGTCAGCAGATGGGGAACCAGACACCATTGCCAAAGAGCCCCGACAAGTGGGGCCCTCTGGCGAATGCCGTCCATGCGATTGAGACATCTTCCAGGTTCAGGTAGGTTAGGGTACGAGTAGCGAAAATTAACGAATGTGGCAACAACCTGCAAAGCAACTCGTGACCCATAGTAGCGTGGCTCCAAAGCACAGATTCAGAAGTGGTGCTGCTTCCTCATAATTTCCCCGGTGGCACTCGCAACTCGAAGTCAGGAACATTCAGCCATGGCTCTTCCAAGCTTAGATAGTAAACTAGCCTTTCAGCCGATCTCCATGCCCTTTCCCTACGGCGGAGGCTGGCTCGACATAACCGTAGACCACGCCAATAGGCTGCGACCCGGTGAATGGGTCAGCGGAATCGTGATTGATTGGCTCGGTGTGTGAGTATCACGAATATAGACTCATTACACAGTGACGACACGGTTCTCTCATGCTTTTATTTTGGCGTTAATCTGCGCACTCGCAGGATGCTGCAGTACGAACACGGTCGCAACCGCACAAAGTGGCTTTACGCAGGATCCTATTTCTGGGACTACGCTCGGAAGGACACACCGAGGCCTGACAACGCCTACACTTTCGGATTGGGAATATTCGAATTCACACATGTTCTAGTTCCGATTAATACCGAGTAAGTTCTCGCCGCGTCGTGCCGTTGCACCAGAAATAATTCGCAATGATAATGTCATTTTTAATGATGCTAGTCCTCGTTTGCGCATTAGGAGTCATTGGAGCTTGATCGTCATCGAGAGAATCCCGAGACCCGACGACACGATTCCCATGAACTGCGTGCTATGGCACGCTGACTCGAACGGTACCCATGACGGTGTTGACGCTCCGTTGCGCAGGTATTTGCTCTCAAATGGCAGTATGCTGTTGTCTCGTAACTCAAAACGGGGTAACTAAATAATTGAAGAACCATCATCCGATATGCAGGTATTTACAAAACGAGGTCGTAAAATGCTGTTCGTGGATCATTGATTCGGACGCTGATGCATGGGCTGCGAGCATCCCGCTACGGCACGTCCAGGTGAGCGAAATTGCCTTGTTTGTACGAGCTCCGAGCCCATGCATCTCTTTTTCTGGCAACGCGATGTCCTCCACCAACCCCCAATTTCGGACGGGCCTTACACTGCCATAATTGACCCTGTGTGTCTTCAGATTCCAATGCAGGACAATGAGAACGACTGTGGTGTGTTCGCGATCCGTGTGATGCACACATTGGTCGAGGATGGTTTCCGTAACCTCTCTGCGTGTGAGCTTGTCGGTACGCCACTCAAATGGCGCCGTCAGTACCGTCGCGATTTGAGGAAGTGGTCTGTGTTTTTTCGGGGAAAGACGATGGTGGAGGTTAGAGGTGGGGCATGAGGCGGGTCTAAGCTGGTAATGGGGCGGGGAGCTTGGTGGAACGCGACTGGAATGAGAATGACAGGGTGAGCGAAGGGGGATGAGGCTGATAGCAAAGGGGGAGTGAGGCAGGTATGAAGTGGGGATTGAGACGGGTAGCAAGGGAGATTGAGGCGGGTAGCAAGGGGGAATGGGGCGGGTAGCAAGGGGGAATGAGGCAGGTAGCAAGGGGGAATGAGGCGGGAAGCATGGGGGAATGAGGCGGGAAGCATGGGGGAATGAGGCAGGTAGCAAGGGGGAATGAGGCGGGTAGCAAGGGGGGATGGGGCGGGTAGCAAGGGGGAATGAGGCAGGTAGCAAGGGGGAATGAGGTGGTTAGCAAGGGAGAATAGGGCGGGTATGAAGTGGGGATTGAGGCGGGTAGCAAGGGAGATTGAGGCGGGTAGCAAGGGGGAATGGGGCGGGAAGCATGGGGGAATGAGGCAGGTAGCAAGGGGGAATGAGGCGGGTAGCAAGGGGGAATGGGGCGGGTAGCATGGGGGAATGAGGCGGGTAGCATGTGAGAATGAGGTGGTTAGCAAGGGAGAATGGGGCGGGTATGAAGTGGGGATTGAGGCGGGTAGGAAGGGAGATTGAGGCGGGTATCATGGGGGAATGAGGCAGGTAGCAATCGGGAATGAGTTTGGTAGCATGGGGGAATGAGGCAGGTAGCAAGGGGGAACGAGGCAAGTAGCAAGGGGGAATGAGCAGGGTAGCAAGGGGGCATGAGGTGGATAGCAAGGGGGAATGAGGCAGGTAGCAAGGGGGAACGAGGCAGGTAGCAAGGGGGAATGAGGCTGGTAGCAAGGGGGAATGAGGCATAGGCAAGTAGCAGGGAGCAGGAGGGGATGAGGCGGGTAGCAGGTCTCAGCATAGGGTGAACTTATTGGGCCTATGTTGTCAAACGAGACCTATAAGGAGGATCTGTTTGTCCCACCGTCCAGTCCATCGTGACAAGCCAACAAGCAAGTCACAGAACGCGTGGGTGAGGCTTCGAAACAGTCCCCATCACTCACGTGACCAAACAGCAAGTGTTTGTCACCTCCTGGCAAGCATGAAACAAGAACATACAACACATCAAGCAATTTATTTATGCACTATAGCTGCCCTACAGGACAACAGTGCAGACACGCCCCATGATGGGAGTTTGTGTTGGAAACAATCGGTCCTAAGCGCCTGTGTCGTGTCGAAACACCAAGACACAAACGAAGCAAAACACTACGGTATCGAAGCACCAGCGAGTCAACCCTCGGAGGTTGAAGTAACTGTCGGAGGTTACGCGAAGGTCAAAGGTCAGCGACCTTTGACCTGACAAGTACAGCGCGACATTAAGGACACACAACTGACTCGCTGCAGAGCAGTTGCCCGAATCGTCACTGTATCGAACCGCAACAGCAACAGTAAAGTAGTTGCAACCGTATCTCTTCGTATTCCTTGTACTATTATATAATCTTGTATCTCTTTGCTTTAATCAACTTACTTTGCCCTCACATACTAGCGCAAGGTGGTTCACAACACTTTAATTAACGCTTCCGCTACTACACCAAGTCTACCCAGAGTTCACCCCTGCAAAGATCCTAAGGGATTTTCAGCCCAACTGTTTGTGTATGGCACTGGTAATGTTGCACCACAAATGACATACCAGTAGCTACTTTGTTGCGACACCAATATATTATTTACCTAGACCATATTTAAACAACAATCAAGGTAACAGGGTTACCTTGAAGGATGTGTCTGGTTATGCACTGTCGGTGCTCATACTTGTGAGTAAACGTACGGTATTGGACAGCTCAACATTCCTTTGGTAGTAATGATTTATATGTTCTTTCAACACTGTATTGCAGCCTTACAAATAAATGTGTCATTTTGTGCCCCCCATGCGCCATACCACTTACCTGAGTTCATTGCCACGAACGTTGTTCTCTCCGACTTGCGACCTAATCGCCACCACTCACAACTAACTCCCGAGCATGCGTTCTTATCGCAGGTGTTCCATAACGGCTTCGTATCAGACTGTCGCATCGCTATACGAATTGCGCCAATGGTTCGTCCCCGTTTCTCCGAAGTGGCAATTTTACTATTGACGTGACGCCTGCGCCAAGCTTCGTGCGGCACGCGTGGAAGACTATGAAAATTAGCCACATAAAGTCTGTGCAGGCAGAATAGATATCTTTCGTGAGCCCTAATACACTAGCGCACGTTTAAGCACTAGCAACATTTTGTATCGCTCCCTGCCGCTAATGGACGGATAAACGCCCACTCCCACTGAATCATGCCCCATTGGAGCCGCAATTTTTTTATGGATGCACGTTAACCACCGTGTGATTGGTTGTTGGGGGAAACGAGGGACCTGGATGTCGCAAGGTGGAACAGAGCAGGAAACACTCAAACCCTCGTCACCTCCGTGCTCCTCTTGCGTGCCTTCTTGTGGGACGGTCATCTGCTCCAGGCCCCTGTCTGATCCTCGTCCCTTCTATGCTCAAAAATTTTTTAGTGCGCGAAGCGTAGCTGTCAGGTTGCAACGTCATAACTAACCCACACCTCAGACTACTGCGTGAATGGAAACCTAGACATTGCAATGGATAGTCAGACGATTAAGGGGCCCGATGGGGCGATCGTTTTGGCAGACTCGTCGAAATTGCCGGAGGAAAAAATTTATATGGAGTTAGTTACAGTAGATAAAACGGCCGAGATCGTTAACGAGTACCGCAAGTATAATGCGTCGTTGGCGCGTGATGACGTTGAGTCAGGACGGGACTCTTCATCTGGTGACGAATCAAATAGCGACGGCGATGTTGGGCCATACGCTAACAAGGGCGTGTCCTCCCCTCCAAAACCAAGGGAGAGGCGCGTGAGGCGCTTAGATGACATCGGTCCCAAAGCCGGCCAGAAAGGTACGTGTCTTTGGTACCATCTGCTGAAAGGTAGACCTGCATGATTAATTACCTCCGACCGATCCAGTAAGTGCGGTTTGCCGTCGTGTTTGACTTGTTCCCGTTACTGAAGCTCCGATTGTGCTCCCCCGTAACATTGTCAGAGGACAAGCGTGACAACCGAAAAGGGCGTAAGCGCCGTCAAGAAAAGAGAGGCACTACTTCACATGCTGCGTCTGAAGGCGACGAGGAGGTCGAGGACGGCGGACCCGTCAAAGAAGGTGCGTGTTTGTGTAATATCGCCGGTTTCTAAGTAGCACGTTACTCCCTGCATCGACTGATCATACTGATGCCACTTCGTGCAATTAAGGTTAGCGCGCACTGGACTGCTAATGTTCTTGTGATGTCCGCCCTCGCAACTCCGTCAGCAGGCAGGCGTGCAGGACAACGCGGTAGATGTTATGACCGTAGCGGGAGGGCTGCGGAGTATCATGGCAGTCCATCTGGCCGCCTAGGAATATCTGCGCGTGGCGACGAGCAGGAACATGGTGAGCTTGAAGGGCGTGGTGGTGGAAAGCGCAACAACGCGAAGGCGGCGGCGGCGGCCAAGGGCAGTCCCTCGGGGAGGCTCTCGGAGGACGTGGCTGGTGGCGACGAGCAGGAACATGGCGAGCTTGAAGGGCGTAGTGGTGGAAAGCGAAACAACGCGAAGGCGGCGGCGGCAAAGGGCAGTCCCTCGGGGAGGCTCTCGCAGGAGGTGGCTGGTGGCGACGAGCAGGAACATGGCGAGCTTGAAGGGCGTGGTGGTGGAAAGCGCAACAACGAGAAGGCGGCGGCGGCGGCCAAGGGCAGTCCCTCGGGGAGGCTCTCGCTGGATGTGGCTGGTGGCGACGAGCAGGCGCTGCCCAAGCCCGTTATAGAAGGTTGGCGGTTCCTGGCTACTTCTGTCGTTGATTTTGAGGTTGCATAGCCTTCGCTGCCACCCTCCTTGTATATTGTTACCTGTTGCACCAGCAACTATGTCATGAGTGACGTGACACCGAGATTGTCTCTCTCATATCCCTCTCGCTGCAGGGCTAGCAGAGCAGCGAGGTGGTGGCGGTATCGATCAGGATGAGGACAAGCCGGCAGCAGTGACTGCTGGGAAAGAACATGGACGTGAAGCTGTGATTCCGTACAAACGACGCAATGCTGTGGACTCGGCCGGTCGCGACCGAAATGCAAGACAAGCTCGACAAGGGACGAAACACTATGTTTCGAGCTCGTCGGGTTCGGAGGAGGGATCCAGCGACAGTGAGTCAGGCAGCTCATCCGGGAGTGAGGAAGTATACGAGGACGAGGAGGAGGAGGAAGAGGAAGAGGAGGATGAGGAGTTGGAGCCGGAGAGCGAGGATGAGGAGGAGGCTCGGCCTTTGAAGAGGAGGGGTGTGCGGAAGACCAAGAAGGGCAATGGAAAGCGAAAATCGGAGACAGGACGGGTGAAGAGCTATAAGCAGAGTGTGCGTCGTGCCAAACCACATGGCAAGCGCCAGAGACCTCGATTCGAAGCTAAAATTGTGGGTGTGCGTAGCAAGGAGAAGCAGGAGTTGGATTTTTACGAGTCCATGGGGCTACGATGTCCATCAAGCCCTCACGATCGGAAAGCCACCGACACGTATGCTGCGTTACGTGAGCAAATGGATTCGTCTAGGAAGGGAGATCCGATCGCTTGGGGGTCAGCGCGGTTTGGCAGGGAAGCGACGGACCCGCATGCAAAGCTTTCGAGGGGTCACGCGGTTCAGGTGAAAATCAAGGGAGCAACGAAGCGGCACGAACCCTCGGCCGCCGCAGCAGCCAATGACGGTGTGGGAGGAGGTGTGTGGGCGAATTCCTTGGGTGAATGTGGTGGCGGTGTGGAAGGCTCCATGTGGGATGTACGGGATAGCAGGGGAGAAGGAGGAGACTTGAAAATGGATCCGGCGACAAAGGAGGGGAGGGGCGAGAGCATGGGCACACCTGGCGCATCCAGTCGGCCCAATGTGGCTGGCGGCAACACGGTGGAGCAGCTCATGCGGGAGCTTGCCCAGCGGGATCGCAAAATTGCGGCACTCAAGGCAAGGCCAGGAGCCCAAGGACCTGTCAAACCCTGCACCCCTCCGTCTAGGCCTCCTCGTATTGCGTCTCTATCGAGCGGCCCATCTGCAGTGGGCCTCGATCCAGGCGTGGCGCCAGAAAGCCCATCGACGGTAGACGTACCGGTCCGTCGAACGCGTGGGATGCCCAAGCCCAAGCTGCTGAAGGTGGGTATGTTTAAGTGTTAAGCAATGTGTGGCATGGGGCTCAGTGATAGCTGCAGCTCTCTCTCTCAACACCTCGTTTCCCCCACCTCTTTATGCTGGTCAGAGTGTTTGTACCATTATGCGCAGTGATAGCGGCCTGGCTGCGGTGTGATAGGCACTCCCAGTACGCCCCGCTTCAGAGACGCTGGCGCTGGGCGTACGATACTCTCACACTCTGCCCCACCTCTCCGAGCTCACCATAACTGTTCTATTTCCTCCCCCCCCCCCTCTCTCCCGTCACTCCACCTCCTCTTCCAGAGCCCCTGTTCATGGCGCTGCTTGTCTGGTATGGGTGGCATGCAGCGCAGAGATAGCAGCAGCCCTCTCTGTCATCCCTACGCGCCCAATCCCTTCTTTCCGCTTGCTGCCTCCCCCCCCCCCCCTTCTCTATCCCACCCATCTCCCTCCTCTTCCAGAGCCCCTCTAAACAGTGCTGCTGGTCTGGTGTGGGTGGCATGCGGCGCAGAGATAGCAGCAGCCCTCTCTGTCATCCCCACATGCCCAATCCCTTCTTTCCGCTTGCTCCTCCCCCCCCTCTCTATCCCACTCCTCTCCCTCCTCTTCCAGAGCCCCTCTAAACGGTGCTGCTGGTCTGGTGTGGGTGGCATGCGGCGCAGAGATTGCAGCAGCACTCTCTGTCATCCCCACGTGCCCAATCCCTTCTTTCCGCTTGCTCCTCCCCCCCCTCTCTATCCCACCCCTCTCCCTCCTCTTCCAGAGCCCCTCTAAACGGTGCTGCTGGTCTGGTGTGGGTGGCATGCGGCGCAGAGATAGCAGCAGCCCTCTCTGTCATCCCCACGTGCCCAATCCCTTCTTTCCGCTTGCTCCTCCCCCCCCCTCTCTATCCCACCCCTCTCCCTCCTCTTCCAGAGCCCCTCTAAACGGTGCTTCTGGTTGCGTGTGTGGCATGCGGCGCAGCGTGTAGCGGGCCGGGCTGCAGCGGGGGTTGTGACTCTTAGTACGAGGAGAACATGACCCCTTACGCAGTCCGTACGGTGCTCTCACACTCTGCTCCCTCTCCCATATGATTTCACTCAGACTAGTTCATCCCCTCTCTCCCCCCTCTATCTCCCTGCTCTCCCCTACCTCAACCAGAGCCCTTGTTCATGGTGCTGGTGGTGGTGTGGGTGGCCTGCGGCACGTGTTACCCAAATCCCACTCTCTCGACCTCTGGTTTCCGCCCTTCTTTGGGAGTAACCCACATATCCTTTTTTCCTATCCATCCGGCTGTCGTAGGTTCATTTCGCAGAGGGGCGGGACCGGATGTGCCTCGAGGCGCCAGACCATGCCATAGACTTCTACCCAACGCTCGAACAGCGCGTGCAGGTGTTGTATGAGGTTATCAGCGAGACGCACATCATCAACATGATGCAGCTGCGAGAGGCTATGGAAGACAAAAACATCATAGGCGCTTTTAAACGCGCCTGGACGTCATGGAAGAACGAACGTGGCTTCCACCTCAAGCGCAGAGTGCTCGTCACTTTCGGCAACAAGGTGGAAGGCCTGCGTGCAGCCGAACTGTGGATGGGCACCAAGAAGAAGCGGAAGATGTGGAAAAAATACCAACCGAGTGAGTACTTGCGTGACTGTTTTCCATCCCCTATTGACATGTCTGCTCATGCACCCCTCGTGCATGCCCCACGTTGATGAGGCACATACCCTCAATGCATCCCCACTTTGGCACGCGACTACATACCTGCTCTCCTCGCCCAAGCTTGTAGCGCATGTGCAAACACATCCGCATGACAGCCATCCGTTGGTTCTTCTCCCACACTCCCCTTCTCCCGCCCCCCGTTTAACTCCCGCCCTCCTCTTCTCTCCCGCCACCCCCTTCTCTCCCGCCCTCCCTTCCTCTACCGCCCTCCCCTTCTCTCCCGCCCTCCCCTTCTCTCCCGCCCTCCCCCTATCTCCCGCCCACCCCTACTCTCCCGCCCTCTTGCCATTCATTCCCCCCCGCCCTCGATGTTCATCCATACCCTTTGGACAACCCTAAACCATGTCATGCATGATCACGGATGTCTCATGCTTCCCCGCATTGTCATACATGCGCGCAGGAGGGAAACAGCGGGTCAACTCGTGGGGAAACAACAGAGACGGGCTCCCGTTTGCCAACGGCCGGTTTGTAGATGCGGTCCGGGAAGCATTTCGGAATTTCTGTGTCGGGCGCCGGGTGTGCGTCAAAGCATACCACATTGCCTGGTCAATCATGGTGGTACGCAATTATTGCTCAACCCATGGTATGCTCTAGCTTGGCATGCTGTTTTATAGTCCCTCGGCATGGTATGTGGGGCATTTAGCGCAGCCTCTAAACTCTGCACGCGAGTGTCCACTGAAGTTGCTGTTTTTCCTCCATCCCATACTGTGCTATGCCTTTTCAGATTGACCAGGGCTTATCAAAGGTTAAGAGGACTGACTGGAACGTCTCCAACTCCCACCGGAAGAACAGTGAATGGATGGGGGGTTTGCACCGTAATGTGCGGTGGATTATCAAGGACCACTTCACACGCCACACCCCCGTGTACAACACAGACGTGAAGGGCTTCAAGTGGGGCGACCGTGGGCTGTATGTGTGGAGTAAAGAAAACAGGAATGAAATGACTAAGGAAAGATTGGGTACAAATACAACCCTAGAAACCCTGTACCCCATATGTGCTACCCCACTATAGCCTACAGCAACTATGTCATATAAATCTGACACACCCCCATAGGCAAAGTGGGGGAGAACAAGGGGTCACAAGACCAGTCAAGCAAAGCAAAGCAAGCTCAGGGTGGATCACAAAGTCACCACACAGTCCGAGCACAAGAGTAGGGCCAGAGGCCAGTTCACATGCAGGAGTACAGACATATATATAAAACTAGACAAACAAGAGCAGGCATATATATATGTCACAGTACAAGTGAAGTCAAGAGGAGAGCAAGTGAGGCAAGACAGGCACAAGACCCAGCAGGGTACAAAAGCGCTGATGGTCACAAGGCGCGAGTGCCTTGGTGAACACATCAGCAGTGTTGGCCTCAGAGGCCACGTACGCAAGTCGCAATCACCACGCTGCTGCAGCTCACGAGCAAGGAAGTAGCGGAGAGCAATGTGCTTCGTTCTGTGCTCCAAGCGCTGCTCTCGACACAAGGCCAGCATAGCCTTGTTGTCTACGTACAGCACTGGAGGAGAACGAGGCGGCTCTCCAAGGTCAGTCAGCAGGTAGGTGAGCCAGCGAAGCTCCTGTGCAGCCATGGCCCCGGCGTAGATCTCAGCCTCACAACTGGAGCCGAGAACCGAAGACGAGCGAGTAGACCGCCACGAGACAGAGCCGGAACCAAGGCTGAAGGTGTAACCCTGTGACGACCGCTGCGTAGCCTGGTCGTCAGCCCAAGAAGCGTCCGCGTGGCCGGTAAGGACCACAGGACTCCGCCCTCCAAGCACTAGCCCCATGCCCGACGTACTGCACAGGTAGCGCAATACCCTCTTCGCTGCAGCCATGTGCTCCGGTCTGTGTCTCCCAGGAGCAACATAGCGTGCAAGAATGCTAAGAGGGTATGCAAGGTCAGGTCGTGTGCAGGTCATCAGGTACATGAGGCAGCCAACAAGCTCTGCATACGGACCACTCGACTCTACGGACTCATCCGAAGGCAGAGCTGAGAGTGAGTGGCGAGTAGGCAGAGGAGTGGCCTGAGGCGAGGAGTACGTGAAGCCGAAGCGCTGAAGGACCTGCTGCACCATGTGTGACTGAGTCAAGGTAATGGTGCGGCGTGCTCTGTCCCGAGTGATCTGCAAGCCAAGGTAGCTGCGCAGTTCACCCAGGTCTGTGCACGTGTGTCTCTTCAGCAGCTCGGACTTCACGTAGGCGAGTCCAGCAGTGTCCGCTGTGGCAAAGACCAAGTCTTCGACGTACACGAGGATGTAGAACGGCGGCAGGGAAGTGTCGGTGCGAAGAAACAGCGACGGGTCAGCAGTAGAAGGAGCAAACCCAAGAGCCGCAAGCGTAGTCCTCAGTGTGTCGTGCCACTCACGCGGTGCCTGGCGGAGACCGTAGACTGGCCGTCGGAGGCTCCAGTGGGTGCCGGGAGGGAAAGTCCCAGTGAAGCCAGGTGGACGGCGAAGCCAGATCTCCTCGTGCAGGCTACCCTGCAAGAACGCAGTGCTGAAGTCGAGAGAGTGAAGCTCGTAGTCGCGCTGAGCGGCTATGTGCAGCAGAACCCGAAGAGTAGTCATCTTCGGGGTGGGAGAGAAGGTCTGAAAGTAGTCAACTCCCTGTCGCTGACTGAAGCCACGAGCAACGTACCGTGCCTTGAAGACAGGTGCAGAGCCCGGCGGCCGCTTCACCCTGAAGATCCACATGCCACTGACGATGTTCGCCCCAGGAGGGGGAACCGCGTCAACGTAGGTGCCTGTGGACTTCCAGGAAGCCATCTCTGCATCCATAGCTGCCTGCCACTGAGAGGAGTAGGGACCCTCTACGGCCTCCGCGTAAGAACGCGGAGTCGGGATGTCTAGTGCATCCGGGTCTCCCTCAGGGGCAAGCAGTACAGACGCGAGATGAGGTGAAGCAGCCGCTAGACACTGTAACTCCTCCTGCCTGTCCTCTAGGACGTCCGTGCCAAGAGCACACTCACCCCCGACGGACGGAGGACAGACAGACGCAGACTCAGCAACAAGACTAGCAGCGTAGTCGAGACGACAGCGAGCAGCAAAGTCAACGAGCTCAGCGACAAGGGCAGACGCAGCAGTGGACTCAAACGAGGGGTCAGTGACGACAGTAGCAAGGAGACGCGTGACAGTAGGACTGGCAGCACGAAGAGAGTCCGACTCAGGGTCGGCAAGCACAGGAAGAGAGGACTCAGGAGGAGAAGGCAAAGGGGCACGCAGAGGAGCAGTGGACGGACGCAAAGACATCCGGTGCGTGCCAGGGACAGGAGGAGGACGCTGACGCGAACTGCGACCACTAGCGCGAGCAGCACAAACAGGCGACGCGGGACGAGACGCAGGCTCACGACGCTCAGCAAGACCTCCAGTAGGACCAGTGTAAGGAGAGGGAGCAGGCAGTGGAGAGGAAAGCTCCAGCAGGGACTGCGACTGGACAGGCGGTGGACCCTCTACTGGAGGAGAAAGACCAAGAACCTGCTGCAGGAGTGGAACGAAGTACGGCCGAGGCCGCGCGGCAGCTCGAGACTCAGCAGGGACAGCACCACCACCCTCAGCGACAGCACGAGCGCCACCCACACCTCCAGCGGCAGGACCAACAGCAGTAGGCTGAGCACCAACGCCCTCAGCAGCTCCAGCTCCAGGAGGACCCGCAGGTCCAGCAGCTCCGGGACTGGCAGCACCTGCACCCTCGACAGTCGAAGAAGCTCCAGCTCCAGCTCCAGCAGCACCTCCAGACGCAGCAGCACGCCTCCAGCGGCGAGCGAACCACTCGCGCAGCTCCTGTGGAGAGAGGGGCTCCCGGCGAGACGCAGCAGCAGGAGAAACCCCAGGCTCAGCAGCTCCAGACGCAGCACCCCCAGGCTCAGCAGCTCCCGACCCAGCACCCCCAGACCCAGCACCTCCAGGCACAGCACCCCCCGGCTCAGCACCCACAGGCTCCGCACTCTCCGTAGTAGCACCCTCAGGCCCAGCACCCCCAGCAGTAGCACCCCCAGGCTCAGCACCCCCGCGCACAGCACCCCCAGAGTCAGCACCCCCAGGCTCAGCACCCGCAGCAGCACCAGAGTCACCAGTAACCTCGATCGAGTCAACGGCGTCTACCTGGGACACACCTGAGGGGGCAGGAACCTGAGGGGGGAGGGGGTCTACCGGGGGGGGAACCGGCACAAGGAAGTCCGGGGGAGGGGGGAGGGAAGGAGTGCGGTAGGGGAAGAGATGGTAGAAGGGGACTGACTCGTCGAACGTGACGTCCTGGGAGGACAGAACACGACGAGAGGAGGGGTGGTAAAACTGCCACCTTGGGGCGTCAGTGGGGAAGCCAAGGAAGACACAGGGAGCAGCACGAGGGGACAGCTTGTCCGCAGACAAGTCGCGGACAAACGCCCGAGATCCCCAGACACGGAACACAGACGCATCGCCAACCTTCCCCGTCCACAGCAAGGCTGGGGACATCGCAGGCCGAGAGACCCGGGGGTGAAGGTTGAGCTGATGCGCCGCGTACCTCACCGCAAACGGCCACAGAAAATGGGGGGCAGCCGCATGCATCATGGACGTACGAGCGACATCCATGACCATGCCAATGCGGCGCTCAGCAATCCCATTTTGCTGTGGTGAGTCCGGAAGCGTGAAGGTCTGGCGGATCCCCCGTGCACGACAGTAGTCTCGCAGAAGGCGAGAAGAGAACTCTCCGCCTCTGTCAGAGTGCAGACGCAGAACAGGAAAGTCCGAGCCGAAGCTCTTCCTGAGCTGGAGACGAGCCTCGCGGATCCAGTCGATCAGCACCTCAGTGACCGCACCCTTGCTGCGCAAGGGGAGGACTGTGGTGTAACGCGAGTAGTCGTCAACCACCAACAGGAAGTAGCGCTCGTAACCCTGCCCACGGACGGGGGCTGGGCCCCACACATCCATGTGAAGCGTCTGCAGGGGAGCCTCTGTCGGGGGGAAGTGGGAGGAGTGAGGAGTAGCCCGGAGGCGACCCTCGACACAGGGGACACAGGAAGGTCCTGGCCCGGAGGGGAGAGGAGGGAGAGACTGGGGAAGACCAGAGACAAGGACACGGGAAGCCATGCTCCGAAGACGGGGCAAGGAGGGGTGGCCAAGACGGTGGTGCCACAGGAGAGTCTCGTGAGACAGGAGGCGACAAGAACAGGGGGCAGACTCAGGACCTGACCGGGACGCAGCAGCAAGTACCTGACCCGACGCAGCCACCTGACCAGACGCAGGGACAGGAGGAGACTCAACGGTCAGGGTGTAGAGACTCGACCCCGGCCGACGCGAGAACGTGGCCAGGTGTCGGCCTGTGCGTGCCTCCGTGCAGTGGGTCACCCGCTGACTCGCAGGAGTGAACTGGTGAACACCCACATCCTGCAGGTCCGCTCCACTCACCAAGTTCGTAGAGAACGAGGGAAGGTACAGACCCGACAGGGTGCCCGAAGGGGCAGCCGGACACGGGAGGACAGTGGAGAAGTGAGCGAGGACAGGACCCCCAGAGGGGTCAGCAAGGGAGACTGCAACCGGCCGGCCGAGCGGCGTAAGGGTAGTGCGGTCTCGAAAGAAGGAGCGAGAAGCTCCGGAGTCAAGTGTGAAAGTGAGGGAGGACGAGGACAACTCAGTACCTGAGAGCGCAGTCTCACCAGTACCTGAGAGCGCAGACGCACTGGCACCTAGAGCAGCAGCCTCACAAGCACCTAGCGCAGCAGTACCAATGCCCGGGTCGGGCTGGAAACAGCGGTAACCCTCATTCTCCTCACTATAATCCACAACATACATAGCAGTAAGGATAGCATCAAAATCAAGATCAAAGATCGCTACACCAGCCCTGAGAAGCTTATCCCAGCGAGGGATCTCACTAGCCCCAGGGAACTGCTGACGCCAGGCGTCCGTCAGGCGGCCAAAGCAGCGCTGGGTGGCGTGGGCACCCCCACACTGCTCACCCGCGCGGTCGCCGGAACGAAGAACGTAGGTGCAGGGACCAGTACCCCCACCCCTCTGACGCCCAGCGTACCACTCACGAAGCTGCTGAGGCGAAGGGATGTCCCGAGAGCGCTGCTGCTGCTGCCGCTGCGAGCGCTGGCCACCACCACCGCCGCTACGCTGCTGGGTACCACCCCGACCAGATCCACCCCCTCCACCACCACTGCCTCCTCCGCTGCCGCCTCCACCGCCTCCACCTCCGCCGCCTCCACCTCCGCCGCTGCCTCCACCACCACCGCTGGCACCACCACCACCGTCTCCGCCGCTGCTGCCACCACCACCACCACCCCCACCACTAGTCCCGCCGCCACCCCCACTCCCTCCGCCGCCACCGCCGCCACCGCCACCGCCCCCTCCAGCTCCACCCGCGCCCTTGCCCCCCTTGCCCTTGCTGGAGCGACGTCTCCCACTAGGGGCAGACGCCGCGCCGACCGACTCAAGACCAAGCAGGTCGGCAGCAGCAGCAGAGGCAACAGAGGGCAGCAAGGGGGAAGGAGAGCACCCCTCAAAGATGGGGGTGCGAGGGTCACCACGAGAAGCACCTACAGCGACGATGCTCTTCTCCGCTGCGAGGAGGGCCTTCTCGAGGAGGTCGACGGTGAGGGTGGTGGGACAGACTGCGAGAAAGTGGTCCCTGACGACTCGAAGGGAGTCAGGGAGGCGCGCGACTACGTAGTAGAGAGCGATGTACATGGGGGGGGGGGTTCTTAGCGCAGAACTCAGCAGGAAGGGCGGCGCGGTAGCGAGTGTCACTAGTGCGGAGGTGCGTAATGAGGTCAGCGACAGTGGGAAAGGCAGAGAGGTCAGGAAAGAGGTAGGGAAGCATGAGACGGCTCAGTGCAGCAGTGGCAGGGGAGGAGTAGCGCGCAACTACAGCGTCGTACAAGGTCTGAGCACTCTTGTACTGACTGAAGTGCGCACGCTCAGAGGTAGGGAGGTGGCGACGCACAGCAAGACGTGCAGCAGCATCGCGGGTGGCCCACTTAGAGCGGACAGCGGGATCAGCATCAGCAGTAGGAGCAGGAGAGGCGCCAGAGGTGAGATCAAAGAGAGAAAGGTCGTCAGCCCTGTCGCACTGTAAGAACAGCTGCAGGTCGTCTAACCAGACCTCAAAATCAATGGCGCGACCCTCAGCGTCAAAAGCTAGGACACTAGGGGTAGCCATGGCGACGACAGCGACGCAGTGCAAGCAGCAGGGAAAGAGCTCGCAGTGTCAGTGGGACTGTGCTCACCAGGCAGGGCAGGTCGTGTAGGTATGCAGAAAGGCGGCTCGGGTGCTTGGCGGCTCGGCTGCTGGGCGGCTCGGGCGCAGGGCGGCTCGGCTCCCGGGCTGCTCGGCGGCTGGGCGGCTCGGGTGCAGGGCGGCTCGGCTCCCGAGCGGCTCGGCGGCAGGGCGGCTCGGGTCCCGGGCGGCTCGGCGTCGGGCGGCTCGGCTCACGGGCGGTTCGGCTGCTGAGGCGGCTCGGCCAGGAGTGTCAAAATTAGAAGGAAGAAAGAGGATTGAACTAGCAAGAATGAGGATACAAATAGCAAACCCTAGAAGGGTTGTACTCGCTATAGAGCACCCCACTACAGGCTAGAACAATAAGATAATATTCTGACACACCCCCATAGCCAAAGTGGGGTGTAATCAGCAGAGCAGGCAAAGCAAAACAAGCTCAGGGTGGATCACAATGTCACCACACATTCTGAGCACAAGTTCAAGAAGAAATAGTTTAGAGTTCACAATTATAAGCAAAGCTAGTGGTAGTCACAACGGGCAAGTGAGGAGGAGGAGGGAGAGTGAGGGGAGAGGAGACAAGAGGCGACGGCTGAAGCTGCAGACACACGGGCAACAGGAGGCAGACTGGCACAGCGGCTACCGGACAGCGCCCGGACTACAGGAGTAACAGGCCCCGCGGCTCAAATAGCGGCGGACGGGCAACGGACCCACGGGCGGCTGGCACAGCTGGCTACGACTGGGCTACCGGGACAGCGCCCCGGACTACAGGTGCTGCTGACGACAAACTGGCAACCTCCGCTCATCCTCCCGCACACAGTCCCACCCCCCTGATACACACCCACTGCTACATCACTAGCTCTACTCCCACGCACCCCCCTTAAACCCTAAACCCAGTCTCCCACACAACCACCCCCTTCAGCGACAGCTGCAGCAGTGGGAGACGAAGGAGGAGGAGGAGAAAGGGAGGAAGGCACACCGGTCACCCCCATACCCGCCACCCCACAGCTCGCCCCTCCCGTCGTCCTGTCGAGGCGACCTGAGGGGGCCGCTTGCGGCCCCCGAAGGAGCCGCGACAGGCGACGGGAATTGGGGGGGGGGGGGGGGGGGGGGGGGGGGGGGGCACCACGGACCTGAGGGGAGGGCGGGGCCGCGACAAGGGGCGGGGCCGCGACGAGCGGGGCAGGGCCGCGACGGTCGGGGCGGGGCCGTGACGTAGGGCGGGGCCGCGACGGTCGGTTGGGGCCGCGACAGGTCGGGGCCGCGAAGGTAGGGCGGGGCCGCGTAGGGTCCGGGGCGGGGCCGCGTCGGTCGGGGCGGGGCCGCGACGTAGGGCGGGGCCACTTCGAGGGGCGGGGCCGCGACGTAGAGGAGAAGCCCGCCGTGCGCCTCGGGGCGCACAGCGGGCAATGAACCGCCGCGCGCCTCGGGGCGCACGGCGGGAGGAAAAAATAGCAGCGGAAGCAAGGTGGGGACACACCCACAGGATCGATCCAAGGGGATCGACCTGCTCTGATAGCATGTCAAAATTAGAAGGAAGAAAGAGGATTGAACTAGCAAGAATGAGGATACAAATAGCAAACCCTAGAAGGGTTGTACTCGCTATAGAGCACCCCACTACAGGCTAGAACAATAAGATAATATTCTGACAAGGAGATGCAGGGGCGGGGCCGTCAGGTGCAGCGGCGGGTTGACCGGTGCAGTGGCGGGCCGGCAGGTGCAGCGGCGGGCCGGCAGGTGCAGTGGCGGGCCGGCAGGTGCAGCGGCGGGCTGGCAGGTGCAGGCGGCGGGCCGTAGGGTGCAGTGGCGGGCCGTAGGGTGCAGTGGCGGGCCGGCAGGTGTAGCAGCCAGGCCGGCAGGTGCAGCGGCGAGGCCGTCAGAGGCGGCAGGCCGCTGGGTGCAGCGGCGGGCCGGCAGGTGCAGTGGCGGGCCGGCAGGAGAGGCGACGGAGCCGCGTCAGGGGAGGCGGCAGGGCCGCGTCAGGGGAGGCGGCGGAGCCGCGTCAGGGGAGGCGGCGGTGCCGCGTCAGGGGAGGCGGGGGAGCCGCGTCAGGGGAGGCGGCAGGGCCGCGTCAGGGGAGGCGGCGGGGCCGCGTCAGACAGGCGGCGGGGCCGCGTC
This sequence comes from Closterium sp. NIES-65, assembly GCA_948144175.1. Lineage (NCBI taxonomy): Eukaryota > Viridiplantae > Streptophyta > Zygnematophyceae > Desmidiales > Closteriaceae > Closterium > Closterium sp. NIES-65. The sequence continues at coordinate 353,147 of CANXME010002442.1, read as the reverse complement.
AGGAGAGGCGGCGGAGCCGCGTCAGGGTAGGCGGCGGGGCCGCGTCAAACAGGCGGCGGGGCCGCGATCAGGAGAGGTGGCGGGGCCGCGTCTGAGGGACAGCGGGGCCGCGAGGGAAAAGGCGACCCGAGGGGGTCGCTAAAAAAAAGGCGCGCCTCGGGGCGCGCTTCGGTGGGCCCTAAAAAAAAACGGTCCTAAGGTAGGACCCGCTCTATACCATGTGGAGTAAAGAAAACAGGAATGAAATGACTAAGGAAAGATTGGGTACAAATACAACCCTAGAAACCCTGTACCCCATATGTGCTACCCCACTATAGCCTACAGCAACTATGTCATATAAATCTGACAGTATGTTCACGAGTCAGGATTTGAGGCCTTCCGGGGGAAGGCTGAGCTTGATGCCGAAACGAAGGACCTGAAGGAGGAAGAAAAGGAGGTGTACGACTCGGAGGACAAGGAGGAGGATAAGGAGGAGGAGGAGGATGACGAGGAAGAGGACGAGGAGGAGGAGGAGGAGAAGGAGGACGAGGAACAGTGGGGGCAGGAGCGGAGGAAGAGGAAAAGGTACGAGAAACCTAGGGCAGGCGGAAGGGATGAGGAAGAGGATGAGAAACGGGTTCTTTGCCGCCGTTCTACATCCTCGTATACGTCGACGACTTGGTCTTTGCCACAGCTGACACTGCTGGACTCGTCCACGTGAAGTCCGAGCTGCAGAAGAGACACACGTGCACAGACCTGGGTGAACTGCGCAGCTACCTTGGCTTGCAGATCACCCGGGACAGAGCACGCCGCACCATTACCCTGACTCAGTCACACATGGTGCAGCAGGTCCTTCAGCGCTTCGGCTTCACGTACTCCTCGCCTCAGGCCACTCCTCTGCCTACTCGCCACTCGCTCTCAGCTCTGCCTTCGGATGAGTCCGTAGAGTCGAGTGGCCCGGACCCAGAGCTTGTTGGCTGCCTCATGTACCTGATGACCTGCACACGACCTGACCTTGCATACCCTCTCAGCATTCTCGCACGCTATGTTGCTCCTGGGAGACACAGACCGGAGCACATGGCTGCAGCGAAGAGGGTGTTGCGCTATCTGTGTAGTACGTCGGGCATGGGGCTTGTGCTTGGAGGGCAGAGTCCAGTGGTCCTTACTGGGCACGCAGACGCTTCTTGGGCTGACGACCAGGCTACGCAGTGGTCGTCACAGGGTTACACCTTCAGCTTTGGTTCCGGCTCTGTTTCGTGGCGGGCTACTCGCTCGTTTTCTGTTCTCGGCTCCAGTTGTGAGGCTGAGATCTACGCAGGAGCCATGGCTGCACAGGAGCTTCGCTGGCTCACCTACCTGCTGTCTGACCTCGGAGAGCCGCCTCGTTCTCCTCCAGTGCTGTACGTAGACAACAAGGCCATGCTGGCCTTGTGTTGGGAGCAACGACTTGAGCACAGAACGAAGCACATTGCTCTCCGCTAATTTCTTGGTCGTGAGCTGCAGCAGCGTGGTCAGCTACGTCTTGCGTACGTGGCCTCTGAGGCCAACACTGCTGATATCTTCACCAAGGCGCTTGCGCCTTGTGACCATCAGCGCTTCTGTACTCAGCTAGGCCTTGTGCCTACCTTGCCTCACTTGCTCACCTCTTGACCTTGTTTGTACTGTTACATATATATATATATATATATATATCTGCTCTTGCTTGTCTAGCCTTTTTATATATATGTACTCATGCATGTGAACTGGCCTTGTGGCCTTGAACTTGTGCTCGGAATGTGTGGTGACTTTGTGATCCACCCTGAGCTTGCTTTGCTTTGCTTGACTGGTCTTGTGACCCCTTGTTCTCCCCCACTTTGCCTATGGGGGTGTGTCAGAACATTATAGCTCATGCATATTGTGTAGGCTATAGTGGGGTAGTTCATAAACGGTACAACTCAATTAGGGTTAGTACTTGTACCCAATTCATTCATAGTTCATTCATTCTCGTTTCTTCTCAAGTTGTGCCAAGGAGAAAGTCGAGAATGAGAATGGTGTTCACTATAGCACTAGGGTACATATAGCAAACAGAGCATGCAAAGAAGGTGCACCACCAACAGTTTATAATAACTACACTAAACTACAGCTACAGGCAGTTACATATATATTCTAACAATAGGGTACAACATTTCTAGGTTTCCTACTTGTACCCACATTTTGCCTAGTCACTTCATTCCTCGTAATTTTCACAAATACTTCTCGTTTGCCTCTATTAGCTGCCGTAAATTTCCGTTGGTGAAGAATGGGTCAGTCTGGTAGCCGTGGGTAAATAGTCGTGTAAGTAGTGGGTTGGATTGGGCAAGTAGTATGACGAGTCGTTGGGTAGTTAGGCGACGTGAGGGCGTCGGCAATATTTGATGAAATGTATTTGTACGTAACTGTGTAGTGGAAGCTGGACTCCAGATAGTTCCTCCAGCCAATATGTCGTGGGTTGAGATTCGGTACAGCGTGAAGGTATTAGCGCCAGACCATGTGCGCGATGGTGAGTAGATCCCTATCGTATATTGGGTAGTTACATTCATGCGGGTGAATCTTGCGAGACTTGTATGCGATTGGTTAAAGGTGGTTTTACGAGATCCTTCAGTGTACTGCTCCAACGGCAATTCCTCTTGCATCAATGACTTGCTCGAACGGACGGTGAGGATATGCGATGTGAAGAACAAGGTGGCGAGCACAAAATTTAGTTTAGGGCAGAAAAGGCACACTCCTCTTCCTCCACCCCATGTGAACTCAACCCTCTTTCTTAGCAGGTCAGCCAGCGAGGCAGTTAGCTTCGCCATGTCGGAGATGAACTGGCGCACATAGTTGACGAAAAAAAAAACAAAAAAAAAAAAAAACAAAAAAAAAAAACAACAACAACAACTCGGTCGCCTTTGTCGGTGGGTGCCAGGCCTGAATTGTCGCGCTCTTTTGTGTCTATTTTTGTTGACCACTATTTGGGATCTAGAAGCTCTTAACACACCTTTAATCCACACGAGGTAGTCCCCACGGGGTCACCTCAAAAGGTCTTCGGGTGCCTGGTCCTACAACAAAGACACGTGTTCAAGTAGAGGATGGCATGGATGGCATTAGCTCTTGTCGGTCGTAAGCGCGATCACTGACTTGGCAGTGATGAATGTAAGAGTGCACAGCTTGCTGTTGATGCCAAAGTTGGAGAGGACTAAACATGCGCTATATACTATTCGAGCTTCGCATAGCTGTTGGTGCATGGCCCGAGACGAGAGGGTGATGCGTTAGCGCAACTTCTGAGACCAAATCTGCGGTTCATTGCATGGTGTCGGACCAGTCCCATTGGTAAATGTTTCCGAGGATCCCTCACTTCGAGAGCCTGAGAAAACAAAGTGGTTCTCAGTAGTTTTAGTTTTTCACGTGATTATGTCGATGTAGTATAATGGTCAGTATCTCCGCCTGTCACGCGGTAGATCCGGGTTCGATCCCCGGCATCGGCGCTTCGTTAGGTTGGTCTTCTTTTGTTTTCCACCGCATTGTTTAAAGGCTACTGGAATCTACACGATAATATGCATCTGTACAGTATAACGCGTGCATTCAGGTCGCGATTGTCAGTTTCGCGCCACCACTGACGCCACCTTCGCACCGTGTATCCTCCTGCAACCACTCCCTTGGTCACGACTCACCACCACCTTCCCGTCTACCCTTGAGAATGCCACACCCAAGTATTGACGCAGCGCACGGAAGTTATTGTTCTGTAGCGAGTGGTTGTGTAAGTAGGAGCCATTCAGCGATGGCAAGAAAACTAGCGAGTTAGGAGCCGATAGTGGTACCGCCGTTACTTTACACGTCGTCTCGGTCTCCGCATGGCCCGGTCACAGTTGAGTCAACGTGTCTTTCTTCTCCTCGTCTTCACATTCGTCGTTCTTCCATCGACCACGCGCTCAGGTCCGTCGTCCGTCGTCGCAGTCCTCCCCCCCCCCCCTCAGCACCGCCAGTAATTCCGTCTCGCTTTTTAGATTTCTCGCCAGTGATTTCGTTGCCCGCGCGCCATTCCCGCTGAGTTAATGGTCGCCATCCTCCCGCTTCCTCGTTTCCCACCGTCTTTGTCTCTCAGCTGACTTTAGCAACAAGGCTACTCGTTTCGCGAGTCGTTCCGAAAGGCGTTCGCCGGTCTTCGCTTACTCTCGCGTGAGAGGGTGAGTGTCGCCCTATCGTGAAGTAACAAATGGCTTGACTTTGGTTGTGAGGTGCTTGAAGCTGGATTTCTTGGGAGAGGAAATAGAGAATGAGCGGTTCAGAGGGATTATGCGCCATTGAGAGGAGCGAAGTACGGTGGAGAGGTGGAGTGAGCAAGCTGGAGGGGGTGCGGGATGGCCTGTTGAATTGCTCGGTGTTTCTTGGAGTTTATTCGCAAAAACACCCTCCAAATAAACAGGTGGAGAGGCAAGCTGGGCGGAGTTGAGGTGCAGGCCCTGCAGGGTGATGGCGTGTCGACTCGCTCCGTACGAAGCTTTGACTGACACCACAACTCAAACTTTGTTGGCTGACGCGGTTTTGTCTGACGTGGGTTTGACGGACAATTGCTCCACCGACGTGGCTTAACTGACAACCTTTTTATTGACGTGGCTTTGACTGCCAATCGTCTGGCTTGGCGTGGTATTGCGTGGTGACCCGTTGACATGGCATGTGATGACATTGACTGCGGTTTCCCGGAATGGTGTGGCATGTGATGACGTGACGTCACTGAGTGGCGTGGCAGGGCTCCATTGGCGGAGTGGCAGCAGCGGCTGCTGACATGGCATGCAGGGCAGGCGGGCAGCGGGAGAGACGCACTGGGGGAGCCGCGGGTGGGAGGCGAGGAGGAGTGCCATGGGGAGGAGGGGAGTGAGAGTGATGCAAGTGGCGGAGATGGCAGCCGTGTGGGGGATGTGGTGGAGCAAGCAGGTGCAGTGGGGGGGAACGGGAGGGAAAGCAAGGCGGAGGGGAGCGGGCGTGAGAGGGCGGGGGTGCATGAAAGGAAGTCAAAGGATGCTGGTGGAGGGGGTGGGGGAGGGGGGAGGGGGAGGCGGAGGGTTGCACATGGGGAGGGGCGGAGTTGCTTTCCACGGCAGACAGGCGGACTCTCACGCAGGATGGGGTGGGGGCGACTCACATTTAGGGTGGGGTGGGCCCGACTTACTTTCAGGGTCGGGTGGGGCGGACAAGGGGGACTCTTTGCTCGCTGACTTCCTCCCTGTTCTCGACCCGCTTCGCCTGCCATCTCTCTTCCAATCAGCTGCTGCCACCTCAGCCTCTTCGGAGACCTCCGCTCCACCGGGCTTGCATGCCACGTCAGCAGCAGGGCAGGAGGACGTGGTGAGAGCTGGAGGGTTCCAGTTTTCAGCGCGCACAACTGATGCGGACGCAGGCAGGGCAGGGGGAGGCGCAGAGGAGGGCAGAGCGGGGGAGAGCAGAGCTGGCGAGCAGCAAGGGGCGGGCCGGGGGAGACAGCTGAAGCAGCATCGCAGCGAGCAGGTGGCGCAGGGCGGAGGGCGAGACAAGAGAGGCAAGGCAGCAGAGGGAGGGGGAGTTGGAGGTGGAGGGGGAGGGAGTGAGGCAGCACAGGGGGGCCCGATCACGGAGGGCGGGATGAGTCTGACAGAGCTGTCGTCCGCAGTGCTGTCGGGGTCGCTGCTGTCTGAAGCCCCTCTCGGCTCCCCCGTGCTCCTCCGCGTTGCCTTCTCCTCCGGCCCCAAGGCAGGCCTCCACGCCGTGCAGCAGCCACCGCAGCAGCAGCAGCAGCTTCAGAAGGGGGAGGCGGGAGCAGCATCAGCAGCACCTGGGGGTGTGTCGTCGCCCTTCTTCCGCCTGTCATCACAGGTGGACCTGTCACAGTCACGCGTGCAGCTGTTCGGTCCCATGCCGCACTCGCGCCGCCGCACCTTCCCCCTTGCCGTCGCCCACGCCACTGATGCTGCGGGCGGGGAGGTTCTCACTGTCAACTTCACAGTCAAGGTGCGATCCTCACGAGTCACGTCAACGCCACAGTCGATCGTTCCTTAACGCGTCCCATGACCACCCGTGGTACAAATTTATGCGATGTTATGCACATAGCATAGTGCACATCCTCCCATACAGTGCAGATAGTTGTTCCCGACCCCCCTCTCAACCTTCCACCACACATGTGATGTGCCCATCTCCTCCCTGCGTGCCACCTTTTGCCTGCATGCAGCTGCCCGGAGCGTACAGTGTGATGGTGGTGGTGGCGGACACACAGGGCAACCGCCTCAAGTTCAAGGCGCCCAACTTCTTCCGCTCCGCCATCCCCCTCCCCGCCGCCCTCCTCCCCGCCGCCTCCACGCCGCTCTCCCCCATCATGGCGGCCGCACCTGCAGCGGTGGCGGGGCAGCAGGCGCAGATGGCGTTTGCTCTCGTCAGCTCGGACGGCACGCAGATCCCTGCCACCGACGCTGATGTGATTGTTGCCAGTGTGACAAAAGTGAATGCTGGTGTTGGTACCAGCAGCAGCAACAGCAGCAGCAGCGGTGACAGCGGCGGTGGTGGGGAGGGCAGTGAGTGGGGGGAGGGGCCATCGGGGGTGGGAGTGGAGGTGGATGGGGCCTCAGGGCTCATCGTCCTGCGCTTCACCCCACCCTCTCACGGCGACAACTCCCCCACCCTCTCCCTCATCCGCGCCCAGCAGACCATCAATCTCCAAAGCCCTTCACCCTCACCCACCTCCTCTTCCGCTTCCTCTGCTGCCTCGTCCGCGCCCTCCTCTCCCTCCTCCTCCTCCTCCTCCTCCTCCTCCTCCTCCTCCTCCTCCTCCTCCTCCTCCTCCTCCTCCTCCTCCTCCTCCTCCTCCTCCTCCTCCTCCTCCTCCGTGCTCCTACAAGTAGCACCAGGCGAGCCCAGTGGGGACGCCTCAGGGCCGCTGCTGGTGGCGGCGCAGGAGGTGGCGGTGGGGCAGACGGGGCGCCTCACAGTGTACGTGTGCGACGCCATGGGCTCCGACCTGCCCGCCGAGCCCCTCCTCTCGCTCTTCTCCGCGTCCTTCTCAGTCGCCTCTAACTTCTCCCAGCAGCAGCTCACCTACCCCGCTACCCTCACCCTCTCTGCCGGTGCTCTCTCTCTCGGTGCTTCTCTCAGGCCGGAACATCCGAGGAAGCCCGTTCCCCTTCACAGTGCTCCCCGGCCCTCTGCACCCGCCTTCCTCGCTGCTATACGGGCCAGGGGCGCATGGAGCAGTGCCTAAGTTCCCAGCGTTTCTGCAGCTGCAGCTGTGGGATGCGTGGGGCAACGTGCTGCTGGCAGGGGGCGCAGGGCAGGACGTGCAGGTGGGGGTGGTGCCCGCAGCACAAGGGGCGGCAGCAGCAGCGGCGCTGGTGGGTGCAGGGGGGAATGGAGCGGTGCAGAGGGGTATGCCAGCGGTGGCGGAGGGTACGGCGGTGAGTGTGGTGGACAGCGGCAACGGTTGCTACTCTATCTCCTACCGGGTCACCAAGCCCGGTGCCTACGCTATCCTTGTGACTGTAGGCGATGTGCTCTTGCAGAACGTGACTGTAGCGGCGACCCCAGCAGTGGACGTCAATGCAGGTAGCGCTGCCGCCCAGCCCACGTGTGTGGTAACCGCATCGCCCGCCTCCGGCCCCATGAAGCAGCTGCTCGCATTCGCACCACCTCTCGTCCAAGCAGGCGCCGCCATGTGGCTGCGCATCGTCGCAGTAGATTCACCAGGAATGGCAGCTGTATCAGACCCTGCTATGCTCTCCGCCAATCTCTCCCTCACTCTACTCTCCACACAGGGGCAAGTGGCTGACATCACTGCCACGCCCGTCGTTCCCTCCTTTGGAGGGAAACTCATCCCTGCGCTGTGGCAAGCGCAGGTGACTGTTCAGGTGGCCGGCAGCTTTGTCCTGATCTGCACGGAGTGCCTGGGGCGGGCGAGCAGCATGGTGGTGAAGTCAGGCCTGCCGCTGCAGCTACTGCAGGGGGATGCAGTGGGGGGGGACAATGCCTACACGTTCTCCGTGTTTTTCGATGTGGTTTCTGTAGCAAGTTACCATTGTGGGCCGCGAGGCGAGGGTCCGTATTGTACAGTGCCCAGTGCCCACTCGCTTGGCTGCTCCAGTCCGTGTCCCATTTTGTGGCATGCCTGACTGCCTGACTGCCTTGTTGGCAGGTACGCGAGTGGTTCTATTGAGTATTGGACGGGGTACTACTCAAGCCGGCCAGCCTTCAAGGGCTATGCTCGCATGTGTAGTAGCCTGCTGCAGGTGAGTTGCTGCTTCTGAGTTGCTGCTTCTGAGTTGCTGCATCTGAGTTGCTGCTTCTGAGTTGCTGCGTCTGAGTTGCTGCTTCTGAGTTGCTGCGTCTGAGTTGCTGCTTCTGAGTTGCTGCTTCTGAGTTGCTGCTTCTGAGTTGCTGCGTCTGAGTTGCTGTGTCTGAGTTGCTGCTTCTGAGTTGCTGCTTCTGAGTTGCTGCGTCTGAGTTTCTGCGTCTGAGTTGCTGCGTCTGAGTTGCTGCGTCTGAGTTGCTGCGTCTGAGTTGCTGCGTCTGAGTTGCTGCGTCTGAGTTGCTGCGTCTGAGTTGCTGTGTCTGAGTTGCTGCGTCTGAGTTGCTGCGTCTGAGTTGCTGCGTCTGAGTTGCTGCTTCTGAGTTGCTGCTTCTTAGTTGCTGCGTCTGAGTTGCTGCGTCTGAGTTGCTGCGTCTGAGTTGCTGCGTCTGAGTTGCTGCGTCTAAGTTGCTGCTTCTGAGTTGCTGCGTCTGAGTTGCTGCGTCTGAGTTGCTGCGTCTGAGTTGCTGCGTCTGAGTTGCTGCGTCTGAGTTGCTGCTTCTGAGTTGCTGCTTCTGAGTTGCTGCGTCTGAGTTGCTGCTTCTGAGTTGCTGCGTCTGAGTTGCTGCGTCTGAGTTGCTGCTTCTGAGTTGCTGCGTCTGAGTTGCTGCTGCTGAGTTGCTGGAGACATATCACTCTCTGCTGCACCCTCAAGGCAGTGTTCAATCACACAAGGTATTTTCCCTGAAGGTTTGCGCTTGCAGCGCTGCTGTCAAGCAATCAGTGCGCCATCCATACCCTCCCCCCACACCGCTCCCTTCCTCGTCCTTTCCGTGCTCTCCCATTCTGCCTGCTCTATGCTCCTCCCTCCTGCAGGCAGCCACTCGTGGGCTGGGAGAACATGCAAGTGTGCGGAAACAGCACATCCCGCCCATCCTCCTGATTGCCATCCATGCCACATGCCCCCCCTGCCCAACCCACACAGTCCACCCACACCCTCCCTTCTCCCCCAATGCACCCGCCCAGCGCTTCTTGAGCAGGCAGCCACCCTATTGGAAGCATCAGTGGGCCAGGTGAATGTACAGATCTGGTGGATCTACAGGTCTGGTGAATGTACAGGTCTGGTGAATGTACAGGTCTGGTGAATGTACAGGTCTGGTGAATGTACAGGTCTGGTGAATGTACAGGTCTGGTGAATGTACAGGTCTGGGGAAACAACACATCTCGCCTCGTCGTGCCTGCGGTGCTCCCCTCTCCACCAACCTTACTGCCATCCACGCCCCGTCGCCCCCGCCCTCCTTCCTTCACACCCCTCTTCATCCCTCTATCTCCTCCCTTCCACCCTCTCGCTCGATGCTCTTCGTGCCGGCAGCCACGCTACTGGAAGCATCAGTGGGCAGGTCCAACCTCCAAGCGTGGGGGAACCAAACCTCCCGCCTTGTGGTGCCCGTGCTGCTCTCCACCAACCTCTCTGCCATCCACGCCCCCTCGCCCCTGCCCTCCCATACACCCCTCCACATCCGTCCATCTCCTCCTTTCCATGCTCACATTGCTCGTCCTGCAGGCAGCCATGCTCCTAGAAGCATCAGTGGGCAGGTCCATTTTACAAGGGTGGGGTAACCAAACCTCCCGCCTCATGGTGCCCGTGCAGCTCTCCACCAACCTCTCTGCCATCCACGCCCCCTCGCCCCCGCTGTCCCGTCTCGCCTCGACGTTCCCTCTGGAGGAGGCAGTGGCAGTGGCACAGCACCACAATGCCATCACGGGCATGGCAAAGCAGCACGTGAATGATGATTACACGCTGCAATTGTACAGAGGAGCACAAGAGGTGAGCGGAAGGAACAAGTGGAAGTAGGGGAACGGGGGGGGGGGGGGGATGGTGGGGCAGGTAGGGTATGGTATGGTATGGGGTAGGGGCCATTGGGAACGGAGGAGGCAGTGGCAGTGGCACAGCACCATGATGCCATCACGGGCATGGCAAAACAGCATGTGAATGACGACTACACGCTCCAGCTGTACAGAGGAGTGCGGGAGGTAAGGTGTGTGTGTGGGGTAGGTAGGGGCCATTGGGAATAGGGAGATTTGGAGGAGGAGGCAGTGGCTGTGGCACAGCACCTTGATGCCATCACGGGCACGGCAAAACAGCATGTGAATGATGATTACACGCTGCAGGTGTACAGAGGAGTGCGGGAGGTGAGAGGAAAGGAAGGAACGAGTGGAAGTATGGGGGGACCGTGGGAAGTATGGTGGAATGATGATTACACGCTGCAGCTGTACAGGGGAGCAGGAGGTAGGACGCGCGAGGTATGGGGCGTTGGGCATGATGAGCACACGCGGCGACCCTACATGGGAGCACAGGAGATGAGAAGGTATCTTCGCGGTGTCGTCCACGCTCACCGCACCATGCGGAGATAACTAATGCAGCGGGAGCTAGACTACGGGCTGGGCACGGGGCAAGAGTGATCGTAGCGTTCGTTCGTTTCTTAGTCGTTTCGAAGTGCTAACACTACTTGATAGTTCACGGGGAAAATTGGCAAGAGTTTCACTAGGAAAACATAACAACAAAAGTTCAGAATGATTGCATCAACATTGGCAACACTGACTACATCAGACCTAACAAGGATGCTGGTCCACTGCCAGCGCAGCACGGTCGACCGCGTGCCACCACGACTTGGTCGACTGCGCTCCAGCAGAGCAGAGTCGCGGCTCGCCAGCGTTGCAGGCCCGCGGTGTGCTAACGCTGCAGTAGGTCGGCTCCACAGCGTTGCATCCGCGGGACAACAGTGCACCAGCTTCGCAGGTGCGTGCAGCTGGCTGGCGCCCAACTCCCTGTCACACGCCTAGCGCAGACACTTCAACCGTGACGGCGCCCACCAGCCACGTCGACTTTGGGATACCACCCCCGAGATCGTCTTCGTATGACAACATCCCTGGCGACTTTCGCGCACGTCGCCCGGGTATCCTGGTTGACCGGGTATTTTGCGGTCTTCCCGCGGTTTCTCGGCCACCGCGGTCCTCAGCGGTTTCGTGGATCCACGCTCCCCTATGATTTCGTGGCTCCACGGTCCCCCACGATTTCGTGGCTCCCACGGTCCACCGCAATTTCGTGGTTCCCACGGTCCACCGCGATTTCGTGGCTCCCAGAGTTGGCTCCGCCCATGCGAGGACGGGGCCAAACACAACTTCCGTTGACACCTTCCCCCGCCCCTTGTGCCGTCGAGTGCCCTCTTTAGTATCTTACTTTCTTTGTCTCCTATCATATTTCTCTTTCCCTTGTCTTCCGCCCTCCTCCTATTCTCTTTGTACCATCCTTGACCCTTGTTGTTCCTTGCATTGAGACACCGAATCCAAATATTTGCCACTTCACCAGGAAACTCCGCTTACGAATGTTGATAATGTCTATGCATACAAGCGGCCAACAAGTATCAAAGTTTCTCTCTGTACAAAGGAATGGAAAACTCCACCAAAATCACTTGAAATTCATTGACGTTCTAATGTATATACAAAACACATAACTCAAGTGCCACAATAGTTTGTTATATTTAATACGCAAGTACTTTGGATAAATTATTGATATTATTGAGAATAATTAATCAGATACATTTTTTTAGAAAGCCGATGGTTGTATTCAATTAAAGAGAAAACTTAATAGACCAAACCTGTGGACAATGTAAAGTGGTTTTTTTTATGAAAAGGTGAGGGGTAAGTCCTAACGCGAACACATCTGGCTTGCCCGCCCAATTTGACATTGTGTAGTTATGACATTCACCGATTCGCTCGTAGTCGCCCTCTCCTTGCAATGCGGGAATTGTTGCGTGCTGGTCCGCCGCGCCCAGCTCCAATGATCGTGCTGCATCACGCTCTTGCTTCCGCTGCAGCTGCCACCGCTCTTGACCCTTCTGTTACTGCCGCAGCTCTGCCAAAACGAGCCACTCATGCTTTGCGGTCGCTCAAGTGCCACGTAGTTCTTGTTTGTCCCCGTTACAGTGCACCTCATCGCATTAGCCCGGAGCGATCAGTCCCGACCGCTGGTGGAAAGACGACGAGAGAGTTGGCTAGCCGTCGTTTTCCCTCTTTATCCAGAAACAACTGCTCATGTTCTTGTTCCTCGGTCGTGAAAGCGCAGCGCTCGAGAGCCAGACGGCTAGCCGTCAACATGTTTGTCTGCGCGGTGGTGCGGATCCCGTTAGAAGCACAACAAGCGTCACTCAGCCGTCGTGTGGCGGAGCGGAAGCGGAGGGCGTAGAGGAGGTGGAGCAAGGAGGGCGGAGGGCTGGTGATGGCGTCGGGGGTGACGAGGAGATGAGGCAGCGATTAATGCTGTTGGAACTGCTGTTTGATGTTGGGGACGACCAGGTGAGGAGCGGGGGGAAGAGAAGGTAACGGCAGCAACGAGGATGATAAGGTGAGGGGGAGGGGAAGCGAAGGCAAGGGTGGGGGAGAAGAGAAGGCGAGGGGCAGGGGAAAGAGAAGGCGACGGCTAAGGGAGGCAGACGGGAGGGGAGGAGTGTTTGCCGTACAGGGTCCGTGGGGTGAGAGGGGTTGAGGAAAGGGGAGGCTGGGAAAGGGGAGGCTGGGAAAAGAGAGGCTGGGTAGCGAGGGGGGCGAGTAAAGAGGGGAGTGAGAATAGAGGTGAGTGAGGAGAGAGGGGGTTGGAAAGAGAGGGAGGTGAGGAAGGGGGATGGGGAGAGGGGGATGAGGAGAGGGGGGTGTGGTGGGGGGGATGGGGAGAGAGGTGATGGATGGTAAAGGTTGGTTGTTTTTTGGAAGCTGGGCTGAGTTCACATGACCATTATCAAAAGGGGTTAGATGGCAATAGAGAGGTGGGGTGGGTTGTGAGGAAGGTAGGGTCGGTGGAGTGAAGTAGCCTAGTGATGTTGGAGTGGAGAGCATCTTAGCATCACAATATGCTTTGTACTTGTGCTTCCACTCCACGTGCATTTTCCCTCTCGTTGGCTCTACTGCTTCTGTGCCGCCCGTACCACCCTGTGCCGCCCTGTGCCACCCCGTACCACCCTGAGCCATCTTGTGCCACCCTGTGCCACCCCGTACCACCTTGAGCCACCTTGTGCCGCCCTGTGCTGCTCTGTGCTGCTGTGCCGCCTTGTGTTCCCTGTGAGAATCGAAACAAGAATGAATGCACAAAGGAATGGAATGTGGTACAAATATGCAACCCTAAAAATGTGTACCCCATATAGGCTACCCCACTACAGCCTACAGAACATTATGATTTGACACACCCCCATAGGCAAAGTGGAGGAGAACAAGGGGTCACAAGACCAGTCAAGCAGAACAAAGCAAAGCTCAGGGTGGATCGCAAAGTCACCACACATTCCGAACACAAGTTCAAGGCCAGAAGGCCAGTTCACATGCAGGAGCACACATATATATATAAAAGGCTAAACAAGCAAGTGCAGTAGTATATATATGTGACAGTACAAGCAAGGTCAAGAAGTGAGCAAGTGAGGCAAGGCAGACACAAGACCAAGCTGAGTACAGAAGCGCTGATGATCACAAGGCGCAAGTGCCTTGGTGAAGATATCAGCAGTGTTGGCCTCAGAGGCCACGTACGCAAGTTGCAATTGACCACGCTGCTGCAGCTCACGAGCAAGAAAGTAGCAGAGAGCAATGTGCTTCGTCCTGTGCTCCAGGCGCTGCTCCCGACACAAGGCCAGCATGGCCTTGTTGTCTACGTACAGCACTGGAGGAGAACGAGGCGGCTCTTCGAGATCAGTCAGCAGGTAGGTAAGTCAGCGAAGCTCCTGAGCAGCCATGGCTCCTGCGTCGAACCCATCCTCACAACTGGAGCCGAGAACGGAAGACGAGCGAGTAGCCCGCCACGAAACAGAGCCGGAACCAAGGCTGAAGGTGTAACCCTGTGACGACCGCTGTGTAGCCTGGTCGTCAGCCCAAGAAGCGTCTGCGTGCCCAGCGAGGACCACTAGACTCTGCCCTCCAAGCACTAGCCCCATGCCCGACGTACTGCACAAGTAGCGCAACACCCTTTTCGCTGCAGCCATGTGCTCCGGTCTGTGTCTCCCAGGAGCAACATAGCGTGCAAGAATGCTAAGAGGGTATGCAAGGTCAGGTCGTGTGCAGGTCATCAGGTACATGAGGCAGCCAACAAGCTCTGGGTACGGGCCACTCGACTCTACGGACTCATCTGAAGGCAGAGCTGAGAGCGAGTGGCGAGTTGGTAGAGGATGGGCCTGAGGCGAGGAGTACGTGAAGCCGAAGCGCTGAAGGACCTGCTGCACCATGTGTGACTGAGTCAGGGTAATGGTGCGGCGTGCTCTGTCCCGGGTGATCTGCAAGCCAAGGTAGCTGCGCAGTTCACCCAGGTCTGTGCACGTGTGTCTCTTCTGCAACTCGAACTTCACGTGGGCGAGTCCAGCAGTGTCAGTACTGGCAAAGACCAAGTCGTCGACGTACACGAGGAAGTAGAACGACGGCAAAGAGGTGTCGGTGCGCAGGAACAGCGACGGGTCGGCAGTAGAGGGAGCAAACCCAAGAGCCGCAAGCGTAGTCCTTAGTGTGTCGTGCCACTCACGCGGTGCCTAGCGGAGAGTGTAGACTGGCCGCCGGAGGCTCCACTGGGTGCCAGGAGGAAAAGTCCGAGTGAAGCCAGGTGGGCGGCGCATCCAGATCTCCTCGTGCATGCTACCCTGCAAGAAAGCAGTGCTGAAGTCAAGAGAGAGAAGCTCGTAGTCGCGCTGAGCGGCTATGTGCAGCAGCACCTGAAGAGTGGTCATCTTCGGGGTGGGAGAGAAGGTCTGAAAGTAGTCAACTCCCTGCCGCTAATTGAAGCCACGAGCCACGTACCGCGCCTTGAAGACAGGTGGAGAACCTGGTGGCCGCTTCACCCTGAAGATCCACATGCCACTTACAATGTTCGTCTCAGGAGGGGGAACAGCGTCAACGTAGGTGCATGTGGACTTCCAGGAAGCCATCTCTGCGTCCATAGCTGCCTGCCACTGAGACGAGTAGGGACCATCTATTGCCTCCGCGTAAGAGCGCGGAGTCGGGATGTCAAGTGCATCCGGGTCTCCCTCAGGGGTAAGCAGTACGGACACGAGATGAGGTGAAGCAGCAGCCAGACACTGGAACTCCTCCTGCCTGTCCTCAAGGACGTCCGTGCCAAGGGCACACTCACCCCCGACGGACGGAGGACAGACAGACTCAGACTCAGCGACAAGACTAGCAGCGTAGTCTAGACGACAGTGAGCAGCAAAGTCGACGAGCTCAGCAACTAGGGCAGATGCAGCAGTGGACTCAAAAGAAGGGTCATTGACGACAGTCGCAAGGAGACGCGTAACAGTAGGACTGGGAGCACGAAGAGAGTCTTCAAGGCGCGGTACGTGGCTCGTGGCTTCAGTCAGCGGCAGGGAGTTGACTACTTTCAGACCTTCTCTCCCACCCTGAAGATGACCACTGTTCGGGTACTGCTGCACATAGCCGCTCAGCGCGACTACGAGCTTCACTCTCTTGACTTCAGCACTGCTTCCTTGCAGGGTAGCCTGCACGAGGAGATCTGGCTGCGCCGCCCACCTGGCTTCACTGGGACTTTTCCTCCTGGCACCCAGTGGAGCCTCCGGCGGCCAGTCTACGGTCTCCGCCAGGCACCGCGTGAGTGGCACGACACACTGAGGACTACGCTTGCGGCTCTTGGGTTTGCTCCCTCTAGTGCCGACCCGTCGCTGTTTGTGCGCACCGACACCTCTTTGCCGCCGTTCTACATCCTCGTGTACGTCGACGACTTGGTCTTTGCCAGTACTGAGACTGCTGGACTCGCCCACGTGAAGTCCGAGCTGCTGAAGAGACACACGTGCACAGACCTGGGTGAACTGCGCAACTACCTTGGCTTGCAGATCACCCGGGACAGAGCACGCCGCACCATTACCCTGACTCAGTCACACATGGTGCAGCAGGTCCTTCAGCGCTTCGGCTTCACGTACTCCTCGCCTCAGCCCACTCCTCTGCCTACTCGCCACTCGCTCTCAGCTCTGCCTTCGGATGAGTCTGTAGAGTCGAGTGGCCCGGACCCAGAGCTTGTTGGCTGCCTCATGTACCTGATGACCTGCACACGACCTGACCTTGCATACCCTCTTAGCATTCTTGCACGCTATGTTGCTCCTGGGAGACACAGACCGGAGCACATGGCTGCAGCGAAGAGGGTGTTGCGCTACTTGTGCAGTACGTCGGGCATGTGGCTAGTGCTTGGAGGGCAGAGTCCAGTGGTCCTCACTGGGCACGCAGACGCTTCTTGGGCTGACGACCAGGCTACACAGCGGTCGTCACAGAGTTACACCTTCAGCCTTGGTTCCGGCTCTGTTTCGTGGCGGGCTACTCGCTCGTCTTCCGTTCTCGGCTCCAGTTGTGAGGCTGAGATCTACGCAGGAGCCATGGCTGCTCAGGAGCTTCGCTGGCTCACCTACCTGCTGACTGACCTCGGAGAGCCGCCTCGTTCTCCTCCAGTGCTGTACGTAGACAACAAGGCCATGCTGGCCTTGTGTCGGGAGCAGCGCCTGGAGCACAGAACGAAGCACATTGCTCTCCGCTACTTTCTTGCTCGTGAGCTGCAGCAGCGTGGTCAGTTGCGACTTGCGCCTTGTGATCATCAGCGCTCAGCTTGGTCTTGTGCCTGCCTTGCCTCACTTGCTCACTTCTTGACCTTGCTTGTATTGTCACATACATATACTCCTGCTCTTGTTGTTTAGCCTTTTATATATATATGTGTGCTCCTGCTTGTGAACTGGCCTTCTGGCCTTGAACTTGTGCTCGGAATGTGTGGTGACTTTGTGATCCACCCTGAGCTTTGCTTTGTTTTGCTTGCTTGGTTTTGTGACCCCTTGTTCTCCCCCACTTTGCCTATGAGGGTGTGTCAAATCAAAATGTTCTGTAGGCTCTAGTTGAGTAGCCCATATGGGGTACACATTTCTAGGGTTGCATATTTGTACCACATTCCATTGCTTAGTTCACATCATTCTGCTTTCAATTCTCTCACAAACACCCACACATGCCGACACACCATGGAGCTCATACAGCCCTGCACTTGCCTTCTCTCTGTTGTAAACTGCTTTCAACCCCTCTCCTCCCCACCACTTCCTTCTTTTTGTTTCTCCCCTCCTTTCTATTTATACACTCTGCCTCCAAGCCACGCTCTGTGCTCCACTGTCACTGTTTAGTTCCCTCTTTCTCAACCCCTTTTTCATATAGCCCCCTCACTTCCTCACCTGTCCCATCCTCCCTATAGCAACTCCCTGTCTTACCCGTTTTCTGACTGCTTCCCTTTCTCTTCCGCTTCTCTTCCCCTTCCCTTTGCCTCTCCCCCCCCCCCCCCCCCCCCGCTCCCTCCGTCCAACCACTTGATTGACTGTTTCCCAATGCTCCCGCTCTCTTCCAACTCTCCTCCTTCCCAACCCCTTTCCTTTTCACGCCCATCAGGCACCCCTTTGACTCGAGCTATTGGGGGCGCATCGTGGGTTTTCTCATAGAAGAGGGGCGCATACAGCCGCACCAGGTAGTGCACCCCAGAGCTGCCACCAACGACGACCTGCTGCTGGTGAGTTGTGCTGCTTTCCCCGCTGCACTATCGTGTGAATGAGGGGCGGATACGACTACACCAGGTGCTACACCCCAGGGCTGGTACGACGCCTCTAGCTGATTTCCTGTGTGCCGGCTTGCTGCTTGCTGTCCAGCTCGATTGCTGATCGCACGGCGTCGTCAGCGTTTAGAAGACACGCCGTGTCATGTTACCGTGTTGCTTCTTGAGCTGACTAGGTAGTTCTTTGTGTGTCTAGGACACGCCTTGTGGGAGCATGGCACAGACCTTCCATGCTGTTGTCGTCCCCTTTCTTAGAAATAGGCTATCAACACTTTGTGTACTCTATTTTATATGGTCTAGGTTATTTGCGGGTTGGGTGTAGGTTTGTGATCCCAACCCTATCTGGTTGGGATTCCCTTGTAATCCTGCAAATCTGCCAACTCACCAATTGGAGATTTGCTAGGATTTCCATCCCATCCTTTCCCTAGCTTTGCTCAACCCAACCTTGTTTGTACTTGAGGCCTAGTGCCTTCTTGATCAATCAATCACTTCAGCTCCAATTCTATCATGGTATCGAGCTAGTAAAATCCGCTCACGCGGAATCCGATCCTTGGCGTCGCGATGCGTTCTCCTCTTCTAGGCTATGCCTATTTCGGCTCCCGGCTCCTACACTTAGTGTTTTTTCAACTTCAATTCATAGCTCCAGACAATCGCGCATTCAACTTCCTTCATCGCGCATCTCAGTTTTCAACGGCGACATTTTCCGCCTTCAAATTCCGTCATCGTAAGCTTCTGGTTTTTAATCTTCGTGGCAAATTTCGCAATTTCTTAAACTTTGAACCGGTTTTTCATCAGCGCAGCGGAACAGGTTCAGCGGCGCAGCAGAACAGATTCAGCGGCGCAGTAGAACAGGTTCAGCGGCGCAGCAGAACAGGTTCAGCAGCGCAGAAAAACAGGTCAGCGGCTCAGTAGAACAGGTTCATCAGCGCAGCAGAACAGGTTCAGCCGCGCAGTAGAACAGGTTCAGGGGCGCAGCAGAATAGGTTCAGCGGCGCAGCAGAACAGGTCAGCGGCGCAACAGAACAGGTCAGTGGCGCAGCAGTGAAGCGGAAAAGGGGCAGCGGCGAAGCAGAACAGGGGGCATCGGCGAAGCAGTGTAGCAGATCAGAATACGAGGCTTCTATTGCCAAAATCGCGTTTCGGACTTCCTTCAATCCCGCTTCGCTCCGCTACGTATCGGAGACTCTAGCGGTGCGCTTCGCGCGAAATGGCGACTTCCACTTCCACCCTTGTCGGAAACCTCATCATCCTTAACCTTGCTCCCAACGGCACGAGCACCAACTTCGGGGAGTGGTGCTACGGAGTAGAGAAGCACCTCCTTAGCACGGAGCTTAAGGGGATTTGCCTCAAGGACATCCTCCTCAACCGTGGCAAGGGCAAGATGCGTCTCCCTCCCGATCCTCTTGGTGAAGGAGCAACTGCTGCACCTAAGACCGCATTTGAGGATAAGACCACCCAGTATGAGATCTACTTCAGTGTGTGGGAGCAAGCAGATGCCGCAGCGATTAAGGTCATCATCTCCACTCCGGTTGATCTTGTCAAATCTTACCGCACCTTTCGCTCTGCACATGACATCTGGAAATACCTCCAGGACCGCTTTCATGACAAAACTGCAGTGGGGGTAGCAATCCTCATTCCTCGCATGTTCCAAATCCGTCTTGAGCAATGCCCAGGCATACTACGTTTCTGAAATCCGTAACATCCATGAGGAGCTCAAGGAAATTGAGATCATCTTCCTCGAACAGGCACCTGCAGCTGGGCTTCTCGTAGGACTTACTCCGGTTTACAACGTTACCAGTTCCATGCTCAAATAGCTCCCCACCAAGGAACTCACTTTCGAAAAAGTCGCATCGGCCCTCCTCTCTACTGAAAAGGAGCATCCGTCAATGCGGTGCGCTACTCCCCTGGTATCCCATTTCGCTCTCAGTAGGGCCAGAGGCGCAACTCCTTTCCCCCATGCCCCTACCTCATTAGGAAGGGTCCACGTGCGGGGCAGAAATGCAACGGAACCAACCACCTTGAGGCCAATTGCTTCAAGAAGTGAGGTGATGTGCATGGTGTTTCCAAGGACAGGCACCCTCCCAACTGGGCATCACCCCGTCGCGTGAACCAGGTTGAGGCAGTGGAGGAACCTGCACACGCATTTGCTAGCGCCCCGTCTGATGTTCGCCTTAATCTGTTGTTCTCTGATGCTGGCATTATTAATGAGAAGGAGTTGCAGTACATCGGTTTTTCAACCACATATTGGATCGAGTTCGTACTAGACAGTGGTGCCACCCACACAGTGCTCAAAGACCAAACCGTATTCATTCCCTACCAAGCTCCCACCCCTCTCCTTGGAGCTGATTCTAGCTTCTCCATCCAATGCCATGGGTCCTCCACAGTTCCCTGTCCAGCCTTCCCATCCAGCACAGTCACTAGCATCTGTGCCCCAACCCTCCGCTATAACCTCATTGCACAACGTGAAATCCAACATGCAGGAGTGATCACCATCTTTCCCAATGATGTCGACTAATGTGACATGTTTGACGCCAAAACCGGCATTCATCTAGCCTGCTTCACCCTCAACTCCAGCAACCTCTACACACTCGTTGTACCTCCCATTCAAACGTGCTCGCTCTCCCACCTTCCGCTCCCTTCCTCAGACTCCTCCACCTGTCACTGCCGTCTCCTTTCCGACAAAACCATGCTCTTCCATCACCGCCTCGGCCACATCAACTTCCGCGCGCTTTCAGACCTTGCCAAAAACCATCCTCTATGGCCTTCCAGCCTCAACCTAGGGCCGCCTTGCCTTGACTACGCACAGAGCGCGCTTCGTGAACAGCCCCATCCTCCCACCGAGTCCATCTCCACCGCACCTCTTGATCGCGTGCACATGGACATTTGGGGTTCAGCTCCTGTTCGTTTCCGTGGCGGACACTTCTACTTCCTTGTCATCATTGATGACTACTCCCTCTATGTGTCCGTCCACCTTCTCACCGCCAAATCTGAGGCCCCAGCCATCATCATGGAATGGGCCCGACAGGCTCATTCACACTTCAAAACCAAAATCAAGTTTCTTCACTTTGACGGTGGCGGTGATCTCCGCAACAACACTCTCAAAGCTTTCTGTTCTATTGAGGGTATTCGTCAGACCTTCACTCTCCCGGATAGTCTTTAACAGAACAGGGTTGCTGAAAGCCGAAACCGCATCTTGGTGCAGATTGCTCGCTGCCTCCTCACTCATGCTTCCGCTCCTTCATCTCTTTTGGGATACGCCATGCTCCATGCTGCCGCCCTCCACAATCTCCATCCTCATCCTCACCACACCCACACCACCCCCGCAGAGCTGTGGATGGGTCAAAAGCCGTCCGTCTGACCTCTTCGTGTATGGGGGTGTACTTCCTATGTCCTCCCCAACTCCCAAGCCCGTCGTGCAGCTGGCGGCAAACTTGCTCCCAAAACGATCATGTGTGTGTACCTTGGGCACAACTCAGACTCGCCCGACTACCTCTTCCTCCATCCCACCACCAACAAACTCTATCGCAGCCCAGATGTTTTCTTCGATGAATCCCACCCATTCTACCCCTCCTCCAAGGCTTCTCCTTCTCCTCTGCCTCCTTCTCTTATTTGGGCTGACTTTGACCGTCTTCCTCCTACCGCCACTCATCTCCTCCTCTTCCCACTCCCTCCACCATCTCCGACCCCCCTCACCCACTTCCCAGCCGCACCGCCCGGCCAAGTCGCGCCGCCCAGCCGAGCCGCGCCGCCCAGCCGGGCCGCGCCGCCCAGCCGAGCCGCGCCGCCCTACCGAGTCGCGCCGCGCTGCCTTGCCCGCGCTTCTTCTGCTGCTACTGCTAATTCTGCTGCTAGTACTGCTCCTGCTGCCACTGCTGCTACTGCCGCCATGGCTAGCCCTACGGTTCTTACCTTCGATGCTAAGGGTCGTGCAGTTGACTTCAATGTCTGGGTAGATGATCTGCAGCTATTTCTTTAGTGCGATTCTAAAGACGGAGTCTCGCTTTTTGATCTCACGTCCGGCGCCTCTGCTGCACCTGCTGCCGATGCTGACAGTAGAGTTCGCTCACAGTGGACTATTCGTGACGCTGTTGCTTGCCTTGCTGTTCGTAGTCACCTGCCTTCTGCTGAGCGCGCGCACTTTGGTCGGTACAAGGCTGCCAAGTCTCTGTATGACGTTGTTGTAGCGCGCTACTCCTCCCCTGCCACTGCTACCCTCAGCCGCCTCATGCTACCGTACCTGTTCCCTGACCTGGCCGCCTTTGCCACAGTCGCTGACCTCATTACCCACCTCCGCACTAGTGACACCCACTACCGTGCTGCCCTTCCCTCCGAGTTCTGCGCCAAGAACCCCCCCCCCCCCCCCCCCCCATGTACATCACCCTCTTCTACCTAGTCATCCGTCTCCTTGACTCCCTTTGCTCAGTCAGGGACCACTTTCTCTCCCTTTGCCCCACCGAGCTCTCCGTTGACCTGCTGGAGGAGCACCTCACTGCAGCTGAGAAGAGTATAGTTGCTATTAGGTGCTTCTCGCGGCAACCCTCGCGCCCCATTCTTTGAGGGGTGTTCCCCCATTCCCCTTCTGCCCTCTGTTGCTTCTTCTGCTGGTGTCGACCTCCTTGGTACCAAGGAGGTCGGGCCTGCGTCTGCTCCTAGTGGGAGGCGCTGCTATGGCAAGGGCAAGGAGGGCAAGGGTGGTAGAGGAGACGGCGGGGGCGGCGGTGGTGGCGGTGGAGGAGGCGGAGGGGGTGGGGGTGGAGGCAAGGGTGGTGGCGGGAGTGGGGGCGTCGGCGGTGGCAGTGGAGGTGGTGGAGGCAGCGGCAGCGGTGGTGGAGGCAGTGGCAACGGAGCTGGAGGTGGCGGCGGTGGTGGTGCTGGTCGGGGTGGAGCTGCGCAGCATGGAGGCTTTGGCGGTAGCCAGCGCCAGCAGCAGCCGCGTTCCCAAGAGACCCCGTCGCCCCAGCAGCTTCGTGAGTGGTACGCTGGGCGTGGGAGGTCTGGGGGTGCTGGTCCCTGCACTTACGTTCTCTGCATCGGCGAACGCCGTGGGTGCAGAGGACCACACACGTCGCAGCCTGTCTGACGCCTGGCGCGCGCTGTTTCCTGACGACCCTGAGCTCCCTAGCTGGGCTGATGTGCTTGGGCAGAATGTTGATATCTTTGCTCTAGATGTTGATGCTATCCTTGCTGCCAAGTAGGCTGTGTCTACTAGTGCTGAGGGTGAGTGTTACCTGTGTGTGCCGTCCGACCCAGGTATAGAGTCTACTGCTCTAGGTGCTGGTGAGGCTGCTGCTCTAGGTGCTAGTGAGTCTGCTCTCTCTGGTACTGCGCCTGCTGAGGCCTTGCACACCTTCACACTTGACTCAGGTGCTTCCCGCTGTTATGTGATGCTATCATTTGCATTCACGTCTGTCTGCCTCCCATCACATGTTCGTGCGTTGCATGCGTGGTGTGAGCGTGTGCAAGAAATTGTGTTTTGTGTGGTTTGAATTTTCTGAGTGTGTGCAAATGTTTTTTGGCTTGAGCAGATATTTGAAGTGACTTCTCTGCTCAAGAGCTTTCCGACAAACCAAGTATCGATTCAATCGGAGAACGAACAAGAAAGTTACGAACGTTGGAGTTGGTATGCTTTTCATATTTGATTGTGGCAACTGTGGGAAGTTGTGGGGTTGACTCAATATGGGGTACAGACTTTTGGGGGTTGGTAAATTTGTCAACATCAGTGTAGATGCTGCCAAGTAGTTGGGAGGAACCAAACCAGGTTGGCAAGTGTGGCCAAGTTGGGTTGAGGTGGATTGTGGAGGTTGGGATAGTGACAAAGGTCAAAGTTGGGTTGCCTATGGGGAAGGGAATTGTGTGGCATGGGGTTTCCTTGGTTGGGGACTCTCTTGGGACCTTCCCTCTCATCCTCCTCATCCCTTCCATCTGGTTTAGTGCTACTCTAACTCTCTTGTGTAGTAATTGTGAACTTGTACGAGACTCTTGTGATTGAGTTAAGATTCCATGGCAGCATACCCCCTAGTGCGCCAAAATTGATAACTCAAGAATTACTTTACCTTTTTGTACGATTCAACTTGGAAATTGTAGCCACGAATTAGAGCTACAACATATCTGAAATGAGTGTAGTTTTCAAAGTGCAGTTTTTGTCGACGGCGTTTCTTGTGAGCGCGACTATTTTGTCCAGAAATAGAGACCAACGTTTTTTGAGAAATTTAGGCACCTTATCTTCATAGACTCCGTCCTTAGTCTCTAACAAGTGGTATCAGAGCTGATTAAGGACCTTCTGGGGAGTCTACTGAAGTGTGAAGACCCTCCTAGACCCACCATGGCCTGTGGGCGTGCCTATGTGGAGTTCTAGAGGTTGCATATGACTTCCGCTAAGGGGAAACTCTGCCGAAATTTCATTGGCGCCGACACTTGTGAAAATATTGTGGGACTTCGGTGTGGACAGCAAAGGGGGAGCTGAAATTGTGATTGGGAGCAGAGGAGATGAGTCAAGGAAGAGGAGATGCAGTTGAGAAGAGGAGTGAACCACCACCATCCAAGATCGAAGCTTTGGATGGCTCCAACTATGAAGAATGGAGCGGGCGGATGCGGAGCGCCTTCAAGCGCTACAAGCTGCTGAAAATTGCAATGGGAGAGGAGAAGATGCCGGAGGAAGGAGATGCCCGCGATCGGTGGATTGAGAAGAGCGCGGTGGTGTACGACCTCATCCTCCAATCGGTCACCAACGACATGTTCCAGCACATCAAGGATTTGGTGGAGTTGGATGATTCCGGACCGAAGGCATGGAAGCTGCTACGCGACGTGATTCAGCCCAACACGCTGCCGATGGTGATTGTGTTGGAGAAGGAGTTGGCTGCCCTCTCCATGAAACCGGGAGATGATGTGAAACCGGTCCTTGACAAGATCAAGGACACCTATGCGAGGATGGCAGCTGCGCGCAGCGAGGTGTCGCAGATGCAAAAGTGCACCAAGATCATCTCGGTGCTCGACAACTCCTGGGACAACCTCATCCCCACCCTCAATGTTCAGCAGGACAAATGGACGCCTGAGTGGCTACGGCAGCAGATTCTGCAGGAGGACTTCCGCAAGCGCCACACAGGAGGTGGTGCTGCCAACAAAACTGCTGAGGGGTATGGATCTGCAGGAGGCAGCAGAGGAAGAGGGGGAGGGAGAGGCCGAGGCCGTGGGAGAGGCTTTGGCAGAGGGAGAGGCCGAGGTGACTATAATGAGGGGCATGGGAGCTCTGGTTGCAGGGGGAGCACCCGAATGGAGGGTGCGTGCTGGTAGTGCAAGAAGACTGGACACCCCTGGTTCAAGTGTTTCAGCCGGCCTGAGGGATGGGCCCCTCCAGGCATGAAGCCGCCAAGTGGTGAACGTGCACGCGGTGGCGCTGTGCAAGGTTCAGGTGCACAAAGTGATGGTGCACAAGGTAAAGCCGACCCTGGGATGTTCCTCATTGTTGAGGATGTGCAAGGGAGTGGGGGTGATGTGGGTTCAGTTGGGAAGGTTGTGATGCACCCCCTCACTCACTGGGTGATCGATTCAGGTTGCACAAGTCACATGACCCCACGGGCAGATCTGCTTGATCAGGTGAAGCCCCCTGGCAAGATCAAGTTTGTGGCTGCCGCTTCAGGTGCTTTGCTCCCTGTGATTGGTGTTGGGAATGCCAAGGTGATGGGAGCCAATGGGGGGCTTGTGGGACTTGGAAATGTCCTGTTGGTTGAAGGTTTATCCGCTAACCTCCTCTCTGTGCGCCGGCTGCAGAAAAGCAAGGCCAAAGTGACTTTCGGCCCAACCAGCTGCCGTGCAAAGCTTGGGAAGTTGCTGCTGTGGGACTTGGAGGAGAAGAGCAGCTGGATCAAGGACCTGTGGCAGCTGCCCATCATCCCTTGGAATGGGAAACCACCAGCAACAGCAGCGGCTGCAGCAATGGCTAAGGTAGCTGCAGGGGGAGAGAAGACTGCACCAACTGCTGGGGCCCTGGACGCAGTCAAGAAGGTGCAGCAGCCACAGCAGCCACATTGTGAGGTGCTTGCTGGTGTGGATGCGATACCTGCATGGGCAAAGGCTTCATCTGGGAGTGGTGAGGCTGATTGGGAGACGTGGCATGAGAGGCTGTGCCATTTGAACATTCCTATGCTGCAGAAATTGGTAAAGGAAGGGTACTTGAAGGGGTTGGAGGTGAAGGGGGGAGCAAAGGAGATTGGGAGCTGCCCTACCTGCCTTGAGACCAAATTCACAAAGTTTCCCTTCAGCAGCAGCACAGGACCAGCCAAGGCACCACTTGCACTTTTGACGTTACTGCAAAAGTGCAAGTGGTTCCCCCAAGGCAAGGCTGCTGCCGATGTTGTCTTTGCTGCTGCCGATGTTGTCTCTGCTGCTGCCGATTGAATTGTTGCTCATGCTCTTGTTCGTTCTGCCTCAGGAATGGTGTGCGAGTACCAGAATCCTTCGGGGCTGAAGTGAGGATCAAGATCCAGTAGATGCGTCCAGGAAGTGAAAGTGACAATTCCGTCGCTGTCGGCGGTGCCTAGATCTGGAACGAAGTTGAGAACAAACACGTTGTTATTCAGTACGGCCTTGCCGATGCAAATGCCTCCTCTTCCGTGGTACAGCTTGAACTCCTTTGTTGTGCTATTTCCTTCGAGGTGGATGCCTTTCGCCATTAGCTGACTGACACTCAGTAAGTTGTAGCTGAGTCCCTCTACAATTAACACTTTTGACATTTGCAGTATTACGTTTGTCTCTCGTGACTGAAGTTGCACCACACCTTGTCGTCGTGTGCGCAGATTCTGGTTGTTGGCGACGGTGATGATGACTTCGCGTTGAAGTTGGTGTTCGCGTTGAACGAAGCGTCCTGAAGAGCACAGGTGCTGTCCGCAGCAACTGTCCAAGAACCAGGTATCTTTCCCGGACGGCTCGCTTTGAGTGATGGCTGTATACATCGGATTTGGTTGAAGTGACTCGCGGCGAGGGGTGTTGTTGTCGAGTTGCTCTTCCGGTGAGTAGTGTGGTGGTGACTCGGTGATGCAGGAGTCAGTCAGTCTTGCCATGCAATTGACAATGTTTCTTGCTCCTTGTGCAGATTGTGCTGACGACATCGTTGAAGGCTGCAGTTGATTCGTGGGGTGTGCTTGCGTGGATGCCACTTGATTGCTTGAGGGACAAAGTTAGCGTTGCGGCGTTGAGTGCTGTCGATTCGAGCAGTGTGTACGAGGGTGTCCTAAAGTCTTGCAGACATGACAGAATGGAGGTACGGGTTTTGGTTGATGCCGCTTGTTGTTGTTGTTGTTGTTGTTGTTGTTGTTGTTGTTGTTGTTGTTGTAGCGCCGTTGAGTGTGGAACGCGAATTCAGGTACTGACATTTTTCTCTTGTGCCGCTCCTCTTGGAGGTCCATGTCTTGCTGTTCAGCGTGAATTTCGGCACATAGTGCTGCTTCGAAGATCTTCCCGTGAGCTCGGAGTATGGCGCGAGTGGAGCGCCAATGAGGACCAAGACCGCTAATGACGAATGTGACGAAGGTGTCTTCTGGTATCGACCCTCCGCATCGAAGAAGTTTGTCGCGCAATTTGCGACAGCGGCTGATATACGCCATCCCTTTTTCACCCGCTTTCATTTCCACTGTTGTAAGCTGTGCCATTAACCGACTCTGATTGACGCTGTCTGTTGCCTGATACAGGTTCTTCAGGTGGTTGTACGCGAGCTCGGCGGAGTTCCCGTATCCTCGGTAAAACCGAATGTTCTGCTGCTTGTTCGGTGTGACATTGCGTAGTAGGATTGTATACGCCATCATGGAATGATATGTATACTGTTGCTTGTCGTATTGAGTCCCGTGTGTTGGGTATGGCAGGGACCCGTCGAAGAAGCCAAGAATCTGCGCGCCTTCCATCATCAGCTTGAATTCGAATGACCAGGTAAAGAAGTCCTTTCTGTCGAACGGTCTTGACGTCTGCAGTTTTAAGACGTGCGCAAACTGTGACTGAACTTGAAGTGCATCTAGTTTCTTCTCTTGCTCAGGTGAAGGCTGCTTGCGCGGCATGAAGCTGATGGAACCTTGCTGAGGTTCGTACAGGGCGAAGGTAGGTTGTTGTTGCTGATTTCCTCGTGCGTAGGATCAACCGTCGAGGCTCATTGGTATTGCGTTGTTGTTGTTGCTGTTGTTTGACTGTGCAGGTGCCCCTTGCTGGTGTTGTTCGTAGAAGGACATGAAGGAGAAGAATTTCTCCATCATGTCTGGGTTGAAGGCCACGGCTTGATTTGCAAGAGTTTCGGTAGACCCAGCTACCGGTCTTGTTGCTGTGCCCTCCTTTGTCTGTAGGCCAGAGGCAGGAGGTGGAGTAGGAGTAGTACCGGGAGAGACGTTAGAGGAGCTTCTCTCCTTCTGCATTGCCATGCCTTGTGATGTTGTAGGTGTCTTGATTGTAGTTGAATTTGTCCTGATAGCTCTCATACCATGTTGGGCTGAGAAAAACCCAAAGGATCTTTGCACGACTAAACTCTGAGTAGGAACAATGTAAAAGCGGAAGCGTTTAATGAGAAGTTTGTGAACCACCTTGCGCTAGTATGTGAGGGCAAAGTAGATTGATTAAAACAAAGAGATACAAGCTTTTATAAGAGTACAAGGGAATATGAAGGGTTATAACTAATAACTGTTTTGTTGTTGCTGTTGCGGTTCGATACAGTGACGACTCGGGCAACTGCTCAATAGCGAGTCAGTTGTTTGTCCTTGCTGTCGCACTGTACTTGTCAGGTCAAAGGTCGCTGACCTATGACTTTCGCGTAACCTCCAGCAGTTGTTCAACCTCCGAGGGTTGACTCGCCAATGCTTCGATATGATTCGCTTCGCTTCTGACATGGTGTTTCGACACGACAGAGGCGCTAAATCAATTGTTTCCAATAATCGCGGCGTGAGGAAAAAAGAATTGTGGAGTGAGGAAAGGGGAACCGTGGCGAAAGGAAATCGCAGTAAGAGCAAACCCTAATCGCGGTGTGCGAGAAGGGAATACTGGTTGAGGTAAGGAAACCGCGGCTTGAAAAGTACGTTCGCAGCTTTTTGCGTTGATGCATGACATGTCTATTGAGAAAACTTGCTTATGACATGTCTAAACTTGCTTTCTTATTCTTATCAATTGGCATCGTTCTCATTACAAATTGCTTATTACAACATTTCCATCAAGATTGAACACGAGCTAGTGCATGCTAATAACACTAGCTAAGATGTACCCTATCCAAGTGGCATTAGCAATGCAGTTTACGTTGGGACGGGTGGTGGAAATGTTGAGTGAGCCGTTCGAAAATCGAGAAACGTGGGTGGAGGGAAATGAACTCGAACCCACGGTTTTTGTAGTTGGAGAAGGGCGTTTATCGCGCTTCGACAATGCCAATTGTGGAGTACAAGCAGCTTCGCTTTCATAATACACAATTTTGAAAAACACAATGTGAATATAAAAATTATAATATTCTAAAAGTATTTGCAGATCATGGGGTGGGGCTTGCGAGCTAGCTAATGGGAAGCTGGAAGCGATGCTCGGGCTAGTCACCGTTAGGTTTGGTAGTAGTGACGCACGAAGTATCAAATGTCAAACTATAATTGTTATGGTTTGTATTTGCAAGTCTAGGTGGTGTACACTTATGTTTAGGGTAGGCTAGGGTTGACCAGGGTTTGCTTTATCTTCCTTGTTCTTGTCATTTCTAGTCATTCATTATTCCGTTACCTCGTTGACATGGTATAGAGCAGTTCGATTCCCATGGGCCCACCGCCCCGTGCTCGTCAGTTAGTAACGCGTTACCTGTAGTGCCCCGTCACCCCTTAGTGCCAGCCTCCCCCCTCCCCCCGTCGAATCGCGCGCTAAAGAGAGACCCCCCGCGCCCCCCCCCCCCCACGTCATGTCCTAGGAAGGCCCTCACGTGCCCCCGAATCGCGAGTTAGAAGGACCCCCGCAGGTGTGAAGTTTAGAACGAGAGAATGATTGAACTATGAAGCAGTTGGGTACAAGTACTAACCTTAATTGGGTTGTACCCCTTATGGGCTACCCCACTACAGCCTACACAGATGTATAAGCTATAATGGTCTGACACACCCCCATAGGCAAAGTGGGGGAGAACAAGTGGTCACAAGACCAGTCAAGCAAAGCAAAGCAAGCTCAGGGTGGATCACAAAGTCACCACACAGTCCGAGCACAAGAGCAAGGCCACAAGGCCAGTTCACACGCAAGATCATATATATAAATGTAAACAAGCAAGTGCAGGTAAAGAAAAAGTACAGTACGAACAAGATCAAGAAGTAAGCAAGTGAGGCCAGGTAGGCACAAGACCTAGCAAAGTACAGAAGCGCTGATGATCACAACGCGGAAGGGCCTTGGTGAAGATATCAGTAGTGTTGGCCTCAGAGGCCACGTAGGTGAGGCGGAGCTGACCACGCTGCTGCAGCTCACAGGCCAGGTAGTAGCGGAGAGCAATGTGCTTCGTACTGTGCTCCACTCTGTGCTCCCGACACAAGGCCAGCATGGCCTTGTTTTCTATGTACAGAATTGGAGAAGAACGAGGCGGCTCTCCTAGGTCACTCAGCAAGTAGGTGAGCTAGCGTAGCTCCTGTGCAGCCATGGCCCCTGGGTAGATCTCAGCCTCACAGCTGGAGCTGAGAACAGAAGACGAGTCAGTAGACCGCCACGAAACAGAGCTGGAGCCAAGGCTGAAGGTGTAACCCTGTGACGACCGCTGCAGAGCCTGGTCGTCAGCCCAAGAAGCATCAGCGTGACCTGTGAGGACCACTTGACGTCGCCCTCCAAGCACTAGCCCCATGCCCGACGTACTGCACACGTAGCGCAACACCCTCTTCGCTGCAGCCATGTGCTCTTGTCGGTGTCTCCCAGGAGCAACATAGCGTGCTAAGAGGGTATGCAAGGTCAGATCGTGTGCAGTCATCAGGCACATGAGGCAGCCAACAAGCTCTGGGTACGGGCCACTCGGCTCTACGGACTCATCCGAAGGCACAGCTGAGAGCGAGTGACGAGTAGACAGAGGAGTGGCCTGAGGCGAGGAGTACGTGAAGCCGAAGCGCTGAAGGACATGCTGCACTATGTGTGACTAAGTCAGGGCAATGGTGCGCTGTGCTCTGTCCCGGGTGATCTGCAAGCCAAGGTAGCAGCGCAGTTCACCCAGGTCTGTGCACGTGTGTCTCTTCTGCAGCTCGGACTTCACGTGGGCGAGTCAAGCAGTGTCAGCAGTGGCAAAGACCAAGTCGTCGACGTACACGAGGATGTAGAATGGCGGCAAAGAGGTGTCGGTGCGTAGAAACAGCGACGGGTTGGCTGTAGAAGGAGCAAACCCAAGAGCCGCAAGTGTAGTCCTCAGTGTGTCGTGCCACTCATGGGGTGCCTGGCGGAGACCGTAGACTGGCCGCTGGAGGCTCCACTGGGTACCAGGGGGAAACGACCCACTGAAGCCAGGAGGGCGGCGCAGCGAGATCTCCTCGTGCAGGCTGCCCTACAGGAAAGCTGTGCTGAGGTCAAGAGAGTGAAGCTCGTAGTCGCGCTGAGCGGCTATGTGCAGCAGCACCCGAAGAGTGGTCATCTTCGGGGTGGGAGAGAAGGTCTGGAAGTAGTCATCTCCCTGCCACTGATTGAAGCCTCGAGCCACGTAATGCGCCTTGAAGACTGGCGGAGAACCCGGCGGCCGCTTCACCCTGAAAATCCACATGCCACTGACGATGTTTGCCCCAGGTGGGGGAACCTCGTCCACGTAGGTGCCTGTGGACTTCCAGGAAGCCGTCTCTGCATCCATGGCTGACTGACACTGAGAGGAGTAGGGACCCTCGATCGCCTCAGCGTACGATCGAGGAGTCGGGATGTCTGGTGCATCCGGGTCTCCCTCAGGGGCAATTAGCTTGGACACGGGATGGGCCAAAATAGCAGCAAAGCACTGGAACGCGTCCTGCCTGTCCTCAAGGACGTCCGCGCTAAGAGCACACTCACCCCCGACGGACGGAGGACAGACAGACCCAGACTCAGCAACGAGACTAGCAGCGTAGTCTAGACGACAGCGAGCAGCGAAGCCAACAAGCTCAGCAACTAGGGCAGACGCAGCAGTGGACTCAAAGGAAGGGTCAGTGACAATAGTAGCAAGGAGGCGCGTGACCAAAGGACTAGCAGCACGAAGAGAGTCAGACTCCGGGTCAGCAAGAGTAGGAAGAGAGGACTCTGGAGGAGACGGCAACGGGACACGGAGAGGAGCAGTGGAAGACCTGGTTTAGGACCGTTCCCGGCTGCACGAGTAGAGACATGTGTTTCCAGTCTTGGTGCCTGTGTTGTTTCCAGTCCGAGCACCTCTGAGCGTCTTTGTGTAGGAGCTGCAACTACCACTAGTCTAGCACCAGTCTTTGTTGCTGGCTCGGGTGCGACCTCACAGACTGCACAGCTTTCCTTCACCCTAGACACTGGAGCGTCCAGCTGCTTCTTTCGCGACTGTACTAACCTCACACCACTTCGCACTCCAGTCACTGTCGCCTTGGCTGACCCCTGCGTGGGACCTGTAGTTGCCCACAGCACCACCACTCTCCCGTGCCCGGCGGCTCCATCTGGGTTTCTCACAGGTTACTACACCCCCAGGTTCTCTAGAAACCTGGTGGGTGTCAGTCACCTCCACGACCTAGGCGTAGTCACTACTTTCCCTCTCAACAAGCCAGTTGCCTCTTGCACAGTCGGTGCCACTGGGGCGCCTCTGGCCACTTTCCACAGGGAGCCTGGCTCTGGTATGTACTCACTACACACAGGGTCCCACCACACTGGGTCCGGTCAGGTTAGGTCAGGTCAGGTAGCCGCTGTATCGTGCGACTGTCAGTCACTCACCCACCCGTCGCTCCTCTGGCACCACCGTCTAGGTCACCCGTCGTTCCAACGTCTCAGTAGGATGGCATGTTAGTGTCTAGTCTCAGGTCTCCCACTGTCGCTTGCCCCGCTTCCTCGCTCGCCTACACCGCCGTGCACTCCTTGCGTCGAGGGTCGGCAGCGCGCTGCCCCTCACTCCTCGTTCCCCCCCACCACGGCTCCCTTCCAGACCCTGCACTTCGACGTTTGGGGCCCCTCCCCGGTCCGTGGCCCATGTCAGGAGCACTACTTCCTGATTGTGGTGGACTACTACTCCCGCTATACCACGGTTTTCCCTTAGCGACGGAAGGCCGGCGTGCCTACCATGCTCAAGCCGTGGCTACTAGCGTGGGGTGACGCCCAGGCCCTTTGTGGGCTCCGCTTGCACTCGGACCGTGGTGATGAGTTTTCTTCCACTCGCCTAGAGATGTTCTGTCAGGTTCGGGGGATCCTCCAATCTTACACGCTACCAGCCTCGCCGCAGAAGAACGGGGTAGCCGAGCAACGCATCGGCCCGGTCATGGAGGTTGCCCGAACCTCCATGTGCCATGCCGATGCCCCCCAGTTCTTGTGGCCTCACGCAGTCCGCTATGCCGCGCACCAGCTGAACCTGTGGCCCAGTGATGCACGGCCACAGGTGTCGCCGGTCTCCCTTTGGACAGGTTCTCCGGGCGTAGCAGCTGACTTCCGCGTTTGTTGTTCTCTGGCTCACGTTCGCGCCCCTGGCGCAAACAAGTTGTCTCTGCGCACTCGTGCCTGCGTCTTTCTTGGCTTCCCTTTGGACAACGCCGGCTGGGTGTTCTACAACCCACTCACCTACGAGTTCTTCAGTTCCCAGGACGTCATGTTTGACGAGTCTGTCTGTTACTACAGGAGTCGCCCCCACCGAGGTACTGAGGTCTTTTCCCCCCCGCTGTTCCTCACCCTTGAGCCCCCCCCCCCAAGTAGCCCCGGTAGCCCCCCCCCCTTCGCGTCCTGCCCCGTCACGTGTGTCGCACGTCACTCCCTAGTCGTCCCCCCCCGTAGCGTCTAGTCCCTGTCGTGTCTGGGGGTGCGGGAGGTGCAGTTGCGGAGGGTGAGGGTGCTGGGGCTGCTGGAGCTGGTGGTGTCAGTTCTGGGGGTGGAGGGGGTGTTGGCGTGGAGGTCACTACCGTGGAGGACATGGCACCCTCGACTAGGCGGCCTCGCCTCGCGTCACCCCTTGTCTTCCCGTCCTTCCCACAGTTCCTTCCTCGTTCTTCTCTGCGGCCGGTTGCTGCGGAGCCTGGGGGTGTTCCTGCGGGAGGTACTGGAGGCCCCGAGGGTGTCGGTGGTGGAGGTGTTGGTTCTGGGGGTGCTGGAGCTGGAGGCACGGGCACTCTGGCACCTACACAAAGCACTGTACAATTCCTGAGCCGTGAGCAACGTCTCTTCCGGATGGAGAGGGAAGAGCGTGAGAGGTTTGAGAGGGCACAGCAGTAGCAGCAGCAGCAGCAGCAGCAGCAGCAGCAGTAGCAACAGCAGGAGTAGTCTCAGTCGCAGCAGCAGGAGAGAGTAGAGGAGGAGTCACAGCAGCAGCAGGTGCAGTTGCAGCCGCAGCACGAGAGAGTAGAGGAGTCACGAGTGCAGCAGCAAGTGCAGTTATTGGCTCAGCAGGAGAGAGTAGAGGAAGATTCACGGCCACAATAGGAGAGGGTAGCGCAGGGGTCCCGGTCGCAGCAGCGGGTGCAGCTGCAGTCGCAGCAGGAGAGGGCAGAGGCGGAGCCACAGGAGCAGCAGCAGGGGCCGGTACCGTTGCAGCAGACGCCAGAGGAGGCGGAATAGCAGCGACTGCACGCTTTGTTCGTGGTCCCCTACCATCCCCTCCTGCTCCCCCTGTTGAGTCCCTTTCCTCGTCTTAGTAAACTCGTTGTTCTCCCCTCAGTCGTGCTGTGTCCCTAGAGCGTCGTCGGTCCCGTTATCGTGCGGACGGTCTGTTCCACCTTGTTCTTCGCTTTCGTGTTCCACCTCCTCTTGTCCTTCCGCAACCCCCTGGGTCGTCCCTCATTGTACTTCACAACCCGTTGTCCGACTACCTCCGTGCCTCCCGTCCTGTCGTCTCCCGTGTTTTGTCCACGTTGGTCACTCACCCGAGTGCACCTCTGTCGTCTGTCTTGGCACTTGTTACCACTGTCACTGGCTTTGCCTCTTCCCACCGCCTTGACTACGCCACTCACCTGGTGAGTGGCCCTGCTCGTTCTCCGTCCTCTGGGGGTGCTCTTGTCTTTCCCCTGGAGGTCCTTGAGGACAGGCAGTTCGAGCTTGGTTTCCTTGCGGCCGCTGTTCCTCATCTCTGCGCCATGTTGCTTGCCCCTGAGGGGGATCCAGACGCTCTTGACATCCCGATCCCTTGCACTCACGCCGAGGCAGTCTCGGGACCTTCGGCTTTGTGCTGGATAGCAGATGAGGAGGCAGAGATGGCATCTTATAGGTCCACAGGCACCCACGTCGACGGCGTTCCGCCACCTGGGGCAAACGTTGTCAGTGGCATGTGGCTCTACAAGGTGAAGCGGCCGCCTGGATCACCAACGGTCTTCAAGGCGCGTTACATGGCAAGAGGCTTCAGTCAGCGAGAGGGGGTAGACTTCTTCCAGACCTTCGCTCCCACCCCAAAGATGACCACTCTTCGGGTGTTGCTGCATATAGCAGCTCAGCGCGACTACGAGTTGCACTCCTTGGACTTCTCCACCGCGTTCCTATAGGGGAGCCTGCACGAGCAGATCTGGCTGCGTCGTCCGCTTGGCTTCACTGGCTCTTTCCCTCCTAGGACCCAGTGGCAGCTGCGTCGACCGGTCTACGGCCTGCGTCAGGCTCCCCGCGAGTGGCATGACATGCTACGTACGACTCTTGCAACGCTTGACTTCTTTCCGTCTTCTGCCGACCCGTCGCTGTTCGTCCGCCGTGGCTCGACCCGTTCTTTGTTCTACTCTACGGTGACGACCTGGTCTTTGCCACTCCCGACCGACGCGCACTGGCCTCCGTGAAGGAGGAACTGCAGAGGAGACACACTTGCACTGACCTTGGAGAGCTGCAGCACTACCTTGGCCTGCAGATCACCAGGGACAGGGCAGCTTGCACCATTACGCTGACTCAGTCGCATATGGTCGAGCAGATCCTCACGCGGTTCCGCTTCCCATTCTCCAAGGTACAGCCCACCCCTCTTGCTGTGGATCATGGGCTCACGGCTCCACCTTCAGAAGAGCCATTTGAGTCAAGTGGTCCATATCCTGAGCTGGTGGGTTGTCTCATGTACTTGATGACCTGTACTCGCCTAGACCTAGCTTACCCTCTTAGCGTCCTTGTGCGCTTTGTTGCGCCAGGGAGACACCGACCTTCCCATTGGTACGCTGCTAAGTGGGTGGCGAAGTATGTGGCGAGTACATCAGGCATGGGACTTGTCCTTGGAGGGAAGCAGCCAGTTACACTTACAGGTCTCTCAGACTCGTCTTGGGCCGACGACGCAGAGTCGCTGCGGTCTACACAGGGTTACTGCTTCATCCTTGGCATCGGAGCTGTTTCGTGGAGGTCGACTCGGGCGTCGTCCGTCTCCACTTCTAGCTGTGAGGCAGATGTGTACGCTGCGGCCATGGCCGCCCAGGAGCTTTGCTGGCTGTCTTTCCTTCTCACCGACCTCGGTGAGCGGCCTCGCTCTCCCCCAGTCTTGTTCGCCGACAACAGGTTTGCTATCCTGTTGTGCGAGGAGCCTCAACTGGTTGGGAAGGCGAAGCACATCCAGCTTGGTTACTTCCTTTTGCGAGAATTGCAGCAGCGTGGCCAGGCACTCGTGCGACGTGTGGTCTCTAAGGCCAACACTGCAGATATCTTCACCAAGGCGTTGCCGCCTTGTGACCACCAGCGTTTCTGCACCCAGCTTGGCCTTGTGTCTACAGGCCCTCACTTGTTTGCGTAGAGATGCTTTGTCTTGTACTATTGCATCTCACTATATATCATATATCTGTGCTTGTGGACAGGCCTTGTGGCCCCTTGCTTTTGTAGAGATGCTTGTCATGCATGTCTTGTACTCTTGCATCTTCTATATTTGCTTTGTCATTGTATGTGAACTAGCCTTGTGGCCTCGTGTTTGTTCTTGGAATGCGTGGTGATCTTGAGATCCACCCCGAGCTTTTCTTTATTTTTCTGAACTGGTCTTGTGACCATTGTTTGCTCTTGCTGACTGGTCCTGTGACCCGTGCTCTTAGACTGTGTGTTGCTTTCCACAAGACTACTGTCACCTAGACTATGGGGGTGTGTCAAACTATAATTGTTATGGTTTATATTTGCTAGTCTAGGTGGTGTACACTTATGTTTAGGGCTGGCTAGGGTTCATCAGGGTTTTTGTTATATCTTCCTTGTTCTTGTCATTTCTAGTCATTCATTATTCCATTACCTCGTTGACAGCAAACACCGTTAGGTTGTAACTCACGAAGAAAGGGTTGAGTGATATACCTCACGGTCGCCAATTTCACGCCCTGCAACATGCCTCCAGGAAACACCCGTAACCCATATTTTGGCTTGTGCATTGAACGTCAAGAAATTTTCCATTGCAACCCGCTTTTTGTTTACCGCGCTCTTATCATCAGCCTTAAACACACCCTCTTTGAAAATGGATGCCCCCGAGACAACCCCTCAATTCGGGTAAACCAGGATTCATTGCCAAGGGGTGTGAAATAGTTGGTATAGAATTTGGCGAGGGCGAGGGGTATACGTGTTGTGGTGGAAGAATTCTGATTTTTTCCTTTACACTACACCCATCCTCAAGAAGCCCTTCCGTTAAGTCAACGCGTGTACATTGCGGAGGACATGGTGGCAGCCAGCTATCTTCAGTCAGGGCCTGGTCTTCTAGCGAACGAGGAATTCGATCCTCCAAGATCCTTGGGGGTGACGAATCCGATGGCTCCGAGTTTTCTCAACTTCGACAACTGGCTCCAATGAAGGACGCGTCATTGAGGGGTCGGTGTCGTGGCAGTTGACTGGTGGTCGGGATGTACGGGTGAAGCAGACTGATGTGGAATGACGGGCTGGTGTACCAGTCGGCGAGTAACGGAAATGGGTGGTGACGGCCGTAATAATGTGGCTGATATGGAACGGGCCACAGTAGCGAGATCGTAAATTTGGTAAGACAAGTAGGCAAAGGTTTCTAGGTGTCGAGCAGTATTAAGTCTTTTGACTCGTACATGATAGGGCGGCGGTGGCGATCGGCATTCCTTTAAGAGATGACATTCGCGTTTTTTTTTTTTTTTTTTTTTTTTTTTTTTTTTGCGTGGGCTTGGGCAGCCTGTAATATGTCAACGAATTGATGAGTTCGTGGTGTCGGGTTGTCCGGCTCCGACTTCATGGGCACATTGGGATTCTGCCTATAATTCGGGTAGAACGGTGAATGCAGCATCATTGCTGGCGTGGGGTTGCACACGAATTCGATCAACGATGGCTGTTCGTCCCATGCTGCGGGGTCGTCACACGTGGTACAAATCAGCTGCTCCATGTTCCGATTGGTTCTTTCTGTCCAGCTCGAAGTGGTATGATGAGCTCAACTGCGTGTCCCAAATTGCTCTCACAGGCTCTTCCACAAGTTGCTGATGAACTTCATGTCCCTATCAACGACAGTCGTGATGAACATTTACATCATTTCTTCGGCCAAGATGGACTTCTTGCACGCGGCAAATTGAGCCACTACCGTCAGCCTATCAACAACGACCATGGCCGCGTCGTTACAACCGGGCCTCGCGGGTAACCCAGTGATCATATCGATGCTCGCCTGCTGCTAGGCGCGTTCAGACAGTAGTATCGATTGCAGTTGCCTAGCATTTGTTTTCCGCGACGACTTCATCACCTGGCACGTGGAGCACGTTTCCACGTGGTGCTATGCGTCTTTCAATAGCTCCAACCAATAGTAGAACCGCTCACGTATTTTCTACCCCAAAGTGGCCTGATTTAATCCTGTCGCGTGCCTCTTGCATTAACAGCTTCCAGAGCAACGAGTACGCTGGTTCCCAGATGCGGATTGTACCTGCTTTAACAGAATATTGTCAAACTTATATGCTATGGTCTATCTAGGCTGTACTGGGGTAGATACTATAGGGTATAACATTTCTAAGTTTCCTACTTGTACCCACATTTTGCCTAGTCACTTCATTCCTCGTAGTTTTCACATGGTATAGAGCAGGTTCCCTAGTGGGAACGTTTTCTAGGGCCCACCACTATTACATTTTTTTTTTCCCTATTACGAATTTTCCCTATTACGATTTTTTTTTTTCCTTACCTGCCCGGAGCGCGCTTCGCGCCTGCCCTAGTCGCGCCCCGTGCGCCTGACCTCCCGTCGCGTCCCTTGCTCTTAGCGGCCCGTTGAGCCCCTTAAGGCACCTTCGCGGCCCCTTCTCGGCCCTTCGCGGCCCCTCTTTCAGCCCTTCGCGGCCCCTTCGCGGCCCTTCGTGCCCCGCCCTCACGGCCCTTCGCGGCCCCTCGCGGCCCCTTCGCGGCCCTTCGCGGCCCCTTCGCGGCCTCTCCGCGGCCATTCGCGGCCCTTTGCGGCCCCTTCACGGCCCCTCCGCGGCCCCTTCGTTGCTCCTCGCGGCCCCTTTGCGGCCCCTCCACAGATCTTCACGGCCCTGCCGCCCCGTCATCGCCGCCCCAGCAGCAGCTGCCGTCGCGCCTGCTCCCACTGCTGCTTCCGCCACGGCCGGTCGCCGCCGCCGCTACTGCCGTGACAGCCGCCGCTGCTGCTGCTGAGACAACCGCCACTGCCAGTGCCGTGACACACGCTGCTGCCGTCCCGGCCCTACCCTGCAGCCGAGTCGCGGCCCTCCTCTGCCGCCCTATCGCGGCCCTGTTCCTGCCGGCGCACCTCGGCCCCCCCCCACCATTTGCGGGCTTCTACCCACCCGCCCCTGGTAAGCGCACCGCCGAGCCGCGCCCCTCCTGCTGTTGCTACAGCTAACTTGCTTATGCTGCTGCTGCTGCTGCTAGCCTGCTGCTGCTGCTACTAGCCTGCTGCTGCTGTTGTCATGGCTACCCCCAATGTGCTCACCTTTGATGCTCAGGGTCAGGCTGTCGACTTTGAGGTCTGGGTCGATGATCTGCAGCTTTTCCTGCAGTGCGATAGGAAAGACGGTCTCTCACTGTTCGATCTCACGTCTGGCGCCTCTACTGCCCCTACTGCCGATGCTGACAGTACTGTTCGCTCACAGTGGGCCACACGCGATGCTGCTGCCCGTCTTGCTGTGCGTAGTCACCTGCCGTCCAATGAGCGCGCGCACTTCAGTCAGTACAAGAGTGCTAAGACCTTGTGCGACGCTGTAGTTGCACACTACTCTTCCCCTGCTACTTCTGCCCTTAGTCGCCTCATGCTGCCGTACTTGTTCCCTAACCTCACCAACATCAAAGGGTTAGATTTTATCTTGGGGCAAGATTTCTGAAGCTGTTCAACCTTGAGATCGATTGGCTCAACAGCAAGGCGTGCATCTGCAACAACGCCGCCTTTCCCACAGTCTCTGACCTCATTACGCACCTCCGCACTAGTGACACCCGCTACCGCGCTGCGCTTCCTGCTGAGTTCTGCGCCAAGAACCCCCCCCCCCCCCCCCAATGTACATCACCCTCTACTCCCTAGTCACCCGGCTCCCAGACTCCCTTCGCTCGGTCAGGGACCACTTCCTCTCTGTTTGCCCCACCACACTCACCGTTGACCTCCTCAAGGAGCGCCTCCTTGCAGCTAAGAAAAGTATAGTCACTGTAGGATCCTCTCGTTGTGACCCTCGTGCCCCCTTCTTTGAGGGGTGCTCCCCCTCCCCCCTTTTGCCCTCTGTTGCCTCTGCTGCTGCGGCCGCCTGACGGATGCCTGGCGTCTCCAGTTCCCTGACGCCACTGAGATCCCTCGCTGGGGCGAGCTGCTTAGGTCGGGGGTTGCTATCTTTGATCTTAATTATGATGCTATTCTTGCTGCCATGTATGTTGTGTCTACTAGTGCTGAGGGTGACTGTTCCAGTGTGTTCCGCCTGACCCGGGCATTGAGGCTGCTGCTCTAGGTGCTTGTGCGTCTGCTGCTCCAGGTGCTGGTGCGTCTGCTGCCCCAGGTGCTGGTGAGTCTGCTCTCTCAGGTACCACGTCGGCTCAGGTTTTGCACACCTTCACCCTTGACTCGGGTGCTTCCCGCTCCTTCTTTCGAGACCGCACCACACTCACGCCGCTTATTCGGCCGGTTGCAGTCTCCCTGGCAGACCCCTCTGGAGGTCCTGTCCTTGCCCACTTTTCCACTGTCTTACCGTGACCGGCAGCCCCTTCTGGCACCCTGTCAGGTCTTTACCTCCCCTCGTTCTCTACGAACTTGGTGAGTGGTGCTGACCTAGAGGATGGGGGGGTTGACCAGTTCACTCTTGCGAGTCAGCGAGTGACCCTCTGTACGTGTCCTCGGACGGGCCGACACTTGGCCACGTTTATCCGTCAGC
The DNA here is from genome assembly GCA_948144175.1 of Closterium sp. NIES-65. Classification (NCBI taxonomy): domain Eukaryota; kingdom Viridiplantae; phylum Streptophyta; class Zygnematophyceae; order Desmidiales; family Closteriaceae; genus Closterium; species Closterium sp. NIES-65. The sequence goes on along the minus strand of CANXME010002442.1, from coordinate 311,995 downwards.
CGGGGTCGAGCCTGTACACACTGACTACTGAGTCTCCTCCGGTTGCTGCGTCTGGTCAGGTAGCTGCGTCGGGTCAGGTGTTTGCTGCAGCGTCCAGGTCTGGTCCTGAGTTTGCCCCCTGCTCGTGTCGTCTCCTGTCTCACCAGACTCTCCTCTGGCACCACCGCCTTGGTCACCCCAACCTGCCTCGTCTCCGAGGCATGGCCTCCCGTGTCCTTGTCTCTGGTCTCCCCCGGTCCCTCCCTCCTCTTCCGCCGGGGCCTGCTCCTACCTGCGTTCCCTGCGTCGAGGGGCGGAAGCGCGCCGCTCCTCACTCCTCCGAGTTTCCTCCGACAGAGGCTCCGCTGCAAACCCTTCACGTGGACGTGTGGGGCCCCGGCTGCGTCCGTGGACAGGGTCACGAGCGTTACTTCCTGCTGGTAGTTGACAACTACTCGTGTTACACCACAGTCTTCTCCTTGCGCAGCAAGGGTGAGGTCAATGAGGTGTTGATCGACTGGATCCGCGCAGCTCGTCTCCAGCTCAGAGAGAGTTTCAGTTCGGACTTTCCTGTTCCACGTCTGCACTTCGATAGAGGCTGAGAGTTTTCCTCTAACCTTCTACGAGCCTTCTGTCCTGCACAGGGCATCCGCCAGACGTTCTCGCTTCCGGCCTCTCCACAGCAAAATGGGATTGCTGAGCGCCGCATTGGCATGGTCATGGACGTCGCTCGTACGTCCATGATCCAAGCGGCTGCTCCCCATTTTCTGTGGCCGTTCGCGGTTCAATACGTGGCGCATTAGATCAACCTTCAGCCCCGGGTCTCCTTGCCAGAGACCTCCCCTACTCTGCGGTGGACGGGGAAGGTTGGCGATGCGTTTTCGTTCTGTGTCTAGGGATCTCGAGCTTTTGTCCGCGACTTGTCTGCGGACAAGCTGTCCCCCCGTGCTGTTCCCTGCGTCTTCCTTGGCTTCCCCCGTGACGCGCGTGGTTGGCAGTTTTACCACCCCACCTCGCGCAGTGTTCTGTCCTCCTAGGACGTCACGTTTGACGAGTCGGTTCCTTACTACCGTCTCTTCCCCGACCGCACTGCACCCCTTCCCCCACCGCTGCTCTTCCTCGCGCCAGGTCCCCCCCCGGGTAGACCCCCTTCCCCCTCAGGGTCCTGCCCCCTCAGGTCTGTCCCAGGTAGACGGAGTCGAGCCTGTCGAGGTAGCTGTTGACTCAGGTGCTGCTAGGGGTGGTGAGACTACGGGTGCGGGGTCTGGAGGTGCTGAGCCTGGGGGTGCTGAGCCTGGGGGTGCTGAGCCTGGGGGTGCTGAGTCTAGGGGTGCTGAGCCTGGGGGTGCTGTGATTAGGGGTGCGGAGCCTGAGGGTGCTGGGCCTGCTCGTGTGGAGTCTGGCGGTACTGTCAACGGGAGTTGGGTATTGGCCCCGTCCTCGCTTGGGCGGAGCCGACTTCGTGGTCGGGTGTGAGGGGAGCAGCCGGCCTTCAGCAGTGGGTGAGCTGGTCGACGAGGAGGTCGACCTGCACGGGGGACCACTGCACGGGCGCCGACTTCAGGGTGGCGCCGACTTCAGGGAGGTCGACTTGGGTGTCGACCTGCGGAGGACGTCAACTTGGTGACGTCAACTTGGGGAAGCCGACTTCGGCAGTCGGCTAACGGACTGCTGGTCGACCTGTTAAGTGGTCGACTGGACCTGGTGGTCGACGAAGGAGGGGCCGACGTCGACCTCGACTCAGGACGCCGAGCAGTTGGGCGTCGAGTAGCGGGGCGTCAACTTCGTGACGCCAGCTTCGGGTGGCCGACGTGGGTGGTCGGCCGACGACTGTGCTGGTCGACGAGGAGCAGGTCGACCAGGAGTGCTGGTCGACGTGGAGCTGGTCGACCAGAGGGGATGTCGACCTGGAGGAGGTCGACCGATGGTGTCGTCGACCTGGTGAGGTCGACGTGGAGGTGGTCGTCGACTTGGGAGGTCGACGGGCACGTACGGGAGCTGCTGGTCGACGTGGTTGCCTGGTCGACCAGGTTACCTGGGTGACGAAGTGATGCGGAGGAGTGCAACGGTCGCCCAGGCGAAGTTGGCGAGCCCGACCTCGGTGGTGGTATCCCGAGGTCGTCGTGGCGGATCAGAGGCAGTCGTCAGCTCGAGGTTGACATGGTGTGTGCGCTGTGCAGGTGACAAGACTCTGCGCGCCAATCATCTGCGCACAACTGCAAAGCAGGGTGCACTGCTGTCCTGCGTGAGCAACGCTGTCATGCCGTCAACCTGCGACGTTGGCACGCCGTCGACCTTGCCTTGCTGGAGCGCGGTCGACGAAGTCGTGCTGGAACGCGGTCGACCAAGCTGCGCTGGCAGTTGGCCGACCTGAATGCCGCCATGAAGAAGAAGAAGCTGCGGCAAATGGACGTCACTAACGCATTCCTCAGGGGTCACCGCCATGAAGAAGAAGAAGCTGCGGCAAATGGACGTCACTAACGCATTCCTCTACGCACCCGTCGACGCAGAAATCTTCGTCGAGCTCCCACACGGTATCAACGGGGAGCCCAACCAGGTTTGCCAGCTACTGAAATCGCTCTACGGAATCAAACAAGCCCCGCGGCTGTGGCAACAGTATCTACACGCTCGCCTCATTCGCATCGGATTCCGCCAACTACCTCACGACCAAGGAATGTACCGACTCACGAAGGGCACAAACTACATCCTGCTGATCGTCTACGTAGACGACCTACTCTACATCAGCTCCACTGACGACATCACCACCTGGTTCGAAGGGGAGTTACGGAGGGACCTCACACTCACGGTCTCCTCTACTGTCACACAGTACCTCGGCTTGAACATTCGAGAGGAAGAAGACGCGATCTACCTCAACGCCACTAAGTACGCCGACACCATCGGCAAACGCTTCGCGCTCACGCCTACCACCATCTCTACGCCCTACCGCTACGCGACAGGAAACCACAAGGAAGGATCTACTCTACTCAAATCCGCCGGGATACGCGACTACCAGAGAAAGCTAAGATGCCTTCTCTTCGCAGCTGTTACCTGCCGCCCCGACCTCTCATACTCCGCAAGCCAGCTCGCCACTCATCTCAAGAGGCCTGAAGCAAAACACATGGCCAAACTCGACCGTGCTCTACACTATCTCGTCAGTACGCCAACGATCGGCTTAACATATCACAAGAACGCGACCACGCCACCTAAGCTAATTGGTTACGTCGATGAAGATCACGCGGGCGACTCCGACAACAGACGATCACGCACCGGCTACATCTATCGCTTCGAGCCTATCGGGCCTATCTCCTGGCAATCGAGCAAGCAGGAACTAATTGCTCTCTCGTCAGCTGAAGCAGAATATATTGCACTCTGCTCAGCCACCAAGGAAGGACTCTATCTTCGCGAACTGCTGGAAGAAGCGAAGTTAGCTGAGTTACCCAACTTTACCCCGTTCTGCGACAACCAGTCGGCAATTTGCATCGCCAACAAGAACGGTTTTGCAAACAGGACAAAACACATCGCTCTGCGATACTTCTTCGTGAAGGACGAGATCGAGAAGGGAAGGCTCGAGCTGTCATACTGCCCCATGTCCGAAATGGCAGCTGACTACCTGACCAAGAAGCTTGGAAAGCAAAAATTCGAATATTGCATGCTGCTGACTGGACAGAGCCACGTCAGCGACACTCCAGAAGCGAAGGGGAGTGTTGGAAACAATCGGTCCTAAGCGCCTCTGTCGTGTCGAAACACTAAGGCACAAGCGAAGCGAAGCATACCGAAGCACCGGCGAGTCAACCCTCGGAGGTTGAAGTAACCGCTGGAGGTTACTCGAAAGTCAAAAGTCAGCGACCTTTGACCTGACAAGTACAGCGCGACAGCAAGGACACACAACTGACTCGCTACAGAGTAGTTGCCCGAGTCGTCACTCTATCGAACCGCAGCAGCAACAGTAAAAGTAGTTACAACCGTATCTCTTCACATTCCTTGTACTCTTATATATTCTTGTATCTCTTTGCTTCAATCAACTTACTTTGCCCTCACATACTAGCGCAAGGTGGTTCAGAATCCCTTTATTAAAACGCTTCCGCTACTACATCACTCTACCCAGAGATAAACCCTACCAAATATCCTAAGGGGCATCAGCCCAACATGAGCTAGATAACGCGATGCTGGCAACAAGGTTTGAGCTAGCCCTGAAGTGTAGGCCGACTTGGGGCTAGGCCTGCGATGCATGGTTTGGCAAATGTAGCGCACGTAGGCGACAAAACATAATTATCAGTAAAGGGCGAAGAAACGGTTGGTCCTATATGCGATTATGAGATGTGCGGTAAGGAATGCTGAAAAATTCTGTACACTACAATCCTCCCCAAGAAGCCCCTCCGCTACGCGAGTGCATGTATGTTGCGGAATCCCAGGCTTCGTAGGTATACTTGTAGGGCAGTGCGATTTTGAATGTTGGCCAGGGGCACTCACCTGTCTTTCGTGGGGGTGCGGTCCTTCCAGCAAACAAGGAACTCAATCTCCTAAACTCCCATGGGGTGGCAAATCCGATGGCTGAGGATTTTCTTGGGCTCAACGATCGGCTCCGATGCAGGACACATCATCGTTGGGAGGCGATGGCGTGACTGTTGAGTTGTGGTCGGAATGTATGGGTGAATGAGGCTGACGTGGAATGACGGGCTGATGTACGAGTCGGAGGGTAGCAAGAATTGGGTGGTGATGGGCTGAATCATGTGGCTAATTTGAAACGGGCTACTATAGCTCAAGCAAAGTTTCGGCACGACAAGAAGGCGTAAGTTTTGGGTGTCAAGTAGCACGTAATCTCCTGCCTGGTATGTCACTAGATGGCGGTGACGGTCATCGTTCCTTCTAACGATGATATTGACCTTCGTAATCGCTTTTGCTGCACGCGCTCGGGCAGCTTTCGGAATATGGGCGAATTGTTGTGCGCCTGGTGTTGGGTTGTTCGAGCTTGGCGTCATGGGCACTGTAGGGTTTTGTCCGTAGTTTAGGAAAAACAGCATCTGCTATGTCATTGATGACGTGGCGTTGTTGTAGGTGAACTCGATAAGCAGCAACTGTTTCTCCCAGGTTGTCGGCTCGTCACACGTGGCTCGAATCAGCTACTCCATGGCCTGGTTCGTTATCTCTGTTTGGCCGTCGGTCTCGAGGTGGTACAACAAACTGAACAGTAGCCGGATCCTGAACCACTCCCACAAATTCTTGTAGAAGTTACTTGTCAACTTTGTGACGCAGTCGCTGATGATTGCGGTTGGTATCCTGTGCAAACAATGGTCGCGACGAACAATCGAGTGAAATGGGCCATTTTGGTCAGTCGGTCCACGGCGACCATGACCGCGTCCTTACCATCGGGGCTCGCAAACCCCGTGACAAAATCCATTGTTACTTGCTGCCAGGCACGTTCAAATGGTGGGATCGGATGCATTTGACCTGCTTTTCTCTTGTGCGAACTCTTCATCACCTAACACGTGAGGCACGAGGTGATATACCTCAGTCAACAATTCAGGCCAGTAGTAATACTGTTGTAATTGTTGTCACGTTTTTTCAACCCCGAAGAGACTCGATGTAACTCTGTCGTGCGCCTTCCAGTTTTAGTTCCCGCAGCATTGGGTATACAGGTACCCAGATGCAGTTGGTTCCTGTTTTTTACATAATGAACTCCCTTAGCTTCTGTCAGCTGCTGCGAACTACGAGTGGTGAAAAACAGGTCGGTGCGGTATGTGTCAGACTTATATGACTTGGCCTGTAGCCTGTGTAGGCTATAGTGGGGTAGCACATATGGGGTACAACACATTTCTAGGGTTTGTACTTGTACCCAACCCTTTCCTCTAGTAAATCATTCCTCATTTCTTCATAGTATGCGTGGGTGAATTCCGGATAGTATTGGGTGGCTTCAGCGAGTAGGATGGCATGCAGTTGGGCCGTGGGGCGGGTGAGGGCATCGGCGATATTTTTGTTAGAATACTAGCGTGACTTAGGAGCCATGGCTAGTGAGTGTCGAGAGAATTTTGGGTGAGGAAAGTCGAGAAGGAAGAATGAGGGGTTTCACTATAGAAAGTTGGGATACAAATAGCAAACCCTAAACTGGGTTGTACTCACTACAGAGTACCCCACTGCTGGCTAAACAGCAAATACATTCTGACACACCCCCATAGTCAAAGTGGGGTATAATCAGTAGAGCAAGCAGTCATAGAGCAGGTTCACAATGGCAAGCAAAGCTAGAGGCTATCAGAGAGGGCAAGTGAGGAGGAGGAGAGTACTGTGGACGGAGAGAAGATTGGAGGCAACGACTGAAGCTGTAGAGGCACAGGCACAGGAGTGGCTGACTCAGTCGCTACCAAAGCAAGGGCGGCGGACTACTGGAGTGACTGGCTCCGCGGCTATAGACGAGTGGCAGGAGCAACGGACCCACTGGCGACTGGTGCAACAGGCTCACTGGCTACCGAAGCAAGGGCGACGGACTACAGGCGCTGAAGGCGACACGACAGCTACCTCCACACAACCTCCTCCAACTGACCCACACCCTTGACACACACCCCCTGCTGAACCCCTAACTCCACTCCCACGTCACCCCCCTAGCACCACTCCCTCGGCTCCCACACACCCACCCCCCTCAGCGGCAGCTGCAGCAGTGGGAGACAGAGGAGGAGGAAGATCAGGGGGGGGTTCACACACCCGCCACCCCCATACCCGCCACCCCGCAGTTGCACCCACACCCGCCACCCCCATACCCTGCCCCACTGCTGCACCTGCAGCAGGGGATGGAGGAGAAGGGGGAGGGGGGGGGGGGCGGGGGGGGGGGGCTGGTGCTGCAGATCCCCTCCCCCCCACTGCTGCACCCGCAGCAGGGGGAGGTAGGAGAAGGGAGGGGGGGGTCTGGTGCTGCAGATCCCCTCCCCCCCACTGCTGCAACCGCAGCAGGGGGAGGTAGGAGAAGGGGGCGGGGGGGGGGGGGAGGGGGGGGGCTGGTGCCACAGATCCCCTCCCCCCCCAGTGCTGCACCCGCAGCAAGGGGGAGGTAGGAGAAGGGGCGGCGCAGGAGCCGCTCGGGCGACAGCAGGTTGGCCACACCCGCCACCCCCATACCCTCCCCCCACTGCTGCACCCGCAGCAGAGAGATGGAGGAGAAGAGGGGGGGGCTAGGAGGGGGGCTGGTGTTGCAGGTCCCCTCCCCCAACTGCCGCATCCGCAGCAGGGGGATGGCAGATCGCTTCCCCCCCACTGCTGCACCCGCAGCAGGGGGAGGTAGGAGAAGGATGAGGGGGGGGAGGAGGGGGGGGGGGGGGGGTCGGTGCTGCAGATCCCCTCCCCTCTTCTGCTGCACCCGCAGCAGGGGGAGGTAGGAGAAGGGTGGGGGGGGGCTGGTGCTGCAGATCCCCTCCTGCCTCCCCCTGAACCTCCAAGCTCCCCCCCTCTTCCAACACAAGGTGCGGCAGGGAGAGAGAGAGGAGGAGGCATGGCGGCAGCTGCTGCTGCTGAGGCACATCCGCCACCCCCTCACACCCTCTCCCCGCCATCCTCATGGAGGGGGTGGAGGGGGGGGAGGGGGGCGGGGGCGGAGCTGCGCGTGCGACTGTAGGGCACGCGGGCAGGAGGAACCCCCTCTTGCCACCCCCTCACCCACCATGTTGCAACAGGGCATCGGGGCCGCGGTTAGGGGCAGCAGGTCAAGAGGGGCCATGGCTAGGGGCGACGGGGCCATGGCTAGAAACGGGGCCGGGCGCTGGGCAGGTACGGGGCCGGGCGCTGGGCAGGTACGGGGCCAGGCACTGGGCAGGAACGGGGCCGGGCGCTGGGCAGGTACAGGGCCGGGCGCTGGGCAGGTATGGGGCCGGGCGCTGGGCAGGTACGGGGCCGGGCTCTGGGCAGGAACGGGGCCGGGCGTTGGGCAGGTACGGGGCCGGGCGCTGGGCAGGTACGGGGCCGGGGCGTGGGCTAAGTACGGGGCCGGGCGCGGGCGTTATACGGGCCGGGCGCGGGCTAGGTACGAGGCCAGGCGCTGGCGACAGACGGGGCCGGGCGCGGGCTAGGTACGGGCCGCGCGCGAGCAAGAGACGGGGCCGGGCGCAGGCATAAGACGTGGCCGAGCGCGGGCTAGGCACGGGCCTGTCGCGGGCTAGGTACGGGCCGGGCGCGGGGCTAGGAACGGGCCGATCGCGGGCTAGGTACGGGCTAGGCGCGGGCGCGAGACGGGGCCGGGCGCGGGCTAGGTACGGGCCAGGCGCGGGCGACGCAATTGACGAGGCCAGCGGGGCCGAGGGGCCGAGCTAGGGGCGACGGACCCAAGGGGCCGAGCCTGGGGGCTAGGGGCGACGCCAAGGAGCGACGGGCCGGGGCCTAGGCTAGCAGGGCATTAGGTGGTGGGCCCATTAATGTGAGGTCCTAGGAACTATTGCTCTTAATACCATGTTAGAATACTAGCATGACTTAGGAGCCATGGCTAGTGAGTGTCAAGAGAATTTTGGGTGAGGAAAGTCGAGAAGGAAGAATGAGGGGTTTGACTATAGAAAATTGGGATACAAATAGCAAACCCTAAACAGCGTTGTACTCAAAACAGAGTACCCTACTGCAGGCTAAACAGCAAATACATTCTGACAATTTGAACACCTTTTTTGTATGTTACCGTGTAGTGGAAATTGGACTCCAACTAGTCCAACCACCCTATCTGACACGGGTTGTGATTCGGTTGAGCACGAAGGTATTGTAGTAAGAGTTGATTTGTCTGTAGTGTTATGTCAGCTCTTATCAGGTAGCACGGCCACACCTTGAACGCGTTACGTAGTGTTACGTGCCTCGGCCCTGCCCGAAGGCTTGCCGGCCCCTACCTACCAGCCCTGGTAAGAGCACTGCCGAGCCACGCCAGCTACTGCTGCCCCTAGCCTGCTGCCACTGCTGTCATGGCTACCCCTAGCGTTCTAGTCTTTGATGCTGAGAGTCAGGCTGTTGACTTTGAGGTTTGGGTCGATCATCTACAGCTTTTCCTACAGTGCGATCGGAAGGACGGTCTCTCACTGATCGATCTCACGACTGGCGCCTCTGCTGCCCCTGCTGCCGATGCTGACAACACTGTTCGCTCACAGTGGGCCACACGCGATGCTGCTGCCCGTCTTGCTATGCGTAGTCACTTGCCGTCGACTGAGCGCGACATTTTAGTCAGTACAAGAGTGCTAAGACCTTGTACGATGCTGTAGTTGCACGCTACTCTTCCCCTGCCACTGCTGCCCTTAGCTGCCTCATGCTACCGTACCTATTTCCTGACCTTGCCGCCTTTCCCACAGTCGCTGACCTCTTTACCCACCTTTGCACTAGTGACACCCGCTACCGCGCTGCGCTTCCTGCTGAGTTCTGCGCCAAGAACCGCCCCCCCATGTACATCACCCTCTACTACATAGTCACCCGGCTCCCTGACTCCCTTCGCTTGGTCAGGGACCACTTCCTCTCTGTTTGCCCCACCACACTCACCGTTGACCTCCTCAAGTAACGCCTCCTGGCAGCTGAGAAGAGTATAGTCGCTGTAAGAGCCTCTCGTGGTGACCCTCGTGCCCCCTTCTTTGAGGGGTGCTCCCCCTCCCCCCTTTTGCCCTCTGTTGCCTCTGCTGCTGCCGTCGACTTTGTTGGCACCGAGTCGGTCGGCGCTGCATCTGCCCCTAGCGGGAGACACCGCACCGGCAAGGGCAAGGGGGGCAAGGGCGCTGGAGGGGCTGGTGGGGGCGGTGGAGGTGGCGGTGGAGGCGGCGGAGGGAGTGCGGGTGGCGTTGGGAGTGGTGGCGGGGGTGGGGGCTTCGGTAGCAGCGGAGGCGGCGGCGGGGGTGGCAGTGGGAGCGGAGGCGGAGACGGTGGTGGCCGCAGCGGCGATGGAACTGGTCGGGGTGGCTCGGCGCAGCGGGGCGGCTTCGGTGGTGGTCAGCGCCAGCAGCAGCAGCGCACTCGTGAGACCCCCCCCCCCCAGCAGCTTCGTGAGTGGTACGCCGCTCGTCAGCGGGGTGGGGGTGCTGGTCCTTGTGCCTACGTCCTGCGTACCGGCGACCGCACTGGTGGGTCGTGCGGTGGCCCGCACACCACCTAGCCCTTCTTCGGCCGCCTGACGGACGCTTGGCGTCTCCAGTTCCTTGAAGCCACTGAGATCCCCCGCTGGGGCGAGCTGCTTAGGTCGGGGGTTGCTATCTTTGATCTAGAGTATGATGCCATTCTTGCTGCCATGTATGTTGTGTCTACTAGTGATGAGGGTGACTGTTACCTGTGTGTTCCGCCTCACCCGGGCATTGAGGCTACTGCTCTAGATGCTGGTGAGGCTGCTGCTCTAGGTGCTAGTGCGTCTGCTGCCCCTGGTGCTAGTGAGTCTGCTCTTTCAGGTACCACGTCGGCTCAGGCCTTACACACCTTCACCTTTGGCTCGGGTGCTTCCCGCTCCTTCTTTCGAGACCGCACCACGCTTACGCCGCTTAGTCGGCCAATTGCGGTCTCCCTGGTGGACGCCTCTGGGGGTCCTCTGTCAAACATTATATGTGTTCTGCTTGTGTAGGCTACAGTGGGTTAGCCTATAGGGGGTACACAATTCTAGGGTTTCCTACTTGTACTCATTTCACTGCTAGTTCATCCATTCCTGTTCGCTGATTCTGACATGGTATAGAGCGGGTCCTTCTACGGACCGTTTTTTTTTGGGCCCACCGAAGCGCCCCCCGAGGCGCGATTTTTTTTAGCGACCCCTCAGGTCGTCATTTTCCTCGCGGCCCCGCCCCGGCTCCTTCGCGGCCCCGCCGCCTGCTCTCGCGCGGCCCCGCCCCGGCTTCTACGCGGCCCCGCCCCGGCTTTCACGCGGCCCCGCCGACGACTTTGTCGCGGCCCCGCCCAGGCCCTTACGCGGCCCCGCCACCTGCTCTCACGCGGCCCCGCCCCGGCTCCTTCGCGGCCCCGCCGCCTGCTCTCGCGCGGCCCCGCCCCGGCTTCTACGCGGCCCCGCCCCGGCTTTCACGCGGCCCCGCCGACGACTTTGTCGCGGCCCCGCCCAGGCCCTTACGCGGCCCTGCCACCTGCTCTCACGCGGCCCCGCCCCGGCTCCTTCGCGGCCCCGCCGCCTGCTCTCGCGCGGCCCCGCCCCGGCTTCTACGCGGCCCCGCCCCGGCTTTCACGCGGCCCCGTCGACGGCTCTGTCGCGGCCACGCCCAGGCCCTTACGCGGCCCCGCCGCCTGCCCCCGTCGCGGCCCGGTCGCCTCCTGACGGCTCCTGCCGTCACCTTCTACCGGCCCCGCAACTGCACCTGCTGGCCCCGCCGCTGCACCTACCGGCCCCCACCACCCAACCCCCCTTTTCCCGTCGCCTGTCGAGGCGACCTGAGAGGCCAGCAGAGGGGTGGCAGGTGCGTGGCCTCCCCTGCTTCTCCTCCTCCTTCATCGCTCACCTGCAGCCGCCGAGCCGCCCTGCACCCGAGCCGCCCAGCAACCGAGCCGCCCTGCCGCCGAGCCGCCGAGTCACTGAGCTGCTGAGCTGCTGTTGCTGCCGAGCCACCCTGCCGCCGAGCCGCCGAGTCACCGAGCTGCTGAGCTGCAGTTGCTGCCGAGCCGCCTTGCCACCGAGCCGCCCGAGTCGCCCGAGCCGCCGAGCCGCCGAGCTGCCGAGCCACTGAGTCGCCGAGCCTACTCTTCCCACCACTGGTGAGCTCTTGCCCTGCTAGCACGCTGCGCGTCGCCTGCTTGCCTGCCTGCCTGCCTTTTGGCTTGCCTGGCTGCCTGCCTTCCTGCTGCTAGTCCTGCTCCTGCTTCTACTTGCGGAGCCAGATGCAGCCCCAGCGACGCCAGCGTGAGTCCCTCACGCCCCAGCAGCTGCGTGAGTGGTACGCTGGTTGGGGCTGTAGGGGTGGCGACGCTAAACCTACTTCCACTCCTGCTGCTTCTACTCGTGGTGGCGGCCAGATGCAGCTCCCGCGACCCTCTCGCGTGTCTCTCACGCCTCGCCAGCTTCGTGAGTGGTACGCTCAGAGTGGAGGGTCTCTCAGTGCTGTTCGCTGCTCTTACGTGATTCGCACTGGTACTCGGACTGGTCAGCCTTGTGGGACACGTAGTCATACACCGTCCCGCTGCTTCGCCCGTCTGAGCGACGCCTGGCGTACCGTGTTTGGCGACGAGGCTGAGCTTCCCGACTGGGTGGAGTTGCTTAGGCAGAGGGTAGATATATATGCTCTTGACTATGATGCTATTCTCACTGCCATGTATGCATTGCCTACTAGTGCTGACCGTGCCGGTCACCTGTGCGTCCCGGCTGACCCAGGTATAGGACCTGCTGCTCTAGCTACTGGTGAGGCTGCTGCTCTGGGTGCTAGTGAGTCTCCTGCTCCAGGTACAGGTGCGGCTGCTGCTCTAGGTGCTCGTGAGTCTGCTTCCTCAGGTGCGGGTGAGGCTGCGCTCTCAGGTACCGCGTTGGCTTCGGCCTCCCTCACCTTTACACTTGACTCTGGGGCTTCTCGCTCCTTCTTTCGGGACCGCACCACACTCACGCCGCTTGGTCGGCCGGTTGCAGTCTCCCTGGCTGACCCCTCTGGGGGTCCTGTCCTCGCTCACTTCTCCACTGTCCTCCCGTGTCCGGCTGCCCCCTCGGGCACCCTGTCTGGCCTGTACCTCCCCTCGTTCTCGACGAACTTGGTGAGTGGTGCAGACCTACAGGATGCGGGGGTTCACCAGTTCACTCCTGCGAGTCAGCGGGTGACCCACTGCACGGACGCACGCACAGGCCGGCACCTGGCCACGTTCTCGCGTCGGCCGGGGTCGAGCCTCTACACCCTGACCACTGAGTCCCCTCCTGTCCCCGCGTCCGGTCAGGTAGCACCGTCGGGTCAGGTGTTTGCTGCTGCGTCCAGGTCTGGTCCTGAGTCTGCCCCCTGTGCTTGTCGCCTCCTCTCTCACGAGACTCTCTTGTGGCACCACCATCTTGGCCACCCCTCCTTGCCCCGTCTTCGGAGCATGGCTTCTCGTGTCCTTGTCTCTGGTCTTCCCCAGTCTCTCCCTCCTCTCCCCTCCGGGCCAGGACCTTCTTGTGTCCCCTGTGTCGAGGGTCGCCTCCGGGCTACTCCTCACTCCTCCCACTTCCCCCCGACAGAGGCTCCCCTGCAGACGCTTCACATGGATGTGTGGGGCCCAGCCCCCGTCCGTGGGCATGATTACGAGCGCTACTTCCTGTTGGTGGTTGACGACTACTCGCGTTACACCACAGTCCTCCCCTTGCGCAGCAAGGGTGCGGTCACTGAGGTGCTGATCGACTGGATCCGCGAGGCTCGTCTCCAGCTCAGGAAGAGCTTTGGCTCGGACTTTCCTGTTCTGCGTCTGCACTCGGACAGAGGCGGAGAGTTCTCCTCTGGCCTTCTGCGTGCCTACTGTCGTGCGCGAGGCATCTGCCAGTCCTTCACGCTTCCGGACTCACCACAGCAAAATGGGATTGCTGAGCGCCGCATTGGCATGGTCATGGATGTCGCTCGTACGTCCATGATGCATGCGGCTGCCCCCCATTTTCTGTGGCCGTTTGCGGTGAGGTACGCGGCGCATCAGCTCAACCTTCACCCCCGGGTCTCTCGGCCTGCGATGTCCCCAGCCTTGCTGTGGACAGGGAAGGTTGGCGATGCGTCTGTGTTCCGTGTCTGGGGATCTCGGGCGTTTGTCCGAGACTTGTCTGCGGACAAGCTGTCCCCTCGTGCTGCTCCCTGTGTCTTCCTTGGCTTCCCCACTGACGCCCCAGGGTGGCAGTTTTACCACCCCTCCTCTCGTCGTGTTCTGTCCTCCCAGGACGTCACGTTCGACGAGTCAGTCCCCTTCTACCGTCTCTTCCCCTACCGCACTCCTTCCCTCCCCCCTCCCCCGGACTTCCTTGTGCCGGTTCCCCCCCCGGTAGACCCCCTTCCCCCTCAGGTTCCTGCCCCCTCAGGTGTGTCCCAGGTAGACGCCGTTGACCCGGTCGAGGTTACAGGTGACTCTGGTGCTGCTGCGGGTACTGAGCCTGGGGGTGCTGACTCTGGGGGTGCTGTGCGCGGGGGTGCTGAGCCTGGGGGTGCTACTGCTGGGGGTACTGGGCCTGCGGGTGCTACTGCGGAGGGTGCGGAGCCTGGGGGTGCTGAGCCGGGGGGTGCTGTGCCTGGAGGTGCTGGGCCTGGAGGTGCTGGGTCTGGGGGTGCTGGGTCGGGAGCTGCTGAGCCTGGGGTTTCTCCTGCTGCTGCGTCTCGCCGGGAGCCCCTCTCTCCACAGGAGCTGCGCGAGTGGTTCGCTCGCCGCTGGAGGCGTGCTGCTGAGTCTGGAGGTGCTGCTGGAGCTGGAGCTGGAGCTTCTTCGACCGTCGAGGGTGCGGGTGCTGCCGGTCCCGGAGCTGCTGGACCTGCGGGTCCTCCTGGAGCTGGAGCTGCTGAGGGCGTTGGTGCTGAGCCTACTGCTGTTGGTCCTGCCGCTGGACGTGTGGGTGGCGCTGGTGCTGTCGCTGAGGGTGCTGGTGCTGTCCCTGCTGCGTCTCGAGCTGCCGGGCGGCCTCGGCCGTACTTCGTTCCGCTCCTGCAGCAGGTTCTTGGTCTTTCTCCTCCAGTAGAGGGTCCACCGCCTGTCCAGTCGCAGCCTCTGCTGGAGCCTTCCTCTCCACTGCCTGCTCCCTCTCCTTACACTGGTCCTACTGGAGGTCTTGCTGAGCGTCGTGAGCCTGCGTCTCGTCCCGCGTCACCTGTTCGTGCTGCTCGCGCTAGTGGTCGCAGTTCGCGTCAGCGTCCTCCTCCTGTCCCTGGCACGCACCGGATGTCTTTGCGTCCGTCCACTGCTCCTCTGCGTGCCCCTTTGCCTTCTCCTCCTGAGTCCTCTCTTCCTGCGCTTGCCGACCCTGAGTCGGACTCTCTTCGTGCTGCCAGCCCTACTGTCACGCGTCTGCTTGCTACTGTCGTCACTGACCCCTCTTTTGAGTCCACTGCTGCGTCTGCTCTAGTCGCTGAGCTCGTCGACTTTGCTGCTCGCTGTCGTCTCGACTACGCTGCTAGTCTTGTTGCTGAGTCTGCGTCTGTCTGTCCTCCGTCCGTCGGGGGTGAGTGTGCTCTTAGCACGGACGTCCTAGAGGACAGGCAGGAGGAGTTACAGTGTCTAGCGGCTTCTTCACCTCATCTCGCGTCTGTTCTGCTTGCCCCTGAGGGAGACCCGGATGCACTAGACATCCCGACTCCGCGTTCTTACGCGGAGGCCGTAGAGGGTCCCTACTCCTCTCAGTGGCAGGCAGCTATGGATGCAGAGATGGCTTCCTGGAAGTCCACAGGCACCTACGTTGACGCGGTTCCCCCTCCTGGGGCGAACATCATCAGTGGCATGTGGATCTTCAGGGTGAAGCGGCCGCCGGGCTCTCCACCTGTCTTCAAGGCACGGTACGTTGCTCGTGGCTTCAGCCAGCGGCAGGGAGTTGACTACTTTCAGACCTTCTCTCCCACCCCGAAGATGACTACTCTTCGGGTGCTGCTGCACATAGCCGCTCAGCGCGACTACGAGCTTCACTCTCTCGACTTCAGCACTGCGTTCTTGCAGGGTAGCCTGCACGAGGAGATCTGGCTTCGCCGTCCACCTGGCTTCACTGGGACTTTCCCTCCTGGCACCCAGTGGAGCCTCCGACGGCCAGTCTACGGTCTCCGCCAGGCACCGCGTGAGTGGCACGACACACTGAGGACTACGCTTGCGGCTCTTGGGTTTGCTCCTTCTACTGCAGACCCGTCGCTGTTTCTTCGCACCGACACTTCCCTGCCGCCGTTCTACATCCTCGTGTACGTCGACGACTTGGTCTTTGCCACAGCGGACACTGCTGGACTCGCCTACGTGAAGTCCGAGCTGCTGAAGAGACACACGTGCACAGACCTGGGTGAACTGCGCAGCTACCTTGGCTTGCAGATCACTCGGGACAGAGCACGCCGCACCATTACCTTGACTCAGTCACACATGGTGCAGCAGGTCCTTCAGCGCTTCGGCTTTACGTACTCCTCGCCTCAGGCCACTCCTCTGCCTACTCGCCACTCACTCTCAGCTCTGCCTTCGGATGAGTCCGTAGAGTCGAGTGGTCCATATGCAGAGCTTGTTGGCTGCCTCATGTACCTGATGACCTGCACACGACCTGACCTTGCATACCCTCTGAGCATTCTTGCACGCTATGTTGCTCCTGGGAGACACAGACCGGAGCACATGGCTGCAGCGAAGAGGGTATTGCGCTACCTGTGCAGTACGTCGGGCATGGGGCTAGTGCTTGGAGGGCGGAGTCCAGTGGTCCTTACCGGCCACGCGGACGCTTCTTGGGCTGACGACCAGGCTACGCAGCGGTCGTCACAGGGTTACACCTTCAGCCTTGGTTCCGGCTCTGTCTCGTGGCGGTCTACTCGCTCGTCTTCGGTTCTCGGCTCCAGTTGTGAGGCTGAGATCTACGCCGGGGCCATGGCTGCACAGGAGCTTCGCTGGCTCACCTACCTGCTGACTGACCTTGGAGAGCTGCCTCGTTCTCCTCCAGTGCTGTACGTAGACAACAAGGCCATGCTGGCCTTGTGTCGAGAGCAGCGCTTGGAGCACAGAACGAAGCACATTGCTCTCCGCTACTTCCTTGCTCGTGAGCTGCAGCAGCGTGGTCAGTTGCGACTTGCGTACGTGGCCTCTGAGGCCAACACTGCTGATGTGTTCACCAAGGCACTCGCGCCTTGTGACCATCAGCGCTTTTGCACCCAGCTGGGTCTTGTGCCTGTCTTGCCTCACTTGCTCTCCTCTTGACTTCACTTGTACTGTGACATATATATATATCTGCTCTTGCTTGTCTAGTTTTATGTATATATCTCTCTGTACTCCTGCATGTGAACTGGCCTCTGGCACTGCTCTTGTGCTCGGACTGTGTGGTGACTTTGTGATCCACCCTGAGCTTGCTTTGCTTTGCTTGACTGGTCTTGTGACCCCTTGTTCTCCCCCACTTTGCCTATGGGGGTGTGTCAAACATTATATGTGTTCTGCTTGTGTAGGCTACAGTGGGTTAGCCTATAGGGGGTACACAATTCTAGGGTTTCCTACTTGTACTCATTTCACTGCTAGTTCATCCATTCCTGTTCGCTGATTCTGACATCCTCTCCTTGCCCACTTCTCCACTGTTGACCGTGTCCGGCAGCCATTTCTGGCACACTGTCAGGTCTCTACCTCCCCTCGTTCTGTACGATCTTGGTGAGGTGTGCTGATATACAGGATGGGGGGGATGACCACTTCACTCCTTCGAGTCAACGAGTGACCCACTGTACGTGTGCTCGGACAGGCCGACACTTGGCCACGTTTACCCGTCAGCTGAGGTCGTGCCTGTACACACTGACTACTGAGTCTCCTCCGGTTGCTGAGTCTAGTCAGGTAGCTGCGTCGGGTCAGGTGTTTGCTGCAGCGTCCAGGTCTGTACCTGAGTCTGCTCCCTGCTCGTGTCGCCTTCATCACCCCTCCCTGCCTCGTCTCCGAGGCATGGCCTCCCGTTACCTTGTCTCTGGTCTCCCCCGGTCCCTCCCTCCCCTCCCTCCGGGGCCTGCCCCTACCTGCGTTCCGCGCGTCGAGGGGCGGCAGCGCGCCGCCCCTCACTCCTCCGAGTTTCCTCCGATAGAGGCTCCGCTGTAGACTCTTCATATGGACGTGTGGAGCCCCGCCCGCGTATGTGGCCAGGGACACGAGCGTTACTTCCTGATGGTGGTTGACGACTACTCGAGTTACACCACGGTGTTCCCCTTGCGCAACAAGGGTGACGTCACGGAGGTGTTGATCGACTGGATCCGCGCAGCTTGTCTCCAGCTCAGAGAGAGTTTCGGCTCCGACTTTCCTCTTCTGCGTCTGCACTCTGACAGAGGCAGGGAGTTTTCCTCTGCCCTTCTGGGAGCCTTCTATCGTGCACAGGGCATCCGCCAGACGTTCACGCTTCCGGCCTCTCCACAGCAAAATGGGATTGCTGAGCGCCGCATTGGCATGGTCATGAACGTCGCTCGTACGTCCATGATGCATGCGGCTGCCCCCCATTTTCTGTGGCCGTTTGCGGTTCAGTACGCAGCGCATCAGCTCAACCTTCAGCCCCGGGTCTCCTTGCCAGAGACCTCCCCCATCCTGCGGTGGACGGGGAAGGTTGGCGATGCGTCTGCGTTTCATGTCTGGGGATCTCGGGCGTTTGTCCGCGACTTGTCTGCGGAGAAGCTGTCCCCCCGTGCTGTTCCCTGCGTCTTCCTTGGCTTCCCCCCTGACGCGCTTGTTTGGCAGTTTTACCATCCCACCTTGCGCCGTGTTCTGTCCTCCCAGGACGTCACCTTTGACGAGTCGGTGCCTTACTACCGTCTCTTCCCCTACCGCACTGCGCCCCTCCCCCCGCCGCTGGTCTTCCTTGCGCCGGGTCCTCCCCCGGTAGACCCCCTCCCCCCTCACGGTCCTGCCCTGTCCGGTGTGTCCCAGGTAGACGCAGTCGAGCCTGTCGAGGTAGCTGTTGACTCTGGTGCTGCTAGGGGTGCTAAGCCTCCGGGTGCCGGGTCTGGGGGTGCGGAGCCTGGGGGTGCGGAGCCTGGGGGTTCTGAGCCTTGGGGTGCGGAGCCCGGGGGTGCGGAGCCTAGGGGTGCGGAGCCTGGGGGTGCTGAGCCTGAGGGTGCGGAGCCTGGGGGTACGGAGCCTGGGGGTGCTGAGCCTGGGGGTGCGGAGCCTGGGGGTGCTGGGTCTGCTCATGTGGCCTCTGGCGGTATTGGGTTTGGGGGCCCTTCAGGTGCTTCGTCGAAGCGGGAGCTACCCTCTCCAAAGGAGGTGCGCGAGTGGTTTGCCCGGCGCTGGAGCCGTGCTGCTGGAGTAGGAGGTGCTACTGTTGCTGCTGACACTCTGGTCGGCACTGGAGTTACTGGAGCCACCGGTCCTGGAGGTGCTCGTACTGGCGGTACTGGAGCTGCTGGGACTAGGGGAGCTGCTGGGACTAGGGGTCCTGGATGTACTGGAGCTACTGGGCCCGGAGGTGCTCCTCGTGCTAGAGCTGGTGGCGGTACTAGAGCTGGCGGTCCTGCTCGAGTTGGTGCTGCTAGAGCTGCTGGAGCTGGAGCTGCTGGAGCTAGAGCTGCTGGGGGTGTTGGCGCTGCAGGTGCTGCTGGCGCTGGTGCTTCCGAGGGTGTTGGAGTTGGTCTGTTGGAGATGGAGGTGCTGCTGGCGCTGGTGCTGCCGCTGGGGGTACTGGTGCTGTCCCTACTGGTTCTGGAGGCGCTGCGCGACCGCGGTCGTTCTTCGTTCCGCTCCTTGAGCAGGTTCTTGGTCTCCCGCCTTCTACTGGTCCTGCTCCTCCCTTAGAGTGTCCACGGCCTGTCCACTCGCAGTCACAGTTACAGCCCGCCTTCCCCCTGTCTGTTCCTTCTCCCTACACTGGTCCTACTAGAGGTCTTGCTGAGCGTCGTGAGCCTGCGTCTCGTCCTGCGTCGCCTATTTGTGCTACTCGCACTAGTAGTCGTGCTCCGCGTCCGTGTCCTCCTACGGTCCCAGGCACACACCAGATGGCACTGCGTCCTTCCACTGCTCCTCTGCGTGTCCTGTTGACGTCTCCTCCTAAGTCCTCTCTTCCTGTCCTTGCTGACCCAGAGTCTGACTCTCTTTGTGCTGCCAGTCCTACTGTCACACATCTTCTGGATACTATTGTCACTGACCCTTCCGTTGAGTCCACTGCTGCGTCTGCCTTGGTTGCTGAGCTTGTCGACTTTGTTGCTCGCTGTCGTCTACACTACGCTGCTAGTCTTGTTGCTGAGTCTGAGTCTATCTCTCCTCCGTCCGTCGAGGGTGAGTGTGCTCTTAGCACGGACGTCCTTGAGGACAGGCAGGAGGAGTTCCAGTGTTTTGCTGTTACTTTGCCTCATCTCGTGTCCACGCTGATTGCCCCGGAGGTAGACGCGGATGCACTTGACATCCCGACTCCTCGATCGTACGCTGAGGCGATCGAGGGTCCCTACTCCTCACAGTGGCAGTCAGCCATGGACGCGGAGATGGCTTCCTGGAAGTCCACAGGCACCTACGTTGACAAGGTTCCCCCACCTAGGGCGAACATCGTCAGTGGCATGTGGATTTTCAGGGTGAAGCGGCCGCCGGGTTCTTCACCTGTCTTAAAGGCGCGTTACGTGGCTCGAGGCTTCAGGCAGTGGCAGGGAGTTGACTACTTTCAGACCTTCTCTCCCATCCCAAAGATGACCACTCTTTGGGTGCTGCTGCACATAGCCGCTCAGCGCGACTACGAGCTTCACTCTCTTTACTTCAGTACAGCTTTCTTGTAGGGCAGCCTGCACGAGGAGATCTGGCTGCACCGCCCACCTGGCTTCACTGGGTCGTTTCCTCCTGGTACCCAGTGGAGCCTCCGGCGGCCAATCTACGGTCTCCGCTAGGCGCCTCGTGAGTGGCACGACACACTGAGGACAACACTTGCGGCTCTTGGGTTTGCTCCTTCTACTGCCGAATCGTCGCTGTTTCTGCGCACCGACACCTCTTTGCCGCCCTTCTACATCCTTGTGTACGTCGACGACTTGGTCTTTGCCACTGCTGAGACCGCTGGACTCGCCCACGTGAAGTCCAAGCTGCAGAAGAGACACACGTGCACAGACCTGGGTGAACAGCGCAGCTACCTTGGCTTGCAGATCATCCGGAACAGAGCATAGCGCACCATTACCCTGACTCAGTCACACATGGTGCAGCAGGTCTTTCAGCGCTTCGACTTCACGTACTGGTCGCCTCAGGCCACTCCTCTCTCTACTCACCACTCGCTCTCAGCTCTGCCTTTGGATGAGTCCGTAGAGCCGAGTGGCCCGTACCCAGAGCTTGTTGGCTGCCTCATGTACCTGATGACCTGCACTCGACCTGACCTTGCATACCCCCTTAGCATCTTGGCACGCTATGTTACTCCCGGGAGACACCGGCCAGAGCACATGGCTGCAGCGAAGAGGGTGTTGCGCTACTTGTGCAGTACATCGGGCATGGGCCTAGTGCTTGGAGGGCGGCGTTCAGTGGTCCTCACAGGTCACGCAGACGCTTCTTGGGCTGACGACCAGGCTACGCAGCGGTCGTCACAAGGTTACACCTTCAGCCTTAGTTCCGGCTCTGTTTCGTGGCGGTCCACCCGCTCGTCTTCTGTTCTCGGCTCGAGCTGTGAGGCTGAGATCTACGCGGGGGCCATGGCTGCACAGGAGCTACGTTGGCTCACCTATCTGCTGACTGACCTAGGAGAGCCGCCTCGTTCTCCTCTAGTTCTGTACGTAGACAACAAGGCCATGCTGGCCTTGTGCCTGGAGCACAGACTAGAGCACAGAACGAAGCACGTTGCTCTTCGCTACTTCCTTGCTCGTGAGTTGCAGTAGCGTGGTCAGCTGCGCCTTGCTTACATGGCCTCTCAGGCCAACACTGCTGATATCTTTACCAAGGCACTTCCGCCTTGTGACCATAAGTGCTGCTGTACAATGCTAGGTCTTGTGCCTACTTGGCCTCACTTGCTCACTTCTTGACCTTGCTTGTACTGTGATCTTTCTATACCTGCACTTGCCTATTTACCTTTATATATGATCTTGCATGTGAACTGGCCTTCTGGCCTTGAACTTGTGCTCGGAATGTGTGGTGACGTTGTGATCCACCCTGAGCTTGCTTTGCTTTGCTTAACTGGTCTTGTGACCCCTTGTTCTCCCCCACTTTGCTTATGGGGGTGTGTCAGACTTATATGACTTAGCCTGTGTAGGCTATAGTGGGGTAGCACATATGGGGTACAACACATTTCTAGGGTTTGTACTTGTACCTAACCCTTTCCTCTTGTAAACCATTCCTCATTTCTTCACAGTATGCGTGGGTGAATTCCGGCTAGTGTTGGGTGGCTTGAACGAGTAGGATGGCATGCAGTTGGGCCGTCGGGCGGGTGAGGGCGTCGACGATATTTGAACACCTTTTTTGTATGTTTCTGTGTAGTGGAAATTGGACTCCAAGTAGTTCAACCACCGTATCTGTCACGGGTTGTTATTCGGTTGAGCACGAAGGTATTGTAGTAAGCGTTGATTTGTCTGTAGTGTTATGTCAGCTCTTGTCAGGTAGCACGGCCACACCTTGAACGCGTGCACAATCACATCATCTCGCGGTCGTGTATCGGGAAGTTGCGCTCAGGCGGGTAAAGTTTGCGTGACTCGTACGCGATTGGCTGAAGGCCATTCCCAATTCATGCAACAGTATTGCTCCCACAACGATTTTGCTTGCGTCGATGACGAGTTCGAACGGACAGTGCGGATCTGCAATGTGACGTACGGATGGCGAGCACAAAATTTCTTTGAAGTCAGAGAAGGCAGCTTGCTCTTTCTCCCCCCATATGTACTCCAACCCCTACCTCAGCAAGTCGCTCAACGGGGCAGAAAACTTGCCATGTCGGGGACAAATTGGCGCACGGAATTGACGAAGCCCAAGAAACTCTGCATTCGGTTAAGTTGGATAGCGTTGCCATGCCTCAATTGTTGCGATCTTTTTCGGGCCTATTTCCACGACATTGGCTGAAATCATGTGGCAAAAACAAAATCCTAGTCTGTCCTATAAAAACTCACACTTAGAGGCTTATGACATGCGCGATTGGCTCGAATCTCCCGCGCAGAACTGCGCACCACACGTGCGATACTAGGCTACCTCCACAAAACACGACGTCACCCAGGGTCCAGTTGCTCCTTCCCGTGGTGGTAGAGCCTCTTAGTCGCTCGGCTCCTTGACAAAGACGCACCACCAATCCATAGTGGGCCCTCGTAGTAACGACACAGCGTAGCGAGTTTTTACCGCATCTTACGAGTCGTAGTTTGCGTCGAAGACTACATTCATTGTGAAGATCCACGCCTGAAACATCGGACCACCCTGTTGACTCGGGTCGCAGCATGGCGGACGCTGCGGCTTGCGCGGGATTGGTGATGGAAGTGCCAACTCATCAATTTGCGTCAAAATGTTGACGAGACGTTGAATCCCAACCGCATTTGTCGCTCCGGGGTGTGTCGTCTTGTGGTCGTCATGAACGTCGTTGCGTTCGACGCCATCACTAGCAGTGCTTGAGTGTTGTCACACATTCTTGTGTTGGGCGGCGGTGCGGGCGGCGGCGCCGGCGGTGGTGCAGGCGGTGGCACTGCTGCACACTGCATGAGCAGCCAAGAGGTGTTAGTAGCAGGGGCAAGACGGGTGAGGGGGGTGCGACACGCGGCAGGGGCGTGACAAGCAATAGGGGCGCAACGGATGACAGGGGCGCAACGGTAGAAGGGGTGCCAGGGGCGCCACGGGCGGTTACCGACAAAGGCGCGACAGGTAGCAGGAGCGCGACAGGTAGCAGGAGCATGACGGGTAGCACAAGTTCATCATTGCCTTGTTGCTAGTGAACAAGGCTGTGGCACAACAAGGTGGCTTACCCAATTCTGTGAGCAAGAAAGTCAGCCAGCGGAGCTCTTGCACAGCCATAGCACAACGAAGATCTTTGCCTCATAGCTAGACGATGCGACAGACAACGCGCGAATAGACCTCTATGAGAAAGCTTAAGTGCCAAGGCTGAAGTAGTAGACACGAGAGGACTTACGAGTCTCTACATCGCCAGCCAAAGAAGAGTCATGTGCCCAGTAAGTCGCACTTGCAATCACCCTCAAAGCACAAGCTGAATGCTTGATGTGCTCGTGCTACTCACAAGGAGCTTGACGCAGACTGTAGACCGGCTGCCAAAGGTTCCACTGGGTCCTAGGAGGGAAAGAGAGTGAAACCAGGAGGACAGCGCAGCCATATCTACTCGTGTAGCCTACCGTGAAGAAAGGTAGTCAAAAAAATATACTGGGTGCGGCTCGTTGTTGCGATGTGCAGCTATGTGCAGCAACACCCAAAAAGTGGTCATCTTAAGGGTAGGGGAGAAGGTATGAAAGAAGTCTACCCCCTCTCACTGGCTAAAGCCTCTCGCCACGTAACGCGCCTTGAAAACATGGGATGAACTGACATGAAAGTGTTAGACAGCACTCGTCGCTGCTAGTGATGGCGTCGTGCGCAACGAAGTTTGCAACGACCACATGATGACACACCCCGGAGTACCAAATGCGGATGGAAGCCAGGAACACGTCAACATTATGATGCCCAACGATGAGTTGGCACTCCCATCATCAATGCTGCTCAAGCCGCAGCGTTCGCCATGCTTCGAGCTGAGTCAACAGGATGGTCCGAAGGTTGAGTCGTGGATCTTCGCGATGAACGTATTTTTCGACGCTAACTATGTCTCATCGTGTCGTTAGCATGGATCCGATATGGATTGGTGGCGCGTCATTGTTATGAAGCCAAGCGACTACGAGAATATACTGCCACGGAAAGGACCTTCTGGACAATGGGCACCATCATACTTCATGGAGGTAGCTCAGTATTGCACGTGGGACACGTGATGCACTGGACTACGAGGGAGTTTTGAGCCAATCGCAGCGTTATCTCTGCCTGTCATCTATGCACTTGGTGCGAGCTCGGTTAATTTCAAGACTAAACCAGTGGATTCCTCGCGTTATGTGAGCAGGTGGGATATATGCATGAACCTGAGCACGTTGATTGCTACGTTGGCTGGCAAAAAAAATAAATCTCGCAAGAACTCCTGCTCCGCAGAATCATAGAGTTCAACAAAATTCTTGTTTTGGCGGAAATAAATGATTTCCTCCGCGATCGAGGATGGGTTCCTACAACAACCACAAAAAATGGGGACACCAGACTTGGGGGACGAATGAGCACGCCAATATATGTGCCTTAGCTGCAAATGCCGCTGCTGCACTGTTTAAAGGGCGCTTCTTTGCGTGCAAGCTGTCAGAACATTATAACTTATGCTGTTGTGTAGGCTATAGTGGGGTATCTCATAGGGGGTAAAACCAATTAGGGTTTCCTATTTGTACTCACTTCGTTTCATAGTTCACCATTCTCGTTCTAATCTTCTCATGGTATCGAGCAGGTTCCCCCTTGGGAACTGTGCTTAGGGCCCACCACATCGAGTTTTCCCGCCCGAAGCGCGCACAGCCCGAGTCGCGCTACGGGCCCTCACTTCGTCGAGCCGCCCTAGCGGCCCTTCACTGCGGCCCCGCCGCCTGTCTCAGCGGCCTCGCCGCCCTTTTCTGCGGCCCCGCCGCCTCTCTCGTTGCGGCCCCGCCGCCCTTCACGGCGGCCCCGCCACCCGTCTCATCGGCCCCGCCGCCCGTCTTCGCGGCCCCGCCGCCTCTCTCGCTGCGGCCCCGCCGCCTCTCACTGCGGCCCCGCCGCCCCTCTCAGCGGCCGCGCCGCCCGTCTTCGCGGCCCCGCCGCCTCTCTCGCTGCGGCCCCGCCGCCTCTCACTTCGGCCCCGCCGCCCGTCTCTGCGGCCCCGCCGCCCGTCTCCGCGGCCCCGCCGCCTCTCTAGCTGCGGCCCCGCCGCCTCTCCCTGTGGCCCCGCCGCCCGTCTCAGCGGCCTCGCCGCCCGTCTTCGCGGCCCCGCCGCCTCTCACTTCGGCCCCTCCGCCCGTCTCCGCGGCCCCGCCGCCTCTCTAACTGCGGCCCCGCCGCCTCTCACTGCGGCCCCGCCGCCCAACTCTGCGGCCCCGCCGCCTCTCTCGCTGCGACCCCGAGCCCTACCAGCGGCCCTACAGCCCTACACCGCCCGCGCCACCCGAGCTGCCCGAGCCGCCCGAGCCGCCCGAGCTGCCCGACCTGCCCGAGCCGCCCGATCCGCATGAGCTGCTGAGGAGCCGAGCCGCCCGACCCGCCCGAGCCGCCCGAGCCGCCCGAGTCGCCCAAGCCCCCTGAGCCGCTGAGGAGCCGAGCCGCCCGACCCGCCCCAGCCGCCCGAGCCGCTGTGGAGCCGAGCCGCCCGAGCCGCCCGAACCGCAGTTGCTGCTGAGCCGTCCAAGCAGCCGCGTTGCTGTGCTGCTGAGCTGCCCGACCCGCCCTGTCTGGTGAGAGCAGCGCTCCTGTCACTGCACTGCCCCTGTCCTACATGTAGTACTGCTAGGCTACTGTCGTCATGGCTACCCCTAGTGTCCTCGCTTTTGACGCTGAAGGTCGGGCCATTGAATTTGAAGTCTGGGTAGACGACCTGTTGCTGTTCTTACGGTGCGATAGGGCAGACGGCCTCTCTCTCTTTGACCTTACCTCTGGCGCTTCCCTTGCCCCTGCTGCTGATGCTGACGCCACTGTTCGCTCCCAGTGGGCCACGCGCGACGCTGCTACACGTCTTGCTGTGCGTCGCCACCTCCCTACCTCCGAGCGTGCGCACTTTAGTCTGTACAAGAGTGCTCAGACCTTGTACGACGCTGTAGTCGCGCGCTACTCCTCCCCTGCCACTGCTGCACTGAGCCATCTCATGCTACCGTACCTCTTCCCTGACCTTGCTGCCTTTCCCACCGTGGCTGACCTCATTACGCACCTCCGCACTAGTGACACTCGCTACCGCGCTGCACTCCCTGCTGACTTCTGCGCCAAGAACCCCCCCCCCCCCCATGTACATCACTCTGTACTTCCTAGTCACTCGCCTTCCTGACTCCCTTCGAGTAGTCAGGGACCACTTTCTCTCAGTCTGTCCCATCACACTCATTGTCGATCTCCTCGAGAAGGCCCTCTTAGCAGCGGAGAAGAGTATAGTCGCTGTAGGAGCCTCTCAAGGTGACCCGTGCACCCCCATCTTTGAGGGGTGTTCCCCCTCCCCCCTGCTGCCCTCTGTTGCCTCAGCTGCTACGGCCGACCTCCTTGGTCTTGAGTTGGTCGGTGCGGCGTCTGCCCCTAGCGGGAGACGCCGCCCTGGCAAGGGCAAGTGGGGCAAGGGAGCTAGAGGAGCGGGCGGTGGAGGTGGAGGTGGAGGCGGTGGGGGTAGTGGGGGTGGCGGTGGGAATGGAGGTGCGGGTGGGGGGGTCGGTGGCGGCGGTTGAGGCGGAGGCGGCTGCGGCGGTGGCGGTGGGAGCGGAGGTGGCGGAGGAGGCGGCGGTGGAGGCGGCGGTGGAGGCGGCGGTGGAGGCGGCGGCAGTAGCGGAGGCGGCGGAGGCGATGGGGGTGGCGGTGGAGCTGGTCGCGGGCCTTCGTAGAGGAGTGGCTCCGGTAGTGGCGCGTGCCAGCAGCAGCAGCGCGGTCGTGAGACCCTGTCCCCTCAGCAGCTCCGTGAATGGTACACTGCACGCCAGCGGGGTGGGGGTTTTGGTCCATGCACCTACGTCCTGCGCACCGGCGACCGTGCGGGTGAGCAGTGTGGGGGTCCGCACCCCACCCAGCGCTGCTTTTGCCGCCTGACGGACGCGTGGCGTCACCAGTTCCCGGAGGCCTCAGAGATTCCTCGCTGGGGCGAGCTGTCTAGGGCGGGTGTTGCCATCTTTGATCTTGACTTTGATGCTATACTCTCTGCCATGTATGCTGTGTCTCATAGTGATGAGGGTGACTGCTACCGCTGTTTCCCGCCCGATCCGGGCATTGAGGCTGCTGCCCTAGGTGCTTGCGACGCTGCTGCTCTAGGTGCTAGTGTGTCTGCGTCCTCAGGTACTGGTGAGTCTGCGCTGTCAGGTACTACGTCGGCTTCGGCCTCCCTCACCTTCACTCTTGACTCTGGGGCGTCTCGCTCCTTCTTTCGGGACCGCACCACACTCACGCCGCTTAGTCGGCCGGTTGCGGTGTCTCTGGCTGACCCCTCCGGGGGTCCTGTACTGTCTCGCTTCTCCACAGTCCTCCCGTGTTCGGCGGCTCCCTCTGGCACCCTGTCTGGTCTCTACCTCCCTTCGTTCTCGACGAACCTTGTGAGTGGTGCTGACCTACAGGATGGGGGAGTACACCAGTTCACTCCTTCGCGTCAGCGGGTGACGCACTATACAGAGGGTAGCACAGGCCGGCACCTGGCTACGTTTACCCGTCAGCCGGGGTCGAGCCTGTACACACTGACCACTGCGTCTCCTCCCGTTACTGAGTCTGGTAGAGTCGCTTTGTCCGGTCAGGTGTTTGCTGCAGCGTCTAGGTCTGGTCCTGAGTCTGCCCCCTGTTCTTGTCATCTCTTGTCTCATGAGACTCTCCTCTGGCACCACCGTCTTGGTCACCCCTCTCTGCTTCGGCTCAGAGGCATGGCCTCCCGTCTTCTTGTGTCTAGCTCCCCCGGTCCCTCCCTCCCCTTCCTCAGGGCCCTGGCCCTGCCTGTGTCCCCTGTGTCGAGGGGCGCCAGCGGGCTGCCCCTCACTCCTCCCAGTTTCCTCCGACAGAGGCCCCGTTGCAGACGCTTCACATGGACGTGTGGGGCCTGGCCCGCGTCCGTGGACTCGGTCACGAGCGCTACTTCCTGCTCGTTGTTGTCGACTACTCGCGTTACACCACGGTCTTCCCCTTGCGCAGCAAGGGTGATGTCACTGAGGTGCTGATCGACTGGATCCACCCGGCTCGTCTCCAGCTCAGGCGGAGCTTTGGCTCGGACTTCCCTGTTCTGCGTCTACACTCGGACAGAGGCGGAGAGTTTTCCTCTGGCCTACTGCGAGCCTACTGTCGCGCACGAGTCATCCGCCAGACCTTCACGCTTCCGGACTCACCGCAGCAAAATGGGATTGCTGAGCGCCGCATTGGCATGGTCATGGACGTCGCTCGTACGTCTATGATGCATGCGGCTGCCCCCCATTTTCTGTGGCTGTTTGCGGTCAGGTACGCGGCGCATCAGATCAACCTCCACCCCAGGGTCTCCAGGCCGGAGACCTCCCCAGCCTTACTATGGACGGGGAAGGTTGGCGATGCGTCAGCGTTCCGGGTCTGGGGATCTCGGGCGTTTGTCCGCGACTAGTCTGCGGACAAGCTGTCCCCTAGTGCTGCTCCTTGCGTCTTCTTGGGGTTCCCCCCTGACGCGCCTGGGTGGCAGTTCTACCACCCCACCTCTCGACGTGTTCTGTCCTCCCAGGACGTCACGTTTGACGAGTCGGTCCCCTACTACCGCCTCTTCCCCTACCGCACTCCGTCTCTCCCCCCACCCCCACTCTTTCTTGTACCAGGTCCCCCCCAGGTAGACTCCCTCCCCCCTCAGGGTCCTGCCCCTTCAGGTGTGTCCTAGGTAGACGCAATCGAGCCTGTCGAGGTCACTGGTGACTCTGGTGCTGCTGGGGGTGCTGAGCCTGGGGGTGCTGGACCTGGGGGTGCGGAGTCTGGGGGTGCTGAGCCTGGGGGTGCTGAGCTTGGGGGTGCTGCGCCTGGGGGTGCAGAGCCTGGAGGTGCTACGCCTGGGGGTGCTGAGAGTGGAGGTGCTCCGCTTGGAGGTTCTCCGGGTGCTTCTTCTCGCCGGGAGCCACTCTCTCCACAGGAGCTGCGCGAGTGGTTTGCCCGGCGCTGGCGCAGTACTGCTGGTGCGGGAGGTTCTTTGGCTGCTGAGGGTGCTGCGGTCGCGGGTCTCGGAGGTGCTTGTACTGGGAGTATTGGAGCTATTGGGCCAACGGGTTCGACTGGAGCTGGTGCTGTTGAGGGTGTTGGCGCTGAGACTACCGCTGGCGGTCCTACTAGGGGTGCTCCTGTTGCTGCAGGAGGTGCTGCTGGAGCGGGTACTCCTGCTGAGGGTACTGTTGCTGTCCCTGCTGCTTCTAGCATCGTCACGCGGCCTCGACCGTACTTTGTTCCACTCCTGCAGCAGGTTCTTGGTCTTCCTCCTTCTACTGGTCCTCCTCCTCCCTCAGAATGTCCAGAGCCTGTCCCGTCACAGTCACAGCTACAACCTGCCTCCCCTCTGCCTGCTCCTTCTCCCTATGCTGGTCCTACAAGAGGTCTTACTGAGCGTCGTGAGCCTGCGTCTCGTCCTGCATCGCCTGTTAGAGCTGCTCGCGCTAGTGGTCGCGGTTCGCGCCAGCGTTGTGAGATGACGTCCCCGTTATAATATTTTCTCACTATTATATTTTTCCGTTATCCTATTCTCCCTTTTCTCCTCTTTATTTTGGTCTTTATCTCATCTCAATCGGCCTACTATTCTATTTTCTAGAGCCTTCTATTTATTTCTCTTATTTCCTACTTTTCCCACCGACATACCTATTATACGGCACCGACAGCGCCGACAGTGGTGTATACGGTGTAATCTGGGCGTAATCCCAAGTGCCAATAGACTTGCGTGCTTATGCGCACTTGTGATTGTAGTATCGGGAAGGGTGTGTTCCCGAAGGTTCGTTTTATCTCATTTATCCTTGTACTTTTTGAGTATAAATAGGCCTTGTATTCAGTTTTAGTGACAAGTTTCGATTGAGAATTCGATCCTGTGACACTTGGTAATCAGAGCGGTTCTCACTCGACAACTCTCGACTAAGCAGCGGTCGCGGAAAAAATCGCCTCGAAAAACCGCCGGGGGCGACCAATTCGACGCCGATTTCTGGTAAGTACCAGTTCCGCACTTTTCGAATTAACCCCCTCGCGTGGTTTTTGAACAGGATGGGTTCGCCGGCGACCAACGACGTTACGCAGCAGCTCTTCGCGCAAATCGCCAAGATGGAAGCGGAGATGCGAGCGACGACTGAACGGTCGCGATAGGAGAACGAGCAGATGCGAAACGAACTGCAGCGCGTTACGCAGCTCCTCTCGACCATGAACATTCCTGCTTCGACGACTTCGCAGCAGTCGCAGCGTCAGTTCGAGGTTCCGAAACTTCGCTCGCCAGAATCGTTCGACCCTAGCGATCGAAAATCCGACGTCAGGCGGTGGCTCGCGACGATGGAAATTTATTTCGCGGCGATCGGATGGACGACGACGGAGTACAACGGCGAGAAAATTCGTCTCGCGACAACGTTGATGCGCGGTCCAGCTCTCGAGTGGCTCGAAAGCAACAGTAACATTTTCCAGGGCGAAGCCACGTGGCAGCAGTTCCGGGCAGACCTTCTCAAACGTTTTGAGCCGATTAATTCCAATTATATTGCGCGCGAAAAATTACATCACCATAGGCAATACGGGAGTGTCGCGCAATACACGCAGCAGATGAAGGAATTTTATCATCGCATTCCCGACATTACCGAGGGCGAAAAAATTCAGTCCTACATCGCGGGGCTGAAAACTGACATTCGGCGTCAAGTTGCAGCAGCGAATTGCAGCAGCTACAGCGAAATCGTATCGGCCGCGGAGCGTTTTGACTTGGTCAACTCCGGGACACGATGACCCCACGTCGTCGGATCACGACAAGGGGATCGCTCGGCTTCAACCACGTTCGCCGACCCCATGGAAATCGACAAATTCGACGCGAGTTCACGTCCTGCAAAAAACAAAACACTTTGCGAATTTTGCGGCGGAAACGGACATCGCATTGTTGACTGTTTTCACATGAAATCTGCACGTGCGGCATTCCAAGCTCGTGGGAGTGGCGAAACTAAAGACAAAAAGTCAAAAAACGGATCTCGCCAGTGATTGCGGATCGGGCTGGCGAGGAAAAACAGATCCGAAAGCGTCAGCGCAATCTGGACCGAATCGAAATTGAAGGACAGCATTGGGCGCGAGATTTGGAGAATCAAGGGCGAAATCCCAAGCCCCTTGACCGAAATTTGTAAGAGGAATTCGCCGAGGAAAAGAAAACCTCCGCAAAAACAGACTCGACCAAGACGGGAACTCTCCAATTCGACCCCGGAAAAAAACAGAATTCGTTAAAGTTATCTTTCAAAGATGCTTTAATGAAGACTGGCGATTTTCGCGGGTCCGGAGCCATAAACAAATTCCGGGAAGAACTCCAGAGGAAGCAAACAATTAAAGAAGTGGTACCGGTGCCTACGGAGCTGGGGAAAAAATTAAGGAGTGTGGAAAGGAGTAGACCTTTTCACGGCGTCAACGTCCTCTTCCGGAACCAGCCCAAGACGACTCTCCACTCCCCAGGGAAGAAGTCTATGGAGCTGAAGCAGCTGAAGAGGCAGCTGGGAGTTCAAAAGAAGCTGCAGAAACTCCGAAAACCCCTCCAGGATGCATCCAGTGGATCGCAGGCGTCGACCGGATCCACCCCCTCAGGGTCAACTTGTACGGTTACTACCTCTACTCCTGGCGTTGGAGAAGAGCCTTTCTCCACGCAGCCCAGGCCAGCTAGTTGTCCAGAAGAAAGCAGTGGAACCACGGTGTGTACTGAATATTGGGATGTACCCTATGATCCTATCAATGAGACTATTTTTGGGTACTCCGAGCAACGCTCACCACTCCTGCTCGAGGTGATCTGCAACGGACAACGCCTCCAAGTACTCGTGGACAGCGGGGCGTCGCACAGCGTCTATGACAAAAAGGCAATCGATCGACTCGGAAGTGACATCAAGTCCTCAAGCTTCTCTGCAACGATGGTGGATGGCAGTAAGCTACCTATCTACGGGGAAACACGGTTGCTACTCCAGATTGGACCCCTTCGATGGAAGCCTGCTCTCCCCGTCACAAATATCAAAGGACTCGACATAATCTTCGGGAGAGACTTTCTTAAAAAGTTCAACCCCGAGATCAACTGGGTTAACCAGACGGCCAACATCAACAACAACGGGAGAAAAATCAGCCTTCCCAAATGGGACGACACGGGAAATATTCCAGTCGAGAAAATTCTTGAAGAGTTCCAGGACGTTCTCCCCGACGATTTACCTGATCAACTACCGCCATACCGGACACATCAACACGAGATCGTAGAAGAGCCGGGGTCCAAGCCAACATTTCGAGCACCATACCGGCTGAGCCCGACAGAGCTTGCCGATATGAAAAACCAAATAGAGTATCTCCTGGAGAAAGGGCTGATTCGACCTTCGACTTCGCCGTACGGAGCTCCAGTTCTCTTCACTCCGAAGCCAGACGGAAGTCTGCGAATGTGCATCGACTACCGAGCCTTGAACAAGCAGACTGTAAAAAATAAATACCCGATACCACGGATCGACGACTTACTCGACCAACTTCGCGGTGCTACGGTATTCTCCAAGCTCGACCTCAGATCGGGATACTGGCAAATTCGTATGGCG
Source organism: Closterium sp. NIES-65 (assembly GCA_948144175.1). Lineage (NCBI taxonomy): Eukaryota > Viridiplantae > Streptophyta > Zygnematophyceae > Desmidiales > Closteriaceae > Closterium > Closterium sp. NIES-65. The sequence goes on along the minus strand of CANXME010002442.1, from coordinate 279,104 downwards.
GACAACTCTATCCACAAAACCGCTTTTCGAACTCGGTACGGGTCATACGAGTATCTCGTGATGCCATTCGGACTCACTAACGCACCAGCCACATTTCAGGCGGAAATGAACCACATCCTTCGGCCCCTTCTGGACGAGTGCGTGGTGGTATCTTTGGACGATATCCTGATCTACTCGAAAGATATGAAGCAGCACGTTGAGCATCTACGACGGGTGTTTGAAATTCTTCGACGAGAACGTTTCTACGTGGAACTATCCAAGAGCGAGTTTGCGTTGAAAAAAGTCCAGTTCCTTGGACATATGGTGAGCGCTCAAGGAGTTCACGTGGATCCTAAGAAGATCGAAGCAGTACGAACGTGGAAGACCCCTGAGAACGTGAAGGAGTTACAACAGTTCCTTGGATTCGCCAACTACTACAACCGGTTCGTACCGAACTACGCCAAGATTGCCGCACCATTAACGAACCTGTTGAAGAAGAATACACCATATCAATGGGAGGCGAAGCACCAGGAAGCCGTGGAACAACTTAAAACCGCACTCACGTCCGCACCTGTTCTTATCCTGCCAGACACTGAACTTGACTATGTCATCGAGGCCGATGCTAGCGATCAAGCAGTGGGCGCAGTACTCATGCAGGATCAAGGGAAGGGACTGCAACCTATTGCATACCTCAGTAAAAAACTTCACGGGGCAGAACTCAATTACCCCATCCATGACAAAGAGGCCCTCGCCATCGTCAACGCATTTAAGGCATGGAGGTGTTATCTCGAAGGAAGAAAAACGACTGTCTACACCGACCACTGCAGCCTCAAGTACCTGAAGACCCAACCAACACTCTCCAGGCGGCAGGTCCGGTGGATTGACTTTCTCGAAACCCACTTCCATTACGACATCGTGTATAAGCCGGGGCACAAGAACAAGGCAGACGCACTCAGTCGCCCTGCACACGTTGCCGCCTTACAAATCGATGGCATGAACCCACTTCTGAAGGGACTCTTCACGCATGGATACACCATCGACCCCGAAGTCTCTGTAGCAGAAAAGCGCCATCTTCTACATTGGGATCAAGACATCGCATACCGCAAGGGCTCCACAAAAATATGGGTACCTAATTACCCTCCCTTACGCCAGTTACTGCTCGAAGAATATCATGATGTTCTCTACGCGGGCCACTTCGGTAGTAACAAGACGCTTGCCGGTATTGCGAAGCATTATTATTGGCCCCACATGGCGGATGACGTACAAAAATTCGTCACCTCGTGCGACACATGCCAACGGATGAAGAGCAGCAAACAGAAGAAAGCAGGATTACTACAGCCTCTTCCAGTCCCTGAACAGCCTTGGCAAGTGGTTAGCCTCGACTTCATCACCAGGTTACCACCTACCAAAGCTGGTTACGACGCCATTCTAGTCGTCATCGACAAATTCTCCAAAATGGGACACTTCATTCCGACACACACAACGGCTAGCGTCGAGGAGACAGCGCAATTATTCTTCCGCTACGTCATCTCGCAACATGGCATTCCAACCACGCTGATATCCGACAGAGACCCGAAATTCACGAGTAAATTCTAGAAGGAGCTCATGTCGCTCATGGGGACCAAACTCGCTATGTCATCAGCCTATCATCCCCAAACGGATGGTCAGACAGAGCGCCTCAACCAGATTGTTGAACAGCTTCTGCGAGCAGCGTGTAAGGACGATATCTCTAAATGGGATGCACATCTGCCGGTTCTCGAGTTTGCGTACAACAACGCCACGCACGCCGCAACAGGGCAAACTCCTTTTTTCCTCTGTTACGGTCGCAACCCACTCACGCCTCAGAAACCAACAGTACCCGCCACGGTGCAACCCGCACATGATTTCATTTCCACTATGCACCAATTGTGGGAGCGCACGCATAAACGTCTTCTGACTATCCAGCAGCAACAAAAGAAGCTCGCTGATCGGAGTCGCAACGATCATTCCATCCAGATTGGCGATCAGGTGCTTCTGGATACACGCAATCTCGACATTAGCCATCTTCCGTCTAAGCTCCGACCTCGCTTCTGCGGACCTTTTCTCGTTGAGGCGCAGGTCACTCCAGTAACCTTTCGCTTGCGTTTACCAGCTACCTGGAGGATTCATAATGCCTTCCATGTTCAACTTCTCAAGCCTTATCGGGACCCAAACACGGTCTTCAAAGGTCGCCAGCCGCCGCCGCCACTGCCAGTGATCGTTAATGGGGAACCCGAGTACGAAGTCGAAGCCGTTCTGGCACACCGACGACGACGTAGCGACACCTTGGAGTTCTTGATTCGTTGGAAAGGCTATGATCCTTCCGAGGATACTTGGGTACCTGAACACGACATGGATAACGCCCGCCGTCCTCTGCAGGACTACCTTGTCAAGCAGGGTGTTACTTCTACCACCCAGCTTTGAGGGGGGGAAGTGTGAGAGGACGTCCCCGTTATAATATTTTCTCACTATTATATTTTTCCGTTATCCTATTCTCCCTTTTCTCCTCTTTATTTTGGTCTTTATCTCATCTCAATCGGCCTACTATTCTATTTTCTAGAGCCTTCTATTTATTTCTCTTATTTCCTACTTTTCCCACCGACATACCTATTATACGGCACCGACAGCGCCGACAGTGGTGTATACGGTGTAATCTGGGCGTAATCCCAAGTGCCAATAGACTTGCGTGCTTATGCGCACTTGTGATTGTAGTATCGGGAAGAGTGTGTTCCCGAAGATTCGTTTTATCTCATTTATCCTTGTACTTTCTGAGTATAAATAGGCCTTGTATTCAGTTTTAGTGACAAGTTTCGATTGAGAATTCGATCCTGTGACAAGCGTCCTCCTCCTGTCCCTGGCACGCACCGGATGTCTCTGCGGCCGTCTACTGCTCCTCTGCGTGCCCCTTTGCCTTCCCCTCCTGAGTCCTCTCTTCCTGCACTTGCCGACCTTGAGTCGGACTCTCTTTGTGCTGCCAGTCCTACTGTCACGCGTCTCCTTGCTACTGTTGTCACAAACCCTTCTTTCGAGTCTACTGCTGCGTCTGCTCTCGTTACTGAGCTCGTCGACTTTGCTGCTCGCTGTCGCTTAGACTACGCTGCTAGTCTTGTCGCTGAGTCTGAGTCTGTCTGTCCTCCGTCCGTCAGAAGTGAGTGTGCCCTTGGCACGGACGTCCTTGAGGACAGGCACGAGGAGTTCCAGTGTCTGGCAGCTGCTTCACCTCATCTTGTGTCCATACTACTTATCCCTGAGGGAGACCCGGATGCACTTGACATCCCAACTCCACGCTCTTACGCGGAGGCCGTAGAGGGTCCCTACTCTTCTCTGTGGCAGGCATCTATGGATGCAGAGATGGCTTCCTCGAAGTCCACAGGCACCTACATTGACGCGGTTCCCCCACCTGGGGCGAACATCGTCAGTGGCATGTGGATCTTCAGGGTGAAGCGGCCGCCGGGCTCTCCGCCTGTCTTCAAGGCGTGGTACGTGGCTCGTGGCTTCAGTCAGCGGCAGGGAGTTGACTACTTTTAGACCTTCTCCCCCACCCCGAAGATGACCACTCTTCGGGTACTGCTGCACGTTGCTGCTCACCGTGACTACGAGCTGCACTCTCTTGACTTCAGCACAACTTTCTTGCAGGGCAGCCTGCACGAGGAGATCTGGCTGCGTTGCCCACCTGGCTTCACTGGGTCTTTCCCTCCTGGTACCCAGTGGAGTCTCCGGCGTCCAGTCTACGGTCTCCGCCAGGCGCCACGTGAGTGGCACGACACACTGAGGACTACGATTGCGGCTCTTGGGTTTGCTCCTTCTACTGCCGACCCGTCGCTGTTTCTGCGCACCGACACCTCTCTGTCGCCGTTCTACATCCTCGTCTACGTCGACGACTTGGTCTTTGCCACAGCTGACACTGCTGGACTCGCCTACATGAAGTCCGAACTGCAGAAGAGACACACGTGCACAAACCTGGGTGAACTGCGCAGCTACCTTGGCTTGCAGATCACCCGGGACAGAGCACGCCGCACCATTACCCTGACTCAGTCAGACATGGTGCAGCAGGTCCTTCAGCGCTTCGGCTTCACGTACTCCTCGCCTCAGGCCACTCCTCTGCCTACTCGCCACTCGCTCTCAGCTCTGCCTTTGGATGAGTCCGTAGAGTCGAGTGGCCCGTACCCAGAGCTTGTTGGCTGCCTCATGTACTTGATGACCTGCACACGACCTGACCTTGCATACCCTCTTAGCATTCTCGCACGCTATGTTGCTCCTGGGAGACACCGACCAGAGCACATAGCTGCAGCGAAGAGGGTGTTGCGCTACCTGTGCAGTACGTCAGGCATGGGACTAGTGCTTGGAGGGCGGAGTCCAGTGGTCCTCACTGGGCACGCGGACGCGTCTTGGGCTGACGACCAGGCTACGCAGCGGTCGTCACAGGGTTACACCTTCAGCCTTGGTTCCGGCTCTGTTTCGTGGCGGGCTACTCGCTCTTGTTCTGTTCTTGGCTCCAGTTGTGAGGCTGAGATCTATGCCGGGGCCATGGCTGCACAGGAGCTTCGCTGGCTCACCTACCTGCTGACCGACCTTGGAGAGCCGCCTCGTTCTCCTCCAGTCCTGTACGTAGACAACAAGGCCATGCTGGCCTTGTGTCAAGAGCAGCGACTGGAGCACAGAACAAAGCACATTGCTCTCCGCTACTTCCTTGCTCGTGAGCTACAGCAGCGTGGACAGTTGCGGCTTGCGTATGTGGCCTCTGAGGCCAACACTACTGATGTCTTCACCAAGGCACTTCCGCCTTGTGATCATCAGCGCTTCTGCACTCAGCTGGGTCTTGTGCCCATCTTGCCTCACTTGCTCTCCTCTTGACCTTGCTTGTACTCTCACATATATATATACCTGCTCTTGCTTGCCTAGCTTTATATATATGTGTGTACTCTTGCATGTGAACTGGCCGTGTGGCCGTGACCCTGTGCTCGGACTGTGTGGTGACTTTGTGATCCACCCTGAGCTTGCTTTGCTTTGCTTTGCTTGACTGGTCTTGTGACCCCTTGTTCTCCCCCACTTTGCCTATGGGGGTGTGTCATAACATTATAACTTATGCTGTTGTGTAGGCTATAGTGGGGTATCCCATAGGGGGTACAACCAATTAGGGTTTCCTATTTGTACTCACTTTGTTTCATAGTTCACCATTCTCGTTCTAATCTTCTCACAAGCGGCCAAGCACTGCAAAAGCAAATGTTCAGAAGCTAAGGGAAAAGAGGGAGCAGAGTAGAAGAACTAGACGAAGCAGAAGCGAAACGCTAGGAGTTAGTAGCATACACACCTTCTACTAACAGGTCACGCCGCTTGCCCGACCCGACTGACCCTCACCAAGTGACGGTGCCGATTCATACGGCAAACCACACCCATATAATCCCATACTACTTAGCGGTAAAATCAACACAAACTTAGTTATGAAATTAAAAACTAGACAGGAAATTTAGCATTGCCACTTCACGGAAACTTAGGTTGCTCTTGGATCGATGCTTACCTAAGATCGACGCAAGAATGGTCGACAACACGCCACTTGCGATACGGGAGCGCATGGACCTGTCAGATTATTATAGCTGATGCATGTTTGTAGGCTATAGTGGGGTAGCACATATGGGGTACAGTTTGCTAGGGTTGTATTTGTACCCAACTCTGACTTAGTCAATTCATTCCTCTGCTCATAGTTTCACATGGTATAGAGCTAGGTCCCTCCAGGACCGAATTTTTTTTTGGGCCCACCGAAGCGCGCCCCGAGGCGCGCCCTTTTTTTTGTTTTAGCGACCCTTCGGGTCGCCCTCTCCCCTGCGGCCCCGCCGCCTGCCCCTTACGCGGCCCCGCGCTGGCCCCTTACGCGGCCCTGCGCCGCCGGCTCCTACGCGGCCCCGCGCCGGCCCCTTACGCGGCTCCGAGCCGGCCCCTTACGCGGCCCCGGGCCGCCGGCTCCTACTCGGCCCCTTACGCGGCCCCGCGCCGGCCTCCTTCTCGGCCCCGCCGCCGGCCTCCTACACGGCCCGCCGCCGGCCTCCTACTCGGCCCGCCGCCGGCCTCCTACACGGCCCCGCCGCCGGCTCCTACTCGGCTCCGCCGCCGGCCTCCTACACGGCCCGCCGCCGGCCTCCTACACGGCCCGGCCCCGGCTCCTACTCGGCCCGCCGCCGGCCTCCTACTCGGCCCGCCGCCGGCCTCCTACACGGCCCCGCCGCCGGCTCCTACTCGGCCCCGCCGCCGGCCTCCTACTCGGCCCGCCGCCGGCTCCTACTTGGCCCTACCGCCGGCCCTACCGCCGGCCTTGTCCCGGCCCCGCCACTGCACTGCAGCCGAGCCGCCCAGCAGCAGCCGAGCCGCCCAGCAGCATCCGAGCCGCCCAGCAGCAGCCGAGCCGCCCAGCAGCAGCCGAGCCGCCCAGCAGCAGCCGAGCCGCCCAGCAGCAGCCGAGCTGCCCAGCAGCAGCCGAGCCGCCCAGCAGCAGCCGAGCCGCCCCGCAGTAGCCGAGCCGCCCCGCAGTAGCCGAGCCGCCCGGTACCTGAGCAGCCCGAGCCGCCTGCTGCTGACCTACCCGACTCTCCCATCCCGGTGAGACTTTCAGCTGCTGCTATGGCTACCCCCAATGTTCTCACTTTTGACGCTGAGGGGAGGGCCATTGACTTTGCCGTCTGGGTCGAGGATCTGCAGCTGTACTTACTGTGTGATGCGGTAGATGAGGTCTCTCTCTTTGACTTTGTCTCTGGCGCTGTCCCTGCCCCGCCTGCTGATGCTGACTCTGCCGTTCGCTCCAAGTGGGCGACCCGCGATGCTGCTGCACGTCTTGCTGTGCGTCGCCACCTCCCTTCCTCTGAGCGTGCCCACTTTAGTCAGTGCAAGACCGCTCAGGCCTTGTACGACGCTGTAGTTGCGCGCTACTCCTCCCCTTCCTCCGCTACCCTTAGCCGCCTCATGCTACCGTTTCTCTTCCCTGACCTCGCTTCCTTTCCCACTGTCGCTGACCTCGTTACCCACCTCCGCGCTAGTGACACCCGCTACCGCGCTGCCCTTCCTGCTGAGTTCCGCGCTGCGAACCCTCCTCCCATGTACATCACTCTCTACTTTCTCGTCACCCGTCTTCCTGAGTCCCTTCGTGTCGTTAGGGACCAGTTTCTCTCTGTCTGTCCCACCACTCTCACTGTCGACCTCCTTGAGGAGTCCCTGCTAGCGGCTGAGAAGAGTATTGTCGCTGTAGGGGCCTCTCGGGGTGACCCTCGCACCCCCATCTTTGAGGGGTGTGGTCCCTCCCCCCTGCTGCCCTCTGTCGCCTCTGCCGCTGCGGCCGACCTCGTTGGTTTTGAGTCGGTCGGCGCGGCGTCTGCCCCCAGTGGCAGACGCCGCACTGGCAAGGGCAAGGGGGGCAAGGGAGCGGGTGGAGCCAGAGGGGGCGGTGGAGGAGGCGGTGGGGGTGGAGGGGGGAGTGGGGGTGGCGGAGGGGGTGGTGGCGGGAGTGGAGGTAGTAGTGGCGGCGGTGGAGGCGGAGGTGGCGGCGGAGGTGGTAGCGGAGGAGGCGGTGGGAGCGGTGGGAGCGACGGTCCTGGTGGGGGAGGTGGCGGTGGCGACGGGGGTAGCGGTGGAGGCGGGGGTGGCGGTGGAGGAGGGGGTCGGAGTGGCTCGTCCCAGCGGAGCAGCTCTGGGGGTGGTCAGCGCCAGCAGCAGCAGCAGCAGCAGCCACAGCAGCAGCCGCAGCAGCAGCAGCGCTCTCGCACCGTCCCCGGCCCTCAGCAGCTCCGTGAGTGGTACTTGCAGCGTCAGCGCGGTGGTGCGCTTGGTCCCTGCCCCTACGTTCTTCGCACTGGTGACCGTGCAGGGGAGAGGTGTGGAGGCGCCCACACAGCCCGTCGCTGCTTTGGCCGCCTGACCGACGCCTGGCGTCAGCAGTTTCCGGAGGCCGCTGAGATCCCCCGCTGGGGAGAGCTGTCTAGGGCTGGTGTAGCTATTTATGATCTTGATTTTGATGCTATTCTCTCTGCTATGTATGCTGTGACTGGTAGTGATGAGGATGACTGTTACCGGTGTTTCCCGCCCGACCCGGGCATTGGTACTGCCGCGTCAGGTACTAGTGAGGCTGCTGCTCTAGGTGCCAGTGCGTCTGTGCTTTCAGGTACTGGTGAGTCCGCCCTCTCAGGTACTGTGTCGGCTTCGGCCTCTCACACCTTCACCCTTGACTCTGGAGCGTCTCGCTCCTTCTTTAGGGACCGCACCACTCTCACGCCGCTGAGTCGGCCTGTTGCGGTGTCCCGATTCGCTGTGGGGTCAGCAGCGTGGTCAGCAGCGTGGTCAGCAGCGTGGTCAGCGAGTTCCGATTCGCTGTGGGGTTAACCCCTTCACCCAAGAAATGCTGGCCACGAACCTCGACGGAGCCGACAATTTACTCGGCCGTACAGACTGGTTGATGAGCGACTGCACTGTGTGAGTCGACAGTAACAACGTCGCCTTACCTTGCTAGAGCCCGCTTGAGTCTTCATTGGTTCGAGTCAACGCCATCATGATGAAACACACCGTAGCAGCAGGAGCTGACGTGTATGTGATCGACATTCAGGAAGCCGAGGCAGTAGGCAAACCTATCGATTTGCAGAAAATGCTCGCCAACATGCAGGATGACGTGGTAGCATTGTTGAAACAGTACAAGGAGATCTTCCCAAAAAAGCTGCCGGAGGGGTTGCCATCTCTGTGACCGCACGACCATAGCGTGCACTTTGAATTGGAAGCACAACCAACGGTAAAGCAACAGTTTCGACTGACCCAACCCGAGGTGGATGAACTTTGGAAGCAGCTGGATTACCTACTGTTGAAAAATATAATTCGCCCGTGCTTGTCACCCTTTTATACGCCAATGCCATTCTTTGGAAAAAAAGCGTAGGATTTCGCATGTGCATTGACTACCGTTGACAGAACATGGTTAGAATCAAGTCGCGCTACCCCGTACCGTGAGACGACGAACTCCTCGACCAACTTTGCACAGCCAGAATCTAAAAAAAAAACAACATTCAAGGGGGTTACCACCAAATCTAAGTCAACCAATCCGACTTCCCAAAAACTGCCTTCCACACCCACTACGGTTATTTCTACAACAAATTATAGCCCATCGGACTTACCAATACCCCCACAACCTTTCATATGACGATAAACAAGGCTTCCTGTCAGATTTTAGATAAGTGCGCCATCGTATATCCCAGTGATATACTGATTTACAGCCCGGACAGAGCACAACACCTACAGGATATCGAAGCAATTTTTAGTTTTTTAGCTGGGCACCGTCTTCTTAGAAAGGCTTCGAACTGTGTGTTTTTTATAGTAAGGACTGGATTTTTAAGGCTATGTTATTTCAGCCAATGGCGTAGAAATATACCTGAAGAAATTCAAGCTTGGCACCCGTCGACAAACTTGACCGAGCTGCATAATATTTTGGGTTCGTCAACTACGTGCGTCGGTCCATCCCCTACATCACAAAGCTTTGGATACATGCGGAGGAAGGAGGGTTGAGTATACATGGGGGGAGAAAGAGCAAGCTGATTTTTCTGCCCCATTTTTTTTTTTGTGATGGCCGCCCGTATTGCACATCATTGATCCTCACCGTCTGTTCAAGCTTGTCACCGACGCAAGCGACATAGCGGTCGGAGCAGACGTGACAGTACGGACAAACCATCGCTCGCTATGGTACCTGCGCGCCCAACCAAATCCCTATACACGATAGATACGGTGGTTGAACTATATGGAGTCCAACTTTTACTACACCGTAACTTTCAAAAGAAGCGCATCAAACATCGCTGACGCCCTCATCCGCCCTACAGCCCAACTGCATGCCAGCCTTTTCGCCCAAAAAAACCCCTAGTGACCGACATATTTGCCCACGACTACTGCACTGACCCATTTTTTCACCACTGGCAATTCTCATCAGCTGAAAGACGCTACGGGAGTTTATTATGTAAAAATTGGCACCAATCGCATATGGATACCGGCATATTCACAATTACGAAAAGTGCTACTGCAATAGGCACATGGCGAGATTACCTCATGGCATTTCGGGGTTGAAAATGCGAAAGCAACCGCAGGGATAGCCGTTTCTGTAGCAGTTGACCAACGTATAGCACCACGCGGGATTGTGCCACACTTGTCAGGTGATGAAAAGCTCGCGCAAGAAAAAAATGGGTCAACAACAACCGATTCCACCACCCGAGCATGCCTAGCACCAAGTAAGATAGACATCGTCACGGGATTACGTGCGAGACTCGGTAGTGACGACGTGGTCATGGTCTTCGTTGACCGAATGACAAAAATGGCTCATTTTGGTACGTGCATGAATTTATCTTTGCAAAAAAACCACTCGTGTGTTCGCCGCAACCGTCATCCGTTTGCACGGAATAGTAGCCACGATTATCAGCGACAAGGACACAAAATTGACCAGTAGTTTTTAGAAGAACCTGTGGGAGCAGTTCGGGACCTGTCTACACTATAATTTGTCCTACTACCCCGAAACTGACGGACAAACGGAGAGAACAAACCCGACCATGGAGCAGCTGATTTGCGCCACGTGTGATGAATCGACAACCTGAGAGCAACATTTGCCGCTGATTGAGTTTGCCTGCAACAATGCCATGTCATAAACAACGCAACAGTCATCGTTCTACCTCAAATATCAGAAGACCAAATTCCCACTAAAACATGTTCCACTACAGGTGTGTCAGAATTATATTTATTATAACTGCATGAAGTTCTAGCTGTAGTGTAGTTATTAAGTTTGTAGGTGGTGCACCTCTTCACTTGTTTCCTTGCTATATGTACTTTGAAACTATAGTGAAGAACACATTCTCCCAACTTCTCTTCAACTCACTCGATACTCATGTCAGATTTATATGACATAGTTGCTGTAGGCTATAGTGGGGTAGCACATATGGGGTACAGGGTTTCTAGGGTTGTATTTGTACCCAATCTTTCCTTAGTCATTTCATTCCTGCTAACTCATTTCACATGGTATAGAGCGGGTTCCCTGTGGAACTCTGCCTAGGGCCCACCGAAGCGCGCCCCGAGGCGCGCTCAACCTTTTTTTTCCGCTATCGAGCAACCCTCCGTGTCGCCTCCCTCCCACACGCGGCCCAGCCGCCCGCTAAGTCGCGGCCCCAGCCGCCCGCTACGATCGCGGCCCCAGCCGCCTCCTCGACGCGGCCCCCAGCCGCCTGCTCAACGCGGCCCCCCAGCCGCCTGCTCGACGCGGCCCTGCCGCCCGCTACGCCGCGGCCGCCGCCCACTAATCGCGGCCCCGGCCGCCTGCTACAACCGCGGCCCCAGCCGCCTGTTCGACCGCGGCCCCGCCGCCCGCTCCTGCCGCGGCCCCCCAGCCGCCAACTCGACGCGGCCCCCCAGCCGCCTGCTCGACGCGGCCCTGCCGCCCGCTACGCCGCGGCCGCCGCCCACTACGATCGCGGCCCCGGCCGCTTGCTACGACCGCGGCCCCAGCCGCCCGTTCGACCGCGGCCCCACCGCCCGCTCCTGTCGCGGCCCCGGCTGCCTGCTTACGCGGCCCCGCCGCCTACTTCCGTAGCGGCCCCGGCCGTCTTCTCGCGTGGCCCCGCCGCCCACCTACTACCGGGAGCCGAGCCGCGCTGCAGCCGAGCCGCCCGGGAGTCGAGCCGCCCTGCACCCGAGCCGCCCTGTCGCCGAGCCGCCCGGGAGCCGAGCCGCCCTGCCCCCGAGCTGCCCTGCCGCCGAGCCGCCCGGGAGCCGAGCCGCCCTGCGCCCGAGCCGCCCAGCACCCGAGCCGCCAGGTCGCTGAGCCGCCTTTCTGCATACTTACTCGACCTGCCCTGCCTGGTGAGCACAGTCCCACTGCCACTGCGAGCTCTTTCCCTACTGCTTGCACTGTATCGCTGTCGTCGCCATGGCTACCCCTAGTGTCCTAGTTTTTGACGCTGAGGGTCGCGCCATTGATTTTGAGGTCTGGTTAGACGACCTGCAGCTGTTCTTACAGTGCGACAGGGCTGACGACCTTTCTCTCTTTGACCTCACCTCTGGCGCCTCTCCTGCTCCTGCTGCTGATGCTGATCCCGCTGTCCGCTCTAAGTGGGCCACCCGTGATGCTGCTGCACGTCTTGCTGTGCGTCGCCACCTCCCTACCTCTGAGCGTGCGCACTTTAGTCAGTACAAGAGTGCTCAGACCTTGTACGACGCTGTAGTTGCGCGCTACTCCTCCCCTGCCACTGCTGCACTGAGCCGTCTCATGCTTCCCTACCTCTTTCCTGACCTCTCTGCCTTTCCCACTGTCGCTGACCTCATTACGCACCTCCGCACTAGTGACACTCGCTACCGCGCCGCCCTTCCTGCTGAGTTCTGCGCTAAGAACCCCCCCCCCATGTACATCGCTCTCTACTACGTAGTCGCGCGCCTCCCTGACTCCCTTCGCGTCGTCAGGGACCACTTTCTCGCAGTCTGTCCCACCACCCTCACCGTCGACCTCCTCGAGAAGGCCCTCCTTGCAGCGGAGAAGAGCATAGTCGCTGTAGGTGCTTCTCGTGGTGACCCTCGCACCCCCATCTTTGAGGGGTGCTCTCCTTCCCCCTTGCTGCCCTCTGTTGCCTCTGCTGCTGCTGCCGACCTGCTTGGTCTTGAGTCGGTCGGCGCGGCGTCTGCCCCTAGTGGGAGACGTCGCTCCAGCAAGGGCAAGGGGGGCAAGGGCGCGGGTGGAGCTGGAGGGGGCGGTGGCGGTGGCGGCGGTGGCGGCGGAGGAAGTGGGGGTGGCGGCGGGACTAGTGGTGGTGGTGGTGGTGGTGGTGGTGGCAGCAGCGGCGGAGACGGTGGTGGTGGTGCCAGCGGTGGTGGTGGAGGCAGCGGCGGCGGTGGAGGCGGCGGAGGTGGAGGCGGTGAAGGCGGCAGCGGAGGAGGCAGTGGTGGTGGAGGAGGTGGAGCTGATCGGGGTGGTACCCAGCAGCGTAGCGGCGGTGGTGGTGGCCAGCGCTCGCACCGGCAGCAGCAGCAGCGCTCGCGGGACATCCCTTCGCCTCAGCAGCTTCGTGAGTGGTACGCTGGGCGTCAGAGGGGTGGGGGTACTGGTCCCTGCACCTACGTTCTTCGTTCCGGCGACCGCGCGGGTGAGCAGTGTGGGGGTGCCCACGCCACCCAGCGCTGCTTTGGCCGCCTGACGGACGCCTGGCGTCAGCAGTTCCCTGGGGCTAGTGAGATCCCTCGCTGGGATGAGCTTCTCAGGGCTGGTGTAGCGATCTTTGATCTGGATTTTGATGCTATCCTTACTGCTATGTATGTTGTGGATTATAGTGAGGAGAATGAGGGTTACCGTTGTTTCCAGCCCGACCCGGGCATTGGTACTGCTGCGCTAGGTGCTTGTGAGGCTGCTGCTCTAGGTGCCAGTGCGTCTGCGCTCTCAGGTACTGGTGAGACTGCGCTCTCAGGTACTGCGTCGTCCTCGTCCTCCCTCACTTTCACACTTGACTCCGGAGCTTCTCGCTCCTTCTTTCGAGACCGCACTACCCTTACGCCGCTCGGCCGGCCGGTTGCGGTCTCCCTTGCTGACCCCTCTGGAGGTCCTGTCCTGTCTCACTTCTCCACTGTCCTCCCGTGTCCGGCTGCCCCTTCGGGCACCCTGTCGGGTCTGTACCTTCCCTCGTTCTCTACGAACTTGGTGAGTGGAGCGGACCTGCAGGATGGCGGTGTTCACCAGTTCACTCCTGCGAGACAGCGGGTGACCCACTGCACGGAGGCACGCACAGGCCGACACCTGGCCACGTTCTCGCGTCGGCCGGGGTCGAGTCTCTACACCCTGACCGTTGAGTCTCCTCCTGTCCCTGCGTCTGGTCAGGTGGCTGCGCCGGGTCAGGTATTTGCTGCTGCGTCCCGGTCAGGTCCTGAGTCTACCCCCTGTTCTTGTCGCCTCCTGTCTCACGAGACTCTCCTGTGGCACCACCGTCTTGGCCACCCCTCCTTGCCCCGTCTTAGGAGCATGGCTTCCCGTGTCCTTGTCTCTGGTCTTCCCCAGTCTCTCCCTCCTCTCCCCTCCGGGCCAGGACCTTCCTGTGTCCCCTGTGTCGAGGGTCGCCTCCGGGCTACTCCTCACTCCTCCCACTTCCCCCCGACAGAGGCTCCCCTGCAGACGCTTCACATGGATGTGTGGGGCCCAGCCCCCGTCCGTGGGCAGGGTTACGAGCGCTACTTCCTGTTGGTGGTTGACGACTACTCGCGTTACACCACAGTCCTCCCCTTGCGCAGCAAGGGTGCGGTCACTGAGGTGCTGATCGACTGGATCCGCGAGGCTCGTCTCCAGCTCAGAAAGAGCTTCGGCTCGGACTTTCCTGTTCTGCGTCTGCACTCTGACAGAGGCGGAGAGTTCTCTTCTCGCCTTCTGCGAGACTACTGTCGTGCACGGGGGATCCGCCAGACCTTCACGCTTCCGGACTCACCACAGCAAAATGGGATTGCTGAGCGCCGCATTGGCATGGTCATGGACGTCGCTCGTACGTCCATGATGCATGCGGCTGCCCCCCATTTTCTGTGGCCGTTTGCGGTGAGGTACGCGGCGCATCAGCTCAACCTTCACCCCCGGGTCTCTCGGCCTGCGATGTCCCCTGCCTTGCTGTGGACGGGGAAGGTTGGCGATGCGTCTGTGTTCCGTGTCTGGGGATCTCGGGCGTTTGTCCGCGACTTGTCTGCGGACAAGCTGTCCCCTCGTGCTGCTCCCTGTGTCTTCCTTGGCTTCCCCACTGACGCCCCAGGGTGGCAGTTCTACCACCCCTCCTCTCGTCGTGTTCTGTCCTCCCAGGACGTCACGTTCGACGAGTCAGTCCCCTTCTACCGTCTCTTCCCCTACCGCACTCCTTCCCTCCCCCCTCCCCCGGACTTCCTTGTGCCGGTTCCCCCCCCCCGGTAGACCCCCTCCCCCCTCAGGTTCCTGCCCCCTCAGGTGTGTCCCAGGTAGACGCCGTTGACCCGGTCGAGGTTACTGGTGACTCTGGTGCTGCTGCGGGTGCTGAGCCTGGGGGTGCTGACTCTGGGGGTGCTGTGCGCGGGGGTGCTGAGCCTGGGGGTACTACTGCTGGGGGTGCTGGGCCTGAGGGTGCTACTGCGGAGGGTGCGGAGCCTGGGGGTGCTGAGCCGGGGGGTGCTGTGCCTGGAGGTGCTGGGTCTGGGGGTGCTGGGTCGGGAGCTGCTGAGCCTGGGGGTGCTGAGCTGGGAGCTGCTGAGCCTGGGGGTGCTGCGTCTGGAGCTGCTGAGCCTGGGGTTTCTCCTGCTGCTGCGTCTCGCCGGGAGCCCCTCTCTCCACAGGAGCTGCGCGAGTGGTTCGCTTGCCGCTGGAGGCGTGCTGCTGAGTCTCGAGGTGCTGCTGGAGCTGGAGCTGGAACTTCTTCGACCGTCGAGGGTGCGGGTGCTGCCGGTCCCGGAGCTGCTGGACCTGCGGGTCCGCCTGGAGCTGGAGCTGCTGAGGGCGTTCGTGCTGAGCCTGCTGCTGTTGGTCCTGCCGCTGGAGGTGTGGGTGGCGCTGGTGCTGTCGCTGAGGGTGCTGGTGCTGTCCCTGCTGAGTCTGGAGCTGCCGCGCGGCTTAGGCCGTACTTCGTTCCGCTCCTGCAGCAGGTTCTTGGTCTTTCTTCTCCAGTAGAGAGTCCACCGCCTGTCCAGTCGCAGTCCCTACTAGAGCCTTCCTCTCCACTGCCTGCTCCCTCTCCTTACACTGGTCCTCCTGGAGGTCTTGCTGAGCGTCGTGAGCCTGCGTCTCGTCCCGCGTCGCCTGTTCGTGCTGCTCGCGCTAGTGGTCGCAGTTCGCGTCAGCGTCCTCCTCCTGTCCCTGGCACGCACCGGATGTCTCTGCGTCCGTCCACTGCTCCTCTGTGTGCCCCTTTGCCTTCTCCTCCTGAGTCCTCTCTTCCTGCGCTTGTCGACCCTGAGTCGGACTCTCTTCGCGCTGCCAGTCCTACTGTCACGCGTCTGCTTGCTACTGTCGTCACTGACCCCTCTTTTGAGTCCACTGCTGCGTCTGCTCTAGTCGATGAGCTCGTTGACTTTGCTGCTCGCTGTCGTCTCGACTACGCTGCTGGTCTTGTTGCTGAGTCTGCGTCTGTCTGTCCTCCGTCCGTCGGGGGTGAGTGTGCTCTTGGCACGGACGTCCTTGAGGACAGGCAGGAGGAGTTACAGTGTCTAGCGGCTGCTTCACCTCATCTCGCCTCTGTACTGCTTGCCCCTGAGGGAGACCCGGATGCACTAGACATCCCGACTCCGCGTTCTTACGCGGAGGCCGTAGAGGGTCCCTACTCCTCTCAGTGGCAGGCAGCTATGGATGCAGAGATGGCTTCCTGGAAGTCCACAGGCACCTACGTTGACGCGGTTCCCCCTCCTGGGGCGAACATCGTCAGTGGCATGTGGATCTTCAGGGTGAAGCGGCCGCCGGGCTCTCCACCTGTCTTCAAGGCACGGTACGTTGCTCGTGGCTTCAGTCAGCGGGAGGGAGTTGACTACTTTCAGACCTTCTCTCCCACCCCAAAGATGACTACTCTTCGGGTGCTGCTGCACATAGCCGCTCAGCGCGACTACGAGCTTCACTCTCTCGACTTCAGCACTGCGTTCTAGCAGGGTAGCCTGCACGAGGAGATCTGGCTTCGCCGTCCACCTGGCTTCACTGGGACTTTCCCTCCTGGCACCCATTGGAGCCTCTGACGGCCAGTCTACGGTCTCCGCCAGGCACCGCGTGAGTGGCACGACACAGTGAGGACTACGCTTGCGGCTCTTGGGTTTGCTCCTTCTACTGCAGACCCGTCGCTGTTTCTTCGCACCGACACTTCCCTGCCGCCGTTCTACATCCTCGTGTACGTCGACGACTTGGTCTTTGCCACAGCGGACACTGCTGGACTCGCCTACGTGAAGTCCGAGCTGCTGAAGAGACACACGTGCACAGACCTGGGTGAACTGCGCAGCTACCTTGGCTTGCAGATCACTCGGGACAGAGCACGCCGCACCATTACCTTGACTCAGTCACACATGGTGCAGCAGGTCCTTCAGCGCTTCGGCTTCACGTACTCCTCGCCTCAGGCCACTCCTCTGCCTACTCGCCACTCACTCTCAGCTCTGCCTTCGGATGAGTCCGTAGAGTCGAGTGGTCCGTATGCAGAGCTTGTTGGCTGCCTCATGTACCTGATGACCTGCACACGACCTGACCTTGCATACCCTCTGAGCATTCTTGCACGCTATGTTGCTCCTGGGAGACACAGACCGGAGCACATGGCTGCAGCGAAGAGGGTATTGCGCTACCTGTGCAGTACGTCGGGCATGGGGCTAGTGCTTGGAGGGCGGAGTCCAGTGGTCCTTACCGGCCACGCGGACGCTTCTTGGGCTGACGACCAGGCTACGCAGCGGTCGTCACAGGGTTACACCTTCAGCCTTGGTTCCGGCTCTGTCTCGTGGCGGTCTACTCGCTCGTCTTCGGTTCTCGGCTCCAGTTGTGAGGCTGAGATCTACGCCGGAGCCATGGCTGCACAGGAGCTTCGCTGGCTCACCTACCTGCTGACCGACCTTGGAGAGCCGCCTCGTTCTCCTCCAGTGCTGTACGTAGACAACAAGGCCATGCTGGCCTTGTGTCGAGAGCAGCGCTTGGAGCACAGAACGAAGCACATTGCTCTCCGCTACTTCCTTGCTCGTGAGCTGCAGCAGCGTGGTCAGTTACGACTTGCGTACGTGGCCTCTGAGGCCAACACTGCTGATGTGTTCACCAAGGCACTCGCGCCTTGTGACCATCAGCGCTTTTGCACCCAGCTGGGTCTTGTGCCTGTCTTGCCTCACTTGCTCTCCTCTTGACTTCACTTGTACTGTGACATATATATATGCCTGCTCTTGTTTGTCTAGTTTTATATATATGTCTGTACTCCTGCATGTGAACTGGCCTCTGGCCCTACTCTTGCGCTCGGACTGTGTGGTGACTTTGTGATCCACCCTGAGCTTGCTTTGTTTTGCTTGACTGGTCTTGTGACCCCTTGTTCTCCCCCACTTTGCCTATGGGGGTGTGTCAGATTTATATGACATAGTTGCTGTAGGCTATAGTGGGGTAGCACATATGGGGTACAGGGTTTCTAGGGTTGTATTTGTACCCAATCTTTCCTTAGTCATTTCATTCCTGCTAACTCATTTCACAACTCACCCTAGGAGAAACCCGCTCGATATCCTACTTGGGCCTAGGCTACTAAGCCTAGGCCCTACTTAATCTTCTCTCATTCTTCGTTCAACTTAATCTCTCGACAAGGTGAGTACACGGAGTATTTATACTTAGAAATACAAAGAAACAAGCGATAACCCGAACCTTCTGGAACATACCCTTCTGGAAACTATAACAATTGGTGCGTAAAGGAACGCAAGCCTATTGGCAAACCGGAATTTCATATTATTCCGTGTATACTTTCTATGGGTGTGTATGACATATATGTCGGTGCCGCAAATACATAAAAAGGTGAAATCATCGTATGGTCTAGAAAATAGAAGAGTAGTCTGACTGAGGTGAAATAAAATATGGAAATGAGAAACATGTCGAACGTCGGCGTACTCTCACACTTCCCCCCCTCCAATTTTTGTGGTGGATGTAATGCCTTGCTTGACAATTTAGTCACTCATATCTGCTTCAAAGAGGACGTTGAGCATTACTCATGCCTGCTTCAGAGACCCAGCTATCCTCTGAATGACCGTAGCCCTTATTGTGCATAAGAAACTCCAAGACGCCATGCCGACAACTCCAAGACGTCGGTCGTGGACGATGCAGAACGGCGTGCACAAGTCGATGTGCACGACGTCCAAAGCCTCATCCGCGTCCGAACCCCTTGTCGGGGAACGAGAGACGCACGGGAGGTCGGAGCTGGCCAATGGCTTGATGTCCAGGCCGGTGACGACTTCGTGCTTTGCCCAAGCTCTTGATTCTGTCGACACCAACGTGCACGAACCTCGCGTGCCACATGTCCGACGTTGACTTCATCGCCGAGACGATTGTCCGCAGAGCCACGGCTTTTGTCGACACCGACGTCGACTTCATCTAGCAAGGGCAAAGGTCGGTGCAGAGGATCCGTCCAGTGTACCGTGCCGGACAATGCACATTCCCCGCCGCCGAGACGAGTAACATCTTGATGCATTCGTTTTCTATATTCACTCCGCTATCTTTCAGCTGACCAGCCGACAACATATTCGTCTACATGTCCGGGACGCAAAAGCACACCAGGGACAAGAACCTGTATCCCGGCCTCTCTGTGCAGTGCAACAGTGCCACAACCTTCAACAGTCTAGAGTGCACCATTGAAGCCGCGCATGTGGTGTGCATCGCTGCTTGGCTGTATCTCGATGAATTCCTCCTTCGTCTTCATAGCGTGGTGGTCGCCGTTGTCGAGCAGAACTTCGCATGGGCTTGCCTGCACGGCGGCCGTGACCGCCTTGAAGTCCTCGTCAGCTTCCGGTGCCAGCGAGACGGGCAGCTCTATGATGCCGACCATCGAGCATGTGGCCTCTCCATTGCCTGGTGTCTTGGCACCAGGAAGGATTTGGCATCCTTTGTCAACGATGTTGACTTCGACGTCTGCTTCTCCTTACACAACCTGTTCTCCTAATGTCGACGACCGCCGTCAGACTTCCCGCGGCCTCCATTGTTGTCGTTGTCGTCGCTCTCGTCGCGGTCGGGACACTCAAAGTAGAGGTGGTCAAGGTCGCCGCAGATCCAGCACTCCCGCCGTGGACCACCTCCGCCGCGACCGTTGTCACAAGCCGAATTTGACCGATCGGTGCCCTTCGTCGACATCCCACCTCTATTTTGCGAGTCCCTTAACGACATGCATGATGTAACACGTCGTCAAGTAGTCAACGTCTGCCATCCGCATGTCGGCCAGGATCCGCCGAGCACGGTTTCATTAGTCCGTCGCCGACTCCTGCTCACCCATGTAGATGTTGGTCAGCTTCTCCTCCAGCTGGCCGATGTACAGGTCGTCGATAGACTTGTAGGTCGATATTTCGTACCGACACGCTTGGTGGCCGGAATCCAGTCAAAGTCGGCACGGCTTCAAGGCGATGTGCACCATTGGCGAGCAGCCTTGCAAGATGATCATAAAGGTCAACAAGTGGGCGGTGCAAAACTCCATCCGGAGCTCGACGTTAGCCTTGTCTGGCGTCTCCTCGTCGTTGTCGGCGAATGACTCCAGCTCGGCAATCTCCTGCTGGGGCTCTATTGACTCCGTCCATGTGATGAGGTTGTGCTGACCTTCTAGCAACGCGGGCACACCGATCTTGTCTGGCAAAAACCTTGAAGTAGTCGTATGCCGACGTGATCTTGCCCGCTAACAGGTGGGCCGCCAACATTGGCCCAACTCCGCTTCGTTGGGGAGAACCACGCCATCCACCGACATCGCTATGCTAGCTACCTACAGCCGTGGTCAGCCGCTGCACTAGCGCTTGCATCCCGCTGACATCGTCGGCGGCAGCCCGGATCCCTCCACGCGTCACCTGCATGCCTCTGTTGCTGACATGGTCACCGCCGTCGACCTTGTTGTCGACGCCGTCTTCGTTGCGTGCTGGTCGGGGGGAGGCGGACGCACCGTTTGCTCCAAGTTGGGACGAGTGCTCATGTGCCCACTACGCACGAGTGCCTGGGAGGAGCACCTCCAAGGGAGCCTCGCCAGCATCGTGGCATCGTGACATCTCCTAATATCACCTTCACGTGCCTCCAAGGTATTCTCTACAACTACGGCCTCTGCCGTGGTAGGTGCCATGCTCTACACGTGCTGCCGGCCTAGCAACGTATTAGGTTTGTGGTATGATGGCTGCGAGTCGGAAGGTCACATGTTCGATCCACGCTCACCGCACCATGCGGAGAGTCACTCAACACTGGGAGCTGGACTACGGGTGAAGTCACGGGTGGTACGAGTGATCGTAGCATTCGCTCATGTTCTCTAGCGCTTGCACGTTCATTGGGTAAAACAACAATAGCTTCACTACGTGGGATGCCCCACCGAGCTTGGTGAGCCACGTCGATCATGTGCTGCCGCGTTGGTCGACTTTGCAACAATTTTGACAATCACCACACACCTCCGTAGAACCTCGTTGACCAGGTAACTCGGTCAACCAGGTAAACCCGAAAACTGGTGTATGTGCTTATCAACCGCCCAGGTCGACATTACACGAAGACTTTTACCAAGTCGACGTCCCCGCAGGTCGACGAATCCCTTCGTCAACCACGCCAGTCAAGGTCGGCTGCCGACTTCCCATCTTCGGTGGCTTTGCAGGGGTCCCACACAGGTCGAATTTTTTCGTCGACCTGCACGCCCTAGTGAGTGACGACTTGCGCAACCCACAGGCAGCCAGCTACACCTCCCGTGCACCGAACTACAAGTTCAGGTTCGCCCAAGCAAGTGCGGGGCCATTTACCGTCAACAGAATATCATTGTACTCTCACAATAACTGCGGGCAAAACCCTACAGTGCTCATGACGCCAAACCACGACAACCCAAAACCACGTACGCAACCGTTCGCCAAGATTTTGCACGCTACCTGAACCCGCCTATCAAAAGCAATAAAAAACGCAAATGTCGTTGCTAAGAGGAACGCTAATCGCCACCGCTGCCCCGTAATATCAAGAGATTATATTCTGCTCGACACATAGAACTTACGACTGCGTGTCGTGCCGAAACTCCGTCCGCCCTACTGCTGCCAATTCCAGATTAACCACATAATCATTCTCGTTACCACCCATCTTCTGCTACCTGCTGATTGGTACATTAGCCCGTCATTACACGTCTGCCCACTTCGACCTTATATCCCATCCACAAGCCAACCATCGCCCACCTTCAATGATGCTGTCAGGAGAATGAACGAGGAATGAAATGACTAACAACAGGATGGGTACAAGTGCGAGCCCTAATTAGGTTGTACCCCATATGGGCTACCCACTACAGCCTACACAATGAGCAACATATAAGTTTGACACACCCCCATAGGCAAAGTGGGGGAGAACAAGAGGTCACAAGACCGGTCAAGAAAAGCAAAGCAAGCTCAGGGTGGATCACAAAGTCACCACGCAGTCTGAGCACAAGCAAATGGTCACCAGGCCACTTCACATGCAGACATATATATATACATATATATGAGAACAAGCAGTACAGTGATCACAACCTAGCAAGTGTAAGCATGCAGCTATATGTATGTAGATCACAGTACAAGCAAAGTGAGGAAGTGAGCAAGTGAGGCACAGTAGGCACAAGGCCTAGAACAGTACAGAAACGCTGATAATCACAAGGCTCAAGTGCCTTGGTGAAGATACCAGCAGTGTTGGCCTCAGAGGCCATGTAAACAAGATGAAGCTGACCATGCTGTTGCAACTCTCGAGCAAGGAATTAGCGCAGAGCGATGTGCTTCGTTCTGTGCTCCAGTCTGTGCTCCTGACACAAGACAATCGTGGCCTTGTTGTCGACGTACAGAACTGGAGGAGAACGAGGCGGCTCTCCCAAGTCGGTCAGCAGGTTGGTGAGCCAGCGTAACTCCTGTGCAGCCATGGCCCCTGCGTAGATCTCAGCCTCACAACTGGAGCTGAGAACAGAAGACGAGCGGGTAAATCGCCACGAAACAGAACCGGAGCCAAGGCTGAAGGACGCAGGAGGAGACGGGAGAGGGACATGCAGTGGAACAGAGGAAGGACAAAGTGCCATCTCGTGTGCGCCGGGGACAGGAGGAGGACGCTGACGCGGAACACGACGACCACTGCGAACAACTCGAATAGGCGACGCAGGACAAGACGCAGGCTCACGACGCTCTGTAAGACCCCCAGGCTGCTTAGTGTTAGGAGACAGAGCAGACAGCGGGGAGGCTGGCTGTAACTGCAACTGGTCCGGCGGTCGATACAGTAAGGGAGGAGTAAGGCCAGTAGGAGGAGGGAGACCAAGCACCTGCTGAAGCAAAGGAATGAAGTACGGTCGCGGCCGCACAGTACCTCCAAAACCAGCACCAACAGTACTAGCACCCCCACGGCCAGCACCTCCACCAGCTCCAGCTCCAGCGGCTCCAGCTCCAACTCCTGCAGCACCGCCGGCTCCAGCTGCACCGCCGGCTCTAGCAGCTCCAGCTCTAGCAGCGCCCCCGGCTCCAGCTCCAGTAGCACTCTCAGCGCCAGGAGCTCCAGTACCTCCAGTACGACCACCTCCGGGACCAGCGGCTGCAGCAGCTCTAGTACCTCCTGTACGAGCACCTCCAAGACCAGCGGCTCCACCAGCTCCAGTACCTCCAGCAGCTCCAGCTCCAGCTGCACCTCCAGCAGCTACAGCGTTTCCGGCTCCAGCACTGCCACTCTGAAGTCTCCAGTGCCGAGCAAACCACTTGCACAGCTGCGGTGGAGAGAGTGTCTCCCGCCGTGACAAGACACCCAAAGACAAAGTACCTCCAGGCGTAGCACGCTCAGGCCCAGCACCCCCAGGCTCAGCACGCTCAGGCTCAGCATCCCCGGGCTCCGCACGCTCAGGCTCAGCACCCCGAGGCTCCGCACCCTCAGACTCAGCAACCCCAGGCTCAGCACCCTCAGGCTCTGTACCCCCAGGCTCCGCACGCTCACGTTCAGCACCCCCAGTTTCCGCACCCGCAGGCTTAGCACCCCCAGAGGCAGTACCCCTAGCAACACCAGAGTCGATAGCTACCTCAACAGGCTTGACAGGGTCTACCTGGGATACACCTGAGGGAGCATGACCCTGAGGGGGGAGGGGGTCTACCGGAGGAGGACCTGGTGCAAGGAAGAGCGGCGGGGGAGGGAGAGGGGCAGTGCGGTAGGGGAAGAGACGGTAAAAGGGAACCGACTCGTTAAACGTGACGTCCTGAGAGGGCAGGACACGGCGCGAGGCCGGGTGGTATAAAACTGCCAGCCAGGCGCGTTAGGGGGAAATCCAAGGAAGACGCAGGGAACGGCGCGAGAGGAGATCTTGTCCGCGGACGTATCGCGGACAAAGGCTTGATATCCCCAGACCCTGAACACCGACGCATCGCCAACCTCTCCTGTCCAACGCAGTGTTGGCGAGGTCTCCAGGAAGGAGACACGAGGCTAGAGGTTGAGCTGATGCGAAGCGTAGCGGACCGCAAACGGCTAGAGAAAATGGGGGGCAGCTGCATGGATCATGGAGGTACGAGCGACCTCCATGACTAAGCCAATGCGGCGCTTAGTAACCCGATTCTGCTACAGAGAGTCCGGAAGCGTGAACGTCTGGGGAATACCCTCCCCACGACAAAAGTCCCGCAAGAGGTTTGAGGAAAACTCACCACCTCTGTCAGAGTGCAGACGAAGGACGGGAAGGTCTGTCTCAAACCGCTCGCGGAGCTGGAGACAAACAGCGCGGATCCAAGGGATCAAAAAATCGAGGACCTCCCCCTTGTGGCACAAGGGGAAGACCGTGGTGTAACGCGTGTAGACGTCGACAACCAGCAGAAAGTACCGCTTGTGGCCTTGTCCACGGACGCGGGCTGGGCCCCACACGTTCAGGTTTGAGAGTCTGCAGGGGAGCAGATGTCGGGGGGAACGAGGAGGAGTGAGGAGCGGCGCGCTGCCGCCCCTCGACACAGGGAAGGCAGGGAGGGGCAGGCGAGGGTGGGAGGGGAGGCAGAGACTTGGGAAGACCAGAGACAAGGAGACGGGAGCGCATGCTACGGAGGGGTGACCAAGGCGGTGGTGCCAGAGGAGCGTCTGGTGCGACACGGCGCGACACGATCAGGGGGGCGCTAGCTGACTTGACGCAGACGCAGACGCAACTACCTTAGGAGGCGCAGTAGTCAGCGTGTACAGACTCGACCCAAGCCGACGGGTGAACGTGGCTAGGTGCCTGCTAGTCCGGGAACACGTACAGATCGCCACAGGCTGTCCTCCAGGGGTGAAGGTGTCAACCCACTGATCCTGAAGGACAGCGGTGCTCACCAAGTTTGTAGAGAACGAGGGGAGGTGGAGACCTGACACTGAGCCAGACGGAACCGCTGGACAAGGCAGAACAGTGGAGGAACGTGCAAGGACTAGATCTCCAGAGGGGTCAGCCAAAGAGACAGCAACAAGTGCAGAGAGTGGTGTGACTGTGGTACTGTCGCGAAAGAAACAGCGGGAAGCACCTGAGTCAAGCGTGAAGGTGTGCAGGGCCGCACCAGAAGTAGTACAATAGAGAGCTGACTCACCAGTACCCCAGAGAGCAGACTCACTAGCACCGAGAGCAGCAGCCTCTATACCTGGGTGGGGCGGCACATACAGGTAACGGTCACCCTCAGCACCTCTGTGAGACGCCCAACGCTGAGCAAACCACTCACAAAGCTGCTAGGGCGTAAGGGTCTCACGTGGACGCTGCTGCACCTGTACCGGGTCACCTCTAGAAACTCCCAATTGAGTAGCTGCACCGCGACTGCTACTACGGCCACTACGCTGAGACGCCCAACGCTGAGCAAACCACTGACGAAGCTGCTGGGGTGTAAGGGTCTCACCCATACACTGCTGCAGCTGCTTCTAGCCACCGCCATAACCTCCCAATTGAGTAGCTGCACCGCGACTGCCACTACGGCCACTACGTTGAGACGCCCAACCCTGAGCAAACCACTCAAGAAGCTGCTGGGGTGTAAGGGTCTCACGCGGACGCCGCTGCAGCTGCATCTGGCCACCGCCAAAAAATCCCCACCGAACAGCTCCGCAGCGACTGCTACGATGGCCGCCACCACTCCCACTGCTGCCGCCACCGTCGCCACCAATCCCACCACTGCCGTGAAGAGAAGTCATACGAACAGCAGGGCAGCACGTAGGGAAGGAAGGGCTGCGAGGAGGCACTAGGGTAGGTCGGGGTGGTGCACGGTCAGGGAAGGGCGGCGCGCGGCTAGAGCAGGGCTGCCCGCTTCTAGAGCACGGCGGTGGGCGGCGAGAGCAGGGCGGCGTGCGGCCAGAGCAGGGCGGCGTGTGGCTAGAGTAGGGCTGAGCGCGGCCAGTAGCAGGCAGTAGCTCCTAGGGTAGAAGCACCAAGGGCTTTAAAAAAAAAAAAAAAAAAAAAAAAATTAGGGTTTAACAGGGCGCACAGGGCGCTGCAGAGGCGGCTCGGGTAGGGCAGAGCAGGGCGCCAGAGCGCATAGGGCAGGGCGCTGTCGCGTTAGCAGGGCAGGGCGCTGGCGCGGGCAGGGCAGGGCGGTGCTTCGCAGGGCGCTGGCGCGTGCACGGGCAGGGCGGTGCTTCGCAGCGAGTGCAGGCCCGCGGCGGGCGTAAGGGGCGGGCCCGCGGCGGGCGTAGCGGACAGGTGCGGGAGGGGTAAACGGGCGGGCCCGTGACAAGCCTAACGGGTAGGCGCGGCGGCGCGAAGGCAGGACCCGCGGCGGGCCTAACGGGCGGGTGCGGCAGTGGGCGTAACGGGCAGGCGCGGCGGCGCGAAGGGAGGGCCCGCGGCGGGCCTTACGGGCAGGCGGTAGGGCGCGACGCGCAGGGCAGCAGGGTGCTACGCGTGGGCTGCAGTAGAGCGCGGGGCAGCAGAGCGCGACGCGCGGGCTGCAGCAGGGCGCGACGCATAGGGCAGCAGGGCACGTGGCAGGGCAGGGCGTGCGCGAGGTAGAGCGACGCGGGGCAGGGCAGAGCGTGCGCGGGGCAGCGCAACACAGGGCTGGGCGTACACAGGCGGTGTGACGCAAGGCAGGGCAAGGCAGGGCGCGCGCTGACGGCGCAATACAGGGCAAGGCGTGTGGTAACGCGATAACTGCAGTCGGTCACTAAGTAATGGTGGGCCCGAAAAAAAACGGTCCTTGGCTAGGACCTGCTCTAATACCATGTCAGAAGAATGAAGAAGGAATGAAATGACTAGCAGCAAAATGGGTACAAGTGCTAACCCTAATTGGGTTGTACCCCATATGGGCTACCCCACTACAGCCTACACAATGAGCAACATATAAGTTTAACAGTTGCTCGTGCATCGGAGCCCATCGTCGACCCCAAGAAAAAATTTAGCCACCGGATTGGCCACCCCCATTAAGTTTGGAGGATTGAATTCCTCGTCCGCTGGAAGGATCACAACCCCTCTAAAGATAATTGGGTGCCCCTATACAGAAAAACACGGTCGCAAAAAATCACAACTGAACAATAATACTTATATGGCATAAGTAATTGCCGAAAAAAATCAAAATATAGCGCAAATCCAGACATGGTAGGAACCACGGTCTAAAATAAATAAATAAAAGCGAGCTACACGCCAATGTGTCATTACATCTAGGACTGAGGTATTGACACGTTTGCATGCATAGTGTGCAATACTGTTTTGCCTGCAAATGAAGTTGACCCTTGGAAATAGGGATGGGCAAATGCAACGGGATTATGTGCGCATCGTTTGTACCACAGAGTTGCTTGCCGACATTTCAAAGTGGACATCCCAAAAAAGGGGTTCGACTTGACAATGTACCTACACCATATCGACAACCAACATATATTGTTTTTACAAAGTTTAGGCATACAATTTGTGTACATGTTCTCCTACATACCAACCACTTTGACACTAGGGTTGAAGTAGCCAGTAGCTCCGTACTTCATTCCGACAATGCCCACGATGAAGTCCAGGCCATTTGCGCACTCTAATTCCACCTCTCACACACACACATGCTATTGTTGTAAAAACAGAATGATTAGTATACACTATGTATATTCAATGTACCCGAGCATTCAGTCATGACAAAGTCTCTAAGATGACGAGATTGAGGGCTACACATAACCACTATTTTGGCTACAAAACGTTCCATCGTGATTCATAAAAACCAGGGTATAAAGTGCGTCTCGTACCTAGCCAACCACCCACCCTTGCCCCTATCTCCCACCCCCTGCATTACAAACTAAACCACCAACGCTCCCTTCCACTGCTTGCTTGTCTCGCGCATTCGCCCCTAAGTCGACAAAGCCTCAAAAGATGCCACCGGCTCATCGTCGCCATCATATAATTTATCACCCACAGTTTTCTCCGACATTGCCTCCACCTCCTTCGGGCTTGGGAAGTGGATCAGCAGGTTGTAATGCTCTCCGGCTGTAAACTGGTATGTTTTTTCACTCGCAATCCACTGAGGCCCACCCCTAGTAGCACGCCACTTGAGATGGGTGAATTGCATGTGATGGCAAACAGTTGCCCACATCCGGCTGGTGTTGTGGATTTTGAGTGTGTCCTTGGTCGGGAGCCCTGTGCGGTTCTTATCATGGTGAACTACGGAGTATTCGACCTACGCAACCATCACAACGATGGGGGGGAAGACACATCTGGGTTTCCGAGTGCAAACTAGTTTACAACTAGCACAATGAGGGTGCAGCTGAGAGGTGGAAGGCGATAGCGGACTCTGGGGCGAGTACATGCTGAACTTCCCATAGACACTCGCCCCGTAAAGTGCGAACGGATGAAATTTGAGAAGCCATTTGCAAATTGGTTACGGGAAACCGGTGGCTGCCAGGTCAGAACCAAGTGCATCGATACAAGATTGTTGAGCGACCTTTTCACACTACGGCAATTATATCTAGACAGACACTACACACGCCGATGCTCATCCATACACGCAAGGCGGATCTTCCAAACAAGGAGGGTGTCGTAGCGGCTCTCATCGCATCAAGCGATATGACCCATCTGAGCCACAATGGCCGGCAGAATGTGTGGCCTCTACAAAGAGCCATTGCAAACATTCCTCAAGCCGCCCGTTGGAAGGATTTGTCCAGGTCATTGGTGGCGTTGCTGCCGATGATAGACGGGGATCTAGCCGCTAGTGCAAAGACGGATCTTTTCAATAAGTGACTCGACATTGTTTTCGAGCCTTTGATCAGCGCATCCTATTTGTGACTGTGGCCTTGCAAGTCTCATTGTAGGCATAGCATACATCTGGTGGTTTGCTGTGACTGTTCAACATACTAAACGTCCGACCATGCACTCCATAGATGCAAATGTGGGGGCGTCAATAGACGATCCCAACGGTATCAAAAGTATCGTGTACCCCTTCATGTACACATACACATGTGATTTTGCGAAGGGTTGCAGGGTTACCGTGACAATGTAGTAGTGGGCAAACAGACCCTGCTCCATGTGCGAGGTGCCGGCCGAGTTTCTTGTCTGCATGGACCACGTGTTTCCTATACGCGACCCAAAGCGCCAGCATGGGGCAATGCTGGACCCCACCAAGAGTACGCACACACCCCGTTGAGTTACTTGCTGAAATAATCTGCCGATGTTGTACTAGGCCGTCTTGACAAATGCATCACCTCATCATCATTGCCATGTTGGTCCATCCTTACGCAGTGTTTTCTTTGGAAGTGGAACTTTGCGTGGACTCCATGGAGGACTCGTATGGGTTGTGCTACCGGATGTGCTCCATGTCGTCGACATCGGATTATGGAAGCACATATTGGAGTAGCTGCGAGAGACAAATTCACCAGGAGTGCTTGCCATCATAGATAGGTATGGCAACGGATGTGATTCCTCTGGGCCAAACACATCTCCGGCCCTGGGTAAGGTTGTTATCCTAAATCGTGTATGTTCTGACATGTTGAAGGCGTTATGAGACATTGTACCATCTCGCAAGGGCTGCGGGTATTAAGTTCCCAAAACTGGGGAAGTATTTCGAGGGTGCGGCCAAATACGCCTCGGTCGAACACAGGCAATAATGCAGGTCTCGATGTTCATCTTCGAAGGAATCTTGTCAGACGCCAAGTTGGACGTCATTAAAGCGCCGGTGCATATTTGCCACCCAAAACCCCAAACCCTGGTGAGCTGTTACTGCAGAGAAAAAGCGCCCGCATGAAATCCAGGCTTTTGCCAGCCAACACTTTCGCGCTGGCAAGCCTGGTTCAAAACAAAAACTTCTGAACCTCCGCTTGTCAAATATAGACCCTCGTTTTAAGATGTTTCTGGAGTGGTACGCTGCCGAATTCGATGTGGAGAGGCACATAGACTGTACCATTGACTCTTCCAATGAGAAGCAATAGAAGTGAGTGGGTTGTGGCCTTCATTGTATTAATGTACTTCCTGTGAGCGCAACGTATGCAAAACCATGTGACGTTTGATGCCGAATCCTTTCACGTCGTTATGACAAGTGGAAGTAGAACCCCCTCCCCTTCCTTTGCCGATGCAGCATGCTTGCCGAGCTGAAAAGGTAGTTTCCGAGTCAGAAGTCCAAGTGGCGGCTGATCAAAGTGCACACGCTCGTCCACCTCCCATATGCCCTGGAGAAATGGGGCGTATCAAAAGAGTATTCAGCAAATCTGTTTGAACACGGACATGTGCGCTTAGTGAAGCGACCATATCGTTCCTCCAACAGAAGGCAAATCAATAAGGCAAATCAGCGAATGAGATTAGGTGGGCCATGGGGGTGCTGCCTATATCAATCCAAAGCAGCAAGAAGTACATGGCGGCCATGGCGGAGGTGCGAATAGCGTGCATAGCCGGCGGATTTTTTGTTTAGGCCATGGCTCTGTCCCATAGTTTTGTGACAAACGAATGTAGTGATGTCAGGAGCTTTTTTGTGGTGCCCCGAAAAACAAATGCAGTGATGTTGGGAGGTTTTTTGTGGTGCCCTAACGGGGCATATGTTAAGGTGTTTGATCCGTGTGCTCCTAAAAACTTCAAGCAATGTTGACGGGCCAGCCTACGATGACTAAAACTTCCAAAACGATGGTAGTGGTCAACAGCCAGGGTGGCAAGTGTAAGGTGGTAGTTTTACAGGAGGCCTACAGCAAGGTCTTGCCGGAGGACATGGCAAACTTTCCGTCTACATTGGCACGCTATGGGGAGGAAAATTCAACTATTCAGGGGCGTTCCACTGATTCATGATATGTCCCAATCGACCTCACAGTGTTCAGTATGTACAGCATGTATGCCCAAATGGGCACATATTTCTATGCTCACGGTTTAAACACTCCCATTCCCCCACCCAATTCCTCCATTGCCACGCCAAGTTCATCATGTTTACCGTTTCCTCCCTATGTCTCTCCCTTGCCACAACAGGTTCACCGTGCACTGGCTGATGGCGGAGAAACTGGCTCGACTAGAGGAGCCACTGGCCATGGTTGGGTCAGAGTGTCGCCAAGTTTCCATGGCAACCCGTGCTTCTCGTACGTTGAGGCACGTGCAGGAGATGACCCTTTTCTTGCCAAGATGTTGCTTGTTTTAAGGACAGATGTTTCATGCAAGGATGGATTTCTATATTTGCAGTGCTTGCAAAAGGCCGGGATGGACGAGGCCTTAGGGGCCTCAACTTATGTCCTGCACTCTAGAGGCAACCCCGGTGGCAGTTATGTCGTGACGCCGATTGAGAATTTGGATCGGGTGGTGCATGTGGTTCAGTATTTGTGACTGAGGCACCTGGTTCCTAAATGAGTATTTGTTCTTACCATCGTTATCAAAATGCAGGCATGAGTATGGGCATGAGTTGCCTTCACATTTGCTGTCATGATTTTGCTGTTAGTTTTAGAAATACATGATGAGGTGATTGTATTTTGTGTAGCATGTACAGTGCGGTTTTATAACCCACTACACGTTGTGATGACACCATTTCCTTGAGCGCACGGATGCAGCATTGTACTGTAGGCTCATGAGATGCTCATGAGAGGCTTCATGAGAGGCTTCATGAGATGCTTCATGAGAGGTTGGCTTCATAAGAGGCTTCATGGGAGGCTTTGTGGGAGGCTCATGAGAGGCTCATGAAAGGTTTCATGGGAGGCTGGCTTCATGAGAGGCTCATGAGAGGCTTCATGGGAGGCTTGATGAGAGTCTGGCTTCATGAGAGGCTTCATGGGAGGCTTCTTGGGAGGCTGGCTTCATGAGAGGCTTCATTGGAGGCTAGATTTATGAGAGGCTCATGAGAGGCTTTATAAAAGGCTCATGAGAGGCTCATGGGGGAGGCTCATGGGAGGCTCATGAGAGGCTCATGGGAGGATCATGAGGGCATGTTTGAAGTAAAACGTCGACATCCGTTTGGGGATGTCGGTGAATGTCAGCCCTCGCACCAAGGGTTCGAACCGTTAGGATTTGTCGTCATCCCACTTCTGACACGCCCTAACGTATCTTGGAGGTCTAGAGGGAGCTTTTTGGAAGCTTCATGTGAGTGCTTCAGAGAGAACATAAATGTGGCTCATACAAGGTTCGAACTCATCTCTGCAACATAAAATTATGATTCACGAGAAATATTGCAAACTGAATTGATTGACAATATTAGAAGTACAAAGGTACAGGGGTTGTTCGTAAGGTCTGCAATGCTACCTAAGAGAAGCTATGCAAGGGAAACAACAACGGTAGACCAACGTCTATCTCATTCAGTAATCGTTCCCCATGTACGCAAGTCCGCTGCCGATGGAGGGGTAACCTCCGAAGAGGTGGAGCTGGTCCCGACAGTGAACCAAACCTATGCGCGCCTGCAGATCGTGCGAGCCTGCTCGCGCTGGTGGACGAGGGAAATACGCTTGTAGAGGCTGGTCTCAAACGATTGCAGAATGAGGTCGGCACTCATGTCACGAAGGCGAGAAGCTCCACGGCGGCTGCATTCCTTAAGGAAGTCCTAGAATGACTTTACAAAGCACCCAAAAGTCTCAAGGGCCAGAGGAAGTAGCTTGACGTCGGGT
Source organism: Closterium sp. NIES-65 (assembly GCA_948144175.1). NCBI lineage: Eukaryota > Viridiplantae > Streptophyta > Zygnematophyceae > Desmidiales > Closteriaceae > Closterium > Closterium sp. NIES-65. The sequence continues at coordinate 246,508 of CANXME010002442.1, read as the reverse complement.
CGGGACCGCAGGGACGATGCATACAGTGTGGTCTTCTCGGTTTCGAGTGAAGCTGCGGCTGAACCAATAACAGTGGCAGCGTTGGAGTGGGGGAAGCCGTGCTGTGGATTAACCACTGAAATGTCCAAAGCCCAGGTGGTGCCGACCCGAATGTCCCTGCAGCTGATGTCAGGTCGGCGGCCAGGAAGGAGGTGGTGGTCTTCCAACTGCGCCACAAGGCCGAGCTTCAAAGTGATTTGGTGCAGTTCGTGCCTGACGGCCTCGTGCACTTTGGTAGGCTTGTTGTTCTTGGGGCAGCGGACGGCATGGGAAGGAAGGGAAGAGTTTGAGAAGGACAAGCGCACGAGTCGGCGGAGCTGAGGTGAGGAATTGGGAGGCCGAGGCGGATGGCAGTAGTGATGCGCCATTCAGTTTCAGCGAGCTGCAGCTGAGGCAAAGAAGGAGTTGTAGTAAGTCAATACCCCGCATGTGGGCCCAGCAGGGAGGTTAAACGGGCCAGGCAAAGAGGGGAATTGACAGTCGCACGGACTTTATCAAGCAAAGAAGCTTCGAGCTGCTGCGAGAGGTGTGTGAAAAGTTTGGGGGGGTAGCCGGGTAGAAGATGAGACCAGGAAGGGAAGCGGTCCCGAACATCCTTGGGGAGCATGGCAGCTACTGCTGGGATAAACTAGTCTAGGCGGTGAATGGTGTCAGAGGAGAGAAAGGGGCGGAAAAGCAGCGAGCCATCAGTGATGAAGTCTGTGAACAGTAATGGAAGCGATTGAGAGGTAGCTGCAGAGGCGGAGGAGCGAAGGCCGAAACCCCCAAGGCAAATAGGGAGGAAGGCTTGCAGTTGCGCCATGGTGGTCTGCTCCGTGTCTGGAATCCAGTGTCCAGGGCCAAAGAGTTGGGTGAAATGGTGCAAGATGGTAGAGTCCCCAGAGTGGAAGAGGTCGTGTATCTTTGGGAATGGCGAAAGAGTCCTGAGGAGGAAGGAAGGGCGGGCTGAGACGCACACAGAGAGGATGCGGGAGGCACTCTGAGGGTCGTGAAGGTGGTGAAGGAGAGGAAGGGAGGCTGCAAAAGAGTCAAGCTTCTCCCATACGGTGGAAATGATGTAGCCGTCCAAATCAATTGGGACCCCTGCAACGTTGAGGCCGTTGGGAGCAATGGGAACACCCAAAGGGGCTGCACAGTAGTAGGGTCAGTTTAGAGGGCACAAGATAGAGCATTTCGAGGGTTGGACTATGAAGCTTAAAGAATGGAGGCGCTCGGTCAGTGCAGCAAAGGCAGTGGTAACTGTTGGGGGAGGGCCGACGATGAATGTGTCGTCAACGTAAGATGAGATGAATATTGACGGGATCTGGTTTTGGGTGGGAAAAATGGCAAGGTGCTGGGTGAGGGCATAAAGAAAGGGACCGCAGGGGTCCCCCTAACGCACGCCCGAGGAAAACTCGAATGTATGGAGGGTTGGGCCGTTGCGGTAGTGAAGGGGAGAGGGGGAGGAGTAGAAGAGGCGGAAGTAGGGGATGAGAGGAGAGAATGCTGAGGACCAGAGGGCCTCGAACATGACAGTCCTGTTGACGGAGTTGAAGGCATTAGCTACGTCAAGCCTAAGCACCGCCCAGTCAGGATGAAGATGTCAGAAACAAGAAGTGTGGAACTAGAAAGATTTTAGAGTACAAGTAGGAAACCCTAGAGAAGTGTACCCCCTAAAGGCTAACCCACTGTAGCCTACACAACAGAAACATATATAATGTTTGACACACCCCCATAGGCTAAGTGGGGGAGAGCAAGGGGTCACAGGACCAGTCAAGAATGACAAAGCAAGCTCAGGGTGGATCACAACGTCACCACACACTCTGAGCATACGCAAAGGGCCACAAGGCCAGTTCACATGCAGAGGCATATATGTAGCACAAGAATCACAGTGATCTCTATTTGGAAAGCATGCAGGAATATATATATAGATCACGCTACGGGCAAAGTCTACAACAAGTGAGGAAAAGTGGGTACAAGCCCTAGCAAAGTGCAGAAACGTTGATGATCACCAGACTGAAGCGCCTTGGTGAATATATCAGCAGTGTTGGCCTGAGTGGCCACGTAACGTAGACAAAGCTGACCACGTTGCTGCAAATCTCGAGCCTAAAAGTAACGTAGAGCGATGTGCTTCGTTCTGTGCTCCAGTCTGTGCTCTTCATACAAGGCAATGGCAGCCTTGTTGTCGACGTACAGCACTGGAGGAGAACGAGGCTGCTCTCCCAGGTCGGTCAGCAGGTAGGTGAGCCAGCGTAACTCCTGTCCAGCCATGGCTGTGGCGTATATCTCAGCCTCACAACTGGAGCTGAGAACTGAAGACGAGCGTGTAGAACGCCAAGAGACAGAGCCAGAGCCAAGACTGAAGGTGTAACCCTGTGACGACCGCTGAGTAGCCTGGTCGTCAACCCAAGAAGCGTCTGAGTGCCCAGTGAGGACAACTGAGCTCCTCCCTCCAAGCACGAGCCCCATGCCTGATGTATTGCACAAGTAGCGGAGTACCCTCTTAGCAGCATCCCAGTGCACCTTTCTGTGCCGACCAGGAGCCACGTAGCGAGCCTGAAGGCCAAGAGGGTACGCGAGGTCGGGACGAGTGCAAGTCATCAGGTACATGAGGCAACCAACTAGCTCTGGGTAAGGACCACTCGGCTCTACGGACTCATCTGAAGGAAGAGCGGAGAGCGCGTGACTTGTAGCCAGAGGAGAGGCCTGTGCTGAGGACCAGGTGAAGCCAAAGCGCTGAAGGACCTGCTGCACCATGTGTGACTGAGTCATTGTGATGGTGCGGCGTGCTCTGTCCGGGGTGATCTGCAAGCCAAGGTAGCTCTGCAGTTCACCCAGGTCTGTGCGCGTGTGTCTCTTCTGCAGCTCCAACTTCACGTGGGCGAGAGTCTCAGTGGCAGCAGTGGCAAAGACCAAATCGTCGACGTACACGAGGATGTAGAACAGCGGCAGCGAAGTGTCGGTGCGCAGAAACAGTGACGGGTGAGCAGTAGAAGGCGCGAACCCAAGAGCCGCAAGAGTAGTACTCAGTGTGTCGTGCCACTCATGTGGCGCCTTACGGAGACCGTAGACCGGCTGCCGGAGGCTCCACTGGGTACCAGAAGGAAACGAACCAGTGAAGCCAGGAGGGCGGCGCAGCCAGATCTCCTCGTGCAGGCTGACCTGCAAGAAGGCTGTGCTGAAGTCAAGAGAGTGAAGCTCGTAGTTACGCTGAGCAACAACGTGCAGTAGCACCCAAAGAGTGGTCATCTTCAAGGTGGGGGAGAAGGTCTGAAAGAAGTCTACTCCCTCTCGCTGAATGAAGCCTCGAGCAACGTAACGAGCCTTAAAGACAGGCGGAGAGCCTGGCAGCCGCTTCACCCTGAAAATCCACATGCCACTGACGATGTTCGCCCCAGGAGGGGGAACCTCGTTGACGTAAGTGCCACTGGACTTCCAGGATGCCATCTCTACGTCCATGGCTGACTGCCACTCAGAGGAGTACTCACCCCCGATCGCCTCAGCGTAAGAGCGCGGGGTCGGGATGCCTGGAGCATCCGGGTCTCCCTCAGGGGGAAGAAGCATGGACACGAGATGAGGCGCAGCGGCTGCAAGACACTCAAGGTCCTCCTGTCTGTCCTCAAGGACGTCCGTGCCCAGAGCACACTCACCCCCGACGGACGGAGGACAGACAGACTAAGACTCAGCAACAAGACTCGCGGCGTAGTCTAGACGACAGCGAGCAGCAAAGTCGACAAGCTCAGCAACTAGGGCAAACGCAGCAGCAGACTCAAAGGAAGGGTCAGTGATAGCAGTGGCCAAGAGTTGTTTGACAGTAGGAGTGGCAGCCCAAAGAGAGTCTGACTCCGGGTCAGCAAGAACAGGAAGAGAGGACGCAGGAGGAGACGGCAGAGGGACACGCTGTGGAGCAGTGGAAGGACGTAGAGTCATATAGTGTGTGCCAGGGACAGGTGGAGGGCGCTCACGCAGAACACGGCGACCTGTGCGAGCAGCACGAACATGTGACACAGGACGAGACACAGGTGACACAGGACGAGACTCCGGCTCACAACGCTTTGTAACACTGCCTGTCAGACAAGTGTAGGGAGAAGGACCAAGAAGTGGCGAGGCAGGCGGTAGCTTTGACTGCGACTGGACAGGCGGAGGACACTCTAAGGAGGTAGGAGGACTAGGAGGAGGCGGCTGACTAAGAACCTGCTGAAGGAGCGGAGCGAAATACGGCCGCGACTGTGAAGTGCCCCCAGAAGTAGCAGAGACAGCACCAGAACCTCTAGCCGAACCAGCACTAGCAGCACCTCTAGCAGCTACAGTACCTCCAGCAGCACCAGCAGCACCTCTAGCAGCTCCAGGACCTCCAGCAGCACCAGCACCATCAGCACCTCCAGCAGCTCCAGGACCTCCAGTAGCATCAGGGCCTCCAGAGTCAACAGCTACCTCGACAGGCTCGACAGGGTCTACCTGGGAAACACCTGAGGGAGCAGCACCCTGGGGAGGGAGGGGGTCTACCGACGGGACACCTGGGGTGAGGAAGAGCGGCGGGGGGGGAGGGGAGCGGGGCAGTGCGGTAGGGGAAGAGACGGTAAAAGGGTACCGACTCGTCAAAGGTGACGTCCTAAGAGGCGAAGACACGGCGCGAGGTGGAGTGGTAAAACTGCCAGCCAGGCGCGTCAGGGACAAAGCCAAGGTAGACACAGGGAATGGCACGAGAGAAGAGCTTGTCCGTGGACGTTCATGGACAAAGGCTCGACATCCCCAGACTTCGAACACGGGCGCATCGCCAACCTCCCGAGTCCAACGCAAGGTAGGCGAGGTCTCCAGAACAGAGACACGGGGCCAGAGGTTGAGTTGATGCGCGACGTACTACACTGCAAACGGCCACAGAAAGTGGGGGGCAGCCGCATGGATCATGGAGGTACGAGCGACCTCCATGACAAGACCAATGCGGCGCTCAGCAACCCCATTCTGGTGCGGAGAGGCCAGGAGAGTGAACGTCTGGCGGATGCCGTGCTCCGCGCAGTAGGCTACCAAGAGGTCTGAGGAAAACTCACCACCTCTGTCAGAGTGCAGACGGAGGACATAAAAGTCCGACTGGAACCGCTCCCGGAGCAGGAGACAAGCAGCTCAGATCCAGGGGATCAAGACATCAGGGACCTCACCCTTGGTACGCAAGGGGAAGACCGTGGTGTAGCGCGAGTAGTCGTCGACGACCAGCAGAAAGTACCGCTCGTGGCCCTGTCCCCGGACGCGGGCGGGGCCCCACACGTCCAGGTGGAGAGTCTGCAGGGGAGCCTCTGTGGGAGGGAACGAGGAGGAGTGAGGAGCGGCACGCTGCCGCCCCTCGACACAGGGAATGTTGGTGCAACCCTACGGTTTGCACTCGGCTTGTTGTCCGTGTGCGTGCATGTGTGTGTGTATGGAATGGTATGAGGGCATGGAATAATATATATTTCATGCTTATAATAGTGTGTGAATGTTGAGTCATGATGTCAAGTGTGTGTGTCGAGTCAATAGCGAGTTATCGCTTGACGCGTGTCACGCGGTCGTTTGTGTCTCGCACGTGGTTTCTATTTTGTCGTGCGCGGTTTCTATTTTGTCCTGTGTCGAACGTTCGGCGTGTCGCAGGTGTGTGTAGAAGACCCATCAAGAACTCAAGGATGAGTTTGTGATGAAGAGCCCGAGCCTTGGTGTCAAGCCTCAAGTGATTTCGAAGGTCGCCAAAAGGGTGCACCTCAAGATATTGGAGATAGTTACATTACTTTGTGTAGTGTAACATTTCACTTGGTGTAGGCCCTAGTGAAGGGTAGTTTCGAGACCCTTCGTGGTTGGGGACAGTGTGGCACTGTTCCACATCACTGTACCTCGGCTCTTGGGGTTTGTAGGAGCTGGGAGTCATTCCCAACTCGTAACTCTTCCTAACTCTTCCTATCTTGTGTTCTAAGACTATGTTGCTGCCATAGTGTTGTTCGTTCAAACCGACGCTGTGTCCTCTAGTGTAGACGAGAATAAGATGCTTCAGATCCAAGTTGAATCAAGTCATTTGAAGTTGTGACCAGAACGCTATGAATGTTTGAAGCCGCTGTGCAGAATTCTGACTGTGTACTCTATCTTTCGTTTTAGGCACATTGGAGCCTACTGTGACTATAACAGGGAAGATAGGGAGGAGCAGGCGAGGGTGGGAGGGGAGGGAGAACCCTGGGAAGACCAGAGACAAGGTACCTAGAGTGCATGCCGTGAAGGCGCTGCACTGACGGGTGACCAAGGCGGTGGTGCCAGAGGACCGTCCTGTGCGACAGGGAGCAACACGAACAGGGGGCCGACAGCCGACCTGACGCAGACGCAGACGTAGCTACCTGAGGGGACTCAGTGGTCAGTGTGTACAAGTCCAACCCCGGCTGCCAAGTGAAGGTAGCCACGTGACGACCCATCTGGGCACACGTGCAGTGCGTCACACGCTCGTAGGCAGGGGTGAATTGGTGAACACCCGCGTCCTGGAGCGCGAAACCCGCCACCAAGTTCGTAGAGAACGAGGAGAGGTAGAGGCCCGACAGCGTGCCAGACGGGACAGCAGGACAAGGGAGGGCAGTGGTGGAGGTCGCAAGGACCGGACCCCCTGAGGGGTCAGCTAGGGAGACAGCAACCGGTCTAGGGAGCTGCTCTAGGGCAGTGCGAAGCCGAAAGAAACAGCGGGAAGAACCTAAGTCCAGTGTGAAGGTGTTAAGTGCCTCAGTAGGGGCGGTACGAGTAGACGTAGACGCACTAGCACCTAGGGCAGCAGCCTCACCAGGACCTAGAGCAGCAGACGCACTAGCACCTAGAGCTGCAGCCTCACTGGTCCCAATACCCGGGTCGGGCGGTACACTCAGGTAGCAGTCACCCTCGAGACTAATAGTCAATGCATACGTAGCAGCAAGGATAGCATCATAATCAAGAGCAAAGATATCAATCCCCTTCTTTAGCATATCAGCCCAGCGGGGCAGCTCAGAGGCGTCAGGAAACTGCTCGCGCCAGGCGTCGTCGAGGCGAAAGAAACAGCGCTGCGCCGTGTGAAACCTCCCACAGATTTAGCTAGTGCGGTCACCTGTGCGGATGACGTACGGGCAGGTACCTCCACCCCCAGACCCCCCACGCTGAGAGTACCACTCAAGGAGCTGCTGGGGCGACGGGGTCTCGCTGGGACGCTGCTGCTGCTGCCTCTGGCCGCCGCCGAACCCGCCACGCTGCACCGCTCCACCGCGCCCTCCACCAGCTCCACCGCCGCCACCACTGCCACCACCACCCCCGCCACCTCCACCACCGCCGCCTCCACCACCCCCGGCCCCGCCACCGCCCCCCCCACCACCAGCACCACTCCCACCACCGCCGCCACCGCCGCTGCCCCCTCCACCCCCTCCGCCACTACCTCCCCCGCCGACACCTCCGCCACCCCGGCCCCCCTTGCCCTTGCCGGCCTTGCGCCGCCCACTGGGAGCGTACGCAGCTCCGACCCCCTCAAAACCTAGGAAGTCGACAACAGCAGCAGATGCAATGGAGGGGAGAAGGGGGGAGGGGGAACATCCCTCAAAGAAGGGAGTGTGAGGGTCGCCACGAGAGGCATCCTTCTTGAGCAGGTCGCCAGTGAGGTTTCTGGGGGAGAGAGCGAGAAAGTGGTCCCTGACAGCGCGAAGAGAGTCAGGGAGGCGAGTGACCAGGTGGTAGAGGGTGAGGTACATCGGGGGGGGGGGGGGGGGGTTCTTGGCTAGGAAATCGAGGGGGAGTGCGGCATGGTAGCGGAGATCACTAGTACGGAGGTGAGTGATGAGGTCAGCTACAGTGGCAAAGGCAGACAGATCGGGGAAGAGATAGGGCAGCGAGAGACGGCCTATCGCAGCACTGGCAGGGGAGGAGTAGCGGGCAACTACAGCATCATACAGCTCCTTAGCGGTCTTATGCTGGCCGAAGTGCTCGCGCTCATCTAGCGGCAGGTGGCTGTGAACGGCTAGGCAAGCATGGGCATCACGAGTCTGCCACAGTGAGCGAGCAGTACTGTCAGTAGTAGCAGCAGGTGCGGGAGCGGCGCCACACGTGTGGTCATAGAGGGAAACATCGTTCTTGGCAGTGATCTGGAGGTATAGGTGAAGGTCATCGAGCCAAACATCGAACTTAATCGGATGGCCCTTAGCGTCAAAGGTGAGAACAGTAGGAGTGGCCATAGTGGCAGTAGCAGTAGTGACAGTAGCAGTAGTAGCAGTAGCAGTAGTACGAACAGGAGCAGTATGTGCTGCAGGTGGGGTGGCGCGGCTCGGTCAGGGCGGCGCGATTCGGGTGGCGCGACTCGGGCGGTGCGGCGTTGCTCTGACTAGACTACACGGCACGGCGCAACAGTGGGCCTGTGCGCGGGTGGCTGTCTCGGGCGGTTCGTGGCTGTGCGTGGGCTGCAGTCGCCCGCGGGCGGCGGCTTACGAGGGCGACGCGGCCTACGGGCGGGGCTGCGGGCCGTTAGCAGGCTACGCGCGGCCAGGAGGGCCGGTCGACGGGCGGCTAGCGGGCTGCTTGTGGCGGCGTGGGCGGCTAACGGTCGGCGCGCGCGCTGAAACGGCCGCGCGCGGGCTGCTAGCGGGCGACGCGCGCTAAAAAAAAAAAGGCTGCGCGCGGCACTAGTAAGCTGCGCACGGGCAGCAGGAGAAGGAGAGGCGCACGAGGGCGCACTAGGAGAGCGGCGCTCGAGGGCGCTAAGTCGATACGGCGCTGGAGGGCGCTTCTAACGGTGGGCCGTTAGGTGATTCCTAGGTCTAGAACCTAAGCTCTTAATACCATGTCAGAAACAAGAAGTGTGGAACTAGAAAGATTTAGGAGTACAAGTAGGAAACCCTAGAGAAGTGTACCCCCTGAAGGCTAACCCACTGTAGCCTACACAACAAAAACATATATAATGTTTGACAGAAGAGAGAGGGCAGATTGTACAGCATGCGCCATCACTTCGATGCCGGCGGGAACCGCAACCCCGAACTGAAGGCAGGGGAGGAAGGTGTCTTGCAGCTGCTGCTTGAAGATGTGGGAGAACTTCTCCTATAGCAATCGACCGGACCCCACCCTGCAGCTTCTTGAGGGCTACAAGAGTGGATGCGGTGCAGTATGAACGGACTGGAGTTGGGAGGTCGCCCTGCAGCTAGTTTTGGAAGAGGCGGAGGACGGAGGGAAGGTGCTGCTGAGTAGTAAGGATTGTGTCCCTGAAATGCTCAATCAACCAACCCGAAGGGCCAGCAGCGGTTCCCCGTGGGGCCGATCGAAGAGCCAAGTGGAGGAGCGGAGCAGAAAGCTATGGGGTGGAAATTCATTCAGGGAGGGAATCTGCTGAAGGCGGATGCTTGGAGGAGACGGATGAGACTGTCTTAGCAAAAGGAGGAGCAAATTTGTTAGCTTCTAGCGCAGCCAATGAGTAGGACCAGTCTCCACACTTAGCAAACCGTGCAGCTCGATGAAGGTATGCTTGGGTGGCTGCAGAGCAAGCTGAAGCTAGGGCAAGGGGGTGGGCAGCTAGGGTAGCAGCGGAGGCTTCAAGGAAGAGAGCATGCCAATCACTGCTAATAAAGTGTTGAGTTTGAAGTGCGCATGCTGCAGTAAGCGATTGAGAGGGTGCGGCAGCAGTAAAGCGGAGGACGAGACGCGGTAAAGCAAGCAAAATAAGGTGTGTAGCAGTGTCAAAAGGATGTTGTGCAAGCCGTCGTAGGGGGATAAGCTAGGCATCGAGCACGGGGAGGTGAATGCGAGGGGGAATACAGCGAATGATGGGTCCGGGAGAAGCTGTAGGGCTGAAGAAGGCAGGCCATTCCCACTCAAAGACAGCGTCCCAGGTGGCAGGAGGAATTGCCGGCGGAGAGGAGGACTGTGCAGTTGCAGCTTGAGCGCGAGGGGCAGGGCGAGGAGGACACACAGCTTGTTGTCTAGCAGCAGTTTTGCTGACAGGAATTGGTATGGCGAGCCAAGGAACCAGCATTAGCACAACGGCGGCGGCATGTAGGGCAGGAGAAAGAACCTTGAAGGTTTGGAGATGTACCGACAAAAATTAATCGTACTACATTGAATCCCTCTTTTGCACACTTATTCAATCATGACTGCTCGTTTTGTATGATCGACAACACTGGTTTTTTTTTATTATTATTATGATCGCGTGGTGTTTCGGTGCTTGCAACTTTTTTCGTAGCCGTTTGTCAGGATTTGTATGACCCTGAATAGGAACTCTCAATTCGGATGGGTTGTATTCGACGAACTGTATCGAGTAAGCGAGTGCCTAAGTATTCGAGCCCTAAATCCTGGTGGGGTACGTTTAGGTTTGGGGCGAGATCAGACCCGTAGGCTCGGTCTGTCAGTCTTCGCAACCAACAGAGTACAGTAGCCACTAGCAAACCAGGAACCTTCTCCCTAGCCTACATTTCGGTATGCTCGCCAAGCATGGTTCGTACAAGGACAAGGTGGTACAAATAGCTAGGTTCACTGCACAAACTGAACATCCAGCAAGAACAAGGGACTCAAACCCCACTGCGTGGAGAGGCGATGAGAGCATGTCGGTAGGCGGAATAACTCGGAGCTATTATGTGAAGGTGTCTTCCAGGTTTTGGCAGGTTGATGACGGGTTAGAGAATTAGAAATGAGTGACAACAACAATTGCTCCACCAACGGTGATTACTAATTTACTGGCCGTTAGAATGCCGTTTTTTGTCGGTCCAATGGAAACGGACGTGTGTTGCTTGCCACTGAAGCGCGAAGTGGCAATGCTGCGCAGCTGATCAAGGAGGAGATCTAGGTTTAGAGAGCAGACAGCAGCAGTCCAGCCAGGACTTGGGGACTTGCTTGGAAGCGTTGCGCTTGAGGCGGTGGATTTTCGAGTAGCTAATCTGGCTGGCCCAAGTTTGGGAAAATGCCAAGCTGCATTTCGACATCGAATCGCGGGGGGGTGTCTGATGATGGTGTGCTATGCGGGTCACTGAGTTGGCATGTTTCGTGCCCAGGTGAGATGAGATTTGACCCGAAGTGGCACACAACTTTAGTAGCCAGCTGGACGGCAATGTGCATCGCGGCGAATCCGGGACTTTCGCCACCGGCACGGTTTGAGAAGGTTGATCCGCCGGTTACAGTACTCCAGCAAATCTGGGAGCACATCGTTTCTGCGCAATCCCCTTGGGCATCATTTATCCCCGTGGCTGATCTACGATCACCCGCATTGAAACGTTGCTGGCAGGGAGGTAGCAGCCTTAGTAGGCTTGAAAAACGAGATAGAGTGCTCTCTGGAGTTCTCTGAAATTTGCAATATGACTTCAACAAATTTCACACACAATTTTATAGGATGCATTCACAAATCGAGTCACACTACCAAGTCGCGACACTCTTAATTTCTTATTGGTAACTCTACCCCTTTAAATGAACCTTGCCGTGAAATTCAGAGATTGATTGCGATGCGGGATTAGACGGCGAGCTTGGTTACGGGGCTGTAATTTCGTCGGCACCGTTGGCGAAGTTGGCGAGGGGTCGGAGCTTGACTTTTCTGCGTTTCGTAATTTTCGCGCAAGGGTGTGGTTTGGGCTGCGTGTCTTCAGGTGGGCGCCCAAATGCTGGGAGGGGGGGCTGACCAATCCCAACCTTGCGTGGTTTGGGAGTTTGCAGCCTCCCACTAGCCGGTGGGTTGGCACTGTGCGGCTGCCCAACAGTAACAGTGGGCTGCCGCACTGTTGCACACATCTGGACAGTGAAGGTTCAGATGCTCGATGCATCCCCACAAGTGCATCAAGCATGATCACGAACATTGCATCTGCTGTTCTACACCCCTCGTCTATCACAGAGTGGTGTACAATCTGGATAAGCCCTTCCCTTGCTGAAGCATCCGAACCGCATTTCTAATGTGCAATTTTTGTTCGAGCCAGGACACTCGACCCTCAGGTCCTCCCGACAGGGAAGCAGCCGCGGCGGCATCCACCATAAAAGCCAACGTGAAACTAAACATTCTAATCAAACTTTTAGAATCCATCTCCTCTTTTGATTAGCCACTGATCGACTTCTAAACGCTCCGTTCTTCCGCTATTGCATCTGGGACCCCCACATTCCAACACCAATGGCTCCGATCACCCATGGTGTTGTGCTTCTGCTCGTGGCCCTGTCTTTTGCCACGTCCGTATCTGCTATCATCGGTCCCTTCTGGGGTGGAGCGCATGCCTCATGAGCCGGTATGATGTGAAAATATTGGCAACTGTATGTTATTTACTGAATTGCAACACCCCGAGGTCAAGCATGATCTGACTGTATCACCATGCTTCTTTCTGCAACTTCACACCGCTTTACCACTTCTCTCAGCACAATCTTCTCTCACCACAATCACATCGCACCCAACTGCATTCACTCCGCATAACTACTATTCTCAAACGGTGTGAATCAAGGCAGTGCGGTTGTTTCACCTCCCACACTCACCACATGTTCCCTCTTATTCCCCAAACGCGACATGCAAATCCTGCAAGTGGTCCCTGATCGCCGCATGGAACGCAGCGGCCAAGAAGAAGCCGTAGCTGCTGGTGGGTCCCTACGACCCTTCAGGCTCTAGCAACGGCATCAAGGGTTTCTACAACAGTACCTACCTCATTGGCACCGCCTCCAAGCCCATCACCGCCACCGTGGAAGGCCAGAATGCCGGTGTTGGGAAGATCACTCTTCCCATCGCCGTCGCCGCATACAACTTCTTCATGCATAGGCCCACCATTGTTCTCAACGCGGTCGACACTTACAACATCTACAGCGGCGCCGTAACTGATTAGGGGAGCATTCCCGCCACGAAGGGCAGGATTACCGGCACCATTTCCCGCTATGCGCGCTCCGACAAGGTCGGCACAACGGCCATCATTCAGCAGCTGTGGTTGAAGGCGGGCGCGTCTTGCACTGGCAAGACTGATGGCTCACCTCTGACTTTCTCGGGTCTCCTGACGGGGGCATCAAACACGACGATGTGCAACGCGGTGGTGGCAAAGGTGGGTGTAATCGGGTACGCACACAAGAACGCGTGCTCGGCGCAAGTGAGGAACAAGAAATTCAGGAATAAGATATCCAAGGTCGCACTTAAGAACGCGCTCGGGCAGGCACTCACGTCCGCGACGTGGATCGCGACGAACGCGCTCAGCGGCGTTACCCGCCCCGCGCCGGACGGTTCATGGGATCAGGTGGATCTTATCTGGAATTCTACTGCCAAGGCGCCCGCCGCTATATCCATGCAGTATGTGTTTGTCAAGAAGGTTTTGCCCAAGAATGGCGGCGCCGTCGCGGAGCAGTTTCGCGTGAGCTCGCTCCTCATGTTCACGGGCGCAGCCAAAGCAAATGGGTTCAATGTGGTGCCGGCCGCTTGGTTTAACCCGTCTGCTACCGCTGTGAAGGCTGTCACCGTGTCAACCTCTTAGGGCGGCGTGAAGGCAGGGTGTGGAAGGGGAGAGGAGAGGGTGGGATTCTGTGTTCCCTCGGCGATAGGAGGATGGGTCATACAGGCGGATGTTCAGTCAGACTTGGGGTTAGTAGAGTGACAGTGGATGTGTGGGTTGCTTGGTGAGTACCACTACCTAGGGGGTGTGGGGGGGTTGCAGGAAGAGGGGGACGGATAGAAAGGCTAGCTGCTTGTGAAGTTGTTCACTTGTCTTTCTACATATATTGGAGGATTCCTGCACCACATTTTGTGCGCATCATTTCAAATCTCACCTTTTCATAAACACAGCTTCCACACCACAATCCTCCCTTCCTCAATGCTCTTTCTCCCTTGCACTAATCATGCTTCCCTCACCCCAACTTCAGTTCATCTCCTACCAAGATTCACCCATAAGTTGGAAAGAAATCATAATTACGATGTCAACCTTCCAGCAGTTGCTGCATGATCCAGCCATGGTAAATGATGGGCATACTTGCAATGGTGTACACGTGTAAGAGTTACAGCAGAATAAATTCGGGCTTATGATCAAAGTAACAGATGGAAAATATTTGCAAAAACAAGTACCGTACAATATTACAATATACAGAAAGGTATATATTCAGAAACACCAAAGAAACAAGGGTTGGGTAGGTCAAAACCTTCAAAAAGTCATCGTCATATGCAAACGTGAAGGCCGATTATAGTACTGACCACCTTGCTAATGAGTACAAGCCATGAGGACATGGTGCTCTAGAGCACTATACAAATCCTAGCCACCTAGGCGTAGTGCATGCGTAGCAGCTGCATGGGGTGCTGTTTTTGTCCAAAGACGAATCAACAGCAATCTGAATGGTCGCTCTCGATCGCTAGAAGCGATCGCTCGGCCTCTACGTCATGCAACTGTCGACACCCTAAGACTCCAAGCCAGCACCCATGCCGAGATTGCGGAGAATTACTCTACAACGGTGGATGGACTACCTGAGAAGGCATTGGGTTGTACGGATGATCGTAGTGGTGCACTTGTTCTCTCAACTTGCTGTGTGCACAAGGATAATCGGCATTGTTTCACTAAGAAATTGAGATCAACGAAGAACGATTGTAAGAAGCCATTTTCCTTAATCAGGGTAAACGGCTTCGCTTACAACCCCACATTCTTTAACTCGCACGTGTTTTCCCTTGCCCAGCCTGCACCAAACCTCGCGTTCCCGAAATTCCCGCCTAGCTAGGGTAGTCGCTATATTATTGCATGCTATTCACTGTATCCTCAGTTCATTCGGTCACAGCCTCGTTATTGTTACGAGTGCAATTGAGTGATCGAGCAGGAATTGCACCATCGAAGCAAAACCGTACATTGAGCGAAGGCATGAGCGAAGATTAAAGGTAGCATGGTAACGGTAACACGGGAGATTGGGGTGCGCTACGGGCCTAGCGCCGAGGTTGGGAAATGTCAAGCCAAGTGGTAACTGTGCACTGTTGGGTACTGTTGGCAAGATCAGTTATGTACGCGGTAAGCAGGGGAGCGAAGTAAGGAAAAGAAATTTTCCTTACACTACCCCCCTCCCCAAGAAGACACTCCTTACAAGAGTGCGTGTACATCTCGGAAATTTCGGCTGCGCAGATGGTCAGTGAGGATGGGGTGGTTTTTTGTTCTATCCAAGGGCACCCAGTTGTCTTCAGTTGGTGTGCGGTCCTTCCAGCGGATAAGAAATGTGATACTGCGAGCTCTACGTAGGTCACGAACTCGATGGCTTAGTATTTTTTCGGGCGTGATGATTGGCTCTGTTGGCGGTCGTGTCATGCTGGCTGGGCAGTTGCGGTGCAGTTGGCTGGTGGATGGGACGTATGGGCGGAGTAGGCTGACGTGAAATAACGGGCTGACGTTCCTGTCAGCAGGGAGAAGGAGGTGGGCGGTGACGGGGGTGATCATGTGGTTGATGCGAAATGGCCCGCAATATCGGGGGCGGAGCTTAGAGGTGACAAGCAGGTAGAGGTTTTGGGTATCGAGTAGCTCAAGGTCGTCGGGCTGGTAAGTGACGGGGCGGCGGTGGCGATCGGCGTTGCATTTAGTGATGATGTTCGATTTCTTGACTGCGTTTACTGCCTGGGTCGGTGCTGCCTGTAAATTATTTTGTGAATTGTTGCACGCGTGGCACGAGGTTGTCGAGATTTGGGGTCATGGGTACTTTAGGGTTCTGTTTGTAGTTGAGGTAAAATGGTGAGTCGTAGTTGCTGTTCCCATGTTGCCGGGTTGTCGCACGTGGCTCGGATCATATGTTCAATGGTCTGGTTTGTCCGCTCTATCTATTCGCCGGTTTTGGGGTGGTACGATCAGCTGAACTGTATTCGCGTGCCGAACTGCTGCCATAGGTTCCTCCAGAAGTTGCTGGTGAACTTCGTGTCACGATCGCTAATGATTGCAACTGGTATCCCGTGCAGTCGAACAACAGTGGGGATGAAGAGTCGGGTTGTTTCTTTGGCTGTGATTGTTTTTTTGCAGGCTGCAAAATGTGCCATCTTCGTCAGCTGATTGACGACGACAAGGATCGCGTCGTTCCCACTTGCTCCGGCCGGTAACCGCGTGACGAATTCCATTGTCACTTGCTGCCAATCACGCTCTGGGGGTGGTATCGGCTGCAATTGTCCTACCGGTCGCTGTCGTGGTGACTTCATGAGCTGGCAGGTGGGACATGATGCCACGTGTCGCTGCACGTCGGTCAGCATCTCGAGCCAGTAGTAATATCGCTATAACTGCTGCCCTGTCTTTTCTACTCTGAAATGTTCTGAGGTAATCCCGTCATGTACTTCTTGTGGCAGTAACTCCCGTAGTAAAGTGTAGCTTGGTACCTAGATGCTGCCGGTGCCGGCTTTTACGAAATAATTCCTTTTTGCTGCTTCGAACTACTGCGAGTTTCCTCCAGTGAAGAATGGGTCTTTCCGGTAGCCGTGAGTAAATAGGCCTGTAAGCAGTGGGCTGGTCTGGGCGACTAGTATGGCATCTATTTGGGCAGTGGTGTCAAACATTTATATGTTTGTGTGGTTCTAGGCTGTAGTGGGTCACACCATAAGGGGTACACCAGATTAGGGTTTGACATATTTGTACTGTTGTTCCTGCTAGTCACTCCTCATTCTCGTTTCTCATTCTGACATGGTATTACGAGCCTAGGTTCCACCTAGGACCGAAACGATAGGGCCCACCGTTTCCGCTAGCCGCGCCCTCGTGCGCCGCCGTTCTTTTTCCTGCGCCTCGAGCGCCTCCTTCTCAAGGCCCCGTATGGCCCCGCGCTAGCCTCTCACGGCCCCCGATCGGCCCCGCGCTAACCTCCTAAGGCCCCCGTCGGCCCCACGCTAGCCCCGCGCTAGCCTCCTAAGGCCCCCGATCGGCCCCGCGCTAGCCTCCTAAGCCCCCGTCGGCCCCACGCTAGCCCCGCGCTAGCCTCCTAAGGCCCCCGATCGGCCCCGCGCTAGCCTCCTAAGGCCCCCGTCGGCCCCGCGCTAGCCTCCTAAGCCCCCGTCGGCCCCACGCTAGCCCCGCGCTAGCCTCCTAAGGCCCCCGATCGTCCCCGCGCTAGCCTCCTAAGGCCCCCGTCGGCCCCGCGCTAGCCTCCCACGGCCCCTGCAGGCCCCGCGCTAGCCTCTCACGGCCCCTTAAGGCCCCACGCTAGCCTCCCACGTCCCCTGCAGGCCCCGCGCTAGCCTCTCACGGCCCCCCCCTTTGGCCCCGCGCTAGCCCCGACCGGCCCTCCCGCGCTCGCCCCTCTACGACCGAGCCGCACGGCGCGACCCGAACCAAACCGCGCGACCCAGCCGAGCCGCGCCGCCCCAGCCGAGCCGCGCCGCCCTAGCCGAGTCGCGCCGCCCTAGCCGAGTCGCGCCGCCCTAGCCGAGTCGCGCCGCCCTAGCCGAGCCGCGCCCTACTTACCTGTGCACAGCACTGCTACTGCTACTGCTACTGCTACTACCACCACTGCTGCTACTGCTACTTCAGCAATGGCTAGCCCTACAGTTCTCTCGTTCGATTCTGAGGGCCGCCCGATTAAGTTTGATACCTGGCTTGATGATCTGCACCTGTTCCTCCAGCTCACTGCCAGAGAGGATATCTCGCTGTACGATCACGCACTAGGCACAGTCCCTGCTCCTGCTACTACTGCTACCGCTACTGCTCGCTCGCAGTGGCAGATTCGCGATGCCCACGCCCGCTTTGCCATTCGCAACTCCCTGCCAGTCGATGAGCGTGAGCACTTCGGCCAGCATCAGACTGCGCAGGCCTTGTACACTGCTGTAGTTGCGCGCTACTCCTCCCCGGCCTCAGCTGCACTAGGCCGTCTCTCCCTTCCCTACCTGTTCCCCGACCTGTCCGCTTTCCATACAGTCGCTGACCTCATCACTCACCTCCGTACTAGTGATGCCCGCTTCCGTGCAGCCATGCCCGCTGAGTTTCTTGCCTCCAACCCTCCCCCGCTCTGGCTCACTCTCTACCACCTAGTCACCCGCCTCCCTGACACTCTGCGTACAGTCAGGGACCACTTCCTAGCTCGCTGTCCCACTGAGCTCACCATTGCCGCCCTAGAGAAGGAACTACTTGCAGCTGAGAAGAGTATTGTAGCTGTAGGTGCCTCTCGTGGCGACCCCCGCACCCCTTTCTTCGAGGGGTGTTCCCCCTCCCCCCTCCTCCC
Source organism: Closterium sp. NIES-65 (assembly GCA_948144175.1). NCBI lineage: Eukaryota > Viridiplantae > Streptophyta > Zygnematophyceae > Desmidiales > Closteriaceae > Closterium > Closterium sp. NIES-65. The sequence goes on along the minus strand of CANXME010002442.1, from coordinate 228,409 downwards.
CTCTGTCGCCTCTGTTGCTGCTATCGACCTTCTTGGTGCTGAGCAGGTCGGCTCTGCGTCCGCTCCCAGCGGGCGCCGCAGCGGCAAGGGCAGGGGAGGCAAGGGCGGTGGGGGTGACGGCGGGGGAGGTGGTGGTGGGGGTGGTGGCAGCGGCGGGGGCGGTGGCGGGGCTGGAGGGGCTAGTGGCAGCGGTGGGGGTGGTGGAGGCAGCGGCGGCGGCGGTGGCCGCGGTGGGGGCGGTGGTGGTGGCGGCAGTGGACGTGGCGGCGGCAGGGGCGGTGGTGGTCGTGGTGGAGGCGGCGGTGGTGGTCGTGGAGGCTCTGGCACTGGCCAGAGTGCGCAGCACCCTCAGTCCTCCCAGGAGCTTCGTGAGTAGTACTTACAGCACGGGGGTGGGGGGGGTAGCCTTAGCTGCACGTACGTCATCCGCACTGGTCGCCGCAAGGGACAGACGTGCGGGAGGGGGCACACTTTGCAGCGCTGCTTCTCTCGCCTAGATAACGCTTGGCGTGCTCAGTTTCCTGACGCTCCTGAGCTCCCTCAGTGGGCTGATCTCCTCAAGAAGGATATCGATATCTATGCTCTTGATTTTGATGTTATTCTCAAAGCAATGTATGCATTGACTATTAGTGGAGAGGAGGACCAGTACCTGAGTGTTCCGCCTGACCCAGGCATCCGCACGAGTGAGGCTGCCGCCCTAGGTGCTTGCGTGACTGCTGCCCCAGGTACTGGTGAGGCTACTGCTCTAGGTGCGTGTGTGTCTGCCACCCTAGGTGCTACTAAGTCCACTGAGGCACTGCACACCTTCACTCTAGACTCAGGCGCTTCGCGCTGTTTCTTTCGTGACCGCACTGCTCTTGAGCCCCTTGCTCGACCAGTTGCTGTCTCGCTCGCTGACCCCTCTGGGGGTCCGGTCATTGCGACCTCCTCCACCCTCCTTCCTTGCCCTGCTGTCCCGTCGGGCACACTGTCAGGTCTCCACCTCCCCTCGTTCTCTACGAACTTGGTGGCGGGTTGTGCGCTTCAAGATGGGGGTGTTCACCAGTTCACCCCTGCCTACGAGCGTGTGACACACTGCACGTGTGCTCGGACGGGCCGTCACCTGGCTACCTTCACTCGGCAGCCGGGGTCGGACCTGTACACATTGACCACTGAGTCCCCTCAGGTAGCGGCGTCTGCGTCTGCGTCTGCGTCAGGTCAGCTCTCTGCCCCCTACTCGTGTCGCTCTCTAGCGCACAAGACTGTCCTCTGGCACCACCGACTTGGTCACCCGTCAGTGTAGCGCCTTCGGGGCATGCACGCCCGGTACCTTGTCTCTGGTCTTCCTCGGTACTCCCTCCCCTCCCACCCTCCCTTGCTCCTCCTTGTCTTCCCTGTGTCGAGGGGCGGCAGCGCGCTGCCCCTCACTCATCCTCCTTCCCCCCGACGACTGCTCCTTTGCAGACGCTCCACATGGACGTGTGGGGCCCAGCCCGCGTCCGTGGTCAGGGCCAGGAGAGGTACTTCTTGATCGTCGTTGACGACTACTCGCGCTACACCACGGTCTTCCCCTTGCGCACCAAGGGTGAAGTCCCTGATGTTCTGATCCCCTGGATCAGCAGAGCACGTCTTCAGCTGCGAGAGCGTTTTCGCTCGGAGTTTCCTGTTCTGCGCTTGCACTCTGACATAGGTGGCGAGTTCTCCTCCGACCTCTTGGCAGCCTACTGTGCCGAGCATGGCATTCGCCAGTCGTTCACGCTCCCGGCCTCTCCACAGCAGAATGGGGTTGCTGAGCGCCGCATTGGCTTGGTCATGGAGGTCGCTCGTACCTCCTTAGTCCACGCGGCTGCCCCCCACTTTCTGTGGCCGTTTGCGGTCCGGTACGCTGCGCATCAGCTCAACCTCTGGCCCCGTGTCTCCGCTCCGGAGACCTCGCCCACACTACTGTGGACGGGGGAGGTTGGCGATGCGTCACGCTTCCGTGTCTGGGGATCCCGAGCTTTTGTTCGCGACACGTCTGCGGACAAGCTCTCCTCCCGCACTGCTCCCTGTGTCTTTCTTGGCTTTGTCCCGGATGCGTCTGGCTGGCAGTTTTACCACCCCGCCTCGCACCGAGTCTTCCCCTCTCAGGACGTCACTTTTGACGAGTTCGTGCCCTTCTACCGCCTCTTCCCCTACCGCACTGCCCCGCTCCCTCCCCCGCCTCTCTTCCTCGCGCCAGGTGCTGCAGTGGTAGACCCCCTTCCCCCTCAGGGTGCCGCTCCCTCAGGTGTCTCTCAGGTAGACCCGGTTGAGCCTGCCGAGGTAGCTGTCGACTCGCGTCCTGCTGGAGGTGCTGAGCCTGAGCGTGCAGAGCCTGAGCGTACGGAGCTTGAGCGTGCGGAGCGTGAGCGGGCGGAGCCTGGGGGTGCTGAGTCTAGGGGTGCTGATCCTGGGGGTGCTGAGCCTGGGGGTGCTGGGTTTGGGGGTACTGAGCCTGGCGTTGCTGAGTCTAGGGGTACTGCGCCTGGAGCTGCTGAGCCTGGGGGTGCTGAGCCTGGTGGTGTTGCAGTTGACTGTGAGGCGCCTGGAGGACCTCCCTCTTCGCAGCTGCTGCGTGAGTGGTACTCACGGTAATGCAGCCTCCAGCGGGGTGAGTCTCGGGCTCGTAGTACTGCTGGAGTTGGTACTCGTGCTTCCCCACCACGGCGGGAGCCGCCCTCTTCCCCTCAGCTTCGAGAGTGGTAAGCTCGGCACATTAGTCTCCGTAGTGGAGCTGCTGGTGCTGGGGTCCCCGGAGTTGACGCTGCTGCGAGTACTACGGACCTTGGTGCTGGAGGTGCTGCTGCTGCTGGCGGTGCTGCTGGAGGTGCTGCTGCTGCTGGCGGTGCTGCTGGAGGTGCTGCTAGTACTGAGGACCCGGGCGTTGGAGCTGCTTTGGGTGCTACGGACCCTGGTGCTGGAGGTGTAGCTGCTGCTGGCGGTGCTGCTGGAGGTACTGCTACTGCTGGCGGTGCTGCTGGAGGTACTGCTGGAGGTGCTGCGGACCCTGGTGCTGGAGGTGCTGCTGCTTCTGGAGGTGCTGCTGCTGCCGCTGGTGTCTCTGCTGGTTCGAGAGCTGCTGCACGGCCACGACCGTACTTTGTTCCGCTCCTTCAGCAGGTTCTTGGTCAGCCTCCTCCTCCTTGTTCTCCTCTCGCCTTAGAGTGTCCGCCGTCTGTCCAGTCACAGCCATAGTTACCGCCTGCCTCCCCACTCCCTGTGCCTGCTCCTTACACTGGTCCGACTGACGGTCTTGCTGAGAGACGTGAGCCTGCGTCACGTCCTGTGTCACCTGCGTCTCGTCGAGCGTCGCCTGTTCGAGCTGCTACCACTGGTAGTCGTGTCCCGCGTGAGCGTCCTCCTGCTGTCCCAGGCACGCACCGGATGGCGCTTCGTCAGTCCACTGCTCCGCAGTGTGTTGCTCTCCCGTCACCTCCTGCGTCCTCTCTTCCTGCTCTTGCTGACCCGGAGTCAGACTCCCTTCGCGCTGCCAGTCCTACTGTCACACGTCTCCTGGCTACGGTTGTCACTGACCCTTCCTTTGAGTCCGCTGCTGCGTCTGCCCTAGTCACTGAGCTTGTCGACTTTGCAGCTGCGTGTCGTCTAGACTACGCAGCGAGTCTTGTTGCTGAGTCTGAGTCTGCCTGTCCTCCGTCCGTCGAGGGTGAGTGTGCCCTTGGCACGGACGTCCTTGAGGACAGGCAGGAGGAGTTTGGTTGCCTTGCCGCTGCTTTGCCCCATCTCGTGTCCATGCTTGTTGCCCCTGAGGGAGACCCGGATGCACCAGACATCCCGACCCCACGCTCTTACGCAGAGGCGATGGCCGGTCCCTACTCCTCTCAGTGGCAGTCAGCCATGGACACAGAGATGGCTTCCTGGAAGTCCACAGGCACCTACGTCAACGACGTTCCCCCACCTGGGGTGAACATCGTCAGTGGCATGTGGATTTTCAGGGTGAAGCGGCCGCCAGGCTCTCCGCCTGTCTTCAAGGCGCGTTACGTTGCACGAGGCTTCAATCAGCGAGAGGGAGTTGACTTCTTCCAGACCTTCTCCCCGACCTCGAAGATGACCACTCTTCGGGTTCTGCTACACGTCGCCGCTCAGCGTGACTACGAGCTCCACTCTCTTGACTTCAGCACACTTTTCTTGCAGGGCAGCTTGCACGAGGAGATCTGGCTACGCCGCCCACCTGGCTTCACTGCGTCGTTCCCTCCTGGCACCCAGTGGAGCCTCCGGCGGCCAGTCTACGGTCCCCGCCAGGCGCCGCGTGAGTGGCACGACACACTGAGGACTACACTTGCAGCTCTTGGGTTTGCTCCTTCTACTGCTGACCCGTCGCTGTTTCTGCGCACTGACACCTCGCTGCCGCCGTTCTACATCCTCGTGTACGTCGACGACTTGGTCTTTGCCACTGCGGACACTGCCGCACTCGCCCACGTGAAGTCCGAGCTGCAGAAGAGACACACGTGCACAGACCTGGGTGAACTGACAAGCTATCTTGGCTTGCGGATCACCCGGGACAGAGCACGCCACACCATTACCCTGACTCAGTCACACATGGTGCAGCAGGTCCTTCAGCGCTTCGGCTTCACGTACTCCTCGCCTCAGTCCACTCCTCTGCCTACGGGTCACTCGCTCTCAGCTCTGCCTTTGGATGAGTCCGTAGAGTCGAGTGGTCCGTATCCAGAGCTTGGTGGCTGCCTCATGTACCTGATGACCTGCACTCGACCTGACCTAGCATACCCTCTCAGCATCTTAGCACGCTATGTTGCTCCCGGCCGTCACTGGAAGGAGCACATGGATGCAGCTAAGAGGGTGTTGCGCTACTTGTGCAGTACGTCGGGCATGGGGCTAGTGCTTGGAGGGTGAGACCGGCCTGTTCTCACTGGGCACTCAGACGCTTCTTGGGCAGACGACCAGGCTACTCAGCGGTCGTCTCAGGGTTACACCTTCAGTCTTGGCTCTGGCTCTGTCTCTTGGCGTTCTACTCGTTCTTCTGTTCTCAGCTCCAGCTGTGAGGCTGAGATCTACGCCACGGCCATGGCTGCCCAGGAGCTTCGCTGGCTCACCTACCTGCTGACTGACCTTGGAGAGCAGCCTCGTTCTCCTCCAGTGCTGTATGTCAACAACAAGGCAACCATTGCCTTGTGCCAGGAGCACAGACTGGAGCACAGGACGAAGCACATTGCTCTGCGTTACTTTCTAGCTCGAGAGCTACAGCAGCGTGGTCAGCTTCTTCTGCGTTACGTGGCCACTGAGGCCAACACTGCTGATGTGTTCACCAAGGCGCTTCCGCCTGTTGACCATCAGCGTTTTTGCACTCTTCTAGGCCTTGTGCCGACTGTTTCTCACTTACTTACTTCTTGACTTTACTTGTACTGTGATCATTATATATATACCTGCATGTTTGCCTTGTTAGGTTGTGATCATTGTACCTCTTGCTCTATTATAAAACTGCATGTGAACTGGTCTTGTGACCGCTTGCTTGTGCTCGGAATTTGTGTGGAATCCTCGAGATCCACCCTGAGCTTGTTTGCCTTGTTTTGCCTTGACTGGTCTTGTGACCCCTAGGTCTCCCCCACTTTGCCTATGGGGGTGTGTCAAACATTTATATGTTTGTGTGGTTCTAGGCTGTAGTGGGTCACACCATAAGGGGTACACCAGATTAGGGTTTGACATATTTTTACTGTTGTTCCTGCTAGCCACTCCTCATTCTCGTTTCTCATTCTGACAAGTGGGGCGGGTCAGAGCGTCGGCGATGTTCGATGCTTCATTTTTGTAGGTGATCGTGTAATGGAAGTTGGACTCGAGGAAGTCGAGCCAATGGACATGTCGTGGGTTGAGGTGGGGCTGTGCGCGGAGGTACTCTAGAGATTTGTGGTTTGTTCGTACGGTCATGTCTGCGCCGGTCGTGCATCGGGTAAACTTTCTCGGGCGGATGCACTTTTCGTGACTCGTAGGCGATGGGCTGTAGGCTGTTGCCGAAATGCTATAGCAATACGGCCCTGATTGCGATGTTACTTGCATCGGTAACTACTTCGAACGGACGGTGTGGATCGGCAATGCACAGTACGGGCGACATGCTCTTTCTCCCCCCATGTAAACGCCACTCCTTTTCACATTAAATCCGTCAGTGGGGCCGTTAAGCGCGCCATGTCGGGGCAAACTGACGCACGTAATTAACATAACCCAAAAACTCTGCAGCTCCATGATGTTGGTCGGGGGGTGCCATGCTTTTACCGTGTCTAATTTCTTCGAGTCAATCTCCATTCCAGCTTCAGAAATGACGTGCCCCAAAAACTCTAGCCGGTCTTGAAAAAACCCACACTTCGAATCGTTGGTCAGTAGTCGGTTCCCGTCGAAAATCTTAAAAATTGCTTCTAGATCCGCTAAGTGCTGCTGCTTGTCGCGACTGTAGACCAAGATGTCGTCGAGGTAAACGATCATGCATTTATCTATAAGTGGTCTAAACGCCTTTTTCATAGTCATATGAAAAGTCGCCAGTGCGTTGGTCAGCCCGAATGGCATCAGAGTGTATTCGAATGATCCGTATCTAGTTCTAAACGCTGTTTTGGCGCAGTCCGAAGGTTTGACCCTAATCTAATGATAACCTCCCCATAAATCGATCTTCGAAAAAACACGTGTTGTTCGCAGTTGGTCTATCAGTTTGTCATCGTGGGGGGTGGGATATCGTGACTTGACTGATACCCTGTTCAGTGCTCGGTAGTCGATACATATGCGGAACCCTCCATCTTTTTTTGATGTGAACAATACCATTGCGGCGAACGGTGACAAGCTCAGTCGGATGAATTTTTTCTCTAACAGGTAATCTAACCACTTTCTCTGTTTTTCAAGCTCGGGCCGTGTCGGTCTATACTGCCGCTGTATGGTTGGATGTGCCCCTGACTCTAATTCTATGTGGTGGTTATTTGCTCACTGAGGTGGCAATCCCTCTTATAAGTCGTCCGGAAAAATCTCTGGGTACGGTTTCAGTAATTCCTGTAGCTCGGGCGGTACGGCTGCCAGTAGTTTATGAAAATCACTCGGCTTCTCTCCTTCTCCTACCAATGCGATATCCACTGCGTACACGTCAGCTCCAGCGGCGACGGCCCCTTTCTTCGTGATGGCTTTGACGTGGACCATTGAAGATTCGGGTGACCGCCAGCGAGATAGTTCAACCCAGTTACCACTACTTCACACCGTGCAACTACCCGTCGTCCAGTCGATTCGCGGGTTGTAGCATTGCAGCCAACCACGTCCCAGTGAAATGTCGTGCTCATCCAGTGTCGTCACGAGCATTTCCTACGCAAACCCGAAGTTTCACTCTCTTCCACTTTTTCCCGTATGGCCAGAGGCGTGCCGTCATCTAAGCGTGCGTCAATTTCCAGTAAGCAGCGGCTATGTGTCAGTTGTGGCTGTACCCTCATTATTCCGCCGAGCCCGATCAATTACGTGAATCGATACTGTGACTCGGTGAGGGTCAGTGGGGTCGGCTGAGGAGTGAGTCTCGTCAGTAATGGGCCCGATCTCTATTGACTGTTGATGTTTCCCTGCCTCCCACACTCCCTCCCCTGCTCTACTCCACGACGCCTTGGCTTCTCTGGGCACTCGCTCTTACGATGATATCGCTTATAGCAAGCGAAGAAACGCCCCTTGAATAGCGCAGCTGCTGCGTTGGCTGCAACGGCATGTACGGTGGCGTGCTCGGTCGGCCTCTGAGGGCGATGTCCGTAGTAGGACCGTGGCCTCGGACGGCGCAAAATGTCGGTTTTCTCAGCGAGCGCGAGGATTTCATTGAAGTTCGATAGCCCGCGTACCATTATTTTGTGCGTGATGTCCGGATTCAGCCCTCCGATGTAACGGCCCACCCGCTCCGCCTTGTGCATGTAACCGACTTGCTCGCATAGTGCGAGAAAACCGCTTGTATAATCTTGGACCAACCCAAGTTGTCGCCAAGTACGCAGTCTCTGACACGTAGAAATAGAAGTCGCGATCGGCTCGAAGCGCACCCGAAGCCTTGCGCACCACGCATCCCATGTGATATACTGGGCGGTTTTGCAGAACGAACTCCAGGTGACGGCTGGCCCCGTGGGCCCTTCCTCTTGCGAAGGTGGCTCGTAGGCACGTGGCGACGTCACGATGATTTGCCACCAGTCCATGGCGGGGCCCCTTAGCAACGAAACAACGTATCGTATCTTCGCTGTGTCCAACGTGACATAATTAGCGTCGAAGAAGACGTTTATCGTGAAGACCCACGATTGAACCGTCGGACCTCCGCGCTGGCTAGGATAGAAGTAGGGTGGGCGCTGTGGTTTGAGCGGCATTAGTACGCCAATGTCCTCATTGCCGATCGTCGCTGCAAATTCGACGTGACGCCGGGCTTCGCGAGGTGCATTCATGCTTGGCGCGGCCTTATTTCTCTCCATGCCAGTCATTGATTGGGCGGCGCCATCACTTGCTGCGCCTGAGCACTGTCCCACGCTATCATATTGTGATGGTGTGCCGGACGAGATGATAACTGGCTCATCCGATTGCGCACGTGCATTTGCAAGTGTCGGTGTTGACGCTGGTGCGTTCACCATTGATTGCTGTCAAGCAAAATCGCGTTCCGTCGTAAGTGTCGCGATTTTGAGTGCCGATTCTTCAAGCTGGCATACGAGCGCGTCAAGGCGTTCTTGCGTCAGCGTTGCAAGGTTGAATTCGGCCATGGCAAGGGTGTTGGGCAAGCTCATCGAGAGCCTCGGTCGTGGCCGTGCATGCTTACGAGAGAGCACTTGAGAGAGAGCGAAGAATATATAGTAAAGCTAGCGTGGTAACGGCAACACAAGAAATTGGGGTGCGCTACGGGCCTAGCACCGAGGTTGGGAAATGTCGAGGCGGAGGTCCGGAGCGCTGGTTACCAACCGGATCGCGAGGTTGGGTCGCGTCATGAACAGTGGTCGAGGCGAGTGGTAACGGTGCAGTCTCGGGTACTGTTGGCAGGATCACTCATGTACGCGGTAAGCAGGGGCGCGAAGTAGGGAAATGGATTTTTCCTTACAGTTATTTGTTTTCCGCGCAACTCTGTTTTACAACTCATATTAGAGCTACTTTCCTAATTCACCCCGGTCTGTTTAGGGTAGTTTAGTAGCATGGATGTGATTGGTGCGCTTGGGTGCAAAGCGGTTGGCTGCAAAGTTTGCAAAATTAACTTGCCCAACACCAATACCTTTTGTGCTTGCATTGTTACCGGATAGTGACGGATACCCCTCTGCCTACTGGACAAAGCATCTTTCAACAGACTAATGCAGCAAGTGAAGGCGTTAAGGACTGAAAGCTTCAAGCTATGCCAAGCGCGAGGTGAAGCGTGCCATGAGTCTCTCGTTGAAGAAGGCGAAACCACCAGTCAAGGCGGTGAATGGCGTTGAGGCAACAGGCGAGCTCACACGCTGCGTCGAAGAAAGTGATAGGCGGACAACGTCGGCAACAGCAACTGCAATTACTACAAGCAAGATCAAATCGATGAGCCTGCTCCCGTTCAACCCTACGGACAAGAACACAACAGTGAAAGGGTGGTTGTTCCATGTGGAAGCTTGCTTTACTACTGAAAATATTGACGAAGGCGCCACGAGTAGTAATTACGCGGTATCCCTTCTCCGAGGACCCGCACAGGAGTAATGGGGCGACATATTTTGGACTCGGGGACCTTGACAGGTGTAACACATGCGGCAGACGGAGCCTCAGACTCCGCAAATCGACGGGCATCGTCGATATTTGGTGTGACCACAATTCGCACGTGGAAGGATTGGGGCGTAGCCTTGCGAAAGCGCTTCTAGCGCTTCCGCCTCAGAACATGCTTGCATGAAGCTGCATGCCTGGTCGGAGCTGACTTCTGTTTAGAACGACTCGACGCCATTTATGGCATTTGCCGATCAAGTGGATGACATGTGTCAGAGTATTATAACTGATGCATGTTTGTAGGCTATAGTGGGGTAGCACATATGGGGTACAGCTTGCTAGGGTTGTATTTGTACCCAACTCTGACTTAGTCATTTCATTCCTGTTCATTCTTTTCACAACATGGTGGAACCGGAGCGATTGGATAAATACATCAGTAGCCTATGAGATACTGTATGTGGTTCGCTGAATTACGGATCCGTTGATACAGTAGGAGAGATCAAGTTCTCGGGAGGGAAATTGTCCCAACAGGCCACGATTTACAAAGTCCAGCCACCCGACATCACTTTTACAAGGTTGTGTTGTAAGTGCGGGAAGCTGGGTCCCATGTATAAATATTGCCCCGACAAAACACATTGGAAGAGAAACGTCGAGAAAGAGTAGGTAAATGGGAAGAATTAGTAATAGACAGGCCCCTTATTGACAGCGCTTTGTCGCCTGAACACCACCATCCCCACCGAGTCGTGGTTCTGATTCATGCAATCGATCGCACTCGACCAAATAATGGGAATAATCATGTGGATCACCATGTGCTGGTTGATGGCACTATGTTAAAGAGAATATATGTTCGTCGATGGCGGGACTAGCCATAGCCTTTCATCAAGCGACTAACATTAAAATATAGATTATAATTGGACGCAAAAACAGACGCACGCCTTGTGAATGGGTACCTCTGGCGATTTTGGAAGAAGCACAAACGGTGCGGATTGCGCGCGGTGACAATTTATCGTGACAACCGTGCTACTGGGACACGATTGGTTGTGATGGCACAACTCGATAATCGATTGGACCACGGGCTCGTGCAGCATTAGCGAGCATGAGGGGCTGATTACACTGCCAGAATGTGTTGCATAGGATCCGGTCACTTTGAAGACTTACAACGAGCTCAAATTTCAACTAAACGCTAATCCGCTCGGTAGGATTGCGCGCGCTGGTCTTAGCTACCACCTTGAAGTTGAATCAGTTCAAAAGGTGGTCTAAGGAGTGAGAACCAACTCAAAACGTATAGCTGCTGCTTTCACTAGTAAGGATGGAGGAAGAACAAACATTAGACATAGAATAAGGAGTTGGGGGGTTTCAAAAGAACCTTGTGAGGGAAGGCTCTCCACATGCTTGGGAAGGATGGTGGGAACCTTCCTAGCATCAAAGATGCAACCCTCATGTTGAGGTCCTTGAGGTGTCACATGCAAAATCCAATCCAATTGGATTCTGCCTATGTGTTGCAACATTTGCAGCCCATGCTAGAAACTTCTTGCCACTCCAATCCAAAAATCAAAGTTGCCTTCCTAACCACCCAACCAAAGATCCCTTTATAGTCATGACCCAATAATCGTCCAATCTAGTTAATATCCCAAATTAAAATAGAATTCCCAAATCTTGGAAATCTTTTAACTTGGGTGATCTTGGTCGGAATAAGGCGATCTTGGTATCGTTGGAAAGCTCTGAATTTCTCCTGTGCGATTCAAGCATTTAGACTTGGAGAAAAACACAGAGGTGATAAAACCCAACAGCCATGCATAAGGATTTATGCTCATGCAAATGACACAAGCACGAATTGCACAAGCACACAGCAGGACGTCAAGATGACATGCACGCATACTCAAGTGCATACAACAAACTCCCCCTCAGATTAATGGACTGCACGCACACACACTCATACGCATGCAAACTCATCACACATAGAAACACGCACGCCCCCATGACATTGCTGGACACACTAGTGCAACACCATGCCACACATCTTATCACACTTCCAATGTGAGCTCTCGAGAAGTCTCTTGGTAAGAAAATCTGCTGCCTGCTTGCATGCCTTCACCCAATGAAGCTCAACAGCCCCCTCCTTCACCATTTGCCTCACCCAGTACCTCTTAACCTTCATGTGCTTGTTCAACCCATTCAGGATAGGATTAGTGGCCATAGCAATAGCACTCTCACTGTCAAAGAAAAGTGGTGTAGGCCCCTCTTGTTCAGCTCCCATGTCCTCCAGCAGCTTCCTCAGGAGCACAATCTCCTTAATGGCATGATACTTTGCCATATACTCTGCCTCTGCCGAAGACTACGCAATCTCACTCTGCTTCTTGGACCTCCAACTCACTGGTCCTTCACAAACCATGCACACATAGCCACCCACGGATGACTGATCCTCATCCTCTGAGGCGCATGTAGCATCGGTGAAGCACGACAGCTTCAAGGTTCCAGGCATGATCCCATCTGCTCCAGGTTGCTTCAGCTGCCCTCCAGCTAAAAACTGAACACCAGCAGATGCAGTAGATCCGAGGTAGCGCACCATGCGCTTTGCCACCTCCAAATGCTCCTCTGTGGGCTGCTGCACAACTCTAGCCAGCTGCCCCACTTCGAATGAAGCATCGGGTCGCGTATGCACAGCTTCATACGTCACACTTCCAATGAGTGACTAGTACTCATTCTGCAGCTCATCCTCGAGCACATCATCATTCTCAGCTGCCTTGAGTAGCTTGTAGCCTGCATGAAATGGCATCATCACAGTGCGACTCCCATCACCCTAGAGATGTAGTGTGACTGATGCATTTTCAGCCACTTCCTCTCGACATCTCACTCAATCTGCAGCACCAAGTAGTAATGGACATCCCCAAGCATCTTGCACTTGAAACTGTCCATCAGCAGCTTCTGAGCTCTTCAAATCTGCTCCATGGAATGTGAGAACAGCAGTATGTCATCCACATACACCAGCAGCAAGAGCCGCTGCTCCCCTTCTCCGAGCAAGAACAAGCAGTGGTCAGCTTGGGATGATTTGAAGCCTCCAGCCAGCAGCACTTCTTCGAGATTTTTGTACCAGCACCTAGGTGCTTGCTTAAGGCCATAGACAGCCGTCTTAAGCTTGCACACCCGGCCAGTACCATCATCATAGCCGTTAGGCTGCTTCATGTAGATAACCTCCAACAGTATTCCATCAAGTTAAATGCCGTCGCGGTTAGCACGCTTTGATTTAGGACCAAATTAACCATCAATCGAACAAACGCAAGCAGAGCTATAAGAAAATGGTCTCAATCGTAAACATTGATTGAGAATCGATGCCGATTCATCACTTCAAAGTCGACCACCCACTCTGATACCACTTGTTGCATAGGATCCAATCACTTTGAAGACTTAGACCTATCTCAAATCTCAACTAAACGCTAATCCGCTCGGTAGGATTGCGCGCGCTGGTCTCTGCTACCACCTCGAAGTTGAATCAGGTCAAAAGGTGGTCTAAGGAGTGAGAACCAACTCAAAACATATAGCTGCTACTTTCACTAGTAAGGATGGAGGAAGAACAAACATTAGACATAGAATAAGGAGTTGGGGGGTTTCAAAAGAACCTTGTGAGGGAAGGCTCTCCACATGCTTGGGAAGGATGGTGGGAACCTTCCTAGCATCAAAGATGCAACCTTCATGTTGAGGTCCTCGAGGTGTCACATGCAAAATCCAATCCAATTGGATTCTGCCTATGTGTTGCAACATTTGCAACCCATGCTAGAAACTTCTTGCCACCCCAATCCAAAAATCAAAGTTGCCTTCCTAACCACCCAACCAAAGATCCTTTTATAGTCATGACCCAATAATCGCCCAATTTAGTTAATATCCCAAATTAAGATAGAATCCCAAATCTTAGAAATCTTGTAACTTGGGTGATCTTGGTCGGAATAAGGCAATCTTGGTATCGTTGGAAAGCTCTGAATTTCTCCTGCGCGATCAAGCATTTAGATTTGGATAAAAACACAGAGGTAACAAAAATCCAACAGCCACGCATAAGGATTTATTCGCATGCAAATGACGCAAGCATGAATTGCACAAGCACACAACGGGACGTTAGGATGACATGCACACATACTCAAGTGCATACAACAGCATGGACTCCGAATCACATCGAGTCTACATGCATCAAAGCAATCTACATTACACGTCACTTCAATAGCTGTACGCTCTTCATGTGCGCGAGTTGGGCAGCCGACACCTACTTAAGCGATATTGCGAAATTGTGTGCAGTTGTATCGCCTGATTTGGTACAGCTGATTCGGTATCTAGCTCGACGACCTGCCACATGGCCTCCCACCCGAACGTCACGAAGACCACAAAATCTCCCTCAAGCTCGATGCTCATCCAACTATTCGTACACAATGGCGGCTGACTCAGCTTGAACTCGTGGAGCTCGAAAGACAACTTGACGCATTGTTGGAAAAAAGGTTCATCAGACCCAGTACGTCTCCATTCGCAGCACCAATCCTGTTCACACCGAAAAAGGATGGCGGCTTTCGCATATACATTGACGTTCCCATGCTCAACCGGGTTACCATTAAATCTCTCTATCCCATCCCACGCACCGAAGACCTCCTTGACCTACTTCGCGGCGCTCGCACTTCTCGAAGATTGACCCACGCGGCGGTCATCACCAGATTAGGGTCTTAGTTATCGATTCTCACAAGACCGCGTTCCGAAACCGCTATGGTACTTACGAGTTTATCGTGATGCCCTTTGGCCTTACGAACGCGCCTTTCAACTGGCCATGAACAATGTATTCCGCAAACTTCTTGGCAAGTGTGTTATCATCTACTTGGACGACATTTCGAGTTTTTTTCGAAGGACACGCGAACAACCCCTCGGTGATGTCGATGGAGCGTTTAAATGGCTGCAGGACAACTGGCTTATCTCCAAGGGTTCTAAGCGCGGGTTTTTTAAGCAAGCTTTTCAGTTTTAGGAGCACGTAATCTTTCTTGACAACATTTAAAATGACTCGAAGAAGATCAACAGCATCCAGGTTTGGAAGGCCCTGCCTAATGTTACGGAATTTCAGAGATTTCTGGGGTTTGTGAATTACATCCGGCGATTCATCTTGAATATGGTGGGGATAACCGGTCTGTTGACCGACCTGCTCCACAAGGACAAGTATTTTGTGTGGGGTAGGAGGTCGAAGCGGCTGTTCAGGAATTGTAAAATTTCTTGGTGTCCCCTCCGGTTCTGTGTAATGCCGACCCATCCAAGCCGTCGAAGTTGTCACCGACGCCTCAGATCTTGCCATCGACGTCGTGTTGCTCCAAGATTTTGGCAACGACCTTCAGCCGATCGCCTACGAGTCACGCAAATTGTAGGCAGCCGTGCAACCACCACATTCCCGACAAGGAAATGCTCATCATAATCCACGTGTTTAAAGTGTGGCGCTGCTACCTGACAGGTGCTGATGTCACTGTGCGAACGGACCATAAATCGCTACAGTACCTCCGCGCGCAACCCAACCTCAACCCACAACAAATCCGGTGGCTTGACTATATGGAGTCACATTTCTATTACCGCATCACCTACAATGAAGAGGAAAATAACATCGCCGACGCCCTTCCCCACCCGACAGTCCAATCGGCTACAATACTGATAATACATTCAAACTCGCTCCTTTCAGGGATATTCACCCACGGCTACACGACGGACCCGTTCTTCACGATCGGCAATCACCAGCAAGCGATGACTCATACGGGGGACTATTACCTAGAAGTCAGAACTGATTGAATTTGGGTATCCACTTTGTTGTGTGATGCTACCGTATGCATTAACGTCTGTCTGCCTCCCATTCCATGTTTGTACTTTGCATGCGTGGTATGCGTGTGTGATAGACTTAGTATTTGGCATAGTTTGGATGTTGTGACTGTGTGTGTTTTATTTTTTGTTTGGGCAGATATCTGAAATGACTTCTCTGCTCAAGAGCTTTCTGACAAACCGATGATCGCTTCAATCGGAGCTCGACCAAGAGAGTTACGAACTATTGAAGTTCGTATGCTTTTTATATTTGGTTGCGGCGACTTTGGGAATTTGTGGAGTGACTCTATGTGGGGGTATAGGCCATTGGGGATTGGGGGAATTTGTCACTTCAATGTAGTTTCTGCCATGTTGTTGGGAGAAGCCAAACCAGGTTGGCAAGTGTGGTCAAGTTGGGAGAGGTGGATGACATGGGTTGGGAAAGTGACAAAAGTAGAAGTGGGGTTCCTTTAGGGAAGGAATATTGTGTGCTTATGGGGTTTGCTTGGTTGAGGACTCCCTAGGGACCTTCCCTCTCGTCCTCCTCATCCCCTCCTACCTGGTTTCAGCTCCAGCATACACCCTAGTGCTAGTGCTACAACATTCTTTTGATTTAAATTGAGAATTGTAGCCACGGTCCAGCTGAAATTTGTGAAGCTTTAATGTGCGTTTTTGGTCGACAACGTTTCTTGTGGAGTCGACATTGCCGTCCATAAACTTAGTCAACGATTTTGAGTTATTTCGGACCCCTAATCTACCTAGACTCCATCCTAAATACTAACACACTTACTTCGTGAACTTCTTAGCCAGGGTGACCACGAATCCAATCTCTCTGGGCATTTCTGCAACGCAGAAATTGTTCTATCGTCAATATTATTGGCCCGATTATTCCTCTAACGTGCAACGTTATGTGTCTTCATGCACAGCATGTTAGGCTATTAAATTGACACGTCAGGAGGTGGCCGGCCTGCTGCAGCTCCTCGAGCCATCCGATTGACCGTGGCAAAAGATGGCAATGGATTTCGCCTTCACAGTATCCCATCTGCGATCGTCAGTGACCGGGACCCGAAGATTATATTAAAGTTCTAGAAGGAGACAAGGGCACAGTACGACATGCGTCTACAGTTCCCGTCGGCCTACCACTTGCAAACCGACAAACAATCTGAGCAGACCAATCACACAATGGAGCAGCTCATCCGTACGAACCGTACCAACCCGCTTGCTAGGAAATCTCCCTCGCAATGCTGGAATTTGCGTACAATAATGCCTCGTCTTGCACGACCACTTACTCACCATTTTTCCTTAATTACGGGATGGACCCTGTGGTACTTACGACAACATCACCCGACAACCTAGTACTGAGGTCCCAACACTTTGTGACAGAACCACAGGCCATCCGTGAGAAAGTTGTCGAAGCCATCCGCAAAGCTAACGCCACTGCTCGAAAGTACTCGGATTTCTTTCAATAAGAAATCACAATGGGGGCAAGGCAACCTGTCCTCCTTGACACCTAGAACCTAAGGGGCAGGACCAGGAGTGGGAGTGGCACTGAGGAACTCAGGAGGAGGGGGGAGAATGCTACCTTGGTAGGGAAAGCGGACGTAGTAGGAGACCGACTCGTCAAAGGTGAAGTCATGAGTGGCGAAGGAGCGCCAGGAGGGACGGTGGTAGAAGGGAAACCAAGGAAGACACACTGGATAGTGCAGGCCGCAAGCTTGTTCGTGTGACGATCACGAACGTGAGTAAGACAGCTCCAGGTGCAAAATGCAGACGCTGGCGCAGAGGAACTAGTCCGGAGAATGGTCGGCGAAACCTGAGGCTATGAGGAAAGTGACCATAGCTTAAGCTGGTGGGTAGTTTAGCAGACTGCAAAGGGCCATAGAAAGGATGGGGCACTAGCATGACACATGGAGGTAGGGGCGATCTCCATGATCAGGGCAATGCGATGCTCAGCAATCCCATTCTACTGCGGTGAACCTCTCTGCGAGTACGACAGGATTTTGGGAGACCTATGACAAGAAGACGGGAAAATATCTTGCTCATGTATGAAAAGGAGGGGTGACCTAGACGGTGGTGCTAGAGAAGCGACGGGTGCATGAGCGACTGAGACGAGCAGGATGCGACTATCTAACCAGAAGCAGACACCGGTGCAGACTTAGTGCTTTGTGAAAAGACCAGACCTAGGCTGCCAAGTGAATGTAGAAAGGACAGCCCCAGTGGCGGAGTTCGTACAGACTGTAAACAACCCGCGTATAGGAAACGTGCTGGTGACGCCTGCGGATATTAACTCTACAATGGTCGGGAGCTAGACTAAGGGACAAGCACGAGTTGTGTGAGTGCAATTGTAACCTCTCTGCATTCTCTAGCACTTGTGCATTTACAGGGCAAAACCACAAGAGTTTCACAAGCAAAGTTGAGAATACATAACAATTGATACAACAATAGCAATAATGGCTACATATGAGCCTAGCAACCTAGCAGGGCAGCTGGCCGACCGCCAACGCAGCATGGTCGACCGCCTGCCAGCGTTGCGTAGAGGGGTCGCGACAGCACTGCAGGGAAGTGGCCTACCAACAGAGCAGGTCGATGGCGTGCCAACGCTGCAGCAAAGCGGCTGTCCAGCGTTGCATCCGGACATGGCAGAAGTGCGCACGCTCGCAGGTACACGCAAACGATTGGCCCGACGTGCATCATCACATATCCGTCGGCTGTTGTATGCGCTTGACAAGCCACATCAACTTCGTGATACCAGACCGAAATTGCCTTCACCATCGTGGCCTCGACGACGTTTGCGTGCCTCCGCAGGACTCACGGAGCAAGTTACCTGGTCGACCCGGTCGACCACTCAGTGCCCTGGTCGATGACTCCCTCGTCGACCACAGCTCTCGTCGAGGATCGCCCTGGTCGACGAGCTCCTCTGTCGAGGGCTGTGCGGTCGCCAAAGAAGCACTGAGACGCACCAGAGTCAAGTGTGAAGGAGAGTGACGCGGCTAACAGCTACACAAGCTTCTAAATTAGAAACAGTTATAGATCATAGTCTAGGCACATAAGAAAAATAAGAACTTGTAACACTAGAGTCATCATCTTATTATTAATAAGTAAAATACACAATAGCATGCACAGAAAGACCTGATATTCTTGGTGGCGCAATGAAGTCCAGTCCGGGGCAGGTGCGTTGAGGCCGATTTGCTTGGTGAGGCGGCCAAAGCACTGCTCAGTAGAGTGTGCACACCTGCAGAAGAAGCCGCAGCAGAGACCGGTCTGAAGAACGTACTGGCAGGGTCCGACAGGAATCTACTGGTGTTGAGGATCCCAGTGTTGGGGCTGCTACGGTCGCTGCTGCTGAACCTGCTGTTGCGGCCACTACTACTGCTGCAGCAACGTCCACATAGTAGCCTAGTATGGGGCAGCAAGTGCAGCTAACTAGCAGGGGCAGCATGGGTGGCAGTCTAGCAGGGGCAGTATTGGCGACAACGAGTAGCAAAAGGCAGGAGAGGGCAGCTAGGAGTGTCACAGCAGTAGGAGGTGCTGCTGGTAGCGCTCCATTGAGGATGGCCTATGTTGCTGCTGGCGTTCTCAGAGCTGCCAAGAAAGCGCTAGGCGTTGCCTACGCTTGCTAGTGGCAGCTAGCTGCTACAAGCACTTGCTGGCGGTAGCCTAGCTGCTGTTGGCGCTCGTTGGTGGCTGTATGCTGGTGGTGGTGCTGCCGGCGGCGGCCTACGCTATTACTGACGCGCTGGCGGCAGTACGGGCGGCTGTAGTGGCAGCTTAAGCAGTAGCGGTGGCGGCGGCAGAAGTACTGGTAGTGGTAGCAGCCTAGGTAGTGGTGGGAGCGGCTTGGGCAGTGGCAATGGCAGTACGGGCGGTAGCAATGGTTGCCTAAGCAGTGGCGGCAGCAATGGCAACAGCTATTGTGGCAGCAAGGCAGCAACGACAATAGCAGGGGCAGTTGGAGTTATAGCAGGGACAGTAGCAGATGGAGTGGCTGTACAGAGGACAGGATGGGCTGTAGTGGCAGTAGCAAGGGCACCAGCAGCTAAAGTAAGGACGGCATTGGCTATAGCGGCAGTAGCACTAGCGGCAGCCGCTACAGTAGGGGCAGCAGTGGCAGTAGCGGCAGTAGCTGGGGTGGCAGTGGCTATAACAGGGGCGGTAGTGGCTGTAGTAGGGGGAGTGGTGGCTGTAGTGGCAGTAGCACGAGCAGCAGCGGCTGTAGCAGGGACGGCAGTGGCTGTAGTGGAGGCAGCAGGGGCAGCGATGGCTGTAGCAGGGGCAGCAATGGCTGTATCAGGGACTGTAGTGGTTGTAGAAGGGACGGTAGTGGCTGTAGCAAGGCAGTAATGGCTGTAGAAGGGCGAGCGTGGCTGTAGTAGGGGCAGCAAAGGCAGTAGCGGAAGTAGCAGGGGCGGCAGTGGCTGTTGCACGGGCGATAGTGGCGGGTAGTAGGGGCAGTAGTGGCTGTAGCAGGGACGGTAGTGGCTGTAACGGGGGCGGCAGTGCCTCTAGCAGGGCAGCAGTGCATGTAGTAGGGTGGAAATGGCTGTAGCAAGGGCGGTAGTGGCTGTAGCACGGACGGTAGTGGTTGTAGCAGGATGACGCTGGCTGTAGTGGCATTAGCAGGGGCAGCGATGTCCGTTGTGGCAGTAGCGGGGGCGCCAGTTGCAGTAGTAGGGGTGCCAACGTCTGTAGCGGGGGCAGCAATGACTGTAGTAGTGGCGGTCACGGCAGTAGCTGCAGCTAGCGGCGGCGGCGGCAGTTGTGGCTGCAGCTAGCATCGGTGGCGATTGGGACTACAGCTAGCGGCAGCTGCGGCAGCTGTAGCGGCGGCGTTGGCGGCTGCAGCTACCGCTCGTGGCGGCGGCGACTGTAGCAGCGGTCATGATGGCTATAGCTGTAGCCAGCAACGGCGAGAACAGCTATAGTAAGGGGGGAGGAGGAACCATGGCTATCGAGGGTCTCTAAGGCGACGAAGGCCGGGCCTGAAAGGGCCTTAAAAGTGACGAACCCGGGGCTCGCGGGGGCCTCAAAAGGGACGAACGCAGGACCTGCGGGGGGCTTGAAAGCGACAAATGCCTGGCCCGCAAGGGCCTCTACAGCAACAAACGCGGGGCTCGAGGGGGCTTCGAAAGCGACGAACCCGGGGCCCGCAGGGGCCTCGAAAGCGACGAACGCAGGACCTGCGGGGGCTTGAAAGCAACAAATGCCTGGCCCGCAAGGGCCTCTACAGCAACAAACGCGGGGCCCGCGGGGGCCTTTTAAACGACAAACGCGGGGCCCACGGGGGCCTTTAAAGTGACGAACGCGGGGCCCGCAGGGGCCTCTAAAGTGATGAATGTGAAGCTTGTGGGGACCTCTACGGCAACGAATGTGGGGCCCGTAGAGGGACCTGCCTACGACGACAGACATGCGGCAGTAATACATCTAGGTTCAGGCTAGGTTCGGGCTAGGCGCGGCGGAAGCTAGAGAAATACTAAACTAGCTCTGATACCGAGAAAAAAAAGTACATGGTAAAAAGTGCACATGGTAAAAAGTCGAGAGTATAAAATCATCAACTATTATCCAGTATAGTCTAGCCTATAATTACATGCATAAATATAAAAGATACAGTTGACAAGAGTATATTTTTAGGATAAGTTTAGTGAATTCTTACGTTTGGGGGTGTTCATCTAGAGTTTCCCCGTCGGTGCAGAGTCTTTTCTCGCGGAGTCTCCTTTTGTCTTACTGGTGCCTGCCGGTCGTGACAATTTAAATATGCGCCATCATTTTCTCTTTTTTTCGCCCTCTCCGACGTTGCCACGTTTTTGCGAAGATAACTGCTGCAACGGGAGCTAGACTACGGGCTAGGCACGTGTGCTCGTGTGATCTTTGCGTTCGTTCACTTAGTCGTTTCCTTGTGTTCACGCTTCTTGCTAGTTCACGGGGAGAATTGGCAAGAGTTTCACTAGGAAAACATGACAACAATGATGGTACCAATATTGGCATCACAGACTACATCAGTGCTAGCTAGGCTGCTGGTCGACCTACAGCGCAGCACAGTCGACCGCGCTCCAGCGCAGCAGCGCTCGCACCGCTCCAGCATTGCAGAGTAGCGGTTCGCCAACGTTGCGAGTCCACGGTCTGCTAGTGCTGCAGCAAGTCGGCTGCACAGCGTTGCACCCGCAGGACAATGGTGCACCTGCTTCACAGGTGCGCGCAGCTGGTTGGTGCGCACTTCCCTGTCACGTGCACAGCGCAGATGTCTGGCAGACTCCACGCCAGCGACTGTGCCCACCAGCCACGTCGACCTCGGGATACCACCCCCGAGGTCGGCCTCGCAGACTCCACCCTGGCGACACTTACGTACGTCGCCCGGGTATCCCAGTCGACCGGGCAACCACGCCTGGTCGACCAGCGCAGTCCGTAGCCGGCCGCGCATGCCCGGCGTCCCCAGTCCGGCGTCCAGGCGCCCAGGACGCCTTCCAAACCTCCAGAGCAGCGTCCCTCCTCCCAGGACGCCGACTAGACGCCCAGGTCGGTATATGGGCCCCCCGGGACGCCCAGGTCGGCGTCCGGACCCCCAGGACGCCGTGCAGATGCCTAGGTCGGCGTCTCGCCTTCCAGAACGCCGTGCAGGCGCCCACGACGTTGACCAGGCGCCCGAGTAGTCGTGGCGATGCCCAGCTCGGCGTCCAGCTTCCCAGGACATCGTCTAGGTGTCCAGGACGCCAGCCAGGTGTCAAGGGCGGCGTCCTCCTGCTCGGCGCCCTCCCGCGAGGCGCCCTTCAGCTTGGCGCCCTTGCAGTGGCCCCCGTGCCCACTGCTGCAGGTCGGCTGCAACCCCCGCACATCCGACCACAAGGTTGGCTTTGCCCAAGCGAGGATGGGGCCTTACAACGCTCCCGTTGACACTCCCCTGCTGCGTTCATGCTTGGGCTCCTAGCCCACACGGCAGTACAGCTCCGAGAATAGCCCGTCGGCGTGCACCCAACACACAGCACGCCGGTCACCGCACCAGCCATGCAAGAGGGCATGGCACCTACTGCTGTACGTCGTTGTCGCCATCGCCCATGTCGGCCAAGCGAACCTCGCCGATTGCCACGGAGCACCGGTTGAAGGCCGGATAGTGCAGCGCCTTTGTCAGGAAATCGGCTGGCTGCTCAGCGGTCGGGATGTACTGCAGTGAGAACTTCCCGCGCTTCACCATGTGCTGCAGCCAGGCTTGTCGTCGCTCCATGTGCTTGAGGTTGCCTGTTAACCCCATGCCCTCAGCGACCATGATGGCCGACTTGTTGTCCACGCACAGGACAGTCGGCTTCCCGGCGTCCAGCTGCTGGAACTCGGTGAGGAGGAAGCAAAGGCGACGTCCCTCCTTGCCAGCTTCAGTGGCCGCCACGTACTCCGACTCGGTCAACGACAGCGTGACGCACTTGATGCGCTGGCTCGACCAGGAGACTGCGGCTCCACCGTAGACGAGCACGTAGCCACCCATGCTCGTCCTGTTCTGCTTGTCACCGGCGTCGTCGGCGTCCACGTAGCCGACCAGCTCGAGCGACTCAGGTCCACCGCCGAACTCCAGGGCGGTGTCACGTGTGTTGGCGAGGTAGGCAAGGCAACGGTCGAACTCGCGCCAGTGCTGGTCGCTCCTCACCGTGAGGCCGCTCCCCAGCTTGCTGCAGGCAAAGGCGATGTCCGGCCTCGTCGTCGTCGCCGCGAACTGCAGCGAGCCGACCTTCTTCTGGTACTCTTCCTCCTGCCGTTCCTGCGCCTCCTCGTCGTCAAAGGTGAGCTTGGCGTAGGCGTCGACCGAGACCGGTGTCTTCGGGGTGCGCCCGGATCTCGACGATGACGGTGAAGGAGGCGTTGGCGAGCTGGAAGGGCCCGGCGGTGAAGGCCGCCATGGAGGAGGAGATTCTCAGCCTCCTCAACATGGGAACGTGGGAGCTGGTCGAACGCCCGCCGGGAGTGAACATCATGAAGAGCCGGTGGGTGTTGACGATAAAGTACCACATCGACGACACCGTCGAGCGAGAGAAGGCGAGGCTGGTCGTGAAGGGCTTCACGTAGGTGTACGGCGCCGACTACGACGAGACGTTCGCGCCGGTGGGCAGCTACGTCACGCTGAGGATCTTCCTCAGCATCGTGGCCGTCCTCAACCTCAACCTGATGCAGCTCGACATGAAGAACGCCTTCCTGCAGAGCAAGCTCGACCGGGTGCTCTACATGCACCACCCGGACTACTTCAACGACGGATCCGACCGGGTGTGCAAGCTGCTGAAGAGCCTGTATGGGCTGAAGCAGTCGCCGCTGCTGTGGTACTTGGCGGTCAACGATGTACTGGTCGGCGCCGGGTGGAAGAAGAGCCAGGTCGACGAGGCTCTTTACTTCAAGGTCGGCGAGGACGGAGTGGCCTGCTGGGTGCTGGTCTACGTTGACGACCTGCTCACCGCCAGCAGCAGCGCCGCGATGCTGAAGGAGCTGAAGGAGCTGCTGGAAGCCGCCTTCGAGCTACGCGAGATCTCGCTGGTGCAGAAGTACCTTGGGCTGGAGATCGTGCGCGACAGGTCGGCGGGGAAACTGTGGCTGCACTAGCAAGGCTATGCCGACAAGCTACGTAGGCGCTTCATTGACGAGGAGCAGGCAGGTGTTGGGTGTGGCCATAGAGCGGGTTCAGGGGCATCTCTCGCGAGGCATCGAGCACCTCAATATAGCGGGCTGTGTGGACGGCCAGCGACAACACCTGCTGTAGCTTCGGGCCATCCGTCCCGCGTCGGCCGGCCTGTAGAGCTTCTAGTCCATCTGGGGGCAAGGTGGCTTCTGCCGCTGCGAGGCGCTTTGGCAGGACCGAGGGTGAGTTTGCGTCTGCATCTAGTAGCGGCAGCATCTGGGCGATAGAGGGGTGCAACGTGTCGCTGAACGAGCGCAGCAGGTGGGCCTTGGAAATGACTGAGGCTAGGTAAGCGAACACCCCTTCCATGGCTGGGTTGGTGATGCCAAGGCCGCCCAGCGTCACGGGCAGGGCGGCCTGCCGCCAGATTCTCCCCCGCTCTTCTTCCTCTCTCTGTCTCTCTCTCGTTCTCTTTCTCTCTCTCTCTCTCTCTCTCTCTCTCTCTTTCTCTCTCTCTCTCTCTCTCTCTCTCTCTCTCTCAAATGGTCCTTTGTATTAATTCAGCAGGGGGTACATACATGCAATTTGACTCGTGGTTCCCTTATACCTTCTGACCCCTCAACCCATCCCTCTGACCCTTCCCCCCCCCCCCCCCCCTTAGTGCCCCTCACTGTGCTCGGGGTCGGTTAGCATGTCGGGGTCGAGCTCTGGAAACTCCTCATCCTCCTTGGCGTCGTCGTACAGCAGGTCGTCGTCATCGACGTCGTAAACCGTGGTGAAGGCAGCGGGGACGAAGAAGTCAGGCGGCCTCCAAAGTCGGCCTGAACGCCGTGGTCCCGGCTGGACCTCCTCGGCGTCCCCTCCATCGTCGCTGTCATCGCTGCCCTTGGTGTCCTGCTGCTCCTCAGCCGGCGTCCCAGCCCACTGCTCCCCTGTGGTCGGCGTGCTAGCCGACTTCTCCCCTGTGCTCAGCTCCCCTCCCGACGACCCAGTCGCCGACTGCTCCTTGGTCGGCGTCGCTGCTATCTGCTCCCCTGTCAGCTGCTGTTCTGCAGGCGCCTCCTTTACCAGTTTCACCAAAGGCGTCTGCACCGCCTGCTGCCTCCCAGTCGGCGTCAACTTCGCTCCCACACCGACTTGCACAGCATCACGTCGGCCACCGGCGATGCTTGGGGCCGGCGCCACAGGTGACGACGGAGTCAGCCCATGCAAGTCGGCGTCCAGGGGAGGGGCAGGTGAAGGGTAGGGACCGGGGACGTCCTCGACGTCCTCACCAGCAAGCGCACCGACCTTGGCGCGCAGAGGCACCGACGCCGTCGAGGTGTCTGTTGGCGGGTGGACCAGCATCCGCCCTGACACCGGCCCGTGTGCCGACTTCCACATGTCCAGCGATATGCTCTCGTAGAACACCATGTCCGACGTAGTGACCACCCGGTTGTCGGAGATGCCGAGGAGCTCCCAGCCCTTGCTCTCCTCCAACATGCCGAGGTGAAGGCCCCACCGTGCCTTCGGCTGCAGCTTCCCACCACGTTGCTGCTCGGGGACTAAGAACTGCGCCATGCAGCCCCACACCCGCGCCAGCGACAAGTCGGGCTTCTTCCCGGTCAGCAGCTGGTACGGCGTCGTCCCCGGCGGCAGCGCCGACTTCTCAAGGCAGTTGCGGACCCAGACGGCCTGCCGGAGAGCAAGGTGCCACCAGTTGTGCTGCACGCCCATGTGCAGCAGCATCGTCCGCACCGACTCCACCACCGTCCTCATTTCCCGCTCGGCCATGCCGTTCTGCTGTGGGGTGTATGGGCAGGTCAGATCGTGGACGATCCCCTTGCCGTTCATGAAGTTGGTGAACTGCTTCCCGAGGAACTCCCCTCCCCGGTCAGAGCGCAGCATCAACACCGACTTCCTCGTCTGCCGCTCAGCCACCGCCAGCCACTGCACGAACACCGGCAACGCATCTGACTTCTTGGCCACCGGCTTCACCCACACATAGCGAGTGTTGCGGTCCTTCAGCAGCAAGAAGTACAGGCTGCCATCTTTGGCAGCCACATAGAACGGCCCGCACAGGTCGATATGCACGACGGCCAGCATGTCATCGGCGGCGGAGCCTTGGTCGGGGAAGGTGTGCCGCGCTAGCTTCCCGACGACGCACGAGACACACGGTGAGTTGGTGCGCGCCGCCGACCTGAGGTCCATCCCAATGGCGACCTCGTTCTTTGCCGAGTTCCTAATGGTGTCCATGACGACGTGCGCAAGCCTTGCGTGCATCCTGTCCGGCGATGCCTTCGTCGCCGAGACGATCCCGCGCAGGGCCACTACCTCTGTGGTAGGCTTTGTCGGCGTGGCCGAGCAGGGGCACAGATCGGTGCAGAGGACACGCCCGGTGTACGTCGCCCGACCGAGCATCTCCCCTGCTGCCGAGACGAGCAGCATCCCGTCGCCGTCCTCCTGCAGCTTCACGCCGTGCTCATTCAGCTAGCCGGCTGAAAGCAGGTTTGCCCGCACACTCGGGACGTACAGCACATCAAGGATGAGCACCTGCTTCCCGGCCTCCCCTTGCACAGCGACGGTGCCCCGGCCCTGGACATTCTGCAGTGCCCCATTGAAGCCGCGCACGTGCTTGATGGAGCTGCTCGGCTGCAGGTCGACGAAGATTTCCTTCGTCCCCATCAGGTGAAGGGAGCAACCGCTGTCGATCAGTACCACCGCCGGGTTCGCCTGCACAGCTGCCCCCACCGCCTGGAAGTCCCCCCCAGCCTCTGGCGCTAGTGAGACGGTCGGCTCTGCGACGCCGACCAGCGAGGACGATGCCGTCTTGTCGTTCCGCCCCTTGCCACCTGTAGAGGAGCCGGCGTCCTTCGCCGAGGTCGACGTCGTTGACTGCTTCTCCTTGCGCGGCTTGTTTCCTCTGCCAAGAGCTCCTAGGATCGCTCGGCCTCCTGCATCGCCTCGTCCTGCAGGATATACGAGGTCAAGTTGTCCTCGTTGAGAGTCGCCCTCGTGCTTGGCGCCATGGACAGCCACTTCAGCAGGTTGTAGCTGCTCGAGAGTCCCTGCATGATGTGGGTGACGTACGATGCCGTCGAGTACTGCGCGCCGGCCATCTTGATGGTGGCGAAAATTCGCCGGGCCCGGTTGCAGTAGTCGGTCGCTGTCTCCTCGTGGCCCATGCGCAGATGCGTCAGCTGTCCCTCTAGCTGAGTGATGAACAAGTCATCAGTGACTTGATAGGTCGACTCGATGAAGTTCCACGCCCGGTGGTTGGCGTCGAGTTACTCTCGGCACCACTTCAAGGCAATCTGCATGCCCGGCGAGCAGCACCAGAGATGACCGTGAAGGTCAACAACTACACGGCGCGAAACTCTGCACGCAGGTCAGGGTGGTGCTCCCTCGGCGTCGCCACGGTCCCTCGGGCAAAGCCGATCAGCCCGGCCATCTCCAGCTGGGGCTCGATGGCTTCCTTCCAGGTGAGGATGTCTTGTCGACCAACGAGCGGCGGGGTGACCGAGATCCTGTCCGGCGTAAACTTGAAGTAGCCGTAGCTCGGTGCAATCCCGCCCGCCGTCACCTGGGTCGCCGACATCGGCGACAATCCACTTCGACGCCCACCGGCGTCGCCCTGCGAGGAGCCTGCTGCCACCGACGACTGCATCCCTCGCGCCTGAACGCCGCCGACTTCATCGGCCTAAATCACACCACGCTGCCTCGACGTGCCTCCCGCACTGCTGCCGACTTGGCCACCTCCAGCGTTGACGCCCACGTCGACGCCGCCTTCGTTGGTCACCGGTCGAGGAGAAGCTGGTCGTGAAGAGGGATGTTCTGTTGCCCACATGGAGCGGAGTCCTACCTCGACGACTCCCGAGGGTATCGCCCCGTACTCCTGTGCCCCATGGCGTCTGCTCGCATCCTCCAGCCGTCCATCCAGGGTGTCCATCACCTTGGCGTCGCCTACGCGCACGCTAGTGACTGCACGGCTGCCGGTCTACGAACACGATCGGTAAGTGCTAAGTCCGCTAGACTGAACTACGTCGCGGTGTAGTCCACGCTCACCGCACCATGCGGAGATAACTGCTGCAACAGGAGCTAGACTACGGGCTAGGCACGTGTGCTCATGTGATCTCTGCGTTCGTTCACTTAGTCATTTCCTTGTGTTCACGCTTCTTGCTAGTTCACGGGGAGAATTGGCAAGAGTTTCACTAGGAAAACATGACAGCACTGATGGTAACAACATTGGCATCACAGACTACATCAGTGCTAGCTAGGCTGCTGGTCGTCATCTAGCGCAGCACGGTCGACCGCGCTCCAGCGCAGCAGCGCTCGCACCGCTCCAACGTTGCAGAGTAGCGGTTCGCCAACGTTGCAAGTCCACGGTGTGCTAGTGCTGCAGCAAGTTGGCTGCACAGCGTTGCACCCGCAGGACAACGGTGCACCTGCTTCACAGGTGCACGCAGCTGGTTGGTACGCACTTCTCTGTCACGTGCACAGCGCAGACGCCTGGCAGACTCCACGCCAGCGACTGTGCCCACCAGCCACGTCGACCTCGGGATACCACCCCCGAGGTCGGCCTCGCAGACTCCACCCTGGCGACACTTACGCACGTCGCCCGGGTATCCCGGTCGACCGGGCATCCACGCCTAGCCGACCAGCGCAGTCCGTAGCTGGCCGCGCATGCCCGGCGTCCCCAATCCGGCGTCCAGGCGCCCAGGACGCCTTCCAAACCTCCAGAGCGGCGTCCCTCCTCCCAGGACGCCGACTAGACGCCCAGGTCGGTATCTGGGCCCCCCGGGACGCCCAGGTCGGCGTCCGGACCCCTGGGACGCCGTGCAGATGCCTAGGTCGGCGTCTGGCCTTCTAGAACGCCGTGCAGGTGCCCACGACGTCGACCAAGCGCCCGGGTAGTCGTGGCGATGCCCAGCTCGGCGTCCAGCTTCCCGGGACACCGTCCAGGCGTCCAGGATGCCAGCCAGGCGTCAAGGGCGGCGTCCTCCTGCTCGGCGCCCTCCAGCGAGGCGCCCTCCAGCTTGGCGCCCTTGCAGTGGCCCCCGTGCCCACTGCTGCAGGTCGGCTGCAACCCCCGCACATCCGACCACAAGGTTGGCTCCGCCCAAGCGAGGACGGGGCCTTACAACGCTCCCGTTGACAGTTTTTGCACTTCCTTTTCTAGATATACGGCTACTTGTGCGAATCAATTTTTTGCTTTGGGGGTGCCACATTGTTATTGCCCTAAATTTTCTCTTGTGCCTTATTCATTTTCCAACAGGCTGAAATGCGATGTCCTGCTGCGTCGCAAAACTCGACGGCTTTTTTTTTTTTTTTTTTCCCCGCTGGCTGATGCTTCGCATCGACTTGTCAATTTCCATGGGGGGTGCCAACCGCTCCGCACTAAAATTCATGTTGTGCGGGTTAAAAAATCGACCACTCTGATAAAGAAGGGTGCATAGTCAAACTCAGCCTTACAGTATGGTTCATAAGGGTGAATCATCCTATTAATTAGATGCCCACACATGTTACGACCCAGTTCTTGCAAAATTTAGCATAGGGTTCAGCCTTCCCTCTAGTTATAGGGGGAATATAGCATCAAACTCCAACGTCTAGTATCTAGGCAAGAACAATATTTACAATATGTACATGGCAATCCCTTGAACAATTAGTGATTCCCTTTTCGTGACAGAAATGCAACTACATCTATCCATTGCTAGTGCTAGTTGCTAGCAAATTGGTGCTGTCTGCAAATAGGTCCCATGCCCACTCTCCAACTTGAAGCATTGTTTGCGGATGTGTCCCTGCCTGTTGCACGAATCAGTTGATAGTCAAGAGCCACTAAAGTGCCATCCATTGTTGTTGCCTGTTGCTTCTGCCTCTGCCTTCTTTGCCCTCTGCCTGGTGCCTCTGCCTGCTGCCTGCTGTCTGCTGCCTTCTGCCTGCTGCTTGATGCCTAATGCCTCTGCACCCATTCCCCCTGAACTGGATTTTGCAGCAGAATAGTTACATTACTCCGTGTAGTGTAACATTTTACTTGGTGTAGGCCCTTGTGGAGGGTAGTTTCGAGACTCTTTGTGGTTGGGGACAGATCAAGCCTTTTCAGTTTGAACCAAAGAAGGGACCAAAGGAATGGGCTGCTCTCAAGGGTGTACATGCTCCTGGAACAGCGGCGGTAGCAGTGGTATTAGAGTGGCAAATGGTGGCACTACTAATTGAAGAGGATGAAGCGGTTGAAGGAGTGCACAAATTCTTCGACTTGTTGACGCGGCTTGAAGGAGCGGATCTCAACTATACTGAGCTCCAGAAGAAGACCAGTTTGCTGGCCTTACTCCCAGAATCATGGTCCTCGCTCATCATAAACCTCAACCGTGAGGTGCTCCGCCTCTCGCTTGAAGGCGTGAAGTGAGCGATCCTTTAAGATGATTTTTGCCGCCGTGAGTTGGCGGGTCCGGATGGCGCCAGGGCAGCAAGCATCGGCCGGGGGTACGGCCGTGGAAGGGGCAGAGGACAAGGAGCAGGCAGATTTAGCAGCAGCGACTACAACAGTGGTCGCGGAAATGGCGGTTATGGAAGCGACAACAAGAGCCACGAACGCGGTCGTGGCCAATTCGATGGCGATTGCCACTTTTGCTACAAGAGTGGGCATATGTGGCGCGACTGCTACAAACTCCCAAACGGATGGACCCCTACCCAAGGCCAAAATGGAAGAGGAGCAGGAGGAGGGAGAGGAAGAGGTTGTGGAGGCCGTGGCAGTCGCGGAGGTGGTGCTGCAAATATGAAGAGCGAAGACAACGAGAGCGAGTCGAGGGACGATCACTTCCAGGGCCAATTCTTCTTCGTCTCGACGCAAGCACCGGCTGAACCAGAGGGAGATGAAGGCTTTAAGGAGCCTGCTGCTGTGGGAAAGGTGACCTTACACTCCCTGGACTATTGGGTGATCGATAGCGGCGCTACCTATAGCATGACACCTTGCGCGGACTTGCTCACCGATCTCGAACTGTCACCGGTGAAGCATGTCACATCGAATTTGGGGCAGCGAGCAGAGGTGAAAGGCATGGGCAAGGCCATGTTCAAGGGTGCTGATGAGAAGATGGTGGGCCTCAAGAACATGCTTTGGGTGCCCAGCCTTGCAGCGAATCTGATTTCCGTGCGGCAGTTGCAAAAGGCCGGAATGGACACGAGCTCGAAGGGAGCCAAGACCTATACCGCGAGGCTTGGCGAACGGATTCTTTGGGACCTTGATGAGGACAAGGACTTCTACAATGAGTCGTGGCAGATCCCTGTGGCCCCAATGCCTAAGAAGCGGCAAATCGCAGCAAGCATCAGCGCCAAGGGTGAAGTGGTTGGTAGCGGCTATGGCGCGAACGATGGCGCTAAGGCAAAAGAGTCCAAAAAATGCAATCTTGGAGAGACCAGCAAGTTGAAGAGAACCCCGAGGCAGCAGCGGAGGAGGAGTACAGAGAGAGCATGTGAGGCACTATTGCGAGTGCTGCATTCTCCAATCCGACTTCGGCTACAGAGGAGTGAGATTGGCTCACCTTGCATCGGCGAATGGGGCGTGTAGCTCTACCTATATTGCAGCAGCTAGTGAATAATGAGATGGTGGCTGGCCTACGTGTGAAAGGGGAGCCCAATGAGGTACTTTGCTGTCCGACCTGCATGCAAGTCAAGCTCACCCGTTTCCCATTCTCTAGTTTGGAGGCAATGGCTAAGGCATCGCTTGATGAGGTGGTGATGGACGTGGTGGGCCCCTTGAATCTTGGAGCTACTGGAGCTGAGTATTTCTTCACCATTGTCAACGTCTACACACGCATGATCTGGGTGTACGCGCTGTCCAAGAACAGCGATATAGCTGAAATGGTGAAGACGGATTGGTTGCCGATGGTGGAGCCGCAACAAGACTGACTTGTGAAAGCTACCCGCACCGATCAATGAGGAGAGTTCTTGAGCAAGGAGTCCTCCATGTGGCTGAAGAAGAATGGCATAAGGCACTCCCTTACCATGCAATCCTCCCCTAGAATGAACGGAATCGCCAAGAGAGCGAACCGGACAATCATGGAGACAGCACGCGGGTTGTTCATTGAAGCCAGGCTACCCGGCTATTTCTGGCCTGATGTGGTGCGGAGTGCGTGTGTGGCCAAGAACGGAGCCTTAAATTATGCAGACAAATGAGTGCCCTATGTTGAGTGGATCGGAAGGAAGCCAAAGGTGGATATGCTTCTAGTGTTCGGGTGCATGTGCATGGCGCTCGTGCCTAAGCATCTTCAGCACAACAAGCTTGGTGCCAAGGCGATATGGGCTGTGTACTTGGACATGGCTCAAAGCAGCAAAGTGATGGCTTCTTTGGGACCCAATAACCAAGAATTTCTTGGTGAGCAGGGACTGAAAATTTATGGAGAACCTGATGTACAAGGAGTGGAAGGTAGGCGTGCGGTTTGGGGAGGTGAAGAGTTCCGGCTTGGAGCATGTGGAGCTGCCTATGGAGCTGAGTAGTGGTAGCACCATCACAAGGCAATCTCCTCTTGTGAATGGTGGAGAGGAGGCCAGGAAAGGAGAGGAAGAGGGGGAGGAGGTGCAGCAAGTAAGCGAGTGTGCACTGACACGTCCTTCTTGCACTACGAGCGCTCCATGTATTTGAGTCACTCCGCAGCAACGCCAAGAGACCTTTCAAGGCCCTACAGCTGAAGAGGAAGGAAAGGGCAAAAGGAGAGTCCAAGCCCCTAATAGGCTGACATATGATGCGCTGGGAAAGCAGGGCAAGACAGCCTTAGCCAGAGCGGTGCTTATGGTTGGAGATGACGGGGAGAGTGACTACGAGGAGTGTGCCTTCGCATTATTTGTTCATTGATGCTACCATTCGCATTCACGTCTGTCTGCCTCCCATCATGTGTTCGTGCGTTGCATGCGTGTTGTGAGTGTGTGCAAGAATTTGTGTTTTGTGCGGTTTGGTTTTTCTGAGTGGGTGTGTGAATGTTATTTGGCTTGAGCAGATATCTGAAGTGACTCCTCTGCTCAAGAGCTTTCCGAGGAACCAAGTATCGCTTCAATCGGAGCACGAACAAGAAAGTTACAAACGTTGGAGTTCGTATGCTTTTGATATTTGGTTGTGGTGACTATGGGAAGTTGTGGGGTTGACTCAATATGGGGTACAGACTTTTCGGGGTTGGGAAATTCGTCAACATCACTGTAGTTGCTGCCAAATGGTTGGGAGAAACCAAACCAGGTTGGCAAGTGTGGCCAAGTTGGGTTGAGGTGGATTGTGGAGGTTGGGATAGTGACAAAGGTCAAAGTTGGGTTGCCTATGGGGAAGGGAATTGTATGGCATGGGGTTTCCTTGGTTGGGGACTCTCTTGGGAACTTCCCTCTCGTCCTCCTCATCCCTTCCACCTGGTTTAGTGATACTCCAATTCTCTTGTGTGAACTTTGTGATTGAGTTAAGTTCTTATGGCAGTATACACCCCTGTGCGCCGAAATTGATAAGTCGAGATTTTCTTCACCTCTTGACACGTTTCGACTTGGGAATTGTACCACGAATTAGGGCTACATTATATCTGAGTTTAGTGAAGTTTTGACAGTGCACGTTTTGTCAACGGCGTTTCTTGTGAACTCGACTTTTCTGTTCAGAAACTAGGCCCAACGATGTTGAGATATTTTGGCTCCTAATCTTCATAAACTCCGTCCTTAGTCTCTAACATTATTCTCTCTGGTAGAAATGCCAGGAGAACCAGCAACTCTCAAGGAGGTCTTGGAGAGTAGTGATGCTGAGGAGTGGAAGAAGGCAATGGATAGCGAGCTGAAGAGCATTGAGAAGAACGACACGTGGGAATTGGTGGAGCTAACGGAGGGGCGTAAGGCGATAACGTCCAAGTGGCTCTTCAAGATTAAGTCCGATGCTGACGGCAAGATCGAGTGCTAAAAGTCTAGGCTTGTGGCCAAGGGTTACCAGCAGAAGGAGAAGTTGGACTACAAGGAGTTGTTTGCTCCTGTGGTGAAGCCGACGACACTGCGAACCCTACTCGCGGGGGCTGCCATCAAAGGATGGGTGGTGAAGCAGATGAACGTGACAACCCCGTTCCTCGATGACATTCTCGAAGAAAGAGATTTTTATGGCGTTGCCAGAGGGGTTTGATGATGGTAGTAGACCTCTACGGGTTGAAGCAGGCCCATAGGCAATGGTACTTAAAGCTGCTCGAAGTGTTGGAGGAGATCGGCTTCACTCCCTCAACGGCCGATCACTCCTTGTTCATGCTTGGCGAGGGGGAGCAGAGGAGCTTCATGGTGGTCTATGTGAATGACATCCTCATCTTCTTACCCTCCTCTGACCTTGTGAAGGAGGTGATGCTGAAGCCTTAGGACAAGTTCAAGTGCAAGGCACTTGGCGACGTGAACTTCTACCTCGGCCTCCAGATCGAACGCGACGTGGAGAAGCGGTGCATGCGAGTGCACCAACGGAAGTACCTGGAGCCCTTGGCTACCAATTTTTGGTAGAGTGAAGGCCATGTGGCTACTTTATTCCCTTCTAGGTTCAAGTGTGTGAAGGGACCAGAGGAGGAGAGCGTTGGTGAAGAAGAGAGGCGCCGATTTTACTCGCTGGTGGGCAGCCTCATGTACGCGGCGTTTAAGAGTCGGCCGGATGTTGTCAAAATCCCAGCCACTAACCACTAGGATAAAATGGCTTGTTTGTGTAGCAAGTGAGTGCGCCCATAACCCCCAGGCCGAATTGCCTGTAACCCTTCCCTAGGATCGATCGGGGATCACCAGTGGACCTTTAACACCCCCCCGCACTGGGATGCCCGAGGTGCACACATCGGGATACGAACCCGAGACCTTCGCTCTGATACCATGTCAGAATCCCAGCCACTTATCACTAGGATAAAAGAGCTTGTTTGTGTATCGGGTGAGTGCGCCCATAACCCCCCAAGCCGGCGTGCCTGTAACCCTTCCCTAGGATCAATCGGGAATCACCAGTGGACCTCTGACAAACGTTGCCTTTGCTATCGGGTAGTTAGCTAGGGTTGTGCAATGCCCGAATGAGGAGCAGGTAGTAGCTGGAATGAGGGTGGCCAAGTACCTTGGTCAAACAGCGCTTGTTGAGCTGCAATACCCGGCGGCGGCGCAAAGGCGCCAAAAGGGCGCGGATGGTGTTGAACCCGGGCGTTTGTCCCTCGCCGCCTTCTCAGATTCTTCTTTTGCATCAAAACCAGAGAGCATGACAAGTGTGGGAGGATTCATTTGCTGTATTGATGGAGGCCCAACTGCTTGGGAGAGCAAGAAGCAGGTTGATAAAGCTTTGAGCTCGGTCGATTCCGAGTACATGGCACTCTTCCGTGTCATACGGGAGATTGTGTGGCAGCGGCATTTGTTGGCTGAATTGGCGAAGGAGCAACAATTGTCTACCCCAATCTATTGTGACAGCCAGGGTGCCATTGTACTTGCTAAGAACCCTATGTTGCACGGCCTCACCAAACACATGAGGGTAAAATGGCACTGGAGGAGGAACATGGTGGCTGCGGGTGAAGTTGAATTGCACTACATGAAGACGACGGGGCAGCCAGCTAACATGATGACTAAAAGGCTGGTGAAACAGCAGCACTGGAAGTGTTGCAATCTGGCTGGGATGGCTCTGAAATGAGAGTAAGATATCCTAAGGCCAACCATCCGAGGGGAAAATTGTTGGTGCAACCCTACGATTTGCTCTTGGCTTGTTGTCCATGTGCGTGCATGCGTGTGTCCATGGACTGGTATGAGGGCATGAGATAATATATATTTCATGCTTATAATAGTGTGTGAATTATGAGTCATAAATTTGAATGTGTGTGTCGAGTCAATAGCGAGTTATCGCTAGTCGCGTGTCACCCGATGTTTGTGTCATCTGTGGTTTTCTATTTTGTCGTGTTTGGAACGTTCGGCGTGTCGTAGGTGTGAGCAGCAGACATTCAAGAACTCAAGGATGAGTTTATGTTGAAAAACCAGAGTCTTGGTTTCAAGATTCAAGTGATCTCGAAGCCCGCAAAATGGGTAGACTTCAAGATTGTAAGAATAGTTACATTACCTTTTGTAGTGTAACATTTCACTTGGTGTAGGCCCTTATGGAGGGTAGTTTCGAGACTCTTTATACAACACTGTTCCTTGTCTCTTGGGGTTTGTAGGAGTTGGGAGTCATTCCCAACTCATAACTCTTCCTAATTTGTTTTCCAACACTATAGTGGCTGTCAAACTGCCGTTCGTTCAAAAGTGATGTTGCGTCGCCAATACTAGATGAAAACTTGCAATCTAAATTGCCTCTTGTAGATAATGTTAGAACGCTCCAGATCCAAGTTAAAGCATGTCAGTTGGAGCGGTGACTAGAACGCTGTGAACGTATAAAGTCGCTATGCAGAAATCCGACTGTGCACTCTATCTTATGTTTTAGGCACATTTGAGCCTACTGTGACTATTTCTGGTTGGATGGGAGAGGGAAGGCGGGGGGTGTGCGCACTTGAAGACATGTCAGAAGAATGAGCTGGTCCTGTTCTGCTGGGTGTCAGAATCTAGTGAGCAGGAATGAATGTATTGATCAGAAACGTGGTACGAGTGCTAACCCTAATTGGGCTGTACCCCATATAGGCTACCTCACTACAGCCTACACAACACATGGAGCATTATAGTTTGACACACCCCCATAAGCAAAGTGGGGGAGAACAAGGGGTCACAAGACCAGTCAAAAAAAGCAAAGCAAACTGAGGGTGGATCACGAAGTCACCATACACTCAGAGCACAAGCAAGGGGCCACAAGGCCGGTTCACTTGCAGAGTTATATAATGAGGAACAAGCACTACAGTGATTCAAACTTAGCAAGTGTAAGCGTGCAGGTAGAAGTATGTAGAAGTGAGCAAGTGAGGCCAAGTAGGCCAAGTAGGCACAATTGAGCAGGTAGACCACCAAGAAACAGAGCCGCAGCCAATGCTGAAAGTGTAACCCTATGACGACCGTTGCGTAGCTAGGTCGTCAACCCAAGACGCGTCTGAGCGTCCAGACAGCACAACCTCACCCTGTCCTCCAAGCACGAGCCCCATGCCCGACGTACTGCACAAGTAGCGCATCACCTTCTTAGCGGCCTTCCGTGCTCTGGTCGGTGTCTCCCGGGCGCAACGTAGCGTGCCAAGAGGCTAAGAGGGTAGGCAAGGTCAGGTCGAGTGCAGGTCATCACATACATGAGGCAGCCCACAAGCTCTGGATACGGGCCACTCGACTCTACGGACTCATCTGAAGGCAGAGCTCAGAGCGAGTGACTGGTAGGCAGAGGAGTGGACTGTGGCGAGGAGTACTAGAAGTCAAAGCGCTGAAGGACCTGCTGCACCATGTGAGACCAAGTCAAGGTAATGGTGCGTTGTGCTCTGTCCCGGGTGATTTGCAAGCCAAGATAGCTACGCAGCTCACCCAGGTCTGTGCACGTGTGTCTCTTCTGCAGCTCCGACTTCACTAGGGCTAGTCCTCCAGTGTCCGCAATGGCAAAGACCAAGTCCTCGACGTACACGAGGATGTAGAACGGCTGCAGCGAAGTGTCGGTGCATAGAAACGGCGACAGATCAGCAATCAAAGGAGCAACCCCAAGAGCCGCAAGCGTCGTCCTTAGTTTCTCGTGCCACTCACGAGGCGCCTGGCGGAGATCGTAGACGGGCCGCCGGAGGCTCCACTGGGTACCTGCAGGAAACGACCCAGTGAAGCCAGGTGGGCAACGTAGCCAGATCTCTTTGTGCAGGCTAACCTTTAAGAAAGCTGTGCTAAAGTTTTAAGAGTGAAGCTCGTAGTCACGCTGAGCGGCGACGTGCAGCAGTACCTGAAGAGTAGTCATCTTCGGGGTAGGGGAGAAGGTCTAGAAGAAGTCAACTCCCTGACGCTGATTGAAGCCTCGTGCAACGTAATGAGCCTTGAAGTCAGACGGAGAACCCTGCGGTCGCTTCACCCTGAAAATCCACATGCCATCGACTATTTTCCCTCTAGGAGGGGGAACTGTGTCGACGTATGGGTGGACTTTCAGGATGCCATCTCTCCATCCATGGCTCTCTGCCACTAAGAGGAGTAGGGACCTGTAATCGCCTCAGCGTAAGAGCGCGGGGTCAGGATGTCTGGTGCATCCGGGTCTCCCTCAGGTGTAATCAGCATGGACACCTGATGAGGTACAGCAGCTGCAAAACACTCAAAGTCCTCTTGCTTGTCCTCAAGGACGTCCGTGCCAAGAGCAAACTCACCCCTAACGAACGGAGGACAGACAGACTTAGACTCAGCAACAAGACTAGCGCCATAGTGGAGACGACAGGCGGCAGCAAAGTCAACAAGCTCAGCAACTAGGGCAGACGCAGCACTAGACTCAAACGAAGGGTCAGTGACAATAGTGGCATGAAGACGGGTGACAGTAGGACTGGCAGCACGAACCAAGTCAGTCTCAGTGTTGGGACTGTCAGCAAGAGAGGACGTAGGCGGAGACGGCAGGGGAACTCGCAGTGGAATTGAGGAAGGACGAAGTGCCATAGTGTGAGTGCTGAGCACAGGGGGAGGACGCTCACGAGAAACACGCCGACTAGTGTGAGCAGTGTGAACAGGTGAGGCAGGACAAAAATCAGGGTCACGACGCTCTGTAAGACCTACGGTCTGCTCAGTCTAAGGAGAAGGAGCAGGCACGGGGGAGGCTGGCTGTAACGGCGGTGGGCACAGTAGAAGACGGGAGACCAAGAACCTGCTGAAGGAGTGAAATGAAGTACAGTCGCGGTCGCACAGTGCCTCCAGCTAGCACCAACAGCACCAGCACCCCCAGGGCCAGCGCCTTCAGCTCCGGGGTCTCCAGCTCCAACTGTTAGAGACTAAGGACGGAGTGTATGAAGATTAGGTGTTCAAATTTCTCAAAATCGTTGGTCTCAATTTCTGGAAAGAAACGTAGACTTCACAAGAAACGTTGTCGACGAAAGGTGCACTGCTAGAATCCCACGAAATTCGAATATGTTGTAGCCCTAGACTGTGGCTACATTTCCCAATTTGAATCGTATCACATTATGAAGCATATCTCGAGTTATGCGTTTCGGCGCACTAGAGGGTATGCTGCCACAGAAATTTAACTCAATCCCAATTAACTCACAAGTCCCACAAAAGAACATTAGAGTAGCACTAAACCTGGTAGGAGGGGAAGAGGAGGACGAGAGGGAAGGTCCCAAGAGAGAGTCCCCAACCAAGGAAACCCCATGCCACACAATTCCCTTCCCCATAGGCAACAAACTTTGACCTTTGTCACTTTCCAACCCATGCCATCCACCTCACCACAACTTGGCCACACTTACCAACCTGGTTTGGCTTCACCCAACCTCTTGGCAGCATTTATAGTGATGGGTTTGAATTTCCCAACCCCCACAAGTCTGTACCTCATATTGAGTCAATGCCACAACTTCCCAAAGTAGCTGCAACCAAAATATATAAGCATACGAACTCCAATGTTCGTAACTTTCTTGGTTGTGCTCCGATCGCAACATATGGTTCGTCGGAAAGCTCTTGAGTAGAGGAATCACTTCAGATATCTGCTCAAGCCAAATAACATACACACACACACACACAGAAAATCCAAACCACACAAGACACAAGTTTCTTGCACACGCTCACACCGCGCATGCAACGCACAAACACATGATGGGAGGCAGACAGACGTGAATGCATATGGTTGCATCACACAACTCCAACGCCTACAGCACCACCAGCTCCAGCAGCTCTAGTACCTCCAGTACAAGCACCTCTGGGACCAGCGGCTCCAGCACCTAGCATCTCCAGCTGCAGCGCCTCCAGCTCCAACTCCTACAGCACCTCCAACTCCAGCAGCTCTTGTACCTCCAGTACGAGCACCTCCGGGACCAGCAGCTCCAGCACCTCCGCTACCTCCGGCGTCAGCGCCTCCTGCTACAATGCCTGCAGCACCTTCAGCTCCAGCAGCTCCAGTACCTCCAGTACGAGCACCTCCGGGACCACCGGCTCCAGCGCCTCCAGCACCTCCCCTCCGGGACCACTGGCTCCAGCACCTCCAGGACCAGCAGCTCCAGTGCCTCAAGTGCCAGAGCCTCCAGCGGCAGGCCCCTTGGCTCCCGCAGCGCCACTGTGAAGGCTCCAGCGCCGAGCAAACCACTCGCGCAGCTGCGGTGGAGAGAGAGGATCCCGCTGTGACGGGACACCCGTAGGACCTCCAGCACCGCCAGGACCAGCAGGTCCAGTACCTCCGGTACCTCCAACTCCAGCACCTCCAGCTCCAGCGCCTGCAGTACCACCGGCTCCAGCAGCTGCAGTACCTCCAATACGAGCGCCTCTGGGACCAGCGGCTCCAACACCTCCAACATCTCCAGCTCCAGCACCTCCAGCACCAACTTCTACAGCACCTCCAGCTCCACCAGCCCCAGTAGCGCCGCTCTAAAGGCTCCAGCGCCAAGCAAACCACTCGCGCAGCTGCGGTGGAGAGAGAGGCTCCCACTGTGACGAGGCACCCTTAGGACGACCAGCCAACAAAGGACCTTCAGGCTCAGCACGCTCAGGCTTAGCACTCCCAGACTCAGCACCCCCAGGCTCCACACGCTCGAGCTCAGCACCCACAAGCTCCACACCCTCAGAATCAGCAACCCCAGGCTCAGCACCCGCAGGCTTAGCACCCCCAGGCTCTGCACCCCCAGTCCCCGCACCCCCACGCTCCGCACCTCCAAGCTCCGCACCCCCAGGCTCTGCACCCCCAGGCTCCGCACGCTCAAACTCAGCACCCCCAGACGCAGCACCCCTAGCAGCACTAGAGTCGACAGCTACCTTGACAGGCTTGCCAGGGTCTACTTGGGACATACCTGAGGGAGCAGGACCCTGAGGGGGGAGGGGGTCTGCCAGAGGAGGACCTGGTGCAAGGAAGAACGGCGGGGGGGGGGGGGGAAGGGGCAGTGTGGTAGGGGAAGTGAAGGTAAAAGGGAACCGACCCGTCAAACGTGACGTCCTAAGAGGGCAGGACACGGTGCGAGGTGGAGTGGTAAAACTGCCAGCCATGTGCGTCATGGGGAAAACCAAGGAAGACACAGGGAATGGCGCAGGAGGCGAGCTTGTCCGTGGAAGAATCACGGACAAAGGCACGAGAGCCCCAGATCCGGAACACCGACGCATCGCCAACCTCTCCCGTCCAACGCAGTGTCGGCAAGGTCTCCAGCAAGGAGACACGGGGCCAGAGGTTGAGTTGATGCGCACCGTACCCGACGGCAAACGACCACAAAAAATGGGGGGCAGCCGCATGGATCATGGAGGTACGAGCAACCTCCATGACTAAGCCAATGCGGCACTCAGCAACCCCATTCTGCTGCGGAGTGGCCGAAAGCGTGAACGACTTGGTGATGCCCTCCCCACGACAAAAGTCCCGCAAGAGGTTGGAGGCAAACTCACCACCTCTGTCAGGGTGTAGACGAAGGACCGGAAGGTCCGTGTTGAACCGTTCGCGAAGCTGGAGACGGACAGCGCGGATCCAAGGGATCAAAACAATAGGGACCTCCCCCTTGCTGCGCAAGGGGAAGACCGTGGTGCAACGCGAGTAGTTGTCAAGAACCAGCAAAAAGTATCGCTCGCGACCCTGTCCACGAACGCGGGCTGGGCCCCACACGTCCATGTGGAGAGTCTGCAGGGGAGCAGTTGTCGGGGGAAACGAGGAGGAGTGAGGAGCGGCGCGCTGCCGCCCCTCGACACAAGGAAGGAAGGGAGGGGCAGGCGAGGGTGGGAGGGAAGGCAGAGACCTGGGAAGACCAGAGATAAGGAGACGGGAGTGCATGCCACAGAGGCGTGGCAGGGAGGGGTGACCAAGGTGGTGGTGCCACAGGAGAGTCTGGTGTGACAGGGCGCGTCACGAGCAAGGGGCCACAAGCTGACCTGACACAGACGCAGAAGCAGACGCAGCTACGTGAGGAGGCTCAGTAGTCAGTGTGTACAGGCTCGACCCAGGTTGACGGGTGAACGTGGCCAGGTGACGGCCCGTCCGCGCACACGTGCAGATCACCACATGTTGTCCTCCAGGGGTAAACGTATCAACCAAAGCATCCTGAAGGATGGCGTTACTCACCAAGTTTGTAAAGAAAGTGGGGAAGACCTGACAGTAAGCCAGACGGAACCGCCGGACACGGGAGAACAGTGGAGGAACGTGCAATAACCAGTCCCCCAGAGGGGTCAGCCAGAGAGACTGCAACTAATGCTGCAAGTGGTGTGACTATGGTGCTGTCGCAAGAAAAGCAGCGAGAAGCACCTGAGTCAAGTGTGAAGGTGTGCAAGGCCTCAGCAGGCGTAGTATCAGAGAGAGCAGACTCACCAGCACCT
Source organism: Closterium sp. NIES-65 (assembly GCA_948144175.1). Taxonomy (NCBI): domain Eukaryota; kingdom Viridiplantae; phylum Streptophyta; class Zygnematophyceae; order Desmidiales; family Closteriaceae; genus Closterium; species Closterium sp. NIES-65. The sequence continues at coordinate 186,054 of CANXME010002442.1, read as the reverse complement.
AGAGCAGCATCCTCTATACCAGGGTCGGGCGGCACACACAGGTAACAATCACCCTGAGTACTAATAGTCAAAGGATACATGGCAGTGAGGATAGCGTCATAGTCTAGAGCGAAGATATCGGCATCATGCCTAAGTAGCTCTAGTCAGCAGGGGAGCTCTGCCGTGTCGCCAAACTCTGCATGCCAGGTGTCGCTCAAACAGGAAAAGCCGCAGGACTGTGTGTGACGAACTGTCCTGCAAGTCTGACCCGCCTGATCACCTGTGCGAATGACGTACGGGTAGGGAGCACTACTTCAAGATGCCCCACGCTGAGCAAACGACTAACGAAGCTGCTGGGGCGTAAAGGTCTCACGCAAACGCCGCTGCAGCTAAATCTGGCCACAGCCATAAACACCCCTCTGAACAGCTACACTACGACTGCTACTATTGCCACCGCGACAACCCCAACTAGCGTACCACTCGCGAAGCTGCTGGGGCGTGAGGGTCTTGCGAGGACGCCGCTGCAGCTGCAGCTGGCCACCACCAGAAACTCCCCACCAAACAGCTCTGCCGAGACTGACACTACGGGCGCCGCCACCACTCCCACTTCTGCCACCACCGCCGTCACCACTCCCATCGCTACTACAAAGTGAAGTCATAGCGGGCAAGCAAGGAGGCGCGCGACCAGTAGGGCAGTACGGAGGGAAGGCAGTAGCATGAGGAGCAGCGACAGCAATAAGAGCAGCAGAGCGGCTTGGTGAGGCTAGGCTGCAGCACCTCCAGCACTCCTAGCAGCACCTCCACCAGCAGCAGCACTAGCACGAGCACCTGGGCAGATCGGGTTGGGCAGAGCCGCTCGGGCTGGGCGGCGCGGCTCGACCTGGGTGTTGTCGGCAGCAAGGCACGCGCTGTGTAGGGCAGCAGGGTGCGACGTGCGGGCTGCAGTAAGGCGCGACGCGCGGGGCAGCACAACGCGACGCGCTGGCTGCCGTAGGGCGCGACGCGCAGGGCAGCATGGCGCGACGTGCGAGCTGCAGCACAGCACGACGCGCGGAGCAGTAGAGTGCGACACGCGGGCTGCAGTAGGACGCGACGCGCAGGGCAGCAGGGCGTGACGTGCGGGCTGCAGCAGGGCGCGACGCGCAGAGCAGTAGAGCGCGACGCGCGGGCTGCAGCAGGGCGCGATGCGCAGGGCAGGAACCCTGCAGACAGGGTGCGCTGGGTCAGGAGCTGCTCGCGGGAAGAGGCTGTAGGGGCGGCGCAACTCGGGGCAGGGCAGGGCGGTCGCGGGGCAGTGCGACGCGGGGCAGGGCAGGGTATGCGCGGGGCGGCGCGACGCCGGGCAGGGCAGGGCGTGCGCGGGGCAGCGCAACGCAGAGCAAGGCACGGCGTGCGCAGGGCGGCGCAATGCGGGGCAGGTCAGGGCGTGGGGTAGCGTGGTAACCACAATCGGTTACTAGCTAATGGTGGGCCCGAAAAATAAACGGTCCAACAGACCTACTACTTTGAAACCATGTCCGAATCTAGTGAGCAGGAATGAATGCATTGATCAAAAACATGGTACAAGTGCTAATCTTAATTGGGTTGTACTCCATATAGGCTACCCCACTACAGCCTACACAACACAAGCAGCTTTATAGTTTGACACTAGGTAGAACCCACCAATATATCCCGTGCATAAATTGGTGAGGTACCTCGTCGTGGGGAGTGGGACCACAATCGTAATGACTCAGGAAGACCTGGTGCAAATTTGCCGCTTGTGTAGCCAATTGATGGTTCGCTGAAGCACGTGGTTTTGGGGAGGGGGGCGAACGAGAGAGGACGGGAATAAAGGACAGAAAAAAAAATTGAGAGGGTTAGCGAAGGTGTGAGAGAAGGAAGAGAACATAATGGTCCACCCTTAATAATAATAATTTTTATTTTTATATTATTATAATTATTATCATCATCATCATCGTCATCATCATTAAAAAAAAAAAAAAAAAACAGCACACACACATGCGCATGCATGCATAGAAACGAGAATCGAGCGTGGCAACGTGGGCGCACCATGGTTGGTGCCACACTTGGGCTAAACGCGCTAGGGCACTTGAGACTGGCGAGCAGCGCCACCATGCCGCTCACGCTGTGCCCCACACACACCACATTCTCCACCTCAACGCCCTGCCACCCCTTAACCGGCCCCACTTTGCCCTGCCCCTCGCCTTGCCCCTCACCCCCTGCCTCCCCCAGTGCATCAAGCACTTTAAGTAAGTCGTTGGCATGCAGGCAGAGCGAGGCGTAGCGCTGGAAGTCGTACGACGTGGAGGGCGTGCTGAAGGCGCCCATCAAGTCCCACAGCACCACGCGGAACGAGCGCCGCAGATCCAGGTGGGACAGCATGCCGTCCCACACCTGCGCCATTGCGGAAAAGGGAAGGGCGAAAAGCAACTGAAAAGTTACTGCCTCGTAACTTTTCCGTTGCATTGCGCTCGCAAAAAAAATAGTCTTAATAAAAAATAGTGGTAGCTTAAGTCACTTGCAAAGTGACTTTCCCGTCACTTTTACGGTACAAACTGTACACTTTGACGGAACTGCTGGTGAACAGTAAAGCAACCAAAACGAGTCTTTTGAGCAGCCTCGGCGACAGTGTATCGACACCGCCACATGGCAAACGACGTACTAGTGATGAAACTGAAACGTGCTGACGTGGCTGTTTACGTACTCTAACAACAGCCTGTCAGAATGTTATAATTATCTAGCCTGCAGTGGGATACTCTATAGCGAGTACAACCCAATTTGGGTTTCCTATATGTATGCCAACTGCTGCTAGTGCAACCTCCCCTTCTTCATTCTCATTTCTCACATGCTATCAAAGCATCTACGCTCCTGGCCTGTGGGCCCACCTAACTGCTTCCGCTGCTACTCTGTGTGTTGCACGCCCCGTGGCGTGCGACGGACCTTTTTTCTTCCCCTCATAGAGGCCCCTCTCACGGCCCCTCGCGCTGCCCTTAGCGGCTTCGTCGCCGCCCTTCTCGGCCCCTCGAGGCCCCTTCGCGGCCCCGTCGCCGCCCCTAGCGGCCCCGTTGCCGCCCTTCCAGGCCCCTCGCGGCCCCTTCGCAGCCCCGTCGCCACCCCTAGCGGCCCCGTCGCCGACCTTTGAGGCCCCTCGCGGCCCCTTCGCGGCCCCGTCGCCGCCCCTAGTGGCCCGTCGCCGCCCTTCCAGGCCCCTCGCGGCCCCTTCGTGGCCCCGTCACCGCCCCTATCGGCCCCGTCGCCGCCACCAGCGGCCCCGTCGCCGCCCCTAGCGGCCCCGTCGCCGCCCCTATCGGCCCCGTCGCCGCCTCCAGCGGCCCCGTCGCCGCCAGTTGCGGCCCCGTCGCCGCCCCTTTCGGCCCTGCCTCGACCCTGCCCCGGCCCCGCTCCGGCCATGCTCCGTCGTCTATCGCAGCACACCGGGGGCCCGTGCACCGCCCCCCCCCCTCTTTTCCCGTCGCCTGTCGAGGCGACCTGGGGGGGGGGGGCGAGCGTCGCCCCTTCTGCCGCCTGTTTTGGCGCCCTGGGAGGCCGATCGTTGGCCCCCCCTCCCCCCCCCCCCCCCCTGTAACCTCCCTACCCGCCGTCCCGCCCTACCCTGTGTTAGGGTCTGGGGGTGGCGGGTGTGTGGTCTCCCCTGCTCTTCCTCCTCCTCTGTCTCCCACTACTGCAGCTGCCGCTGAGGGGGGTGGGTGTGTGGGAGTCGACGGATTGGTGCTAGGGGGTGGGTTGTGAGTGAACCTAGGGTGCAGCAAGGGGTGTGTGAAAGGGGGGTGCTATGGGAGTGGAACTAGGGTTTGAGCAGGGAGTGTGTGTCGAGGGTGTAGGGCAGCTAGAGGAGGTTGTGTGAAGGTAGCTGTCGTGTCGCCTGCAGCGCCTGTAGTCCGTCGCCCTTGCTTCGGTAGCCAGTGAGCCTGTTGCATCAGTCGCCAGTGGGTCCGTTGCTCCTGCCGCTCGTCTATAGCCGCGGAGCGAGTTGCTCCAGTAGTCCGTCGCCCTTGCTTCGGTAGCCATTGAGTCAGCCGCTCCTGTGCCCATGCCTCTGCAGCTTCAGTCGTTGCCTCCCATCTTCTCTTCCTCCACAGTTCCTCCTCCTCACTTGCCCGCTGTGATTAACTCTAGCTTTGCTTGCTATTGTGAACTCCTGCTCTATGCCTGCTTGCTCATTGTGCTGATTACACCCCACTTTGGCTATGAGGATGTGTCAGAATGTTATAATTGTCTAGCCTCCAGTAGGGTACTCTATAGCGAGTACAACCCAATTAGGGTTTCCTATATGTATGCCAACTGCTGCTAGTGCAATCTCCTCTCTTCTTCATTTCTGTTTCTTCACACAGCCGTCAGATGTGATTAACATCGATGCATGAAAATGTGCCATGTGGGCCAATCGGACAAGATTTGGAAGTTTGCGATTTCGAATTCTTATTGGCCAGCAATTAGAACAGTGACGGTTTCTGTTAACGCTTTACTTCTTTGGGTGTACGTTTTTTAGCAAATTCAAATTTCAAAATTTTTAAACGTTGATCATACAGGGCATACATATTGCCGCCATACTAGACAAAGTACGCATAAAGTAAAACTAAGTAGCCTTGCAAACTCGCCAAGTTAGAAAACTGATGTACTGTCACCTGGAACAACAGAGCATGGAAACATGTTAAACATGCTCACCTTGTTTGCGTTTTCACACCTTACCTTTTGCATTTGTAATAATGGAGTACGCTATGATGTTGAAGACTGAATACATGCGCTTCTGAAGATAAGTCTGCATTAGCAGGTACCGCCCTGCAAAATAAGCTCAAACACTATAAGCTTCACGTGAGTGATAACTTTGCAAGTTTAAGTGAGCCATGAAGTTAGAAACTATGAATGGTGCACAAAAGGGCTTACTGATACATACCTCGCTGAGATTGCGGCATTGGGGTTAGCGGAAAAGGCATTTGCAATACACAAAAAACCTCATACTTAGCCTCAACCGCATTCCGATGTTTAAGCACACGCCGATAGAGATATTCCACTGTTTTTTGCCTTGACCGGAATAAAGGAACGAGCTGCAAATCGTGGAAACGAGAAATAGGACGCAAAATGGAGCTGTACACATAGGAGAAATGCGTTAACCTGCACAAGATAACGGGACCGTCGACCAAATTCAAGAAGAGTAGTAGATTAATGATGAAAAAACATAACCGCATGAGCGAATCCAAGACTTTTCGTAACATTAAAAACAAAAATAATCAAACCATACCTGTCAGAAATGCACCTTAGCATCACTACGCGTGCGCCAAACCTCCGCGGAAACAGGGAAGGAATACAGGTGAGAGGGAGAGGAAGAACAATTTGTTCGTTGGAGCTGGGGTCTACTAATGTGGCGATAATGAAGGTTGGGGGTTGATTGGGCGGACGGTTGATCTGGTTTGGTGTGCTGACGTGTAGATATGGGAGGGTGGGGTTTGATTGAGTGTTTATAGAAATTAGTATGATTGGTTGTTAAAATTCGTTTGGCTCTCACGTCAGACTGTAGAAGAGGTTTCGGTTCAGATTAGACCCAAAACAAAAATGTTGTATCCACATGTACAACCTCATTGGATTTCGTGGAAGCGTTCTCTTTCGTTAAAATTGTTGTTCCCATCTCAAACTCATTATCACTGTGCGTGACCGCTTTCAAGTCACTTTCGAGTGCCTTTTTTGTACGAGAAACTACTGTTGCCCAACTATGCAAATAGGTGTGCTGTTATTTGGCAACCCCTCGCAACTTTCTGGCTGAGATTTTGCAGAAAAGCCTTCGGACCCCCAATTTCAACATTTTCCTTTTCCGTGATGGCGGTGATAAGCGGGGTGGTGAGAAAGACAGTGATGGTGTTTTGAGGCGGCTTGGTACAAGGGGAAAAGTTGAGGTGAGCGGGTGTTGGAACGTCGGGGGCAAGCAGAAGAATGGGGTACCCTTTGGTTGCTGCCGAATCCGTGTGACAAAAGCTGCATTGTTTTCCCCGTTCGAACCACCCGCACGTTGTGGCATCGCAACGGACAGTCGCACACCGCGTCGTCAGCCGTCGCTAGCATCGCCAATTTGGTCGTCGCCGGCGATGAGGTCACACAAGGTGACGATGATAAGCTACCATCAGGTTTGAGCCGTGAGTGAAACATTGCTGGTGTTGCTCTCAGTTTTAAGCTGTAAGTGGAGCATCGACGTCCATATCGATGATCTCAGACATTTCTGCAGACTAATTCGCTCCACATATATTATAGGCCGCTAGTCAGATCTGAGAAACTTCTCTTGAATCCGAATACTCTCACGCATGCAGAGAGGTTTTTGCAGCACCACTGGATCTTCGAGAAGTATTGAAAGGAAAGGGGAATGCGATAGAGAGTATGGCTAAGCAAACTGGGAATATAGCGGCGATCTGGGTTACCAAGCATGCGCAAATGAGGAGATGTCGCACTATGATGTGATGGAACTGGAAGCCGCAAATTCAATGTAGGGATAAATCTGACTCTGATTGACGGAAAAATATGCACTCGTGACAATACCCTACCCAACTTTTCTAACACTAAAACAGACCGCCCTAGATTGTACCATCAACCGCATTCTGACACACCCTACAAGTTTGTACGATACCCTTACAGTTCATTTATCATTGTTGAAGGCAATGGGTCATGGTTAGAAAAGGTGAAACAAACAAACGGCTCGAGAGTGCAGGTGTTTGTAATAAATGGCAAGTAGAGAGTTACAACTTCAGATGTATTGTACACTTAGGGCGTCGAACATTTTTACGTCCAGGCCAAACAGTCGAACGTATGGTCAGGCTTGGCGAACGCGAAGAGGGTAACATATATGCAAAGAATGCGGGAATCTCTATGCTATTTTGTTCGCCAGCACGTAACGCAACCACTGAAACCACCCTCATTATTAAGAGCAAAACATTGTCAAACGTTCTTTATAAGTTTGTTATGATTCTAGACTACTATGGGGTTCTTAGTAAGGGGTATATCATTCTCTCGACACTTGACTTGTACTCCCTTTCCTTTACTACTCAACGCATTCCACTATTCAACTATTAAAATCAGAGGGCCAAGAAGGCCCAAATTGCCTCAACCTTCCTAACCTTGGTTGAGTTTGGCCCTCGCACCCAGAATCTTGGCCAATTGTGCTGCTCGCTCAAACCAAGCTTCCTAAGGTTGAATTTCTTGGCTCGCGGGTTTTACGATGGTATCATGAGTGGATAAACTCCTAGCCTAGCCTAGCCTGCTAGTGCTCCGTTGCTTAGTCTAGCCTAGTACCGCTCCGTCACTTCGTAGTCGCTGTGTCACTCCGTAAGAGCCTACCCTAAGTAGCACGCGCCCACCCAGCAAAGCAGTGGTTGCCACCCAGCAAAGCAGTGGCCGCCACCTTGCATAGCAGCGCGCGCATCAGCAGAGTAGCGCGCGCGACTCTGCGGAGCAGCGTGCGGCCTTGTAGAGTAGCGCGCGCCACCCTACAGAGCAGCGCCCGCCCCAGCATAATAGCACGCGCCAACCAGCAGAGAAGCGTGTGCGTCCGCACCGCATGCCACCCAGCAAAGTAGCGCGCGCCCCAGCAGAGCAGCGCGCGACCCTGCAAAGCAGCGTGTGCCACCCAGCAGAGCAGCGTGCGCCACTCCACTAGAGCAGTGCTTGCCACCTAGCAGAGCAGCGCACCACTCCACCAGAGCGCGCGCCCCAGCCAGAGTGTGCGCCCCAGCCAGAGCGTGCGCCCTAGTCAAAATGTGCACCCCTAGCCAGAAATGCACGCCCCAGCAGGAAACGCGCCCCACAGCCCCTCATACCCGATCCACAACCCCTCATACCCACCTAGCCACCCACTCCTCGTCCCAACCGCCTACAGCCTCTCCCAGCCACCCACAGCCCCTCCTAGCCGCCCATCACCGCCTAATCCTGCCCATTTTTGCCTATTGCCGCCCATAGCAGACCTCAGTATGCCTTGCAGTTTGCTCCGCCGTTACAACCACCAGCCGCAGGCCGCCAGTCACCCCCCCTAGCCACCAGTAGCGCTACCTATGACCCACCCATGCCCAAAGTTTGCGCTCATCTCTGGCCACAGGCACCTCTATCAGCGGCTAGCAGTCGCGGTTACTTTCGTGACGTAGCTTCGGTTTTCTGGCCTGACTGGTTTTTCTAGCCCGCCTTGCCTACCCGACCGTTACTGTCACATGATCGAATTTCCACTTGAGAATGTTGCACTAAAGGTGAGTACAAGGCGTATTTATACTCAGAAATACATAGAAACAACAGATATTCCGAACCTTCGGGAACGCGCTCTTCTAGAATGGATAATCACACAAGTGCGCATAAGCACGCAAGCCCATTGGCACTTCGGATTATGGCAAGATTACGCCTTGTACACCAGTGTCGGTGCTGTCGGTGCCGTATAATGTAAATGTCAGTGCCGAAAATACCAAATAAGTGAAATAATCGGAAAGCTCTAGAAAATATAATAGTAATAAAGTGCAAATGATAGAGGAAAATAAGGAGAATAAGATGGAGTAAAAATATGGAAATGAGAAATATGTCAAACGTCGCCGTACTCTCACACTTCCCCCCCTCAAAGCTGGATGGTAGATGTAACACCCTGCTTGACAAGATAGTCGCGGAGAGAACGTCAGGCGTTACTCATGTTTTCTTCAGAGACCCAGCTGTCCTCAAAACGATCATAGCCTTTCCAGCGTATGAGAAACTCCAAGGCACCATGCCGACGATGACGATGTGCAAGCACAGATTCAACCTCGTACTCAGGTTCATCATTCATGAGGACTGGAGGCGGCGGCAGAGGCTGGCGTCCCGTGTACAGCTTATTTGGATCTCGATAGGGTTTAAGAAGCTGCACGTGGAAGGCGTTATGAATCTTCCAAGTAGCTGGTAGGCGCAAGCGGAATGTGACTGGAGTGACCTGCTCTTCTACGAGGGAAGGTCCGTAGAAGCGAGGTCGTAACTTGGATGGAAGGTGACCGAGGTTGAGGTTGCATGTGTCGAGAAGCACATGGTCACCAACCGCAATGGTATGATCATTTCGATGGCGATCGGCCAAGCGTTTCTATAAAGACTGTATGTCCTATAGACTCTTGTGTGTCCGATCCCAAAGCTGCTGCATTATGGTAACAAAGTCGTGCGCGGGTTGGACAGTTGCAGGTACTGTCTGCTGTTGTGGAGTTAGTGGATGTCGTCCGTAACAGAGGAAAAATGGAGTCTCTCCTGTTGCGGCATGCTTCGCATTATTGTAGGCGAACTCCAACACCGACAAGTGCAAGTCCCACTTGTTAATGTCGTCCTTGCACGCAGCGTGCAAGAGTTGTTCCACAATTTGGTTCAAGCGCTCTGTCTGCCCATCGGTCTGGGGATGATATGCAGATGACATTGCTAGGTGTGTCCCCATGAGCGACATGAGCTCTTTCCAGAACTTGCTAGTAAACTTGGGGTCCCTGTCGGGTATGCGGGTTGTCGGGATACCATGCTGTGAGACGATGTGTTTGAGGAATAGCTGTGCCGTTTCCTCCGTGCGTGCGGTTGTATTTGTTGGAATGAAGTGTCCCCATCTTTGAGAATGTGTCGATGACAACCAGGATGGCGTCATGCCCCGCGTTCGTAGGTGGTAACCCGGTGATGAAGTCCAAGCTGACCACTTGCCAAGGCTGTTCCGAGACGGGTAGAGGCTGAAGAAGTCCTGCTTTCTTCTGCTTACTGCTCTTCATCCGCTGGCATATGTCGCACGAAGTGACAAACTTCTGCACGTCGCCCGCCATGTGAGGCCATTAGTAGACTTTTGCAATCCCAGCAAGAGTCTTGTGACTCCCAAAGTGTCCAGCATAGAGCACGTCATGGAATTCTTTGAGAAGCAACTGCCGAAGAGGCGGGTAGTTGGGTACCCATATCTTTGTTGATCCTTTGCGTAGTGCGACGTCGTGGTCCCACTGCAACAATTTATTTTTCTCTGCCAAGGGAATCTCGGGGTCGATGGTATACCCGTGCATGAAGAGTCCCTTGAGTAGCGGATTCATCCCCTCAATCTGTATGGCGGCAACGTGTCCAGGCCGGCTCAGTGCATCTGCCTTATTCTTGTGTCCTGGCTTGTACACGATGTCGTAGTCGAAGTGCGTCTCGAGGAAGTCGATCCACCTGACTTGTCGTCTGGAGAGGGTCTGTTGCATTCTGAGGTACTTTAGGCTGCAATGGTCAGTCTAGACCGTGGTCTTTCTCCCTTCAAGGTAGCATCGCCATGTCTTGAATGCAGTGAGGAGCGCTAAGGTCTCTTTGTCGTGAATCGGGTAGTTGAATTCTGCCTCGTGCAATTTTTTGCTCAGGTAAGCGATTGGTTGTAGTCCTTTCCCTTGGTCTTCCATCAAGACTGCTCCAACTGCTTGGTCGCTAGCGTCAGCTTTGATGACGTAGTCTTTTTCTGGATCTGGCAGGATCAGGACGGGTGCGGACGTGAGTGCGGTCTTCAACTGCTCCATGGCTTGCTGGTGCACATCCTAACAGTGGATTCTTCTTCAGTAGATTGGTGGGAGGTGTTGCAATCTTCGCATACTGTGGCACGAACTGATTGTAGTAGTTCACAAAGCCAAGGAATTGCTATAGTTCCTTCACGTTCTCCGGTGTCTTCCACCTACGTACGACTTCGATCTTCTTTGGGTCGACATGGACTCCTTGAGCGCTCACCATGTGTCCAAGGAACTGAACTTTCTTCAACGCAAACGCGCTCTTGGACCGCTTAACGTAGAACTTCTCCCGTCGAAGTATCTCGAAGACGCGTCATAGGTGTTCGATGTGCTGCTTCATGTCCCTCGAGTAGATCACGATGTCATCCAGATACACCACCACGCATTCGTCGAGTAGAGGCCTGAGAATATGGTTCATTTCGGCCTGGAATGTAGCGGGTGACATGACAAGGTACTCGTAGGATCCGTATCATGTCCGAAACGCCGTCTTATGGATGGAGTTATCCGCCATCCGGATTTGCCAATATCCCGATCTCAAATCGAGGTTTGAGAATAGCGTGGCTCCACGAAGCTGGTCAAGTAGATCGACGATCCGTGGAATCGGATACTTGTTCTTGATCGTCTTCTTGTTGAGCGCTCGGTAGTCAATGCACATGCGTAAGCTCCCGTCAAGCTTTGGCGTGAAAAGCACTGGTGCACCGTATGGTGATGTTGATGGTCGAATGAGTCCTTTGTCCAGAAGGTACTCGATCTGCTTCTTCATGCCGGCCAACCCGGTAGGGCTGAGTCGATATGGTGCTCAGAAGGTCGGTTTTGAACCAGGTTCTTCGATGATCTCGTGCTGGTGGGTTCGGTATGGTGGCAACTGGTTTGGAAGGTCGTCAGGGAGAACGTCTTTGAACTCTTCTAGAAGTTTCTGGATTGCTGGTGGAAGCTCGAGCGTTTTTCTCTCTCCTTCGTCCTCGTTGGTAACCAGTGCAACAAACCCTGCCATGGTTTGCTTCACGTCCTTCTCGAAGCGTGCGAGAGTCTCATCTGGAATATCTCCCGTGTTGCTCCAATTCGGAAGTGGAACTCTTCTATCTTGATTGTAAATACTTGCCGTGCGGGTGACCCAGTTGATCTCGGGGTTGAACATCTTCAGAAAGTCTCTTCCTAGGATCAGGTCTAGCCCTTTGATGTTGGTGACGGGTAGGGTCGGTTTCCAGCGAAGAGGACCCATCTGCAGGTGTAATGCTGCTTTGCCGTAGACTTGTAATTTGCTTCCGTCAACCATCGTAGCTGTGAAGCTTGAAGGAGTGTACTTCTCATTGATGCATTTGAGAGCTGCCTTGTCGCATACTGAATGGGATGCTCCGCTGTCCACGAGTGCTTGGAGGCGTCATCCATTGCAGATCACCTTGGGCAGAAGTGGTTGGCATTGCTCGTTGTACCCGTTGATTGTCTCGTTGATTGGATCATAGGGCATTTCCCATAGCTCTGTGTTTTCTCCCAAGGGTGCTTACTTTTTACAGGGCCTTTTTGGAGTTGCCTGGGTCCAGCAGGGTCTTGTGTCGCAGAGATATTATTTCCCTCGGCAATTTTCCCTGGTAGAGTCTGTTCATGGGTTGAAGAATTCTCTCCACGATCCTCCAATATTCGCATTGAATCTGCTCCACTACTACGATCCCGAAGCGCTGCACGTGCAGTTTTCATTTTGTTACAATCGGTGAGTCAATGTCCTGGATTGCCGTAGAAAGAACATTTAGATTTGTTCTTCTTTGGTCTTGCCTTCGCGTCAATTCGATCGAGTTCCATCGGGTCAGCGTACGTGGGGGTAGCCAAGCGTCCTCCATATCGTCTAGCTTGTCCATGAAGTCGTCGTGTTCCGATCGTGGTTACGTCAAAACGTTCCGCTGCCGAAACAACGTCGTTGTAGCTGCTCCGATTTGCGGCCGCAACATGTTGTCGTATTTTGTTTTTCAGCCCCGCAATGCGTGCTCTAATTTTTTCGCCTTCTGTGACGTCAGGGATGCGGTTGAACAACTCCTCCATTTGTTGCGTGTAGTTCGTGACGCTCCCGATTTGTCGATGACAATGTATTTTTTCGCGGGTGATTAACGCTGCATTAATTGGCTCAAAGCGTTGTACTAATCCTTCACGGAATTGCTGCTACGTCGCTTCACCTTGATTTAATAAACCGCTTTCGCTTATCCATTCAATTGCTGGTCCGCGCAGTAGTGTTGCTGCAAAAATAATTCTGTTTCTGTCAAGTGCTGGTGTTGTCCATCCAATGGCGGCGAAATAATTTTTGATCGCCAAAAGCCAGCGCCGAGCGTCGTTTTCCCCATCAAAGGTGTTGGGGGCTCGAATTTCTTGGGCCTGGAGAAATTTTCGTGACTGTTGCGAAGTCACAGTCGATTCTGCTTCTGTCGCAATTTTCGCCATGACGCGCGCTTTTGCCTGAAGTCGTTGGATCCATCGCGCGTTGGTCTCGCTACTTCTGCACAGCTCGATATAGGTCCCACCAATTTGCGATTGTCGTTGCTATATTGCAAACGATTTCGCCAACAAATCAACTCATGAACTTGTTCAAAAAAACGCGCGAGGGGGATTATCCAAAAAACGCGGAATCTGGTGCTTACCAGCGTCGGCGCCGAATTCGTCGCCCACAGCGGTTTTTCGAAGCAAGAATTTCTTGACCGCGCTGCTTAGCTGAAACTCCGCGAGTGAAAACGGCTCTGATTACCAAGTGTAACAGCATCCTGACCACTCTGCACTGCTATAGCAGCCTCGATGACCTTTACCGTGAGCGTTTCGGGCTTGACTCGGCTCCCCCGATCTGGCCTGTCTGTCTCGTCGTGGTTACCATGTGTTTGATGTGTCTATAGATGCTACTTATTCTGTTATGTATGGATATTTTGGCTTACGTGTACCTAGCTTAGAACCTTTGCATGTTGCTAGTGTAGGTACGTGTGCTTTGAGTGTAGATGCTTGTGTAGTCACTAGTCTAGCCGTGACGATTTGATGTCGTGTCGCTCTCCTTCACGCTGGAATCAGGCGCGTCACTGTGTTTATTCCACGACCACACCACCGTCACACCTCTTTCTGCTCCAGTGGCAGTTGACTTTACTAATCCTTCCTTCAGGACCAGTAGTCCTAGGCTGGCTGTCCCTTATGGTTTCCTCACTGGTCTCTACATCCTCTCTTTCTCGCTGAACTTGGATCCCACCTTCAGGACCGTGGGATCACAGTCATTTTTCATGTGCACGCGAGGACGGCGATCAGTACGGATGCTTCCATTAGGGCACTTCTTGCCACGTTTACCAGAGAGCCCCACTCAGGTCTCTTTGTTCTACACAATACGTCTCCCCAAGTAGCAGAGTCCGGCCAGGTTACTGCGTCCAGTCACGTTACTGCATCCGGTCAGGTTACTACATCCAGTCAGTTTGTTGCGTCTTGCCCTCGTCAATCCCTTACCCACCTGACACTCTTGTGGCACCACCATCTTGGTCACGTGTCCCACCCTTGTGTGAGAGGACGTCTCCGATATAATATTTTCTCACTATTATATTTTTCCGTTATCCTGTTCTCCCTTTTCTCCTCTTTATTTCGGTCTTTATCTCATCTCAATCGGCCTACTATTCTATTTTCTAGAGCCTTCTATTTATTTCTCTTATTTCCTACTTTTCCCACCAACATACCTATTATACGGCACCAACAGCACCGACAGTAGTGTATATGGTGTAATCTGGGCGTAATCCCAAGTGCCAATAGCCTTGCGTGCTTGTGGGCACTTCTGATTATAGTATCGGGAAGGGCGTGTTCCCGAAGGTTCGTTTTATCTCGATTATCCTTGTATTCTCCGAGTATAAAAATGCCTTGTATTCAGTTTTAGTGACAAGTTTCGATTGAGAATTCGATCCTGTGACACTTGGTAATCAGAGCCGTTCTCACTCGACAACTCTTGGCTAAGCAGCGGTCGCGGAAAAAATCGCCTCGAAAAACCGCCGGGGGCGACCAATTCGACGCCGATTTCTGGTAAGCACCTGTTCCGCGCTTTTCGAATTAACCCCCTCGCGTGGTTTCTGAACAGGATGGTTTCACCGGCGACCAACAACGTTACGCAGGAGCTCTTCGCGCAAATCGCCAAGATGGAAGCGGAGATGCGAGCGATGACTGAACGGTCGCGATTGGAGAACGAGCAGATGCGAAACGAACTGCAGCACGTTACGCAACTCCTCTCGACTATGAACATTCCTACTTCGACGACTTCGCAGCAGTTGCAGCGTCAGTTCGAGGTTCCGAAACTTCGCTTGCCCGAACCGTTCGACCCTAGCAATCGAAAATCCGACGTCTGGAAGTGGCTCGCGACGATGGAAATTTATTTCGCGGCGATCGGATGGTTGACGACGGAGTACGACGGCGAGAAAATTCGTCTCGCAACAACGTTGATGCGCGGTCCAGCTCTCGAGTGGCTCGGAAGCAACAGTAGCATTTTCCAGGGCGAAGCCACGTGGCACCTGTTCCGGGCAGACCTTCTCAAACGTTTTGAGCCGATTAATTCCACTTATATTGTGCGCGAAAAATTACATCACCATAGGCAATTCGGGAGTGTCGCGCAATACACGCAGCAGATGGAGGAATTTTATCATCGGATTCCCGACATTACCGAGGGCGAAAAAATTAAGTCCTACATCGCGGGGCTGAAAACCGACATTCGGCGCCAGGTTGCAGCAGCTACAGCGAAATCGTATCGGCCGCGGAGCGTTTTGACTTGGTCAACTCCGGAACACAACGGCCCCACGTTGTCGGATCACGACAAGGGGATCGCTCGGCTTCAACCACGTTCGCCGTGTGAGAATCAGCGAACAGGAATGAATGAACTAGCAGTGAAATGAGTACAAGTAGGAAACCTTAGAATTGTGTACCCCCTATAGGCTAACCCACTGTAGCCTACACAAGCATAACATATATAATGTTTGACACACCCCCATAGGCAAAGTGGGGGAGAACAAGGGGTCACAAGACCAGTCAAGCAAAGCAAAGCAAGCTCAGGGTGGATCACAAAGTCACCACACAGTCCGAGCACAAGAGCAGGGCCAGAGGCCAGTTCACATGCAGGAGTACAGACATATATATAAAACTAGACAAGCAAGAGCAGGTATATATATATGTCACAGTACAAGTGAAGTCAAGAGGAGGGCAAGTGAGGCAAGACAGGCACAAGACCCAGCTGGGTGCAAAAGCGCTGATGGTCACAAGGCGCGAGTGCCTTGGTGAACACATCAGCAGTGTTGGCCTCAGAGGCCACGTACGCAAGTCGCAACTGACCACGCTGCTGCAGCTCACGAGCAAGGAAGTAGCGGAGAGCAATGTGCTTCGTTCTGTGCTCCAAGCGCTGCTCTCGACACAAGGCCAGCATGGCCTTGTTGTCTACGTACAGCACTGGAGGAGAACGAGGCGGCTCTCCAAGGTCAGTCAGCAGGTAGGTGAGCCAGCGAAGCTCCTGTGCAGCCATGGCCCCGGCGTAGATCTCAGCCTCACAACTGGAGCCGAGAACCGAAGACGAGCGAGTAGACCGCCACGAGACAGAGCCGGAACCAAGGCTGAAGGTGTAACCCTGTGACGACCGCTGCGTAGCCTGGTCGTCAGCCCAAGAAGCGTCCGCGTGGCCGGTAAGGACCACTGGACTCCGCCCTCCAAGCACAAGCCCCATGCCCGACGTACTGCACAGGTAGCGCAATACCCTCTTCGCTGCAGCCATGTGCTCTGGTCTGTGTCTCCCAGGAGCAACATAGCGTGCAAGAATGCTCAGAGGATATGCAAGGTCAGGTCGTGTGCAGGTCATCAGGTACATGAGGCAGCCAACAAGCTCTGCATACGGACCACTCGACTCTACGGACTCATCCGAAGGCAGAGCTGAGAGTGGGTGGCGAGTAGGCAGAGGAGTGGCCTGAGGCGAGGAGTACGTGAAGCCGAAGCGCTGAAGGACCTGCTGCACCATGTGTAACTGAGTCAAGGTAATGGTGCGGTGTGCTCTGTCCCGAGTGATCTGCAAGCCAAGGTAGCTGCGCAGTTCACCCAGGTCTGTGCACGTGTGTCTCTTCAGCAGTTCGGACTTCACGTAGGCGAGTCCAGTAGTGTCCGCTGTGGCAAAGACCAAGTCGTCGACGTACACGAGGATGTAGAACGGCGGCAGTGAAGTGTCGGTGCGCAGAAACAGCGACGGGTCAGCAGTAGAAGGAGCAAACCCAAGAGCCGCAAGCGTAGTCCTCAGTGTGTCGTGCCACTCACGCGGTGCCTGGCGGAGACCGTAGACTGGCCGTCGGAGGCTCCACTGGGTGCCAGGAGGGAAAGTCCCAGTGAAGCCAGGTGGACGGCGCAGCCAGATCTCCTCGTGCAGGCTACCCTGCAGGAACGCAGTGCTGAAGTCGAGAGAGTGAAGCTCGTAGTCGCGCTGAGCGGCTATGTGCAGCAGCACCCGAAGAGTGGTCATCTTCGGGGTGGGAGAGAAGGTCTGAAAGTAGTCAACTCCCTGCCGCTGACTGAAGCCACGAGCAACGTACCGTGCCTTGAAGACAGGTGGAGAGCCCGGCGGCCGCTTCACCCGGAAGATCCACATGCCACTGACGATGTTCGCCCCAGGAGGGGGAACTGCGTCAACGTAGGTGCCTGTGGACTTCCAGGAAGCCATCTCTGCATCCATAGCTGCCTGCCACTGAGAGGAGTAGGGACCCTCTACGGCCTCCGCGTAAGAACGCGGAGTCGGGATGTCTAGTGCATCCGGGTCTCCCTCAGGGGCAAGCAGTACAGACGCGAGATGAGGTGAAGCAGCCGCTAGACACTGTAACTCCTCCTGTCTGTCCTCTAGGACGTCCGTGCCAAGAGCACACTCACCCCCGACGGACGGAGGACAGACAGACGCAGACTCAGCAACAAGACCAGCAGCGTAGTCGAGACGACAGCGAGCAGCAAAGTCAACGAGCTCAGCGACTAGAGCAGACGCAGCAGTGGACTCAAAAGAGGGGTCAGTGAGGACAGTAGCAAGCAGACGCGTGACAGTAGGACTGGCAGCGCGAAGAGAGTCCGACTCAGGGTCGGCAAGCGCAGGAAGAGAGGACTCAGGAGGCGAAGGCAAAGGGGCACGCAGAGGAGCAGTGGACGGACGCAGAGACATCCGGTGCGTGCCAGGGACAGGAGGAGGACGCTGACGCGAACCGCGACCACTAGCGCGAGCAGCACGAACAGGCGACGCGGGACGAGACGCAGGCTCACGACGCTCAGCAAGACCTCCTGTAGGACCAGTGTAAGGAGAGGGAGCAGGGAGAGGAGAGGAAGGCTCCAACAGTGACTGCGACTGGACAGGCTGTGGACACTCTACCGAAGGAGAAAGACCAAGAACGTGCTGTAGGAGCGTAACGAAGTACGGCCGAGGCCGCGCGGCAGCTCCAGACTCAGCAGGGACAGCACCAGCACCCTCAGCGACAGCACCAGCGCCACCCACACCTCCAGCGGCAGGACCAACAGCAGTAGGCTCAGCACCAACGCCCTCAGCACCTCCAGCTCGAGGAGGACCCGCAGGTCCAGCAGCTCCGGGACCGGCAGCACCCGCACCCTCGACGGTCGAAGAAGCTCCAGCTCCAGCTCCAGCAGCACCTCCAGATTTAGCAGCACGCCTCCAGCGGCGAGCGTACCACTCGCGCAACTCCTGTGGAGAGAGGGGCTCCCGGCGAGACGCAGCAGCAGGAGAAACCCCAGGCTCAGCAGCTCCAGACGCAGCAGGGACAGCACCAGCGCCCTCAGAGACAGCACCAGCGCCACCCACACCTCCAGCGGCAGGACCAACAGCAGCAGGCTCAGCACCAACGCCCTCAGCAGCTCCAGCTCCAGGAGGACCCGCAGGTCCAGTAGCTCCGGGACCGGCAGCACCCGCACCCTCGACGGTCGAAGAAGCTCCAGCTCCAGCTCCAGCAGCACCTCCAGACTCAGCAGCACGCCTCCAGCGGCGAGCGAACCACTCGCGCAGCTCCTGTGGAGAGAGGGGCTCCCGGCGAGACGCAGCAGCAGGAGAAACCCCAGGCTCAGCAGCTCCAGACGCAGCACCCCCAGGCTCAGCAGCTCCCGACCTAGCACCCCCAGACCCATCACCTCCAGGCACAGCACCCCCCTGCTCAGCACCCCCAGGCTCCGCACTCTCCGCAGTAGCACCCGCAGGCCCAGTACCCCCAGCAGTAGCACCCCCAGGCTCAGCACCCCCGCGCACAGCACCCCCAGAGTCAGCACCCCCCGGCTTAGCACCCGCAGCAGCACCAGAGTCACCTGTAACCTCGACCGGGTCAACGGCGTCTACCTGGGACACACCTGAGGGGGCAGGAACCTGAGGGGGGAGGGGGTCTACCGGGGGGGGAACCGGTACAAGGAAGTCCGGGGGAGGGGGGAGGGAAGGAGTGCGGTAGGGGAAGAGACGGTAGAAGGGGACTGACTCGTCGAACGTGACGTCCTGGGAGGACAGAACACGACGAGAGGAGGGGTGGTAAAACTGCCACCCTGGGGCGTCAGTGGGGAAGCCAAGGAAGACACAGGGAGCAGCACGAGGGGACAGCTTGTCCGCAGACAAGTCGCGGACAAACGCCCGAGATCCCCAGACACGGAACACAGACGCATCGCCAACCTTCCCTGTCCACAGCAAGGCTGGGGACATCGCAGGCCGAGAGACTCGGGGGTGAAGGTTGAGCTGATGCGCCGCGTACCTCACCGCAAACGGCCACAGAAAATGGGGGGCAGCCGCATGCATCATGGACGTACGAGCGACATCCATGACCATGCCAATGCGGCGCTCAGCAATCCCATTTTGCTGTGGTGAGTCCGGAAGCGTGAAGGACTGGCGGATGCCTCGCGCACGACAGTAGGCACGCAGAAGGCCAGAGGAGAACTCTCCGCGTCTGTCCGAGTGCAGACGCAGAACAGGAAAGTCCGAGCCGAAGCTCTTCCTGAGCCGGAGACGAGCCTCGCGGATCCAGTCGATCAGCACCTCAGTGACCTCACCCTTGCTGCGCAAGGGGAGGACTGTGGTGTAACGCGAGTAGTCGTCAACCACCAACAGGAAGTAGCGCTCGTAATCCTGCCCACGGACGGGGGCTGGGCCCCACACATCCATGTGAAGCGTCTGCAGGGGAGCCTCTGTCGGGGGGAAGTGGGAGGAGTGAGGAGTAGCCCGGAGGCGACCCTCGACACAGGGGACACAGGAAGGTCCTGGCCCGGAGGGGAGAGGAGGGAGAGACAGGGGAAGACCAGAGACAAGGACACGGGAAGCCATGCTCCGAAGACGGGGCAAGGAGGGGTGGCCAAGACGGTGGTGCCACAGGAGAGTCTCGTGAGACAGGAGGCGACACGAACAGGGGGCAGACTCAGGACCAGACCTGGACGCAGCAGCAAACACCTGACCCGACGCTGCTACCTGACCGGACGCGGGGACAGGAGGAGACTCAGTGGTCAGGGTGTAGAGGCTCGACCCCGGCCGACGCGAGAACGAGGCCAGGTGCCGGCCTGTGCGTGCGTCCGTGCAGTGGGTCACCCGCTGACTCGCAGGAGTGAACTGGTGAACCCCCGCATCCTGTAGGTCTGCACCACTCACCAAGTTCGTCGAGAACGAGGGGAGGTACAGGCCAGACAGGGTGCCCGAGGGGGCAGCCGGACACGGGAGGACAGTGGAGAAGTGAGCGAGGACAGGACCCCCAGAGGGGTCAGCCAGGGAGACTGCAACCGGCCGACCAAGCGGCGTGAGTGTGGTGCGGTCCCGAAAGAAGGAGCGAGAAGCCCCAGAGTCAAGTGTAAAGGTGAGGGAGGCCGAAGCCAACGCGGTACCTGAGAGCGCAGCCTCACCCGCACCTGAGGAAGCAGACTCACTAGCACCTAGAGCAGCAGCCGCACCTGTACCTGGAGCAGGAGACTCACTAGCACCCAGAGCAGCAGCCTCACCAGTAGCTAGAGCAGCAGGTCCTATACCTGGGTCAGGCGGGACGCACAGGTGACCTGCACGGTCAGCACTAGTAGGCAATGCATACATGGCAGTGAGAATAGCATCATAGTCAAGAGCATATATATCTACCCTCTACCTAAGCAACTCCACCCAGTCGGGAAGCTCAGCCTCGTCGCCAAACACGGTACGCCAGGCGTCGCTCAGACGGGCGAAGCAGCGGGACGGTGTATGACTACGTGTCCCACAAGGCTGACCAGTCCGAGTACCAGTGCGAATCACGTAAGAGCAGCGAACAGCACTGAGAGACCCTCCACTCTGAGCGTACCACTCACGAAGCTGGCGAGGCGTGAGAGACATGCGAGAGGGTCGCGGGAGCTGCATCTGGCCGCCACCACGAGTAGAAGCAGCAGGAGTGGTAGTAGGAGTAGCGTCGCCACCCCTACAGCCCCAACCAGCGTACCACTCACGCAGCTGCTGCGGCGTGAGGGACTCACGCCGGCGTCGCTGGGGCTGCATTTGGCTCCGCAAGTAGAAGCAGGAGCAGGACTAGCAGCAGGGAGGCAGGCAGCCAGGCAAGCCAAAAGGCAGGCAGGCAGGCAAGCAGGCGACGCGCAGCGTGCTAGCAGGGCAAGAGCTCACCAGTGGTGGGAAGAGTAGGTTCGGCGACTCAGCGGCTCGGCAGCTCGGCGGCTCGGCGGCTCGGGCGACTCGGGCGGCTCGGCGGCAAGGCGGCTCAGCAGCAACTGCAGCTCAGTGGCTTGGTGACTCGGCGGCTCGGCGGCAGGGCGGCTCGGCAGCAACTGCAGCTCAGCAGCTCAGCGACCCGGCGGCTCGGCGGCAGGGCGGCTCGGCTGTGGGGCGGCTCGGCTGCTGCAGTGGGAGATGAAGGAGGAGGAGAAGCAGGGGAGGCCACACACCTGCCACCCCACCGCAAGCGGCCCCCTCAGGTCGCCTCGACAGGCGACGGGAAAAGGGGGGATGGGTGGTGGGGGGCCGGTAGGTGCAGCGCCGGGGCCAGCAGGTGCAGTTGCGGGGCCGGTAGAAGGGGACGGCAGGAGCCGTCAGGAGGGGACGGCGGGGCCGTCAGGAAGGGACGGCGGGGCCGTCAGGAGGTGACCGGGCCGCGACGGGGGCAGGCGGCGGGGCCGCGTAAGGGCCTGGGCGGGGCCGCGACAGAGCCGTCGGCGGGGCCGCGTGAAAGCCGGGGCGGGGCCGCGTAGAAGCCGGGGCGGGGCCGCGCGAGAGCAGGCGGCGGGGCCGCGAAGGAGCCGGGGCGGGGCCGCGTGAGAGCAGGCGGCGGAGCCGCGTAAGGGCCTGGGCGGGGCCGCGACAAAGCCGTCGGCGGGGCCGCGTGAAAGCCGGGGCGGGGCCGCGTAGAAGTTGGGGCGGGGCCGCGCGAGAGCAGGCGGCGGGGCCGCGAAAGGGCCTGGGCGGGGCCGCGACAAAGCCGTCGGCGGGGCCGCGTGAAAGCCGGGGCGGGGCCGCGTAGAAGCCGGGGCGGGGCCGCGCGAGAGCAGGCGGCGGGGCCGCGAAGGAGCCGGGGCGGGGCCGCGTGAGAGCAGGCGGCGGGGCCGCGACAGAGAGGGCGGCGGGGCCGCGTCAGTGAAGGCGGCGGGGCCGCAGGGGAAATGGCGAACCGAGGGGTCGCTAAAAAAAGATCGCGCCTCGGGGGGCGCTTCGGTGGGCCCAAAAAAACGGTCCGTAGAAGGACCCGCTCTATACCATGTGAGAATCAGCGAACAGGAATGAATGAACTAGCAGTGAAATGAGTACAAGTAGGAAACCCTAGAATTGTGTACCCCCTATAGGCTAACCCACTGTAGCCTACACAAGCATAACATATATAATGTTTGACACGCCGACCCCATGGAAGTCAACAAATTCGACGCGAATTCACGACCTGCAAAAAACAAAACAATTTGTGAATTTTGCGGCGGAAACGGACATCGAATTGTCGAATGTTTTCACATGAAATCAGCACGTGCGGCATTCCGAGCTCGTGGGAGTGGCGAAACTAAAGACAAAAAGTAAAAAAACGGATCTCGCCAGTGATTGCGGATCGGGCTGGCGAGGAGAAGCAGATCCGAAAGCGTCAGCGCAATCTGGACCGAATTGAAATTGAAGGACAGCATAGGGCGCGAGATTTGGAGAATCAAGGGCGAAATTCCAAGCCCCTTGACCGAAATTTGTCAGAGGAATTCGCCGAGGAAAAGAAAACCTCCACGAAAACATGTGAAATGAGTTAGCAGGGATGAAATGACTAAGGAAAGATTGGGTACAAATACAACCCTAGAAAACCTGTACCCCATATGTGCTACCCCACTATAGCCTACAGCAACTATGTCATATAAATCTGACACACCCCCATAGGCAAAGTGGGGGAGAACAAGGGGTCACAAGACCAGTCAAGCAAAGCAAAGCAAGCTCAGGGTGGATCACAAAGTCACCACACAGTCCGAGCACAAGAGTAGGGCCAGAGGCCAGTTCACATGCAGGAGTACAGACATATATATAAAACTAGACAAACAAGAGCAGGCATATATATATGTCACAGTACAAGTGAAGTCAAGAGGAGAGCAAGTGAGGCAAGACAGGCACAAGACCCAGCTGGGTGCAAAAGCGCTGATGGTCACAAGGCGCGAGTGCCTTGGTGAACACATCAGCAGTGTTGGCCTCAGAGGCCACGTACGCAAGTCGCAACTGACCACGCTGCTGCAGCTCACGAGCAAGGAAGTAGCGGAGAGCAATGTGCTTCGTTCTGTGCTCCAAGCGCTGCTCTCGACACAAGGCCAGCATGGCCTTGTTGTCTACGTACAGCACTGGAGGAGAACGAGGCGGCTCTCCAAGGTCAGTCAGCAGGTAGGTGAGCCAGCGAAGCTCCTGTGCAGCCATGGCCCCGGCGTAGATCTCAGCCTCACAACTGGAGCCGAGAACCGAAGACGAGCGAGTAGACCGCCACGAGACAGAGCCGGAACCAAGGCTGAAGGTGTAACCCTGTGACGACCGCTGCGTAGCCTGGTCGTCAGCCCAAGAAGCGTCCGCGTGGCCGGTAAGGACCACAGGACTCCGCCCTCCAAGCACTAGCCCCATGCCCGACGTACTGCACAGGTAGCGCAATACCCTCTTCGCTGCAGCCATGTGCTCCGGTCTGTGTCTCCCAGGAGCAACATAGCGTGCAAGAATGCTCAGAGGGTATGCAAGGTCAGGTCGTGTGCAGGTCATCAGGTACATGAGGCAGCCAACAAGCTCTGCATACGGACCACTCGACTCTACGGACTCATCCGAAGGCAGAGCTGAGAGTGAGTGGCGAGTAGGCAGAGGAGTGGCCTGAGGCGAGGAGTACGTGAAGCCGAAGCGCTGAAGGACCTGCTGCACCATGTGTGACTGAGTCAAGGTAATGGTGCGGCGTGCTCTGTCCCGAGTGATCTGCAAGCCAAGGTAGCTGCGCAGTTCACCCAGGTCTGTGCACGTGTGTCTCTTCAGCAGCTCGGACTTCACGTAGGCGAGTCCAGCAGTGTCCGCTGTGGCAAAGACCAAGTCATCGACGTACACGAGGATGTAGAACGGCGGCAGGGAAGTGTCGGTGCGAAGAAACAGCGACGGGTCTGCAGTAGAAGGAGCAAACCCAAGAGCCGCAAGCGTAGTCCTCAGTGTGTCGTGCCACTCACGCGGTGCCTGGCGCAGACCGTAGACTGGCCGTCGGAGGCTCCACTGGGTGCTAGGAGGGAAAGTCCCAGTGAAGCCAGGTGGACGGCGAAGCCAGATCTCCTCGTGCAGGCTACCCTGCAAGAACGCAGTGCTGAAGTCGAGAGAGTGAAGCTCGTAGTCGCGCTGAGCGGCTATGTGCAGCAGCACCCTAAGAGTAGTCATCTTCGGGGTGGGAGAGAAGGTCTGAAAGTAGTCAACTCCCTGCCGCTGACTGAAGCCACGAGCAACGTACCGTGCCTTGAAGACAGGTGGAGAGCCCGGCGGCCGCTTCACCCTGAAGATCCACATGCCACTGACGATGTTCGCCCCAGGAGGGGGAACCGCGTCAACGTAGGTGCCTGTGGACTTCCAGGAAGCCATCTCTGCATCCATAGCTGCCTGCCACTGAGAGGAGTAGGGACCCTCTACGGCCTCCGCGTAAGAACGCGGAGTCGGGATGTCTAGTGCATCCGGGTCTCCCTCAGGGGCAAGCAGTACAGACGCGAGATGAGGTAAAGCAGCCGCTAGACACTGTAACTCCTCCTGCCTGTCCTCTAGGACGTCCGTGCCAAGAGCACACTCACCCCCGACGGACGGAGGACAGACAGACGCAGACTCAGCAACAAGACCAGCAGCGTAGTCGAGACGACAGCGAGCAGCAAAGTCAACGAGCTCAGCGACTAGAGCAGACGCAGCAGTGGACTCAAAAGAGGGGTCAGTGACGACAGTAGCAAGCAGACGCGTGACAGTAGGACTGGCAGCGCGAAGAGAGTCCGACTCAGGGTCGACAAGCGCAGGAAGAGAGGACTCAGGAGGAGAAGGCAAAGGGGCACGCAGAGGAGCAGTGGACGGACGCAGAGACATCCGGTGCGTGCCAGGGACAGGAGGAGGACGCTGACGCGAACTGCGACCACTAGCGCGAGCAGCACGAACAGGCGACGCGGGACGAGACGCAGGCTCACGACGCTCAGCAAGACCTCCAGTAGGACCAGTGTAAGGAGAGGGAGCAGGCAGTGGAGAGGAAGGCTCTAGTAGGGACTGCGACTGGACAGGCGGTGGACCCTCTACTGGAGGAGAAAGACCAAGAACCTGCTGCAGGAGCGGAACGAAGTACGGCCGAGGCCGCGCGGCAGCTCCAGACTCAGCAGGGACAGCACCAGCACCCTCAGCGACAGCACCAGCGCCACCCACACCTCCAGCGGCAGGACCAACAGCAGCAGGCTCAGCACGAACGCCCTCAGCAGCTCCAGCTCCAGGCGGACCCGCAGGTCCAGCAGCTCCGGGACCGGCAGCACCCGCACCCTCGACGATCGAAGAAGTTCCAGCTCCAGCTCCAACAGCACCTCCAGACTCAGCAGCTCCCAGCTCAGCACCCCCAGGCTCAGCAGCGCCCGACCCAGCACCCCCAGACCCAGCACCTCCAGGCACAGCACCCCCCGGCTCAGCACCCCCAGGCTCCGCACCCTCCGCAGTAGCACCCTCAGGCCCAGCACCCCCAGCAGTAGTACCCCCAGGCTCAGCACCCCCGCGCACAGCACCCCCAGAGTCAGCACCCCCAGGCTCAGCAACCGCAGCAGCACCAGAGTCACCAGTAACCTCGACCGGGTCAACGGCGTCTACGTGGGACACACCTGAGGGGGCAGGAACCTGAGGGGGGAGGGGGTCTACCGGGGGGGGAACCGGCACAAGGAAGTCCGGGGGAGGGGGGAGGGAAGGAGTGCGGTAGGGGAAGAGACGGTAGAAGGGGACTGACTCGTCGAACGTGACGTCCTGGGAGGACAGAACACGACGAGAGGAGGGGTGGTAGAACTGCCACCCTGGGGCGTCAGTGGGGAAGCCAAGGAAGACACAGGGAGCAGCACGAGGGGACAGCTTGTCCGCAGACAAGTCGCGGACAAACGCCCGAGATCCCCAGACACGGAACACAGACGCATCGCCAACCTTCCCCGTCCACAGCAAGGCTGGGGACATCGCAGGCCGAGAGACCCGGGGGTGAAGGTTGAGCTGATGCGCCGCGTACCTCACCGCAAACGGCCACAGAAAATGGGGGGCAGCCGCATGCATCATGGACGTACGAGCGACATCCATGACCATGCCAATGCGGCGCTCAGCAATCCCATTTTGCTGTGGTGAGTCCGGAAGCGTGAAGGTCTGGCGGATCCCTTGTGCACGACAGTAGTCTCGCAGAAGGCGAGAAGAGAACTCTCTGCCTCTGTCAGAGTGCAGACGCAGAACAGGAAAGTCCGAGCCGAAGCTCTTCCTGAGCTGGAGACGAGCCTCGCGGATCCAGTCGATCAGCACCTCAGTGACCGCACCCTTGCTGCGCAAGGGGAGGACTGTGGTGTAACGCGAGTAGTCGTCAACCACCAACAGGAAGTAGCGCTCGTAACTCTGCCCACGGACGGGGGCTGGGCCCCACACATCCATGTGAAGCGTCTGCAGGGGAGCCTCTGTCGGGGGGAAGTGGGAGGAGTGAGGAGTAGCCCGGAGGCGACCCTCGACACAGGGGACACAGGAAGGTCCTGGCCCGGAGGGGAGAGGAGGGAGAGACTGGGGAAGACCAGAGACAAGGACACGGGAAGCCATGCTCCTAAGACGGGGCAAGGAGGGGTGGCCAAGACGGTGGTGCCACAGGAGAGTCTCGTGAGACAGGAGGCGACAAGAACAGGGGGCAGACTCAGGACCTGACCGGGACGCAGCAGCAAATACCTGACCCGACGCAGCCACCTGACCAGACGCAGGGACAGGAGGAGACTCAACGGTCAGGGTGTAGAGACTCGACCCCGGCCGACGCGAGAACGTGGCCAGGTGTCGGCCTGTGCGTGCCTCCGTGCAGTGGGTCACCCGCTGTCTCGCAGGAGTGAACTGGTGAACACCGCCATCCTGCAGGTCCGCTCCACTCACCAAGTTCGTAGAGAACGAGGGAAGGTACAGACCCGACAGGGTGCCCGAAGGGGCAGCCGGACACGGGAGGACAGTGGAGAAGTGAGACAGGACAGGACCTCCAGAGGGGTCAGCAAGGGAGACCGCAACCGGCCGGCCGAGCGGCGTAAGGGTAGTGCGGTCTCGAAAGAAGGAGCGAGAAGCTCCGGAGTCAAGTGTGAAAGTGAGGGAGGACGAGGACGACGCAGTACCTGAGAGCGCAGTCTCACCAGTACCTGAGAGCGCAGACGCATTGGCACCTAGAGCAGCAGCCTCACAAGCACCTAGCGCAGCAGTACCAATGCCCGGGTCGGGCTGGAAACAACGGTAGCCCTCATTCTCCTCACTATAATCCACAACATACATAGCAGTAAGGATAGCATCAAAATCCAGATCAAAGATCGCTACACCAGCCCTGAGAAGCTCATCCCAGCGAGGGATCTCACTAGCCCCAGGGAACTGCTGACGCCAGGCGTCCGTCAGGCGGCCAAAGCAGCGCTGGGTGGCGTGGGCACCCCCACACTGCTCACCCGCGCGGTCGCCGGAACGAAGAACGTAGGTGCAGGGACCAGTACCCCCACCCCTCTGACGCCCAGCGTACCACTCACGAAGCTGCTGAGGCGAAGGGATGTCCCGCGAGCGCTGCTGCTGCTGCCGGTGCGAGCGCTGGCCACCACCACCGCCGCTACGCTGCTGGGTACCACCTCGACCAGCTCCACCTCCTCCACCACCACTGCCTCCTCCGCTGCCGCCTCCACCGCCTCCACCTCCGCCGCCTCCACCGCCGCCGCTGCCTCCACCACCACCGCTGGCACCACCACCACCGTCTCTGCCGCTGCTGCCACCACCACCACCACCACCACCACTAGTCCCGCCGCCACCCCCACTTCCTCCGCCGCCACCGCCGCCACCGCCACCGCCCCCTCCAGCTCCACCCGCGCCCTTGCCCCCCTTGCCCTTGCCGGAGCGACGTCTCCCACTAGGGGTAGACGCCGCGCCGACCGACTCAAGACCAAGCAGGTCGGCAGCAGCAGCAGAGGCAACAGAGGGCAGCAAGGGGGAAGGAGAGCACCCCTCAAAGATGGGGGTGCGAGGGTCACCACGAGAAGCACCTACAGCAACTATGCTCTTCTCCGCTGCAAGGAGGGCCTTCTCGAGGAGGTCGACGGTGAGGGTGGTGGGACAGACTGCGAGAAAGTGGTCCCTGACGACGCGAAGGGAGTCAGGGAGGCGCGCGACTACGTAGTAGAGAGCGATGTACATGGGGGGGGGGGTTCTTAGCGCAGAACTCAGCAGGAAGGGCGGCGCGGTAGCGAGTGTCACTAGTGCGGAGGTGCGTAATGAGGTCAGCGACAGTGGGAAAGGCAGAGAGGTCAGGAAAGAGGTAGGGAAGCATGAGACGGCTCCGTGCAGCAGTGGCAGGGGAGGAGTAGCGCGCAACTACAGCGTCGTACAAGGTCTGAGCACTCTTGTACTGACTAAAGTGCGCACGCTCAGAGGTAGGGAGGTGGCGACGCACAGCAAGACGTGCAGCAGCATCGCGGGTGGCCTACTTAGAGCGGACAGCGGGATCAGCATCAGCAGCAGGAGCAGGAGAGGCGCCAGAGGTGAGGTCAAAGAGAGAAAGGTCGTCAGCCCTGTCGCACTGTAAGAACAGCTGCAGGTCGTCTAACCAGACCTCAAAATCAATGGCGCGACCCTCAGCGTCAAAAACTAGGACACTAGGGGTAGCCATGGCGACGACAGCGATACAGTGCAAGCAGTAGGGAAAGAGCTCGCAGTGGCAGTGGGACTGTGCTCACCAGGCAGGGCAGGTCGAGTAAGTATGCAGAAAGGCGGCTCAGCGACCTGGCGGCTCGGGTGCTGGGCGGCTCGGGCGCAGGGCGGCTCGGCTCCCGGGCGGCTCGGCGGCAGGGCAGCTCGGGGGCAGGGCGGCTCGGCTCCCGGGCGGCTCGGCGACAGGGCGGCTCGGGTGCAGGGCGGCTCGACTCCCGGGCGGCTCGGCTGTAGCGCGGCTCGGCTCCCGGTAGTAGGTGGGCGGCGGGGCCGCGCGAGAAGACGGCCGGGGCCGCTACGGAAGTAGGCGGCGGGGCCGCGGTCGAACAGGCGGTTGGCGCCGAGGTCGTAGCAGGCGGCGGGGCCGTGCAAGCAGGCAGCCGGGGCCGCGACAGGAGCGGGCGGTGGGGCCGCGGTCGAACGGGCGGCTGGGGCCGCGGTCGTAGCAAGCGGCCGGGGCCGCGATCGTAGTGGGCGGCGGCCGCGGCGTAGCGGGCGGCAGGGCCGCGTCGAGCAGGCGGCTGGGGGGCCGCGTCGAGCAGGCGGCTGGGGGGCCGCGGCAGGAGCGGGCGGCGGGGCCGCGGTCGAACAGGCGGCTGGGGCCGCGGTCGTAGCAGGCGGCCGGGGCCGCGATTGGTGGGCGGCGGCCGCGGCGTAGCGGGCGGCAGGGCCGCGTCGAGCAGGCGGCTGGGGGGGGCCGCGTCGAGCAGGCGGCTGGGGGCCGCGTCGAGGAGGCGGCTGGGGCCGCGATCGTAGCGGGCGGCTGGGGCCGCGACTTAGCGGGCGGCTGGGCCGCGTGTGGGAGGGAGGCGACACGGAGGGTCGCTCGATAGCGGAAAAAAAAAGTTGAGCGCGCCTCGGGGCGCGCTTCGGTGGGCCCTAGGCAGAGTTCCACAGGGAACCCGCTCTATACCATGTGAAATGAGTTAGCAGGGATGAAATGACTAAGGAAAGATTGGGTACAAATACAACCCTAGAAAACCTGTACCCCATATGTGCTACCCCACTATAGCCTACAGCAACTATGTCATATAAATCTGACAAAACAGACTCGACCAAGACGGGAACTCTCCAATTCGACCCCAGAAAAAAACAGAATTCGTTAAATTTATATTTCAAAGATGTTTTAATAAAGACTGGCGATTTTCGCGGGTCCGGAGCCATAAACAAATTCCAGGAAGAACTCCAGAGGAAGCAGACAATTAAAGAAGTGGTACCGGTGCCTACGGAGCTGGGGAAAAAATTATGGAGTGTGGAAAGGAGTAGACCTTTTCACGGCGTCAACGTCCTCTCCCGGAACCAGCCCAAGACGACTCTCCACTCCCCAGGGAAGAAGTCTATGGAGCTGAAGCAGCTGAAGAGGCAGCTGGGAGTTCAAAAGAAGCTGCAGAAACTCCGAAAACCCCTCCAGGATGCATCCAGTGGATAGCAGGCGTCGACCGGATCCACCCCCTCAGGGTCAACCTGTACGGTTACTACCTCTACTCCTGGCGTTGGAGAGGAGCCTTTCTCCACGCAGCCCAGGCCAGCCAGTTGTCCAGGAGAAAACAGTGGAACCACGGTGTGTACTGAATATTGGGATGTACCCTATGATCCTATTAATGAGACTATTTTTGGGTACTCCGAGCAACGCTCACCACTCCTGCTCGAGGTGATCTGCAATGGACAGCGCCTCCAAGCACTCGTGGACAGCGGGGCGTCGCACAGCGTCTATGACAAAAAGGCAATCGATCGACTCGGAAGTGACATCAAGTCATCAAGCTTCTCTGCAACGATGGTGGATGGCAGTAAGCTACCTATCTACGGGGAAACACGGTTGCTACTCCAGATTGGACCCCTTCGATGGAAGCCTGCTCTCCCCGTCACAAATATCAAAGGACTCGACGTAATCTTCGGGAGAGACTATCTTAAAAAGTTCAACCCCGAGATCAACTGGGTTAACCAAACGGCCAACATCAACAACAACGGGAGGAAAATCAGCCTTCCCTAATGGGAAGACACGTGAAATATTCCAGTCGAGACACTCGCACGCTTTGAAAAGGACGTCAAACGGACTACGGCGGGATTCATGGCGATAGTCAACGAAGCAGACAACGGAGAGAAGCAGACCCAGGAACTTCCTCCAGCAGTCAAGAAAATTCTTGAAGAGTTCCAGGACGTTCTCCCCGACGATTTACCTGATCAACTACCGCCATACCGAACACATCAACACGAGATCGTAGAAGAGCCGGAGTCCAAGCCAAAGTTCCGAGCACCATACCGGCTGAGCCCGACAGAGCTTGCCGATATGAAAAAACAAATAGAGTATCTCCTGGAGAAAGGGCTGATCCGACCTTCGACTTCGCCGTACGGAGCTCCAGTTCTCTTCACTCCGAAGCCAGACGGAAGTCTGCGAATGTGCATCGACTACCGAGCCTTGAACAAGCAGACAGTAAAAAATAAATACCCGATACCACGATCGACGACTTACTCGATCAACTTCGCGGTGCTACGGTATTCTCCAAGCTCGACCTCAGATCGGGATACTGGCAAATTCGTATGGCAGACAACTCTATCCACAAAACCGCCTTTCGAACTCGGTATGGGTCATACAAGTATCTCGTGATGCCGTTCGGACTCACAAACGCACCAGCCACATTTCAGGCGGAAATGAACCACATCCTTCGGCCCCTTCTGGACGAGTGCGTGGTGGTATATTTGGGCGATATCTTGATCTACTCGAAAGACATGAAGAAGCACGTTCAGCATCTGCGACGGGTGTTTGAAATTCTTCGACGAGAACGCTTCTACGTGAAACTATCCAAGAGCGAGTTGGCGTTGGAAAAAGTCCAGTTCCTTGGACATATGGTGAGCGCTCAAGGAGTTCACGTGGATCCTAAGAAGATCGGAGCAGTGCGAACGTGGAAGACCCCTGAGAACGTGAAGGAGTTACAACAATTCCTTGGATTCGCCAACTACTACAACCGGTTCGTACCGAACTACGCCAAGATTGCCGCACCATTAACGAACCTGTTGAAGAAGAATACACCATATCAATGGGAGGCGAAGCACCAGGAAGCCGTGGAACAACTTAAAACCGCACTCACGTCCGCACCTGTCCTTATCCTGCCAGACCCTGAACTTGACTATGTCATCGAGGCCGATGCGAGCGATCGAGCAGTGGGCGCAGTACTCATGCAGGATCAAGGGAAGGGACTGCAACCCATTGCATACCTCAGTAAAAAACTTCACGGGGCAGAACTCAATTACCCCATCCATGACAAAGAGGCCCTCGCCATCGCCAACGCATTTAAGGCATGGAGGTGTTATCTCGAAGGAAGAAAAACGGCCGTCTACACCGACCACTGCAGCCTCAAGTACCTGAAGACCCAACCAACACTCTCCAGGCGACAAGTCCGGTGGATTGACTTTCTCGAAACCCACTTCCATTACGACATCGTGTATATGCCGGGGCACAAGAACAAGGCAGACGCACTCAGTCGCCCTGCACACGTTGCCGCCCTACAAGTCGATGGCATGAACCCCCTTTTGAAGGGACTCTTCACGCATGGATACACCATCGACTCCGAAGTCTCTGTAGCAGAAAAGCGCCATCTTCTACAATGGGATCAAGACATCACATACCGCAAGGGCTCAACAAAAATATGGGTACCTAATTACCCTCCCTTACGCCAGTTACTGCTCGAAGAATATCATGATGTTCTCTACGCGGGCCACTTCGGTAGTAACAAGACGCTTGCCGGTATTGCGAAGCATTATTATTGGCCCCACATGGCGGATGACGTACACAAATTCGTCACCTCGTGCGACACATGCCAACGGATGAAGAGCAGCAAACAGAAGAAAGCAGGGTTACTACAGCCTCTTCCAGTCCCTGAACAGCCTTGGCAAGTGGTTAGCCTCGACTTCATCACCGGGTTACCACCTACCAAAGCTGGTTACGACGCCATTCTAGTCGTCATTGACAAATTCTCCAAAATGGGACACTTCATTCCGACACACTCAACGGCTCGCATCGAGGAGACAGCGCAATTATTCTTCCGCTACGTCATCTCGCAACATGGCATTCCAACCACGCTGATATCCGACAAAGACCCGAAATTCACGAGAAATTCTGGAAGGAGCTTATGTCGCTCATGGGGACCAAACTCGCCATGTCATCAGCCTATCATCCCCAAACGGATGGTCAGACAGAGCGCCTCAACCAGATTGTCGAACAGCTTCTACGAGCAGCGTGTAAGGACGATATCTCTACATGGGATGCACATCTGCCGGTTCTCGAGTTTGCGTATAACAACGCCACGCACGCCGCAACAGGGCAAACTCCTTTCTTCCTTTGTTACGGTCGCAACCCACTCACGCCTCAGAAACCAACAGTAACCGCCACGGTGCAACCCGCACATGACTTCATTTCCACTATGCACCAATTGTGGGAGCGCACGCATAAACGTCTTCTGACTATCCAGCAGCAACAAAAGAAGCTCGCTGATCGGAGTCGCAACGATCATTCCATCAAGATTGGCGATCAAGTGCTTCTGGATACACGCAATCTCCACATTAGCCATCTTCCGTCTAAGCTCCGACCTCGCTTCTGCGGACCTTTTCTCGTCGAGGCGCAGGTCACTCCAGTAACCTTCCGCTTGCGTTTACCAGCTTTCCTAGACAATTCACAATGCCTTCCATGTTCAACTTCTCAAGCCCTATCGGGACCCAAACATGGTCTTCAAAGGTCCCCAGCCGCCGCCGCCACTGCCAGTGATCGTTAATGGGGAACCCGAGTACGAAGTCGAAGCCGTTCTGGCGCACCGACGACGACGTAACGGCACCTTGGAGCTCTTGATTCGTTGGAAAGGCTATGATCCTTCCGAGGATACCTGGGTACCTGAACACGACATGGATAACGCCCGCCGTCCTCTCCAGGACTACCTTGTAAAGCAAGGTGTTACTTCTACCACCCAACTTTGAGGGGGGGAAGTGTGAGAGGACGTCCCCGTTATAATATTTTCTCAGTATTATATTTTTCCGTTATCCTATTCTCCCTTTTCTCCTCCTTATTTTGGTTTTTATCTCATCTCAATCGGCCTACTATTCAATTTTCTAGAGCCTTCTATTTATTTCTCTTATTTCCTACTTTTCCCACTGACATACCTATTATACGGCACCGACAGCGCCGACAGTAGTGTATACGGTGTAATCTGGGCGTAATCCCAAGTGCCAATAGCCTTGCGTGCTTGTGCGCACTTGTGATTATAGTATCGGGAAGGACGTGTTCGCGAAGGTTCGTTTTATCTCGATTATCCTTGTATTCTCCGAGTATAAAAATGCCTTGTATTCAGTTTTAGTGACAAGTTTCGATTGAGAATTCGATCCTGTGACACCCTGCCTCTGCAGCATGGCTTGTCAGCGGCTTGTCTCGGGTCTCCCACGCGTCTTTGTGTCGCTCCCTCCCTCGCCTGCGCCGTTTTGCACTCCTTGCGTTGAGGGTCGGTTGCGCACCACTCCCACTCCTCCTCCCTTCGTACGGTCATAGTGTCAAACATTATATATGTTATGCTTGTGTAGGCTACAGTGGGTTAGCCTATAGGGGGTACACAACTCTAGGGTTTTCTACTTGTACTCATTTCACTGCTAGTTCATTCATTCCTGTTCGCTTATTCTCACATGGTATAGAGCGGGTCCTTCTACGGACCGTTTTTTTTTGGGCCCACCGAAGCGCCTCCCGAGGCGCGATCTTTTTTTTAGCGACCCCTCGGGTCGCCATTTCCCCAGCGGCCCCGCCGCCTTCACTGACGCGGCCCCGCCGCCCTCTCTGTCGCGGCCCCGCCGCCTGCTCTCACGCGGCCCCGCCCCGGCTCCTTCGCGGCCCCGCCGCCTGCTCTCGCGCGGCCCCGCCCCGGCTTCTACGCGGCCCCGCCCCGGCTTTCACGCGGCCCCGCCGACGGCTTTGTCGCGGCCCCGCCCAGGCCCTTACGCGGCTCCGCCGCCTGCTCTCACGCGGCCCCGCCCCGGCTCCTTCGCGGCCCCACCGCCTGCTCTCGCGCGGCCCCGCCCCGGCTTCTACGCGGCCCCGCCCCGGCTTTCACGCGGCCCCGCCGACGGCTCTGTCGTGGCCCCGCCCAGGCCCTTACGCGGCCCCGCCGCCTGCCCCCGTCGCGGCCCGGTCACCTCCTGACGGCCCCGCCGTCCCTTCGTGACGGCCCCGCCGTCCCCTCCTTACGGCTCCTACCGTCCCCTTCTACCGGCCCCGCAACTGCACCTGCTGGCCCCGCCGCTGCACCTACCGGCCCCCCACCACCCATCCCCCCTTTTCCCGTCGCCTGTCGAGGCGACCTGAGAGGCCCGCAGAGGGGTGGCAGGTGTGTGGCCTCCCCTGCTTCTCCTCCTCCTTCATCTCCCACTGCAGCAGCCGAGCCGCCACGCAGCCGAGCCGCCCTGCCGCCGAGCCGCCGGGTCGCTGAGCTTCTGAGCTGCAGTTGCTGCCGAGCCGCCCTGCCGCCGAGCCGCCTAGTCACCGAGCTACTGAGCTCCAGTTGCTGCTGAGCCGCCTTGCCGCCTAGCCGCCCGAGTCGCCCGAGCCGCCGAGCCGCCGAGCTGCCGAGCCGCTGAGTCGCCGAGCCTACTCTTCCCACCACTGGTGAGCTCTTGCCCTGCTAGCACGCTGCGCGTCGCCTGCTTGCCTGCCTGCCTGCCTTTTGGCTTGCCTGGCTGCCTGCCTCCCTGCTGCTAGTCCTGCTCCTGCTTCTACTTGCGGAGCCAAATGCAGCCCCAGCGACGCCGGCGTGAGTCCCTCACGCCGCAGCAGCTGCGTGAGTGGTACGCTGGTTGGGGCTGTAGGGGTGGCGACGCTACTCCTACTACCCCATTACC
The DNA here is from genome assembly GCA_948144175.1 of Closterium sp. NIES-65. Classification (NCBI taxonomy): domain Eukaryota; kingdom Viridiplantae; phylum Streptophyta; class Zygnematophyceae; order Desmidiales; family Closteriaceae; genus Closterium; species Closterium sp. NIES-65. The sequence continues at coordinate 150,381 of CANXME010002442.1, read as the reverse complement.
TTGACTCAGTCACACATGGTGCAGCAGGTCCTTCAGCGCTTCGGCTTCACGTACTCCTCGCCTCAGGCCACTCCTCTGCCTACTCGCCACTCACTCTCAGCTCTGCCTTCGGATGAGTCCGTAGAGTCGAGTGGTCCGTATGCAGAGCTTGTTGGCTGCCTCATGTACCTGATGACCTGCACACGACCTGACCTTGCATATCCTCTGAGCATTCTTGCACGCTATGTTGCTCCTGGGAGACACAGACCAGAGCACATGGCTGCAGCGAAGAGGGTATTGCGCTACCTGTGCAGTACGTCGGGCATGGGGCTTGTGCTTGGAGGGCGGAGTCCAGTGGTCCTTACCGGCCACGCGGACGCTTCTTGGGCTGACGACCAGGCTACGCAGCGGTCGTCACAGGGTTACACCTTCAGCCTTGGTTCCGGCTCTGTCTCGTGGCGGTCTACTCGCTCGTCTTCGGTTCTCGGCTCCAGTTGTGAGGCTGAGATCTACGCCGGGGCCATGGCTGCACAGGAGCTTCGCTGGCTCACCTACCTGCTGACTGACCTTGGAGAGCCGCCTCGTTCTCCTCCAATGCTGTACGTAGACAACAAGGCCATGCTGGCCTTGTGTCGAGAGCAGCGCTTGGAGCACAGAACAAAGCACATTGCTCTCCGCTACTTCCTTGCTTGTGAGCTGCAACAGCGTGGTCAGTTGCGACTTGCGTACGTGGCCTCTGAGGCCAACACTGCTGATGTGTTCACCAAGGCACTCGCGCCTTGTGACCATCAGCGCTTTTGCACCCAGCTGGGTCTTGTGCCTGTCTTGCCTCACTTGCTCTCCTCTTGACTTCACTTGTACTGTGACATATATATATACCTGCTCTTACTTGTCTAGTTTTATATATATGTCTGTACTCCTGCATGTGAACTGGCCTCTGGCCGTGCTCTTGTGCTCGGACTGTGTGGTGACTTTGTGATCCACCCTGAGCTTGCTTTGCTTTGCTTGACTGGTCTTGTGACCCCTTGTTCTCCCCCACTTTGCCTATGGGGGTGTGTCAAACATTATATATGTTATGCTTGTGTAGGCTACAGTGGGTTAGCCTATAGGGGGTACACAACTCTAGGGTTTTCTACTTGTACTCATTTCACTGCTAGTTCATTCATTCCTGTTCGCTTATTCTCACACATAGCTCCCTTCCAGACCCTCTTCTTGGACATCCAAGGCCCAGCCCATCGACTTGGGCCCGAGCGGGAGCGCTACATTCTGATGGTCGTTGACGACTACTCCAGGTACACCACAGTGTTTCCTCAAGCGTTGAAGTCCGAGGTGACTTCTACGTTGATGCGGTGGCTCCTCACCACTGAGGGAACTCGTGCTAGTCATGTCCTTTGTCTCCACTCTGACCATGGAGGTGAGTTTTTGTGAGAGTACGACGGCTTATGCCAGCTATGCTTGCTTGCTTTACTTTATCATGCTATTTCTAGCATAGGATAATCATATGCATGCATGAATTACTTCATTTCCTAGGCTAGGTGCTTTCCTATATTTTATTTTAGTTATAGCACCGAGCTAGGTTGCGTGCACCGAATTCTGGCTTTTCGGTTGCCACCGAATTGCCTTCTACCGAATTCGGGAAGGATCTGTTCGGGACGCTTCGCGACCCGCGGAACCTTCGCGTAACACTTGGTTACGGGGCCTTGTGTCGAGCCTATATATAGCCTCGTGTTGTACCCAGGTGATCATTCAATTACAATTCTATTTTCTGAGCTCGATCCTAGATTCTCACAGTTTCGCTCCAACGTGATAGCCAGATTCTACGGCGAACAGGGCATCACCAACTCCCGGACGCTTCCAGAGTCCCCGCAGCAGAGTGGGGTTACAAAGCGCCACATTGGCCTGGTCATGGAGATCGCCTTCATGATCCATGCCCATGCGCCCCATCTTCTATGGCCTGACGCGGTTCACTACGCCGCCCACCAGCTGAACCTTTGGCCTTGTGTCTCAAAACCAGGGGATTCGCCGATCAGTCTTGATACTGGGTCCCGGTGTTGCATCGGAGTTTTGTGTCTAGGGATGCCTTGCGCTTGTCCACGACACCTCTACGAACAAGCTCTCTTCTCGCGCCATCCCCTGTATCTTTGTTGGTTTCCCGGTGGACTCTCCTGACTTTGCGTTTTACCACCCACCCCTCCACCGTTTCCTTGACTCCCGTGACGTCCGGTTTGAGGAATCAGTGTCCTATTACGCTCGCTAGCCCTGTCGAGGTCTCCCGGTTCCCTCTCCTCCCCTTTTCCTTGCTCCCTCTCCTCCTCTTGCTCCCACTCCTCCGGTACCCCTGCCCCGCCCTGAGCCTGACTTGTAAGGTGTGTCTCATGCTACCCCTCTACCCTTAGTAGCGCGTCCAGTGGCGCCTCCCTTCCCGCAGTCCTCCTTACAGTCCCCTCAGTAGCCTTCGGCACTTCCGCGATAGGTTACTATGGAATTTGGAGGTGATGGAGCTGGAGGTGCTGGCACTTGCTGTGCTCGGTCTGGGGGTGCTCATTTGGGGAGTGCTTGAGTTGGAGGTGCTAGATCTAGAGGTAATGGAGTTGAATTTGCTGGAACCAGAAGTGCTAGTTCAAGAGGTGATGGTACTGGAGTTCCTGACCTTGGAGGTTGTGGTTCTAGGGGTGCTGGCACTAGAGGTGCTAGCTCTTAGGGGGCTGGAGTTGGAAATAGCGCTCCTATTTTGATGCCTTCTTCGCCACCCCACTGTCACGACACACGTTACCAGGCTGCTTGTCGGCATGCGCGCAAGGAGTAGGAGAGGTTGGCGCAAGAGAGGCAGGAGCTGCAGCAACTAGACCAGCAGGAGCAGCAGCAGGTGCAGTAGGAGCAGCAGCAGCAACCGCCCCTTTTGCAGCAGTTGTTCCCACCCGTGAGTGGCCTTCGAGCCCTTGGTCTTCCCTCTTCTCCTTTCCGCGCACAATCCCTCACTATCTTCGGTCCTATGTTTCCTCCTGCCTGTACGGGCTGCGCGCAGGCCACGACGGGCGACAGGGGGTGACGCGCGGGTCCCCGTCGCCTGTCGCGGCGCTCAAGAGGACGACGCGCCGAACGACGGGGCAGAAGCCTGCCGCGCGCCTCGGGGCGCACAACGGGCAGAGAGCCACCGCGCGCCTCGGGGCGCACGGCGGGCAGAAAACCGCCGCGCGCCTCGGGGCGCACGGCAGGAAGGAAAACAGCCGCACGCCACGGGGCGTGCGGCACAGAGAGTAGCAGAAGTAGTTGCAGCAGAAGCAACGAGGTGGTAAGCCCACCCACAGGATCGATCCAAGGGGATCAACCTGCTCTGATAGCATGTGAAAGTTAGAAGAGAGAAGAGGGCTGCACTAGCAAGAATGAGGATACAAATAGCAAACCCTAGAAGGGTTGTACTCGCTATAGAGCACCCCACTACATGCTAGAGCATAAGATAACATCCTGACAAAACCTGCATCTTTGAGTGCAGGACCTAGGGATAACATATTCGACGTACCCTATAATCCTATAAGCGATACCATCTACGAATACTCGGAGCAGCACCAACCACTAGTACTCGAGGTGATCTGCAACGGGCGTCGCCTCCAGGCCTTGGTGGACAGTGGTGCGTCCCACTCGGTGTGCGACCGCGGGATGTTGGAGAAAATTGGAGAATCCTCAGAAGAAACCCAGTTTACAGCAACGATGGTGGACGGTACGAAGCTACCCATCCACGGAAAGTCAACACTGCAGCTACAGATAGGGGCGTTGAGGTGGAAGCCGACGTTGCTGATCACGAACATCAAGGGATTAGATTTTATCTTGGGGCAAGATTTCCTGAAGCAGTTCAACCCCGAGATCGATTGGGTCAACAGCAAGGTGTGCATCTACAACAACGGGAAACAAGTGGAGCTACGAACCTTGACGGATACAGGGAGCGTTCCTGAAACGACACTGGCACGGTTCGAACGGACAGTGAACGAGAGTAACACGGGTTACTTAGCACTGGTTATAGCAGCAGCAGAGGAGGAGGTCTTGGAGCAGTACAAGGATATCATGCCCGACGACCTACCCACAGGCGTATCTCCAGCACGCACCCACGAGCACGAGATCGTGGAGGAACCAGGTGCGAAACCCGTCTCACGTGCACCATACTGACTGAGTCCAACTGAACTGACAGACATGAAAAATAGATAGAGTATCTACTAGACAGACAACTGATCCGCCCACCCACCTCTCCCTACGGTGCACCAGTTCTCTTCACTCCAAAGCCAGACGGTAGTTTACTGATGTGCATCGACTACCGCACACTGAACAAACAGACAGCACTGACTACAGCGCCAGTACTCATCCTACCGAATCCAGACAGAGACTACGTGGTGGAAGTAGACGCTAGTGAGCAAGCAGTCGGAGCAGTACTGATGCAGCATCACGAACGCAGTTTGCAGCCCATCGCCTACCTCAGTAAGAATCTGTTGGAGTGGAAGAAGGCCTTAGCTGTAAGGAAGGGTTCAGGAAAGATTTGGGTACCGAATTACGCCCCGCTACGGCAGATCCGATTGGAGGAGTTTCACGACGTACCATACGCGGGACATTTCGGGAGCAACAAGACGTTAACAGGGATAGCGAAGTATTACTACTGGTTCGGAATGGCCGCAGTGCAGCAGTTCGTCACCTAATGCGACACGTGCCAGCGGATGAAGAGCAGCAAGCAGAAAAAAGCAGGGCTACTTCAGCCTCTACCCGTACCGGAGCAGCCTTGGCAGGTCATTAGCCTCGACTTTATCACAGGACTTCCTTCGACCTCACGGGGGCACGATTCCATCCTCGTAGTAATCGATAAGTTCTCCAAAATGGGTCACTTCATACCAACCAACGCCACGGCATCAGCTGAAGCAACTGCTCACCTCTTCTTTGATGGCATCATCACCATCCACGGCATCCCCGCTACACTCATCTCAGACAAAGACCCCAAATTCACGAATAAGTTCTGGAAGGAACTCATGTGAGTTGTGGACAAAGCTTGCAATGTCTTCAGCATACCACCCCCAAACTGACGAACAGATTGAGCGACTCAATCAGGTGGTTGAACAGTTACTGCGCTCAGCTTGCACAGACGACATCAGCCACTGGGACATACAGCTACCGACGCTTGAGTTTGCTTACAACAACGCTTCACACGCAGCCACAGGGGAATCTCCTTTCTTCCTGTGTTACGGACGGGAACCACTCACACCACAGCAGCCAACCACACCGGCACACGTCCAAGCCGCACATGACTTCGTCACCACCATGCAGCAGCTATGGGAGAAGACTCAGCGACGTCTCACCACGATGCAGAACTCCCAGAAGCAGTATGCCAATCGTCAGCGACGAGATCACTCAGTAGCAGTCGGTGATCAGGTGCTTCTTGACACACACAACTTGAATCTGTCTCACCTACTACCAAGCTCCGGCCTCGCTTCTGTGGTCCTTTTCTTGTTGAGGCATAAGTGACACCAGTTACATTCCGCTTGCGCTTGTCAGATACATGGAAGCTTCACAACGCTTTCCATGTCCATCTACTGAAGCCCTACAAGGACCCCAACCAACAGTTCCAGGGACGGCAACTACCGCCACCACCACTTTTTCTCATACAAGATGAACCGGAGTACGAAGTGGAGCGTGTTCTCACTCATCGGCGCCGCGGCGACAAGACCCTCGAGTTCCTGATACGCTGGAAGGGATACGACCCCACTAAGGACAGTTGGGTTGCAGAAGCTGATATGGGCAACGCACGCCGTGCTCTCAAGGACTATCTTGTCAAGCAGGGTGTATCTCACGCCACCCAGCTTTGAGGGGGGGACGTGTGAGAGTACGACGGCTTATGCCAGCTATGCTTGCTTGCCTTACTTTTTTATGCTATTTCTAGCATAGGATAATTTTATGCATGCATGAATTTTTTGATTTCCTAAGCTAGGTGCTTTCCTATTTTGTAATAGTTATAGCACTGAGCTAGGTTGCGTGCACCGAATTCTGGCTTTTCGGTTGCCACCGAATTGCCTCCTACCGAATTCGGAGAGGATCTGTTCGGGACGCTTCGCGACCCGCGGAACCTTCGCGTAACACCTGGTTACGGGGCCTTGTGTCAAGCCTATATATAGCCTCGTGTTGTACCTAGGAAATCATTCAATTCACAATCTATTTTCTGAGCTCGATCCCAGATCCTCACAGAGGATAAGTCGCTGGAGGAGTGGAAGTCGGAGCACGGGCCGGTGTCGTGTCAGACGCTGCCCACCCCGCCGTCCGACTTCCCGACGGCGACGCTGCCTCTGCTCGCCAAGGTCGGTGAGCTTGCGGGTGAGGACGTTGCGGTCGTCCGTCCACCTCCCCCTACGACCCGTGCCCCTCCCCTCGTAGCCGACATGCATGGGCTGACTCCTATGTCAGCCTCCGGCGATGAGGGGAATAGTGGGACGTCGCCCTCGACGCCGGCCAAGGGCATTGCCGGTGATTGACGTGTCTTGCGGAAAATCGACGTGGGGGTGCAGGTCGAGGAGGAGCAAGTCAAGCAGGTCGAGGAGGAGAAGCCGACTTGGGTGAAGGCGACGAAAGGAGCACCAGCAGGGCAGCAGCCGCCAGGGGAGCAGGCAGCGGTGATGCCGACCACGTAGGCAGCGGTGACGCCGACCACGGAGCAGTCGGCAACCAAGCAGTCGGCAGAGGAGCCGACTACAGGGGAGAGGTCGACCGGGAAGTCTACCGTGGGGCAGCAAGGCGACGAGGGCAGCGAAGTCGGTGACGACGAAGGGGACGGCGGAGAGTCCACCAAGAGTGATGTCGTGGAGGTCCGGCCTGAACCCCGGAAGTCGGATAGGCTTCGGAGGCCGCCGGACTTCTTCGTCCCCGCTGCCCTTACCACGGTGTACGACGTGGTAGATGACAACGACCTGCTGTACGACGACGCCGAGGAGGATGAGGATTTTCCGGAGCTTGACTCAAACATGCTCGCCGACCCCGAGCAGCGTTGGGACATCTCGACGATGACAGGGAAGGAGGCGTTGGCGACCTGGAAGGGCCCGGCAGTGAAGGCCACCATGAGGGAGGAGATCCGCACCCTCATCAACATGGGCACTTGGGAGCTGGTTGAACGCCTGTCGGGGGTCAACATCATGAAGAACCGGTGGGTGCTCTACATGTCCCAGCCGAACTACTTCAACGACGGTACCGGCTGTCAGAACATATAGCTTACTTATTTGTGTAGGCTATAGTGGGGTATCCCATAGGGGGTACAACCCAATTAGGGTTGCCTATTTGTACTCACTTCGTTCATAGTCATTCCATTCTCGTTCACTTCTTCTCATGGTATCGAGCAGGTTCCCCTGTGGGAACTGTTCTTAGGGCCCACCTCGGCTACCTCGTAATTTTTTTTCTGCCCGGAGCGCGCTCCGGGCCCTCTTACTTCCTTTTTTTTCGATCTGCCCTAACGGCCCCTAGACGCCCGCGCGCCGCCCACACTAACGCCCGCACGCTGCCCGCCCTAGAGCCTGAGCGCGGCCCACCCTAGAGCCTGACGGCCGCCCGCCCTAGAGCCTGAGCGCCGCCCGCCCTAGCGCCCGCGCGCTGCCCGCCCTAGAGCTCGAGCGCGGTCCGCCCTAGAGCCTGACGGCCGCCCGCCTTAGGGCCTGAGCGCCGCCCGTCGTCGCCCTAGCGCCCTAGCGCCCTGCTGCCTGTGCGCCGCCCGACGAACCGCCCGTGCAGCCGCCCGTGCAGCCGCCCGTGCGGCCGCCCGTGCAGCCGCCCAGCGTGAGCCGCCCGCGACCGCCCAGGCCGCCGTCCGTGAGCCGCTCGTGCAGCCGCCCTCAGCCGCCCGTGAACCGCCCGTGCAGCCGCCCGAAGCCGCCCGCAGCCGCCCGTGAGCCGCCCGTGCAGCCGCCCGCGAGCCGCCAGCGAGCCACCCGTCGCGACGCCCGCGCCACCCGTGCCACCCGCGTCACCCGAGCCGAACGGGCCGCCCGTGCAGCAGAGCCGCCCGAGCCGCCCGTGCAGCAGACCCGCCCGGGCCACCTGTGCCGCCCGAGCCGCCCGAGCAACCTGAGGTGCCGAGCTCCTGCTCCTGTGGGGCTGCTGCTGCTCCTGGGCCGGCGCAGCTGCTGTGCTGCCGTGTTGCTGTGCCGCTGTGCTTCCCGACTCTTCCTGCCCGGTGAGATTGTCAGCTGCTACAATGGCCACCCCCAGTGTCCTGGCTTTTGACGCTGAGGGTCGCGCCATTGACTTTGCAGTCTGGATTGAGGACCTGCAGCTGTACTTACTGTGCGATGCGATCGATGAGGTTTCTCTCTTTGACTTTGTCTCTGGCGCTGACCCTGCCCCTCCTGCTGATGCTGACACCACTGTTCGCTCCACGTGGGCCACACGCGATGCTGCTGCACGTCTTGCTGTACGTCGCCACCTCCCTTCCTCCGAGCGTGCACACTTTAGTCAGTGCAAGACCGCTCAGGCCTTGTACGACGCTGTAGTTGCACGCTACTCCTCCCCTTCCACTGCTACACTGAGCCGCCTCATGCTACCGTACCTCTTCCCTGACCTTGCTGCCTTTCCCACAGTCACTGACCTCTTTACCCACCTTCGCGCTAGCGACACTCGCTACCGAGCTGCGCTTCCTGCTGCCTTCCTCGCCGAAAACCCCCCTCCCATGTACATCACCCTCTACTTTCTAGTCACCCGTCTCCCTGAGTCCCTTCATGCTGTTAGGGACCAGTTTCTCTCTGTCTGTCCCACCACCCTCACTGTCGACCTCCTCGAGAAGTCCCTGCTAGCAGCCGAGAAGAGCATAGTCGCTGTGGGGGCCTCTCGTGGTGACCCGCGCACCCCCATCTTTGAGGGGTGTTCTCCTTCCCCCCTGCTCCCCTCTGTCGCCTCTGCTGCTGCGGCCGACCTCGTTGGTTTAGAGTCGGTCGGTGCGGCGTCTGCCCCCAGCGGTAGGCGCCGCTCTGGCAGGAGCAAGGGGGGCAAGGGAGCGGGTGGAGCTAGCGGGGGCGGTGGCGGAGGAGGTGGGGGCGGCGGGGGGAGTGGGGGTGGAGGTGGGAATGGAGGTACTGGTGGCAGCGGTGGAGGCGGAGGTGGCGGCGGAGGTGGTGGCGGAGGAGGCAGTGGGAGCGACGGGGGCGAGGGTGGCGGTGGCGGCGGTGGCGGCGGAGGCGGGGGTGGCGGTGGTGGAGGTGGTCGGAGTGGCTCGTCCCAGAGGAGCAGCACTGGGGGTGGTCAGCGCCAGCAGCAGCAGCAGCAGCAGCAGCACTCTCGCGACGTCCCCGCCCCTCAGCAGCTCCGTGAGTGGTACTCGTAGCGTCAGCGTGGTGGGGCGTTCGGTCCCTGCACCTACGTCCTTCGCACCGGCGACCGCGCGGGTGAGCAGTGTGGGGGCACCCACACCGCTCGCCGCTGCTTTGCCCGCTTGACCGACGCTTGGCGCCAGCAGTTTCCGGAGGCCTCTGAGATCCCCCGCCGGGGAGAGCTGTCTAGGGCTGGTGTCGCTGTGTTTGATCTTGACTTTGATGCTATCCTTGCTGCCATGTATGCTGTGATTGTTAGTGATGATGGTGACTGTTACCGGTGTTTCCCGCCCGACCCGGGCATTGGTACTACAGTGTCAGGTGCCAGTGAGGCTGCTGCTCTAGGTGCCAGTGCGTCTGTGCTCTCAGGTGCTAGTGAGTCTGCCCTCTCAGGTACTGTGTCGGCTTCTGCCTCTCACACCTTCACCCTTGACTCTGGGGCGTCTCGCTCCTTCTTTCGGGACCGCACCACTCTCACGCCGCTTAGTCGGCCTGTTGCGGTGTCCCTGGCTGACCCCTCTGGGGGTCCTGTCCTGTCTCGTTTCTCCACAGTCCTCCCGTGTCCGGCGGCTCCCTCTGGCACCCTGACTGGTCTTTACCTCCCCTCATTCTCTACGAACCTGGTGAGTGGTGCTGACCTACAGGATGTGGGTGTCCACCAGTTCACTCCTGCTCGTCAGCGGGTGACACACTGCACAGAGGCTAGCACAGGTCGCCACCTGGCTACGTTTACACGTCAGCCAGGGTCGAGCCTGTACACACTGACCACTGCTTCTCCTCCCGATGCTGAGTCTGGTAGAGTCCCTTCGTCTGGTCAGGTGTTTGCTGCAGCGTCCAGGTCTGGTCCTGAGTCTGCCCCCTGTTCGTGTCGCCGTCTGTCTCACGAGACTCTCCTCTGGCACCACCGCCTTGGCCACCCCTCTCTGCTTCGGCTCAGAGGCATGGCCTCCCGTCTTCTTGTTTCTGGTCTCCCCCGGTCCCTCCCTCCCCTTCCTCAGGGCCCTGGCCCTGCCAATGTCCCCTGTGTCGAGGGGCGCCAGCGTGCTGCCCCTCACTCCTCCCAGTTTCCTCCGACAGAGGCTCCGTTGCAGACACTTCACATGGACGTGTGGGGCCCTGCCCGCGTCCGTGGACTCGGTCACGAGCGCTACTTCCTATTGGTGGTTGACGACTACTCGCGTTACACCACAGTCTTCCCCTTGCGCAGCAAGGGTGATGTCACCGAGGTGCTGATCGACTGGATCCGTGCAGCTCATCTCCAGCTCAGGCAGAGCTTTGGCTCGGACTTTCCTGTGTTGCGTCTGCACTCGGACAGAGGCGGAGAGTTCTCCTCTGGCCTTCTGCGTGCCTTCTGTCGTGCGCGAGGCATCCGCCAGACCTTCACGCTTCCGGACTCACCGCAGCAAAATGGGATTGCAGAGCGCCGCATTGGCATGGTCATGGACGTCGCTCGTACGTCTATGATGCATGCGGCTGCCCCCCATTTTATGTGGCCGTTTGCGGTCAGGTACGCGGCGCATCAGATCAACCTCCACCCCAGGGTCTCCAGGCCGGAGACCTCCCCAGCCCTGCTGTGGACCGGGAAGGTTGGCAATGCGTCGGCGTTCCGGGTCTGGGGATCTCGGGCGTTTGTCCGCGACTTGTCTGCGGACAAGCTGTCCCCTCGCGCTGCTCCCTGCGTCTTCCTGGGGTTTCCCCCCGACGCCCCTGGGTGGCAGTTCTACCACCCCACCTCTCAAGGTGTTCTGTCCTCCCAGGACGTCACGTTCGACGAGTCGGTACCCTACTACCGCCTCTTCCCCTACCGCACTCCTTCCCTTCCCCCGCCCCCGCTCTTCTTGGTACCAGGTCCCCCCCCGGTAGACCCCCTCCCCCCTCAGGGTCCTGCCCCTTCAAGTGTGTCCTAGGTAGACGCGGTCGAGCCTGTCGAGGTCACTGGTGACTCTGGTGCTGCTGCGGGAGCTGAGCCTGGGGGTGCTGAGCCTGGGGGTGAGGAGTCTGGGGGTGCTGAGCCTGGGGGTGCTGGGCCTGGGGGTGCTGAGCCTGGGGGTACTGAGTCTGGGGGTGCTGAGCCTGGGGGTGCTGAGTCTGGGGGTGCTGAGCCTAGGGGTGCTGAGACTGGGGGTGCTCCGCCTGGAGGTGCTTTGCCTGAGGGTGCCGCACCTGGAGGTTCTTCGCCTGGAGGTTCTTCGCCTGGAGGTGCTTCGTCTCGCCGAGAGCCACTCTCCCCACAGGAGCTGCGTGAGTGGTTTGCCCGGCGCTGGAGGCGTGCTGCTGGTGGTGGAGGTTCTTCGGCTGCAGAGGGTGCTGCTGCCGCGCGTCCCGGAGGTGATCGTGCTGTGGGTGCTGGAGCTGCTGGGCTTGAGGGTTCTCCTGGAGCTGGTGCTGCTGAGGGTGTTGGCGCTGAGACTACTATTGGCGGTCCGACTAGCAGTGCTCCTGGTGCTGCTGGAGGTGCTGCTGGAGGTGCTGCTGGAGCGGGTACTCCTGCTGGGGGTACTGGTGCTGTCCCTGCTGTTTCTGGCGTCGCCACGCGGCCCAGACCGTACTTCGTTCCGCTTCTACAGCAGGTTCTTGGTCTTACACCTTCTCCTGGTCCTCCTCCGCCTCCCTTCAAGGGTCCACAGCCTGTCCAGTCCCAGTCACAACTACAGCCTGCCTCCCCTTTGCCTGCTCCTTCTCCCTACGCTGGTTCGACTGGAGGACTTACTGAGCGTCGTGAGCCTGCGTCTCTTCCTGCGTCGCCTGTTCGTCCTGCACGCACTAGTGGTTGCAGTTCGCGTCAGCGTCCTCCTCCTGTCCCTGGCACGCACCGGATGTCTCTGCGTCCGTCCACTGCTCCTGTGCGTGCCCCTTTGCTTTCTCCTCCTGAGTCCTCTCTTCCTGCTCTTGCCGACCCGGAGTCGGACTCTCTTCGTGCTGCCAGTCCCACTATCACGTGTCTTCTTGCTACTGCTGTCACTGACCCTTCCTTCGAGTCTTCTGCTGCGTCTGCCCTTGTCACTGAGCTTGTCCACTTTGCTGCGCGCTGTCGTCTAGACTACGCTGCTAGTCTTGTCGCTGAGTCTGAGTCTTCCTGTCCTCCGTCCGTCGGGGGTGAGTGTGCCCTAGGCACGGACGTCCTTGAGGACAGGCAGGAGGAGTTCCAGTGTCTGGCCGCCGCTTCACCTCATCTCGCGTCTATTCTGCTCGCCCCTGAGGGAGACCCGGATGCACTAGACATCCCGACTCCGCGCTCTTACGCGGAGGCGATAGAGGGTCCCTACTCCTCTCAGTGGCAGGCAGCTATGGATGCAGAGATGGCTTCTTGGAAGTCCACAGGCACCTACGTTGACGCTGTTCCCCCTCCTCGGGCGAACATCGTCAGTGGCATGTGGATCTTCAGGGTGAAGCGGCCGCCGGGTTCTCCGCCTGTCTTCAAGGCGCGTTACGTGGCTCGTGGCTTCAGTCAGCGGGAGGGAGTTGACTACTTTCAGACCTTCTCCCCCACCCCGAAGATGACCACTCTTCGGGTACTGCTGCACGTTGCTGCTCACCGTGACTACGAGCTGCATTCTCTCAACTTCAGCACTGCTTTCTTGCAGGGCAGCCTGCACGAGGAGATCTGGCTGCGTCGCCCACCTGGCTTCACTGGGTCTTTCCCTCCTGGTACCCAGTGGAGTCTCCGGCGTCCAGTCTACGGTCTCCGCTAGGCGCCACATGAGTGGCACGACACACTGAGGACTACGCTTGCGGCACTTGGGTTTGCTCCTTCTACTGCCGACCCGTCGCTGTTTCTGCGCACCGACACCTCTCTGCCGCCGTTCTACATCCTCGTGTACGTCGACGACTTGGTCTTTGCCACAGCTGACACTGCTGGACTCGCCTACGTGAAGTCCGAGCTGCAGAAGAGACACACGTGCACAGACCTGGGTGAACTGCGCAGCTACCTTGGCTTGCAGATCACCCGGGACAGAGCACGCCGCACCATTACCCTGACTCAGTCACACATGGTGCAGCAGGTCCTTCAGCGCTTCGGCTTCACGTACTCCTCGCCTCAGGCCACTCCTCTGCCTACTCGCCACTCGCTCTCAGCTCTGCCTTCGGATGAGTCCGTAGAGTCGAGTGGTCCGTATGCAGAGCTTGTTGGCTGCCTCATGTACCTGATGACCTGCACTCGACCTGACCTTGCATACCCTCTTAGCATTCTTGCACGCTATGTTGCTCCTGGGAGACACCGACCAGAGCACATGGCTGCAGCGAAGAGGGTGTTGCGCTACTTGTGCAGTACGTCAGGCACTGGGCACGCGGACGCTTCTTGGGCTGACGACCAGGCTACGCAGCGGTCGTCACAGGGTTACACCTTCGGCCTTGGTTCTGGCTCTGTTTCGTGGCGGGCTACTCGCTCGTCTTCTGTTCTTGGCTCCAGTTGTGAGGCTGAGATCTACGCCGGGGCTATGGCTGCTCTGGAGCTTCGCTGGCTCACCTACCTGCTGACCGACCTTGGAGAGCCGCCTCGTTCGCCTCCAGTCCTGTACGTAGACAACAAGGCCATGCTGGCCTTGTGTCAAGAGCAGCGACTGGAGCACAGGACAAAGCACATTGCTTTCCGCTACTTTTTTGCTCGTGAGCTACAGCAGCGTGGACAGTTGCGACTTGCGTACGTGGCCTCTGAGGCCAACACTGCTGATGTCTTCACCAAGGCACTTGCGCCTTGTGATCATCAGCGTCGTTGCACGCAGCTGGGTCTTGTGCCTGTCTTGCCTCACTTACTCACTTCTTGACCTTGCTTGTACCTTCACCTATATGTACTCTTGCTCTTGCTTACCTGACTCTTGTATATCTCTATATATGATCTTGCATGTGATCTGGCCTTGTGGCCTTTGAACTTGTGCTCGGAATGTGTGGTGACTTTGTGATCCACCCTGAGCTTTGCTTTGCTTTGTTTGACTGGTCTTGTGACCCCTTGTTCTCCCCGACTTTGCCTATGGGGGTGTGTCAGAACATATAGCTTAGTTATTTGTGTAGGCTATAGTGGGGTATCCCATAAGGGGTACAACCCAATTAGGGTTTCCTATTTGTACTCACTTCGTTCATAGTCATTCCATTCTCGTTCACTTCTTCTCACTGGCCGGGTGTGCAAGCTGCTGAAGAGCCTGTACGGGCTGAAGAAGTCGCCGCTGCTGTGGTACTTGGCGCTCAACGACGTGCTGGTCGGCGCAAGGTAGAAAAAGAGCCAGGTCGACGAGGCTCTGTACTTCAAGGTCGGCGACGACGGAGTGGCCTGCTGGGTGCTGGTCTACGTCGACAACCTGCTCGCCGCCAGCAACAGCACCGAGATGCTGAAGGAGTTGAAGGAGCTGCTGGAGTCCGCCTTCAAGCGGCGAGAGATCTCGCCGGTGCAGAAGTATCTCGAGCTGGAGATCGTCCGCAACAGGTTGGCGGGGAAGCTGTGGCTGCACCAGCAGGGCTATGCCGACAAGCAGCATAGGCGCTTCATCGACAAGGCGCAGACCAGGCGCACCCCGAAGACGCCGGTCTCTGTTGACGCCTACGCCGAGCTCACCTTCGACGACGAGGAGGCACATGAGCGACAGGAGGAGGAGTACCGGCAGAAGGTCGGCTCGCTGCAGTTCGCGGCGATGACGACGACGCCGGACATTGCCTTCGCCTGCAGCAAGCTGGGGAGCGGCCTCACGGAGAGGAGCGACCAGCACTGGCGCGACGTCGACCGCTGCCTTGCCTACCTCACCAACATGCATGACACCGCCTTGGAGTTCGGCGGTGGACCTGAGTCACTGGAGCTGGTCGGCTGCGTGGACGCTGACGATGCCGGTGACAAGCAGAACAGGCTGAGCACAGGCGGCTACGTGTTCGTCTACGGAGGTGCCGCGGTCTCCTGGTCGAGCCAGCGCATCAAGTGCGCGACGTTGTCGTCGAACGAGTCGGAGTACGTGGCGGCCACTGAAGCTGGCTAGGAGGGACGCCGACTTCGCTTCCTCCTTGCAAAGTTCCCGCAGCTGGATACCGGGAAGCCGACCGTCCTTCAAGTGGACAACAGGTCGGCCATCAATGTCGCCGAGGGCATGGGGTTGACGGGCAACCTCAAGCACATGGAGCGGCGACAGGCCTGGCTGTAGCACATGGTGAAGCGCGGGAAGTTCTCGCTGAGGTACTTCCCGACCGCTGAGTAGCCGGTCGACTTCCTAACAAAGGCGCTGCACTACCGGCCTTCAACCGGAGCTCCGTCGCCATCGGCCTGGTGCGCTTGGCCGACGTGGGCGACAAAGTTGGCGAAGTGCAGCAGTAGGTGCCATGCCCTCTTGCATGGCTAGTGCGGTGGACGACGTGCTGTGTGTTGGGTGCACGTCGACGAGCTATTCTTCGTGGAGTACTTCTATATGGGCTGGGGGCCCAAGCATGAACACGGCAGGGGAGTGTCAACGGGAGTTGTGTGTTGGCCCCGTCCTCGCTTGGGCGGAGCTGACTTGGTGGTCGGGTGTGAGGGGAGCAGTCGACCTGCAGCAGTGGGCGAGCTGGTTGACAAGGAGGTTGTCCTGCACGGGGGCCACTGCATGGGCGCCGACTTCTAGGTGGCGCCGACTTCAGGGAGGTCGACTGGGGAAGTCGACCTGCGGAGGGCGTCATCTTGGTGACGCCAACTTGGGGCAGCCGACTTGGGTGGTCGACCTGGTGGTTGGTCGCCCAGGCCTACAGGTGGACCTTACCTGGTGGTCGACGGCGGAGGGGCCAACGTCGACCTCGACTCAGGATGGCGAGCAGCTGGGCGTCGAGTAGCAAGGCGTCAACTTGGTAACGCCGAATTTGGGTAGCCGACTTGGGATGTCGACTGACAACTGCGCTGGTCGACGTGGTGCAGGTCGACCAGGAGTGCTGGTCGACGTGGAGCTGGTCGACCAGGAGTGACGTCGACCTGGAGGTGGTCGACCAAGGGTGTGGTGGACCTGGTGAGGCCGACTGGAGGTGGCCGTCGACATGGGAGGTCGACGGGCACGTACGAGAGTAGCTGGTGGACTTGGTTGCCCGGTCGACCAGGTTACCTGGGTGACAAGGTTCTGCGGAGGAATGCGACGGTCGCCCAGGCGAAGTTAGCGAGGCCGACCTCGGTGGTGGTATCCCGAGGTCGACATGGCGGATCAGGTGGGGTTGTCAGCACGAGGATGACTTGGTGTGTGCGACGTGCAGGTGTCGAGGCTCAGCCCGCCAATTATCTGCGAGCACCTGCGAAGTTGGTGTGCTGCTGTCCTGCGGGATCAATGCTGGCACGCCGTCAACCTACGACGTTGGCACGGCGTCGACTTTGCACTGCTGGAGCGCGGTCGACCAAGTCGTGCTGGAATGCGGTCGAGCGAGCTGCGCTGGCAGTTGACCGAACTAAATGCTAGCTCTGATGTTGTCCTGCCATGCCAACTTCATTGGGCCATTGTTGTCAACTTTCTCTAGTGAAGCTCTTGCCAAAATTGCCTTGTGAACTAGCAAGCAGTGTGTGCACTAGGAAAACGACTAAGGACCAACGAACGCAGAGATCACACGAGCACCCGTGCCTAGCCCGTAGTCTAGCTCCCGTTATAGTAGTTGTCTCCGCAGTGGTCACATCCATGTGATGGATGTGAAACCCCAAGGAGGCTGCCATCCTAAGGGAGCCTCTCATGGTAGTAGGCTTACCTACCGGGGTAAACACCTGGTCATAGTGAACACCCCGTGTTTGAGTGTTCCACATGGCCACCAACCTAGACTTAGGCCTCTCAATGCTGCCATCAGCCTTGTGCTTGTACTTCCAAACCCACTGACATCTTAAGGCCTCTGTTCCAGGTGGCACACAAGCTGGATCAACCAGCTCAAAGGACTCCTTCACCTTAGGGGACTCAAGCTCCTCACGCATGGACTCGACCCACTCAGGTCGGGACAATGCCTCCTTGATGGACATAGGCTCATGCACCTGACCCATGAGACAGAAATCAAAGCCAAGCTCACCCCCAATCAGCATCCACAAACATGCACTCTTCCAAATCATGCACCTCATGATCATGCATGCAAGCATACAGTGCACTTGGTGTGAACCTTTTAGGTGGCCGGGAGATGCGGATGGTGCGGCGAAGAGGTGATGCCCCCCCCTGCTCCAATCTTATGAGTATCTTAGCATGGATAAGTATGAGTTGCGATGGGGCCGGGTCTTTACCCGTCGAGAGGAGGAAGGGTCGCGGCATGAACGTGGGCGTTCCCTAGAGAGATCGCCCCGAAGGCCGGCCTTCTGAGTAGATAGAGTTCCCATCGTGCTGGCCAGCTGAGAGAGAGAGGCGGCGCAGGGCGTACCTGGTGGCGGCAGACTCGATACATTGACGAGCGGCGCGCCATGGCCGAGAAACACGTTTCACCTTCGCGGCGACGAGCACCGCCACCCGTGCGATGAAGGGGTGTTCCGCTCCCTAGAAGGGGGAGGCCGGCGTTGTGATGAGCAAGGTCGCTGGCGTGGGAGGGAGGGACTCCCGCGGGAGCAAGGAGAAGGCTCGGGCGCCTGCTGTTAGAGACTAAGGACGGAGTCTATGAAGATTAGGAGCCGAAATATCTCAATATCGTTGGGCCAAGTTTCTGGACAGAAAAGTCGAGTTCACAAGAGACGTCGTTGACGAAACTTTCACCGTCAAAACTTCACAAAATTCAGATATGTTGTAGCCATAATCTGTGGCTACAATTCCCAATTTCAGTTCGTACAATAAGGTGAAACATTTCTTGAGTTATGAATTTCGGCGCACTAGGGGGTAAGCTGCCATAGAATCTTAACTCAATCACAATTGTCTCACAATTTCACACAAGAAAGTTGGAGTAGCAATTAACCAGGTGGGAGGGAAGAGGAGGACAAAAGCGAAGGTCCCCAAGGAGTCCCCAACCAAGGAAACCCCATAAGCACACCAAATCCTTTCCCTATAGGAACCCCACTTTTACTTTTGTCACTTTCCAACCCATGCCATTCACCTTGCCCAACTTGGCTACACTTGCCAACCTGATTTGGCTCCTCCCAACCACTTGGCAGCATCTATAGTGATGTTGACGAATTTCCCAACCCCCAAAAGTCTGTACCCCTTATGAAGTCAACCCCACAACTTCCCATAGTCACCACAACCAAATATCAAAAGCATATAACTTCAAATGTTCGTAACTTTGTTGTTCGTGCTCCGATTGAAGCGATACTTAGTTCGTCGGAAAGCTCTTGAGCAGAGGAGTCACCTCAGATATCTGCTTAAGCCAAATAACATTCACACACACTCAGAAAAGCCAAACCACACCAAACACAAACTCTTGCGCACGCTCACACCACGCATGCAACCCACAAACATATGATGGGAGGCAGACAGACGTGAATGCAAATGGTAGCATCACATAACAAACTCCCCCTCTCGCTGCCTAACATCATCTCACATGTCATAGCTCAAGCATGCACCCTCAATGCACACTCATTCCAGCAAGTTCCATTCACTTCCAACACTCATCCCAATGGACAATCATCTCCGTCCAACATCCCACTTCCAACATATCCTCTTTGCTCAAATCTGCAGCACCCTCTACAGCCTCTGTTTCAAAACAATATCCACCAAACCATCTCAGTGCAGCTCCATAGCAGTACTTTATCTCATCTTCATCCATCTGTTCAGCCACACTTCCAGCCGGTACCACACTTTGCGTGCCACGGCTCGCATAGGTCAGCCGGTTAGGAGGGCCCACCTCCCTCCTAGGACGTTCAGCTGGACGTGCGACACCTTGTGGAGCACCTTGGTGCTGCTGCTGCTGCTGCTGCATTGGCTGCTGCTGCTGCTGCTCCTCTACCTCAGGTTCTTCCCTATCCTCAGTCACCCTAGAAATCTCCTCCTCTGACACAGTGACCCGCACTTGCCTCAAAGGCCGCTGCACCTCATCACCCTCAATGATCAGCGGTGTAGTAGGAAGCTTCTGCTACTGCTGCTTCCACTCCTTATAGTACAAGGACTCAAGGAAATTCACATCCCTTCACATAGGCAGCTGCTGGCTGGTCAAGTCCCAAATCAGCCAGCCCTTGTGATCCTTAGCAAGCCCCAAGTGCACACCCACAAGGGCGACCTGTCGCAGTGCAGTTACCCAAAACGGATCCGGTAGCCCTGCACGCCCAAGGAAAGTGCGAGCACCTTCCTGCAGGATCCGGTTGAACAGCTCAGCCACACTGTTCTGCTCAGGGTTGTAGGGCACCGTGAGCTGATGCTGGATCCCCTTCTTCTTGAGCACAGCCTCAAAATCAGCGCCAATGAATTCTCCCCCGTTGTCAGTGCAGATCACCTTCACTTTGTGACCGCTCTCCCTTTGAGCTCTCGACATCCACTCCTTAAGAACAGCCACTGCCACCTCCCCCTTAGTCTTGAGAGGGTAGACCCACACCGCACACGTGTGGTCATCCACAATGGTCAGGAAGTAGCGGCTGCCCGAGAGAGAAAGGGCCCTCGTGGGGCCCACCACATCCATGTGCACAAGCGCAAGTGGAGCCTTGGCTGGTCCCGTGCTGCTGCTGAAGGGGAACTTAGTGAATTTAGTCTTAAGGCGTGTAGGGCAGCTTCCAATCTCCTTGGCTGCCCCCTTCACCTCCAACCCCTTCAAGCTCCCATCTTTCACCAACTTCTGCAGCATCGGAATGTTAATGTGACACAACCTCTCGTGCCACGTCTCCCAATCGGCCTCACCACTCCCAGATGAAGCCTTTGCCCATGCAGCTGTCCCATCAACATCAGCAAGCACCTCACCATGTGGCTGCTGTGGCTGCTGCACCTTCTTGACTACATCCAGGGCCCCATCAGTTGGTGCAGTCTCCTCTCCTCCAACAGTTGCTTTAGCTGCTGCCGCTGCCTTTGCCGTTGTTGGTGGTTTCCCATTCCAAGGGATGGTGGGCAGCTGCCACAGGTCCTTGATGCAGCTGCTCTTCTCCTCCAAGTCCCACAATAGCAACTTCCCAAGCTTCGCAAGGAAGCTCGTTGTGCCGAAAGTCACTTTGGCCTTGCTTTTCTGCAGCCAGCGCACACAGAGGAGGTTAGCGGACAAACCTTCAACTAGCAGTACATTCCCAAGCCCCACAAGCCCCCCATTAGCTCCCGTTACCTTGGCATTCCCCACACCAATCACAGGGAGCAAAGCACCTGAAGCGGCAGCCACAAACTTTATCTTCCCAAGGGGTTTCAGCTCGTCAAGCAAATCTGCCCGTGGGGTCATGTGACTTGTGCAACCTGAATCGATTACCCAGTGAGTGAGGGGGTGCATCACACCCTTCCCAACTGAACCCACATCACCTCCACTCCCTTGCACATCCTCAACCAGGAGGAAAATCCCAGGGTCGGCTTTACCTTGTGCACCATCACCTTGTGCACCTGAACCTTGCACGTTGCCACCTCATGCACGTTCACCACTTGGCGGCTTCATGCCTGGGGGTGCCCATCCCTCCGGCCGGCTAAAACACTTGAACCACGGGTGTCCAGCCTTCTTGCAGTACCAGCAAGCTCCCTCCAGTAGGGTGCTCCCCCTTCCTCCAGAGCTCCCATGCCCCTCATTGTACTCACCTCGGCCTCTCCCTCTGCCAAAGCCTCTCCCAGGACCTCGACCTCTCCCTCCCCCTCTTCCTATGCTGCCTCCTGCAACTCCAAATCCCTCAGCTGTTTTGTTGCCAGCACCACCTCCCGTATGGCGCCTGCGGAAGTCCTCCAGCAAGATCTGCTGCCGTAGCCACCCAGGCTTCCACTTGTCATGCTGAGCGTTGAGGGTGGGGATCAGGTTGTCCCACGAGTTGTTGAGCACCGAAATGATCTTGGTGCATTGCGGCATATGTGACACCTCGCTGCCCGCCGCTGCCATCCTCGCATATGTGTCCTTGACCTTGTCAAGGACCAGCTTCACATCATCTCCTGATCGCATGGAGATGGCCGCCAGCTCCTTCTCGAGCACGATCACCATGGGCAGCGTGTTGGGCTGAATCACATCGCGCAGTAGCTTCCATGCCTTTGGACCGGAGTCGTCCAACTCAACCAAGTTTTTGATGTGCTGGAAAATGTCGTTGTTGACCGATTGCAAGATGAGGTCGAACAACACCGCGCTCCACTCAATCCACCGATCCCGAGCATCTCCTTCCTCAGGTATCTTCTCTTCTCCCATCGCAAGTTTTAGCAGCTTATAGCGCTTGAAGGCGCTCCGCATCTGCCCGCTCCATTCCTCGTAGTTGGAGCCATCCAATGCCTCAATCTTGGATGGTAGCGGCTCACTCTTCTTCTCAGCTGCTTCTCCACTCCCTTGACTCATCTCCTCTGCTCCCAAGCACAAATTTCAGCTCCCCCCTTGCTTTCCACACCGAAGTCCCACACAATTTCCACAAGTGTCAGCGCCAACGAAATTTCGGCAGAGTTTCCCCTTAGCGGAAGTCACATCCAACCTCCAGAACTCCACTTAGGCACGCCCACAGGCCATGGTGGATCTAGGAGGGTCTTCAAACTTCAGTAGACTCCCCAGCAGGTCCTTAATCAGCTCTGATACCACTTGTTAGAGACTAAGGACGGAGTCTATGAAGATTAGGAGCCGAAATATCTCAATACCGTTGGGCCTAGTTTCTGGACAGAAAAGTCGAGTTCACAAGAAACGCCGTCCACAAAAATTGCACAGTCACAACTTCACCAAACTTAGATATGTTCCAGCCATAGTCTGTTGCTACAATTCCCAATTTGAATCGTACAATAAGGTGAAGCATTTCTTGAGTTATGAATTTCGGCGCACTAGGGGGTAAGCTGCCATAGAATCTTAACTCAATCACAATTGTCTCACAATTACAAACAAGAAAGTTGGAGTAGCAATTAACCAGGTGGGAGGGAAGAGGAGGACGAAAGGGAAGGTCCCCAAGGAGTCCCCAACCAAGGAAACCCCATAAGCACACCAAATCCCTTCCCTATCGGAACCCCACTTCTACTTTTGTCACTTTCCAACCCATGCCATCCACCTTGCCCAACTTGGCCACACTTGCCAACCTGGTTTGGCTCCTCCCAACCACTTGGCAGCATCTAGAGTGATGTTGACGAATTTCCCAATCCCCAAAAGTCTGTACCCCTTATGAAGTCAACCCCACAACTTCCCATAGTCACCACAACCAAATATAAAAAACATACGAAGTTCAAATGTTCGTAACTTTGTTGTTCGTGCTCCAAGTGAAGCGATACTTGGTTCGTCGGAAAGCTCGTGAGCAGAGGAGTGAATTCAGATATCTGCTTAAACCAAATAACATTCATACACACTCAGAAAATCCAAACCACACCAAACACAAATTCTTGCGCATGCTCACACCACGCATGCAACGCACAAACATATGATGGGAGGCAGACAGACGTGAATGCAAATGGTAGCATCACATAACACCCGATGGGCCAAACAGGATCCGCGGGCCGAGCGGATGCGGGAGGAAAGTGATGAAGATGAGGCGGGGAACGAGGAGGCTGAGCAGGAGTACGGCGACGAGCCGGCTTACGACGACGGGCAAGGGTGCGGTGACGAGCGGGAGAACGGCGACGAGCATGGGTACGGCGACGATTAAGAGCACGGCGAGGAGCAGGAGCACGGCGACCCGCGGCTGGAGGGCGACAAATGGACGCCCGCGAGACCCCATGTCCTGAGTGGAGCCGAAGAGGGAGAATGCGCGCCCAGCGCGGAACACGCCGACACCGCGGCGACACCAGAGGAGGAAGAGGGAGAGGCGCGGGAGGAGGGGCCACGTGCCACGGACCCCCACCGTTTGGACTGGCAGTACACACGTGATGCGCTGCAGCAGGAAGGCCGGACTTTTGAGGGAGAGGCACACGCGGTGCAGCCGCAGGAATTGCGCAGACGGAGTGAGGCGCAGGACAGGCGCACGACGGGAGTTCAGCGACGGTGGGCGGAGCCGAGGGACGGAAGCTGTTGTTCAGGATCCGTCACTTTGAGAGCTTACGACGAACTCAATTTTCTACTAAACGCAAATCCGCTCCCTAGGATGTTGCCCTTTAGGCTTAGCTACCATCTCCAAGTTGAATCAGTCGTTAAGATGGTCTATAGAGTGAGAACTATGTAAAAACGTCCAGCAGCTGCATGACTAGAATGGTGGAGGAAGTACAAGCATTAGGGCATAGGAAATTGGAGTTGGGGGCTCCAAGAGAACCATGAGAGGGAAGGGGTTCTCCAAGAGCTAGGGAAGGATGGTAAGAACCTTCCTAGCAGCAAGGATGCAACCCTCATAATGAGGTCCTTGAGGTGTCACATGCAAAATCCAATCTAGTTGGATTTTGCCTAGGTGTTGCAACATTTGCAACCCACACTAGAGACTTCTAGCCACCCCAATCCAAAAGTCAAAGATGCCTTCCCTAACCACCCAACCAAAGATCCCTTAATAGTCATGTCCCAAGTAATCATCCAAATTAGATATAACCCCAAAAGATAATAAGAAATCCAAGACTTGGAAATCTTGTAACTTGGGCGATCTTGGTCGGAATAAGGCGATCTTGGTATCGTTGGAAAGCTGGAGGGCAAAAAACGGACGCCCACGAGACCCCACGTCCTGAGCGGAGCCGAAGAGGGAGAATGCGCGCCCAGCGCGGAACACGCCGACACCGCGGCGACACCAGAGGAGGAAGAGGGAGAGGCGCGGGAGGAGGGGCCAAGTGGCACGGACCCCCACTATCTGGAGTGGCAGTACACACGCGATGCGCTGCAGCAGGAAGGCCGGACTTTTGAGGGAGAGGCACACGCGGTGCAGCCGCAGGAATTGCGCAGACGGAGTGAGGCGCAGGACAGGCGCACAACGGGAGTTCAGCGACGGTGTGCGGAGCCGAGGGACGGAAGCTGTTGTTCAGGATCCGTCACTTTGAGAGCTTACAACGAACTCAATTTTCTACTAAACGCAAATCCGCTCCCTAGGATGTTGCCCCTTAGGCTTAGCTACCATCTCCAAGTTGAATCAGTCGTTAAGATGGTCTATAGAGTGAGAACTATGTAAAAACGTCCAGCAGCTGCATGACTAGAATGGTGGAGGAAGTACAAGCATTAGGGCATAGGAAATTGGAGTTGGGGGCTCCAAGAGAACCATGAGAGGGAAGGGGTTCTCCAAGAGCTAGGGAAGGATGGTAAGAACCTTCCTAGCAGCAAGGATGCAACCCTCATAATGAGGTCCTTGAGGTGTCACATGCAAAATCCAATCTAGTTGGATTTTGCCTAGGTGTTGCAACATTTGCAACCCACACTAGAAACTTCTAGCCACCCCAATCCAAAAGTCAAAGTTGCCTTCCCTAACCACCCAACCAAAGATCCCTTAATAGTCATGTCCCAAGTAATCATCCAAATTAGATGTAACCCCAAAAGATAATAAGTAATCCAAGTCTTGGAAATCTTGTAACTTGGGCGATCTTGGTCGGAATAAGGCGATCTTGGTATCGTTGGAAAGCTCTGGATTTTTCCTGCATGATCAAGCATTTAAACTTGGAGAAAAACACAGAGATAAAAATATCCAACAGCCATGCACAATGACATATGCTCATACAGAAAATGCATGCATGAATAGCACGAGCACTCGGCAGGATGTTAGGATGACATCCATTCTCAATGAGACTCTTGAACTCCGCATCCATGGCAGCCTTCCACTCCTCCTTCTGGGGTCCATTGAGTGCCTCCTCCACTATGGCTGGTTCTCGAGGCAAGGGTGTGAAGAAACAGAAGGCCATCTCCTCATCCTCTCCCTCATCCACCTGAACCGCCATGGCACCTTGCTTGGGTCCTCCCAAACGGCTATACTTCAGCCTTGAGGGTGCTGCTGCCACTCTCTTCTAGTAGGTTGCAGTCTGCTGCCCATGTGGTGAAGCTCCTCTATGCACAATCCTCTTGGTGACCTTGGCGTTTGCAGCAGGCTCGGGCTGAGATGGTGAGTCCACACGTGCCGACTCATCCTCCAACCCTGCCTCCGCAGCAGGACCAGCACCTTGCTGCTCACCACCGCCATTGTGGTTACAGGTCACCTCTGACCCAGGGAGATCCTCAAGGTGTAGCTGAACCTCCTCCACTGCAGACCGCTCAATTTCCTGCAGACGTAAGCCAATCTGCACCTGCTGCTGCTGCCGCTACTCCTTGTACGTGACGTCCTCCACAATCTTCACTTCACGGCTGACTAGCGTCTTCTTGCTCTTGGGGTCCTACATCAGCCACCCCTTTGAGTCAAGAGCCATCCCAAGATGGACAGCCCACATAGCAGCAACTTCCAGCTTGTGCCTCTGCTTCTTAGGCACAATCACAAGCCCCATGCAGCCCCACACCCGCAGCATGTCAATAGATGGCTTCTTCCCAAGCCAACGCTCGTATGGCACCCAATGCTTGTCACCAACATGTGTCAAGACCCTGTTCTTGACCGTGATGACATGGCGAACGGCATCAGGCCAGAACTTGTAAGGCATCCCAGCAGCCCCCAACAAGGTCTCAGCCGCCTCGCCAATGGTCCGATTGGCACGCTCAGCAATGCCGTTCTGCTGCCGTGTTCCTGGGCAGGTCAGCTGGTGTCGATTGCCGTTCCTCTTGATGAACTTTGTGAATTCCGCTCCAAGGAACTCTTCACTTCGGTCGCTCCTCAGCACCTTCACCAGCCGCATCGCTTGCCGCTCCACCATCGGCAACCAATCCTCCTTGATCGCCGCTGCAGCATCGCTCTTCTTGGACAAGGGACGTGCCCACGTGAAACGGCTCCATTCGTCCACCATGGTGAGGAAGTACAGCACACCCCAGTCTCCTCAGTCCTCATAGGACCCACCAGGTCCATGTGCACCACCTCCAGTGGCGCCTTCGCTGATCCCTCCGCACGTGGAAACGGGAACCGCGCAAACTTGTTTTGCATACACGCCTTGCAGTTGCCACAGTGAGTGCCATCTCCTTGCAGTTGCAGCCCATGCACGCACTACTCCTTGTGCATCACCTCCAATGTAGATACAGCCACGTGTGCGAGCCGCCGATGCCAAGTCTCCCAATCCGCTTGGCCCGAGGTAGCCGACGCCTTCACCGCCGAGCTTCCTCCAATCAGCTCCTCTCCTTGCACACCTTGCTGCTCCTCCTCGGTGACGCTCTTCTCCATAGATGCCGCCGCTGCCGCCTTGCCCGATCTCTGCCAAGGGAGGACCGGGATCTGCCACATGCGCTTGCAGACATCTCCCTTCCACTGCAGGTCCCAAATGAGGCGCTCATCGTTGTAGGCACGATAGTGCTCCGAGCCAACCGTCTCGGTGTTCACACCTTCATCTCCCAACCGGCCGGTAGAAATCAGGTTCGCGCACAAGTCCGGCACCCACAGCACGTTATTTAGCCCCACGAGCTCTCCATCTGCTCCCATGAACTTGGCACATCCCATGCCCATGACCTTGGCCTTGGCGCCTGTCGCAGATGTGACTGTAGAGATGGGTGCGGGCTGAATCTCATCGAGTAGGTCCGCACGAGGAGTCATGTGCCAAGAGCTCCCGGAGTCAATCACCCAATGGATGAGGGGGTGTAAGATGACCTTGGTAGCCATAGCGAGGTCGGTTGCGCCTTCGTTCACGAAGAAGAAGAACCCAGCCTTCCGCTACTTAGATTTGCAGCCTTTCTCCCCATCCTTCTCCTCTCCACTAGCTCCCATGACTCCCCCACTCCTCGTGCCACCACGCTGGTTGCTTGATGAAGTCGGGGTCCAATCCTTGAGTCGTTGGTAGCACTTCCGCCAACGATGTCCGCGCTTCTTGCAGTAGAAGCACACCTCCTCTTGACCCCCGCTGCCATCCTCCTTAGGGCTGTCCTTGTTCTTGCCCTTCCACTTCTTCTTGAAGCCACTCTTTCCACCTCCAACTCCATAGCCAGCCCCCTCCTCCGAGCGCTCCACACTCCGACGCCGCAAGTCCTCCTCAAGGATGCGCGCGCGCCTATAATCCACGCTCCACTGGGGCTGTTGAGAGTTGAGGTTGATCGCTAGGGCAGACCACGACTCCGGCAGCCGTATCACAATCTCCACGCATTGCACCAGCTCTGGGTACACTACACCGCCGCCTTCGAGCTTCGTGAAGATGTCCTGCATCTCATCCAACACCGGTTGTTTGGTTCTCCATCAACGAACTTGATGTCGCGCAGCCGCCGCGCGAGTAGCACAATGCCGGTAGCATGTGTCGGTGAGTGCACATCCAGAAGCTTCCTCCAAGCCTTGGGGCCACACTCTCGATCACCCAAGAGGTCCTTGATGTGGTCAAGTTGTCATCCGCCAACCGCTTGCACCATGAGCATGTACGCGTCGAACGATCGCTTCATCCACGCTCCTTTCAGCTCCGCGGCCTCCAGCATCTTCTCCTTCCCCTCCACCAGATCCAAAAGCTTGTATTGGGTATATATCAGCCTCATGCGGAAACTCCAGTGCTGGTAGTCCTCCCCCATGAACTTCTCAATAGGGAATGCCTTCACAGGATCCAGGGTTGTAGGAGATGGTGTAAAAGTTGAAGGTAGCGTTGGGTTGGCTGGTTGGTGAGTCCTCACTCCTCCAACAGCAACTCCACCTTGCTCTTCAGCCTCGCTACTTCTATCCATCTCGCCACTAGCACCTCCGGAGTTCGTACCAACCATATTGAGGCCTTATGAACGGTGGAAACTTGAGATATCGTTTGGAGAGAATTCTGCCAGAAATGTCGATTCTACGAAAATAGCCGTGGCGGACCGGATAGTTCGATTAAGAATGCGATTTGACTACAAATCGAAAGTTCGCAAGCAGAGCTACTAGAAAATGGTCTTGCTTGTTAACATCCGTTGAGATTTCACAACCATCCGTCGTCTCAAAGCCGACTACCCGCTCTGATACCACTTGTTGTTCAGGATCCGTCACTTTGAGAGCTAACGACGAAGTCAATTCTCAACTAAACGCAAATCCACTCAGTAGGATGTTGCGCCTTAGGCTTGGCTACCATCTTCAAGTTGAATCAGTCGTTAAGATGGTCTATAGAGTGAGAACTATGTAAAAACGTTCAGCAGCTGTATGACTAGAATGGTGGAGGAAGTACAAGCATTAGGGCATGGGAAGTTGGAGTTGGGGGCTCCAAGAGAACCATGAGAGGGAAGGGGTTCTCCAAGAGCTAGGGAAGGATGGTAAGAACCTTCCTAGCAGCAAGGATGCAACCCTCATAATGAGGTCCTTGAGGTGTCACATGCAAAATCCAATCTAGTTGGATTTTGCCTAGGTGTTGCAACATTTGCAACCCACGCTAGAAACTTCTAGCCACCCCAATCCAAAAGTCAAAGTTGCCTTCCCTAACCACCCAACCAAAGATCCCTTTATAGTCATGTCCCAAGTAATCACCCAAATTAGATATAACCCCAAAAGGTAATAAGAAATCCAAGTCTTGGAAATCTTGTAACTTGGGTGATCTTGGTCGGAATAAGGCGATCTTGGTATCGTTGGAAAGCTCTGGATTTCTCCTGCATGATCAAGCATTAAAACTTGGAGAAAAACACAGAGATAACAATATCCAACAGCCATGCACAATTACATATGCTCATACAAAAAATGCACGCATGAATAGCACAAGCACTCGGCAGGACGTTAGGATGACATGCACTCGGGATGACGTGCATCCAACAGAAGCTCGCGCTTGTCAAGAGAACCGCCGCCGAGGGCTGAGCGGTACGGGGATGCGGAAGGAAGGCGGAGAGGGGTGGAGAAGAATATGGTCCGCTCGGTGGCTCGACCCCAGGCACATGGAGGAAGCCGTGGCGGGGAGCATCCATTGCTAGAGACGCAGCGGCACTGGGAGGGGCGCCGGAAGGGAGGATCACGCTCACCGCGCAGGCGGCAGCGGTGGGGGGAAGGGCCCAGGGGAGAGTCGCGGTCGCCCGACCGGCGCGGTTGGCGAGGGGAAGGCGGGAAGAAGCAGGCCGCTCGCTGCATGGCATATGGCAGCAAGGGGAGGGAAGGGAGGAGTGGTCGCCACCCCCAGCGAGACGTCAGCCGCGTGACGCTGGCCCAAGGGAATGGGAGCAGTGTCACTAGTTGCCGGCACGGCGATGGGAATGGGCAGGAAGGGAGGAGGGTCAGTAAGAACACTCGGGAGAGACGCACGGAGAGCAGCTGGAGAGCAGGGCCAGGGGTGGCAGCTTGGCGTAAGGGGCTGAGCGTGCACGAATGGCCAGAGAGGGCGTGGAACAAGCTGGGAAAAAGGGGGGGTATGGGAGACCGCGGGGAGGGGTGAGTGAGTCGTGGGGAGAGGGATGAGGGGGCGCAGCCACGGCGACAAGGGTAGAAATGCTGGCCAGGTTCTCAGGCGATCAGCAGGCGGGGCCGTCGCTCAAGAACTACCTGATGCAAGTGGGGAATGTGAAGTATCGATGCGATCGGAATGGCATGGACCCCATAGACTTCTTCTTGAGCCTGCCAAATACCTTAGATGGGGAAGCCAAGACTCTGTACTATATGAGGATGGAGGAGCTACTGTGGAGGGTAGGGAGGTACGGGGAAGACCCAACCAAAGCCTTATTGGAGCGGTTGCAGCGGCAGTTCCCAGGGCACACGGCGGAAAGGCTAAGGGAATTTCAGGAATTCAAGCGAGGAAGGGCAGAATCATTACTGGCGTACTACAATAAAGTGATCAACGTAGCAGAGGATGTGAGGTGCACAGATAGTTCCTGGGGGGCTTGGACGAGGCATTGGGAGGCGGGCTGCGGATGAAGGTGTATGAGCTGGGTGCGGAGGCAAGACTGGAGGAGGTATTCGAGCTAGCCGAAAGAGTGGAGCTCGCACAGAGGAAGTATGAGGCATACCTACCCAGACAGCTGGAGAGAGCCCGCAGGCCAACCTGGGCGGCAGCCATTATACCAGAGGAACAAGGGAAGGTAGAGGAGCGAGGAGAGGCACGGGCAGAAACCAGGAGTTGCCACCGCTGTGGACAGCCAGGGCACCTCCGCAGAGATTTTAAGAACTGTGATGAGTGCGGGAAGCCGGGCCACCGCAAGCAAAAGTGTCCTGATGCCGCCAGGTGCGAGGTGTGCAACAAGAAGGGGCACAAGGCCAAGGACTGCTATCAGAGGGAAGGAGGAGCCTGGAAGAGTTGCAGCGACAGATCAGCAGGCTGCAGACGCAGCTACGGGCAATGGGACCAAGATGGGGGGCAGAGGCAGGGATGTATGTGAGAGACGAGGAGGGAGAGAAGGTGGAGCAGGACGTGCAGTGCGCACTCATGGCATGGAGGGGAAGAGAGGAGATGGGGCTGAAACCAGACGGTAGGCAGGAGCAGAGAAGGAAGGTCCGGGAGAAGGGGCAGAAACCAGAGGGTCCAGGGTTGGTTCTGCCGCCAGCACGCCATCCACAAGAGAGGCTGACATGTCAGACCTCAGTGTTGCTGCTGGAAGAGGGGGCTATGGAAGTGGAAGGAGAGAAGGTAAAGATTACCATCATAGACACGGGGGCACAGAGCGTGATGCTAGGCAAAGGGCTGGCTGAGAAGCTGGGGCTCTTGGCTCCAGAAAGGCATGTGAAAAGGGGGATGTTGGTGATGACAGCAGAAGGGGGGGATCCGAAGTGGATGCCCTGCTCTCGGACACCCATAGAGGTGACACTATTGCCAGGAGGGGAGCATGAAACCAAGATCAGAATGAAGTGTGGCATCTTTGAGTCCAAGGATTTTGACCTGTTAGTGGGCACAGAGCTGGTGTTTGCGGTGGGCATGACCATCTGCATGTGGAAAGAGAGGGTGGCGTTCCGAACGTGGTACTCAAAGAAGGAGGGGCCACTAGGGGAGCTGCCAGCGCGATTCGCGAAGGTGGAGCCCAAGAGAGCGTATCAGGCCATGGCGGAGCAGGAAGCGGAGATAGCAGAGGCGGGGAAGCGCAAGGGAGTGGGCGGGACCATGGAAGTGCCAAGAATGAGGATGATGGATGAGCCAAGGTGGCAGGGCGACTGGCAGCAGCCCATCCACTTGGTGGAATTGTTTGGAGGGATTGGGGCGGGATTAGCTGTAGTGATGAGGAGTGGGATCGCAGTGCAGAAGTGGGTGTATGTGGAACAGGCGCCAGTGGTGAGGAAGATGGCTAAGCATCACGCGTGGAAGCTGCAGGCAGAGTTCCCAGAGCTCGTGAGTGCGGGGGTGATCCGTGAAGCCATGAAGAGAGATGGTCATGATGTGGCTCAACTGACAAAGGCGGAGGTGGCCAGCTGGGGGCAGGTGGATCTGCTGGTGGCTGGATGGGAGTGCCAAGGGGTGTCATGGGCGGTCAAGGGGAGAGGAAAGGGGGATCTGAGGACACAGCTGATGGAGGACCTCTTCCGCATCCTGGAATGGCTGCAAAAGAGGTAGGGCAGGGTGGCATACCTGGTGGAAAACCTGGACTTAGAAGGGGACAGCACGGAGCCAAGGTGCGGGAGAGGATCAATTGGGAGAAGGGGTGAGCAGTGATGCAGCCAGAATGGGGTCACTTGCTTACCGATTGAGAATGTATTGGCAGAACATAGTTCCAGCACCGAGGCTGCAGGAAGAGATAGAGGGGGTGAGAAGGGCGCCAGGAAGAAAAGTACAGGACATCCTTGAGCCAAGACGGACCCCAGCGCCAGTGCATCGGAAGGGGTAAAGCAGACATTATCCCTGCAATCAGGTGGGACAGGCGCGACGGGCGCTGCCCACTCTGGCTACATATGCAGGAGCGGCAGGATATGCGTGGGCAGCAGGGGAACCGGGTCCAGGACTCATATATGATCACAAGAAGAAGCGGTGGGAGGAGCCGACCGCGCTGGAGCGGGAGCTGGCCTTGGGATATGGGGAGAATGCAACGGCGGCTCCTGGGGTGAGCGCGGCCAACAGGAAGAGGGCCCTAGGGAATGCCATGGACGGCAACGTGATAAGATGGCTGGTCCAGCGGATGTGGAGAGAGATAGTGGTGAGCTGGGGGGAGGAGGAAGGAGAAGGGGGCATGGAGCCACGCCTTCAGGGAGCGTGGGCATGCCAGGAGAAAGAGGAAGAGACGTGGAAGGTAGGGGAGGCGATGAGCGAGGAAGGGAAGGAAGCTATGCTACGGTTGCTGACCAAGCACCGACAGTGCTTCGCCTTCAACCTGCAGGAGTTGGGAAGGTGCAAGGTGAAGGAGATGGAGTTGAAGCTGAGCAGTGCGGAACCCGTGTTCCATTGGAGGAGGAAGATGCTGCACGAGGATGAGGAAGTCTGAAAGGAAAAAATCAAGGAGCTGCTCGAGGCGGGGTTGATTAGGCGGTCGGAGTTGTCACCGCATATGCACCTAATGCATGTGCAATAACAGTAGGGTGATGGTATAGGCAGTGCCCTAGGTTGCAGCAATAGGAAGATTAGATGGTTATGATAGCACAGAATAGAAATAGGCTGGAGGTGTAGATTGTAGCAAGAGAGCTGTTAGGAAGGGGTGCAGAAGGGGGGAAACGGGATAAGAGCGGTTGAGATAAAAAGGGGGAATGACACCGAAGGGCGAAATGTGAAACCAATCAACCCCAACCCCGAGCCGAACATTTGGAAATGTGCAGCCTGGGGTTGGGTAAGGTCACTCACCTCCAACCCCTCGATGCTTTCTCGTTGTTTTCTCATTGTGAAAGTTGCTATCTTGGCTCTAGCACACTGAGGCACATCACTAAGAGGGAACCTATGGGGTGAGGGACCAAACACTTTTATAACAACGAGAAAGGGGGCATCAAAGGGTTGGATATGGATAAGTACGAATTGCGATGGGGTAGAATGTTCAGCCGACGGGAAGAGGAACGGCCGCGACGCGAGCCGTCACGTGAACGAGGATGATCCTTGGAGCGATCGCCACGCTGGCCGGCCTTCCGCGCGGATCGAATCCCCCTTGAAAGAGACCGTCGAGAAGAAGAATCGACGGGCAAGGGACCAGGTGACGCCGCGCACATTGGAGGCGCGGACAGAGACGCGTGGCTGCGAGAGAGAGCGCGCCGAACTGACAAGGATCGCGGAAACCGTCGCGACGCAGGCGTGTTCTGCCCTACGGAAGATCGAGGACGGCGCCGTGACAAGAGAGGGCGTTGGCGTGGTTTCGGGGAACTTCCCCGGGGGCGGGGAGGAGACATTGGCGGCAATGACCGAAGGGGGGTCTCGCTGGAAAACGCGGCACAGGAAGTGACATGGGAGCAAGGCGCGGAAGAGGATGAGGAGAACCAAGGGCGGTAGGTTGAAGAGGCCGATGAAGGATGTTGGCAACGACCAAATAGCGGGAACGGGTGAGGCTGAACCCGCGCAAGCAGACGAGGACGCGGGCGCAAGCCAGGCGGCAGCTGAGGAACCGAGGGCCGTGCTGCGGGAATCTCACGGTCGAGACGTCAGCCGTGGGGGAGAGCAGCGCGCGGAGGGCTCACTTCACCAGGAGCGAGTGACACCAGACAAGGGCGTTCGAGACGCATTGGCGCGAAGGCAGCTTGGCAAAGGGAAGGCGGAGCGGTCGCGCACGCCGGACAAGGATCAGCACCACGAAGAATGGGGCGTGGGCGACCTCCGCCAGTATGATAGGCGACAAGAGCAGGGAGGCTGGAGCGGCGGCGGCATGCATTCGCCGAAGCAGAGGCAGGCGCGCGGCGGCAGATGGAGGGAGGAGTCGCACTCACCTGAGCCACACGGGCGCCCGGAAGGAAGGCACGGAGAGGAGCGTTGGTCGGAGGAGCGCCGTTGACAGCAGCAAGGGGAACACAGCAGCGTGGGGCGCTCGCCGGTACAGCCAAGACACAGAGAGAAGAGGGACAGCAGCGGGTCCCGCTCGCCCGTCTGGCGCCGCCAGCAGAGGAAGAAGTACGGAAGGGAGCGGCACTCGCCATAGTGCCACCAGCAGCACAACAGGAGGGAAGGCACCTGGTCACCATCGCCGAAGAGGCAGCAACAGCGCGAAACCAGCAAGTTGGAGGGGCGGAGGATGCACGACCCGCCGACGCAGCAGTGGGGACGGGCGGAAGAGTAGGGAGGACTGAGGGAAAGGCGCCGCGAGATGGAAGGGAGTCGCCAAGAGAGCAGAGCGGAGGGCGGAAGCTTGGTGTACGGTGCGGGAGGCCAGAGAAGGCATGCAAAGGGCAAGAGAGAGAGGAGCGGAGAGAAGTCAGCCAAGAGGAGCAACTGAAGCATGGGGAGAGGGGCGAGGGGGTGCTGCCAGTACCCCGATAGTGGAAGTGCCCGCCAGGTTCTTGGGAGATCAGAGCGCGGGACCTATCCTAAAGAATTACCTGATGCAGGTAGGGAATGTGCGGTACCGTTGCAACAGGCACAATATGGACCCGGTGGACTTTTTCTTGAGCTTACCAAACACATTGGAGGGAGAGGCCGAGACGCTATGCCACATGAGGATGGAGGAACTGCTCAGGAGGGAAGGGAGGTACGGAGAAGACCCCACGGAGGCATTTCTGGATTGACTGCAATGGCAATTCCCAGGGCACACAGTGGAGCGCATAAGGGAATTCCAGGACTTCAGGAGGGGCCGTGTGGAGTCACTGCTGACCTACTACAACAGACTGATTAACGTGGCGGAAGACGTGAAATGTACGGACAACAGTCTTCTCATCAGCAAGTTCCTGGGAGGCCTAGACGAGGCTCTTGGGGGGGGGGGCTGAGGATAAGAGTGTACGAGCTGGGCATGGAGGCAAGCCTAGAAGAGGTGTTTGATTTGGCAGAATGAATGGAGCTCGCACAGAGGAATTATGAGGCCTACCTGCCCAGGCCGACAGAGAGAAGCAGGAGGCCAACGTGAGCAGCGGCAATGATACTAGAGGGGGGAGGGAGAGTAGATGGGCAAGGGGAGATAAGAATTGACACCAGGACCTGTCACAGGTGTGGGCAGCCAGGGCATCTGTGCAGGGACTGCAAAAGCTATGATGGTTGCGGGAAGCCAGGGCACAGGAAGCAAGAATGCCTAGATGCAGTCAGGTGTGAGATCTGCAAGAAACGAGGGCACGAGCCAAAGAAATGCTATCAGAGGGAGGGAGGGCCAAAGAGGCACCCAGAGGAGCTGCAGCGGCAGATCAGCGGGCTGTAGGCACAGCTGAGGGCGACAAGGCTAAGAGGGGAGGCCGAAGCAGGGATGTATGCCAAAGACGAAGAGGAGGAGGAGGTGGAGCAAGATGTGCAGTGTGCGCTCATGGCTTGGACAGGAAGAGAAGAAATGGGGCTGAGGAGCGGAGGAAAGGATGGCAGGCGGGAGCAGGGAAGGAAGGAGCAAGCGAAGGGAGAGAAGCCAGCCGAGCTGGCCCAAGAACGAGCCCCGGCACGCCATCCCCAAGAAAGGCTTGCGTGCCAGACCTCAGTGCTACTACTCGAAAGGGGAGCAATGGAAGTGGAGGGGGAGAAGGGGAAGACTGCAATCATAGACATGGGAGCACAGAGTGTGATGCTGGGAAAGGGGATGGCTGAGCGGTTGGGGTTTCTGGCATCAGAGAGGCATGTGAAAAAAGGGATGCTGGTGATGACTGCAGAGGGAGGGGAACCAAAGTGGATGACGTGCACCTGAACACCCATAGAAGTGACATTGCTGCCGGGGGGGGGAACATGAGACCAAAATCCGCATGAAGTAAGGGATTACAGAGTCGGAGGACTTTGACGTATTGGTAGGCACCGAGCTAGTGTTCGTAGTGGGGATGACCATATGTACATGGACTGAGAAAGTTGAGTTCAGAACGCGGTACTGGAAGGAGGAGCCTCTGGGAGAGCTGCCAGTACGATCTGTGAAAGTGGAGCCCAAGAGAGCATACCAGGCTGTGGGGGAACTGCTGCAAAGGAGGCAGCAGGTAGAGGAGCAGAAAGGGACATCAGGGGCAGAAGAGGGACCCAAGATGGGATGGATGGACGAGCCAAGGCGGCAGAGTGATTGGCAGCAGCCCATCCACCTGGTGGAGCTGTTTGGAGGGATAGTGGCATGGCTGTCAGCTGTGGGGAGGAGTGGAATCGCAGTGAGGAAATGGACTTACGTGGAGAAGGAGCCAAAAGTGAGGAGGATGGCACAGCACCATGCATGGAAGCTGCAAGCGGAGTTCCCAGAAGTGCTGAGTGGGAGAATGGTT
Organism: Closterium sp. NIES-65; assembly: GCA_948144175.1. NCBI lineage: Eukaryota > Viridiplantae > Streptophyta > Zygnematophyceae > Desmidiales > Closteriaceae > Closterium > Closterium sp. NIES-65. Next base: position 114,030 of record CANXME010002442.1, on the reverse strand, counting down.
CGAGAAGCCATGGCAGGAACCATCCATGACGTGCAGGAGATAAGAGAGGCAGAGGTAGTAAGCTGGGGGCAGGTAGATCTGCTGGTGGCGGGGTGGGAATGCCAAGGGGTGTCTTGGGCAGGTAGGGGGAGGGGAGGAGAAGATCCCAGGACTGGGCTGATGGAAGACCTGTTCTGCATTATGGAGTGGCTGCAGGAGAGACAGGGCAGGGTGGCATACTTGCTAGAAAACCTGGACCTGGAGGGAGACAGCAGAGAGCCAATCCGAATAGTGAGAGACAGGATCAAGGGGCATCTGGGGGAAGGGATGAGCTGTGATGCGGCCAGAACCGGGTCTTACGCACACCGATTGAGGATGTATTGGCAGAATGTGGTCCCTGCCGTGAAGCTGCAAGAAGAGATGGATGGGGTGGACCAAGCAAGGGAAAGGAAGGTGCAGGACATCTTAGCACTAGGGCGGACCCCAGCACTGGTGTGCCGCAAGAGCTACAGCAGGCACTATCCTTGCAACTAAGTAGGGCAGGAGAGACGAGCCCTGCCTACCCTGGTGGCGTACGCGGGAGCGGCGGGATACAAGTGGAAAGCGGGGAAGCCCGGGCCAGGCATGGTATATGATCACATGAGACGGAGATGGGAGGAAACCACGGCACTAGAACGGGAGCTGGCCATGGGGTATGGGTAAGATGCAATGGCAGCACCAGGTGCGAGCGAGGTGGACAGAAGGAGGGCTTTAGGGAATGCAATGGATGGCCACGTGCTGAGGTGGCTGATCCAGCGGATGTGGCGAGAGACGGTCATGAGCTGGGGGCATGAGGAAAGGAAGGGAGAAATAGAGGCAGTGCCCCGGAGAGCTTAGAGCTGCCAAAAGAAGGAGGAGGAAACATGGGAGGTGGGAGAAGCGATGAGCGAAAAAGGGAAGGAGGCCATGCAGGAGCTGTTGGCCAGGCACAGGAAGTGCTTCGCCTTCAACCTGCAGGAACTGGGGAGGTGCAAGGTGAAGGAGATGGATCTGAAGCTGAGCAGCATGGAACCAGTGTTTCACCGCAAGAGGAAGATGCCACACGGGGACGAAGAAATCTGTAAGGAGAAGATCAAGGAGCTGCTGGAAGCGGGACTAATTAGGAGATCAAAATCAGAGCACGCCACACCGATAGTGGTGGCAGCCAGGCGGGACCTGACAGGGGAGGTGCTGAGCAAGAGGATGTGTGGGGACTACAGGGCACTCAACAAGATCACCATAGCGGACAGATACCCGATGCCAATGGCAGAAGAGGTCTTCGACAAGCTAGCAGAGGAGGTATTCTTCACGACGCTGGACCTACGGCAAGGGTTCAACCAGATCTAGATCAGAGAGGAGGACGTCAAGAAGACGGTCTCTCATGGGCCGGACGGGCTGTATGAATGGTTGTACATGCCATTTGGGTTGAGGAACGCCTCAGCCGTGTTCCAGAGGGTCATGGATAGCGTGTTGAGGGGCGCGGAGTGCACGGCCTGTTACATTGATGATGTGGTGATCTTCAGCATGACAGAGCAGCAGCACCTGCAGGATGTGAAGAGGACCCTGACAGCAATAGAAGCGGCGGGACTCACCTGCCACCCGAAGAAATGCAGATGGGGGGAACACACAGTGCAATACCTGGGTTATGAGGTGAAAGGGGGGCAGATAGGGATACAACAAGCCAATGTGGAGGTCTTGTATAGGCTAAGGGAGCCCAAGGACAAGTCAGGACTGAGAGCAGTGCTGGGCTTCTTGAGCTACTGTAGGCGGTCTGTGCCTAACTTCAGAAAGAGAGCGGCGGTACTGAATGGGCTACTATGGGAAGACAAGGCGTGGGAGTGGGGAGAAGCATAGAAGGGGGCACTGCAGTACTTAATGACAGCAGTCAAGACAGCAACGGTGCTCAAGCTGCCCACCGCTGGTCACCTGTTCACGCTCTACACCGACTGGAGCAGCCAAGAGATGGGAGGGATACTATGCCAAGAGGTGGAGGGAGAGGAGAAGGTAGTAGCATATGCGAGCAGGAGCTGTAACTCGGTGGAGGCACAGTACAACTCTTACATAGGGGAAGGATTGGCAGCGGTATGGGCTGTAGGGCACTTCAGGGTGTACTTGCAAGGGAGGGAGTTCACCTTGGTGATGGATCACCAGCCCCTAACGTGGGTGATGATAGGTCGACCGACTGCGGCCTCCGTTGTTGTCGTCCTCGTCACTGTCGCTGCGGTTGAGGCACTCGTAGGAGAGATGGTCAGGGTCGTGGCATATCCAGCACTCCCTTCGTCAACCACCACCTCCACGACCCTTGTCGTGCTTCGACCTCTTCTCATCAACGTCCTTCATCGACCGACCACCTCCACTGCCCCTGCTGACGATTTTGCTTTGTCGGTGCAACATAACTTACCTGTGGAAGGAGCTCTGTTGGTTGCTCTTCCTCCTGCAGAGCCTCGTCTTTGATAACGTAGCTAGTAAGGGAGTCCTTGTCGAGGGACTCATGCGTGCCGGGCACCATCATCATCCTCTTCATGAGGTTGTGGCTGCGCGGCAGGCCCTTAACGCCATGGGTGATGTGGGATGCTGTCGAGTATTCAACGCTTGCCATCCGCATCTCAGCCAAAATCCGTCGAGCACGGTTGCAGTAGTCCGTCGCCGACTCCCGCTCGCCCATCCAAAGATGTGTCATGTGCTTCTCCAGCTGACCGATGTACAAGTCGTCCGTCGCCTGGTACGTCGACAGGATGAATCGCCACGCTTGGACCAGCATCCAGTCGCTCTCGCCACGACCTTAGCGCTATCTGCACCATTGGCGAGCAGCGCCTCGAGATGATCACGAAGGTGATCAGGTGAGTAGCACGAAACTCCCCGCGAAGCTTGACATTGTCCTCGGGCGGAATTGGCACGGTGCTATTGGCAAAGCCCTTCAGGCGACCTCCAGCTGAGGTTCCATCGCCTCCCTTCAGGTGATGAGGTCCCGCCGACCTTGCAGCGGTGCAACGGCAATCTTGTCCATCGAAAACTTGAAGTAGACATACGCCGGAGCGATCCTGCCCGCCGTCACGTGCGTCGTTGCCCAGAGCCCTCCACCACTTCGTAGAGGGGAGCGACGTTGTCTGTCGACGTCGGCACACGAGCTGCCTACAGCTGCCGTATATTGCTACACTCGCGCCTGACTCATGTCGACGCCACTGTCGATCTTGATCACCCTCTCTTCTTTGTGCCCTCACTGTTTCTGACTCGTGCACCGCTGTCGACGCCACATTCGTTTCGCACTGGTCGAGGAGATGTAGGACGGGAAGGGTGCTCCATCGCCCACTGCGCCCAGAGGTCCAACTCGATGATCGCCAAGGGGATCGTGGCGTTTCCTTGCATCAACTAGACGTGCCTCCAAGGTGTCCGCTTCGCCCGCTGCAACTACGGGGTCAACCATGGCGGCTAGAATGGCCGCCGGCCTACGAACGACTTTGTAGGCGCAAAAGTCGACTCCTATCTGAAGGTAATCTGCGGGACTGTCCACGCTCACCGCACCATGCGGAGAGTCGCTCTACAATAGTCGTTAGCTATATTACGGGGTGTTGGGCACGAACTCTAGGAGAGATCGTAGCTTTGCCTAGTATGAGCTATTTGTAGAAGATGTAATCATGTAAACGCGTGACTTGGTGGGTGGCAAAGTCAAGGATGGTCCACCTGCACCGTGTCCTAGCACACACTGGTGGGTGAGGCAGTCACACTGACCCTTTGTACCTTGCCCTTTGAACATTCATTAAGGGCGCAAACTCCTTGCGCATATAAGAGGAGCAGTGGTAGGTGGGTTCAGCCTTCCATCTCGGACTCCCTATCCTTCAACTAGCCCTTGCAGGTCGGTGTTCTTGCGGGCAAGGGATCGACGACATGGCAATACCTCACCACGTGGTGCGGTGCCCCCAGTTTGGCGTCACCACGGTCATCAACAACACTATGAAGTGTCGACAGGAGCTGTGTGTCGGCCTTGTCCTCGCTTGGGCGGAGCCGACTTCGTTGTCGGGTGTGCGGGGAGCGCAGCCAACCTAGTGCAGTAGGCGACGCTGACTTGGGCGAGCTGGTCGACGGGCTTGGTCAAAATCCACGGGGGCCACTGCGAAGCCGCCGATGAGGGGACACCGGCGACCGACTTCTGTGGGAAGTCGACCTGGCGAGGTCGACCTTGGGATGGGCGCCAGCCTAGTGGCGCCGACCTGGGCTGTCCAATCGACCTGGAGTTGGTCGACCCGCAATGTAGCCAACTTCTGAGGTCGGCCGATGGGTGGGCGTCGACATGGGTGGCCGACGGGCACGAGGAGCAGGGCCTGATTGACGTGGTTGCCTGGTCCACAAAGTTACCTGGGCGACGGGGGTCTGCGGAGGTGCGCAACAGTTGCCAAGGTGGTTCCGGCGAACCCGACCTCGGTGTGGTTTCCCGAGGTCGACGTGCAGGATCAGGTGCAGTCGTGGGCAAATGCTCGGCCTTGCGTCTGTGCTGTGCACGTGATGGGGCGAGCACATGCAAAGCGTGTGCATTGTTGTTATGCTGGTGCAACGGTGTGCAGCCGCCTTGCTGCAGCGTTTGCACGCCGTTGGCTTGTAGTGTTGGCAGACCGCTCCTTTGCACTGCTGGAACACGGTCGACCTTGTCACGCTGGACTGCGGTTGACCGTGCTGCGCTGGAGGTCGACCTCCATGCTTGTTAGCATCTGATGTAGTATTCTTTGCCAACCTTGTCGCTACCATCCTTCTTAACTTCCTCTTGTGAAACTCTTGCCAATGTCCTGCATGAATGTGCAAATAGAGAGAGCATACAAGGACCGCTACAATCAGTCTGCCAATATCCATCAACACGTGGTATCAAATATGGTACTTAGTCATTTTCATCGTATCTAACGATGGGGCCGACTGGAGAAGAAGGAAATTCAGCTCCCGCGAGTGCTGGTTGCCGGAAATCTGAAGTATGAGCACCTAGGGTAGCATGGACGAACCAGGGCCCACTACCAAGGGAAGTGCTGAAGAATTTCTCAGTCGACAAATTCAGTGGTGAAGGGTACGACGACTGGTCATGGAAGATGCAGTTGTGATTTCGGCATATTGGACTTCTCAAAGTTATGATCGGTAGTGAGAAACGCCCTAGCAATCTGGACCTTCAGTGCGATTGAAATGAGCGTTCCTTAGCTGGATATTACATCCTTCCTTAGAACTTGATCTCGCCCAATGCCAGCACATTATGAACCTACTTCCAGAGGATGAATGTGGACCAAAGGCATGGACCGTGCTCAAGGACCTTCATGCACCTACCTCTGATGTAGATACTCTCACATTCCGCCTTAGTAAAGGAGAACCGGTTCAACCTGTCCTAGATAAGCTTAGGGAACTCTACACCAAGCTAGCAATTGCCAGCATCACCTACCCCGGATCAACTAAGTGTGTGAAGATGTTGTCACTGCTGCGGAAGTCTTCAAAACCAGAGCCTTTGGACTTTGGAGTGGATCCGCACCAAAATATTTGAGGACTTCCGGAGGTGTCAGTTGAGGGGAGGTGAAGAGGGGAGCAGCAGCTACGCCTGGCAAGGAGCAAAATGGGGTGGAGGCAAGAAATGGCAAAGGTCTAGGAGGGGAGCTTCAAAGGATGAGGAGCCCCCTAACCAGCATGGTGGTAGAGGAGCAGGACGTGGTGGCGGCCGAGGTGGCAGAGGGGGTGGAAGGGGACCAAGGAGATTGGAGAGCAAGTGCTGGTTTTCTGAGAAGGTGGGTCACCCATGGTTTAAGTGCAAGACTAAACCCACTTGGTGGACCCCCTCCAACAGGACTCAAGATATGAGTGGCGCCGGAGCGGTAGTCGATGAGGAACCAGCTGAACACGAGGAGAGGGGAGATGGCCAATTCTTCCACGTTGGTGAGCCAGAAGAGGTTGTAGTGATCGCCCATGCTAGAGCCAATTTTGCCCCCGCTCAACACGTGGATCTTGAACTCGGGAGCAGCATGGACTATGCCAAGGGCTGAACTCCTGGACAGCGTGGGGGCAGCACCGATTGCTGAAGTAAATTCAGCTTCCGGACACGCACTCAAGGTTATGGGGGCAGGGCGCGCTGCATTCAGAGGAGCTGATAGCAAGCCGGTGGTGCTAAGGGATGTGCTGCTAGTACTTGATCTGAAGGCAAACCTTATCTCTCTGAGGAGGCTGGCCAAATGTGGAGTCAACACATCTACTGATGGTGCCAATACATTCAAGGGGCAGTTAGGAAAGTGTATGCGTTGGGACCTGCATGCAAATAGGGATATCTGCAGGTCTATGTGGTAGCTCCCAGTGGTAACTTGGGGGAAGGAAAGTGATGCTCAGGGGGATTTTAACCCTCTAACTGCAGAGGAGCTGAAGATTTCGGCAAGGGGAGGTGAAACAGACTGGATTATAGCCCAACGTTGCCTCGACCACATTGCTATGCCCGCACTACAGCAACTGCACAAGGAGGAAGGGGTTAAGGGGCTGAAGCTGATAGGTGCAGCAGCAACCCACAAGTGTGAAACTTGTTTGCTGAGCAAGTTCACTCGGTTTCCATTCCATGCCACCGAGGGTGGCAGTGAGAAACTGCTGGAGCTAGTGCATATGGATATGGTGGGACCGCTATCGGTGTTGGGGGAACGTGGTTGAAAATACTTTTTCTCCATTGTGGATGACCGCAGCCGAGTTAATTGGGCATACCCCATCAACAAGAAGGATCATGTGGCGTTGGTGGAGAAGCAGTCCCAACACAAGGTGATGCGGATCAGGACTGATAGGGGTGAAGAGTTCCTTGAGGAGGAGCTGATTACATGGTTAAAGAAGCAGGGCATCATTCAGGATCTCACCACTTCCTCCACACCGCAATCCAACGGCGTAGCAAAACGGGCTAATTGCACCGTCTTGGAGACAGCATATGCTCTTCTGATTAAGTTAGGTTTGGGGAACTTATAGTGGCCACATGCTGTGCGTCACATCTCTGTGAGAGTATATGATTTTTGGGGAAGCATAGCTCACAGTGAAGGACATGTTAAAGCTGATGGAAACTATTTCAAGTTTAACATAGCGAAACAGAAACAAACACCGACCAAGAGCACATGTAAGGACGAACACAAATAACCCTCACCGTCAGTCACAGCGGCGTTGTCACAGGATCGAATTCTCAATCGAAACTTGTCACTAAAACTGAATGCAAGGCATATTTATTATCGGAAAATACAAGGAAAAACGAGATAAAACGAACCTTCGGGAACAGGCCCTTCCCGAAACTACAATCACAAGTGCGCACAAGCACGCAAGGCTATTGACACTTGGGATTGCGCCCAGATTACACAGTATACACCACTATCGGTGCTGTATCATAGATATGTCGGTGGGAAAAGTAGAAAATAAGAGAAATAAATAGAAGGCTCTAGAAAATAGAATAGTAGGCTAATTGAGATGAAATAAAGACAAAAATAAGGAGGAGAAAAAGGAGTATAAGATAAAGGAAAATATAATAATGAGAAATATTATAACGGGGACGTCCTCTCACACTTCCCCCCCTCAAAGCTGGGTGGAAGAAGGAACACCCTGCTTGACAAGGTAGTATTGGAGAGGACGACAGGCGTTATCCATGTCGTGTTCAGGCACCTAGCTATCCTCAAAAGGATCATAGCCTTTCCAACGAATCAAGAGCTCCAAGGTGCTGTTACGTCGTCGTCGGTGCGCCAGAATGGCTTCGACCTCGTACTCAGGTTCTCCATTAACAATCTCTGGCAGTGGCGGCGGCGGCTGGCAACCTTTGAAGACCGTGTTTGGGTCCCGATATGGCTTGAGAAGTTGTACATGGAAGGCATTGTGAATTGTCTAGGAAAGCTGGTAAACGCAAGCGGAAGGTTACTGGAGTGACCTGCGCCTCGACGAGAAAAGGTCCGCAGAAGCGAGGTCGGAGCTTAGACAGAAGATGGCTGACGTCGAGATTGCGTGTATCCAGAAGAACTTGATCGCCAATCTTGATTAAATGATCGTTGCGCCTCCAATCAGCGAGCTTCTTTTGTTGTTGCTGGATAGTCAAAAGTCGTTTATGCGTGCGCTCCTACAACTGGTGCATAGCGGTAATAAAGTCATGTGCGGGTTGCATCGTGGCGGACACTGTCGGTTTTTGAGGCGTGAGTGGGTTACGACTGTAAAAGAGTAAGAAAGGAGTTTGCCTTGTTGCGGCGTGCGTGGCGTTGTTATACACAAACTCGAGAACTGGCAGGTGTGCATCCCATTTAGAGATATCGTCCTTACACGCTGCTCGCAGAAGCTGTTCGACAATCTGATTGAGGCGCTCGGTCTGACCATCCGTTTGGGGATGATAGGCTGATGACATGGCGAGTTTGGTCCCCATGAGCGACATGAGCTCCTTCCAGAATTTACTCATGAATTTCGGTTCTCGGTCGTGTCAGAATCCCGGCCACTAGACCACTGGGATAAAAATGCTTGTTTGTGTAGCGGGTAAGTGCGCCCATAACCCCCCAGGCCAACGTGCCTATAACCCTTCCCTAGGATCAATCGGGGATCACCAGTGGACCTCTGACACCCCCTTGCACTAGGATGCCCGAAGTGCACACACCGTGATTCGAACCCGAGACCTTCGCTCTGATACCATGTCAAAATCCCAGCCACTAGACCGCTGGGATAAAAGGGCTTGTTTGTGTAGCGGGTAAGTGCGCCCATAACCCCCCAGGCCAACGTGCCTATAACCCTTCCCTGGGATCAATCGGGGATCACCAGTGGACCTCTGACAGGTCGGAGATCAGCGTGGTTGGAATGCCATTTTGCGAGATGACGTAGCGGAAGAATAATTGCGCTGTCTCCTCAGTGCGAGCCGTTGTGTGTGTCGGGATGAAATGTCCCATTTTGAAAATTTTGTCGATGACAACTAGAATGGCGTCGTAACCAGCTTTGGTAGGTGGTAACCCGGTGATGAAGTCCAGGCTAACCACTTGCCAAGGTTGTTCAGGGACTGGAAGAGGCTGTAGTAACCTGGCTTTCTTGTGTTTGCTGCTCTTCATCCGTTGGCATGTGTCACACGAGGTGACAAAATTTTGTACGTCATCCGCCATGTGGGCCCAATAATAATGCTTCGCAATACCGGCAAGCGTCTTGTTACTACCGAAGTAGCCCGCGTAGAGAACATCATGAGATTCTTCGAGTAGTAACTGGCGTAAAGGAGGGTAATTAGGTACCCATATTTTTGTGGATCCCTTACGGTACGCGATGTCTTGATCCCAATGCAGAAGATGGCGCTTCTCTGCTACGGAGATTTTGGGGTCGATTGTGTATCCATGCATGAAGAGTCCCTTCAAGAGCGGGTTCATGCCATCGACTTGTAGGGCGGCAACGTGTGCAGGGCGACTAAGTGCGTCTGCCTTGTTCTTGTGCCCCGGCATATACACGATGTCGTAATGGAAGTGGGTTTTGAGAAAGTCAACCCACCGGACCTGCCGCGTGGAGAGTGTTGGTTGGGTCTTCTGATACAATGGTCGGAGTAGACAGTCGTTTCTTCCTTCGAGATAACACCTCCATGCTTTGAATGCATTGACGATGGCGAGGGCCTCTTTGTCATGGATAGGGTAATTGAGTTCTGCCCTGTGAAGTTTCTTGCTGAGGTATGCAATGGGTTGCAGCCCTTTCCCTTGATCTTGCATGAGTACTGCACCTAATGCTTGATCGCTAGCATCGGCCTCGATGACATAGTCAAGTTCGGGGACTGGCAAAATATGGACAGGTGTGGACGTGAGTGCTGTTTTCAGCTGTTCCACGGCTTCCTGGTGCTTTGCCTCCCGCTAATATGGTGTATTTTTCTTCAACAGGTATGTTAATGGCGCGGCAATCTTGGCGTAGTTCACACTGCTTTGATCTTCTTAGGATCCACGTAAACTCCATGAGCGCTCACCATATGTCCAAGGAACTGGACTTTTTTTAATGCAAACTCGCTCTTGGATAGTTTCACGTAGAAGCGTCCTCGTCGAGGAATTTTGAAGACGCGTCGCAGATGCTCAACGTGTTGTTTCATGTCTTTCGAGTAGATCAGGATGTTGTCCAAGTATACCACCACGCACTTGTCCAGAAGGGGCCGAAGGATGTGGTTCATTTCTGCTTGAAACGTGGCTGGTGCGCTGGTGAGTCAGAACGGCATCACGAGATACTCGTACGACCCATACCGAGCTCGAAAGGCAGTTTTGTGGATAGAGTTGTCCGCCATACAAATTTGCCAGTATCCCAATCTGAGGTCGAGCTTGGAGAATACCGTAGCACCGTGGAGTTGATCGAGTAAGTCGTCGATCCGTGGTATCGGGTATTTATTTTTTATAGTTTGCTTGTTCTGTCAAACTCATATGCTATAGTCTATGTAGGCTGTAGTGGGGTAGACAATATGGGGTACAACACTTCTAGGTTTTCCTACTTGTACCCACCTGCTTGCTAGTTCATTCATTCCTCATTTCTTCACATGGTATAGAGCAGGTTCCCTAGTGGGAACGCTTCTTTGAGCCCACCACCGAAACTTTTTTTTCTCTGACCGGAGCGACAGTCGCTCCTGCCCGAGGCGCGCCTTGTGGGCTGCCCTTCTGTCGACCTCTCTTAGAGGCCCCTCTCACGGCCCCTCGCGCCACCCTCAGCGGCCCCGTCGCCGCCCCTAGCGGCCCTGTAGCCGCCCTTCCAGGCCCCTCGCGGCCCCTAGCGGCCCCGTCGCCGCCCCTACGCGGCCCCGTCGCCGCCCCTAGCGGCCCTAGTGCCGCCCCTAGCGGCCCCGTTGCCGCCCCTACGCGGCCCCGTCACGGCCCCTAGCGGCCCCGTCGCCGCCCCTAGCGGCCCCGTAGCCGCTCCCCTCCCTACGCGGCCCCGTAGCCGCCCCTACGCGGCCCCGTCGCCGCTGACCTCCCTACGCGGCGCCGTTGCCGCCCCTAAGCGGCCCCGTCGCTGCCCCTATGCGGCCCCGTCGCCGCCCCTAGCGGCCCCGTAGCCGCTCCCCTCCCTACGCGGCCCCGTCGCCGCCCCTACGCGGCCCCGGCGCCGCCCTTACACAGCCCCGTCGCCGCCCCTAACGGCCCCGTCACCGTCCCTTGCGGCCCCGTCGCCGCTGACCTCCCTACGCGGCCCCGTTGCCGCCCCTACGCGGTCCCGTTGCCGCCCCTACGCGGCCCCGTCGCCACCCCTAGCGGCCCCGTCGCCGCTCCCCTCCCTACGCGGCCCCGTCGCCGCCCCTACGCGGCCTCGTAGCCGCCCCTACGCGGCCCCGTCGCCGCCCCTAGCGGCCCCGACGCCGCTCCCCTCCCTACGCAGCCCCGTCCCCGCCCCTAGCGGCCCCGTCGCCGCCCCTACCCGGCCCCGACGCCGCCCCTAGCGGGCAGGCGAGCCGCCGAGCCACCCAGCACCTAAGCCGCCGAGTCGCCCAGCATCCAAGCCGACCCTGGAGCAGCCACCACTCCAGCAGCCGCCCCTGGAGCAGCCGCCACTGCAGTAGCCGCCCCTGGAGCAGCCGCCACTACAGCAGCCGCCCCTGGAGCAGCCGCCACTGCAGGAGCCGCCCCTGGAGCAGCCGCTACTGAAGCAGCCGCCTCTGGAGCAGCCGCCCCTGGAGCAGCCGCCACTGCAGCAGCCGCCCCTGGAGCAGCCGCCACTGCAGCAGCCGCCCCTGGAGCAGCCGCCACTGCAGCAGCCGCCCCTCGAGCAGCCGCCCTTGGAGCAGCCGCCACTGCAGCAGCCGCCCCTGGAGCAGCCGCCACTGTAGCAGCCACCCCTGGACCAGCCACCCCTGCAGCTGCCGCGGAGCTCTCGCTCTACAGTGGTAGCGGCATTGCCGTTGCCGCCGTCGTACGCCTGCCCTTCTCGCCACTGGTGAGCACTGCCCTGCCCTTACTACTGTTACCGCTGCTCTTACTACTGCTGCTCTTTCTACTGCTACTGCTGCTCCTGGCGTGGCCAGATGCAGCTCCAGCGTTGCCCGCGTGAGTCCCTCACCCCCCAACAGCTTTGTGATTGGTACGCTAGTTGGGGTTGTCAGGGTGGCCGTCATGGGAGTCGTCCTGGAGTGAGTTGTTCCGCAGCTACTTTTAGTGGCAGGATGCAGCTCCAGCGTCGCCCGCGTGAGTCCCTCACCCCCCAACATCTTCATGAGTGGTAGACTAGTTGGGGTTGTCGAGGTGGCAGTAGTGGGAGCCGTCTTGGAGTGGGTAGATCGGGAATTTCTTGTAGTGGCCCGATGCAGCAGCAGCGTTGTCCGCGCGAGACTCTTTCACCCCAGCAGCTTCGTGAGTGGTACGCTCAGAGTGGAGGGTCGCTGAGTACTGCTCGCTGCCCGTACGTTATTAGCACGAGTGTCCGGAATGGTCAGACTTGCGAGACGCGTGGGCACACAGAGTCCCGCTGCTTCGCCCGTCTGAGCGACACTTGGCGTACAGAGTTTGGCGACGACGCTGAGCTCCCCGATTGGGTGGAGCTGCTTAGGCAGACGGTAGATATCTTGGCTCTTGACTATGATGCTATTCTCACTGCAATGTATGCATTGTCTACTAATGCCGAGGGAGTGTGTCACCTGTGTATGCCGCCAAACCCCGGTATCCAGTCTGCTGCTCTAGGTGCTAGTGCGTCTGCTGCCCCAGGTGCTAGTGAGTCTGCTCTCTCAGGTACCACGTCAGCTAAGGCCTTACACACCTTCACCCTTGACTCGGGTGCTTCCCGCTCCTTCTTCCGAGACCGCACCACGCTTACGCCGCTTAGTCGGCCGGTTGCGGTCTCCCTGGCGGACCCCTCTGGGGGTCCTGTCCTTGGTAGCTTCTCCACTGTCTTACCGTGCCCGGCAGCCCCCTCTGGCACCCTGTCAGGTCTCTACCTCCCCTCGTTCTCTACGAACTTGGTGAGTAGAGCTGATCTACATGATAGGGGGGTTGACCAGTTCACTCCTGCGAGTCAGCGGGTGACCCACTGCACGTGTGGTCGCACAGGCCGACACTTGGCCACGTTCACCCATCGGCCGGGGTCGAGCCTATACACACTTACTACTGAGTCTCCTCCGACTGCTGAATCTGGTCAGGTAGCTGCGTCGAGTCATGTGTTTGCTGCAGCGTCCAGGTCTGGTCCTGAGTCTGCTCCCTGCTCGTATCGTCTCCTGTCCCACCAGACTCTCCTTTGGCACCACCGCCTTAGTCACCCCTCCCTGCCTAGTCTCCGAGGCATGGCCTCCCGTGTCCTTGTCTCTGGTCTTCCCCGTTCTCTCCCTCCCCTACCTCCGGGGCCTGCCCCTACCTGCGTCCTCTGCGTCAAGGGGCAACAGCGCGCCGCCCCTCACTCCTCCGAGTTTCCTCCGACAGAGGCTCCGCTGCAGACTCTTCACATGGACGTGTGGGGCCCCGCCCGCGTCTGTGGACAGGGGCACGAGCGTTACTTCCTGTTGGTGGTTGATGACTACTCGCGTTACACCACAGTCTTCCCCTTGCGCAGCAAGGGTGACGTCACTGAGGTGTTGATCGACTGGATCCGCGCAGCTCGTCTCCAGCTCAGAGAGAGTTTCGTCTCGGACCTTCCTGTTCTGCGTCTGCACTCTGACAGAGGCGGGGAGTTTTCCTCTGCCCGTCTGGGAGCCTTCTATCGTGCACATGGCATCCGTAAGACCTTCACGCTTCCGGCCTCTCCACAGCAAAATGGGATTGTTGAGCGCCGCATTGGCATGGTCATGGACGTCGCTCGTACGTTCATGATCCATGCGGCTGCCCCCCATTTTCTGTGGCCGTTTGTGGTTCAGTACGCAGCGCATCAGCTCAACCTTCAGCCCTGGGTCTCCTTGCCTAAGACCTTTCGCACGTTGCGGTGGACAGGGAAGGTTGACGATGCGTTTCGGGTCTTGGGATCTCGGGCGTTTGTCCGCGACTTGTCTGCGGACAAGCTGTCCCCCCGTGTTGTTCCCTGCGTCTTCCTTGGCTTCCCCCCTAACACACCTGGGTGGCAGTTTTACCACCCCACCTGGCGCCGCATTCTCTCCTCCCAGGACGTCACCTTTGACAAGTCGGTGCCTTACTACCGTCTCTTCCCCTACCGCACTGCGCCCCTCCCCCCGCCGCCACTCTTCCTTGCACTAGGTCCTCCTCCGGTAGATCCCCTCCCCCCTGAAGGTCCTGCCCCGTCAGGTGTGTCCCAGGTAGACGCAGTCGAGCCTGTCGAGGTAACTGTTGACTCTGGTGCTGCTTGAGGTGTTGTGCCTGCGGGTGCTGGGTCTGGGGGTGCGGAGCCTGGTGGTGCTGAGTCCAGGGATGCGGAGCCTGGGGGTACTGAGTCCGGGGGTACTGAGCCTAGGGGTTCTGAGCCTGGGGGTGCGGAGCCTGGGGGTGCTGGGTCTGCTCATTTGACCTCTCGCGGTGCTTTGTCGAGGCGGGAGCCGCTCTCTCCGCAAGAGCTGCGCGAGTGGTTTGCCCGGCGCTGGAGCCGTGCTGCTGGAGCTGGAGGTACTACTTTTGCTGCTGGTCACGATTATAAAATTCTTCCATCAGCTGCGTGTTTTGCGCGACACTCCCGAATTGCCGATGGTGATGTAATTTTTCGCGCGCAATATAAGTGGGATTAATCGGCTCAAAATGCTTTAGAAGGTCTGCCCGGAACTGCTGCCACGTGGCTTCGCCTTGGAAAATTCTACTGTTGCTTCCGAGCCACTTGAGTGCTGGACCGCGCATCAACGTTGTCGTGAGACGATTTTTTTTGCCGTCGTACTTCGTCGTCGACCATCCGATTGCCGCAAAATAAATTTTGATCGTTGCGAGCCTTAGCCTGACACCGGATTTCCTGTCGCTGGGGTCGAACGATTCCGGCGAGCGAAGTTGTCATAATGTTATCTTATGCTCTAGCCTGTAGTGGGGTGCTCTATAGCGAGTACAACCCTTCTAGGGTTTGCTATTTGTATCCTCATTCTTGCTAGTGCAGCCCTCTTCTCTCTTCTAACTTTCACATGCTATCAGAGCAGGTCGATCCCCTTGGATCGATCCTGTGGGTGGGCTTACCACCTCGTTGCTTCCGCTGCAACTACTACTGCTACTCTCTGTGGCGCACGCCCCGTGGCGTGCGGCTGTTTTTCTTCCCGCCGTGCGCCCCGAGGCGCGCGGCGGTTTTCTGCCCACCGTGCGCCCCGAGGCACGCGGCGGCTCTCTGCCCGCTGTGCGCCCCGAGGCGCGCGGCGGGCTTCTGCCCCGTCGTTCATTGCGTCGTCCTCTGGAGCGCCGCGACGGGCAACGGGGACCCGCGCGTCGCCCTCCGTCGCCCGTCGTGGCCTGCGCGCGGCCCGTACAGGCAGCGCGCGGCCCGTACAGGCTGCGCCAGGCCCGCGCGCGGCCCGTACGGGCTGCGTCAGGCCCGCGCGCGACCCGTTCGGGCGGCGCCAGCCCCGTGCGTGGCCCGTACGGACGGCGCCAGGCCCGCGCGCGACTCGGGCCGCCTGCGCGCGGCTCGGGTGTCTGTACCAGGCCCGTGGTGGGCCCGTTCCTCGCTGCCCCTCCCCTCCCCGCTGTCCCCCAGTGCTTCTACTGGCGCCCCACCCCTCCTACTCCCCATTCTCCTGAATTAGGGTTTGGGGGTGAGGGGTATGGGGGTGACCTCACTCTGTGCCGTTCCCTGCTCCTCCTCTTCCTCCGTCTCCCTGTGCTGCAGCTGTTGCTGAGGGGGGGTGGACGTGTTGGAGCCGGTGGAGTGGTACTAAGTTGGGGTGAAGGGGGAGTGGAGCTAGCGGTGTAGCAGCGGGTGTGTGCCAGGGGGGAGTGGGATAGTTTGGGGAAGCTGAATGGAGGTTGCCGTCGTGTCGCGAGCAGCATCTGTAGTCCGGGGAGTTGCTCCAGTAGCCCAGTCGTAGCCAGGTGTGCCAGCCACCCGTGGGTCCGTTGCTCGTCTGCCGCTACTTGAGCCGCGGGGCCAGTTACTCTAGTATTCCGGAGCGTTGTTCCGGTAGCCGCTGTGCCAGTGTGCCTCCTGTCGCCCGTGTGTCTGCAGCTTCATCCGTCGCCTCCTATCTCCTCTCCTCTCACTCTCTCTCGTCCTCCTCACTTGCCCGTTGTAACTACCACTAGCTTTGCTCATAATTGTGAACTTTAAACTATTGCTTCTTGAACTTGTGCTCAGAATGTGTGGTGACATTGTGATCCACCCTGAGCTTGTACTGCTTTGCTTGCTCTGCTGATTACACCCCACTTTGGCTATGGGGGTGTGTCAGAATACTATCTAATGCTCTAGCCTGTAGTGGGGTGCTCTATAGCGAGTACAACCCTTCTAAGGTTTGCTAATTGTATCCTCATTCTTGCTAGTGCAGCCCTCTTCTCTCTTCTAACTTTTACAGAAGTTTCGGAACCTCTATCTGACGCTGCGTCTGCTGCAAAGTCACCGAAGCAGGAAAGTTTATGGTCGAGAGGAGCTGCATAACGCGCTGTTGTTCATTTCGCAGCTGCTCGTTCTCCAATCGTGACCGTTCGGTAGTCGCTCGCATCTCCGCTTCCATCTTGGCGATTTGCGCAAAGAGCTGCTGTATAACGTCATTGGTTGCCGGCGAACCCATCTCGTTCAAAAACCACGCGAGGGGGTTGATTTGAAAAGCACGGAACTGGTGCTTACTAGAAATCGGCGTCAAATTGGTCGCCCCGGCGGTTTTTCGAGGCGATTTTTTCCGCGACCGCTGCTTAGCCGACAGTTGTCGAATGAGAACGGCTCTGATTACCAAGTGTCATAGGATCGATTTCTCAATCGAAACTTGTCACTAAAACTGAATACAAGGCGTTTTTATACTCGGAAAATACAAGGAAAAACGAGATAAAACGTTTCTGGTACAGTGCACACATTCACTCATCGGCGGAATGTGGGATTGCAACGAGTATGCACCATCACGATGCACACATCAGCACATGATCGATGGTCAGGGTAGGGGATGAGGTAAGTGGCTGGATGCGAGTAGTCAGCTTCTCCGAGTCTGTCAAGATTCCACGCGCCTTGGCATCGAGCTTTATCTTTTTTAGCATGAGTGGTGATTGGTTAAAAGCATGCTCTCCAAAGCATTTCATCGAGGAGGTTGGCCTTCTGAGAAATCGCAATACGAAACGGTTAAGAGGGATTTCCTGAGTAAAATATGAAAAAATGCCCATGTGCGATATAGATCAATGTATAACGAACTTCTTAATCACAAAACAACCCCTATTAAACCGGTCATATGTGTCAGATTATCATAGTTGATACATGTTTGTAGGCTATAGTGGGGTAGCACATATGGGGTACAGCTTTCTAGGGTTGTATTTGTACCCAACCCTGACTTAGTCAATTCATTCCTGTTTACTTGTTTCACATGGTATAGAGCGGGTCCTTCCTTAGGACCGTTTTTTTTTAGGGCCCACCGAAGCGCGCCCCGAGGCGCGCCTTTTTTTTTAGCGACCCCTCGGGTCGCCATTTCCCTCGCGGCCCCGCTGTCCCTCAGACGCGGCCCCGCCACCCCTCCTGATCGCGGACCGCCGCCTACTTGACGCAGCCCCGCCGCCTCCACTGA
This sequence comes from Closterium sp. NIES-65, assembly GCA_948144175.1. Taxonomy (NCBI): domain Eukaryota; kingdom Viridiplantae; phylum Streptophyta; class Zygnematophyceae; order Desmidiales; family Closteriaceae; genus Closterium; species Closterium sp. NIES-65. Next base: position 96,506 of record CANXME010002442.1, on the reverse strand, counting down.
CGCGGCCCCGCTCCGCCGGCTCTGACGCGGCCCTGCCGCCCGCTTAGTCGCGGCCCCGCCGCCTGCTTGACGCGGCCCCGCCGCCTCCCCTGACGCGGCCCCACCGCCGGCTCAGCCGCTGCACCTGCCGGCCCGCCGCTGCACCTGCCGGCCTGCCGCTGCACTTGCCGGCCCGCCGCTGCACCCAGCGGCCCGCCGCTGCACCTGCCGGCCCGCCGCTGCACCTGCCGGCCCGCCGCTGCACCTGCCGGCCCGCCGCTGCACCCAGCGGCCCGCCGCTTCACCTGACGGCCCCGCCGCTGCACCTGCCGGCCCGCCGCTGCACCCCACGGCCCGCCGCTGCACCCTACGGCCCGCCGCCCCACCTGGTCGGCCCGCCGCTGCACCCTACGGCCCCGCCACTGCACCTGCCGGCCCGCCGCTGCACCGGTCGACCCGCCGCTGCACCTGACGGCCCCGCCCCTGCATCTCCCGGCCGAGCCGCCCCAGCAGCAGAGCCGCCCCAGCAGGCGAACCCCCCGAGAGCCGAGCCGCCCAACGCCGAGCCGCCCGGGACCCGAGCCGCCCTGCTGCCGAGCCGCCCGGGAGCCGAGCCGCCCTGCACCCAAGCCGCCCTGCCGCCGAGCCGCCCGGGAGCCGAGCCGCCCTGCGCCCGAGCCGCCCAGCCGCCGAGCCGCCCGGGAGCCGAGCCGCTGTGCACCCGAGCCGCCCGGTCGCTGAGCCGCCTTTCTGCATAGCTGCACGACCTGCCCTGCCTGGTGAGCACAGTCCCACTAACACTGCGAGCTCTTTCCCTACTACTTGCACTGCGTCGCTGTCGTCGCCATGGCTACCCCTAGTGTCCTAGCTTTTGACGCTGAGGGTCGCGCCATTGATTTTGAGGTCTGGTTAGACGACCTGCAGCTGTTCTTACAGTGCGACAGGGCTGACGACCTTTCTCTCTTTGACCTCACCTCTGGCGCCTCTCCTACTCCTGCTGCTGATGCTGATCCCACTGTCCGCTCTAAGTGGGCCACCCGCGATGCTGCTGCACGTCTTGCTGTGCGTCGCCACCTCCCTACCTCTGAGCGTGCGCACTTTAGTCAGTACAAGAGTGCTCAGACCTTGTACGACGCTGTAGTTGCGCGCTACTCCTCCCCTGCCACTGCTGCACTGAGCCGTCTCATGCTTCCCTACCTCTTTCCTGACCTCTCTGCCTTTCCCACGGTCGCTGACCTCATTACGCACCTCCGCACTAGTGACACTCGCTACCGCGCCGCCCTTCCTGCTGAGTTCTGCGCTAAGAACCCCCCCCCCATGTACATCGCTCTCTACTACGTAGTCGCGCGCCTCCCTGACTCCCTTCGCGTCGTCAGGGACCACTTTCTCGCAGTCTGTCCCACCACCCTCACCGTCGACCTCCTCGAGAAGGCCCTCCTCGCAGCGGAGAAGAGCATAGTCGCTGTAGGAGCTTCTCGTGGTGACCCTCGCACCCCCATCTTTGAGGGGTGCTCTCCTTCCCCCTTGCTGCCCTCTGTTGCCTCTGCTGCTGCTGCCGACCTGCTTGGTCTTGAGTCGGTCGGCGCGGCGTCTGCCCCTAGTGGGAGACGTCGCTCCAGCAAGGGCAAGGGGGGCAAGGGCGCGGGTGGAGCTGGAGGGGGCGGTGGCGGTGGCGGCGGTGGCGGCGGAGGGAGTGGGGGTGGCGGCGGGACTAGTGGTGGGGGTGGTGGTGGTGGTGGCAGCAGCGGCGGAGACGGTGGTGGTGGTGCCAGCGGTGGTGGTGGAGGCAGCGGCGGAGGTGGAGGCGGCGGAGGTGGAGGCGGTGGAGGCGGCAGCGGAGGAGGCGGTGGTGGTGGAGGAGGTGGAGCTGGTCGAGGTGGTACCCAGCAGCGTAGCGGCGGTGGTGGTGGCCAGCGCTCGCAGCGGCAGCAGCAGCAGCGCTCGCGGGACATCCCTCCGCCTCAGCAGCTCCGTGAGTGGTACGCTGGGCGTCAGAGGGGTGGGGATACTGGTCCCTGCACCTACGTTCTTCGTTCCGGCGACCGCGCGGGTGAGCAGTGTGGGGGTGCCCACGCCACCCAGCGCTGCTTTGGCCGCCTGACGGACGCTTGGCGTCAGCAGTTCCCTGGGGCTAGTGAGATCCCTCGCTGGGATGAGCTTCTCAGGGCTGGTGTAGCGATCTTTGATCTTGATTTTGATGCTATCCTTGCTGCTATGTATGTTGTGGATTATAGTGAGGAGAATGAGGGTTACCGGTGTTTCCAGCCCGACCCGGGCATTGGTACTGCTGCGCTAGGTGCTTGTGAGGCTGCTGCTCTAGGTGCCAGTGCGTCTGTGCTCTCAGGTACTGGTGAGACTGCGCTCTCAGGTACTGCGTCGTCCTCGTCCTCCCTCACTTTCACACTTGACTCCGGGGCTTCTCGCTCCTTCTTTCGAGACCGCACTACCCTTACGCCGCTCGGCCGGCCGGTTGCGGTCTCCCTTGCTGACCCCTCTGGGGGTCCTGTCCTGTCTCACTTCTCCACTGTCCTCCCGTGTCCGGCTGCCCCTTCGGGCACCCTGTCGGGTCTGTACCTTCCCTCGTTCTCTACGAACTTGGTGAGTGGAGCGGACCTGCAGGATGTGGGGGTTCACCAGTTCACTCCTGCGAGTCAGCGGGTGACCCACTGCACGGAGGCACGCACAGGCCGACACCTGGCCACGTTCTCGCGTCGGCCGGGGTCGAGTCTCTACACCCTGACCGTTGAGTCTCCTCCTGTCCCTGCATCTGGTCAGGTGGCTGCGTCGGGTGAGGTGCTTGCTGCTGCGTCCCGGTCAGGTCCTGAGTCTGCCCCCTGTTCTTGTTGCCTCCTGTCTCACGAGACTCTCCTGTGGCACCACCGTCTTGGCCACCCCTCCTTGCCCCGTCTTCGGAGCATGGCTTCCCGTGTCCTTGTCTCTGGTCTTCCCCAGTCTCTCCCTCCTCTCCCCTCCGGGCCAGGACCTTCCTGTGTCCCCTGTGTCGAGGGTCGCCTCCGGGCTACTCCTCACTCCTCCCACTTCCCCCCGACAGAGGCTCCCCTGCAGACGCTTCACATGGATGTGTGGGGCACAGCCCCCGTCCGTGGGCAGGGTTACGAGCGCTACTTCCTGTTGGTGGTTGACGACTACTCGCGTTACACCACAGTCCTTCCCTTGCGCAGCAAGGGTGCGGTCACTGAGGTGCTGATCGACTGGATCCGCGAGGCTCGTCTCCAGCTCAGAAAGAGCTTCGGCTCGGACTTTCCTGTTCTGCGTCTGCACTCGGACAGAGGCGGAGAGTTCTCTTCTCGCCTTCTGCGGGACTACTGTCGTGCACGGGGGATCCGCCAGACCTTCACGCTTCCGGACTCACCACAGCAAAATGGGATTGCTGAGCGCCGCATTGGCATGGTCATGGATGTCGCTCGTACGTCCATGATGCATGCGGCTGCCCCCCATTTTCTGTGGCCGTTTGCGGTGAGGTACGCGGCGCATCAGCTCAACCTTCACCCCCGGGTCTCTCGGCCTGCGATGTCCCCAGCCTTGCTGTGGACGGGGAAGGTTGGCGATGCGTCTGTGTTCCGTGTCTGGGGATCTCGGGCGTTTGTGCGCGACTTGTCTGCGCACAAGCTGTCCCCTCGTGCTGCTCCCTGTGTCTTCCTTGGCTTCCCCACTGACGCCCCAGGGTGGCAGTTTTACCACCCCTCCTCTCGTCGTGTTCTGTCCTCCCAGGACGTCACGTTCGACGAGTCAGTCCCCTTCTACCGTCTCTTCCCCTACCGCACTCCTTCCCTCCCCCCTCCCCCGGACTTCCTTGTGCCGGTTCCCCCCCCGGTAGACCCCCTTCCCCCTCAGGTTCCTGCCCCCTCAGGTGTGTCCCAGGTAGACGCCGTTGACCCGGTCGAGGTTACTGGTGACTCTGGTGCTGCTGCGGGTGCTGAGCCTGGGGGTGCTGACTCTAGGGGTGCTGTGCGCGGGGGTGCTGAGCCTGGGGGTGCTACTGCTGGGGGTGCTGGGCCTGAGGGTGCTACTGCGGAGGGTGCGGAGCCAGGGGGTGCTGAGCAAGGGGGTGCTGTGCCTGGAGGTGCTGGGTCTGGGGGTGCTGGGTCGGGAGCTGCTGAGCCTGGGGGTGCTGAGCTGGGAGCTGCTGAGCCTGGGGGTGCTGCGTCTGGAGCTGCTGAGCCTGGGGTTTCTCCTGCTGCTGCGTCTCGCCGGGAGCCCCTCTCTCCACAGGAGCTGCGCGAGTGGTTCGCTCGCCGCTGGAGGCGTGCTGCTGAGTCTGGAGGTGCTGCTGGAGCTGGAGCTGGAGCTTCTTCGACCGTCGAGGGTGCGGGTGCTGCCGGTCCCGGAGCTACTGGACCTGCGGGTCCTCCTGGAGCTGGAGCTGCTGAGGGCGTTGGTGCTGAGGCAGGAGGAGTTACAGTGTCTAGCGGTTGCTTCACCTCATCTCGCGTCTGTACTGCTTGCCCCTGAGGGAGACCCGGATGCACTAGACATCCCGACTCCGCGTTCTTACGCGGAGGCCGTAGAGGGTCCCTACTCCTCTAAGTGGCAGGCAGCTATGGATGCAGAGATGGCTTCCTGGAAGTCCACAGGCACCTACGTTGACGCGGTTCCCCCTCCTGGGGCGAACATCGTCAGTGGCATGTGGATCTTCGAGGTGAAGCGGCCGCCGGGCTCTCCACCTGTCTTCAAGGCACGGTACGTTGCTCGTGGCTTCAGTCAGCGGCAGGGAGTTGACTACTTTCAGACCTTCTCTCCCACCCCGAAGATGACTACTCTTCGGGTGCTGCTGCACATAGCCGCTCAGCGCGACTACGAGCTTCACTCTCTCGACTTCAGCACTGCGTTCTTGCAGGGTAGCCTGCACGATGAGATCTGGCTTTGCCGTCCACCTGGCTTCACTTGGACTTTCCCTCCTGGCACCCAGTGGAGCCTCCGACGGCCAGTCTACGGTCTCCGCCAGGCACCGCGTGAGTGGCACGACACACTGAGGACTACGCTTGCGGCTCTTGGGTTTGCTCCTTCTACTGCTGACCCGTCGCTGTTTCTTCGCACCGACACTTCCCTGCCGCCGTTCTACATCCTCGTGTACGTCGACGACTTGGTCTTTGCCACAGCGGACACTGCTGGACTCGCCTACGTGAAGTCCGAGCTGCTGAAGAGACACACGTGTACAGACCTGGGTGAACTGCGCAGCTACCTTGGCTTGCAGATCACTCGGGACAGAGCACGCCGCACCATTACCTTGACTCAGTCACACATGGTGCAGCAGGTCCTTCAGCGCTTCGGCTTTACGTACTCCTCGCCTCAGGCCACTCCTCTGCCTACTCGCCACTCACTCTCAGCTCTGCCTTCGGATGAGTCCGTAGAGTCGAGTGGTCCGTATGCAGAGCTTGTTGGCTGCCTCATGTACCTGATGACCTGCACACGACCTGACCTTGCATACCCTCTGAGCATTCTTGCACGCTATGTTGCTCCTGGGAGACACAGACCGGAGCACATGGCTGCAGCGAAGAGGGTATTGCGCTACCTGTGCAGTACGTCGGGCATGGGGCTAGTGCTTGGAGGGCGGAGTCTAGTGGTCCTTACCGGCCACGCGGACGCTTCTTGGGCTGACGACCAGGCGACGCAGCGGTCGTCACAGGGTTACACCTTCAGCCTTGGTTCCGGCTCTGTCTCGTGGCGGTCTACTCGCTCGTCTTCGGTTCTCGGCTCCAGTTGTGAGGCTGAGATCTACGCCGGGGCCATGGCTGCACAGGAGCTTCGCTGGCTCACCTACCTGCTGACTGACCTTGGAGAGCCGCCTCGTTCTCCTCCAGTGCTGTACGTAGACAACAAGGCCATGCTGGCCTTGTGTCGAGAGCAGCGCTTGGAGCACAGAACGAAGCACATTGCTCTCCGCTACTTCCTTGCTCGTGAGCTGCAGCAGCGTGGTCAGTTGCGACTTGCGTACGTGGCCTCTGAGGCCAACACTGCTGATGTGTTCACCAAGGCACTCGCGCCTTGTGACCATCAGCGCTTTTGCACCCAGCTGGGTCTTGTACCTGTCTTGCCTCACTTGCTCTCCTCTTGACTTCACTTGTAGTGTGACATATATATATACCTGCTCTTGTTTGTCTAGTTTTATATATATGTCTGTACTCTTGCATGTGAACTGGCCTCTGGCCCTGCTCTTGTGCTCGGACTGTGTGGTGACTTTGTGATCCACCCTGAGCTTGCTTTGCTTTGCTTTGCTTGACTGGTCTTGTGACCCCTTGTTCTCCCCCACTTTGCCTATGGGGGTGTGTCAGATTATCATAGTTGATACATGTTTGTAGGCTATAGTGGGGTAGCACATATGGGGTACAGCTTTCTAGGGTTGTATTTGTACCCAACCCTGACTTAGTCAATTCATTCCTGTTTACTTGTTTCACAATATGCACTCCTCATTTGATTTTTTTAGCTCTAGCTGTTATTACTCATCAATATGCCAAATCACAAAGCATGTTTACTGACATTATGTACTGTAATTAATGAATGATTACGTACGGAAAATATAGTTGTCAACGAAAGATTGGTCTATAACGTTGTGCACTAAATTTGAGGTATACTGGGTTAACAGTGGTATATCAACAAACTACATGCATGTAACAGAAGTTACCGGTTTTACAGAATGGTATTGCTTATTTTTCCGAAACCCGACGAACCACGCTTCACAGAGACTTGTTCAGTGTATTGAATGCCTCTGTTTTCGGATCTTTGCCCGAAAACATGTTGGTGATAACTCCAACCAAGGATTCGGTATCTGCGCGATTAGTATCAACTGGGAGTCGATGGGCACTTTGAAAAAACTCTCGCCAGAAAATAGCGGGGACTTGATATCATCGAACTGTCTGCCAGCAATTTTCCGGCAACCATCCCTAAAGGTGGGATGACATTCCATTCGCTAACCCCACTGCCAGACCGTCCCCACTGCCTTTTTTCGTCAACCGTCCCAAGTTATCGCACTGCTATCTCGCTGAAACTCCGCCAACTTCCAGTAGATCGCCCGATCTGTCCAAACTCCAACCGGATGAACTATGAATGAATTGGGTACAAGTGTTAAGATAGAGGCGAGGAATGAGTGCACTATGAAATGAAACAAGTACAAGTACCAACCCTAATTGGGTTGTACCCCCTATGGGCTACCCCACTACAGCCTAAATATATGCATCAGTAATATAAGATGCTGAGAGGGTATGCGAGGTCAGGTCGAGTGCAAGTCATCAGGTACATGAGGCAGCCCACAAGCTCTGGATACGGACCACTCGACTCTACGGACTCATCCGAAGGCAGAGCTGAGAGCGAGTGTCCCGTAGGCAGAGGAGTGGACTGAGGCGAGGAGTACGTGAAGCCGAAGCGCTGAAGGACCTGCTGCACCATGTGTGACTGAGTCAGGGTAATGGTGCGGCGTGCTCTGTCCCGGGTGATCCGCAAGCCAAGATAGCTTGTCAGTTCACCCAGGTCTGTGCACGTGTGTCTCTTCTGCAGCTCGGACTTCACGTGGGCGAGCGCGGCAGTGTCCGGAGTGGCAAAGACCAAGTCGTCGACGTACACGAGGATGTAGAAAGGCGGCAGCGAGGTGTCGGTGCGCAGAATCAGCGACGGGTCAGCAGTAGAAGGAGCAAACCCAAGAGCCGCAAGTGTAGTCCTCAGTGTGTCGTGCCACTCACGTGGCGCCTGGCGGAGACCGTAGACTGGCCGCCGGAGGCTCCACTGGGTACTAGGAGGAAACGACCCAGTGAAGCCAGGAGGGCGGCGCAGCCAGATCTCCTCGTGCAGGCGGCCCTGCAGGATAGCAGTGCTGAAGTCAAAAGAGTGTAGCTCGTAGTCACGCTGAGCAGCGACGTGCAGTAGAACCCGAAGAGTGGTCATCTTCGGGGTCGGGGAGAAGGTCTGAAAGAAGTCAACTCCCTGCCGCTGACTGAAGCCACGAGCCACGTAGCGCGCCTTGAAGACAAGCGGAGAACCCGACGGCCGCTTCACCCTGAAGATCCACATGCCACTGACAATGTTCGCCCCAGGAGGGGGAACAGCGTCAACGTAGGTGCCTGTGGACTTCCAGGAAGCCATCTCTGCGTCCATGGCTGACTGCCACTGAGAGGAGTAGGGACCGGCCATCGCCTCTGCGTAAGAGCGTGGGGTTGGGATGTCTAGAGCATCCGGGTCTCCCTCAGGGGCAACAAGCATGGACACGAGATGGGGCAAAGCGGCGGCAAAGCACTGGAACTCCTCCTGCCTGTCCTCAAGGACGTCCGTGCTAAGAGCACAGTCACCCCCGACGGACGGAGGACAGGCAGACGCAGACGCAGCAGACGCAGACTCAGCAGACTCAGCAACAAGACTGGCAGCGTAGTCCAGACGACACGCAGCAGCAAAGTCGACCAGCTCAGCAACTAGGGCAGACGCAGCAGCGGACTGAAAGGAAGGGTCAGTGACAAGAGAAGCAAGAAGACGCGTGACAGTAGGACTGGCAGCACGGTGAGAGTCCGACTCCGGGTCGGCAAGTGTAGGAAGAGAAGACTGAGGAGGAGAAGGCAAAGGGGCACGCAGAGGAGCAGTGGACGGACGCAGAGACATCTGGTGCGTGCCAGGGACACGAGGAGGACGCTGACGCGAACCGCGACCACTAGGGCGAGCAGCTCGGACTGGCAACGCAGGGCGGGACGCAGGCTCACGACGCTCAGTAAGACCTCCAGTAGGACCAGCGTAGGGAGAAGGAGAAGGCAGGGGAGAGGCGGGCTGTAACTGTGACTGTGACGGGACAGGCTGCGGACACTCTACGGGAGGAGAAGGACTAGTGGAAGGCGGGAGACCAAGAACCTGCTGAAGGAGCGGAACGAAGTACGGCCGAGGCCGCGCAGCACCGCCAGAGACAGCAGGGACAGCACCAACACCTCTAGAGGCAGCACCAGCACCAGTAGCACCTCCAACTCCAGCACCACCAGCAGCTGCAGAAGTACCCGCAGTAGGACCGACAGTCGTAGCCTCAGCGCCAGCACCCGCAGCAGCTCTAGCTCCAGAGGCACCCCTGGGCCCGGCAGCTCCAGTACCCTCAGTACGAGCACCTCCGGGACCCGTGGTACCAGCTCCCTCGGCAGCAACGGAACCTCCAGCACCCGCAGTACCCCCAGCTCCAGCAGCTTGCCTCCAGCGCCGGGCAAACCACTCACGCAGCTCCAGAGGAGAGAGCGGCTCGCGGCGTGAGGAACGGTCTGGAGAACCACCAGGAACAGAAGCAGCAGGCGCAGCACTCCCAGACGCAGTACCCCCAGGCTCACCACCCCCAGGCACAGCACCCCCAGGCTCAGTACCCTCAGGCTCAGCACCCCCAGGCTCAGCACCCCCAGTCTCAGCACCCCCAGGCTCAGTACCCCCAGGCCCAGCACCCCCAGGCTCAGCACCCCCAGTCTCAGCACCCCCAGGCTCAGCGCCCGCAGCAGCACCAGAGTCACCAGTGACCTCGACAGGCTCGACCGCGTCTACCTGAGACACACCGAAAGGGGCAGGACCCTGAGGGGGGAGGGGGTCTACCGGGGGGGGACCTGGGACCAGGAAGAGGGGCGGGGGGGGAAGGGACGGAGTGCGGTAGGGGAAGAGCCGGTAGAAGGGAACCGACTCGTCGAACGTGACGTCCTGGGAGGACAGAACACGACGAGAGGTATGGTGGTAAAACTGCCACCCAGGTGCGTCAGAGGGGAAACCCAGGAAGACGCAAGGAGCAGCACGAGGGGACAGCTTGTCCGCAGACAAGTCGCGGACAAACGCCCGAGATCCCCAGACACGGAACGCCGACGCATCGCCAACCTTCCCCGTCCACAGCAAAGCTGGGGAGGTCTCCAGTCTGGAGACCCTGGGCTGAAGGTTGATCTGATGTGCGGCGTACCGAACCGCAAACGGCCACAGAAAATGGGGGGCAGCCGCATGCACCATGGACGTACGGGCGACGTCCATGACAATGCCGATGCGGCGCTCAGCAATCCCATTCTGCTGCGGAGAGTCCGGAAGCGTGAAGGTCTGGCGGATGCCTCGTGCTCGACAGTAGGCTCGCAGAAGGCCGGAGGAGAACTCTCCGCCTCTGTCTGAGTGCAAACGCAAAACAGGAAAGTCCGAGCCGAAGCTCCGCCTGAGCTGGAGACGAGCTGCGCGGATCCAGTCGATCAACACCTCAGTGACCTCACCCTTGCTGCGCAAGGGGAAGACTGTGGTGTAACGCGAGTAGTCGTCAACCACCAGAAGGAAGTAGCGCTCGTGACCTTGTCCACGGACGCGGGCTGGGCCCCACACGTCCATGTGAAGCGTCTGCATCGGGGCCTCCGTCGGAGGAAACGGGGAGGAGTGAGGGGTAGCCCGCAGGCGACCCTCGACACAGGGGACACAGGGAGGGCCAGGCCCCGGAGGAAGGGGAGGGAGGGACCGGGGAAGGCCAGAGACAAGAAGGCGAGAGGCCATGCCCCGGAGACGAGGCAGAGAGGGGTGACCCATCCTGTGGTGCCACAGGAGGGTCTCGTGGGACAGGAGGCGACACGAGCAGGGGGCAGACTCAGCACCAGACCTGGACGCTGCAGCAAACACCTGACCTGACGCAGCTACCTGACCAGACGCAGGAGGAGGAGACGGAACAGTGAGTGTGTACAGGCTCGACCCCGGCCCACGTGTGAACGTGGTCAAGTGTCGACCCGTGTCCGCGTCCGTGCAGTGGGTGTCCCGTCGGCGTGCAGGGGTGAACTGGTCGACCCCTGCATCCTGTAGGTCAGCACCTGCCACCAAGTTCGTAGAGAACGAGGGGAGGTAGAGACCGGACAGGGCGCCAGACGGGACCGCAGGGCACGGCAGGACAGTGGAGTAGCGAGCCAGAACAGGACCCCCAGAGGGGTCCGCCAGGGAGACCGCCACTGGCCGACTAAGCGGTGTGAGTGTGGTGCCGGTCTCGAAAGAAGGAGCGAGACGCCCCTGAGTCAAGAGTGAAGGTGAGAGAGGGCGGAGCCGACGCAGTACCTGAGAGAGCAGACTCACCAGCACCTGAGGACACAGACTCACTGGCACCTAGAGCGACAGCCTCACCAGCACCTGGAGCAGCAGCCTCAACAGCACCTAGAGCCGCAGTACCAATGCCTGGGTCGGGCGGGAAACACCGGTAACAGTCACCCTCCTCACTAATAGTCACAGCATACATGGCAGCAAGAATAGCATCAAAGTCAAGATCAAAGATAGCTACTCCTGCCCTAGACAGCTGGTCCCAGCGAGGGATCTCAGAGGCGTCAGGAAACTGGCAGCGCCAAGCGTCAGTCAGGCGGCCGAAGCAGCGCTGGGCGGAGTGTGGACCACCACACGGCTCACCCGCACGGTCGCCAGTGCGCAAGACGTAGGTGCACGGACCAGTACCCCCACCCCTCTGACGTGCAGTGTACCACTCACGGAGCTGCTGTGGGGAGAGGGTGTCCTGACCACGCTGCTGCCGCTGCTGCTGGCGCTGACCGCCACCAGAGCCACTCCTCTGCGACGAGCCACGACCTCCTCCGCCGCCTCCTCCGCCGCCGCCGCCACCACCTCCGCTGCCACCGCCACTCCCACCGTCGCTGCCGCCACCGCCGCCTCCACCTCCACTCCCACCACCACCGCCGCTGCCACCCCCGCCTCCACTGCCGCCGCTGACACCTCCACTCCCGCCACCACTCCCGCTACCACCCCCACCTCCTCCGCTGCCTCCACCACCGCCTCCACCGCCCCCGCCGCCGCCACCACCGCTCCTGCCCCCCTTGCCCTTGCCAGAGCGACGTCTCCCACTGGGGGCAGACGCCGCGCCGACCGACTCAAAACCAACTAGGTCGGCCGTAGCAGCAGAGGCGACAGAGGGCATGAGGGGGGAGGGGGAACACCCCTCAAAGATGGGGGTGCGCGGGTCACCACGAGAGGCCCCTATAGCGAGAATGCTCTTCTCGGCTGCTAGGAGGGACTTCTCGAGGAGGTCAACAGTGAGAGTGGTGGGGCAGACTGAGAGTAAGTCGTCCCTGACTCTGCGAAGGGAGTCAGGGAGGCGGGCGACAATGTAGTAGAGAGTGAAGTACTGGGGGGGGGGGGGTTCTTGGCGCAGAACTCAGCAGGAAGCGCAGCGCGGAAGCGAGCGTCACTAGTGCGCAGGTGGGTAATGAGGTCGGCGACTGTGGCAAAGGAAGCAAGGTCGGGAAAGAGGTACGGTAGCATGAGGCGGCTCAGTGCAGCAGTGGCAGGGGTGGAGTAGCGTGGAATAACGGCGTCGTACAAGGTCTGAGCACTCTTGTACGACCCAATGTGTGCACGCTCAGAGGGAGGGAGGTGGCGACGCATAGCAAGACGTGCAGCAGCATCGCATGTGGCCCACACTGAGCGAACAGTGGCATCCTCAGTAGCAGCAGGGGCGGGAGAGGCACCAGAAGTGAGATCAAAGAGAGAGAGGCCATCAGCTCTGTCGCACTATAGGAAAAGCAGCAGGTCGTCTACCCACACGTCAAAGTCGATGGCTCTGCCCTCAGCGTCGAAGGTGAGGACACTGGGGGTAGCCATGACAGTAGTAGGGTGAGGGCAGTGCGCAGAGTAAAGCTCAATGCTCATCAGACAGGGCAGTGCAGACGGCTCGGGCGGCTCGGGCGGCTCGGGCGGCTCGGGCGGCTCGGGTGGCTCGGGCGGCTCGGCGACTCGGCTGCTGGGCGGCTCGGGCGGCTCGGCGGCTCGGGCGGCTCGGGCGGCTCGGCTGCTGGGGCGGCTCGGCTGCTGGGGCGGCTCGGCTGCTGGGGCGGCTCGGTTGCTGGAGCGGCTCGGCTGCAGGGGCGGCTCGGCTGCTGGGGCGGCGCAGTTGCTGGGGCGGCGAGGCCGGAAGATGCAGCTGCGGGGCCGTTAGGGGTAGTGGCGGGGCCGGTAGGTGAAGCGGCGGGGCCGTCAGGTAGAGCAGCGGGGCCGGCAGGTGAGACGGTGGGGCCTGCAGATGAGGCGGCGGGGCCGGCAGGTGCAGCAGCGGGGCCGTGAGGGGTAGCGGCGGGGCCGGTAGGTGCAGTGGCGGGGCCGTCAGAGGGGACGGCGGGGCCGTTAGGTGCAGTGACGGGGCCGTCAGAGGGGACGGCGGGGCCGTCAGGTGCAGCGGCGAGGCCGTCTGAAGCAGCGGCGGGGCCGGCAGAGGGGACAGCGGGGCCGTCAGAGGGGACGGCGGGGCCGTCAAGTGCAGCGGCGGGGCCGGCAGAGGGGACGGCGGGGCCGTCAAGTGCAGTGGAGGGGCCGGTAGAGGGGACGGCGGGGCCGTCGCAGGCGATCGCGGGGCCGTCAGAGACGGCGCCAGCGTCGCGAGGGTCAGAGGGGGCGGCGCGCGGATGAAGGGCGGCACGCGCGACGCGGCGCGGCCGTCTAGGGGCGGCGCGACGAGGCCGCGTAGGTGGCGCGCCAAAAAAAAAATCGCGGGCGGCTCGACGCGATCGGGCCGCCAAAGGAAAAAAAAGGCCCAGCGCGACTCGAGCTAGGGCAGAGCGCGCTCCGGGCAGGACGAAATAGTAGGTGGGCCCTAGGAACAGTTCCCACTAGGGAACCTGCTCGATACCATGTTAAGATAGAGGCGAGGAATGAGTGCACTATGAAATGAAACAGGTACAAGTACCAACCCTAATTGGGTTGTACCCCATATGGGCTACCCCACTACAGCCTAAATATATGCATCAGTAATATAATCATCTGACGACAAGTACTAACCCTAATTGGGTTGTACCCCTGATGGGCTACCCCACTATAGCCTACACAATATGCATGAGCTATAATGTTCTGACACACCCCCATAGGCAAAGTGGGGGAGAACAAGGGGTCACAAGACCAGTCAAGCAAAGCAAAGCAAAGCAAGCTCAGGGTGGATCACAAAGTCACCACACATTCCGAGCACAAGTTCAAGGCCACAAGGCCAGTTCACATGCAGGAGTAAATATATATAAAAAGGCTAGACAAGCAAAAGCAGGTATATATATACTTAACAGTACAAGCAAGGTCAAGAGGTGAGCAAGTCAGGCAAGGTAGGCACAAGGCCCAGCTGAGTACAGAAGCGCAAATGGTCACAAGGCGCAAGCGCCTTGGTGAAGATATCAGCAGTGTTGGCCTCACAGGCCACGTACGCAAGACACAGCTGACCACGCTGCTGCAGCTCACGAGCAAGAAAGTAGCGGAGACCAATGTGCTTCGTTCTGTGCTCCAGTCGCTGCTCCCGACACAAGGCCAGCATGGCCTTGTTGTCTACGTACAGCACTAGAGGAGAACGAGGCGGCTCTCCGAGGTCAGTCAGCAGGTAGGTGAGCCAGCGAAGCTCCAGTGCAGCCATGGCTCCTGCGTAGATCTCAACCTCACAACTGGAGCCAAGAACAGAAGACGAGCAAGTAGCCCGCCACGAAACAGAGCCGGAACCAAGGCTGAAGGTGTAACCCTGTGACGACCGCTGCGTAGCCTGGTCGTCAGCCGAAGAAGCGTCTTCGTGCCCAGTAAGGACCTCTGGACTCTGCCCTCCAAGCACAAGCCCCATGCCCGACGTACTGCACAAGTAGCGCAACACCCTCTTCGCTGCAGCCATGTGCTCCGGTCTGTGTCTCCCAGGAGCAACATAGCGTGCGAGAATGCTAAGAGGGTATGCAAGGTCAGGTCGTGTGCAGGTCATCAGGTACATGAGGCAGCCAACAAGCTCTGGGTACGGGCCACTCGACTCTACGGACTCATTCGAAGGCAGAGCTGAGAGCGAGTGGCGAGTAGGCAGAGGAGTGGCCTGAGGCGAGGAGTACGTGAAGCCTAAGCGCTGAAGGACGTGGTGCACCATGTGTGATTGAGTCAGGGTAATGGTGCGGCGTGCTCTGTCCCGAGTGATCTACAAGCCAAGGTAGCTGCGCAGTTCACCCAGGTCAGTGCACGTGTGTCTCTTCTGCAGCTCGGACTTCACGTGGGCGAGTCCAGCTGTGTCAGCTGTGGCAAAGACCAAGTCGTCGACGTACAGGAGGATGTAGAACGGCGGCAAAGAAATGTCGGTGCGCAGAAACAGCGCCGGGTCGGCAGTAGAGGGAGCAAACCCAAGAGCCGCAAGTGTAGTCCTCAGTGTGTCGTGCAACTCACGCAGTGCCTGGCGCAGACCGTAGACTGGCCACCGGAGGCTCCACTGGGTGCCAGGAGGAAAAGACCCAGTGAAACCAGGTGGGCGACGCAGCCAGATCTCCTCGTGCAGGCTGCCCTGCAAGAAAGCAGTGCTGAAGTCAAGAGAGTGTAGCTCGTAGTCACGGTGAGCAGCTATGTGCAGCAGTACCCGAAGAGTGGTCATCTTCGGGGTGGGAGAGAAGGTCTGAAAGTAGTCAACTCCCTGCCGCTGACTGAAGCCACGAGCCACGTAACGCGCCTTGAAGACAGGCACAGAACCCGGCGTTTGCTTCACCCTGAAAATCCACATGCCACTGACGATGTTCGCCCCAGGAGGGGGAACAGCGTCAACGTAGGTGCCTGTGGACTTCCATGAAGCCATCTCTGCGTCCATAGCTGCCTGCCACTGAGAGGAGTAGGGACTCTCTATAGCCTTCGCGTAGGAGAGCGGAGTCGGGATGTGAAGTGCATCCCTCATGGGTAAGTAGTACGAACACGAGATGAGGTGAAGCAGCGGCCAAGTACTGGAACTCCTCCTGCCTGTCCTCGAGGACGTCTGTGCCAACGGCACACTCACCCCCGACGGACGGAGGACAGACAGACTCAGACTCAGCAACAAGAGTGGCGGCGTAGTCTAGGCGACAGCGAGCAGCAAAGTCGACGAGCTCAGCAACTAGGGCAGATGCAGCAGTGTACTCAAAGGAAGGGTCAGTGACAACAGTAGCAAGGAGACGCGTGACAGTAGGACTGGTAGCATGAAGAGAGTCCGACCCTGGGCCGGCAAGAGCAAGAAGAGAAGACTCAGGAGGAGAAGGCAAAGGGGCACGCAGAGGAGCAGCGGACGGACGCAGAGTCATTCGGTGCGTACCAGGGACAGGAGGAGGACGCTGACGCGAACCGCGACCACTAGTGCGAGCAGCACGGACAGGCGACGCAGGGCGAGACGCAGGCTCACGACGCTCAGCAAGACCTCCAGTAGGACCAGTGTAGGGAGAAGGAGCAGGCAGTGGGGAGGCCAGCTGTAACTCTAACCGCGATGGGACAGGCTGTGGACACTCGAAGGGAGGAGGAGGACCAGTAGAAGACGGGAGACCAAGAACCTACTGAAGGAGCGGAACGAAGTACGGGTGAGGCCGCGCAGCGACTCCAGACACAGCACGGACAGCACCAGCAACCCCATTGGCAGCACCAGCACTAGTAGCAGCTCCAGCTCCAGTACCTCCAGCAGCACCAGTAGGACCCCCAGCAGGACCGCCTCCAGGACCGACAGCAGTAGCCTCCGCGCAAACACCTGCAGCAGCTCCAGTATTCCCAGTACGAGCACCTTCGGGACCCGGGGCACCAGCTCCCTCAGCAGCAACAGAAGCTCCAGTACCCGCAGCACCTCCAGCTCCAGCAGCTCGCCTCCAGCGCCGGGCAAACCACTTACGCAGCTCCTGTGGAGAGAGTGGCTCCCGATGAGACAAAGCACCCGGAGAACCGCCAGGCACAGCACCAGCAAGCCCAGCTCCCTCAGGCTCCGCACCCCTAGGCTCAGCACCTCCAGGCGTAGCACCCCCAGGCCCATCACCCCCAGTCGTAGTAACCTCAGGCTCAGCACCACCAGGCTCAGCACCACCAGGTAAAGCACCCACAAGCTCAGCACCCCCAGAGTCAGCACCCCCAGGCTCAGCACCCTCAGCAGCACCAGAGTCACTAGCAACCTTGACAAGCTCAACAGTGTCTACCTGGGACACACCTGAAGGGGCAGGACCCTGAGGGGGGAGGGGGTCTACCGGGGGGGGACCTGGCACAAGGAAGAGCGGTGGCGGGGGGAGGGACGGAGTGCGGTAGGGGAAGAGACGGTAGTAGGGGACCGACTCGTCGAACGTGACGTCCTGGGAGGACAGAACACGGCGAGAGGTGGGGTGGTAGAACTGCCACCCTGGCGCGTCAGGGGGGAAACCAAGGAAGATGCAAGGAGCAGCACGAGGGGACAGCTTGTCCGCAGACAAGTCGCGGACAAACGCCCGAGTTCCCCAGACACGAACGCAGACGCATCGCCAACCTTTCCCATCCACAGCAAGGCTGGGGAGGTCTCCAGCATGGAGATCCTGGGCTGAAGGTTGATCTGATGCGCCGCGTACCGAACCGCAAACGGCCACAGAAAATGGGGGGCACCTGCATGCATCATGGACGTACGGGCGACGTCCATGACCATGCCAATGCGGCGCTCAGCAATCCCATTTTGCTGTGGAGAGTCCGGAAGCGTGAAGGTCTGGCAGATGCCTCGTGCACGACAGTAGGCTCGCAGAAGGCCAGAGGAGAACTCTCCGCCTCTGTCAGAGTGCAGACGCAGAACAGGAAAGTCCGAGCCGAAGCTCCGCCTGAGTTGGAGACGAGCAGCGCGGATCCAGTCGATCAACACCTCAGTGACATCACCCTTGCTGCGCAAGGGGAAGAGTGTGGTGTAACGCGAGTAGTCGTCAACCACCAGCAGGAAGTAGCGCTCGTGACCCTGTCCACGGACGCGGGCTGGGCCCCACACGTCCATGTGAAGCGTCTGCAGCAGGGCCTCTTTCGGAGGAAACTGGGAGGAGTGAGGGGTAGCCCGCTGCCGCCCCTCGACACAGGGGATGCAGATAGGGCCAGGCCCTGGAGGAAGGAGAGGGAGGGACCGGGGAACACCAGAGACAAGGACACGGGAGGCCATGCTTCGGAGACGAAGCAGGGAGGGGTGACCAAGGCGGTGGTTCCAGAGGAAAGTCTCGTGAGAAAGGAGGCCACACGAGCAGGGGGCAGACTCAGGACCAGACCTGGACGCTGCAGCTAACACCTGACCCGACGCAGCTACCTGACCAGACGCAGGGACTGGAGGAGACGCAGTGGTCAGTGTGTACACGCTCGACCCCGGCCGACGTGTAAACGTGGCCAGGTGTCGGCCTGTCCGAGCGTCCGTGCAGTGGGTCACCCGCTGACTCGCAGGAGTGAACTGGTGAACCCCCGCATCCTGTAGGTCAGCACCACTCACCAAGTTCGTAGAGAACGAGGGGAGGTAAAGACCAGACAGGGTGCCAAAGGGGGCCGTCGGACACGGGAGGACAGTGGAGAAGTGAGCAAGGATAGGACCCCCGGAGGGGTCTGCCAGGGAGACTGCAACTGGCCGACCAAGCGGCGTTAGTGTGGTGCGGTCTCGAAAGAAGGAGCGAGAAGCCCCCGAGTCAAGTTTGAAGGTGTAAGAGGCCGAAGCCGACGCAGTACCTGAAAGCGCTGACTCATTAATACCGGAGGAAGCAGACGCACAAGCACCTAGAGCAGCAGCCTCGTTAGCACCAAGAGCAGCAGCCTCACCAGCACCTAGAGCAGCAGTCTCAATGCCCGGGTCGGGCGGGAAACACCGGTAACAGTCACCCTCCTCACTAATAGACACAGTATACATAGCAGCAAGAATAGCATCAAAGTCAAGGTCAAAGATAGCTACCCTTGCCCTAGACAGCTCGCCCCAGCGAGGGATCTCAGTGGCCTCAGGGAACTGGTGACGCCAAGCGTCCGTCACGCGGCCAAAGCAGCGCTGGGTGGGGTGCGCACCCCAACACTGCTCACCCGCAAAGTCGCCGGTGCGCAGGACGTAGGTGCACGGACCAGTACCCCCACCGTGCTGGCGTGCAGCGTACCACTCACGGAGGTGCTGAGGGGACGGGGTCTTCCGACTGCGCTGCTGCTGCTAGCGCTGACCACCACCGGAGCCACTCCTCTGCGAAGAGCCACGACCTCCTCCTCCTACTCCTCCGCCACCGCCTCCTCCACCTCCGCCACCTCCACCACCTCCGCTCCCACCGCCACCGCCGCCGCCGCCTCCGCCTCCACTGCCGCCGCCGACACCTTCACCCCCGCCACCACTCCCACCACCACCCCCACCCCCTCCACTGCCTCCACCGCCGCCTCCACCGCCCCCGCTAGCTCCTCCAGCGCCCCTGCCCCCCTTGCCCTTGCCAGAGCGACGCTTCCCACTAGGGGTAGACGCCGCACCGACCGACTCCAGACCAACGAGGTCGGCCGCAGCAGCAGAGGCAACAGAGGGCAAAAGAGGGGAGGGGGAACACCCCTCAAAGATGGGGGTGCGAGGGTCACCACGAGAGGCTCCTACAGCTACTATGCTCTTTTCTGCTGCTAGGAGGGCCTTCTCAAGGAGGTCAACGGTGAGAGTGGTGGGGCAAACTGAGAGGAAGTGGTCCCTCACTACGCGAAGGGAGTCAGGGAGACGGGTGACTATGTAGTAGAGGGTGATGTACATGGGGTGGGGGGGGGGGTTCTTGGCGCAGAACTCAGTAGGAAGCGCAACGCGGTAGCGAGTGTCACTAGTGCGGAGGTGCGTAATGAGGTCAGCGATTGTGGGAAAGGCAGCGAGGTCAGGGAAGAGGTACGGTAGCATGAGGCGGCTCAGTGCAGCAGTGGCAAGGGAGGAGTAGCGTGCAATACGGCGTCGTACAAGGTCTGAGCACTCTTGTACTCGCTAAAGTGCGCACGCTCAGAGGTAGGCAGGTGGCGACGCACAGCAAGACGTGGAGCAGCATCGCGCGTGGCCCATTGTGAGCGAACAGTGGCGTCTGCATCAGCAGCGCGGGCAGGAGAGGCACCAGAAGTGAGGTCAAAGAGGGAGAGGCCGTCTGCCCTATCGCACTGTAAGAAAAGCTGCAGGTCATCTATCCAGATGTCAAAGTGAATGGCCCGACCCTCAGCGTCAAAAGCGAGGACACTAGGGGTAGCCATGACAGCAGTAGACTAGCAGCGCAAATAGTAGGGTGAGGGCAGTGCTGTGAAAGAGGCGCTGCTCTTACCGGACAGGGCGGCTCGGGCGGCTCGGCTGCAGGGCGACTCGGCGGCTCGGCAGCAGGGCGGCTCGGCGGCTCGGCTGCTGGGCGGCTCGGCGGCTCGGCTGCTGGGCGGCTTGGCGGCTCGGCTGCTGGGCGGCTCGGCAGCTCGGGTGCTCGGCTGCTGGGCGGCTCGGTTGCTCGGCGGCTCGGCGGCTCGGCGGCTCGGCTGCTGGGCGGCTCGGCTGCTGAGCGGCTCGGCTGCTGGGTGGCTCGGCTCCTGGGCGGCTCGGCTGCTGGGCGGCTCGGCGGGGTCGTTGAGAGGGCGGCGTCCGGGGATGCTGGGAGGAGGCGGCGGGGCCGCTGAGAGGAGGCGGCGGGGCCGCAAAGGTAGGTGGCGGGGCGGCAGGTAGGTGGCGGGGCCGCTAGTAGGTGGCGGGGCCGCAGGTAGGTGGGGGGGGCGCAGGTAGGTGGCGGGGCCACATGTAGGCGCCGGGGCCGCACAGGTAGGTGGCGGGGCCGCGGGTAGGTGGCGGGGCCGCAGCAGGTGGCGGGGCCGCTGGTAGGTGGCGGGGCCGCAGGTAGGTGGCGGGGCCAGCAGGTAGGTGGCGGGGCCAGCAGGTAGGTGGCGGGGCCGCACAGGTAGGTGGTGGGGCCGCGGGTAGGTGGCGGGGCCGCTGGTAGGTGGCGGGGCCGCAGGTAGGTGGCGGGGCCGCACAGGCAGGTGGCGGGGCCGCGGGTAGGTGGCGGGGCCGCTGGTAGGTGGCGGGGCCGCACAGGTAGGTGGCAGGGCCGCGGGTAGATGGCGGGGCCGCTGGTAGGTGGCGGGGCCGCAGGTAGGTGGCGGGGCCAGCAGGTAGGCGCCGGGGCCGCACAGGTAGGCGTCGAGGCCGCAGGGCAGCGGATCGGGGCCGGGAAAGGGCGGCGCGATGGCCGCGGGGTAGGCGACGAGGCCGCCGGGTCGGGGCCAGGAAGGGCGGCGCGAGGGCCGCAAGGCAGGCGACATGGCCGCTAGGGCAGCGCGATGGGGCGAGAAAAAGGGGGAGCGCGACTCGGTCTAGGGCTGAGCGCGCTACGGGCAGGAAAGAAAAAATGTCGAATTGGTGGGCCCTAGGAACAGTTCCCACGAGGAAACCTGCTCGATACCATGTGAGAAACGAAACGAGAATGGATAAACTATGAATGAATTGGGTACAAGTACTAACCCTAATTGGGTTGTACCCCTTATGGGCTACCCCACTATAGCCTACACAATATGCATGAGCTATAATGTTCTGACAGAAAATTCTACTGTTGCTTCCGAGCCACTCGAGTGCTGGACCGCGCATCAACGTTGTCGTGAGACGATTTTTTTTGCCGTCGTACTTTGTCGTCGACCATCCGATCGCCGCAAAATAAATTTCGATCGTTGCGAGCCTTGTCAGATTTATATGACATAGTTGCTGTAGGCTATAGTGGGGTAGCACATATGGGGTACAGGGTTTCTAGGGTTGTATTTGTACCCAATCTTTCCTTAGTCATTTCATTCCTGCTAACTCATTTCACATGGTATAGAGCAGGTTCCCTGTGGAACTCTGCCTAGGGCCCACCGAAGCGCGCCCCGAGGCGCGCTCAATTTTTTTTCCGCTATCGAGCGACCGTCCGTGTCGCCTCCCTCCCACACGCGGCCCAGCCGCCCGCTAAGTCGCGGCCCCAGCCGCCCGCTACGATCGCGGCCCCAGCCGCCTCCTCGACGCGGCCCCCAGCCGCCTGCTCGACGCGGCCCCCCCCAGCCGCCTGCTCGACGCGGCCCTGCCGCCCGCTACGCCGCGGCCGCCGCCCACTAATCGCGGCCCCGGCCGCCTGCTACGACCGCGGCCCCAGCCGCCTGTTCGACCGCGGCCCCGCCGCCCGCTCCTGCCGCGGCCCCCCAGCCGCCTACTCGACGCGGCCCCCCAGCCGCCTGCTCGACGCGGCCCTGCCGCCCGCTACGCCGCGGCCGCCGCCCACTACGATCGCGGCCCCGGCCGCTTGCTACGACCGCGGCCCCAGCCGCCCGTTCGACCGCGGCCCCACCGCCCGCTCCTGTCGCGGCCCCGGCTGCCTGCTTGCACGGCCCCGCCGCCTGCTACGACCTCGGCGCCAACCGCCTGTTCGACCGCGGCCCCGCCGCCTACTTCCGTAGCGGCCCCGGCCGTCTTCTCGCGCGGCCCCGCCGCCCACCTACTACCGGGAGCCGAGCCGCGCTGCAGCCGAGCCGCCCGGGAGTCGAGCCGCCCTGCACCCGAGCCGCCCTGTCGCCGAGCCGCCCGGGAGCCGAGCCGCCCTGCCCCCGAGCTGCCCTGCCGCCGAGCCGCCCGGGAGCCGAGCCGCCCTGCGCCCGAGCCGCCCAGCACCCGAGCCGCCAGGTCGCTGAGCCGCCTTTCTGCATACTTACTCGACCTGCCCTGCCTGGTGAGCACAGTCCCACTGCCACTACGAGCTCTTTCCCTACTGCTTGCACTGTATCGCTGTCGTCGCCATGGCTACCCCTAGTGTCCTAGTTTTTGACGCTGAGGGTCGCGCCATTGATTTTGAGGTCTGGTTAGACGACCTGCAGCTGTTCTTACAGTGCGACAGGGCTGACGACCTTTCTCTCTTTGACCTCACCTCTGGCGCCTCTCCTGCTCCTGCTGCTGATGCTGATCCCGCTGTCCGCTCTAAGTGGGCCACCCGCGATGCTGCTGCACGTCTTGCTGTGCGTCGCCACCTCCCTACCTCTGAGCGTGCGCACTTTAGTCAGTACAAGAGTGCTCAGACCTTGTACGACGCTGTAGTTGCGCGCTACTCCTCCCCTGCCACTGCTGCACTGAGCCGTCTCATGCTTCCCTACCTCTTTCCTGACCTCTCTGCCTTTCCCATTGTCGCTGACCTCATTACGCACCTCCGCACTAGTGACACTCGCTACCGCGCCGCCCTTCCTGCTGAGTTCTGCGCTAAGAACCCCCCCCCCATGTACATCGCTCTCTACTACGTAGTCGCGCGCCTCCCTGACTCCCTTCGCGTCGTCAGGGACCACTTTCTCGCAGTCTGTCCCACCACCCTCACCGTCGACCTCCTCGAGAAGGCCCTCCTTGCAGCGGAGAAGAGCATAGTCGCTGTAGGTGCTTCTCGTGGTGACCCTCGCACCCCCATCTTTGAGGGGTGCTCTCCTTCCCCCTTGCAGCCCTCTGTTGCCTCTGCTGCTGCTTCCGACCTGCTTGGTCTTGAGTCGGTCGGCGCGGCGTCTGCCCCTAGTGGGAGACGTCGCTCCAGCAAGGGCAAGGGGGGCAAGGGCGCGGGTGGAGCTGGAGGGGGCGGTGGCGGTGGCGGCGGTGGCGGCGGAGGAAGTGGGGGTGGCGGCGGGACTAGTGGTGGTGGTGGTGGTGGTGGTGGCAGCAGCGGCGGAGACGGTGGTGGTGGTGCCAGCGGTGGTGGTGGAGGCAGCGGCGGCGGTGGAGGCGGCGGAGGTGGAGGCGGTGGAGGCGGCAGCGGAGGAGGCAGTGGTGGTGGAGGAGGTGGAGCTGGTCGAGGTGGTACCCAGCAGCGTAGCGGCGGTGGTGGTGGCCAGCGCTCGCAGCGGCAGCAGCAGCAGCGCTCGCGGGACATCCCTTCGCCTCAGCAGCTTCGTGAGTGGTACGCTGGGCGTCAGAGGGGTGGGGGTACTGGTCCCTGCACCTACGTTCTTCGTTCCGGCGACCGCGCGGGTGAGCAGTGTGGGGGTGCCCACGCCACCCAGCGCTGCTTTGGCCGCCTGACGGACGCCTGGCGTCAGCAGTTCCCTGGGGCTAGTGAGATCCCTCGCTGGGATGAGCTTCTCAGGGCTGGTGTAGCGATCTTTGATCTGGATTTTGATGCTATCCTTACTGCTATGTATGTTGTGGATTATAGTGAGGAGAATGAGGGCTACCGTTGTTTCCAGCCCGACCCGGGCATTGGTACTGCTGCGCTAGGTGCTTGTGAGGCTGCTGCTCTAGGTGCCAATGCGTCTGCGCTCTCAGGTACTGGTGAGACTGCGCTCTCAGGTACTGCGTCGTCCTCGTCCTCCCTCACTTTCACACTTGACTCCGGAGCTTCTCGCTCCTTCTTTCGAGACCGCACTACCCTTACGCCGCTCGGCCGGCCGGTTGCGGTCTCCCTTGCTGACCCCTCTGGAGGTCCTGTCCTGTCTCACTTCTCCACTATCCTCCCGTGTCCGGCTGCCCCTTCGGGCACCCTGTCGGGTCTGTACCTTCCCTCGTTCTCTACGAACTTGGTGAGTGGAGCGGACCTGCAGGATGGCGGTGTTCACCAGTTCACTCCTGCGAGACAGCGGGTGACCCACTGCACGGAGGCACGCACAGGCCGACACCTGGCCACGTTCTCGCGTCGGCCGGGGTCGAGTCTCTACACCCTGACCGTTGAGTCTCCTCCTGTCCCTGCGTCTGGTCAGGTGGCTGCGTCGGGTCAGGTATTTGCTGCTGCGTCCCGGTCAGGTCCTGAGTCTGCCCCCTGTTCTTGTCGCCTCCTGTCTCACGAGACTCTCCTGTGGCACCACCGTCTTGGCCACCCCTCCTTGCCCCGTCTTAGGAGCATGGCTTCCCGTGTCCTTGTCTCTGGTCTTCCCCAGTCTCTCCCTCCTCTCCCCTCCGGGCCAGGACCTTCCTGTGTCCCCTGTGTCGAGGGTCGCCTCCGGGCTACTCCTCACTCCTCCCACTTCCCCCCGACAGAGGCTCCCCTGCAGACGCTTCACATGGATGTGTGGGGCCCAGCCCCCGTCCGTGGGCAGAGTTACGAGCGCTACTTCCTGTTGGTGGTTGACGACTACTCGCGTTACACCACAGTCCTCCCCTTGCGCAGCAAGGGTGCGGTCACTGAGGTGCTGATCGACTGGATCCGCGAGGCTCGTCTCCAGCTCAGGAAGAGCTTCGGCTCGGACTTTCCTGTTCTGCGTCTGCACTCTGACAGAGGCGGAGAGTTCTCTTCTCGCCTTCTGCGAGACTACTGTCGTGCACGGGGGATCCGCCAGACCTTCACGCTTCCGGACTCACCACAGCAAAATGGGATTGCTGAGCGCCGCATTGGCATGGTCATGGATGTCGCTCGTACGTCCATGATGCATGCGGCTGCCCCCCATTTTCTGTGGCCGTTTGCGGTGAGGTACGCGGCGCATCAGCTCAACCTTCACCCCCGGGTCTCTCGGCCTGCGATGTCCCCAGCCTTGCTGTGGACGGGGAAGGTTGGCGATGCGTCTGTGTTCCGTGTCTGGGGATCTCGGGCGTTTGTCCGCGACTTGTCTGCGGACAAGCTGTCCCCTCGTGCTGCTCCCTGTGTCTTCCTTGGCTCCCCCACTGACGCCCCAGGGTGGCAGTTCTACCACCCCTCCTCTCGTCGTGTTCTGTCCTCCCAGGACGTCACGTTCGACGAGTCAGTCCCCTTCTACCGTCTCTTCCCCTACCGCACTCCTTCCCTCCCCCCTCCCCCGGACTTCCTTGTGCCGGTTCCCCCCCCGGTAGACCCCCTCCCCCCTCAGGTTCCTGCCCCCTCAGGTGTGTCCCAGGTAGACGCCGTTGACCCGGTCGAGGTTACTGGTGACTCTGGTGCTGCTGCGGGTGCTGAGCCTGGGGGTGCTGACTCTGGGGGTGCTGTGCGCAGGGGTGCTGAGCCTGGGGGTACTACTGCTGGGGGTGCTGGGCCTGAGGGTGCTACTGCGGAGGGTGCGGAGCCTGGGGGTGCTGAGCCGGGGGGTGCTGTGCCTGGAGGTGCTGGGTCTGGGGGTACTGGGTCGGGAGCTGCTGAGCCTGGGGGTGCTGAGCTGGGAGCTGCTGAGTTTGGAGGTGCTGCTGGAGCTGGAGCTGGAACTTCTTCGACCGTCGAGGGTGCGGGTGCTGCCGGTCCCGGAGCTGCTGGACCTGCGGGTCCGCCTGGAGCTGGAGCTGCTGAGGGCGTTCGTGCTGAGCCTGCTGCTGTTGGTCCTGCCGCTGGAGGTGTGGGTGGCGCTGGTGCTGTCGCTGAGGGTGCTGGTGCTGTCCCTGCTGAGTCTGGAGCTGCCGCGCGGCCTCGGCCGTACTTCGTTCCGCTCCTGCAGCAGGTTCTTGGTCTTTCTCCTCCAGTAGAGGGTCCACCGCCTGTCCAGTCGCAGTCCCTACTAGAGCCTTCCTCTCCACTGCCTGCTCCCTCTCCTTACACTGGTCCTACTGGAGGTCTTGCTGAGCGTCGTGAGCCTGCGTCTCGTCCTGCGTCGCCTGTTCGTGCTGCTCGCGCTAGTGGTCGCAGTTCGCGTCAGCGTCCTCCTCCTGTCCCTGGCACGCACCGGATGTCTCTGCGTCCGTCCACTGCTCCTCTGTGTGCCCCTTTGCCTTCTCCTCCTGAGTCCTCTCTTCCTGCGCTTGTCGACCCTGAGTCGGACTCTCTTCGCGCTGCCAGTCCTACTGTCACGCGTCTGCTTGCTACTGTCGTCACTGACCCCTCTTTTGAGTCCACTGCTGCGTCTGCTCTAGTCGCTGAGCTCGTTGACTTTGCTGCTCGCTGTCGTCTCGACTACGCTGCTGGTCTTGTTGCTGAGTCTGCGTCTGTCTGTCCTCCGTCCGTCGGGGGTGAGTGTGCTCTTGGCACGGACGTCCTAGAGGACAGGCAGGAGGAGTTACAGTGTCTAGCGGCTGCTTCACCTCATCTCGCGTCTGTACTGCTTGCCCCTGAGGGAGACCCGGATGCACTAGACATCCCGACTCCGCGTTCTTACGCGGAGGCCGTAGAGGGTCCCTACTCCTCTCAGTGGCAGGCAGCTATGGATGCAGAGATGGCTTCCTGGAAGTCCACAGGCACCTACGTTGACGCAGTTCCCCCTCCTGGGGCGAACATCGTCAGTGGCATGTGGATCTTCAGGGTGAAGCGGCCGCCGGGCTCTCCACCTGTCTTCAAGGCACGGTACGTTGCTCGTGGCTTCAGTCAGCGGCAGGGAGTTGACTACTTTCAGACCTTCTCTCCCACCCCGAAGATGACTACTCTTCGGGTGCTGCTGCACATAGCCGCTCAGCGCGACTACGAGCTTCACTCTCTCGACTTCAGCACTGCGTTCTTGCAGGGTAGCCTGCACGAGGAGATCTGGCTTCGCCGTCCACCTGGCTTCACTGGGACTTTCCCTCCTGGCACCCAGTGGAGCCTCCGACGGCCGGTCTACGGTCTCCGCCAGGCACCGCGTGAGTGGCACGACACACTGAGGACTACGCTTGCGGCTCTTGGGTTTGCTCCTTCTACTGCAGACCCGTCGCTGTTTCTTCGCACCGACACTTCCCTGCCGCCGTTCTACATCCTCGTGTACGTCGACGACTTGGTCTTTGCCACAGCGGACACTGCTGGACTCACCTACGTGAAGTCCGAGCTGCTGAAGAGACACACGTGCACAGACCTGGGTGAACTGCGCAGCTACCTTGGCTTGCAGATCACTCGGGACAGAGCACGCCGCACCATTACCTTGACTCAGTCACACATGGTGCAGCAGGTCCTTCAGCGCTTCGGCTTCACGTACTCCTCGCCTCAGGCCACTCCTCTGCCTACTCGCCACTCACTCTCAGCTCTGCCTTCGGATGAGTCCGTAGAGTCGAGTGGTCCGTATGCAGAGCTTGTTGGCTGCCTCATGTACCTGATGACCTGCACACGACCTGACCTTGCATACCCTCTGAGCATTCTTGCACGCTATGTTGCTCCTGGGAGACACAGACCGGAGCACATGGCTGCAGCGAAGAGGGTATTGCGCTACCTGTGCAGTACGTCGGGCATGGGGCTAGTGCTTGGAGGGCGGAGTCCAGTGGTCCTTACCGGCCACGCGGACGCTTCTTGGGCTGACGACCAGGCTACGCAGCGGTCGTCACAGGGTTACACCTTCAGCCATGGTTCCGGCTCTGTCTCGTGGCGGTCTACTCGCTCGTCTTCGGTTCTCGGCTCCAGTTGTGAGGCTGAGATCTACGCCGGGGCCATGGCTGCACAGGAGCTTCGCTGGCTCACCTACCTGCTGACTGACCTTGGAGAGCCGCCTCGTTCTCCTCCAGTGCTGTACGTAGACAACAAGGCCATGCTGGCCTTGTGTCGAGAGCAGCGCTTGGAGCACAAAACGAAGCACATTGCTCTCCGCTACTTCCTTGCTCGTGAGCTGCAGCAGCGTGGTCAGTTGCGACTTGCGTACGTGGCCTCTGAGGCCAACACTGCTGATGTGTTCACCAAGGCACTCGCGCCTTGTGACCATCAGCGCTTTTGCACCCAGCTGGGTCTTGTGCCTATCTTGCCTCACTTGCTCTCCTCTTGACTTCACTTGTACTGTGACATATATATATGCCTGCTCTTGTTTGTCTAGTTTTATATATATGTCTGTACTCCTGCATGTGAACTGGCCTCTGGCCCTACTCTTGCGCTCGGACTGTGTGGTGACTTTGTGATCCACCCTGAGCTTGCTTTGTTTTGCTTGACTGGTCTTGTGACCCCTTGTTCTCCCCCACTTTGCCTATGGGGGTGTGTCAGATTTATATGACATAGTTGCTGTAGGCTATAGTGGGGTAGCACATATGGGGTACAGGGTTTCTAGGGTTGTATTTGTACCCAATCTTTCCTTAGTCATTTCATTCCTGCTAACTCATTTCACAAGCCTTCGCCTGACACCGGATTTCCTGTCGCTGGGGTCGAACGATTCCGGCGAGCGAAGTTTCGGAACCTCGATCTGACGCTGCGTCTGCCGCGAAGTCACCGAAGCAGGAAAGTTCATGGTCGAGAGGAGCTACATAACGCGCTGTTGTTCATTTTGCAGCTGCTCGTTCTCCACTCGCGACCGTTCGGTAGTCGCTCGCATCTCCGCTTCCATCTTGGCGATTTGCGCGAAGAGCTGCTCCATAACGTCATTGGTTGCCGGCGAACCCATCTTGTTCAAAAACCACGCGAGGGGGTTAATTCGAAAAGCGCGGAACTGGTGTTTACTAGAAATCGGCGTCAAATTGGTCGCCCCGGCGGTTTTTCGAGGCGATTGTTTCCGCGACCGCTCCTTAGCCGACAATTGTCGAATGAGAACGGCTCTGATTACAAAGTGTCATAGGATCAATTTTTCAATCGAAACTTGTCACTAAAACTGAATACAAGGCGTTTTTATACTCGGAAAATACAAGGAAAAACGAGATAAAACGTTTCTGGTACAGTGCACACATTCACTCATCGGCGGAATGTGGGATTGCAACGAGTATGCACCATCACGATGCACACATCAGCACATGATTGACGGTCAGCGTAGGGGATGAGGTAAGTGGCTGGATGCGAGTAGTCAGCTTCTCCGAGTCTGTCAAGATTCCACGCGCCTTGGCATCGAGCTTTATCTTTTTTAGCATGAGTGGTGATTGGTTAAAAGCATGCTCTCCAAAGCATTTCATCAAGGAGGTTGGCCTTCTGAGAAATCGCAATACGAAACGGTTAAGAGGGATTTCCCGAGTAAAATATGAAAAAATGCCCATGTGCGATATAGATCAATGTGTAA
This sequence comes from Closterium sp. NIES-65, assembly GCA_948144175.1. Lineage (NCBI taxonomy): Eukaryota > Viridiplantae > Streptophyta > Zygnematophyceae > Desmidiales > Closteriaceae > Closterium > Closterium sp. NIES-65. The sequence goes on along the minus strand of CANXME010002442.1, from coordinate 67,109 downwards.
CGAACTTCTTAATCACAAAACAACCCCTATTAAACCGGTCATATGCACTCCTCATTTGATTTTTTCAGCTCTAGCTGTTATTACTCATCAATATGCCAAATCACAAAGCATGTTTACTGACATTATGTACTGTAATTAATGAATGATTACGTACGGAAAATATAGTTGTCAACGAAAGATTGGTCAATAACGTTGTGCACAAAATTTGAGGTATACTGGGTTAACAATGGTATATCAACAAACTACATGCATGTAACAGAAGTTACCGGTTTTACAGAATGGTATTGCTGATTTTTCCGAAACCCGACGAACCACGCTTCACAGAGACTTGTTCAGTGTATTGAATGCCTCTGTTTTCGGATCTTTGCCCGAAAGCATGTTGGTGATAACTCCAACCAAGGATTCGGTATCTGCGCAATTAGTATTAACTGGGAGTCGATGGGCAATTTGAAAAAACTCTCGCCAGAAAATAGCGGGGACTTGATATCATCGAACTGTCTGCCAGCAATTTTCCGTCAACCGTCCCTAAAGGTGGGATGACATTCCATTCGCTAACCCCACTGCCAGACCGTCCCCACTGCCTTTTTTCGTCAACCGTCCCAAGTTATCGCACGGCTGTCTCGCTCAGACTTCGCCAATTTCCAGTAGAACGCCCGATCCCTCCAAACTCCAACCGCGAGGCTATCCGCTCAGACCCTCTCTTTCTTTTTTATGCTCCATATGCAGTCTCACTTATGTGCAAATGTGCACCCGTCCTCCTTGCTACACTTCACCTCGATCTGTCAGACAGCTTTGGTGATCACCGTAGTTTTCTTACAGGTCAAACATAATGGACAAATCAGAGCATAGAACAGCTAATTTGAACCAATTGCCTGTCAAACATTGTATATGTTATAGTTTTGTAGGCTATAGTGGGTTTAGCCTTAGGGGGTACACAATTCTAGGTTTCCTACTTGTACTCTCAATCTTCCTAGCGCAATCACCTTTTCTCATTCTAACATGGCATCAGGAGCCTAGGTTAGGAACCTAGGACCACGTGTTACTAAGGGCCCGTCCTTCCGCTAGCGCCCTCGAGCGCCTTCTCACTTTAGCGCCCTCGCGCGCCTCGCTGTCGGTGTGCCCTCGCGCGCCTCGCTGTCTTGTCGCGTAGCCCACTAGAAGCACGCGCGCGGCCCGTTTTTGCCCACGCGCGGCCTCGTTTTTTCCCACGTCGCCCGTTAGCCGCCCTCATGTGGCCTCCTTCTAGTGCACGCGACCCCCCCCTAGCCACCCACGCCGTCGACGTAGCCTGCCCTGGCCTCGCGCGGCCCCTAGAGCAGCTCGCCAGCTGCCCGTCGACCGGCGCGCGCCGCCACCTCGCCCATGCAGGCCGCCGCCCGTGCGTAGGTCGCCGCCCACGCGTAGGCCACAGCCAGCCCGTAGGCCGCCACCTCGACCCGCGCGCCGGCCCACCCTCTCTGCCGAGCCGCGCCGCGCAGTCCTGCCCGAGCCGCGCCGCCTGAGTCGCGTCGCCCGAGTCGCGCCGCCCCACCTGCAGCAACTGCTGTTCCTGTTCCTGCTGTTGCAGCTATCCTTACTGCTTCAGCTGCTCCTGCTACTGCTCTTACTGCTACTGCTAGTGCTGCCACTATGGCTACACCCAAAGTTCTCTCTTTCGATGCTGAGGGCCGTCCGCTCCAGTTTCATGCCTGGCTCGACGATCTCCACCTCTTCTTCCAAATCACTGCTAAGGATGATGTCTCGCTGTATGACCATGCGTCTAGAACCGCTCTAGCACCTGCCGACACTGCTGATAGTACAGCTCGCTCCCCGTGGCAGACTCGTGACGCCCACGCTCGCCTAGCCATTCGCAGCCACCTGCCGTTAGATGAGCGCGTGCACTTTGGCCAGCATAAGACTGCTAAGGCACTGTACGATGCAGTCGTCGCTCGCTACTCCTCGCCTGCCTCTGCTACAATAGGCCGTCTCTCGGTGCCCTATCTTTTCCCCGATCTCGCCGCCTTTCCCACAGTCGCTGTCATCATTACCCACCTCCGCACTAGTGACACTCGCTACCTGCTGAGTTCCTCGCCAAGAACACCCCCCCCCCCCCGATGTACATCGTTCTCTACCACCTAGTCACCCGTCTCCCTGACTCTCTTCGCGCAGTCCGGGACCACTTTCTCGCCCTATGCCCCACCGAGCTCACCATCGACCTCCTCGAGAAGCATCTGCTTGCAGCTGAGTCTAGCATAGTTGCTGTAGGTGCCTCTCATGGCGACCCCCGCACGCCCTTCTTTGACGGGTGTTCCCCTCCCCCCCTTCTCCCCTCGGTTGCCTCTGCTGCCACTGTCGACTTCCTTGGTGCTGAGGAAGTCGGGGCTGCGTCTGCTCCCAGCTGGAGGCGCAAGGGCAGCAAGGGCAAGGGGGGCAAGGGTGGTGGTGGTGCTAGCGGGGGTGGTGGAGGTGGAGGTGGAGGTGGCGGCGGTGGGGGCGGTCGGGGTGGTGGCAGCGGTGGGGGTGGTAGCGGGGCTTGGGGAGTGGGTGGCAGCGGCGGGGATGGTGGCGGCAGTGGTGGTGGAGGAGGCCGGGGTGGAGGTGGTGGTGGTGGAGGCAGTGGGCGTGGGGGTGGCGGCTCGGGTGGTGGTCGGGGTGGACCGGGTGGTGTCCATCGCCAGCAGCAGCGTCTTGGAGAGACTTCGTCCTCCCAGCAGCTTCGTGAGTGGTACTCTCAGCATGGGGGGTATGGGGGCAGGGGTACCTGCACGTATGTCATCCACACAGGTGACCGCGCTGGTCAGACGTGTGGGAGGTTCCACACGCCACAACGCTGCTTCTTCCGTCTCGACGACGCCTCGCGTGCACAGTTCCCTGAGGCCTCTGAGCTGCCCCGCTGGGCTGATCTGCTTAAAAATAACATTGATGTCTTTGCACTTGTCTTTGATGTTATCCTTGGAGCCATGTATGCATTGACTATTAGTGTTGAGGGTGACTGTTACTTGTGTGTGCCACCAAACCCAGGCATTGCGACCAGTGAGGCTGCCGCTCTAGGTGCCAGTGTGTCTGCTGCCCCAGGTCCTAGTGAGGCTACTGCTCTAGGTGCAGGTGTGTCTTCTGCTTCAGGTACTTGTGAGTCTGCGCTTTCAGGTACTGCTTCTACTGAGGCACTGCACACCTTCACACTGGACTCAGGTGCTTCTCGCTGTTTCTTTCGCGACCGCACTGCCCTAGAGCACCTCCCTAGGCCGGTTGCTTTCTCCCTGGCTGACCCCTCCGGGGGTCCGGTCCTTGCGACCTCCACCACTGCCTTCCCTTGTCCTGCTGTCCCGTCCGGCACCCTGTCGGGCCTTTACCTCCCATCATTCTCTACGAACTTGGTGGCAGGTTCCGCGCTCCAGGATGCGGGTGTTCACCATTTCACCCCTGCCTACGAGCGTGTGACACACTGCACGTGTGCCTACACGGGTCGACACCTGGCTACCTTCATTCGGCAGCCAGGGTCGGACTTGTACACACTGACCACTGAGTCCCCTCAAGTAGCGGCGTCTGCATCTGCGTCAGGTCAGTTGTCCGCCCCCTGCTCTTGTCGCACCCTGTCGCACCGGACGGTCCTCTGGCACCACCGCCTTGGGCACCCTTCGATGCAGCGCCTTCGTGGCATGCACTCCCGTTACCTTGTCTTTGGTCTTCCTAGGTCAGTGCCTCCCCTGCCACCGTCCCCTGCCCCTCCCTGCCTTCTCTGTGTCGAGGGGCGGTAGCGTGCCACCCCTCACTTCTCTGAGTTTCCCCCGACGGAGGCCCCTCTGCAGACCCTGCACATGGACGTATGGGGCCCAACCCGCGTCCGTGGACAGGGAGGGGAGCGCTACTTCCTGCTGGTAGTTGACGACTACACGCGTTAGACCACGGTCTTTCCCTAGCGCACCAAGGGAGAGGTCCCTGCTGTTTTGATCCCTTAGATCCTCACTACCCGTCTCCAGCTGGAGAGGCGCTTTCGCACAGACCTTCCCGTCCTGCGACTTCACTCTGACAGAGGTGGTGAGTTTTCCTTCGGTCTCTTGGAGACCTTCTGTTAGGGGAAGGGCATTCACCAGACGTTCACGCTTTCGGCCTCTCCTCAGCAGAATGGGGTTGCTGAGCGCCGCATTGGCTTGGTCATGGAGGTCGCTCGTACCTCCTTGGTCCATGCGGCTGCCCCCCATTTTCTGTGGCCGTTTGCGGTTCGCTACGCCGCGCATCAGCTCAACCTCTGGCCCCGTGTCTCCGTTCCGGAGACCTCGCCGAGTTGAGTTGGACGAGAGAGGTTGGCGATGCGTCTGTGTTCTGGGTCTGGGGATCTCGTGCCTTTGTCTGGATACGTCCGCGGACAAGCTCTCCGCCCGCGCTGCTCCCTGTATCTTCCTTGGCTTTGTCCCTGACGCGCCTGGCTGGCAGTTTTACCACCCTACCTCGCGCAGGGTCTTCGCCTCTTAGGACGTCACGTTTGACGAGTCGGTCCCCTTCTACCATCTCTTCCCCTACCGCACTGCCCCGCTCCCCCCCCCGCCGCTCTTCCTCACGCCAGGTGCTGCTTTGGTAGACCCCCTGCCTCCCCAGGGTCCTGCTCCCTCAGGTGTTTCCCAGGTAGACCCGATCGAGTCTGTCGAGGTAACTGTCGACTCTGGTCCTGCGCGAGGTACTGAGCGTGCTGAGCCTGGTGGTGCTGGGTCTGGGTGTACTGGGACGGGGGGTGCTGAGTCTGTGCGGGGATAAGTGCTGCAACGGGAGCTAGACTACGGGCTAGGCACGTGTGCTCGTGTGATCTCTGTGTTCGTTCACTTAGTCATTTCCTTGTGGTTACGCTTCTTGCTAGTTCACGGGGAGAATTGGCAAGAGTTTCACTAGGAAAACATGACAACAATGATACAATCAAGTTGGCATGGCAAGACTACATCAGAGCTAGCATTCAGGTTGGTCGACTGCTAGCACAGCATGGTCGACTGTGTTCCAGCACGACTTGGTCGACCGCGCTCCAGCAGTGCAAAGTTGACAACGTGCCAACGGTGCAGGTTGACGGCGTGCCAGCGTTGCTCCCGTAGAACAGCAGCGCACCTACTACGCAGGTGCTCGTTGATGATTGGAGGGCTAGGCCTTGTCACCTGAACAGCGCACGCACCAAGTCATCTTTGTGCTGACGGCTCCACCTGATCCGCCACGTCGACCTCGCGATACCACCACAGAGGTCGGACTCGCCAACGTTGCCTGGGCGACCGTCGCACTCCTTCGCAGAACCTCATCACCCAGGTATCCTGGTCGACTGGGCAACCATGTCGACCAGCTACTCCTGTACGTGCTCGTTGACTTCCCAAGTCGACGACCACACCAAGTCGATCTCACTAGGTCGACCACTCCTTTCGTCGACCAACTCTAGGTCGACGTCACTCCTGGTTGACCAGTGCAGTTGTCAGCCGACCACCCAAGTCGGCTACCCAAAGTCGGCGTCACCAAGTGGACGCCCCTTCTACGTCGGCGCCGACTTCCAGACTGACCTCTTAAAGTCGGCGACCTCCCAAGTCGGCGACCTTGCAAGTCGGTGACATTGCAAGTCGGTGCCGACTTCCAGGTTGACGTGCCACATCGCCGACCACCAGTTGAAGTCGGCCGCCGGCTTCCCAAGTCGGCGGCATTGCTGTGGCCCCGTGCAAGTCGACCAACCCCGTCGACCAGCTCGCCCCAGTCGGCGTCGCCCACTGCTGCAAAACGGCTGTACCTTCTGTACACCCCACCACAAAGTCGGCTCCGCCCAAGCGTGGACGGGGCCAACACACAACTCCCGTTAACACTCCCCTGCCGCGTTCACGCTTGGCCCCCCCCCCAAGTCCACTCGGCAGTACTCCTCGGAGAATAGCTTGTCGACGTGCACCCAACACACAGCACGTCGTCCGCCGCACCAGCCATGCAGGAGGGCATGGCACCTACTGCTGCACGTCGTCATCTTCGTCGCCCACGTCGGTCAAGCGCACCTGGCCGATGGCGACGGAGCACCGGTTGAAGGCCGAATAGTGCAGCGCCTTCGTCAGGTTGTCGGCCGGCTGCTCAGTGGTCGGGATGTACCTTAGCGAGAACTTCCCACGCTTCACTATGTGCTGCAGCCAGGCCTGTCGCCGCTCCATGTGCTTGAGGTTGCCCGTCAACCCCATGCCCCCGGCGACTGTAATGGCCGACTTGTTGTCCACCCAAAGGAGGGTCGGCTTCCCGGCATCCAGCTGCCAGAACTCTGCAAGGAGGAAGCGAAGTCGGCGTCCCTCCTTCCCGGCTTCGGTGGCCGCCACGTACTCCGACTCGGTCGACGACAACGTCGCACACTTGATGCGCTGGCTCGACCAAGAGGCTGCGGCCCCTCCGTAGACAAACACGTAGCCGCCCGTGCTCGTCCTGTTCTGCTTGTCACCAGCGTCATCGGCGTCCACATAGCCGACCAGCTCCAGCGACTCAGGTCCACCGCCAAACTCCAGGGCGGTGTCACGCGTGTTGGCGAGGTAGGCGAGGCAGCGGTCGGCCTCGCGCCAGTGCTGGTCGCTCCTCACCGTGAGGCCGCTCCCCAGCTTGCTGCAGGCAAAGGCGATGTCCGGCCTCGTCGTTGTCGCCGCGAACTACAACGAGCCGACCTTCTGCCGGTACTCTTCTTCCTGGCGTTCCTGCGCCTCCTCGTCGTCGAAGGTGAGCTCGGCGTAGGCGTCGACCGAGACCGGCGTCTTCGGGGTGCGCCCGGTCTGCTCCTCGTCGAGGAAGCGCCTAAGCAGCTTGTCAGCGTAGCCCTGCTAGTGCAGCCACAGCTTCTCCGCCGACCTGTCGCGCACGATCTCCAGCCCGAGGTACTTTTGCACCGGCAAGATCTCACGCAGCTCGAAGGCAGACTCCTGCAGCTCCTTCAGCTCCTTCTGCATCTTGGTGCGGCTGCTGGCGGCAAGCAGGTCGTCGACGTAGACCAGTACCCAGCAGACCACTCCGTCCTTTCTGACCTTGAAGTAGAGAGCCTCGTCGACCTGGCTCTTCTTCCACCCGGCGCCGACCAGCACATCGTTGAGCGCCAAGTACCACAACAGCCGCGACTGCTTCAGCCCGTACAGGCTCTTCAGCAGCTTGCACACCCGGCCAGTTCCGTCGTTGAAGTAGTCTGGCTGGGACATGTACAGCACCCGATCGACCTTGCTCTACAGGAAGGCGTTCTTCATGTTGAGCTGCATCAGGTTAAGGTCGAGGACAGCGACGATACTGAGGAAGATCCTCAGCGTGACGTAGCTGCCCACCGGCGCGAACGTCTTGTCGTAGTCGGCGCCGTACATCTGTGGGAAGCCCTTCACGACCAGCCTCGCCTTCTTGCGCTCGACGGTGTTGTCGACGTGGTACTTCGTCTTCAACACCCACCGGTTCTTCATGACGTTCACTCCCGGCAGCCGTTCGACCAGCTCCCACGTTCCCATGTTGAGGAGGCTGCGAATCTCCTCCTCCATGGCGGCCTTCACCGCCGGGCCCTTCCAGCTCGCCAACACCTCCTTCACCGTCATCGTCGAGATGTCCCAACGGTGCTCAGGGTCGGCTAGCATGTCGGGGTCGAGCTCTGGAAACTCCTCATCATCCTCGGCGTCGTCGTACAGCAGGTCGTCGGCCTTATCGTCCACGTCGTACACCGTGGTGAAGGTAGCGGGGACGAAGAAGTCAGGCGGCCTCCGAAGTCGGCCTGAACGCCGTGGTCCTGGCTGGACCTCCTCGGCGTCCCCTCCATCGTTGCTGTTGTCGCTGCCCTCGGCGTCCTGCTGCTCCTCAGTCGGCGTCCCAGCCGATTTCTCCCCTGTCGTCGGCGTCCCAGCCGACTTCTCTCTTGTGGTGGGCTCCCTTGCCGACTGCCCGGTCGCCGACTGCTCCTTGGTCGGCGTCACTGCTGCCTTCTCCTTTGTCAGCCGCTGGTCCTCGACCTGCTTCTCGACCTGCTCCTCCCCTGTCGACGTCGACTGCAATCCCACGTCGACCTGCCGCTCGTCACGTCGGCCACCGGCGATGCACTTGGCTGAAGGCGACGTCCCACTACTCCCCTCATCGCCGAAGGCCGACACCGAGGTCAGCCCACGCAGGTCGGCCACGAGGGGAGGGGCAGGGGTCGGAGGGGGAGGGGTAGGGGGGCGGACGTCCTCGACGTCCTCAGTAGCAAGCTCACCGGCCTCGGCAAGCAGTGGCAGCGTCGCGGACGAGGTGTCAGAGGGCAAGGTGGGCGACGAGCGGTCGGACACCGACCCGTGCTCCGTCTTCCACTTCGCCAGCGACATCTCCTCGTAGAACACCACGTCCGACGTGGTGACCACCTGGTCGGTGTCGACGTCGAGGAGCTCCCAGCCCTTGCTCGCCGTGTTATGTGATGCTATCATTTGCATTCACGTCTGTCTGCCTCCCATCATGTGTTCGTGCGTTGCATGTGTGAAATGAGCGTGCGCAAGAATTTGTGTTTTCTGTGGTTTGGATTTTCTGAGTGTGTGTGAATGTTATTTGGCTTGAGCAGATATCTGAAGTGACTCCACTGCTCAAGAGCTTTCCGACGAACCAAGAATCACTTCAATCGGAGCATGAACAAGAAAGTTACGAACGTTGGAGTTCGTATGCTTTTGATAATTTGGTTGTGGTGACCATGGAGAGTTGTGGGGTTGACTCAATATGGGGTACAGACTTTTGGGGGTTGGGAAATTCGTCAACATCACTGTAGTTGCTGCCAAGTGGTTGGGAGAAACCAAACCAGGTTGGCAAGTGTGGCCAAGTTGGGTTAAGGTGGATGGCATGGGTTGGGAAAGTGACAAAAGTGAAAGTGGGGTTGCCTAGGGAGAGGGGAATTGTGTGGCATGGGGTTTCCTTGGTTGGGGACTGTCTTGGGACCTTCCTTCTCGTCCTCCTCATCCCATCCTACCTGGTTTAGTGCTACTCTAACTCTCTTGTGTGGAACTCTTGTGAACTTGTGAAACTATTGTGAGTGAATTTAATTTCTATGTGGCAGCATACCCCCTGGTGCACCGAGACGCATAACTCGTGATTTACTCCACGTTTCGATACGATTCAAATTGGGAATGATAGCCACAAACAAGGGCTATAGCATACTCGAGTTTAAGACGATTCTAACGGTGCACTTTTCGTCGACAACGTTTCTTGTGAAGTCGCGGTTTCTGTCCAGAATTTCAAGCCAACGATTTTGAGAAATTTAGGCTCCTAATCTTCACAGACTCGATCCTTAATCTCTAACACGCCGCAGGTGGGGCCAAGGTGCAGGCCCCACCTGGCCTTCGGCTGCAGCTTCCCACCACGCTGCTGCTCGGGGACTAAGAACTGCGCCATGCAGCCCCACACCCGCGCCAGCGACAAGTCGGGCTTCTTCCCGGTCAGCAGCTGGTACGGCGTCATACCCGGCGGCAGCGTCGACCTCTCAAGGCAGTTGTGGACCCAGACGGCCTGCCGGAGAGCGAGGTGCCACCAGTGGTGCTGCACGCCCACGTGCAGCAGCATTGTCCGCACCGACTCCACCACCGTCCTCATCTCTCGCTCCGCCATGCCGTTCTGCCGCGGGGTGTATGGGCAGGTCAGGTCGTGGACGATCCCCTTGCCGTTCACGAAGTCGGTGAACTGCTTCCCGAGGAACTCCCCTCCCCGGTCAGAGAGCAGCATCAACACCGACTTCTTCGTCTGCCGCTCAGCTACCGCAAGCCACTGCACGAACACCGGCAACGCATCTGACTTCTTGGTGACCGGCTTCACCCACACGTAGCGGGTCTGGCGGTCCTTCAGCAACAAGAAGTACAGGCTGCCATCCTTGGCAGCCACGCGGAACGGCCCGCACAGGTCGATGTGCACGACGGCCAGCACGTCGTCGGCGTCGGAGCCTTGGTCGGGGAAGGTGTGCCGCGTCAGCTTCCCGCCGACAGATGAGACACATGGTGAGTTGACGCCCGTCGCCGACTTGAGGTCCAGCCCAATGGCGACCTCGTTCTTTGCCGAGCTCCTGATGGTGTCCATGCCGACGTGCGCAAGTCTAGCATGCATTCTGTCCGGCGTCGACTTCGTTTTCGAGACGATTGCTCGCAGGGCCACAACCTCCGTCGTGGTCGACATTGACCTCATTGAGCAGGGACGCAGGTCGGTGCAGAGGACACGCCCGGAATACGTCGCCCAACCGAGCACCATTCCGGCTGCAGAGACGAGCATCATTTCGTCTCCGTCCTCTTGCAGCTTCACGCCGTGCTCCTTCAGCTGGCCGGACGACAGCAGGTTGGCCCGCACACCCGGGACATACAGTACGTCGGGGATGAGTACCTGCTTCCCGGCCTCCCCTTGTAGGGTGACGGTGCCACGGCCCTGGACGTCCTGCAGCGCCCCATTGAAGCAGCGCACATGCCTGATGGCGCCGCTCGGCTGCAGGTCGACGAAGGCTTCCTTCATCCCCATCAGGTGGTGGGAGCAACCGCTGTCGAGCAGGACCACCGCCGGGTTCGCCTGCACAGCTGCTGCCACCGCCTGGAAGTCCTCTCCGGCCTCCGGCGCCAGCAAGACGGGCGGCTCCACAACGCCGACCAGCGAGCACGACGCCGTCTTGTCGTCCCGCGCCTTGCCGCCAGCAGGGGAGTCGGCGTCCTTCGCCGAAGTCGACGTCTTGGTCGACTGCTTCTCCTTTGCGCGGCTTGCTTCCACCTCGACGAGGACGACGGCTGCCAGACCTTCCTCGGCCTCCCTTGGCTTCGTCGTCATCGGAGTCACTGCGGTCGGGGCACTCGAAGGAGAGGTGGTCGGGGTCGCCGCAAAGCCAACATTCCCGGCGTCGGCCTCTGCCTCCACGACCACTATCCTTAGCCGACTTCTTCTTGTCGGCGTCCTTGCTCAGCTTCCAGCCACTGCTACTGCCGCTGCCCAACTGCCCACGTTGTCCTGGTCGGCCTCCTTGCTTCGCCGGGGCGACAAAGTTGGCCTGCGCCAAGAGTTCTTGTGACTGCTCAGCCTCTTGCATCGCCTCGTCCTGCAGGATGTACGAGGTCAGGTTGTCCTCGTTGAGTGTCGCCCTCATGCTTGGCGCCATGGACAGCCGCTTCAAGAGGTTGTAGCTGCTCGAGAGTCCCTGCATGACATGGGTGATGTACGGCACCGTGGAGTACTGCGCGCCGGCCATCCTGATGGTGGCGAGAATTCGCCGTGTCCGGTTGCAGTAGTCAGTCGCCGTCTCCTCGTCACCCATACGCAGGTGCGTCAGTTGTCCCTCCAGCTGGGCGATGAACAGGTCGTCGGTGATCTGGTAGGTCGACTCGATGAAGTGCCATGCCCGGTGGCCGGCGTCGAGGTACTCCCGTCACCACTTCAAGGCGATTTGCACGCCCGGCAAGCAGCACCGCGAGATGACCGTGAAGGTCAACAGCTGCACGGCGCGAAACTCCGCCCGCAAGTCGGGGTGGTGCTCATCAGGCGTCGCCACAGTCCCTCGGGCGAAGCCGATCAGTCCGGCCATCTCTAGCTGGGGCTTCGATAGCTTCCTTCTAGGTGAGAATGTCGGGTCGACTGACCAGTGGAGGGGTGACTGAGATCCTGTCCGGCGTAAACTTGAAGTAGCCGTAGCTCGGCGCAATCCCACCTGCCGTCACCTGGGACGCCGGCATTGGCAACAGCCCACTCCGTCGACCTCCGACGTCACCCTGTGAAGAGCCTGCAGCCGCCAATGACTGCATCCCTCGCGCCTGAACGCCGCCGACTTCACCGGCGTGTATCACACCTCGCTGCCTTGACGTGCCTTCCGCACTGCTGCCGACCTACCCTCCGCCGGCGTTGACGCCCACGTCGACGCCGCCGTCGTTGTTCACCGGTCGAGGAGAGGCTGGTCGAGAAGGGGGGAGCTCCGCCGCCCACACGGAGCGGAGTCCGGCTTCGACGACTGCCCAGGGTATCGCCCCATACTCCTTGGCCTCATGGCATCTCCTCGCATCCTCCAGCCGTCCCTCCAGGCTGTCCATCACCTCGGCGTCGCCTACGCGCACGCTAGTGACTGCACGGCTGCCGGTCTACGAGCACGATCGGTATGTGCAAAGCCGGCTAGACTAAACTACGTCGCGGTGTCGTCCACGCTCACCGCACCATGTGGAGATAAGTGCTGCAACGGGAGCTAGACTACGGGCTAGGCACGTGTGCTCGTGTGATCTCTGTGTTCGTTCACTTAGTCATTTCCTTGTGGTTACGCTTCTTGCTAGTTCACGGGGAGAATTGGCAAGAGTTTCACTAGGAAAACATGACAACAATGATACAATCAAGTTGGCATGGCAAGACTACATCAAAGCTAGCATTCAGGTTGGTCGACTGCTAGCACAGCATGGTCGACTGTGTTCCAGCACGACTTGGTCGGCCGCGCTCCAGCAGTGCAAAGTCGACAACGTGCCAACGCTGCAGGTAGACAGCGTGCCAGCGTTGCTCCCGTAGAACAGCAACGCACCTACTTCGCAGGTGCTCGTTGATGATTGGAGGGCTAGGCCTTGTCACCTGAACAGCGCACGCACCAAGTCATCTTCGTGCTGACGGCTCCACCTGATCTGCCACGTTGACCTCGGGATACCACCATAGAGGTCGGACTCGCCAACGTTGCCTGGGCGACCGTCGCACTCCTTCGCAGAACCTCATCACCCAGGTATCCTGGTCGACTGGGCAACCATGTTAACCAGCTACTCCTTTATGTGCTCGTCGACCTCCCAAGTCGACGACCACACCAACTCAATCTCACTAAGTCGACCACTCCTCTGGTCGACCAGCTCAAGGTCGACGTCACTCGTGGTCGACCAGTGCAGTTGTCAGCCGACCACCCAAGTCGGCTACCCAAAGTCGGCGTCACCAAGTGGACGCCCCTTCTACGTCGGCGCCGACTTCCAGACTGACCTCTTCAAGTCGGCGAACTCCCAAGTCGGCGACCATACAAGTTGGTGACCTTGCAAGTCGGTGCTGACTTCCAGGTCGACGTGCCACATCGCCGACCACCAGTTGAAGTCGGCCGCCGGCTTCCCAAGTCGGCGGCATTGCAGTGGCCCCGTGCAAGTAGACAAACCCCGTCGACCAGCTCGCCCAAGTCAGGGTCGCCCACTGCTGCAAGTCGGCTGTACCTTCCGTACACCCCACCACGAAGTCGGCTCCGCCCAAGCGTGGACGGGGCCAACACACAACTCCTGTTGACAGCCTGGGGGTGTGGAGACTGGGGGTGCTGAGCATGGGGGTGCAGAGTCTGGTGGTGCTGAGCCTGGGGGTGCGGAGACTGCGGGTGCTGAGCGTGGGGGTGCAGAGACTGCGGGTGCTGAGCCTGGGGGTGCTGTCCCTGGGGGTGCTGCGCCTGGGGGCGCTCTCTCTTCCTCGCAGCTGCGTGAGTGGTACTCTCGGTACTGTTGCCACCTCCGTGGTGCTACTGGAGCTGGAGCTGAGGGCGCTGTGCCTACTAGAGGTGGTGTTGCTGCTGACCCTGGGGTCAGCACTGGAGGTGCTGGAGCCACTGGTCCTAGAGGTGCTCGTACTGGCGGTACTGGAGGTGCTAGGACTGGGGGTGCTGCTGGAGGTGCTGCTGGTGCTGGTGGAGGTACTGGAGCTGCTGGTGCTACTAGAGGTACTGGAGCTGCTGGTGTTGCTGCAGGAGTTGGAGCTGCTGCTGGAGGTTCTGGTGCTGTCTCTACTGGTTTTGGGTGCACTGCACAGCCGCGACCGTACTTCATTCCACTCCTCCAGTAGGTTCTTGGTCAGCCGCCTCCTCCTTGTCCTGCTCCCTCCTTAGAGTGTCCTCCGCCTGTCCAGTCCTAGTCACAGCTACCGCCTGCCTCGCCACTTCCTGGTCCTTCTCCCTACACTGGTCCGACACGCGGTCTTACAGAGCGTCGTGAGCCTGAGTCTCGTCCTGTGTCGCCTGAGTCTCATCCTGTTTTGCGTGTTTGTGCTGCTCGCATTGGTCGTCGTGCTCCGCGTGACCGTCCTCCACCTGTCCCTGGCACACACTATATGACTCTGCATCCTTCCACTACTCCACTACGTGTCCCTCTGCCGTCTCCTCCTGCGTCCTCTCTTCCTGTCCTTGCTGACCCGGACTCTGACCGGGTTCGTGCTGCCAGTCCTACTGTCACGCGTCTCCTGGCCACTGCTGTCACTGACCCTTCGTTTGAGTCTGCTGCTGCGTCTGCCCTAGTTGCTGAACTTGTCGACTTTGCTGCTCGCTGTCGTCTAGACTACGCCGCGAGTCTTGTTGTTGAGTCTGAGTCTGTCTGTCCTCCGTCCGTCGGGGGTGAGTGTGCTCTAGGCACGGACGTCCTTGAGGACACACAAGAGGACCTTGAGAGTCTTGCAGCCGCTGCGCCTCATCTCGTGTCCATGCTACTTGCCCCTGAGGGAGACCCGGATGCTCCAGACATCCCGACCCCGTGCTCTTACGCTGAGGCGATTGCGGGTGAGTACTCCTGTGAGAGGACGTCCCCGTTATAATATTTTCTCACTATTCTATTTTTCCATTATCCTATTCTCCCTTTTCTCCTCTTTATTTTGGTCTTTATCTCATCTCGATCGGCCTACTATTCTATTTTCTAGAGCCTTCTATTTATTTCTCTTATTTCCTACTTTTCCCACCGACATACCTATTATACGGCACCGACAGCGCCGACAGTGGTGTATACGGTGTAATCTGGGCGTAATCCCAAGTGCCAATAGACTTGCGTGCTTATGCGCACTTGTGATTGTAGTATCGGGAAGGGTGTGTTCCCGAAGGTTCGTTTTATCTCATTTATCCTTGTACTTTCTGAGTATAAATAGGCCTTGTATTCAGTTTTAGTGACAAGTTTCGATTGAGAATTCGATCCTGTGACAACTCCTCTCAGTGGCAGTCAGCCATGGACGTAGAGATGGCATCCTGGAAGTCCACTGGCACTTACGTCGACGAGGTTCCCCCACCTGGGGCGAACATCGTCAGTGGCATGTGGATTTTCAGGGTGAAGCGGCCGCTAGGTTCTCTGCCTGTCTTCAAGGCTCGTTACGTTGCTCGAGGCTTCAGTCAGCGAGAGGGAGTAGACTTCTTTCAGACCTTCTCCCCCACCCCGAAGATGACCACTCTTTGGGTGCTACTGCACGTTGCCGCTCAGCGTGACTACGAGCTTCACTCTCTTGACTTCAGCACAGCTTTCTTGCAGGGCAGCCTGCACGAGGAGATCTGGCTGCGCCGCCCTCCTGGCTTCACTGGGTCGTTTCCCCCTGGTACCTAGTGGAGCCTCCGGCGGCCGGTCTACGGTCTCCGCCAGGCGCCACGTGAGTGGCACGACACGCTGAGGACTACTCTTGCGGCTCTTGGGTTCGCGCCTTCTACTGCTGACCCGTCGCTGTTTCTGCGCACCGACATGTCGCTGTCGCCGTTCTACATCCTCGTGTACGTCGACGACTTTCTCTTTGCCACTGCTGACACTGAGGCTCTCGCCCACGTGAAGTCGGAGCTGCAGAAGAGACACATGTGCACAGACCTGGGTGAACTGCGCAGCTACCTTGGCTTGCAGATAACGCGGGTCAGAGCACGCCGCACCATCACACTGACTTAGTCACACATGGTGCAGCAGATCCTTTAGCGCTTCGGCTTTACCTGGTCCTCAGCACAGGCCACTCCTGTGGCTACAGGTCACTCGCCCTCAGCTCTTCCTTCGGATGAGTCTTTAGTACGGAGTGGTCCTTACCCAGAGCTAGTTGGCTGCCTCATGTACCTGATGACGTGCACTCGTCCTGACCTAGCATACCCTCTTGGCCTTTTGGCCCGCTACTTGGCTCCTGGTAGGCACCGAAAGGTGCACTGGGATGCTGCTAAGAGGGTACTGCGCTACTTGTGCAGTACATCAGGCATAGGGCTCGTGCTTGGAGGGAGGAGCTCAGTTGTTCTCACTGGGCACTCAGACGCTTCTTGGGTTGACGACCAAGCTACACAGCGGTCGTCACAGGGTTACACCTTCAGCCTTGGCTCTGGCTCAGTTTCCTGGCGTTCTACACGTTTGTCTTCAGTTATCAGCTCCAATTTTGAGGCTGAGATCTTCGCCAAAGCCATGGCTGCACAGGAGTTACGCTGGCTCACCTACCTGTTGACCAACCTGGGAGAGCGGCCTCGTTCTCCTCCAGTGCTGTACGTCGACAACAAGGCTGCCATTGCCTTGTGTGAGGAGCACATACTGGAGCACAGAACGAAGCACATCGCTCTACGTTACTTCCTGGCTCGAGAGTTGCAGCAGCGTGGTCAGCTTCGTCTGCGTTACGTGGCCACTCAGGCCAACACTGCTGATATATTCACCAAGGCACTTCAGTCTGGTGATCATCAGCGCTTCTGTACTTTGCTAGTTCTTGTGCCCACTTTTCCTCACTTGCTGTAGGCTTTGCTTGTACTGTGATCTATATATAAATATATATACCTGTATGTTTGCACTGCTAGATAGAGATCACTGTGCTGTTTGTGTTGCATATATGCCTCTGCACGTGAACTGGCCTTGTGGCCCTTTGCCTGTGCTCAGAGTGTGTGGTGACTTTCTGATCCACCCTGAGCTTGCTTTGCCTTTCTTGACTGGACTTGTGACCCCCTTTGCTCTCCCCCACTTTGCCTATGGGGTGTGTCAAACATTATATATGTTATAGTTCTGTAGGCTATAGTGGGTTTAGCCTTAGGGGGTACACAATTCTAGGTTTCCTACTTGTACTCTCAATCTTCCTAGTGCAATCACTCCTCATTCTAACATTGCCCCGACTTGTCCAAGTGGGAAGATTCCCTATAGACGCTCGAGTTTGTGTAAAACGATGCACAATTAGCTACGAATTGTTAGTCCCCGTTTTACCTTAGTTGCACAATAGATCTAGCGGTACCCTCGTTGACCATGCCCGACAATCCGGTACCACTTTCGCAGCAGTTCGTCACGGAATTAGAAGCTGCACAAGACAAATCAGAAGAGTTTATTCGCAAGGCAAATGTCATTGCCAGCCGCAATGCCTTTTGCCATCGAAATAATTTACCCCTCAATGCCGGACAGTTGGTACAACTAGAGACGAAGAACCTTCGGTTGCCCCAACTGGCAAAACCCCGCCCGAGGTTTGAGGGGCCATTCCTTATCATCAGAATGCTGACAGACATAACGTCAAAGTTATTGTTGCTCGATAACTGGCGCATACACGATGTGTTCCGTTGCAACCGTTTGTCGCATAGTCGTCAGCACATTGCACGCCAGAATATAGAGCCTACACTCCACCCTGGTAAAGTTCTCAGTCATGGCGTGCGCTTGAGGACAATCGAACGCTGCGTCAACCTCTTACTTCGGCGGGTTGATTAGGCAAGCGAGGATGACACATGGATCACGCCTAACTCACTTCGGGGACTCTTGGTACTACGAGCAGGGTCTCAGATAGGTTTTGGGCGAGTCTGAAAAAAGATCCCTTTCTGCGGATGCGTGCTTGATATGTGTCAGAATATTTATATCGTTTAGATATGGTTAGTTACTCTAGGCTACAGTAAGTTGCCTTTTAAAGGGTACAACATTCTGTTTAGTTTAACAGATTGTATCCCCTTACCCCAATTCTCTCGACACTTGTTCCTAGCATGTTTTAAGATGGTATTAGAGTAGGTATTTTTTCTCCATCACACGCTTCCGCTCCCTCCCTTAACCGTTCCCAATGTGCGCGTCCCTTATGGTCCGATTCGTCTCGGGTAAGAGGGCCCTTCCCCCCCCCCCCCCCCCCCCCGTTTTGTGTCAGAACATTATAGCTCATGCTTTTGTATAGGCTATAGTGGGGTATCCCATAAGGGGTACAATCCAATTAGGGTTAGTACTTGTACCCACTTCATTCATAGTTCATTCATTCGCGTTCACTCTTTCACATGGAATCAGAGTAGGTCCCCTCCTAGGGACTGTTCCCACGGCCCACCGAAGCGCGCCCCGAGGCGAGCGTTCCTTTTTTTTAGCGACCCTCCGTGTCGCCCCTAGCGGCCCCATCGCCCTTACGTCGCGGCCCCGCCGCCCTCACGTTGCGGCCCCGCCGCCCTCACGTCACGGCCCCGCCGCCCTCACGTCGCGGCCCAGCCGCCCTCACGTCGCGGCCCCGCCGCCCTCACGTCGCGGCCCCACCCCCCTCACGTCGCGGCCCCGCCGCCCTCACGTCGCGGCCCCGCCGCCCTCACGTCGCGGCCCCGCCGCCCTCACGTTGCGGCCCCGCCGCCCTTACGTCGCGGCCCCGCCGCCCTCACGTCGCGGCCCCGCCGCCTCACCTTCGCGGCCTCGACGCCCTCACCTTCGCGGCCCTCACCTTCGCGGCCCCGCCGCCCTTACCTACGCGGCCCCGCCGCCCTTACGTCGCGGCCCCGCCGCCCTCACGTAGCGGCCCCGCCGCCTCACCTACGCGGCCCCGCCGCCCTCGCCTTCGCGGCCTCGCCACCCGTGCCTACGCGGCCCCGCCGCCTTCTCCTACGCGGCCCCGCCGCCCTCACGTCACGGCCCCGCCGCCCACACCTTCGCGGCCCCGCCGGTCTCCCCTCCTGCCAAGCCGCCCGAGCAGCCGCCCGCCACGCCGCCCGGTACCGGAGCAGCCGAGCCGCCCAGCAGCAGCCGCCGGGCCGCCTGGCCGCTGAGCCGCAGTTCAGCCGAGCCGCCCAGCAGCAGCCGCCGAGCCGCCGGGTCGCCGAACCGCAGTTCAGCCGAGCCGCCCAGCAGCCGCCGCCGAGCCGCCGGACCGCCGAGCCGCAGTACCGCCGAGCCGCCCTGCTGCCGAGCCGCCCGACCTGCCCTGTCTAGTGAGCACAGCCCCACTGCTACTGCGTGCCCTTCCCCAACTGCTTGCACTGCTAGTCTGTCGTCATGGCTACCCCTAGTATCCTCGCTTTTCACGCTGAGGGTCGAGCCATTGACTTTGAGGTCTGGGTCGACGACCTGCAGCTGTTTTTACAGTGCGATAGGGCGGACGGTCTTTCTCTCTTTGACCTCACCTCTCGCGCCTCCCCTGCTCCTGCTGCTGATGCTGACCCCACTGTTTGCTCTCAGTGGGCCACCCGCGATGCTGCTGCACGTCTTGCTGTGCGTCGCCACCTGCCTACCACTGAGCGCGCGCACTTTAGTCAGTACAAGAGTGCTCAGACCTTGTACGACGCTGTAGTTGCGCGCTACTCTTCCCCTGCCTCTGCTGCACTGAGCCGCCTCATGCTACCGTACCTCTTTCCCTTGCTGCCTTTCCTACAGTCGCTGACCTCATCACGCACCTCCGCACTTCTGACACTCGCTACCGCGCCGCACTTCCTGCTGAGTTCTGCGCCAAGAACCCCCCCCCCATGTACATCGCTCTCTATTACATAGTCACTCGCCTCCCTGACTCCCTTCGCATAGTCGAGGACCACTTCCTCTCAGTCTGTCCCACCACCCTCACTGTCGACCTCCTCGAGAAGGCCCTCCTAGCGGCGGAGAAGAGCATAGTCGCTGTAGGAGCCTCTCGTGGTGACCCGCGCACCCCCATCTTTGAGGGGTGTTCTCCTTCCCCCCTGCTGCCCTCTGTTGCCTCTGCTGCTGCTGCCGACCTGCTTGGTCTTGAGTCGGTCGGCGCGGCGTCTGCTCCTAGCGGGAGACGCCGCCCTGGCAAGGGCAAGGGGGGCAAGGGCGCGGGTGGATCTGGCGGAGGCAGTGGAGGTGGCAGTGGCGGTGGCGAAGGGAGTGGGGGTGGCGGTGGGAGTGGTGGTGGGGGTGGTGGTGGTGGTGGCGGAAGCGAAGGCGGCGGCGGTGGCGGCGGAGGCGGTGGGAGCGAAGGCGGCGGTGGTGGCGGAGGTGGAGGCGGCGGTGGCGGAGGAGGTGGAGCCGGTCGGGGTAGTGCCCCGCAGCGGAGCGGCTCTGGTGGTGGTCAGCGCCAGCAGCAGCAGCAGCAGCGTTCTCGGGACATCCCCCCGCCTCAGCAGCTCCGTGAGTGGTACACGCAGCGTCAGCGTGGTGGGGGTCTTGGCCCGTGCACCTACGTTCTTCGTTCCTGCAACCGCGCGGGTGAGCAGTGTGGGGGTGCCCACTCCACCCAGCGCTGCTTTGGCCGCCTGACGAACGCTTGGCGTGAGCAGTTCCCCGAGGCTAGTGAGATTCCCCGCTGGGGAGAGCTGTCTAGGGCTAGCGTAGCGATCTTTGATCTTGACTTTGATGCTATCCTTGCTGCCATGTATGCTGTGACTTTTAGTAATGAGGGTGACTGTTACCGGTGTTTCCCGCCCGACCCAGGCATTGGTACTGCTGCGCTAGGTGCTTGTGAGGCTACTGCTCTAGGTGCCAGTGCGTCTGCACTCTCAGGTACTGGTGAGGCTGCGCTCTCAGGTACTGCGTCGGCTTCGGCCTCCCTCACCTTCACACTTGACTCAGGGGCTTCTCGCTCCTTCTTTCGAGACCGCACCACACTCACCCCGCTTGATTAGCCGGTTGCAGTCTCCCTGGCTGACCCCTCTGGAGGTCCTGTCCTCGCTCACTTCTCCACTGTCCTCTCGTGTCCGGTTGCCCCCTCGGGCACCCTGTCGGGTCTGTACCTCCCCTCGTTCTCGACAAACTTGGTGAGTGGTGCTGACCTGCAGGATGCGGGGGTTCACCAGTTTACTCCTGCGAGTCAGCGGGGGACCCACTGCTCGGACGCCCGCACAGGCCGACACCTAGCCACGTTTTCGCGTCGGCCGGGGTCGACTCTCTACACCTTGACCACTGAGTCTCCTCCAGTCCCTGCGTCTGGCCAGGTAGCTGCGTCGGGTCAGGTGTTTGCTGCTGCGTCCAGGTCTGGTCCTGAGTCTGCCCCCTGCTTGTGTCGCCTCCTGTCTCACGAGACTCTCTTGTCGCACCAACGTCTTGGCCACCCCTCCTTGCGTCGTCTTCGGGGCATGGCTTCCAGTGTCCTTGTCTCTAGTCTCCCCCGGTCTCTTCCTCCCCTTCCTTCGGGGCCAGGACCTTCCTGTGTCCCCTGTGTTGAGGGGCGGCTCCGGGCTGCCCCTCACTCCTCCCATTTTCCCCCGACAGAGGCTCCTCTGCAGACGCTTCACATGGACGTGTGGGGCCCGGCCCGCCTCCGTGGACAGGGTCACGAGCGCTACTTCCTGCTGGTGGTTGACGGCTACTCGCGTTACACCACGGTCTTCCCCTTGCGCAGCAAGGGTGATGTCACTGGGGTGTTGATCGACTGGATCCGCGCAGCTCGTCTCCAGCTCAGGAGGAGCTTCGGCTCGGACTTTCCTGTTCTGCGTCTGCACTCTGAGCGAGGCGGAGAGTTCTCCTCTGGCCTTGTGCGAGCCTACTGTCGTGCACGAGGCATCCGCCACACCTTCACGCTTCCGGACTCTCCACACCAAAATGGGATTGCTGAGCGCCGCATTGGCATGGTCATGGACGTCGCTCGTACGTCCATGATGCATGCGGCTGCCCCCCATTTTCTGTGGCTGTTTGCGGTTCGGTACGCGGCGCATCAGCTCAACCTTCACCCCAGGGTCTCCCGGCCGGAGACCTCCCCAGCTCTGCTGTGGACGGGGAAGGTCGGCGATGCGTCTGCGTTCCGTGTCTGGGGATCTCGGGCGTTTGTCCGCGACTTGTCTGCGGACAAGCTGTCCCCTCGTGCTGCTCCCTGTGTCTTCCTAGGCTTCTCCCCTGACGCCCTAGGGTGGCAGTTCTACCACCCCTCCTCTCTTCCTGTTCTGTCCTCCCAGGACGTCACGTTCGACGAGTCCGTCCCCTTGTACCGCCTCTTCCCCTACCGCACTCCTTCCCTCCCCCCGCCATCGCACTTCCTTGTGCCAGGTCCCCCCCCGGTAGACCCCCTTCCACCTCAGGGTCCTGCCCCTTCCGGTGTGTCCCAGGTAGATGCAGTCGAGGCGGTCGAGGTTGCTGGTGACTCAGGTACAGCTGGGGGTGCTGAGCCTGGGGGTGCTGAGCCTGGGGGTGCTGACTCTGGGGGTGCTGAGCCTGGGGGTGGTGAGCCTGGGGGTGCTGCCTCTGGGGGTTCTGAGCCTGGGGGTGCTGAGCCTGGGGGTGCTGACTCTGGGGGTACTGCGCGCGTGGGTGCTGAGCCTGGGGGTGCTGAGCCTGGGGGTGCTGCGTCTGGAGCTGCTGGGCCTGGAGGTGTGGAGCGTGCGTCCACTGGACCTCCCCTTGTGGCGTGTGGCGGTGCTGGGCCTGGAGGTTCTCTGGGTGTTTCGTCTCGGCGGGAGCCACTCTCTCCACAGGAGCTGCGTGAGTGGTTTGCTCGCCGCTGGAGACGTACTGCTGGAGCTGGCGCTTCTTCGACCGCTGAGGGTGCTGGTGCCGCCGGTCCCGGAACTGCTGGACCTGCGGGTCCGCCTGGAGCTGGAGCTGCTAAGTGTGTTGGTTCTAAGACTACTACTATCAGTCCTGGTGGTGGTCGTGCTGCGGGTGCTGCTAATGCTGCTGGAGGTCTTGCCGCGGGAGGTGTTGTTGGTGCTGGTGCTGCCGGAGGTGCTGAGGGTGCTGGTGCTGTCCTTGCTGTGTCTGGTGCTGCCGCGCGGCCTCGGCCGTACTTTGTTCCGCTTCTTCAGCAGGTTCTTGGTCTTCCTCCTCTCTTAGAGTGTCCACCGCCTGTCCAGTCGCAGTCACAGTTACCGCCGTCCTCCCCACTGCCTTCTCCTTCACCATACACTGGTCCTACTGGAGGTCTTGCTGAGCGTCGTGAGCCTGCGTCTCGTCCTACGTCGCCTGATCGCGCGGCTCGCACTAGTGGTCGCAGTTCGCGTCAGCGTCCTCCTCCTGTACTTGGCACGCACCGGATGTCTCTGCGTCCGTCCACTGCTCCTCTGCGTGCCCCTTTGTCCTCTCCTCCTGAGTCCTCTCTTCCTGCGCTTGCCGACCCTGAGTCGGACTCTCTTCGTGCTGCCAGTCCTACTGTCACGCGTCTCCTTGCAAGTGTCGTCACTGACCCCTCCTTTGAGTCCACTGCTGCGTCTGCTCTTGTTGCTGAGCTCGTCGACTTTGCTGCTCGCTGTCGTCTAGACTACGCTGCTAGTCTCGTTGCTGAGTCTCCGTCTGTCTGTCCTCCGTCCGTCGGGGGTGAGTGTGCTCTTGGCACAGACGTCCTTGAGGACAGGCAGGAGGAGTTTCAGTGTCTCGCTGCTGCTTCACCTCATCTCGCGTCTGTACTGCTTGCCCCGCAGGGAGACCCGGATGCACTAGACATCCCGACTCCGCGCTCTTACGCGGAGGCCGGAGAGGGTCCCTACTCCTCTCAGTGGCAGGCAGCTATGGATGCAGAGATGGCTTCCTGGAAGTCCACAGGCACCTACGTTGACGCGGTTCCCCCACCTGGGGCGAACATCGTCAGTGGGATGTGGATCTTCAGGGTGAAGCAGCCGCTGGGCTCTCCACCTGTCTTCAAGGCGCGGTACGTGGCTCGTGGCTTTAGTCAGCGGCAGGGAGTTGACTACTTTCAGACCTTCTCTCCCACCCCGAAGATGACCACTCTTCGGGTGCTGCTGCACATAGCCGCTCAGCGCGACTACGAGCTCCACTCTCTTGACTTCAGCTCTGCTTTCTTGCAGGGTAGCCTGCACGAGGACATCTGGCTGCGCCGTCCACCTGGCTTCACTGGGACTTTCCCTCCTGGCACCCAGTGGAGCCTGCGACGGCCAGTCTACGGTCTCCGCCAGGCACCGCGTGAGTGGCACGACACACTGAGGACTACGCTTGCGGCTCTTGGGTTTGCTCCCTCTACTACTGACCCGTCAATGTTTCTGCGCACCGACACTTCTCTGCCGCCGTTCTACATCCTCGTGTACGTCGACGACTTGTTCTTTGCCACAGCAAATACTGCTGGACTCGCCTACGTGAAGTCCGAGCTGCAGAAGAGACACACGTGCACAGACCTCGGTGAACTGTGCAGCTACCTTGGCTTGCAGATCACTCGGGACAGAGCACGCCGCACCATTACCCTGACTCAGTCACACATGGTGTAGCAGGTCCTTCAGCGCTTCGGCTTCACGTACTCCTCGCCTCAGGCCACTCCTCTATCTACTCGCCACTCGCTCTCAGCTCTGCCTTCGGATGAGTCCGTAGAGTCGAGTGGTCCGTACCTAGAGCTTGTTGGCTGCCTCATGTACCTGATGACCTGCACACGACCTGACCTTGCATACCCTCTTAGCATTCTTGCACGCTATGTTGCTCCTGGGAGACACCGACCAGAGCACATGGCTGCAGCGAAGAGGGTGTTGCGCTACTTGTGCAGTACGTCGGGCATGGGGCTAGTGCTTGGAGGGCGGAGTCCAGTGGTCCTCACTGGGCACGCGGACGCTTCTTGGGCTGACGACCAGGCTACTCAGCGGTCGTCGTAGGGTTACACCTTCAGTCTTGGTTCCGGCTCTGTTTCGTGGCGGGCTACTCGCTCGTCTTCTGTTCTCGGCTCCAGTTGTGAGGCTGAGATCTACGCCGGGGCCATGGCTGCTCAGGAGCTTCGCTGGCTCACCTACCTGCTGACTTACCTTGGATAGCTGCCTCGTTCTCCTCCAGTGCTGTACGTAGACAACAAGGCCATGCTGGCCTTGTGTTGAGAGCAGCGCCTGGAGCACAGAACGAAGCACATTTCTCTCCGCTACTTTCTTGCTCGTGAGTTGCAGTAGCGTGGTCAGATGCGACTTGAGTACGTGGCCTCTGAGGCCAACACTGCTGATGTTTTCACCAAGGCACTTCCGCCTTGTGATCATCAGCGTTTCTGCACTCAGCTGGGACTTGTCCCAGTCTTGCCTCACTTGCTCACCTCTTGACCTTACTTGTACTCTTGCATATATATATACCTGCTCTTGCTTGTTTAGAGTTATATATATATGTGTCTCCTCCTGCATGTGAACTGGCCTTGTGGCCTTGACCTTGTGCTCAGACTGTGTGGTGACGTTGTGATCCACCCTCAGCTTGCTTTGCTTTGCTTTGCTTGACTGGTCTTGTGACCCCTTGTTCTCCCCCACTTTGCCCATGGGGGTGTGTCAGAACATTATAGCTCATGCTTTTGTGTAGGCTATAGTGGGGTATCCCATAAGGGGTACAACCCAATTAGGGTTAGTACTTGTACCCACTTCATTCATAGTTCATTCATTCGCGTTCACTCTTTCACATTTTGGCGTGCTCTAAATGCCCCCTCTCTCCCCCCCCCCCCCCCCCCCCCTGCGGACCCGCATAGCCGCTCGTATCCAGCAGCAGCCGTGTGCGCACGCAGCAGGCACTCACGCACCAGCAGCAGCAGCATGCGCGTTAGCTTGGAGGAAGCCACGCACGCCACTGCAGCGACGCACGCACGCAGCGACCGCGTACACAGCAGCTCCAGCAGCCGCACGCATCGCAGCTAGCTGCCAGCAGCAGCTAGCCGCTAGCAGCTAGGCGCCAGCAGCTAGCCGCCAACAGCTATCTGCCAGCTAGAACCTCCCACCCTCCTATAGCCCCTTCAAACTGCTCACAACCCCTTCCAACTGCTCACAGCCCCTTCCAAATGCTCACAGCCCCTTCGAGCCACCCACAGCCCCTCCTCAAAGCCCACAGCCTCCTACTTCCGCCCATAGCCACCCACACGGGCCCACAGCCGCCCGTAGCCACCCACAAGGGCCCACTCCAGCAGTGCAGCGCGCGCTAAGCCCGGCCACCACGCGCGCACCACCACCCAGCAACGCACTCTCCCCCCACCCCCTACGCCGCTGCTGTGCTCGGGCTTTACGGCGAGCCTACTGCTCTTGGCAACTTCCACGGCAGCTGGCAGCCGCTCTTCCGTCCTTCTCACGGATTATGTTTTCAGTGTTTCCTCCTAGCCTAGGTTTCCATCTGCTGGTTTTCAGACCTGGCGCTCCTCACTCCATTCGCTCCCAGCTCCGCTCGTTCATATGTCTAGCTACTCCCAGCTTCTAGCTCCTAGCTCAGTTTCCTCCTCCATTCGATCGTTCCTTGCCTAATTTCACCATGCGCTCCTAGCTGTTCTTACTCCTCGCTCCAGCTACTCTTCGAGCCTGTAGTTTCTAGCCTGACGTTTCTCATTGCGGCCGTGCCTCACCCCTGCAGTTCCTCGTTCCAGTCGCTTCTACCTCAGTTTGCTCCGTGCTCCGGCCGTTCCTCACCTAGTTTCACCTAGCACTCCTAACTATTCTCGCTCCTTGCTCCCAGCTCCGTTTGCTCCATGCTCCTGCCATTCTTCACCTAGTTTCACCTGGTGCTCCTATCTGTTCTCACTCTTCTCTCCTAGCTCCAGGCGCTCTTAGCCTGTCGCTCCTCCACCCTACTAGCCTTTACCATGGAGTCCACTAGAGTTCTCTAGTAGCAGGGACAGCAGCGGCGGTCGTTTCAGCGGTTGGAACCTCAGCAGCAGTGGCTTGCGGGTACCTAGCTTAGGACCTTTGCCTATTGCTAGTGTAGGTTCTTGTGCAATCACTAGCCCAGTCGTGACGACTGCTGTCGCGTCGCTCTCCTTTACGCTGGACTCAAGCGCGTCTCAGTGCTTCTTCCATGACCACACCAGTGTCACACCTCTTTCGGCTCCAGTCCAAGTTGCCCTGGCTGATCCTACTTCAGGACCAGCAGTCGCTCGCAGCTCGACCACTCTCCCGTGCTCGGCTATCCCTTCTGGTTTCCTCACTCGCCTCTACATCCCCTCATTCTCTCGGAACTTGGTGGGCGTTGGATACCTTCAGGATCGTGGGATCACAGTTACTTTTCAGGTGCATGGGGGGACAGCGATCTGTACAGATGCTTCCACCGGGGCACTTCTTGCCACGTTCACCGGGCAGCCCCAGTCAGGTCTCTTCGTTCTGCACACTGTGTCCCACCAGGTGGCAGAGTCCGGTCAGGACCCTCTAGGTAGCCGAGTCCGGTCAGGTTTCTGCATCCCCACAGGTTGCTGTGGCCGGTCTGGTTGCTGCGTCTTGCTCTTGCCGTTCACTCTCTCACCCGACAGTCTTGTGGCACCACCACCTTGGTCACCTATCCATCCCACGGCTCCGCAGCATGGCTAGCTAGCGTCTTGTCTCAGGTCTCCCGCGTGTCTTTGCGTCTCTCCCTAGTTCGCATGCGCTGCCCTGCACTCCTTGCGTCGAGGGTAGGCTGCGCGCCACTCCTCACTCCTCCCTTCGTCCGGCCACCGCTCCCTTCTAGACCCTCCACTTGGACGTCTGGGGCCCAGCCGCTCGTGCTGGGCTTGGACCGGAGCGCTTCTTTCTCGTGGTCGTTGACGACTACTCCAAGTACACCACGGTGTTTCCTCTTGCGAAGAAGTCTTAGGTGACTTTTACGCTGATCCGATGGCTCCTGGCCACTGAGGGCACTCGTGGTAGACGTGTCTGTTGTCTCCACTCCGACCATGGGGGTGAGTTCCGCTCTGGCGTACTTGCCGCGTTCTGCAGCGAGCAGGGCATCACACAGTCCTGGACGCTTCCAGACTCCCCACAGCAGAATAGGGTTGCTGAGCGCCGCACTGGCTTGGCCATGGATATCACCCGCACCTCTATGATCCATGCCCGTGCGCCACATTTTCTATGGCCTTACGCGGTTCGCTACGTTGCCCACTTGCTGAACCTGTGGCATCACGTTTCACGATCAGGAGCTTTACCGACCAGTCTTTGGACCTGGTCCCCTGGTGTTGAGTCAAAGTTTCACGTCTCAGGCTGCCTTGTGCTTGTCCGCGACACCTCTGCGGATAAGCTCTCAGCTCGCGCCATTCCCTGTGTCTTCCTTGGTTTCCCAGTGGACTCTCCTGACTATTTTGTTTACCACCTGCCCCTCCACCGTTTCCTCGACCCCCGTGATGTCCAGTTTGACGAGTCCGTGTCCTACTACACCTGGTACCCCTGTCGAGGTCTCCCAGTCCCCCCTCCTCCTCTTTTCCTCGCACCCTCTCCTCCTTCTACTCCTGCTCCTCCGGTACCCCCGCCCCCCTCTGGTTTTGTGTGTCGCATGCTACCCCTCTACCCTCGATCGCGCATCAGGTAGCGCCTCCCTCTCTGTAATCCTCCTTACATTCCCCCCAACAGCCTTCGGCATTTCCGTGACAGGTTACTATGGACTCAGGGGGTGTTGGAGCTGGAGGTGCTGCCACTAGGGGTACTGGAGCTCGAGGTGCTGGCCCTGGTGGTGCTAGTTTTGGAGGTGCTGGAGCTGGAGGTGCTGGCATTGGTCGTGCTAGTTCTGGGGGTGCTGGAGCTGGAGATGCTGGCACTGGAGGTGCTAGTTATAGGGAGACTAGCACCGGGGGCTCTACTACTGCGCCTCCCGACCGCCACGACACACATCTCCAGGCTGCTCGGCGACGTGAGCTTTCCCGCCTAGGACCCAGTGGAGCCTCAGACGACCATTCTATGGTCTCCGCCAGGTGCCTCGTCAGTGGCATGACACGCTGCGCACCACTCTTGCTGCCCTTGGGTTTCGTCCTTCGTCCGCCGGGCCATCGCTGTTCGTTCGTTCTAGGCCCCACACCTTTCTTCGACCTCGTCTACGTCGATGACTTGGTCTTTGCTACAGTAGACAGGGCCGCTCAGGCTGAGGTGAAGTCCGAACTGCAAAAGAGACACACGTGCACTGACCTTGGTGAGCTGCGCCACTATCTTGGCTTGCAGATCACAAGGAACAGAGCCGCTCGCACCATTACACTCTCACAGTCACACATGGTACAGCAGGTCCTTCAGGGGTTCGGGCTTCAGCAGTCCACCACACAGCCCTTTTCCCGACGAGCCCTTTGTATCCAGTGGTCCCTACGCAGAGCTTTTGGGCTGCCTCATGTACCTGATGACTTGTACTCGTCTGGACCTCGCCATTCTGTTAAGAATGAGAAGTGGGAAGGTAGTTAGGTTTAAGTGGGCCTAGGCTTAGTAGGCTAGGCCAAGGGGGTCGAGCTAGTTTGTGCAAAGGAGGGAGAGTCGAGAATGGGAATGGTGTTCACTATAGCAAGAGAGGACATATTGCAAACAAGTGAAGAAAGAGGTGCACCACCTATAAAATTCATATCTACACTACAGCTAGAACTACATGCAGGTATAAGAATATAATTTTGACATCCCCCCGTAACTACATGCAGGAATAGCTAAGTGCAAAACACAACCTGCACGGGTACACCACAGACTGATAAAACAGCAATAGCAGGCAAGGCAACAGAGCATGTACAGCAGCAAAAGGGCAGGCGACAGCAAGACACTCCTGCCACCCCCTTACTCTCCTCCCCCCCCGACCACAGGAGGGGCAGCAGGGAGAGAGAGGAGGCAGGCTGGCGCTGGCTGGTCACCCCCTCCATCCCCTCACCCTCCCCCTCCCCCTCCCCCCCACACTGCTGCAGGAGCAGCAGAGGGGGGAAGAGAGGAGAGGTGGAGGGACGGCTGCTGGTTGGTCTCACACCCACCACCCCAGTGCCACTCCCCCGGCTCCCCCACACCCTCACACCCTCCCCCCCAGCGGCAGCTGCAGCAGTGGGAACGAAAAGAGGAGGGGAAAGGAAGCACACCACCCATCCCCCCCACACCCGCCACCCCCATACCCTCCCCCCCACAGCTGCAGGGAGACGAAGGAGGAGGGGGGGGGCGGGGAGAAAGCCGCAGAGCGGCTACAGAGGGTCGGCGCGGGTAGGGCAAGGGCGGCTGCAACGAGTGCAGGCGCGGGATGAGGCAGAGGCGGCTACACCGAGTGCAGGAGCGGGGGCGGCTGCTCCAAGGGCAGACGCTGGGTGGTGCAGGGGCGGCTGCACCGAGTGTAGGCGCGGGTGAGGCAGGAGCAACGTCGCGGGCGCCGGGGGCGGGTCCGCGGCGGCTCAGGGCACCGTCGCGGGCGTCAGGGGCGGGTCCGCAGCGGCTCAGGACACCGTTGCGGGCGCCAGGGGCGGGTCCGCGGCGGCTCAGGGCACCGTCGCGGGCGCTAGAGGCGGGTCCGCGGCGGCTCGGGTCACCGTCGCGGGCGCCAGGGGCGGTTCCGCGGCGGCTCAAGGCACCGTCGCGGGCGCCAGAGGCGGGTCCGCGGCGGCTCAGGTCACCGTCGCGGGCGCCAGGGGCGGGTCCGCGGCGGCTCAGGGCACCGTCGCGGGCGCCAGGGGCAGTTCCGCGGCGGCTCAGGGCACCGTCGCGGGCGCCAGTGGCGGATCCGCGGCGGCTCAGGGCACTGTTGCGGGCGCCAGGGGCGGGTCCGCGACGGGCAGAAAAAAACGTCACGCACCACCCGGGCGCGGGACAGAACGAGAATTGCCACGCGCCCGAGGCGCGCGATCGGAAAAACAGCAGCGGAAGCGTGAGGCGGGCCCACAGGCCAGGACTTAACAGTCTCTACTACCATGTCAAGAATGAGAAGTGGGTAGGTAGTTAGGTTTAAGTGGGCCTAGGCTTAGTAGCCTAGGCCAAGGGGGTCGAGCTAGTTTGTGCCAAGGAGGGAGAGTCGAGAATGGGAATGGTGTTCACTATAGCAAGAGAGTACATATAGCAAACAAGTGAAGAAAGAGGTGCACCACCTATAAAGTTCATATCTACACTACAGCTAGAACTACATGCAGGTATAAGAATATAATTCTGACACTTTCCTCTCAGCTTCCTCTCTCGTTTTTTTTGCGACTTATAGACACCGTCTTGTTCACTGGACAGATGCTGTGAGGGTCGCGAAGTACCTGGCGACAACTTCAAGCATGGGGCTTGTGCTTGGAGGGAGACAGCCAGTTGTTCTGACCGGTCACTTCGACTCTTCCTACGCCAACGACGTGGAGATACAGAGGTTCACTCAGAGGTACTGCTTCAGCTTGGGCGCTGGAGGTGTACTCGGTCGTCGTCTATCGTCTCGTCTAGCGCTGAGGCAGGGATCTACGCTGGTGCCATGGCTGCGCAGGACTTCGTTGGTTGACTTTCTTGCTCAGTGACCTTGGTGAGCGGCCTCGCTCTGCACTGACCTTGTTCGTTGACAACAAGGGCATGATCCTCATTTGTCGAGAGCCTCGAGTGGAGAGCGGAGTGAAGCACATTGACGTGAGGTACTTTCTCCTACGAGACATGCAGCGACGCGGCCACGCACGCTTGGACTTCGTGGCCTTAGCGGCCAACACATTAAACATTTTCACTAGGCCCTAGCGCCTAGTGACCACCACAGGTTCTGTCTGCAATTAGGACTTGTTGACTCTGGTGTTCGTGTACCGTAGACTCATTTCTTGTTGCTTGCTCTTTTTGTCCTTGCATCTATATATTTGTTAATTCTTGAATTGGCCTTGTGGTCGTTTCTTTGTGCTTGGACTGTGTGGTGATCTTGAGATCCACCCTAAGAGTTGACTTGTTGCTTCTCTCGACTGGTCTTGTGACCATTTGTTTCCCTTGGTTGTTTTGATGCCCCTCACTAAGCCTATGGGGGTGTGTCAAACGTTTATATCATTTAGATATGGTTAGTTACTCTAGGCTACACTGAGTTGCCCTTTAAAGGGTACAATATTTTGTTTAGGTTAACACTTTATATCCCCTTGCCCCAATTCTCTCGACGCTTATTTCGATGCAACCGTTTGCCGCACTGTCGTCAGCCATTGCACGCTGAATATAGAGCCTACACTTGAACCTTGTAAAGTTCTCAGTCATCGCGTGCGCTTGACGACAATCAGACGCTGCGTCAACCTCTTACTCCCGCGGGTTGACCAGGCAAGCGATGATGACACATGGATCACGCCTAACTCGCTTCGGAGACTCTTGGTACTACGAGCAGGGCCTCATATTGGTTTTGGGCTAGTTTGAAAAAAAATTATCCCTTTCTTCGGATGCGTGCCTGATATGGATCACATCTCCTAAAAGGGGGGAAGGGGTATTGTAAGTGTTTGAATAACCAAAAGGTTATCATAACATTCCCAAAGGCTCTCCACTCGCGCGCCACTCCATAACGAAGCAACATGCCTGTATCAGTATCGCAATAGCTCATATAGAGCATGCGGAAGGTCGAGGGTCACCTGAAGGTCAACAGTCGAAGACAGTCAATGGTCGTGGCCCTTGACTGCCCAGTAACCGCACTGGGTAGTTACGCAATGCAACACAGTAACTGTCAATAATCGCAATAGTCGTGGTTACTGTAGGAATGTAATTCAGTTAAATAAGGGAATGTACCTCTCAGAGTACATTGCTGTCAGAATGTTATAATTATCTAGCCTGTAGTGGGGTGCTCTATAGCGAGTACAACCATGTTAGGGTTTGCTATATGTATCCCAACTGTTGCTAGTGAAACCCCTTCCCTTCCTCTCTTCTTCATTCTCGTTCTAACCTTCAAATGCTATCAGAGCATCTACGGTTCTGGCGTGTGGGCCCACTCAACTGCTTCCGCTGCTACTCTGTGTTCGGCACGCCCAGTGGCGTGCCCCTCGCGCTACTTTTAGCGGCCCCGTTGCCGCCCTTCCAAGCCCCTCGCGGCCCCTTCGCGGCCCCGTTGCCGCCCTTCCAGGCCCCTCGCGGCCCCTTCGTGGCCCCGTCGCCGCCCCTTTCGCGGCCAGTCGCCGCCCTTCCAGACCCCTCGCGGCCCCTTCGCGGCCCCGTCGCCGCCCCTATCGGCCCCGTCGACACCGCCAGCGGCCCCGTCGCCGACCCTAGCGGCCCTGTCGCCGCTCCTATCGGCCCCGTCGCCGCCGCCAACGGCCCTGTCGTCACCTCCAGCGGCCCCGTCGCCGACCCTAGCGGCCCCGTCGCCGCCAGCGGCCCCGTCGCCGACCCTAGCGGCCCCGTCGCCACTCCTATCGGCCCCGTCGTCGCCGCCAGCGGCCCCGTTGTCTCCGCCAGCGGCCCTGTCGCCGACCCTAGCGGCCCCGTCGCCGCCCCTATCGGCCCCGTCGCCGCCTCCAGCGGCCTCGTCGCCGCCACTTGCGGCCCCGTCGCCGCCCCTTTCGGCCCCTCCTCGACCCTGCCCCGGCCCCGCCCCGGCCATGCCCCGTCGCCAGCCGCGGCGCACCGGGGGCACGTGCACCGCCCCCCCCCCCCCCCCCCCCCTTTTCCCGTCGCCTGTCGAGGCGACCTGAGGGGGCCGCGGGGGCGAGCATCGCCCCTTCTACCGCCTGTTTTGGCGCCCTAGGAGACCGCGCGTCGCCCCCCCCCCCTTAACCTCCCTACCCGCCGTCCCGCCCTGCCCTGTGTTAGGGTCTGGGGGTGGCGAGTAGGGGGTGACGGGTGTGTGGTCTCCCCTGCTCCTCCTCCTCCTTTGTCTCCCACTGCTGCAGCTGTCACTGAGGGGGGTGGATGTGTGGGAGCCTGGGGTTTAGGGTTTAAGGGGGTTGCTGTGGGAGTGGAGCTAGGGTTTTGAGGGAGGTGGATGTGTGTGAGCCTGCGGTTTAGGGTGTAAGGGGGGTGCTATGGGAGTGGAGCTAGGGTTTGAGCAGGGGGTGTGTGTCGAGAGGTGTGGGGCAGCTGGAAGAGGTTGGTTGAACAGAGGTTGTCGTCGTGTCGTGAGCAGCACCAGTAGTCCGGGGCGTTGCTCCGGTAGCCCTGTCGTAGCCAGCTGTGCCAGTCGCCCGTGGGTCCGTTGCTCGTCTGCCGCTAGTCTTAGCCGCAGAGCCAGTTACTCCAGTAGTCCGGAGCGTTGTTCCGGTAGCCGTTGTGCCAGTGTGACTCCTGTTGCCCGTGTGTCTACAGCTTCAGCCGTCGCCTCCTATCTCCTCTCCTCTTACAGTCTCGCCTCCTCCTCCTCACTTGCCCTTTGTGAATGACTCTAGCTTTGCTCGCTATTGTGAACTCCTGCTCTATACATGCTTGCTCATTGTGCTGATTACACCCCACTTTGGCTATGGGGGTGTGTCAGAATGTTATAATTATCTAGCTTGTAGTGGGGTGCTCTATAGCAAGTACAACCCTGTTAGGGTTTGCTATATGTATCCCAACTGCTGCTAGTGAAACCCATTCCCTTCCTCTCTTCTTCATTCTCGTTCTAACCTTCACAATGGCTAGCTAGGATTGTTATTTATATCCTTGTACTCCTACCTGGTATAATCATCTTGTTTTCTTTCAACTACAACAAGGTCACTACAACGACTTAAATGTCTTCCCTCAAACCTTGACAGACTTATCCTATCCACTACGATCTTTCAGTTATAACAACAGTAAGGAATATTCTTGATTCCTTACTCAGTTACGCTACCACTCGTACGACTCCAACTTTTCAAAATACTAGGTTCGGTCCGATGACCTCGCCTCGTAGCCTTAGCCCAACCTCGCCCGAGGTCCTCACCTACCGTAACTAGGTATCGTGCTATATTATTGTCGGGTTTCGTTGTTTGCTAAGTAATCGTACACTCAGCCCGCACCAGTTTCACACCCCGTAAGTTTCTACTTAAAGCCTCGTTGACCTTCTTTGACTCTAGGGATCAGACACCCACGGAACTAGAGGCTATCCGTGGCATTGTAAATTCTTGATGTTGTACAAGTCTAACCTGGTGACCGCAATGGAAAGACTGGATCTTCCGCTGCGACCATGTTGTTTGTGAAATTGGAGAGTGAAATTAGCGCGGACCATGTGTATTCACAAACTCGTTATTAACTTCCATGGACAACTAACAATGAGGATGTATGGACCTGACAATGTTTTTCAGCGCCTCAGTCCCAAATGCTGAGTCGATTTCCTGAACCCAGTTGAACCGCATCGAAACCCCGTCTCCCTCATGCTCTAGGCGTGGGTATTTCTTCACCAGTGCAACTCCATTGCCTTGACTTTGTCAAGACACACAGCTCTCCGTATCTGCCGTTCCACAAGGCAGCCATTGATTGTTGTAACACGTTTTTCCCACAGACTACCGCCTATCGTCTGGGTATTGTGGGCATCGCGTGTTCGGCCAATCAAAACGTTGGCTTCACGCCGTCTCCGTCGCCATGTTTCCCGCCGCTATTCGCTGTGCTCGCCGGCTCACGTCATGCCCCGTCAGCACCGTCTACGCGCGTGGCTTCGCGGCGTCGCAAAACAGTTTGCAAAGCAGTGCGTATTGAGATCGCTTTCTTGCATAGTCCGCGATTCGTACTTATAAAGGATCGAACTTTTAGTTCAAGCTTTTCATGCACTCCGTAGCGCTGCTGTGTTTACCCGAATCGCCTCTACGCCTGTATGTTTCTACATTACACGTCGGGTATTAATTATGGCGAGGCGATTAGGGATGTCCTGCGATGTGATCTGGCGAATAATCGAGTTCCCACGACCTGTTTCTCGTCGCGTGATCACCATACGATTAATAAACCATTTTAGCCCAACAGAGAACCAACGGGTTTCGCTGTGCGATGTCTCTGTGATGTTTTAGAACCCCGGCATGTTGGCGTGAGCTAGATAGCGTTTATCCCGGCATGGCCACGCTGCTGTCACAACTCATCGCATGGCCACGTCGCTGTCACAACTCATCGCATGGCCACGTCGCTGTCACAACTCATCGCATGGCCACGTCGCTGTCACAACTCATCCAAACCAATCACGGTCACTTAGTCAACCTACTTGGATTGTCGTCCCCGCATTTCCCTCGTGTCATCTCTCATCTCTCTCGCCTCATTTTTCATCTCCCTCCTCCGCCTCTCCCCGAACCTTTTTCGAGCCTCTCCCGATCCTGCTCTCGCGCATCAGCTCCGGAAGCCCCTCCGCCATCATCCAAGCCCGAGCCGCATGCCGACCTCAATACAGGTGCGTGCGCGCATGCTGGTGATCCGAGTTGATCGAACCAAGTATCCGACACTTGTGATGCCTTTCTCATCATCCCATACCAATGACTTGGCGTAAATGACTCGCAGTAATCGAACCAATTCAACAGGCCCCATGTATTCACGTACTGACACGCGATTAAGGCGGAAAATCCTGTCACTGCTGTTGGCCGTTCCACCTTCCCTCTCACCCCCACAGCCCATCATCAGAAAGCCCAGGCGCTGCAGGCGACAGTCTCCATGATGCAATGCGAGGCATTGCATTCGTTGCAACGGCCGTCAATTCTCCCTCCCTGCCAAACGGCAATCTCGTGTGGCTTTCCCCTGCCTTCCACGTGGTCCCACCCGTGCATGTGCGCGTGTGCCCACCCCACTTCCCCACCCGTGGCAGTGCTGGAGCGCAACATGAACACGCTGCTGGTCACGGAGCTGGCGCGCGGCATGGGCCTCACGCTCAAGTACTTCTTCGATAAGAAGCTCACTGTAAGGGGGATTCGCGTGCCGTGCCTGCCATGCCATGCTGTGTCGTGGCCCGCTGCGAGCTTGTTAGAGCGCAGCTGCTGTGAGTGGGTGAGTATGTTGTGTGGTTGACCACATGAATGAATGCGTGCGTCAGTGCATGCGTGTGTGCACGTGTGTCGTGGGGGTGGTGATTGTCAAGTTTTTTGTTCAAATGAACCTGCCACTGGGAAATGCGGCTGGCAACTGCTGTCAGGAACTGCCGTGGGAGAGCCTTGCTTCAAAGCAACTCTTCTGCACAACATTTAGCCGTTCAGACCAAACAGCGCTCCTTGTAAATCTCTACCGCCCCTGGAACCGTTTCAGAGAATCCACTCCTCTCCTTCTTCCCATAAGTCCATTTCTTCTGCATCTCCTCCCTGTCTCGCCACGCCCTTTCTCCCGGGGCATGGCAGATCAACTACCCGTTTGAGAAGGGCCCTCTGAGTCCGCGCTTCAGGGGCGAGCACGCCCTGAGGCGCTACCCCACTGGCGAAGAGCGCTGCATCGCATGCAAGCTCTGCGAGGCCGTGAGTGGAAGGGGGCAGGGATGCGGTGGGGGGAGGGGGGTGGGTCCAAGCTGTGTGTGAAGCCGTGAATCCGTGAGTTGGGGTTGATGAGACTGCTGCATCCCCTGCAATCTCTGCAAGGCTGTGAGTGGCGCTGCTGCTTTCCTGCCATTCTCCTCCCATTCATACGTTGTTATCTGTCTTCTCGTGCATCCATACGTTGTTATCTGTCCTCTCGTGCATTCATACGTTGTTATCTGTCTTCTCGTGCATTCATACGTTGTTATCTGTCTTCTCGTGCATTCATACGTTGTTATCCGTCTTCTCGTGCATTCTGTTTCCTGTCTTCTCGTGCATTCTGTTTCCTGTCTTCTCTCTCACAAATGAGACAGTTTATTTTTGTGTGACGTCAGTCAAGTTTGACAAAATCCATCACCCAGTCGCTCTCCAAATCTCCCTCCCTCTCTATTGCTCCTTCCTTAGTTGGTATTGTACGTTTACGGTGGTTTACGTTTACGTGACTTTACGTAGTAAACTTACGTTTACTTACGTGGGCTAAAAATGGCTTTACGTTTACGGTCAGCTAGAAACAGTTCTAACTGCCCGGAAATATAAGAAATCATCGGACTAAGTGGCTTCATGGGAAGCGCCTAATCTATCACTAGCTTGGTTCTTCTACGCCCAAGCATGTTAGCACATTATTACATCAACTTACAGATGCCCCAAATCTACACAAACATGTAGCAGCCTCTCCCACCTCATATCAGTCAGATTTTTTCGTTTCGCGGGCAAAAAAACTTTTTTTTGCCCTGCCCGTGCGACTTTACGTAAAATTACGCGTAAGAAAACGTAAAGGTAAACTCAAGCGTAAGTTTACGTTTACGTGACCCAAAAAAACGTAAAGTACCAACTAAGGCTCCTTCCTATCACCACGTCGACTGGTAAAAGAATCGATAGCAAAGGACAGATATTTCAAACTACAAGAACTGGCGACAACTGCACCCCTCTCCCTCTCTCTTTCCTTCCGTTTCTCCCTCTCTTTCCTTCCGTATCTCCCTTTGTTTCCCTCCGTATCTCCCTCTCTTTCCCTCCGTATCTCCCTCTCTTTCCCTCCGTATCTCCCTCTCTTTCCCTCTGTATATCCCTCTCTTTCCTTCCGTATCTCCCTCTCACTTTCCCTCCGTATCTCCCTCTCACTTTCCCGCTGTATCTTCCTCTTACTTTCCCTCCGTATCTCCCTCTTTCTATCCCTCCGTATCTCCCTCTTTCTATCCCTCCGTATCTCCCTCTCTTTCCCTCCGTATCTCCCTCTCTTTCCCTCCGTATCTCCCTCTCTTTCCCTCCGTATCTCCCTCTCTTTCCCTCCGTATCTCCCTCTCTTTCCCGCTGTATCTCCCTCTCTTTCCCGCCGTATCTCCCTCTCTTTCCCACCGTATCCCCCTCTCTTTCCTTGTTCCATCGTGTGCTCTCTCCATGTCTCCTTGTGCCCCAGGTGTGCCCGGCCCAAGCCATCACGATCGAAGCAGAGGCCCGTGAGGATGGCAGCAGGCGAACCACGAGGTGAGGATGCCACCCATGCACCCGTGCATCCATGCACCCATGCACCCATACACCCATGCACCCATGCACCCATGCACCCATGCATCCATGCACCCACGCACCCATGCACCCATGCACCCATGCATCCATGCACCCATGCACCCATGCACCCATGCATCCATGCACCCATGCATCAATGCACCCATGCACCCACGCATCAATGCACCCATGCACCCCTGCACTCATGCACCCATGCACCCTCACACCCATGCACCTATGCACCCATGCACCCATGCACCCATGGACCCTTGCACCCATGCACCCATGCACCCATGCACGCATGCACCCTTGCACCCATGCACCCATGCACCAGTGCACCCATGCAACCATGCACCCATGCAACCATGCACCCATGCACCCATGCAACGACGCACCCATGCAACCATGCACCCATGCAACCATACACCCATGCACCCATGCACCCATGCACCCATGCACGCACCCATGCACCCATGCACCCGTGCACCAGTGCACCCATGCACCCATGCACCCATGCACGCACCCATGCACCCATGCATCCATGCACCCATGCACCCGTGCACCCGTGCGCCCATGCACCCATGCAACCATGCACCCATGCAACCATCCATGCATGCACCCATGCACCCACCCATGCACCCATGCATGCAACCATGCACCCGTGGACCTCTTTCCTCTCTTCCCCTCTCCCAATCTTGTTAGATACAGAGTGTAAGTGCATTCAATTTTGCGATCTAAATTTCCCCACCTCGCCCCTCTCTCCTCCTGCCAATGTATGCATGCTTTACACGGACATGAGCAAGTGCATCCACATATGCTCCGAAGCCCCCCCCAACCTCCTTGTTTAAACCCATCCTTCCCCCATCCCATTCACCCCCCTGCAGGTACGACATAGACATGACCAAGTGCATCTACTGCGGGCTGTGCCAGGAGGCGTGCCCCGTGGACGCCATCGTGGAGGGCCCCAACTTCGAGTTCGCCACCGAGACCCACGAGGTGGGGGGGGGAGGCGGCCAGTAGGGGGAGATTTTTGTGAGTGGGCGGGGGGAGAGGGCGAGGGAGGCATGTCCCGTTGACGCCGTTGTGGAGGGACCCAACTGTAAATTTACCGTCGAGACTCCCGCAGTGGGAAAGGGGGGAAGGGGAGGGTGACAGAGGGTGGGAGCGGGTGAGGGCCTTATACGTTATGAGAGTGTGTGTGGGTGGGAGAGGAAAGAGCTGTGACAGGAGGAGGTGCGGATTCATCAAAGTTTGGTCCCTGCTTCATATTCTTTTCCTGCCATTCCATGTTCCCTTCTCTCCACCCTTCCCTACTCTCTTCTTTCGTCTCTTCTGCGTCTCTTCTCTCTTCTCCCACCCCCACCATTTTCTCTTCTCTTCTCCTCTTCTCTCTTCGCCTCCCACCCTTCATACTGTTTACCCTTTCTTGCTGTTCACCCTTTCATACCGTTCACCCTTTCTTGCTGTTCATCCTTGTCTCACTGGCTCCCCTCTCCCCCCCAGGAGCTGCTGTATGACAAGGAGAAGCTGTTGGAGAATGGGGACCGGTGGGAGACGGAGATTGCCAACAACATGCAGACCCAATCCCTCTACCGCTGACCTCCTGCTTGCCCTGTAACAATGATGATGTGAGCGTTGTCCACTGCTACCAAGATGATGTGATGCAATGCTTCTACTTTGTTGCATGGGTGGAACTACTGGAATGATCCAAGTTACTAGCGGAAGCAATGGTAGTCTTAGAACCTCCTCCTAAAGCTTAGGAAACTTAGGAGCCAACTTGGGCAAGTTGTGGGCAAGGGAGACAGCAGCCTTATTATAGCTGAGCAATAGAATATCGTAGCCCACCCATCCCCCACATGCATCTCTACCAACAAACTTTTCAACCAAATGGCCTCCTTCGCCCCCTCCGATGGAGCATACTTAGCTTCAGAGACGCTTGCTGCAACACTCTCTTGCCTTTTGCTCCTCCTTAAAAGATGTAGGCAGACCGACTCTTGCCATCAGTCTCACCACCCCAATCCGAGTCGGTGTTCTCAACAAACTGCTCAACACTGTGGCGTTCATACATGATGACACGATCAGCTGTGTCGACCAAGTACCTGAGTGCTCTCAGTGCAGCGCGCATGTGAATGCGTCTTAATGCCACGCAAGACTGTGCAAGGGTGTTGACAGTGAAGGACATGTTAGGACGGGTAGTCACAGCAGCATACATCAAGCTGCCAATGAGACTCTCGTACACCTTGACATCAGATGCAGCACCTTCCTCACTCGACCAAGTACCATCTTAGAGACATCATTGGGTGACATAGGAGTATGCACCTTATGTGTTTCCTTCAGCAGATCGCTAAACCTTTCCTGAAAACCACGGCCATACTTCTTCTGACCAATCTCTAACCACCCATCATTGACCAACCTGCGAACCTCCACATCAAGGTAAGTGGATATCTCACCTAGATATTTCATCTGGTACCTCTGAGCAAGGACCTCCTTGACTTGACCGATCACCTCCAAGCGTGGAGACACAAGCAAGAGGTCATCCACATACACCAATACATACACAGCACGACCCTAGGTATCAGACTTTTTACGCCGATTCAACATTAGATAAGGTTTTTTTTCTATACACTAGGCTAAAGTCGAAGGTTTTTTTTTTTTTTTTTTTTTTTTTTTTTTTTTTTTTTTTTTTTTTTTTTTTTTTTTTTATGTATGCTGGCTGATTTTCCAGAGTTTTTATTTATGCCTTCTTTGTTTTTACAGCCTCAAAGTATGAGTGTACGCTGTGCCTCAGCCTACTATCGGGGGTGCACTCCGGGATTACGGGGATTCTGGCCAGCGAGGCGGTGTGTAGGTATGACACCGTCAATCACGGCCGGTAAACTGTATTTCCCCACCGCGGCACCGCTCTGTCGCGTTGGTACAGCAAAGCTGCCATCAGCGACATTTCCAACCAATCGGCCCTGTACAGCAACTAGTGTTTGCAACATTCCTTGCCAACGCATAGCTCGCAATGCGCTGCGCCATGCACGACACCAGAACCATCCACCCCACCCCACCTGCGCTGCATACACGACCAGGTGCAGTGCATGCAGGGAGTAGTGAGGGTTTCATACTGAGGTCCTAAAAAAGGGGACCTCCTCAACTCACCCAGCGTGACCGTTCCTGCAATTCCCTCTGTCGCCTGGCTCTCCCTCGGATCTTTGCCATCCCCTGTTACTACTGCCTGATCCCTCGTTTCAAGCAGCTTCTCCCAACCTAGCAAAAACACTGCTCGGCAGACTCAATGGCTGCCACAGACACTGCTGCCGACGAGCTGGACGACGACGACGACGACGATGTAGGCCGTCGCCGTCTAGGCGACATGGCGACGGGCCTCGACTTTCTTAAGTCGTCCTTAGCTACGCCCTGTGCACCGCCAGCGGCACCGTCTCTGCCCAGCACGAGTCACGCTCTAGAATCAGTGCACCTGGATTCTCTGCCCGAAGCCGCCACTGAACATGTGACAAACACGCCTCAGACGAAGCTACATGAGGCGTCCGCCGAAACTCCATCCCGTCTCGCGCCACTACCAAAGCTGCGTTTACGGCAGGCCACCATTGCGTGGGGAACTCCACCATCTGCTTCGAGTGTTCATGCTCCTGTGGCGGAGGAATCACCCAATCAGGACAGCTCTAAACCCCGTCCCGAGAAAGTTGAGCTGAAATACGAAGAAGCGCACGACCGTTTCAAGTCGAGGTGGTGTACGGATTATCCATGGCTGATACTAACTAAGACTTCTGCTGGTGCCCCCCTCTTTTAAGTGCAGCATCTGCATGGAATTCGCGAGATTGGCAGGCAAATGTGGACGGCGTGGAAGGCGCTACCGACGTGCATACGCAGGCCTTCAAGAAGCATGAGGGTACCTCAAAGCATCGGTTAGCACTGCAGAGGCAGGAT
The DNA here is from genome assembly GCA_948144175.1 of Closterium sp. NIES-65. Lineage (NCBI taxonomy): Eukaryota > Viridiplantae > Streptophyta > Zygnematophyceae > Desmidiales > Closteriaceae > Closterium > Closterium sp. NIES-65. Next base: position 24,995 of record CANXME010002442.1, on the reverse strand, counting down.
GACCTGCTGTAGAAAGTGGAGGGACAACGCCGCATCGATCTACACCCCAAGGCACAGGACAAGGAGATGGATCTCGACACTACCGGAGTCGTTGTACTTCATGAGCAAGTGCAACGAGCCCATGGACTCATGGATCCGGCTTGTCCGCTACCTTGCAAAGAAGAAGGTGCCCGGGTTTCCAGAGAATAGACACGGCACATACTACAACACATAATTGATTCCTGCTTTTACAATTCTCAAAACATTGCCCTCAAATTTGCATTTCGTTTGCCGCTCACTACCGTGCTGTTTTTTCATTTACAGGTATGGCTTTGGTGAGCTGACTCAAGCAATCGCGACTTGGCTCCAAACAACGTAGCTGGAGCATCTTCTAACGAGTCCCTTCATTGGGATCACGCTGGACGAAAGCACCGATCGGCGACGTGGCAAACACATGATTGTGTTTGCCACCTTCATCCGCGATGGTGTTGTCGTCACTGAGTTCCTTGCACATCTCACTGTTGAGAAGGTAGATGCTGCATCCCTTTCAAGCCTGCTCCTTTCCCACCTCAGGGCTGTCGGCGTGGACCTCCGCCGAATATCGGGCATGAGCATAGACGGCGCAATGGTCATGGTGGGGCAGCATACAGGAGTGGTTGCACGCATCCGAATGCTCATCCCCAACCTCGTCTCATTCCACTGCATCGCACACCAGTACGTCTGGCTCTGCATTTTTAACAACATGTTTAAGGTAGTGTTGCTATATAACTCTATAATCGTGTGTGTGTTGTGTTACTTGCAGAGAAGCATTGGCTGCAAAAGCTGCAGCAGAAAAGATCCCGACCTTCAACATGGTCGACGACGTCATCCGCGCCGTCGCAGAGTACCTTGGGCGTTCGGGTCCTTTGCATCAATGCTTTTTGGAGCTCCAAGAGGTCTTCACATCCACGAACCTCGAGATGCAAGGCATACACGAGGTTCGATGGCTGTCGCGGGGTGCTGCAAGTGTCGCGGTTTGTCAAAGTCATGCCCGCCATCATTGTTATGCTGTCCGAGTGGAAGGACTAGACGATGTACGAGTTGGTAACGTCTTATCGCTTCCAGTTCCTTGTGAGGTTTCTAGCGGACGTGCTAGATCTGCTGGACGTCCTCTCCAAGGTTTTCCAGCATCGGGAGGTAAGTGACGGTTCATTGGTTTTTCAGATTCTTGTTATTTGAAGTACTAGTACTAACTACCGGTGTGATTCGTGTGTGCAGCTCGACTACCCACTCGTGCACACTCAGATCCTGAACACAACCTCTCTCTCTTTGTGGCGGCGGCACCAGCGAGCTTCTGTATTGGTTCATCACCAATCACGGGCCACAAGGGTCGCCGCAGATGGTGGTGGAAGGTGCCTCGTCGCACAGCAGTATGAACCGCTTCCGTTTCGACCTCCACAAGTGCAAAAACAAGAACTACTTTGGACCCCGGCCATCATGACGCCTGTGTCGTGCTCTGCACCGACATGGCCGAGCTGCTCGTCAACAATCTCCAGTCAAAGCTTGGTGACCTCGATTCGCTGGCTGGAGTGCGGCTCTTCATCCCGGATATGTGGCCACCGAACTGGGATCAACACCCTCCTGTTGTACATGCCACCCTTTTACCGCGACTTTTGCAAGAAGCACCCAACCTGAGGTAAGCTTGCCCACAGGGGCAAATACCTGATCAAAATCCTTATCGGCCTCCTAATTATACCCCTTAGCAACAAGGCGAACCTTGTGCTGTACCACCTTATACTCCTTATCAGTCTTCCTGCAGAAGACGTACTTGACCCCAATGGCTTTCTTACCTGGAGGTAAGTCAACCGGCTCTTGATCCCATAAATCCATAGTGCGCATTGCATTTACCTCTTTCTGAGTGCATGCCTTCCATGCAGGGCCCTCAGGGCTACGCAGTGCCCCAGCAAGCATGCGTGGGACATCACTAGTGCTCACACCTACTAGCCCAACACCCTCCACCTCCCTGGCCAAGCACAGCATGCCCTAAACCACACCAGCATCTCCCCCTACCTCCTCACCACCTGTACTGTTGGTGCAACCCTACGGTTTGCACTCGGCTTGTTGTCCGTGTGCGTGCATGTGTGTGTGTATGGAATGGTATGAGGGCATGGGATAATATATATTTCATGCTTATAATTGTGTGTGAATGTTGAGTCATGATGTCGAGTGTGTGTGTCGAGTCAATAGCGAGTTATCGCTAGACGCGTGTTACGCGGTCGTTTGTGTCTCGCGCGCGGTTTCTATTTTTGTCGTGCGTGGTTTCTATTTTGTCCTGTGTTGAACGTTCGGAGTGTCGCAGGTGTGTGCAGCAGACCCATCAAGAACTCAAGGATGAGTTTGTGATGAAGAGCCCGAACCTTGGTGTCAAGCCTCAAGTGATTTCGAAGCTCGCCAAAAGGGTACACCTCAAGATATTGAAGATAGTTACATTACTTTGTGTAGTGTAACATTTCACTTGGTGTAGGCCCTAGTGAAGGGTAGTTTCGAGACCCTTCGTGGTTGGGGACAGTGTGGCATTGTTCCACATCACTGTACCTCGGCTCTTGGGGTTTGTAGGAGCTGGGAGTCATTCCCAACTCGTAACTCTTCATATCTCTTCCTATTTTGTATTATAAGACTATAGTGGCTGCCATAGTGCCGTTCGTTCAAACCGACACTTTGTCATCAATACTTGGTGAAATTGTGCGATCTAAATTGCCTATTGTAGGCGACGTTCAGACGCTCCAGATCCAAGTTGAATCAGGTTATTTAAAGTTGTGACCAGAACGCTATGAACGTTTGAAGCCGCTGTGCAGAAATCCGGCTGTGCACTCTATCTTTCGTTTTAGGCACATTGGAGCCTATTGTGACTATAACAATTGGTATCAGAGCCCCTTGGAGCAGTTTCGACAATGGCTGGACCTGAGGAAAGGGGTGGCAGAGGTGCTGGTGGCAGAGGAGAAGCCCAAGCTCAAGGCCAACCCCGTGATTCAGCCATGGCGCCTGTGCAATCAAGTGTTGGCCCATCTAGGGATGAGCCTAGAGTGTTTGGCCTTGACAAGTTCAATGGTGACAACTCTGCTGAGTGGTCCTTCAAAATGGAGAACATATTTGACCACTATGACCTGCTGGAGGTAATGGAAGGAACGGAGAAGCGTCCCGAGAACGACCCGGAGAAGAGCCCGTGGGTGCGGAAGAGCGCACAAGGCTACCTCCTACTTGGGCAAGCGTTGGGGAGCAGCCAAATCCGTCACATCAAGCCTTTCCAGCGTGAACCAGAGAAGGGACCAAAGACATGGGCTGCTCTCAAGGGTGTACACGCTCCTGCAACAGCGGCGGTAGCTGTGGTGTTGGAACGGCAAATGGCGACACTACGAATTGAAGAGGATGAAGCGGTTGAAGAGGGGGTGCAGAAATTCTTCGACTTGTTGACGCGGCTTGAGGGAGCTGATTTGAACTATAGTGAGCTCCAAAAGAAGACCAAGTTGCTGGCCCTACTCCCTGAGTCATGGTCCTCGCTCATCATCAACCTTAATCGCGACTTGCCCCGCCTCTCGCTTGAAGACGTGAAGCGAGCTATCCTTCAAGAAGATTTCCGCCGCCGTGAGTTGGCGAGTGCGGATGGCGCTGGGGCAGTGAGCATCGGCCGTGGATATGGTCAAGGAAGAGGTAGAGGACGAGGGGGAGGAAGGTTTGGTGGCAGCAACTTCGGCGGAGGCCGCGGGAGTGGCGGTTACGGCAGCGACGACAAGAGCTACGGACGCGGTCGCGGCCGATTCGACGGCGAGTGTCACTATTGCCACAAGAGCGGACACATGTGGCGCGACTGCTACAAACTCCCTGATGGTTGGACCCCTGCTCAAGGCCAAGAGGGTAGAGGAGCAGGAGGAGGGAGAGGAAGAGGCCGTGGAGGCCGTGGCGGTCGCGGTGGCGGAGCTGCAAACATGAAAAGCGGAGACAACGACAAGGACCCGAGCAACGATCGGTACCCGGGTTTATTATACTTCGTGTCGACGCAAGTACCCGACTGGTCCAGAGAAGGATGAAGGCTTTGAGGAGCCAGAAGCTGTGGGGAAGGTGACTCTACACCCTCTAGACTATTGGGTGATCGATAGTGGCGCTACCTATAGCATGACACCTCGCCCGGACTTGCTCACCGAACTCGAACCGTCACCGGTGAAGCATGTCACATCAGCTTTGGGGCAGCGAGCGGAGGTGAAAGGCATGGGCAAGGCCATGTTTAAGGGTGCTGATGGGAAGATGGTGGGCCTCAAGAATGTGCTTTGGGTGCCCAGCCTTGCTGCCAACCTGATTTCCGTGCGGCGGTTGGCAAAGGCCGACATGGACACGAACTCAAAGGGAGCCAAGACCTACACCGCAAGGCTTGGCGATCGGATTCTTTGGGACCTTCATGAGGACAGAGATGTCTACAACGAGATGTGGCAGATCCCTGTGGTCCCAATGCCTAAGGAGAGGCAAGTGGCAGTAGCGTCAGCACCAAAGGTGGAGCGGTTGGTAGCAGCGATTGCGCGGACGGTCGCGTTAAGGAGAAGGAGTCCAAGAAGTGCAATCTTGGAGGGACCAGCAAGCTTGGTGAACCTATGGAGAGAGGTGCAGCAGCCAAGGAGCATCAAAAGGGTGAGGAGAACCCCGAGGCAGCAGCGGAGGAGGACTACGGAGAGAGTATGTGGGGCGCTATTGCGAGCGCGGCATTCTCCAATCCAACTTCGGCTACGGGGGAGTGTGATTGGCTCACCTTGCATCGGCGCATGGGGCATGTGGCCCTGCCCATCTTGCAGCAGCTAGTAAAGAATGAGATGGTTGCTGGCATACGTGTGAAGGGGGAGCCCGATGAGGTACTTGGCTGCCCGACGTGCATGCAAGCCAAGTTCACCCGTTTCCCATTCTCTAGTTCGGAGGCAACGGCTAAGGCACCACTTGATGAGGTGGTGATGGACGTGGTGGGCCCCCTGAAGCTTGGAGCTGCTGGAGCTGAGTACTTCCTCACTATTGTGGACGTCTACACCCGTATGACTTGGGTGTACATGCTGGCCAAGAAGAGCGACGTGGCTGAAACGTTGAAGGCGGATTGGTTCCCGATGGTGGAGCGGCAACAAGACCGTCTAGTCAAGTCAATCCGCACCGATCGAGGGGGAGAGTTCCTGAGCAAGGAGTTTGGGTTGTGGCTGAAGAAGAATGGTACTCGGCACTCCCTCACCATGCCATACTCCCCTGCAATGAACGGCATCGCCGAGCGAGCAAACCGCACAATCACGGAGGCGGCACGCGGGTTGCTCATTGAAGCCGGGCTACCCGACTATTTCTGGCCTGATGCGGTGCGGAGCGCGTGTGTGGCCAAGAACCGAGCCTTGACTCATGTGGGAGCAGACAAATGGGTGCCCTATGTGGAGTGGCTAGGAAGGAAGCCAAAGGTGGATATGCTTCGGGTGTTCGGGTGCATGTGCATGGCGCTCGTGCCTAAGCATCTTCGGCACAACAAGCTTGGTGCCAAGGCGGTGTGGGCCGTGCACTTGGGCATGGCTCAAAACAGCAAGGGATGGCTTCTTTGGGACCCATTCACCAAGAAGTTCTTGGTGAGCAGGGACTGCAAGTTCATGGAGAACTTCATGTACAAAGATTGGAAGGCGGAGAATGAGGCGAAGATAGGCGTGCGGTTTGGGGAGGTGAAGAGTTCCGGTTTGGAGCATGTGGAGCTGCCTTTGGAGCTGAGCAGCGGCAGCACAACCACAAGGAAATCCTGCCTTGTGAATGGGGGAGGGGAGGCCAATGATGCAGAGGAAGAAGAGGAGGAGGTGCAGCAAGTGAGCGAGCGTGCACCGTCACTCCTTCCCGTACTACGAGTGCTCCACGGATTCGAGCCATACCGCAGCAACGCCAAGGCCTTCAAGTCCCTGCAGCTGAGGAGGAAAGAAGGGGCAAGAGGAGAGTTCAACCCCCTAATAGGCTGACCTATGATGCGCTGGGAAAGCAGGGCAAGACAGCCCTGGCCGGAGCGGCAATGATGGTCGGAGACGACGAGGAGAGTGACTACGAGGAGTGTGCCTTCACGTTCTTCTCTCCGGTGGAGATGCCGGAAGAACCAGCAACTCTCAAGGAGGCTTTGGAGAGTAGTGATGCTGAGGAGTGGAAGAAGGCCATGGAGAGTGAGCTGAAGAGCATCAAGGAGAATGACACGTTTGAATTGGTGGAGCTACCGGAGGGGCGTACGGCGATAATGTCCAAGTGGCTCTTCAAAATCAAGTCGGATGCCGACGGCAAGATCGAGTGCTACAAGTCTAGGCTTGTAGCCAAGGGGTACCAGCAAAAGGAGAAGGTGGACTTTAAGGAGCTGTTTGCCCCTGTGGTTAAGCCGACGATGCTGCGAACCCTATTCGCGGGAGCCGCCATGAAAGGATGGGTAGTAAAACAAATGGACATCGTAGCGGCATTCTTTAATGGCATCCTTGAGGAGGAGATTTTTATGGCGCAGCCAGAGGGGTTTGATGATGGTAGTGGCAGAGTGTGGAAGCTGAAGAAGGCCCTCTAAGGGCTGAAGCAGGCCCCTAGGCAATGGTACATGAAGCTGCGCGAAGTGTTGGAGGGGATCGGCTTCACTCCCTCAACGGCCGATCACTCCTTGTTCATGCTTGGCGAGGGGGAGCAGAGGAGCTTCATGGTGGTTTATGTGGATGACATTCTTATATTCTCACCCTCCTCTGACCTTGTGAAGGAGGTGATGCTGAAGCTGCATGACAAGTTCAAGTGCAAGTCCCTTGGTGACGTGAACTTCTACCTTGGGCTCCACATCGAACGAGACGTAGAGAAGCGGAGCATGCGAGTGCACCAACGGAAGTACCTGGAGGCGTTGGCTGCCAACTTCGGCCAGAGTGAAGGTCATGTGGCTACTCCCTTTCCCTCTGGGTTCAAGTGTGTGAAGGGACCAGAGGAGGAGAGCGTTTGTGAAGAGGAGAGGCGTCGTTTTCACTCGTTGGTGGGCAGCCTCATGTATGCGGCGGTAAACACCCGACCGGACGTCCCGTTTGCTACTGGGCAGCTGGCTAGGGTTGTGCAATGCCCTAATGAGGAGCAGGTAGCAGCTGGAATGAGGGTGGCCAAGTATCTTGGCCAAACACCGACCGTTGGGCTGCAATACTCGGCGGCGGCACAAGGCGCCAAAAGGGCGCGGATGGTGTTGAACCCGGGCGTTTGTTCCTCACCGCCTACTCGGATGCGTCATATGCATCGGAATCAGAGGACATGACAAGTGTGGGAGGCTTCATATGCTGTGTTGGTGGAGGCCCAACTGCTGCTACACCGACACACTGAGCGGTGCCGTTGGTGGTGTTGAAGGTGGCATATCAGCGTCATCAACCGCTGCTGAGGGTGGATAGAGTGGAAAGGGGAGGAGTTGAGAGATCTCAGCGGCATCCTGCTAGAGCTCCCCAAAGCCCTTGGCCTTGTCTCAATCCTTCGACATCACATTCTCAAGAAATTCAACATCATAAGCAATGCGAATGCGCATGAGAGAAGGGTCCAACAAGCGCCAGCCCTTGCTCTCCATGTCCACCCCAACACATACACACATGACGGCGCGTGCATCAATTTTGCCACCCTTTTTATGCCATGCAACATGACACTCCCATGCAACCTCAAATCTGAGCCATGCCGACATGCGGCTTTTGGCCTGACCATGCCTCCATTGGGGTGATGGAGGGTTTAGGGTTTAGGGAGGCAGGCAAAGCACTGTGAGTGACCCGGTTCTTAACCCACTCGACCCACATCAATGCTTCACCCTACAAGGGAGCAGGAAGGCCACTGTCGACCAACAATGTGCGGATCCCCTCTGCCATCGTCCTATGCCACCTCTCCACCACCCTGTTTTGTTGCGGTGTATCTGCGACACTTAGTTGAGTTTTGATGCCAAACTCTGCCTTCCATGCTTTCACAGCTTCCCCCAAGAACTCGCCACCCTTGTCTGAGCGAACAACCTTAAGCTTCTGTCCACACTCCAACTCCATGTCCTTATGCCACTGGCGAAGGACTTTTGCGACTGTGGCCGATTCCATGTTGACTCGTCTGGTGAAGTCGTCAATGATACTGAAGACAAACACCGCTCCTCCCAGTGACGGTGTGCGCACTGGCCCCCACAAGTCCATGTGGACCTCATCCTAAGGCCCAAGTGCCCGAGACGCCTCATGAGGAAATGGCTTTCGAGCTGACTTCCCCAATAAGCAAGGCTCACATGGAGAGCAATCAGTGCTCCCCCCCCCAATCTCCAAGCCGAGTACATTGTTCCCCCGAGCCATCTGTTGCAATATTTTGGGGGCGGTTTGACCAAGGCAGAGGTGAGCAAGGGTCAATGGGGAAAATGAGGAGGAGGATCTAGCTGCAAGAGCACTGCCTTGTGTGCCTTGAGCAAGAGGAAGAGACATCCGCACCAATCCATGGTCCCTCCCCCCCTCCTTTTCTCCGATTGCCAACACCCTCTTCCCCCCCGTTTGATAACACATCCCTTGCCCTTGAATGTGACACTGACATCCCGAGAGGTGAGGTGTGGGACTGACAAGAGACATGTGTGCATCTCAGGCACAAGGTGGACCTTTTGAATCCTCAGCAGCTGACCTCCAGCACCAACCACTAGCACCTCACCGATGCCAACAGCTTCCACCACCCGTCCATCTCCCAATCTAACTCCCCGAATCTCAGATGGCTCAATCTTACTCTTGAAGTCTGATGCATAAAGAGTAAAGTTGTGGTTGGCCCCACTGTCAATCCAGCACCCCTCTCGCGGCTGCTCCCCTCCTACTGCTGCAACTGCCTCTCCAACCGCTACCTCTGCCTTGTCATCCTGCTTGTCCTCATCCGCCACATGTGCCTTGCCGTTGGATCCACGACCCCCCCCGCTGTAAGAATGCCAAAATTCTCCCCTTAGGTCGGTGAGGACATTGCTGCCATGAATCTCCCTCATCCCAACAGCCATGACACACCCCCCTAGGAGCCATGCCATTGGACCCCCAAGGGAATCAAGCACTCATGCTTTGCCTTTGCCCTGACCCTATCTGCCCGAGTTCGTGCCGCTGCTGTTACTGCTGCCTCCATGCTTTCCTCCTTTGTCCCAATTTCCCTTGCGGGTGCTGCCCACATTCGTACCCGCTCCAAAAGTGGCTACAACCATTCGATCTTGGTGCGACACCAATCTGCATCTCCTCGCTCCTCAAAGAGGTAAGAAGCTGATCCTTTGTGAGCAATGATGATTGGTTGTTCAACACCACATTCAGCATTTTTAAGTGAGGAGTTAGTCCTTTGAGTACCCTCATCATCCAATCCTCAACCTCCTCCTTCCCTCCTGCAGCCCAGTAGTTGGACCTCAAGTCCTCGGCATGCGCCTTGTGTGTAGCCACTCCCTCCCCCTCTTTCATCTTCAAGGAAGAGAGCTCCTCAGAGAGTGCCATATGGTTACACAATCCAGGGTAGAACTCCTTCACTCGTGTTTATGCCGCTGATGTGCCTGCAGGAATTCGTGTGACCACTCTTGCTCCGCCATCAGCAGGTGCGCTGCCCAACTTGGTCTTGCCACCGAACTCCCTTACCAAGCGAATCAGCTCATCTGGCACCAAGGCATTGCAGAATTGGGTGAATGCCTTCTGAATTGTTCTCTCACACTTCAGCTGTGCATCACCGGATGCAGGCCGCTCCTCCGAATCATCAAAGTACACCCATAGATCGTGCACCTCTGCCCATTGTTCGAATCGGAAGCTCCAAGTCCAATAGTCACTCCCGTCGAACTTTGGCGCACTTCTCCAGCTTCCCCTCACCTGAGTCATGATTTATTTGCAGCAGAGATACTGAAGATTGAGCGCGCACGTGGTGGTGGAGGCAACAGTGGCGGCGGTGAAGACGATGTGGGCAGATTCACCCCCTCTTGATTTTTGGAGCGTCACTCCGCGCTCAAACCTCCGAACGACGAGCCGTTTGATCCAGGTGAATCCTCGCTCCGAGACCCGTCTATCAGATTCCTGGATCCCGTGTCTGAGGTGTCAGCATAAACTCGTCGAAGTTGGCCGAGTTTGCGTCGACAAAGACTCAACCGTTTTCGCCCGATTTTTGCTTGCTGGATGCACCCTGGTGTCCTCTCTTGGCGCCCGCCCTCCAATATCTTTTTCGTCCCCGATTCGCGATTTTCCAATTCGGCCACAGATCGTTTTTTCGCGAATTATATCCGATCTGCTCGTCGATTGGTGACGACTTCGAGGCAATCGTTGTAAATTGTGCTTAGACCTTTCCAACGATTCGCTGCCTGTCTTGATCGGCCAAAGTTGACCGAGCGCCATCCGTAATTGATGTCGCTCATCTTGTTTTCCCGAATGGATCCACACGATTTTTAGTAGGTTTCTTCCCTCTTCCTCCCTTTCCACGTCTAGAGTCCGCCACGGTGCAATTTTGACAGCTCTTCGGGTGGGATGGAAGCTAAATAACTTCCACCAAGATATAATGGTTCAATGCCTTTAGTAACTCCCATTCCAGCAGATTGCTAGGCCTTCCTAGCTCTGATACCATATTGGAATGGTCCAAGCTACTAGCGGAAGCTATAGTAGACTTAGAACTTCCTCTCAAAGCCTAGGAACTTTAGGAGCCAACTTCGGCTTCAAACATGCTAGAACCAAAGGGATTTCCAAGAAGTGAAGTTCCAACAAGAGAGAACTACCTATAGGGGTTGGCAGGTGGTCCACTCTAAAGAGTGTACACCACAAGTTCTCCAACCCAACCAATGTTTTCTCCATAGTGTAGATCTACCACTACATATGTTTATTGAGCAACCCAAATTAACCTTAATTCCGACAAGAACTACCATACCATTTTATTAACTAGCAGCATGCAGCTCTGGCACACTACTACTGTACATTGTTGTACTATCTTTATGCAGTTCAGGCTCGAACACAAGTAACAAGTATCGTCTATTCCCGGATATAAGACCCGAGGGACTTCTTAAAAAATTCAAATCATTGTTGTTGGAGTTAGATAAGATCCCCAAACATCTATTTTACTCATAAGGGCCGATTTCTCACAATACAACAAGTATTTTCTACCAGAATCAAACCTAACAAAAAAAGCAATCGCAAAAGCATCTAGCCAAACCTTCGATCTGACACGGTCAATGCGTCAGATTTCGAGTCTGACACATTGACTACGTAAGAAATTTTCTTTATCCACCTAAAAACTGATTCGCGAATGTTGAAAAGCACTGAAAACTGCATAGTCTACACCAACGGAGAGGGCCTTAAAATGTTTTATAGCAAAAGAGGGGTCCTCAAAGATTATACCATATTTAGCGTACACCCCCTCGCATATAAGTCCCATGGGACGTTTATTCCGGAGGGTCTTATATCTGGGAATAAACAGCAGCTTAACTGAACTTTCAGTATTAGGTTGTATATGCACACCTATGAATAAGGGCCTATATTTTGTTTTGGGTGCTTTGAGACATCAGACCCGAACATCTAGCTAGTCATTAGTTTCAGACCTGGAAATTTCGTTTAATCTGATTTTCAGACCTGCTAATTTTCTATGTCTGATCTGACTCATCAGACCCTAGAACGAGTTCCTACGGCCTCATGTCAGGCGTATCATATTCATGGCAAACCACACTGCATCGCATCCAACCGCTGTCGAACACACTGAAACGTATTTCGCCACGCGAAGCTGATAGAGGTGTATTTGATACAGGGCCCTAGATTCGTTCAAGATCAGGCTGATGTCAAAGTGAATTTATTGTTGTGTAGGCTATAGTGCGGTACTCATTAGTGAGTACAACCCTTGCATTTGTACTTCTCATTCTGTTAGTGAGCATCATTTGTGCAGTTACTTTCTAACATGGTATCAAAGCATGTTCCTTCGTAAGACCGTTAATCTTGCCTGCTTTTCCTGCCCTGCCCCGCACGATCGTGCTCCCCTGCACGTTCCCTGCTGCCCCGCACACTTCGAGCTGCACCACGCATTGTCCATCCCCCGCCCAATCGCTTTGCCATGCCTTGCCTCCCCGCGCTACCCCACGCGCTCTACCTTGCCTCGCGAGTGACCCGTCCGCTGCCCAGCGCGCGACCTGCCCGCTGCCCCATACGCGCCTGCCCTGCACGCGTCTGCCTTTCCGCACTGCCCCAAGCGCCGCCCTGCGCCGCCCGCACACTGCCGTGTACCGTGTGCTTCTCGTGCGCGACTGGACCGCCCTGCCCCGCGCGCCTGCCTCCGTGCAACTGCCCTGCCCTGCTCGCACGTGCCTACCCTGCCCGCGCGCTACCCTGCCCTGCCCAGCGCGCAGCCCGCATTGCCTGGTGCACTGCGATGCCTGCGAGCGCTTGCCCTGCGTGTGAGGATATGGGATCGAGCTCAGAAAAGATGATTCAAATTGAATTGAATTGAATGTCCACCTGGGTACAACACGAGGCTATATATAGGCTCGACACAAGGCCCTGTAACCAGGTGTTACGCGAAGGTTCCGCGGGTCGCGAAGCGTCCCGAACAGATCCTTACCGAATTCGGTAGAAGGCAATTCGGTGGCAACCGAAAAGCCAGAATTCGGTGCACGCAACCTAGCTTCGGTGCTATAACTATAATAAAATGTAGGAAAGCACCTAGCCTAGGAAATCAAGCAATTCATGCATGCATATGATTATCCTATGCTAGAAATAGCATGATAAAGTAGAGGCAAGCAAGCATAGCTGGCATAAGCCGTCGTACTCTCACACGTCCCCCCCTCAAAGCAGGGTGGCGTGAGATACACCCTGCTTGACAAGATAGTCCTTGAGAGCACGGCGTGCGTTGCCCATATCAGCTTCTGCAACCAACTGTCCTCAGTGGGGTCGTATCCCTTCCAGCGTATCAGGAACTCGAGAGTCTTGCCACCGCGGCGCCGATGAGAGAGAACGCGCTCGATCTCGTACTCGGGTTCATCCTGTATGAGAACAGGTGGTGGTGGTGGTAGCTGCCGTCCCTGGAACTGTTGGTTGGGGTCCTTGTAGGGCTTCAGTAGCTGGACATGGAAAGCGTTGTGAAGCTTCCATGTATCTGGTAAGCGCAAGCAGAAATGTAACTGGTATTACCTGTGCCTCAACGAGAAAAAGGACCACAGAAGCGAGGCCGGAGTTTGGATGGGAGGTGAGACAGGTTCAAGTTGCGCGTGTCAAGAAGCACCTGATCTCCAACTGCTACTGAGTGATCACGTCGCTGACGATCGGCATACTGCTTCTGGGAGTTCTGCATCGTGGTGAGACGTCGCTGAGTCTTCTCCCATAGCTGCTGCATGGTGGTGATGAAGTCATGTGCGGCTTGGACGTATGCCGGTGTGGTTGGCTGCTGTGGTGTGAGTGGTTCCCGTCCGTAACACAGGAAGAAAGGAGTTTTTCCTGTGGCCGCATGTGATGCGTTGTTGTAAGCGAACTCTAGGGTTGGTAACTGTGTGTCCCAGTGGCTGACGTCGTCCTTGCAAGCTGTGCGCATTAACTGTTCAACCACTTGATTGAGTCGCTCTGTCTGTCCGTCAGTCTGGGGGTGGTATGCTGAAGACATTGCAAAGCTTTGTCCCCAACAGTCCCATGAACTCCTTCCAGAACTTACTCGTGAATTTGGGGTCTCTGTCTGAGATGAGTGTAGCGGGGATGCCGTGGATGGTGATGATGCGGTCGAAGAAGAGTCGAGCAGTTGCTTCAGCTGTAGCTATGGCGTTGGTCGGTATGAAGTGACCCATTTTGGAGAACTTAATCGATCACCACGAGGATGGAATCATGTCCTCGTAAGGTCGAAGGAAGTCCTCTGATGAAGCCGAGGCTAACGACCTGCCATGGCTGCTCCGGTACGGGTAGAGGCTGAAGTAACCCTGCTTTTTTCTGCTTGCTGCTCTTCATCCGCTGGCACGTGTCGCAAGAGGTGACGAACTGCTGCATGTCTGCTGCCATCCCGGGCCAGTGGTAATACTTCGCTATCCTGCTAACGTCTTGTTGCTCCCGAAATGTCCCGCGTAAGGTACGTCGTGAAACTCCTCCAATAGGATCTGCCGTAGCGGGGCGTAATTCGGTACCCAAATCTTTCCTGAACCCTTCCTTACAGCTAAGTCTTTCTCCCACTGTAATAGCTTCTTGGTCTGTGACGTAACAATCTCTGCGTCCACGGAGTATCCATGTTGGAATAGACCCTTGAGCAGAGGGTTCATCCCAGTCGAGCTGGATGCCTACTACATGTCCGGGGCGGCTCAACGCGTCTGCCTTGTTGTGTAGCCCGGGCTTGTAGATGATGTCGTAGTGGAAGTGAGTTTCCAGGAAGTCCACCCACCGCACCTGTCGTCGTGAGAGTGTCGGCTGTGACTTCAGGTATTTGAGACTGCAGTGGTCAGTATAGACTGTAGTCTTGGCTCCCTCTAGGTAACACCTCCACGCCTTGAAGGCTATGACTATCGCTAAGGCTTCTTTGTCGTGAATGGGGTAGTTTAGTTCTGCTCCGTGTAGCTTCTTACTGGGGTAGGCGATGGGCTGCAAACCGCAGTCCGTGATCCTGCATTTGTACTGCTCCGACTGCTTGGTCACTAGCGTCTGCTTCCACCACGTAGACCTTGTCTGGATCCGGCAAGATGAGTACTGGCGCTGTAGTCAGTGCTGTCTGTAGCTGCTCCATGGCTTGCTGATGAAGGGTATCCCATTTGTAGGGCGTATCCTTTTTCAGTAGGTCGGTCAATGGCGCTGCTATCTTAGCGTACTGCGGCACGAACCTGTTGTAGTAGTTGGCGAAGCCTAGGAACTGCTGTAAATCCTTCACGTTCTCCGGTACTTTCCACTTCTTGACGGCTTCGATCTTCCGTGGGTCCACGTGTACGCCCTCGGCACTCACCATGTGCCCGAGAAACTGCACCTTCTTCAGGGCGAAGTCGCTCTTTAACAGCTTCACGTAGAACTTGTTTTTCCGCATGATCTCGAACACCTTCCGCAGATGCTCCATGTGCTCGTTCATGTTCTTGGAGTAGATGAGAATGTCGTCCAGGTACACCACCACGCATTCGTCCAGTAGGGGTCGTAAGATGTGATTCATCTCCGCCTTAAAACGTTGCTGGTGCGTTGCAGAGTCCGAACGGCATCACCAAGTATTCGTAGGAGCAGTATCTGGTACGGAACGCTGTCTTGTGGACGGAGTTGTCTGCCATCTTGATCTGCCAGTAGCCCGATCGTAGGTCCAGTTTCGAAAATACTGTTGCTCCACGCAGTTGATCGAGTAGGTCGTCTATGCGCGGTATGGGATATTTGTTTTTGACTGTCTGTTTGTTCAGTGCGCGGTAGTCGATGCACATCCGTAAACTACCGTCTGGCTTTGGAGTGAAGAGAACTGGTGCACCGTAGGGAGAGGTGGATGGGCGGATCAGTTGTCTGTCTAGTAGATACTCTATCTGTTTTTCATGTCTGTCAGTTCAGTTGGACTCAGTCGGTATGGTGCACGTGAGACGGGTTTCGCACCTGGTTCCTCCACGATCTCGTGCTCGTGGGTGCGTGCTGGAGATACGCCTGTGGGTAGGTCGTCGGGCATTATATCCTTGTACTGCTCCAAGACCTCCTCCTCTGCTGCTGCTATAACCAGTGCTAAGTAACCCGTGTTACTCTCGTTCACTGTCCGTTCGAACCATGCCAGTGTCGTTTCAGGAACGCTCCCTGTATCCGTCAAGGTTCGCAGCTCCACTTGTTTCCCGTTGTTGTAGGATGCAGCACCTTGCTGTTGACCCAATCGATCTCGGGGTTGAACTGCTTCAGGAATCTCGCCCCAGATAAAATCTAATCCCTTGATGTTCGTGATCGGCAACGTCGGCTTCCACCTCAACGCCCCTATCTGTAGCTGCAGTGTTGACTTTCCGTGGATGGGAAGCTTCGTACCGGTCCACCATCGTTGCTGTAAACTGGGTTTCTTCTTAGGATTCCCCAATTTTCTCCAACGTCCCGCGGTCGCACACCGAATGGGACGCACCACTGTTCACCAGGTTTTGGAGGCGACGCCCGTTGCAGATCACCTCGAGTACTAGTGGTTGCTGCTGCTCTGAGTATCCGTAGATGGTATCGCTTATAGGATCGTAGGGTACGTCGAATATGTTATCCCTAGGTCCTGTGCTCAAGATGCAGCTTCAGTATCTGTTTTCAACTGAGAAAGGTTAGAAGGATTTATCCGAGGCCGATTCGGCTTCTCTTGGGCCTGGAACCTTCCACTAAGCCTTTGCGGCTGTATAGGCTTCATCTGTGGGGAACAATGAGCCTTTAAACAGTGCTGCTGGGAGAGAACATTAACTCCTCGGAACGCTCGATCCGTATTAGCGCTCTGGAGTAGGATCCCCATAATACCCGTACTGGTTTAATTTCTGACTCTCCCTTAATAAAGGCTTGAAAACCCACGAGAAGTAATATTCTTACTTGTCGGGGAATACGGCTGGAGTTTCGCGGTCGGTGCAGGGTCTTGTTTCGCGGATCCTCCATTAGTCTCGGCAATTTCCCCTGGTGCCGGCTTGTCGTGACGTTTTAAAATTTGCGCCACCATATTCTCCTTTTTTCGCCCTCTCCGAAGTTGCCACATTGTCCCGTTTTCTGCTTCGGGGGGTGCCGCACTGTTCTTGTCCTTCAGCTCCGCACACCTTCTCTCCATTTTCCAACACGCCAAGATACGATGTCCTGTAGCGCCGCAAACTTTGCACGTCTCATTATTTGCTAGCCGCTGCTCCACATCGCCCTCTTCGTTCTCCATCGGGTCGAGAGTCATGGGTGGTGCTAATCTCCCCATGCCACTAGTTGGCTTGTTGCGTCGTGTTCCGTAGTAGCTATTGTTCAACGTGTCGAACTGTTCGATCAGTGGCTGCCGGAAACTGCGCCCACGTCCCCTCCCCTTGGACTATTCTGTTGTTGATCCACTCTAGAGCTGGGCCTCGTAACAGTGTTGCTGCGAGCCGTATGCGCATTCCGTCTTATGTCGGGGTCGTGCATCTAACGGCTTCGAAGTAATTTCGAGTTCAGCTACAAATCGACCGAACGTCGTTCCTTTTCTTGTAGGATCGAACGCCTCCGGTAGCCTCAGCTTCACTGCTTCGAGGTTAACTGTAGCTGCTGCCAGTTGTCGCATGTAGAATTGTCGGTGTAGCCGCTGTTGCTGCTGTGGCGGTTGCCGACTGGTTCGCAAGGAGTTTTTCGAGTCGTGGGAGCGCTGCACGTATTTGCTTATGCTCAGCACGTAACTCCGCGGGTTTTCTGTACTGAAATATCTCCTTTTCCTCCATTTGGCGATTTACAGGAAGATGCGCGACGAAAATAATCGAATTCTAGGTGCTGGTCGACTTACCTGCGGAGTCAAATTGACTGTAGAATCAACGAGCGCGAATTCTGTAGGTTGCGTACATCTCCCTTGGCAAAATTCGCGTCCGATCTTGGCCGTTGAGGAGAAAATCGATCCGACGCTCCAAATTCCAACTTTTTGGGCGAAATTCTCTGGGCCGTTTGTCAGAACATATAGCTTACTTATTTGTGTAGGCTATAGTGGGGTATCCCATAGGGGGTACAACCCAATTAGGGTTTCCTATTTGTACTCACTTCGTTCATAGTCATTTCATTCTCGTTCACTTCTTCTCATGGTATCGAGCAGGTTCCCCTGTGGGGACCTGTGCTTAGGGCCCACCACCTCGAACCGTCTTTTTTTTTTTTTTTTTTTTCTGCCCTAGCCGCTAGCGCACCGCCCGCCCTTGAACGTGAGCGCCGCCCCTAGCGCCCTAGCGCCCGTACCGCTGCCTGCTCTAGCGCTAGCCGCTCGACGCGCCGCCCACAGCGCTGCCCGACGCGCTGCCCTAGCGCCGCCCTAGCGCCGCTCGATGCGCCAGCCTAGCGCCGCCCGACGCGCTGCCCGACCGCGCCGCCCTAGCGCCGCCCAACGCACCGCCCTAGCACAGCCCGTCGCGCTGCCCGTGCAGCCGCCCTAGCGCCGCCCGTCACGCTGCCCAACGCGCCGCCCGTAGCGCTGCCCGCTGCCCGCCCTAACGCCGCCCGTCGCGCTGCCCACGCGCCGCCCAACGCGCCGCCCTAGCGCCGCCCGACGAGCAGAGCCCGTGCAGCCGCCCGTGTGCCCGCCCGTGCACCCCCCCGTGTACCCGCCCTGGCACCTGCCCGTACACCTACCCGTGCGGCCGCCCGTGCACCCGCCCGTGCACCTACCCGTGCGGCCGCCAGTGCAGCCGCCCGTGAGCAGCCTGCGAGCCGCCCCAGCAGCCCGTGCAGCCGCCCCAGTCGCCCGTGAGCCGCCTCGGCCGCCCGTGCAGCCGCCCGTGAGCCGCCCGCTCGCCGCCCCAACCGCCCGTGCAGCTGTCCACGAGCCGCACCAGCCGCCCGTGCTGCCGCCTGTGAGCCGCCCGCGAGCCGCCCGCGAGACGCCTACGCCGCCCGAGCCGCCCGAGCCGCCAACGCCGCCCGAGCCGCCCGAGCCGCTCGAGCCGCCCGAGCCGCCCGAGCCGCCCGAGCCGCCCGAGCCGCCCGAGCCGCCCGAGCCGCCCGAGCCGTCCGAGCCGCCCGAGTCGCCCGAGCCGCCCGAGCCGCCCGAGCCGCCCAAGGAGCCGATCTTCTGCTCCTGTGGGGCTCCTGGGCCGGCGCAGCTGCTAAGCTGCCGTGTTGCTGTGCGTTCTGCTACCACGACTCTTCCTGCCGGTGAGATTGTCAGCTGCTACAATGGCCACCCCAAGTGTCACTGACTTTTGACGCTGAGGGTCGCGCCATTGACTTTGCTGTCTGGATTGAGGACCTGCAGCTGTACTTACTATGCGATGCGATCGATGAGGTTTCTCTCTTTGACTTTGTCTCTGCGCTGTCCCTGCCCCTCATGCTGATGCTGACCCCACTGTTCGCTCCAAGTGGGCCACACGCGATGCTCATGCTGCACGTCTTGCTATGCGTCGCCACCATCCCTTCTTCCGAGCGTGCACACTTTAGGCAGTGCAAGACCGCCCAGGCCTTGTACGACGATGTAGTTGCGCCGCTACTCCTCCCTTCCACTGCTACACTGAGCCGCCTCATGCTACCGTACCTCTCTTCCTGACCTTGCTGCCTTTCCCACAGTCACTGACATACTTTACCCCCTTCGCGCTAGCGACACTCGCTACCGAGCTGCGCTTCCTGCTGCCTTCCTCGCTGAAAACCCCCCTCCCATGTACATCACCCTCTACTTTCTAGTCACTCCGTCTCCCTGAGTCCCGTCGTGCTGTTAGGGACCAGTTTCTCTCTGTCTGTCCCACCACCTCACTGTCGACCTCCTTGAGAAGTCCCTGCTAGCGGCCGAGAAGAGCATAGTCGCTGTAGGGGCCTCTCGCTGGTAGGTGACCCGTGCACCCCCAATCTTTGAGGGGTGTTTCTCCTTCCCCCCTGCTACCCTCTGTCGACTCTGCTGCTGCGGCCGACCTATTTGGTTTAGAGTCGGTCGGTGCCGCGTCTGCCCTCAGCGGTAGGCGCCGCTCTGGCAGGAGCAAGGGGGGCAAGGGAGCGGGTGGAGCTAGCGGGGGTGGTGGCGGAGGAGGTGGGGGCGGCGGGGGGAGTGGGGGTGGCGGTGGGGGTGGAGGCGGGGGTGGAGGTCCTGGTGGCGGTGGTGGAGGCGGAGGTGGCGGCGGAGGTGGTGGCGGAGGAGGCAGTGGGAGCGGCGGGGGCCAAGGGTGGCGGTGGCGGCGGTGGCGGCGGAGGCGGGGGTGGTGGTGGTGGAGGTGGTCGGGAGTGGCTCGTCCCAGAGGAGCGGCACTGGGGGTGGTCAGCGCCAGCAGCAGCAGCTCAGCAGCAGCAAACAGCAGCAGCAGCAGCGCTCTCGTGACGTCCCCGCCCTCAGCGCTCCGTGAGTGGTACTCGCAAGCGTCAGCGTGGTGGGCGTTCGGTCCCTGCGCCTACGTCCTTCGCACCGGCGACCGCGCGGGTGAGCAGTGTGGGGGCACCCACACCGCTCGCCGCTGCTTTGCCCGCTTGACCCGACGCTTGGCGCCAGCAGTTTCCGGGGGCCTCTGAGATCCCCCGCTGGGGAAGCTGTCTAGGGCTGGTGTAGCTGTGTTTGATCTTGACTTTGATGCTATCCTTGCTGCCATGTATGCTGTGACTGTTAGTGATGATGGTGACTGTTACCGGTGTTTCCCCTCCCGACCCGGGCATTGTACTACAGTGTCAGGTGCCGTGAGGCTGCTGCTCTAGTGCCAGTGCGTCTGTGCTCTCAGGTGCTGTGTCGGCTTCTGCCTCTCACACCTTCACCTTGACTCTGGGGCGTCTCGCTCCTTCTTTCGGGACCGCACCACTCTCACACGCCGCTTAGTCGACCTGTTGCAGTGTCCCTGGCTGACCCCTCTGGGGTCCTGTCCTGTCTCTTTTCTCGTCTCCACATCCTCCGTGTCCGGCGGCTCCCTCTGGCACCCTGACCTGGTCTTTACCTCCCCTCGTTCTCTACGAACCTGTGATGGTGCTGACCTACAGGATGTGGGTGTCCACCAGTTCACCCTGCTCGTCAGCGGGTGACACACTGCACAGAGGCTAGCACAGGTCGCCACCTGGCTACGTTTACACGTCAGCCAGGGTCGAGCCTGTACACACTGACCACTGCTTCTCCTCCCGTGCTGAGTCTGGTAGAGTCCCTTCGGCTGTCAGGTGTTTGCTGCAGCGTCCAGGTCTGGTCCTGAGTCTGCCCCCTGTTCGTGTCGCCGTCTGTCTCACGAGACTCTCCTCTGGCACCACCGCCTTGGCCACCCCTCTCTGCTTCGGCTCAGAGGCATGGCCTCACCGTCTTCTTGTTTCTGGTCTACCCCGGTCCCTCCCTCCCCTTCCTCCGGGCCCTGGCCCTGCCTGTGTCCCCTGTGTCGAGGGGCGCCAGCGTGCTGCACCTCACTCCTCCCAGTTTCCTCCGACTGAGGCTCCGTTGCAGACACTTCACATGGACGTGTGGGGGCCCTGCCCGCGTCCGTGGACTCGGTCACGAGCGCTACTTCCTGTTGGTGTTGACGACTACTCGCGTTACACCACAGTCTTCCCTTGCGCAGCAAGGTGATGTCACTGAGGTGCTGATCGACTAGATCCGTGCAGCTCGTCTCCAGCTCAGGCAGAGCTTTGGCTCGGACTTTCCTGTGTTGCGTCTGCACTCGGACAGAGGCGGAGAGTTCTCCTCTGGCCTTCTGCGTGCCTTCTGTCGTGCGCGAGGCATCCGCCAGACCTTCACGCTTCCGGACTCACCGCAGCAAAATGGATTGCAGAGCGCCGCATTGGCATGGTCATGGACGTCGCTCGTACGTCTATGATGCATGCGGCTGCCCCCCATTTTCTGTGGCCGTTTGCGGTCAGGTACGCGGCGCATCAGATCAACCTCCACCCCAGGGTCTCTAGGCCAGAGACCTCCCCAGCCCTGCTGTGGACCGGGAAGGTTGGCAATGCGTCGGCGTTCCGGTCTGGGGATCTCGGGCGTTTGTCCGCGACTTGTCTGCGGACAAGCTGTCCCCTCGCGCTGCTCCCTGCGTCTTCCTGGGGTTTCCCCCCGACGCCCCTGGGTGGCGGTTCTACCACCCCACCCCTCTCGGCGTGTTCTGTCCTCCCAGGACGTCACGTTCGACGAGTCGGTACCCTACTACCGCCTCTTCCCCTACCGCACTCCTTCCCTTCCCCCGCCCCCGCTCTTCTTGGTACCAGGTCCCCCCCCGGTAGACCCCCTCCCCCCTCAGGGTCCTGCCTCTTCAGGTGTGTCCCAGGTAGTACGCGGTCGAGCCTGTCGAGGTCACTGGTGACTCTGGTGCTGCTGCGTGAGCTGAGCCTAGGGTGCTGAGCCTGGGGGTGCGGAGTCTGGGGGTGCTGAGCCTGGGGGTGCTGGGCCTGGGGGTGCTGAGCCGGGGGTACTGAGTCTGGGGGTGCTGAGCCTGGGGGTGCTGAGTCTGGGGGTGCTGAGCCTAGGGGTGCTGAGACTGGGGGTGCTGCGCCTGGAGGTTCTTCGCCTGGAGGTTCTCCGCTTGGAGGTGCTTCGTCTCGCCGAGAGCCACTCTCCCCACGGGAGCTCCGTGAGTGGTTTGCCCGGCGCTGGAGGCGTGCTGCTGGTGCTGGAGGTTTTTCGCCTGCAGAGGGTGCTGCTGCCGCGCGTCCCGGAGGTGCTCGTGCTGTGGGTGCTGGAGCTGCTGGGCTTGAGGGTTCTCCTGGAGCTGGTGCTGCTGAGGGTGTTGGTACTGAGACTACTGTTGGCGGTCCGACTGGCAGTGCTCCTGGTGCTGCTGGAGGTGCTGCTGGAGGTGCTGCTGGAGCGGGTACTCCTGCTGGGGGTTCTGGTGTTGTCCCTGCTGTTTCTGGCGTCGCCACGCGGCCCCGACCGTACTTCGTTCCGTTCCTGCAGCACGTTCTTGGTCTTACACCTTCTCTTGGTCCTCCTCCGCCTCCCTTAGAGGGTCCACGGCCTGTCCAGTCCCAGTCACAGCTACAGCCTGCCTCCCCTTTGCCTGCTCCTTCTCCCTACGCTGGTCCGACTGGAGGTCTTACTGAGCGTCGTGAGCCTGCGTCTCGTCCTGCGTCGCCTGTTCGTCCTGCACGCACTAGTGGTCGCAGTTCGCGTCAGCGTCCTCCTCCTGTCCCTGGCACGCACCGGATGTCTCTGCGTCCGTCCACTGCTCCTCTGCGTGCCCCTTTGCCTTCTCCTCCAGAGTCCTCTCTCCCTGCTCTTGCCGACCCGGAGTCGGACTCTCTTCGTGCTGCCAGTCCCACTGTCACGCGTCTCCTTGCTACTGCTGTCACTGACCCTTCCTTCGAGTCTTCTCCTGCGTCTGCCCTTGTCACTGAGCTTGTCGACTTTGCTGCGCGCTGTCGTCTAGACTACGTTGCTAGTCTTGTCGCTGAGTCTGAGTCTGCCTGTCCTCCGTCCGTCAAGGGTGAGTGTGCCCTAGGCACGGACGTCCTTGAGGACAGGCAGGAGGAGTTCCAGTGTCTGGCCCGCCGCTTCACCTCATCTCGCGTCGTTCTGCTCGCCCCTGAGGGAGACCCGGATGCACTAGACATCCCGACTCCGCGCTCTTACACGGAGGCGATAGAGGGTCCCTACTCCTCTCAGTGGCAGGCAGCTATGGATGCAGAGATGGCTTCTTGGAAGTCCCACAGGCACCTACGTTGACGCTGTTCCCCCTCCTGGGGCGAACATCGTCAGTGGCATGTGGATCTTCAGGGTGAAGCGGCCGCCGGGTTCTCCGCCTGTCTTCAAGGCGTGTTACGTGGCTCGTGGCTTCAGTCAGCGGCAAGGAGTTGACTACTTTCAGACCTTCTCCCCCACCCCGAAGATGACCACTCTTCGGGTACTGCTGCACGTTGCTGCTCACCGTGACTACAAGCTGCACTCTCTTGACTTAAGCACTGCTTTCTTGCAGGGCAGCCTGCACGAGGAGATCTGGCTGCGTCGCCCACCTAGCTTCACTGGGTCGTTCCCTCCTGGTACCCAGTGAAGTCTCCGGCGTCCAGTCTACGGTCTCCGCCAGGCGCCACGTGAGTGGCACGACACACTGAGGACTACGCTTACGGCACTTGGGTTTGCTCCTTCTACTGCCGACCCGTCGCTGTTTCTGCGCACCGACACCTCTCTACCGCCGTTCTACATCCTCGTGTACGTCGACGACTTGGTCTTTGCCACAGCTGCACACTGCTGGACTCGCCTACGTGAAGTCCGAGCTGCAGAAGAGACACACCTGCACTGACCTGGGTGAACTGCGCAGCTACCTTGGCTTGCAGATCACCCGGGACAGAGCACGCCGCACCATTACCCTGACTCAGTCACACATGGTGCAGCAGGTCCTTCAGCGCTTCGGCTTCACGTACTCCTCGCCTCAGGCCACTCCTCTGCCTACTCGCCACTCACTCTCAGCTCTGCCTTCGGATGAGTCCGTAGAGTCGAGTGGCCCGTATGCAGAGCTTGTTGGCTGCCTCATGTACCTGATGACCTGCACTCGACCTGACCTTGCATACCCTCTTAGCATTCTCGCACGCTATGTTGCTCCTGGGAGACACCGACCAGAGCACATGGCGGCAGCGAAGAGGGTGTTGCGCTACTTGTGCAGTACGTCGGGCATGGGGCTAGTGCTTGGAGGGCGCAATCCAGTGGTCCTCACTGGGCACGCGGACGCTTCTTGGGCTGACGACCAGGCTACGCAGCGGTCGTCACAGGGTTACACCTTCGGCCTTGGTTCCAGCTCTGTTTCGTGGCAGGCTACTCGCTCGTCTTCTGTTCTCGGCTCTTGTTGTGAGGCTGAGATCTACGCCGGAGCTATGGCTGCTCAGGAGCTTCGCTGGCTCACCTACCTGCTGACCGACCTTGGAGAGCCGCCTCGTTCCTCCTCCAGTCCTGTACGTAGACAACAAGGCCATGCTGGCCTTGTGTCGAGAGCACGACTGGAGCACAGGACAAAGCACATTGCTCTCCGCTATTTTCTTGCTGGTCGCTACAGCAGCGTGGACAGTTGCGACTTGTGTACGTGGCCCTCTGAGGCCAACACTGCTGATGTCTTCACCAAGGCACTTGCGCCTTGTGATCATCAGCGTTGTTGCACGCAGCTAGGTCTTGTGCCTGTCTTGCCTCACCTACTCACTTCTTGACCTGCTTGTACCTTCACCTATATAACTCTTGCTCTTGCTTACTTGACTCTTGTATATCTCTATATATGATCTTGCATGTGAACTAGCCTTGTGGCCTTTGAACTTGTGCTCGGAATGTGTGGTGACTTTGTGATCCACCCTGAGCTTTGCTTTGCTTTGCTTGACTGGTCTTGTGACCCCTTGTTCTCCCCCACTTTGCCTATGGGGGTGTGTCAGAACATATAGCTTACTTATTTTTGTAGGCTATAGTGGGGTATCCCATAGGGTACAACCCAATTAGGGTCTCCTATTTGTACTCACTTCGTTCATAGTCATTTCATTCTCGTTCACAGCTTCTTCTCACCGTTGAGATGAAACTCGATCGAACGGTGAAACTCCAACCTTTCC